>OU744798.1:12954943-14247899 GCA_916614155.1 Mesoligia furuncula
GGAAAGGCATTTGCCCACAAGTGGGACACAAAATAGGCTAACAAAAAAAAACAAGGGAATCTTATGACCACAATGTTTATGATAGTCCGATCGTCCCCTAAAATACATACCTACTGCTACAGATTACATTTGGTTCATTAACCTAAACAGACTCATTGCATCATCACCATTTGATTGCGACAGAATTTTATGGGATGTGCCCATATCAACTCGGTTCAACCTCAAGACCTCAAACAGATTATTTTCTGTGAGACTCATATCGAACACAGGCCATCAATAAGTGATGTAAGTCTTCTACAACTCCACACTCCACACAATTAGGCGAGTTCGTTTTTTTTTATCATCATAAACGCAAACTGGTAGGTACTAGTGTGGTGGTAGTTAATTAGCTTAACAATTAATTTCCCTGACTTTACCTACCTAAATAATGATCTAGCTGGCAAGTTATTTTTGGTAGGAACCGTAGGTATCTGGAAAACAAACAAAACCCTACACACACGTAGATACAGTATAGCACAAACATTTTACTTGGCATTAATAAAAATAAAAGCATAGCCAACAAACGTATTGTGTGACTGGCAGGCTAAATTCTATTATATGATGATTGATGGTCTAAAACTCACAAGCAAGGCCACCGGGTCCGAGCCACTCCTTCCACAATTTTTAAACGTTTTGCCGAGAGAAAAATATTTTTCGTATATTTTGCGGTCAAAATAATAAATGTTGGGCCTCACCATGGCCTGACAGACTTATTCGAGTATTTTATATTGAATGGCTCAATACAAGTAAACAACTATTTGAGTTATTACATCTGGTAACTAAACTGATTCATGTGTTCTTTGCCAATCATTATTTGACTCAGACGGACCTCTGACTGTGTGAGCCTATAGCAGAATCATAATACTAATCTCAGATAATTTACATTTCATCGCCACTTCAGTTACATACTTTTGTGAAATGTACATATTCTAAGTTGATTTATGAGTGACCATTTGCAACAAAAAGGTCCTAATAAGTTTTTGGTTGCAATGGAATTTGAACTTCGTTAAGTGTGACATTCCGCTTATTGTTCCATAACTTGAAAATTATAGCTATAATAATATACATTGTAACTTTAAGATCTACTCACTGTAGTAGCTTCACTACCGTACTCTGTCTACAACACTATCCGATGCTTTTCCAGCTTAAACCTATTTTCCCGGCTAGGCTTACAATAGAAATGTATGAAAAAATCCGTTCGACTGTTTTTTTTTTCAAACACAAAAAAATGGCCGACTTTAGGTGGACTGAAATTTTACGCGTCCGTTGATTCACATGTAACGAATGGTTGTAAATGTTTCAACATTTGGACGCGACATGAAAAGTGGGCACAGAGGAAATTGATATGCGACATTAATACATTGAAAATATTTAATGCTCGTTCGTGGAAATTAAACAATCTGACTAATACCGACAGCCACCAGTCGGTACGCATTTAAACGGAAATTGCAGAGTTATTTTCAAAATAAATAGTGCAGAGTCATCTCAATTACCTATTTTCCTTTATTTATTATGTATATAAAATTTAGGTGCTTATATATGATAGTAAATATGTATATATGATAGTAAATGTGTATATAAGCTTATGTTCCTATTTTATTAATAATAATTCATTATGTTATCTTTTTAATATTTTTTTATTATTATTAACTCATGGTAACAATACCATAAAGTTTGTGTGGAATTGTGGATACCATCGCCCCGCGCGGTTCTAGTGCCTTATTATCAAGGGGACTGAAAAATTTCAGTTTTCTATTTTTAGGAAAATTGGTTATTTTATCTTTTAAAAATACTGGTATTCAGCTGCATCCGGTTAGACTGGAAGTCGACCAAAACATAGTTGGGAAAAGGCTAGGTAGATGACGCTGTAGCCCCAAAACATTAGTTAGGCACATACTTAATTTTGGCTACACATTGTGTATCAATGTATTGTGGAACACAAATTGAAGGCAATTAAAAGTTTTTTTAGGCGGGTTGCACACACGACGACATATTAAGCTATACATTTCCGGTTTTAGCTGACCTCGCATTGTATAGGCTTTTCGTTTTCGATGTCTTTGTGCGTACCAGTTTTATTGTAGTTTTAAACTGCGTCATAATTAAAACTTATTTATGATCAAAGAAAACATAAAGCCAATAGTCACATTCGTTGATATGACAAATAGTACTCAATAAACAAGTCACATTATACCTATCTGTGTTCGGCAGTCTAAAGCTAGACTGTCATTAATCAACTGTACAGTGGAATAGAGCATGATTGATCATTTAATGAAATCAATTCTAGCCTTTGTCTGTAGGGGGATGACGAACTGTGGCGTGCATGGTAGGTATTATCTACTAATAGATTATAGGTTAGTAGTGTTGCAAACTGTTAATGAATATTTCTGATAAACATATGTATTTGAAACATCATACTGTCTAGTTGCAATCGTTTCCAGAATTAGAATAATGTTTAATATTACGTAGCGTAATTTACGCTGAACTTACGCTTAGCTTAACTACAATTTTCCACTGTATTTACAGTGTAAAATTGCAGTAACAAAAGAACTGTAACAGAATGTTTGTCGTTGAAAAAAAATACGAAGGTTTTACCGTCTCAACTTTACGATTTGTTTTTGTTTACATCGCACTATTGCATAAGCACAAACCAGCCATGAGCACCGCGTGAGACATGGCGGAGGCGGGCGCCATATTAATATTCATAAAGCGACTTATCTAGAAAATATTGTAATTCAGCCGGCATCACTGAATAGGCAAATTGTCACATAAACCAGTTATCAGTCTTACACTAATACTAGGAGCCGTGTTGATGAGGGCCGCGACGTTTGCGCGGCCCTTGTTAGTTCACCTGTGAAACTGGGAATAATTAATTCCATACCCTTGTAAACCTTTATATATAATTGTTTACCCGAACGTTATACTGTTACACAACACATTACCTACCCTATTTTAATTTAATGGTAATACGCGTACCTACGTATAGTAGTTGTTAGGACCTGGATTTGTGTTGTAGGTATCTATTTAAGTATATGTTTCAGTAATAATGCTTGATTTTAAATAGCAGTCCCCAATGAATCTGTTTAAGTATCCCAACAAACACATTTTAGTTTGCTCCGTGTAATTACAAAGGGTTTTATCTTAAATAGCTGGACAGGAACTCCGTCCATCAGCGTTCTAATATTATCATTAGTTAAGTAGTTAAACAGTGTGGCGATTAGGTTATCACATTAATTGAAAGCATTTAATTTATACATACATAATTAAAATAATTAATAATTATAGCCGTGGGACCTTTTTTTCGTTTTATTATTTACTTAACAACATTTAACTTAATCTGTGATTATTTGGTAACAATACCATAAAGTTTGTGTGGAATTGTGGATACCATCGCCCCGCGCGTGTCTATGCCTTATTATCAAGGTGTCTGAAAAAAGTATTTTCTATTTTTTGTAAAATTGTTTATTTTATTAATTTAACAGACTGATAACCCTAATCGCCACTCCGTATGATGGCGAAATAGGTAGTGATATTTTCCGTGTAGCTCTCATCCGTACCGGTTGATCCTGTAAGTCAGACCATACGCAAATATTGTGACTCTAAATACCAATTCAGAACTACATACATACTACCTATTTGGTCTTGTTATTATAACACAATCAAGAAACTATTTGACCAAAATATACATTTTAGTTTTCAAATATATTATCTGTTGTTTCTAACTCCAGCCTTGTGGAACTTTCCTGTTTTCCCAAAGGATCCATACGTCCTTTCCGTGGTGTCAAACAATCTACAAGTAAAATTTCAGTTAAAACTATTTGAAATGTTTCAAACTAAACGTGATCCCACGTGCCGTATTTTTAACACTCGGTACTTGACACCCGGAACGAAAACGTTGGTTTAGCGGAATCAAATAGCAGTAAGTTTTCTTTCTCATAAAATAATACCTAATACTAATAGATATTCGAAATTCTCAATAGGGAAACGTAATTACAAAAAACGTTTACGCGAAGGGCACGAAAGAGCATCTTCAGTGGTGTGCTCAAAATACTATCAAGTCACTTAATATTCACACAGCACACGTACGCCGCGCGGCAAACGGAAAAATCCAATTAACTTCATACGGAGAGTTCCAGCCAAACTCGCCCCCACTCCCGGCCACTCCACGCCACTCACACTAACGACTATTTTTCAATAACATTAATGGAATAACCTCTACCTTATTACGTCAGAATATTGCACAGAGAGACGAATGCGTCCCATCAAAGAACCATTTTACTTTTTTTATTAAATTAGGCACTTATCCGATGCTAAATAAATAATAAAGTTGTCTTTGTAATTTCCATTTCGTATGAAAGAGTCAGTCGGGGTTTTCAGGTTTTTCATGGTATTTGACTGTTTTACAAAGCATCTAATTGAAATAAAATAGTCGAGTTAAATACAGAGTAACTATTAAAATCAGAGCAACAGAGTTGTAAAAGACAAATATATTTCAATTCTGACGAAATCATGTGGGAATTGTGAGCCTCAGGCTACCGGGGGAACATTGAATAAAAACAGGGGAATATCGCACCAAGAATTCATTTTTAAAGTTGAGCTTGTTCTCGTGATTTTTTATTGTGCTAAACGCATTGTTAGTTTTTAGTCGTACCTACCTATTTAAAGAAATAACTTTGGCAAAAAGTAAGCGCATGTAATAACCTAAAGCTATTACAAAATAAAATATGAAACTTTTGATGGATTAACCAAAAGTAATGATTCCACTTATATCTACTATCATTTGTTTCGGTAATGTACAGTCGGTGGCCAACATTATCTCACCCACTTGAGTGATAGCGAATTTGAACCTTATCGTGAACATTTGGAATACTCCGTGCAAGCATTTCGATAAATCATGTTGTTAGGCGATTTTAATCATTATATTGTTGTTGTTAAGGTTGAAAGGCTAATGAGTTTCAAGATTACTAAAAAAAAACCAAGGCGAGGGTGGATGAATAAAAAAAAATATCGCGCATCAGTAACATTTTAAAGGTGTCTACGGTTAATAGCTAAATTCCGTGATTCATTTTAATAGCTGGTTGTGATTGTGCGATAATGAACTTTATGAAAATATACGTTACGGTTCAAATTCTTTAGAATATTGCGTCTGTCATCACAACTAAGATCGAATTTCAAAACATATTACAACAGTTGTGTTGGTCTCGTGGTCACTAAGGCAGTTCGATATTTATCGTTGTCTACGTTCGAAACCAGGAAAAACCTGACAGCTTTTTGTTAACAATGTTTTGTTTTTTATTATTATCTATTTTTTTTACTTTTTTTTAACGAACGAAGTCGGGAAATATCTTTTTAAATGGGCAGTTTGTATACAAATGAAACAAAATCATTGCAAGTAATAAAAATGTTTATTAATTCATTAAAATATACATAAGTAAGATAAAGTAAGTAAATGCTCTTAAATTAATACATTTTATAATATCATATCCAAACCTAACCATTTATAAACATTTAAAAAAAGTCATGCTAATGATAATTGCTTGGAAGTGTGTTATCGAGAAAACATTGATGTCTATAGGTAAATGCGAGAAAATAATGAATTTGTGAAATGTTTTACAGATTTATAGCTAAGTATAGGTATGTAGTGAATCAACATGTTATTTAAATAGAAAAATGCATTTCCATTTATAACAATAACATCACCACAGAATCTTACATTTTAATGGTTTAGCATTCATTCAATTGAGCACTTACTTACATAGTGTGTTTCAAAATACTTATAAGTAGATTAGTTAGTAGCGAAGTGGCGCACCGTCTCCTTCTATAACTTGCTGTAAGCGGCTACGCATACCGCTCACCATGTTCCAACACAAATCTTTTCCTCTCATGTGCTCCCATGTCGATGACACGATCTCAGCCAAATCTTTTTTATTTCGCCCTTCGGATGTGTCCCAATTTAAAACCATTTGACCCCATAGGTTTTCTATAGGGTTCAAATCGGGAGTTTTAGATGGCCAGTAAATAACAGTTACACCTTCTTGAGCAGCTAACCAATTCTTGCAACACAAACAAACAATGCCTGCACGGTGGATGGAGCAGTTATCTTGCACGAAGTAAATATCTGTATTTGGATGGGCAATTCGCACAGTCGGCAACAGGACGTCACCATCCAGCCAGCAATGTTTAGTATAGTCATTAAGTTCCGACATGACGCTTTGATTACACCAAATTCTTTAAAAATACTTTTCACGATTTACGTCAAACGTTTTAGAAATGTTTGTGCGCCGCAGTCACTGTTTAGGTAGTTTAGGTAGACTGACTTTTGTCACTTAGATCAATTTATTTATTTTATTTATCCATCTACCCCACGACGTAAACTTTTACTTCGTCCTACTTATTTGAGGACTTATAGTTTTTTTTTATTTACCCACTTGTTTTCCAGAAAAGTTGTTAGGCAAAAATCATATTGGTCGTTCTATAATAATGCAAAAAATATTGTAGAAATCATAAATGAAAACAAATAAAGAAAAAGAAATTATAAAGAAATTGATATAAGGTGGATTGTGTGTTCGAACCCACATGTTGTTCGTCGCGAATCCAGCATCGAACCGCGAAGCCACAATGACTGGTTGAAACTACGCGAAATTAAAGATTAGGTAGTAAGTATGGCCGTGTTACTTAAAATCTTTTCAACTTTAACGACAAGAAGATAATGATTAAAATGGCTTGACAAGTTATGCCGGTGGGTCAGGCAATGTTGGGTGGGTCAGACAATGTTGGTCACCGACTGTACACTATGTCCTGCCTACTGTACATTCGTGTACCAATTTATTGATATGTATTTGGCGTCGTGTAACTTGAGCTCTGGTCCTGAATATTTCATAACGATACAATCAACGCGTCCCGAGGCATTTGCCAGTAATTTAGTGACAATGGTCTATTTAACCGTAGATAATAGTCATTTAATGTGAATTGATGTGATTTAGCGTAGCGACACGTTTTGATATAGGTACGAGTAGAACAATACGAGCTTTTACCTTTGACTTTAGTCGGGGAAAGGCACAAATGAAATTGATATTTCATGTCACTTTTCTTAGAAAACTTATAGCAGTTTCAGAGTACAAACAATAGAACAAAAGTATCTAGTATCATTCTGCTCACGTCAGCGTTCTCTGTGCAAAATTGCATTTGTATGGAGTTCCGTCTAGGCGCTATTGAATAACAGACCATGTGCATCTGTGACCAGGAATCTTACTTCGATTTAATGGGATTATAAAGTTATGAGATTTCGACTACGTACATCTGCATACGAATAAGTTTTAATCTAAATGGCCTTAGAATATCATTATATGCTGTACTTACAACCGGCGATAACATTGGAAGAAAGAAAGAAAAATGATTTTTTTGTCACATCACTGAAAATACAAACAGTAAAATAGGAGCACTTAAAAGTAACAAAATTTATACTTAAATAAACAAGAAAAAAAGACCTGTGCGGGTCCAAAAAGGCTCTCAGCATAATACTGCGTTATATACCTAATAAATTAATAATAATAATATATTGAGCATATTTAATTAAACTTAATTTTTTCCACGCAAGCATTAAAGCTAACTACAAAGTGCATTATAAAAGTACCAGAAAATATACATTTAGGTTTCACTTGTGAACCATTGACAAGTGTCTTTCTTGAGAATTTCCCACAGCCATAAAACTAGTTCACATTTCCACTGTGAAAGATTCACAGAATGATAAATGATATATTTTCTGTAATTAGGTTTGTACAAACACTTTTACACGTCAATTATATTTTTTTAAACTAGATGAGGTCGGCGTTTCCTATCTGACTATTCTGAGAAGAAAGGCTGAAACAAACTCAGTCTCTTTTAAAGTCCAGACAAAATCTTGGTCAGATCGTGTGAAGACCATGTAGATTGGTGTCTGAAGTGGTCTTTTGAGGATAGAACCACACAGATTGAGCAGACCTGTCCAATCAGTGCACGCATTTGTCAAACATCGTGCAACTCAACTCAGAACTTGAGGAGCTCAACGTAATACCAAATACCAAAGAAAGGACATTTGGGTAGGCCGCGTAAATTACTCAAACTGCCAGATCATAATTAAAACTAACTAAGAAGGAAAACAGAAAAAAAAGAATAAAGAAATGACCCACATAGTCCTCACTTTTACAATAATTAAATAAAAAAAATACTTTACAAAGTAAATATTCATGTCATTGTATATATAAAATACATCAATGTCAATGTGTATATAATGGATTATGAGTTTTCTTTACACACTTTACACACTAACCTAATAAAATGGATTTTACGCCTTGGCGAACTACTTACTGCCTTGGAAAATTTTGTACGCCATTTATATTGGCAAAGCATAGTGCACATATTTTAGACAACAATACTATCTGTAACCATACCTATGTTAACAAAATAAATGATTGATTGATTGAATATCTCACCTAAACGTAAAAACTGGGTAACAACCCAAGTCAGAATTTTCGCTTAAATGTTTATGTCGTAAATATTTTTATCTGCGTTTTAAATGCTAACTGTATATGTTTATATATCCTAATAGTGTTTTTAATGCTGACTTAAATATCCCGTCATGTATAATTACATCTAGCTACACAAACATTTATTGGCTGCGATGATTCTGCTACGAAAGCTCTTCGATTCGGACGTCGATGGGGTCACGCGACCTGTCATTTGCAAAGGGATTTGCACCCTTTACCGTTTCACCCGTCAAATTTATTACCGTCGACAAGCGTACCTCGCCTAACGAATGGAGGTTAGTTTTTCTAGCTCAGAATGCCTTTTATAGTGTATTCGTATATGACATCTGAATAACGTGCAAGCAATAAAATTCGACACAACGAGATTACATATAGCTGGAATAACTTGCTTCAAAACATATCAGAATACAACAAAGAGCATTGATTTATATATTCAGGGAGACTCAGTGTATGCCAGGGAAAGTAAAATAGGAATTGTGAAGGAATATTTAAGACGTTAAACTGGACTTATCAGACATTTCCGGTCATTGAAGCGAGGGCAATGGGGCAACAGAATATAGTCGACACTTTCACCGTCATTACCTTTTCGCCATGCAACGTAGAAAAACTTCCGTCATTTTCATGATTTAAAATGTTTGTCCGTGGCTTGTGAAGGTAGATAAAATGTCGTAATCACCTGTTTGCCACCTGATAACACAGTGGTAATAAGTATGGTAAGTATCTACAATGTTCCTCATCTATATTATAAACAAACTCAAAATAGTGAAGGAAAACATCGTAAGGAAACGTGTGCATGTACTAGAATGAAAAATTTCGAAGACATGTGACATCTACCAACCCGCAATGGGCCCGCGTGGTGGATTACGGCCCACTCCTTCTCACAAAGAGCAGGAGTTGTCCCAGCAATGGGTAAGTTATAGGCTGATAATGCGTATATCATAAATAATTTATCAACAAGATATTTTCTCCCCTAAGGGCTGATTTTCCATCGCCAGATAACATTATCGGAGGAATAATTTTGAATTTTTGACAGTTCTTTCATACAAAATCTGTCAGACGTCAATTTTATTCCACGAATAAAAATTATAAGTCGATTGAAAAATCAGCCCTAAGTATTTTACTTATCAGACGGGAGCAAAGTAATAAGCCACGCTGGTTCGTCAATAGATCAGTTTTGTCCGAGTTATAATTACAGACGTCGTCGTCGCCGTCGCTAGTCTTTGTAACAGAATGTCTGTTCCTGACACAAGGGGGCTCGGGGTTCGGCCTATAGGCCCGATTAGGTGGCACATGCGCGAGCTCAGCAGTCGACAAATCCTTTATCTCGAGCCGGCAGCTCCCAACCCCCTCTAATATTATCGCCGCTTTCAATTAAATCAGAAAAAGACGACTTTTCAACGAACCTATTTTTGTGAGTTTTGAGCAGAATCACAAATAGATTCCAGTTTGTTTTGATTCGTTTGATTAATACCGTTTGGCTGATGTTTATTTTCTGTTTATCATACTGTATAAAAGGAGATTGTTGCATAATCAATGATTTCATAAACTAATACTTAGTGGCAATGATGACGTGAACTACTATTATATTATTTTAATGCTGTTTCAAAGTTTAATTTAAATAACCACATAGCGTTTAGTTATATTTATGTTCTGTGTAAACAACCCTCTTGTTTAGCAGCGGGCGACTGCAGGGCGATATAAAAATTCAAAGTGTCTCAAACACTATCAGTGTTTGAGACACTTTGATAGATACACCTAGATAACGCAAGAGCAAACTACTTCGCGTGCCTAGCTTACGTACAAAAATCGTAAGCCGCCACTTTCGCGCTCAGTCCTGTAGTACTGCTGGCTGGGTGAGCGTGAGCGCTGCGCGCTGGTGCCCCCCCGCAGCAGTCCCCGAGGGTGGGGCGAGACGGGTGCCGCACGCGGCGGCGGCGGCGTCTTTGAATCGAATTGATTTTCCCATTACTAAATAGTGCTTGTGACGTCACAGTATGTACTAAAAAAAATCGCACGCTTGGTTTTCATACAGATCGTCTAGATCGTCTCTAGGTCTATGTATATCTGTGGTCTCAAAGCAATAGGCAATTAGCAATTCATTTTCCTATATATTAATATCAATAGGTACTGCTAATAAATTTAAAAAACCGGCTAATTGCGTCTCGGGCCACGCACTATGGAGTTTCGTAGTTTGGGATGAATTCATCCCAAAAACAAACTACCATATACATCGATATACTAGATGTTCTGCTATACATCGATATACTAGAAGTAAATTTTTAAACTATTTTTTTTTTTTAATTGTGTTGTGAGACCTCGCGTCTTGCCAAATTTCATGATACTAAATCAACGGGAAGTACCATAAAGGTATTGATTTATTTTCGCGTATCAAAATATGTCGCTTAAATGGCCGTATTTCTTTATTACGTTGACTTAGACCTACGTATTTGATTTAGATAGACATTAATTTCAACTTGATACCTCCATCCCTCTGAGAAAAAGTGTCTTGACAGACTGACTGACAGACAGGCAGACAAACGAACGACGATGCGATCCTAAAAGGGTTCGATTTTTCTTTTGAAGTACTGTACGGAACCCTAAAAAGTGATCAAGTTACTGTTACTGTTTTTACCTTTAAAGTTCGTATCTTTCAAAATTTGGATGTTTTAACTTACTTAATGTCTAGTAGTACCTATTTGCTGGGAAATATATTACGTACGTACCTACCTAGTCTTCGAAGAAGAACTGGAAACGAACGTAAGTGCCTTTGTCATGCACCGGGAAACAACCTGCATATCTTTATATTTGTTGGGCAGAAAACTATGATATGATAATGCTTCATAATCTAAATTCTTTGAAAGTTTTATATTTTATTTTAAGTGTTCTTATAAAATCGTCCAGTTTGTTGGTCGCAAGCACTACTGCTGAGCATGAGGGCCAGGGTTGGATTCCCAGACCGACCATTGTATGCTTTGCAGTGTTTTTTTTTTGTTATGTATTTTCTGATGTATACAAGTATAGGTAAAAATTTAGTATCCGGGGGCACGAAAACGAGGTGGTGGGGGGGTGGAGGGGGGAGGGGGAGGTACCCCCTTCCCCCTGACAACAACAAAACCAACACAAAAACATAACAACAAAAACAAAATCACAGAGTACTTAATAACACTGACAACAGTACAGTTCTTTTTTACGTTCCGTTTCACCGATTTTACACGACATTTTACACCACAGACAATATACTGGTACAGATTTGGTTGTCAATCGCCTATTTTAACGTTTCGTTACACTTTTTATCTGATTTGAGGTTAGAAACAATTTTTATAAATTTCTCGAAAAATATGCATTTTCGTTTAATAAGAGTGATAACGTTATAATCAGGGACCCATCCCCTACCACCTGCAACCACTGTCACCCCTCACTTCGTGCCCCCGGATACTAAAGTCAAGCCCAAGTATATGTAAATAAATATTGGGTTTTCTATCAGGAATATCTTAGAAGCAGCCCGGAGCCTGGATTAGTGCCCGGTTCAACTAGCTTCATATTTTATGACTGATCTCTTGACAATTCAAAAGTGCCTGTTAATGGTTTAATTGAAATAAATGCTTTGAGTTTGAGTTTGAGTTGATGGCAATAGTCTCGCCCCCTGTGGATGTACTGTAGGCATACTCCTGCCTAACTCTTTGGGTATTATAAGCGTGATGTTTATGTTTACATTTCTTATCAATAACAGAGCATCCTTACTCTAAATTCATTCGTGTTCTTATACCTTTAAGTACCCTCCAACCGATGTTGTTTCGAGTCTTTAAAAAGGTCATCACTTCACTCACAGAAGGCACGTAGATAACAGCAAGGACCCAAGGTCAAAAGAGAAGCCGAACAGCCTTCACACCCACAGGGGCCCTAGTCTGCTATTTTTTATAAAATCGTCATTCCAACACGATCCTACCACCATCCCATTGTCATTTTGCTAAAAGTTCGTAATCTGCTAAATTCATAATGGTTGATCATTGGTCGGTCAATGGCACAGAATTTATACGATACACATAACGAATTAAAAGCAATAACTGCACAATGACGTTCTAATGGTAGGTCACTGAACAAAGGAACTGTCAAATTTTTGCAGATTACCGCGTAAGGCAGTAATTTATTTTTCATTATGTACGAGCTTACCATTCTATGCCATTTCTTTCAATGGAGTGTCAGTGGTTGACCATTGGAAAGTCATAATGACGCCATTATATTAGTAGATTATCAAACTTGTCAAAATCGACAATTATGAAATCAATGATAGACCATTTTGACACTATTGTAATAGCAGACTTGAGGCCCAGTTTTGATGATATCCAAAACACCAATACTTGAATACTACCAACATGACTTTTTATCAGAAAAATATCACAATAATTCGATTTTATCGTTATAATTGAGTTTCATTAAACGCCGTGTTAGTGTGTGAGTGAATAACGGAAATGAAATAGTCGCACGGTATCGTGGGTATTTCTTAATACACTCGGCTGCCAAAGAAAGAATCTCGTGCGTCGCGAAGCATTATTACGTTTCTCCCCACATTGTGGTTCACCCGCTTTTGTTATAGCCCCAGCACTTTACACTGACGTTTTTAAACGCTCTTATTTATCAACGGTTAAGAGATCACTGCCCTACGCTTTGTTTTGTTTATTTTATGCTAGATTTATTACGAGGTATTGTTCTGTTTTTATTAAAATTTGTTTTTAAAAAGCTTTACCTACTGCACAGTTGCACGATTATTTTGCCTTGTATTTTAAAATAATATAGGTAGGTTCTTCTAACTATGAAAACCTTTTAAGCTTAAAGTAGTCTTATTAAAACTCGCAATGTAGATAACAAAACCTCAGATTTTGTGCCATTTCGTTCGACTTAAAAATATTTGAGAAGGTAATTCTTAAAAATTCGCTAGTAAAGTTTTATAAATTAAGACTGGAATTATTAAAGTCATCTTCATATTGCAAGTCAGCATTATTTTCTCACCCCTGTTGATACCCTCTCCTCAGCCGCTAAGATGGTGATATAGACAAGAATTGTATAATAAAAACTCAGTATAATAAAAAATTTAATGAAAGAGAAGAGATTTTTAACCATCTCATAAAGACATCATGAGATAAACAAAGGTGCTTTAATAAAACGAAATGTGAATATACAAGTCGTAAAAATATCGTAAATTTCACTCTGGAACGGTACCTACATGTTGAAGTTTTAAGTGTCATAATTATGATACGTTATTACGGAAACAGACGCAGATTGTAATAATATTTATACAGGGACCTCCCTGTACTGGCAGACCCTGTTGCCTGTTACCATCAGTACATGATTCTGAACACCAGTGAGACGAAATTTAACGAGTTATTAAAAAAAAATTGCTGTTACATTTTGACCGCGTAAGTATTGCACTTTTCTATGATACAGCTGATTATTAGAGTTCATTACCTCAAAAGGAAAAACAGAACCCTTATAAAATCACTTCATTGTCCGTCTGTCTGTCCGTCAGTCAAGCCCCTTTTTCTCAAGAACGCGTAGAGTTATCAAATTGAAATTAATCAATCCTTTGAACCGTTTAAAATATCGATCTTTTAAATTAACGCAATCAAAAGATACGGGCGTTTATGTTTATAAGATAGTTCCCGCTGACCTAGATTCACGAAATTTGGCAAGAAGCAATTTCAAGCACAAGTAAAGGAAAAAAATCCGAACACCGTAAATTTGTAGTTACATTACAAAAAAAAAGCTATTTACATACCTACCTACAAATTTGTACGGAGCCCTCGGTGCGCTCTTCCAACTCACATTTGACTGTTTTTTTTTTTATTAAGATAACTAACCAAAAATTTCTATGCTAAGGGTTCTAGAATCATTTGTGCTGAATTCTTGGTTACAGTTAGCTCGTTGATGTCCCATGTCACCCTGAATTGTTTAGATAAAATAAAAAAATAAATAAATTACAGTAAATTACTCTGAACCAGGGGGCCTAAAAAGGCTACTTTGGCAGAATCATAAAATGATAACATAATGGACAGATAACTGTTAAGTTAATCGTATCAAATCCCATTGGTGAAGCACTTTTCAGTTATTTTTTTTTTGTCTGTGCTAAACTACTAATCAATCCAATCCAAATTCAATCCCAATCTCTTTGGTTGTACCTACGTAGTGCAGCGAAAAAAAGACAAAACACGGACTGTCTTCGACATATTATAATTCATAATGTTATTCTTTTATGATTCTCCAAAGTGGCCTTTTTAGGCCCCCAGTATAAATTGTACTTGCACTCATTGAAACATTGAAATTGTACCTACGATTAGGTTCCACATATTAATATAAAATTATAAACATTACAATATCAACTAATGTGTTTCCTCCAGGGTACCACGCATGACTTACCTACATAAAACATTAATGTAGGTTTGCTATACTAGCGTACTGCGGGAACACGTTACTTATATTGAATACCATCCATTTGCACAATCATCATCAGCCTACAGCAGTCCACTGCTGGACATGGGCTTCTCCAATTGCACGCCATTCAGCTCGATTCTCGGCAACTCTCATCCAGCTGCTACCAGCCACCCTGAGAAGATCGTCGCTCCACCGAGCCTGAGGGCGTCCTTCTTTACGTTTGCGGATTCGCGGTCTCTACTCAAGAATACGTCTACCCCAACGGCCCTTGGTTCTACGTCTAATATGGCCGGCCCATTACCTCATTTCAGATAACCAACCCAACCCAACATTAAAACATAACGTAATATAATAATATCACGTTATTGTCTGCCAAGTTGAAAACAGATACATTTTCACTGTTATCGTAGGTGAACTTCAGCATTGTTTAACTTAGACATTGATCCGTATATTGTATAGTTCAGGGCTTACTAGCTACTCGGAAAAGCTGTTGGAGGCAACACATCGATCGCTACTGTTTCCAGGAACCCTCCGTTGAGCAGGGGTGGCCCAGTGGTAACGGCCCCGAATTACGAGTTGCAGGTCGTGGGGTTCGAAACCAGCGTGGCGTTTTACTTTGTATAAATAATTTCATCACCACTGCTCGCAAAACGGTGAAACAAACACTTTGAGTAGTATAAAAACCGAGCTGTAGGTTTCGACAAAGCTGCTCACATCCATTAAAAATACACAATAAAAAAAACCGTAGTACCACATCCAAACAAACAGTTTGTGCAGACGCCAGCACGTCGAGCTACCCGAAACTGTCAAATTTTCCCAATCACGTTTGAACCTTATGCTTTAGCGATAAAGTTGAAAATCTATTAAAGAAATTTGACAGATTGTAGTAGCTTGATGTGCTGGCGTGTCACGTCTGTACCTATCTAACAACAGAAATAAGCTTGATATAGGAACCTTTATTGGTGTCTTTGCGTCAACAAGACGCAATCATTTATTTATAGAATACAGTAGATCACAGTTTCTTCACATAAAGGCTGTAGTCATCTCGAATTGAAGTTTGAGCCTCCTTTGTGGATGATCTTGGGAGATAAGGCAATAATCACGCGCCGTGATATCCGGGCACAGGTGGATGCTGCTGCCCTTACACCTGACGTAATCCCTTAATTGCCTCTTAACACACCCTGTTGTATCCGCCGCGGTGGGTACAACATATACCTATCAGCACATAAGCTTTTTTAAAAGGAAAACTGAACCGTTTTCTCATATAATACTCCTAGAAATAGACAGTTTCCCATTCGTCTAATTCAATTGACAAAGAATTGCTAGGAGTTTTCTATTTAAAGAAAATCACAGAAAGTTCAGAGATAAATGTGTGTCAAGTACCTACATTGAGTCGAACACAAAACTAAATAGTTATCTCACGAGAGCTATTCCAAATGTAACAATAAACAGTGTACGTAAGTACGGTTATATTGCTGCTAATAAGAACATTGTCGTCGTAAATATCTAGCGAATAAACGGGCCCACGTCGGTGCCGAGCATTCGGTTTGCATGTAATTAAAACTTGCACAATTAAACACTGTGGAGAAGGAAAACACGGGAAAATTGAGATAAGATTAATTTTCTGACTAGTGCCTCGGAGGAGTTTGTGCGCTAACTTTGTGAGATAGCCACACCGAATGGCTATGTGCACTACCCGTGAATTCTCCGACTATTATAATTCGATAATTTCTGGAGCGAGCTAGAGTAGATACAGAGGGTTTATGAACGTCGGTTTTATCCGCTCGTTTGCTCGTACATCTGAATGAAGTCTGTAAAAGAAAGAGGTTGAGTTTTTTAAGGGTAAGGTAGATACTAATCCACCGCTTAAGAGCACCCGTTAACCCGTTTCCCCCATTTGATTCTCATAACTTGGGGGATGATGAGCGTATTAGGTAAGTTTATGTCCCCTTATTTCATTCGCACCGGGGGGATATCTCCATTTAGAAACAAATATAACACAAGTCATCAAACACAGTGAAACTTTGATTCCATTACAGTAAGCAAGGGAATACTAAAACTTATTTTTTGTTATTCTTAATCAAGATTTATCTCCGAGAGCTGCGAAAATAAACAGTCTCTATTTAGAAATACAATCACGTCTGTCACCGTATGTAATTAGAGGGGCAGTTCGCGGGAGAAATAATGAGAGCCACCATCGAATGCCTCGTTAGTTTTCCTGGAACGAGGTCAAGGCGGGTTTCCTTTCAAGAAGTAAACTGTCAGCGAGAGCCGGTTTCAAAGGTGTTTCAGAATATTATATAAGGTCACCTGTTCTAGCGAGCACGAACAATTTTTGTGCGGACCGAGGTGAATTTATGTGACTTCAATGGGAAGTGCTTTTCAGACGCAGGTTCTTTTCAGCTCGATGTAAGCACATGATAAAACGAGCTACAATTTTTATTAATGGCAGAAATCCTTTGATTGCATGAGTCATACATGTACAGTCAACAAAATATATAAGCATGCAGGATCGTCGGATATAGTTGACGTTTAGTAAGAAACCGATGGATGTTTTCGAATAAAATTTTATTTTATTAATAGAAAAAAAACAGCTCATTTATTAAATTAAATTTCAGTCGACAACCTCCATCGGTTTCTTACTAAACTTCAAGTATATCCGACGATCCTGTATACTTATTTCTTTTGTTGACTGTACATTAGTCAATGCGTGTGTCTAATAAGCAAATATAACAATTTAATGAACGGCCATTGTGCGAATGGATCACAAGCGCCGCCGGGGCTGGAGCCACGGGCCGACGTCAACCTACTTGTTTATTTATTACTTTATTACCCCACTCAACGTCGAGTGGCGGGAAGAGCCACAATGCGACCCCGCACTGATTGAATATTAAACATACCTGTGCCCTCTCCCTATATTATTTTTCTCGACACATTGTCGACTCTACTTTGTTTCCGCTAAAGTTTTAAAGAGCTCTTTTAACTGCTCAGCTAAAAAAACAAAGTCGGTAAGTACTCACTTGAAACTTTGTAAATACAAAAGTAGAATACTTATACAAAACATTTCAATATTTTTCCTTCTAAGCACAATAGGATTTTACCGGAGGACATTCTGTAATTGATTGATTGCTTCCATTAAGGAAATCAAAATATTACACGTTTCTGAAACAGGTGCGCTGAAATATAAAAATCTTCTGTTGTTATTTCCTCTCAGGAAAATGAAATTCAAAAACTCTGCTCAAATAAAAATATAATAATAATAATAATAATATATTCGACAACTATCACACAACGCCGTCTAGTCCCAAGCTAAGCAGAGCTTGTGTTATGGGTACTAGACAACTGATAAACATACTTATATATTTCTAAATACATACATATTATAGATAAATTACACCCAGACACAGAACAAATGATCATGCTCATCACACAAACATTTGTCCTGGGTGGGAATCGAACCAATTAAAAATATTTAGTTAGTATTCTAGTTTGCAGAGTTAAGTAGTCCTGGGAAGTTTACTTTGAAGCAGTTCGCAAAGTTCTTGATCTGAAACATTAATAACCTTTTTACGGCGGTTGTTTGAACAAGTTTTAATAGCAAATAAATACAATGAATAATAGTTTAAGTTGCTTATCTTCATTTAGAGCTTAAAAGACACTTTGAAGTACTTACATAATTTTGTATTTTAATAGAGCAATTATAACTTTCAAAATATTTATAATTCAGAAGGTTACTTACTTACCTACTACTTATGCATTAAGTGATTTATATCATTAATAAATATTTACGTTCCCATAGAGCAGACGAAACATTGGGTCATATAAATTATCTGATGTACATTAGGATATCCGTCCAAATATGTACTTGGGTCACGTCAGAACATGGATGATATAATATCCAAGTTAAGATCGATGAAGTTAATTAAAATGGAATCAAGAAACATGAACAGACGCAAATATAAAATCCAGACTGCCTCACTCATTTGTTACGTTCCGAGATAGCCGTCCTTTTGTCAGGTTCAGGTCAACTTAATAATAATAATCTTAAAATCCCTAATTAAAATCGGCTTTTGATGACTTTCTACTGTTGGATATCAAGGAGGCTCTTTCAGGCGGGCATCACATCTCCATCGAGAAAAGATAGCAGCAAAACCACTGGACCTAAAATGGATGTTGATTTTGCTCCGATTGCTACAATTCAACTGACTCTCATGATGTCCCGCTACTCGAATCCTGACATAATGTAGTAATGGTACTTAGCGGAATTCTCTAAGCTGTCTCCCTTAAGGTTTTTTTGCGTTGGAGGTGTCCTAAGGCCCATAATGAGGGAAATAATATATGGGTTAAATGGCGGAGTCAGCGCTGTGTTAGAACATTTGGTGTTACGAATAACGAGTTATGTCTATATAATCTGGCAGAGTAGATTATTTCAAGTGCCATTCAAGTAATTTAATAACTAGGTACTTTAAAATTGAAAATGTTCACAAACATAAGTGAAATTAAGGTTCGTTGGAGTTGTTATTTTTCATCAGTTTCATTAAATATATAAGTTAAAGTTAAGGTTTTATAGTATGACTAGGTACGGTCACCTGCAAAAGTGAATGGATACCCTAATGGCTATTTTCCTGTGAACGTTTGAGTTCAAGTTTTCTAAAATAAACTAGATGGCGTTGGTTTCTTCACAACTGTGACTAATTTACGAAACGTAAGTAAGCAGTTGATAAGAAACGTATTGAGAAAGAAGTTACACAGCTAATATATTTATCTAACTATTACATTACATTTGCTAGCATATGAAAAAATAATAAAATAATAAAAGAAACCGATGGGAATAATTAAGTATGCGCAGTGGCGCCCTCATAGTTTGTTTGGTTATTTCTCACTTACTACTATTAACTATTTCTATATTGAGGGTGTTTAAAACACGTATTAGCTATTTATGCAAACATATAATTCGAAAATAATTACAATTCACAAAATCAAACGCGTTTCGCGGCATGAGAAAATATAATAATGGCGGGAATTATTCTACTCTATGGAAGTTCCTTCCTTCATCAACTTCACCGCCAGCCAGCATCAGCTCTCGAAGTAGCTTCACTCGGTGTTGCCAACACGGCCCTCCTGCGCCGTGCATGTCCTCAGGCACGCCTTACACCATCTGCCTAACTTAGCTTAACTAAACACGTATCTGAAAGCACACACTTTATGTCAGGTAATGTGTTCATAAATATAAAACAATAATGCTTCGGCCAATCATGATTCATAATACTAATAGAACTCCAATTGCAGGGTTTAGGTACATCTTTTCTGTTCCTTTAGGCTTAGGAACTCTCCCTACTCTGCAACTGGTAATCCCATTCATGAATCTACCATAGCCAGTCTACTACCATAGCTCAAAACAAAGCCCCTTTAGGGTTAGGAGACTTTGTGAATTATTCTGCAGTAAGTTATTCCCAATTCAAATTGTACTGGACCCCAAAACAGAGTAGTCTTTAAGCTTAGACAACCTCTTTGCTACTGTCATTTTAGCTCACTTCCTTAATCCAAGGTGATGCCTGGTCTATTTCACTCCTTTAGTCTTAGGCAGTAACTGTTTCAGCTCACCACCTCGATTCTGGCAAGTGACAGCTCACTTCCTTAATCCAAGGTGATGCCTGGTCCATTTCGCTCCTTTAGTCTTAGGCAGTAACTTTTCAGCTCACCACCTCGATTCTGGCAAGTGACTATACCTAACACTTCTCTTTTGTTTTATCCAGTATCAATTGATTGTAATCAACTTGACCAGACACTGAAAATTATACAAAGCAAGAATGATTGACCAGGTATCTATGTCAAGTAAAATTAAATATATCATTAGCCTAGCCTTTTCCCAACGATGTTGTGTTCGGCTTTAAAATTAAATATACTCATAGGTACCTATAACTCTGACCTGTATTAAACAGTACTTGTATGATAGAGGTCAGTGACCTATACATATAAATACTTTTTTTTTTACCTTGCCAACACGCCTTTTTGCACCTAGGTACTAATGATGCATCAATCAACACACCAGTTATCAATTTTAATCCAGGGTTTAATGTTCTCAGCAGCGGCCACCCCAGTATACGATCTACAACTTCTTTCACTGCCCCGCATGTCTTTAACTTCGTATCTATCTTTTTCCAGGCATTTCGTTATTTGAAATGGGCCTTTAAAAGTAGGCAGTAATTTTTTACTTCGTCCATCATTTGTTTGGCTTTGTATTTTAATAAGGACTAAGTCTCCTTCGTGATAAAGTTTTGCTTTAGTGCGGCACCGGTCGAATCTTTTCTTCTGAGACTTCGCACTATTCTTTATATTTTCGTCCGCTCTTTTACGCAACTTCGTCACATCCGTACTATGCTCGTCATCATGTTCAATCTCAGGCCCGAAGCTGTCACTATCGGTACGTAGTCTATACCCGAACATAACCTCACATGGAACTGCCTTGATCGTTTTGTGATACGTACTATTGATCGCCTGTTGTAATGGTGTAATACAGTTATCCCAAGAATCTTCATCCAAATCTGCACCCATAGTTTTCATGGCCTCCAGAATTGTTTTATTAAATCTTTCGGCTTGGCCGTTTGAGCGCGGCATACCTGTGGCTATTGTATGCAAACGAATATTTTTACAGTTGCAAAATTCCTTAAATATTTTTGACGTAAAAGCGGAACCCGCATTCGTAACAAGCCTACGAGGGTTGCCGAATATCTTTGCTATATCTTCAAGTTCACTAATTACGTTACTACTATCCGTATTAGGTACCGCCGAGATAAATACAAATTTAGTAAATGCATCTACTGCGACTAACAAATACTTGTTGTTTTTTCGTGTTTCAACAAAAGGACCCAGATGATCCACATGGATCGTGTGGAATGGTTGTGCGTATTTTGGTAGTGGATATAGCTCACCTTCGTTCGGGCCACCTTTATTTTTAAAGTAAACGCAGTTTATACAGTTTTTTACATATTTTTTAACTATGTGTCGCATCCGAGAAAACCAATATCGGCTAGAAATTCGTTCGACTGTTTTATCAACCGAGAAATGACCGAGGTCGTCATGGTTACATTTGATAATTTGCCATATGCATTTCTTTGGGACAACCCAGCGACGACCGTGACTTGTACGTCGATATACTTTATTGCCAAGAAGTTCGTATTTGTTGAATACATCCCTATGCTTGTCTGCTTCGCCCGACTCTAAAGTCTGCCTAATTACTACTATCCGAGGATCTTGCAGTTGAACTGAGAGCAACCAATCCGCTTCCGTTATAGACATGACTATTTCCGCTTCAGATTTTTCCCCAGACCTTAACGGGTTCCTACTTAAAGCATCTACATGCTGCATACGAGTGCCCTCTCTATGAGCAATATCGAAAGAGAATTCCTGCGTAGAAAGCACCCATCGCGAAATTCGAGGAATTATGTCTTTTTTTGTTAATACATGGCGTACCGCACTGCAGTCTGTCACTATACGGAACTTAGCCCCTAACAAATAGCGCCTAAACTTTTCCAAAGACTGGACGATAGCTAGCAATTCAAGCTCAAAAGAATGGTATTTTTTTTCATCTTCAGTAGTTTGACGGCTATAATAATGAATAGGTTTTTCAACATTATCCGTAACCTGCATCAAAATGCCTGCAATTCCGTCTCTGCTTGCGTCAGTAATTCAGTATATAGTATGCTTTGCTTGGCAGGGTCAAATAATGTCAAAATATCGTCTGAACTTAACGTTTCTTTTAATACCGTGAAGGCGCGATCTTGCTCAGAACTCCAAATCCAAAGGCTGTCTTTCTTCAGTAATTTGGAAAGCGGGCTAGAAAGCATGGCACAGTTTTTGATAAACTTGCGAAAATAACTGATGAGGCCGAGAAACTGGCGAAGCTGGTGGATTGTTTTTGGGACCGGGAATTCCGTAACTGCCCTAACTTTACTCTCGCATGGCTTCAAACCCTCAGAGTTTACTCTATAGCCCAGGAACTCTATTTCTGACTTTAAGAAATGGCACTTCTTTAGGTTAAGCGTAAGGCCATTTTCCTTAAAGATTGCCAGTACCTTCTCAAGAAGATTAAGATTTTCTTTAGCCGTCTCACTTATTATCATAACATCATCTAAATACAGAACAATCTTACCAAACCTCAAGTTCCCTATGACCTTGTCCATCATTTGTTGAAAACATGATGGTGCATTGGCTAGACCGAATGGGAGTCGCAAAAATTCATAGTGTCCGTCCTCAGTTATAAACGCAGTCTTGTGAATAGGTTCCTCTGCCATTTTAATTTGATAGTAGCCACTTTTAAGATCCAAACTTGTGAAAAATTTACAGCCTTGTAGTCTATCTATCAAGTCTTCAATGCGTGGCATCGGATATTTATCTTTCGTTGTAACTTTATTCAATGCGCGGTAATCAATACACAATCGTTTTTCACCGTTCTTTTTATTCACAAGCAGAGCTGGACTCGCATATTCGGATTTACTTTCACGGACTATACCATTCTCTAAAAGTTCGTTTACCATGCTTCTTACAATTTGCCTATCCGAATGAGATGTCCTGTATGGTCTAAACTGCACAGGTTTTTTATCGTCTAAGTTTATGACCATTTCATGACCTTCTACTTTCCCTAGTTGGCTTATATTCGTAGCCATGCATTGCTGATATTTACCGAATAGATTAATCAACTCATCGCGATGAGAATCTGTATCGAACTCCAAGAATATTACACCAACAACGTTGCAGAAGTCTTCAAAATGTTTTACGTTTTGAAACGTTAAGGTTTCACCAATTCGCGAATACATCAAATCAGACCGTTCTGTCACGTTGCGTCCTAACAGTACGTCACATCCCGATAGCTCATCAAGTATGTATAACTCAATCTCGTCTATTTTCACGGAATCTAATTGTATGCCTACCTTCACCACCTCCGTTACGTTTTTTAAATTGTCTTGAGAAAATCCCTGCAGTGTTAAAGGGATAGTCAACGGAATTCTTTGCAGATTACATAGTTTTGCCAAATTAGATGTCATTATAGAACAGCTACTCCCAGTATCTATGAATGCTTCATGAACAAAACCGTTAATGCCTATTTTCTTACAGAACTTGTCTTTCGTATTAGAAAGTTGTACGTATTTTGTTTCCTGGTTATTTGTTTGTTCAACTTTGTCACTTTTTGAATTCTTTTTGTGAAAACATGAAGTTTCCGAGTGACCTTTTTTACCGCAAAATTCACATTTTACCGAACATTGAAAACGTTTATGATTGCCGCCGCAATTATAACACTCAATGGGTTTACGTTGACTTGGGGTTAAATTAGTCACGGTTGATCCGGTTGTCGTATTTGCCGTTGATGTTTGGGAAACAGAACTTTGAACTTGATATGGAACCTTAACATTATCACGAGTGTTGCTGTGGTTAACTATTTGTTTAACGATTTTTGCTTTGTAAACACGGCTGTGCAAAAATCCAGCTAAACTATCGCATGATTTAAAGTTGCTAGCCTCAACGGACGCTGTTATGTTATTATCACCGATATTTCCTAATATTATCGAAATTACGTCATTTTCGGTAAAATTTAAGCACAGACTATCAATTCTCGATTTTTGTTCAAAAAAGAAGTCATATAGCCGTTGATTTTCCACAGGTTTCCGGTCGATGATTTCCTTAAGTAGGTCAAACATATTTCTCTTCACTCTAAATGTATTAGAAAGATTTTCCTTCCAATCCTTCCACAGCCAAGTAATCCACATGTGATCATTACGCAATAAAGACTCATACCAGATTTTAGCAGAGCCTTTGAGCTTATTTAGTGCCTGATAGCGTATTATACTATCCGTCCAGGAAAATGTTGAATCATACGATTCTATCACGTTTAACCAAGAAGTAATATTATCGTTCAAGGGGTCAAAATCCGGTATCATATTATGCAAAGTTGTACTCACTGTTCCGGTATCTTTTGCCTTAGATACCTTTATCCCTTTGCGAGATGCCAGCGGGGGTGTTCTTGAGCCGCTACTGTTAGAACTCGTACTGCTACATCTGCTACAGCTAAAACTCGTATTGCTACTACTAGATGATTTACGAGCGCGCTTTGCCCTGTGTTTACGCTTACTTAAGCGTCTTTTACCGGTTTTACCCATTATTTAGTATTAACTTTACTTTTGGGGCGCGAAAAGTTTTATGCACACTTCTGATATTAACTATTTCTATATTGAGGGTGTTTAAAACACGTATTAGCTATTTATGCAAACATATAATTCGAAAATAATTACAATTCACAAAATCAAACGCGTTTCGCGGCATGAGAAAATATAATAATGGCGGGAATTATTCTACTCTATGGAAGTTCCTTCCTTCATCAACTTCACCGCCAGCCAGCATCAGCTCTCGAAGTAGCTTCACTCGGTGTTGCCAACACTACTAATAAATTGATATTCAATTTTAACATAGTAGGTTAATAGTTAGGAACAATTTTTTTTAAAAGTAAATATTAATTATAAATTGTTTGAATGTTTGAAGAGACAAAAAGAAACTACAAAAATATTTTGTCATAAAAAGCAAAGCAACGCCATCTAGTAACAGTAT
The DNA here is from genome assembly GCA_916614155.1 of Mesoligia furuncula. Classification (NCBI taxonomy): domain Eukaryota; kingdom Metazoa; phylum Arthropoda; class Insecta; order Lepidoptera; family Noctuidae; genus Mesoligia; species Mesoligia furuncula. The sequence goes on from OU744798.1 coordinate 12,980,530, forward strand.
AATGGAATTTTGTTAGTCGTTAACTGGTTTTATTGCAGGTGGTCATTTCTCGCTTCACGCGATTATATTTCTGAACTATCCATGCACTTTTGCAGCCCTACTGTACAGCCCGCGACATCGTCTGCATAAAATTTCTTGTTTCGCCGACCCAGCCCGTCGCATCGCATTGCCTGCCCGCATTTTTACTTCGTTTTCGCTTAGCATTTTTTTTTGCTCCGCTCTTAAGAGCGTTTACGCCGTACGGCATTTCACAGAAACTTTCAAGCCCTTGTTTTTCGAAATTAATGAACCGATTTTAATGAAACTTCATACGCATAAGCAGGATACAAAGGTCTAAAAAGTTAGTAGAAAACAATTTCGAAGTGTCTTATTTAAATAAAGATAACTGGAAATCTCTGTTTCTATGGAAAGCTTAAAATCGGTCTAATTTGGCTGTATCACTATTTTTCGAAAATGTTCCCTACTAACTTTTTAGATCTTTGTATCCTGCTTATGAGTATGAAGTTTCATTAAAATCGGTTTATTCTCTTCGAAAAACAAGGGCTTGAAAGTTTGTATGAAATGCCGTTCGGCGTAAACGCTCTTAATGGTCCTAGCGTGATGTAATATAGCCTATATATACTCTTTCCAGAGATTTGTGCGTTCAAACAAACAAAATAAAACTTCAAACTCTTCAGCTTTATTATTAGTATACAGGGTTATTGGTAAAACATTAACAACCTATTTTCCATTCTAACCCATATTTTCGCTATTTCAGGTTAGGTCCCATAGTAAAAGTTGTTCATAATAATGAGTACAATGACCTCTTAAGAGGTTGTTAATGTTTTTCCAATAAGCCTGTAGATATTATAGATAGATAAGAATAATAAATGGACTGGAATGTTGTTGATGTGTACTCTCAAGTGATTTTATTGAAAAGGTTCTATTAGTATTAGAGCAGCTTACCAACTTTTTCAATAGGTACGAGTATCTTCAATATTAATATTCAGTATGATTTTTTACAGCAGCGAGAAAACTGAAAAGCAAAAAATAATAAACCTCTTTTATTTAACCTTGATAACTAAGTTCATAAACTAATGTAAATATACCTAAGTAATTTTGGGTCGGCGCTTCTGTTCTTTTTACTTTTTGTGGTAGACTAATTTTATTCTAGGAACATCGTCTTCACATATAATTATGTTATGTAGGTATACAAGACCTTGTAAAACATTTTAAAAGAGTAACGGAGGAGTATCCTGCCCATTCTTCTTCATACGAAAACTACCTTTTGGAATGGGCGACTAGAATTTAGTTGTAATTTTTAGCGTTAAAAAGTGCCTTTAATGTGCCTATTTGAAATAAATGATTTGACTATTTGACCTAGAGAGTACACCTTTTCAAAGAAAACAAGAATAATCAAAATCGGACTACTCTGTAAAAAGTTATGCGTGGTCATACATGAAAAAAAAAAATATTGGGTGAATTTTTCAAGTGGGCGTGCATGGCCAAATCCGAAACTATGAGGATTAGCGAAAAGTGCTCAAAGGATTTGCGGGCTCGATATTAATGAAAACTAAAACTGCATCATTGGATTTTTGAAAAATTAATATTTCTAGCCAGGAATCCAACCCGTTGATTTTGATTAAAAATTCACACTGTACGAGTATTATTACACCATTCGATAGTGTTCCTAATAAGGATCAAATTCTGGGAAGTAATGTCAAAAAATGTCAAAAAATAAAACGTCACGGGAACATACGATCCTTCCGCAACCCCTAGCTGGTCTGCGCAAGTGGAACACTGCGCGCCGCAACCTCGGGTTCTGATGTGTTGGGGGCGACAGACGTCCCTGAGGCCGTCGCCCCTGGACCCATTTAGGGGATTCCCCCTCTATAACGCCCTCTTCCGTCCGGAAGAGGGCGTTATCCGCCCTCAACCGACGCCCGGTACGCCTGCTGCAGGCAGGGTGAGTGGACGAGATCTCTCTCTCCCTTTTGCGCAGCCTCCTTCTGCGAGACGACTGTTTCGCAGAAGGAAACCCAGCGCCCCAGGACTATTCGCTGCCGATCATCGACTCGTCTTCGGCCGGCAGTGACAGCTCACTGCCTACTTCTGAGATGAGGGCATGACGCGGCTCCATCCAAGCGGCACACTCTGCTAGCGTATGCCGCGGCGTGTCACCAGTGTGGTGACACCAGGCGTCCGGCTCACCGTTTATGCGACACAGGTACCTACTTCCCGAAGCAACCATGTCCCGAGAGCACCTGCGTTACCCGAAACCATAGGGAGCCGTGCCTCCTCCCGAGCCAGCGCTTGAGCACCGGCCGGACCTCCTCGATGGTGAGTCGCAGTTCTAAACTTTTTTTTTGTTTCCGGATTGGAAAGTCGCCCTGGGGCGGGCGGAGGGGTCTGTCAGACTCCTACTAAATAAAAAACACTCGGGCGCGCAGTCTCCTTTTGCGAGACGACTGTTCCGCAGAGGGAAACCACCCCGTCCCAGGACTCTTCGCAGACGACCATCGACTCGACCGCGGCCGGCAGCGACGTCTCAGTTCTAACCTAAGCTAACCTAACCCATTTGCCCCCGGGGTGCCCTGGCTTAGTTACTGCGACCAATTTGGCTACCTCCAAAAGCGACCAATTAGGGACGGTCCACAAAACGTGTGATAAAATCAGGCAGATTGTGCACCCTGTCGGTAAATGCAGGTTTGTTCACAATTTGACGGTTTGAAGTTGATAGATTATAAACTATCGAAAACTAATACGTTATATTGTAAGCAGTATGGTACAGTTCACAATTCATCGATAATTTACAGTCCCGCGAGATAGATTATACCTAAACAAAGGGTGTTCACAATCATACGATGACATATAGGTACATAAATAGATAGAGGTAGGTACTTGGGCCCAGCCTGACAAACCTGATCCGGCAATTCACCGCCCTTATAGCAATGAGGCGATAAATTCCTTACTTATTGAATATGAGTTCGGAAGACATACTCGTAAGTGTCGGTACCCTACATTAGATAGATAGATAGCTGTTAAATACTGATCACGGGTCTTTGTAAGAATCGATTCAAGATACAAGACTTTTGTAACGTGACAAGCAAATCCTAAACATTTCGGACGCAATATAGAGACAAACGCCACGTAAAAATTATGTTCAAAATAAGTATTTGCCCATTATTTTTAAACAGGTGCCCACTTTTCTTAAAAAACTAAAACAACCACATCAAAGCATTCATTGCGAAAGTATCTATAATAACCTCAAAAAAGCAACGCTCAAAAAAGAGACTAATCGGCAAATTGCAATTAGCCTTCCCTAGCTCCTTAATCAAGATAAACATATACATAAGCATGAAATAAGTACCTAACAAGCATAAAAACATTTCATAATATTGTTCCAGAATCAGGACTTCGTACATATCGGCACGTGACAAACAATCAGTAATCACCGTTCAAGCGCATTTAGGCTCAAATACAGGCTATATTGTTCATGTTCCGCCCTCACTAGTCACATTGTAAACACACTATTGAACCAGGTGTACAATGTACATTTGAAAGCTCGCAGCAGAACATCGCCAAATTAAAGCAATGATTCAGTACCATAGTGACCTATTTTAAGCCAGTTAACAGTTACAACTCGCTCGAAAACGGAAAATATTATACGTGAATAGTCGGTCCAACAACTTCACACGACACCCAAGCGAGGCATAACTCACACAGTGTACGCACAGCCTAATGACATTTTATTCGCAAATCAGCATATAAACATTTCACATTTCCAAAAAAGTACGAAGACGTATTAAAACATAATATATTTTAAACGTCGCGTCGCTACCCGAGCGAAATAATTCCCAACTGTATTGCAGTCGGGTTACCGCCATAAGCAAACTCCAGGTACATTTAATGAAATACAATTAATAGTTTTGAAATAGATTTATTAAATCAGTTTCTTGGGTTTAATTCGAAACTTTCCAGAAGCAAAAGTTACAAAGGGAGTGGAAATGGTTTGTGCACGCGGGGCGGATTAGGAGGGCTTCCTGGGGCGAACGCGTTCAACGAATGATGGAAATGAAAGTTCTAACAGGCTCAGCTTAGTTAGATTGTGCGGCTACCGAGACTCGGATTTAGATTAAAGCCGACATGTTCGACACCGCGACATAAATTTTCTCCTTTCGCTCGCGCTCCATGCATCTTAGCAGGAATAACAAATATTTCGAGCGTTTACACTGTGCGACCAGAATAACAAATTAACGAAGACTTGTACTTCAGATACTTATCAGAATTTATCTTCTCAAAAAGTAAGGTCTTTATTGTACCCGTATACATTTTATCAATTACTCAAACAGATTATGCTCCCTCCATAACGCTCACATAAATACAAATGAATAAAGTAAACAATCCCCAATTACGCGTAAACAAAAACGACCATTAGGGGACTGTAATTATAGTTGAAGAGAGTCTAAAAATTGACCTTAAACGAGTGGCTACGCTTTTTAAAGTAGCAATCGGTGTCTGTTTCAGAACAAATTGTACATTCAGAGCTCCACTAATGAGATCGCGCAGGGAGGGGTTGAGTTGTGGCACAGGGGATGCTAGGGGGTGAAGCGGACGCGGGGCCGGGGGGACCGTGTCTCCAAGGACTATATTTTACGTTTAATTGACGCACAGCTGTCAGCTAATGAGTCCTGGATTTTTATAATATTGTTCAAATAAAACGTTCGCAAAAAGTCCAAATTACCCGCGGAGTTTCTTTTTTTTGTGAACTAGAAGAGAATATTTTTGTTCTATTTTTATTGTTTTCTTCTTAAATACACTTTCAAGGATAAACAATAGAAAATATTAAAGATTTTGTATCAGTCCAATTAGTGATCGATGGACCAAAGCGATACATTCACTATAGTAATACGATACTCGATTTGACAAAATAATTTTTTTGGGTTTTTTTGTTCAAGTGACCATACGTATTCCGATCACCAAGCAGCAAGAATTTATTGGGAACCCTGCTACAGTCACACGGAAATCTTTACACCTTACTCTTCTGCACGAAGTAATAAATTAATTAGATATTTAATAAAATAAGGCAAAACGTTAATAAATAAAAATTTATATAACTAACTTTACACAACTGGATCATTTTCCAACAGCAAATGAAACTGTTGACAACGTTGATTGGTATTTACATAAAATTAAAGTAGGCTTCATTAAAATTAAAATATCTACTCGTAGATAAAGTGAAATATTCTTTGTTTACAATAATTATATTACAGCAGCGGCTGAATTTCATACGGTTGATGTTGAAACAGACAGACGACGGCGCCAAACTATTGATATTTGATCTATCACAATTTGGAGCGTTTGCCTTGTGGCGTGTACTAAACATAATAGTTGTATATTGTCGTGTTAACGTAAGTAGATAATGATATATTGGATTTACAAAGCCATATACGCATGGCAGCTATGTAGGTACTTTGGTAGCTGAACCACCTACACGGCTTTACGAAAACAGTTTATAAATGTCAACAGTATTAAAAATACATAAGTGTAGGTGTCTTTTTGTTGCCAAATATGTCAGATTGATTGACATTTTCGTAGAGGTATTTTCTAAAATCCCACACGCGGCCTTTAATTGACGTCGCGAATAGGCGATAACAATGTGGGACCCGCCAGGTGGGTGGCCTCAATGTGTAGCTAGGTTATGCGCGAAACAGACAATTTGGCGCTGTGGTGCTGGACAGTAGCTAATTCCTGTAGCCAGATTCGGGCTCTGGGCTAAGGGCACTGTATTCATTAAAATATATTTCATCACAAGTTGAATTTGTTTCAACATGTGTTACATTTCATGTTACATTTGGTATTGTATTGCATATATTTGGATGGCATGTTCGTTTCAACGTATGCACATTTCATGTGACATTTGGTATTGCATTGCATATATTTGGATGGCATGTTCGTTTCAAAGTATGCACATTTCATGTTACATTTGATGTTGAATTGCATATTTTTGGATGGTATGTTCGTTTGAACGTAGGTACATTTCATGTTAAGTTTCAAATTGTGTTCGTAAGCGAACGTTCGTTGGCGAGCATTAGTTCAAAACCAGAAAGTTTCTTTGAAAGAGGCGTTCGAGTCCAACATTCATACACATACGACATTTATTCGCCAACGAGTAATTACCTCGCAAAGGAATTTTCGCACCGTGTCACTCGCGAAAGAATGCTTGCAGTGGCGATGCACCTGTAACCAATACCCGATAAAGCACTATTTAATTGTATAGGTAGTTTGACGTAAAACTGGTTTCTACAATATTGTTCAAAACCAATAATCACACCCTGACAAAGTTAACCAGCAATAAAAAAAGTCATCTAGCGCTGAAAAGTGAAAATTAATTACAGTACATTTATAATATTAAACCTTACTAATAAACGTATTTTATCAGATGAATAGGTAGACACCGATTTCTCTCTTTCAGTCGTCAGTAATTTGATTTACGAAAGAAGAAGACAAAGCGTTGTGTAACTATACAGACGGTATACAACGTTTATTAGTAAGGGGGAGCATATATAATATAGGCTATTATAATCGTTTCCTCTCAAAAAGAGAGTAGGCCTGTGTCCCAGTAGTGTGAACATTATATGGACGTGTCAATGGACGCTTTAAAAAAAAAAGTACCTTAACACATAACATCACGCTTGTAATCCCGAATGATAAATTATTTATTTTCTGTAAGTAGGTTTTTACAAACACTTTTACACGTCATCATATTTATTAAACTAGATGTGGTCGGCTTTTCCTATCTGACTACTCTGAGAAGAAAGGCCGAAACAAACTCAGAGGTCACAGTCTCTTTTAAAGTCCAGACAAAATCTTGGTCAGATCGAATGATTAAGCAAAGGTATACTTATAGTAACACCTACATTTCGCCAGTACATAAAGTTTGTTTTGATATAACGGATCTGAGTGTGGTGTGAAAGACTCGGTCGAAAAGAGGCGGTCGGAAACACTTTTGAAAAATCCTAAGTAATTAATTAATTCAAGGTTTGGCTCTCGCCTATTTCCTCCTCCAATATTAGACCAATTTAAAAGATATTTTATCAACTGAATATGTAGGATATATACTGTGTCGATATGTTTTCTTTTTTCATTAATAGTTGTCAAATTTGTACACTAGGCCTCTGTTGACAGCGGTTTAAATCGGCATTTTTTAATGGTTTTAGTGCTTATAAAAATAATGTATCATCAAAAAGGAAAACATAGGGACATACAAGTAGTTAATATGTTTTACTATTCTGTAAAAAAAAATCGTTGCTTTATGGTCATTAACCAGAAAGGAAACAGTCGAGAGCGTTTCTATGGAGAAACGACCACTCCGCATTTCCTCTTAAAGCCGTCGTAAGATCGCCTCACACATACCTCTAAATATTCCGCCTAATAGCTACATTATAAGCCGTATAATTGGCAGTGCACCTACAGTATTTGAGGTGCCATTGCGTTGATTCAGCGTAAGTGTTGATGCCACAAATCTGTGCAATTATAACGAAAACATTTAGGGAAACTAAAAGTACCTAAATATAAAATAGCACAGAATTATGATTAATACTTTTAATTGATCGTAAACTCAACATTGCCCAAGTAAGTAAGACTGTTGTACCCATAGATTTTATCTGACTTCTTTTAGTATTAAACTCCTTAACTTTCTTTTGCCAACAGCAGTGTTTACTACTTGGAGTCTAACTTACTCAATTATTGTAAGTTCGTGCGGCGTCTACGCAGCGTCAATGCCTACGCTGGGCAACAGTTTAGTTAAAAGACACTGATAATAAAATACTAAATCATCCGATCATCAACACACATCAGTGCGCTGCTACATCGCAAATCGCAATGCAGAAATAAGACGCAGATTTCACAGATAGACTCAGAACGCAATGCGCGGCCCTGAGGCAAATACTGCTACGAGATAGCTACGAGGAGTCTACGGCGTAGGCCGTAGCAACGACTGTCATGTGCCGCCTCTTCCGTCACGCTACGCATGCTGTTGTGTTGCGGCCATATAGTCATGCGTTACACCCACAAATGGTAACAAAATAAACGTAACAATATATAAAATTACTGAAATGCTAATTATTCAAAGTGATGCAATACAACATTATTTGTTTCGTATCATTTAGTGCTTTAGTTGACTGAACCAACATAGTGGGCAGTTTGCGGCCGATAACGGTACACACAAATTATACCTGTTTGACCTATTTACATTGATATTTACGAATAAACACAGTACGGTGAAGTTATGTAACCAGTAAAATAATTATGAATTCGAAAAACGTCGTCGGTGAGATAAATATGCACATTTACAAAGAATATTTATTGAATTGGTGTTAATATTCGTAGTTGTAAATATGAGGATCTCGAATATCAAAACGAATACATACATAAAGACCTCCGACTGCAAGTCTGATCTTTTGACTGGCATATAAGTACATCCATCGCGTTAACAGATTATTGTTCTCAAAATATCACAAATTATTTCTTTGTTTATAAATTCGCTGTTTAATCTATATTAAGTACCGGCTGTGCCAACAATGACAGTAATTTTCTCGGAGGAGAAAGTTCCTTTCTGTTCGTAAGATTATAATTTCCATTCAATATCGGATTTTTTATCAGCATATTTTGAGCATATTGGATTATAAAGGACTATTCCTTATTTAATATTAACTTATTTATTTACGCTCGGGGCGCAAGGCGGCGTCCGCACGTACACCATGTTAACAAACAATTTTTTAATAAATCTACTTAAATCGACAGATTGCTCGAGCCCACATAGTAACAGCGGCCACTTGCCGCTGTTAAGTGTACTATGTGAGTTCGAGTGGGGGACGTAATAAGTTTTATTTTTGCTTTGTTGTACGGTTTGTTATAATATTATTCAAAGAGGAAGTCTGAGGAGGTTGCCAAGCAATTTGGCAGGGCGCGCGGCGGCGCAGCGCAGATAGAGCGTTATTTACAGCGGCTATTGGAGCCGGGGGTATATCGTAACTTCTGCTTAAATACCTTGTTACAGTCCTGCCCTAGCTACACATTCCGTCTTTTCCCTCTTACGCTCAAAAAAACGTACACCATGATTTCGCTCCACAATTCGCTGAAGAAAAGAATGGTGGGAGATAGATGTACCTAATTCTGCAAATGCTGCGAATAACTTCCTAGTAACATATACCCAATATAAATTGTGTTGCATAAATAACGCTATATAAAGGGATAATTTATGGTGCCTTAAATAGCAGGCCGTAATTTGTCGTTGACAATGGGCACCCTGCCGCGTATAGATACAACTTATTCACTTTAACATCTGATTCCTTGCTCCGATTTTGTTTACCATTGTTGTCTGCTTGTTTTATTTGTTGTTGTAGGGGAGAGTAGCCCAAAACGGGTAAGCTAAGGTTGATGGTAAAAAAAAACAACTTATAGATACAAATTGAAAATTTATTTGTATATTTTGAAATGTTTAGTTATCAAGGACTATAAAATAAATGACATATTTAGTAGTTTTGTACATTAAGAATAAAAAAATAACAAGAATCTTTACCATTCGAATTACCCGTTTTGCCCGTAGGGGGAGCCTAAAGCAGGTAGGGCTTTTGGGCAAAGCGGGTAGGGACTGAATTACATGAGATTAATGTCAATCAATGACTAGAACTGTTTCATAACAATCATAACTCAGATGGAGCTCCACCAGGATCATCAGCTACTTGCAGTGACAATGCTTGCATCAATGGACCAGTATTCTTGGAATGGTTGCGGCACTTTGTAGACAACGTAATGAGTTGGCAACGTAAACAGATTGTCCATGTGAAATAGATACTCAACTAGCTCTAATTCTTGAGCTGCTGTAAAAACTGTTGTGAATCTTCCTAGTTTTTTTTTTGATATCCTTTCTTTACATGTATCTGTAAAGTCGAAAGGTTGATGCCATATTTTTTTGCTGCACCATTGACGGAAGTTTTGAGAGCTTCTTCTATCGCAAGCTTCATAACTCCTTCATCCCACGATGCATTTGCAGTCTTTCTTTTGTATTTATTTACCATCTGCAAAAATAAAAGAACTAATAAGCAGTCAATGAAATTATATGTAGGGCAAATCGGGTATGGGCAAAACGGGCACCCGCTTTGCCCCTACCCTTTTTGCCCACAAGCATGTATTTTTTTCAATCGACTCATATCCTTAAAACCGAAATAATAAACGCCAACCTATTACACAAATAAAACGTCTATTTGTTGCAAAATCATAACACAAAACTAGTAAGAACATATTGTAAACCATTTTCGAGTATTCAAAAGTAATGTAACTCAATTTTTTTTAGTGGAAATAGCAAAAAACATCTTTCTTATCTTACCGTGAACTAGTGTCCGCCAGAGAAGCGCGCCGGCTCCCTGTGATTGGAGAGTGGCAGGCGCCGCGCACTGCACGCACACATTCTTATTAGCAATAAAGGTGCGCAATTTAAAAAGCATACCCGTTTTAGGCGGGCTACCCGTTTTAGGCTTACCTCCCCTACTGAATTCAGGTGTACCTACGTGTAGACCAATTTATTGTTATTACAGATAGGTACTTATTCAATAACAGTATCTAAGCACAATATTTCAGATGGGAAAAACAACGAAAACGTCTCCAAATGCTGTAGATACCCATCTACATTACAAAATCTAGCCCACTCAATAAAGTCAAATCATTTCTTTCAAATAGGCACATAAAACGCAAAGGTGGGCTTACACAATGCATTATTCCTTTGGCAATGCATAATATAAAGTTTATTATCGCAAGTAAGTACCTAAGATTAATGCAACTTTGATTGGTTCTGAACATCATAAGCCTCTTATAGTCAATTTAATTGGATCTCAGCGCGCTTAAGTTTACGGTGCAATCAGTTCAAACTTTACGAGAAACACCTTGTTTTCTTAAGGGCCTTTCAACTTAACGCTTACTTATATAAAAATGAATGTCCTTGTAAGCACCTTCATAAAAACTTTACACTTAATAACTTACACATTCTACCTGTCCTTGTCATTTTAATGTCAATGAAGTGAGAGTGAACATAATGTATATATGTTATAGGTTAGGGTGAGTTGTTTTATAAGACTTTATATACAGGAGATGAGATTAGATGCAATGTGTATGTAGAAGTACTTAACTACTTTGCTGAGAGGGACTTATTCTTTGAAGATAGGAGTTCTTCCAAGTTCAAGTCAACTCATTAAGTGCAAATCTTAAATACTACGATCACACACACTAGGTCAAATTCACCACTGAATACAAGGTCAAATTAAATTAGCTAGCGAAACTCTTCAGATGTGATGGGTATCGATATCTCAACACGACAGAACAAATTCATATTAGATAAGTTTACACACAAAGAGCAGGGGCCTGAAAAGGCCACTTTGGCAGAATCATAAAAGGATAACATTATGAATCATAATGTTAACTGTTAAGTTAATCGTATCAATTCCCATTGGTGAAGGATTTTCAGTTTTTTTTTTCTGTCTGTGCTAAAATACCAATCAATCCAATCTAAATCCAATCCTAATCTCTTTGATTATACCTACGTAGTGCAGCGAAAAAAAGAAAAACACGGACTGTCTTCGCCATATTATGATTCATAATGTTATCCTTTTATGTTTCTGCCAAAGTGACCTTTTAGGCCCCTAATCTTTAAACAGATCTTTCAAGTGACTACACTAACTGAGGTCGATGACCCAACAAAAAAAATCAAATTGATTTCTTTTTTGTATTATCATGTTTAGACATATCATACCCATACGTCTGCGGAGTTTCGCTAGCTAATTTAAATTGACCCTGTACTTGTCATGCGACAGATTGAGTTGAAACTATGTAGTAAGTAAGTATGTAAACACTTTCGTGACGAAATAAAAAAACCAGTCAAGAGCGAGTCGGACTCGCGCACCGTGGGTTACGTAGGTACCATCATGTTCTTAATTTTTCATCGGCGAGGCCTATATTTGTCATAGAATTTTAACACTGTGCCCTGCGGTGTAGAATATTGCAGTTTTATGTCAGCGCCGTCTCTTGACCGATAGTGGAACTAATGTAAATTTGTTGATGATTTCTGAAAAAGTGTGCTATCTAAATAGGTCTCTAAAGACTTCGTTTTATTTTTCCTGTAATCTTTACATAAACTTCTATCACATAGAATAATTTCAGATTTTTCTCTTTGCAAACTTCGGAGAAAAGGGGGGGGGGGGGGCGGTATTTTTTTTACATTTTTCATCAAAAGTCGAAAACTGTTGGAGAATGTGCTAACTGCTCCCTTTCGGTCGGTCGGTTATATGGCGCCAAAGCGCGGCCGTTATACATTCAACATGTATGATATTCCACATGCCCTAGTAGCCCTACTCCGAATTTTTCAGACCCTCTTTCCGTCCCTGTTGCAAAAAATACACATATATTTTAAAAATACATTTTATTTCTTTCTTATTTGCAAAACGTAGTCTAACGAACTTAGTTGGGCAAACGTCATCTAAAACTATTCCAAATTTCAAGTCGATAGCATTAGTAGTTCTTGAGATATCCAGCTGTGACAGACAGACAGACTGAGTCTCACCATAAGGGTACCGTTTTACCATTTTGGTACTGCACTCTAAAAACGATAAACTTTTAGTGTAAAATTCTATTACACAACACAATCTTCGACAAACATTTTCATAGAGTCGTGGGAACTGGTTAATTTATCACTCGGTATTATTATTTATTGTGTAGCTAATAAACGCTCAAAAGATATGTGGGCTAATGTCTCGTTATGTATTCATAACTCTGGCATTGTGTCGAGTGGCACACAATGTTGATTCTATTAGGTGGCGGAAACGAAGGCTTGTCTGACAACCTCTGTTTTATGCCACTGTGCGAACATACGGAGAGGATGGTCGGTTATATGGCGGCAAAGCGCGGCCGTTCTACATTCAACATGTATGTTAATACAAATAAAAGCTGTCCGACTGTCAAATATGAAGGAGTTTCGTGTTTCATTGTCTCATTGATACTGTCGTAACTAAGTAGTTTGTTTTCCTTTAGTTGTTTTTCGAAGGCTTTCCCCATAGCAATCTTTCAAATCCATCAAACATAATCGAAACTGTCACCATCACACAACTGACCTTCTATTGTGTAATGGTGACAATTCTTCTGTCATTGAATCAAACATTGGTGACTAAAAAACGGACAAAAGTAATAACTTTTGTCCGTTTTTTAGTCACCAATGTTTGTTTGCACATACCTACAAAATCAATACTTACCATATAAACAAACTATGAGAATTGAAAAGCTTGTTGACATTTCCATACTCTCTTTATTGATATAAACACAAAATATAAATATTTTTTGGATCATCAAAGACGATAAGTAAATCTCTTACTCGTGCTTCAGCCGAGGGATTCTGGCTCCATAAGCGAACGCGTGTCGGCAAATCTCATTACTTTTCGAGGATAAAGAAAATTCAATATCTATCGTTCTTTGTCTGTCTATACCCTTACAAATTTTATTTCGCAGGTCGCGTTTAAACTTCGTATTTATTAATGGTCTATTTATTTGCAAGAATATAGGTAGCTGACATAAGTTCTTCACTATATTCGGCATTTGAGCCGTGCAAATATTTAGATTTTACATCTTGGTACCTTGGTCTTAAAGCATGAACTTTAGTAATTAGCAATAACATAATAATAATAGTTTAGAAAACACTAAAAACACACGCTTGGCCTTTCTCACAAGTGCAAACACGCCAAACCAAATGCCAGTGCCTATCTTCCGGCTTCATCATCAGATCTTGAAACCTAACTGTGGTCAAAGTTCATTACAAGACTTTTCTAAGAAATCCAAAACAGCTATGATACGATTTTCCATCATGAAGTTCCAGTTCATATCTTCCGGCTCCATCATCAGATCAGTTCGACAGTACCTACCATATTATTGTATTGTCATCAGAACTACATACAGCTGCCAATTTTCATTACGCTACGAGCCTTGGAAGATGGTTAAATTAGTTACACATACAGGTCGACCTAATAAAAGCGTGTTAAAGATACTAATAATAATTTCGTAATTTAAATTTGGATTAGATACAATGCAATTAATAAAATTAAATTAAATACAATTCTATTCATTTAAAATAATAATTTATTATATTAAAAATAGCGATCAATAATAATGATGTCATTTCAACAAAAATAGCAAGAACAATGAAAATGTTTCAAAATTACTTATTTAAGTAAATTAATAACTTAAGTAGATGTCATAATAAGTATAATAAAATTAAATAATTATTAATGTGTATTTTATATTTTTGAATGTTTTATATTCTAATATATAAAAACATAATTTACCTATAATAATATGTTTTAGTGAAATAAAGGAAATAATAAATAAGTTTTACATTTTAGACTCAAAATAGTCATTGATGGAATAAAAACATTTCTCACTCAACCAGTTATATAGCTTTCTATTAAATTCTAAATCTGTAGCACTTCTAAATTCTTCGGCTAAGTGGTTTTATATTTTCCTCTTTGACATAGCCTTTTCATCTTTTTCAAAAAGCAACTTGTTGTTTCTTAAAAGCAGGAGCAGGTTTCAAATACATTTAAAGACGGGATGGTAAGCAGCTTTTGCTTAATAAATACAGGTTTAAAAGAGTCTCCATGAGAAGAAGAGAGCCATGACCTTACACACTTTTTTGGGCTATGAATGCCCTGCACGTGTTGAATTCTCCTATACAGTTATTTCATACCTTAAAACAGAACAAACATGGCTATGGTAAACCATACTTTTATATAAAAGTTTACATTTTTTAACGTAATTATGTGCATCCATGCAACATCAATACATCCCCTTTGTGGGAAACACTGGATATGCTTCGACAGTAATATTATAACGTCTCCAATATAACTCTTTATTGAAAGCAAATTATTTTGTAAATACGTTGACAATCTGGTTTTTTAACAGGTGACAAGCATTACAAAATATTTATATCATGCACCATTTATACAGTACAGAGAAAACCGAACGGCTTTGTAAAAAAGGATGTTGTAATACCATAAATGTATGTTATTTAATTTTCAAGAGGACTGTCAGGGAACCGCCTTTGATCGTAGATTCCATTTCACAGTCGTCGACAAATTATGTTACAATAAATCAATTCTGTTCAAAAGTATTACTGAGCGTTGGCAAGTCATTTTGGGGCAATTTTCGTTATTGAAGGCGTCTTCATTCAGTGTTATTGTTTAGGGCCCGATGTAAATTAGTTTGTGGGCGGGCTTCAGAAGGAATTCCAATTAATTAGACGTTTAAACACTGTTGGGAACCGCGATGTTAAAATTAAATATTCTTTGTTGACTGCGAAAGTGATTAGCTGTGCATTATAAGCCAGTGATATAGTGTGGTACTGTGGTTTATGTTAGACTAGCTGTGCCCGCGACTTCGTCCGCGTGGAATAGTGACTTTTCGGGCAGCATATTTTGAATTACATATACCATCTACAGACCGGGCATTTGCTGTCCGAACCCTCTGAGAACTCAGGCGAATTTCCCTATCAGTGAAAGTCTTAGACTCACGCGATAGTGCTTGAGCTTCACGATCGGCAGTGAGACGTATTTCTCGTTCTTCCTGTGTTTCCTGAGACCGAGCATTTGCTGTCCGAACCCTCTGAGAACTCAGGCGAATTTCCCTATCAGTGAAAGTCTCAGACTCACGCGATAGTGCTTGAGCTTCACGATCGGCAGTGAGACGTATTTCTCGTTCTTCCTGTGTTTCCTGAGACCGAGCATTTGCTTTCCGAACCCTCTGAGAACTCAGGCGAATTTCCCTATCAGTGAAAGTCTCAGACTCACGCGATAGTGCTTGAGCTTCACGATCGGCAGTGAGACGTATTTCTCGTTCTTCCTATGTTTCCTGAGACCGAGCATTTGCTGTCCGAACCCTCTGAGAACTCAGACGAATTCCCCTGTCAGCAAAAGTCTCAGACTCACGCGATAGCGCGTGAGCTTCGCGATCGAGAGATAAACGTGCCTTTCGTTGTTCCCCGGGCCGTTTTCCCTATTTCGAGTTGTCATCATTCGAGAAGGATTTGAACTCAGTCGAGATTTTCGCTGAGTCGAAGTTTCTGTAGCACGAAGCCTAGCCTGATGTTCCCGAGTTGCAGAGAGCCTTGCCTCACGACCTTCCTCAGATTCCTGTGATTGAACCAATCTCATCCTTTTAGCATTTCTGCTACACTGGGAGAGGTTGGTTCTTCTTCGAGGCATTCTTACAATAAAATAGTACTTACTACTTAACACAGTTATTTAATAAACACGTACTATCGTAAACAATTAAATTATAAATATTTACAGATTATTATACAGTCTAAAATTATCACAGTTTAAGTAATAAGTGTTAAGACGTGTAAACCAAACGTACTAACTTTATAAAACAAAAGAATTGCTAGAAAAATTAATTACTAACCTGAGCTAATGAACTTATACTTAATAAAGAAAATCAAGAAAAGAAATGCCTAACCTATACCAAATACTTATAATATTTATATACAAACCCTAAATACAAATTAAGATAAGTAAATACCCAAAAATCAAGGAAAGAACCGCCTAACCTATACCAAATACTTACAATATTTATTTACAAAATTTTAAAGAAAATTAAGAAAAAGAACCTAACTTACAAACCTTAAAATATTAATAAATGAAATATGCAAACAGTCAGTATTCAAGTGAATCGCAATAATCGAATCCGCCTATACTCTCCAGGATACGTGCGTTCGCTACGAATAACTGAATCCTTATGGCAGCGGCACGTTTTTTTTTTTTTTTTTTAAATGGTCGTCTCATAGTTCAACCTGAGGGGTTATCGACTGCTTAACCGGGCTTTCCTGTGGATGCCTCAATAAATTAAGGCCTCCAGCCAGGGCATAATACATTTATAAACTTAACTACACAATATAAACTTAAAAACTAAGCGACTACACGCTAAGGGCACCCCCTGTGGGGTACGGACCTCGGCTTAGGGCGTCGCTGGGAGAGGGCAGCAAGGGACAGGCTGGATCGGAATTATGGCAGCGGCGTGGCTCTCAGCGCGCTTTATATAGCCACGGACGCGCAGGTGCGAGGCGTGAACAGTCAGTATTCAAGTGAATCGCAATAATCGAATCCGCCTATACTCTCCAGGATACGTGCGTTCACTACGAATAACTGAATCCTTATGGCAGCGGAGGGTTTTTTTTTTTTTTTAAAAGGTCGTCTCATAGTTCAACCTGAGGGGTTATCGACTGCTTAACTGGGCTTTCCTGTGGATGCCTCAATAAATTAAGGCCTCCAGCCAGGGCATAATACACTTATAAACTTAACTACACAATATAAACTTAAAAACTAAGCGACTACACGCTAAGGGCACCCCCTGTGGGGTACGGACCTCGGCTTAGGGCGTCGCTGGGAGAGGGCAGCAAGGGACAGGCTGGATCGGAATTATGGCAGCGGCGTGGTTCTCAGCGCGCTTTATATAGGACGCGCAGGTGCGAGGCGTGAACGTACTCTGATAGAATACCTTAACAAATGTTCGCCGTGATTCTTTAAATTGACATAACTTTTTTATTTATGAACCGATTGACATGAAATAAACACTAAATGTTAAGTGAAGCTTATTACAATATATTAGTGAAAACCGCATCTAAATCGAATAAGCCGTTTCTGATATTAGCGTGCACAAACACACAGACAAACAGACAAAAAAAAAATGTATTACAATTTCGGGTTCGGCATCGATTTAATAACAACCCCTGCTACTTTTTTTTCATATATTTCCATTGTACAGACACCACTTTTCTACAATTTTATTATATGTATAGATAGATGATTGCCCTGTCATTGATTTGATGGAACAAATAGCAGTTTGGAACCAGAGATCTTATGTTTCGAAATGGCTTTCATTTTGACAGATCAGCAACATTCATTGCGTTATTTACGTTTTTGAGCAGACAAAATTTTCGATGTAGCAATGTATTAGTAATATCCTTCAAAATTATTCAAATTGTGATTAATAATTACGCAAAAAAAAAGTAAAAGTCGTTAAAGTCGTTAAAAGTCTTCTAAAATCATTAACACGCTTGGCGGTTACGTTTCCTATTAAATATTTATTTTGATACCGTTTATTGCAGCATTCGTAAAATGAATCACTATAAAAAACGAATTACCTTGCTGAAATAAAAATTTTGTTGCTTAAATGTTTTATTAGATTTACAGTTTTAAAAATTAACTAAATAATGTTTGAAAAAGAACTGTGATTTAATAAAATTATTGTTACTGAAACATATTCGAAGCAAGTTAATAAAAAGCTTGTAAAAGACTTGCATCAAATTGCAACTGAAAATAATAATAGACTATATTAGATAATAATATCATGCCAACCCCAACATAGTTGGGAAAAGGCTAGGCAGATGATGATTACATAATTATATCATGAAAGCGTAATTACTAAGTACGAGGGCAGGCTGAAATGTTTTGAGCCTAAGTACCTTAAAGTGACAGTAATGTCTCGCCCTACCTGTCACTAATTGAGAACATTCACAGTAATATAAATACCGAGTTTCATGTAATTAGCGTCATTACGCTTTTAGTAATTGAACCGCAAACATCACTATGTCTGAGCCATCCACGCAGTGTACGAAAAATGCCCCAGTGCACACTGCGGGAGTTTCTAGGCGTGCCCTAGCCGAGACAGGATTTGAAGAAATCAACCACCCACCATACAGTCCGGACCTAGCACCCAGTGATTACTTCCTGTTTTCGAATTTGAAGAAAGACCTCCGTGGGCGAAGATTTTGACCGATGACGAGATGAAGGCGGCTGTAGACGAGCACTTCGAAGGCAAACACAACGAATATTTTTTCACTGGGTTAAAAGCCCTTTATGACAGATGTAAGAAGTGTATTGAAGTAGAGGGAGATTACATAGAAAAATAATTTTTTTATACATTCCTGGCAGTATTTTAAATGCCCCAGGCTCAAAACTTTTCAGCCTGCCTGGTATATTTTAATAAAAATAATTTTAGTAGTTATCTAACCTTGTGTTGCAGGTGTCCACAACTCCACGTCCAAGCGCATATTTTGCGTACGGCTATGGCAACTATACAACCAGTAACGGTCGAACCCAATAGTCTATTTTCAGTTAAACACAGATTGCTACTGGTGGTAGCCAGTATCACCATAACTGCCAGTAATAATCATAGAGATCGCTATTGATATAGATTATTAGGACGTTAAAATCAGAGATAGATAGGTTTTTCTACCTCCAGTATGCCAAAAATCAATACTGGCAACCAATAATATCAGATAGCAGAGCAATATGGCAATCTACGAGAGTAGGTTTGATTCAAAATAAATATCGGCTGTTATCTAGTGTTTACTGAGTTCTCCATTTCATTACAATATTAAATTGGATTTACATAGATTTTTATTTCACACCAACCGTTCCATAACAAAGATAACTGATGTCATTTGGAAAGCTGCCACGCTAAAATGGAATTGGGCTGGACACATCTGCCGCATGTCAGAAGACCAGTGGGGCAATCTTGCTACCCATGGGTCCCTCTTAATGGCAAATGACATTGTGGCAGAGCCAGACGGAGATAGCGGGATGAGCTGCACTTCTTCAACAAGAACTGGTCCTTAGCAGCTTTAAACAGAGAGAAGTGGAAAGAGAGTAGGGAGGCCTTTGCCCTGCAGTGGGACAATACAGGTTTTTAATAATAATAATTAATACCTGCTTACTGCTGTTACTTTACCACACCACACCACACCACACCACACCACACACACACACACACACACACGACGCCTTCCACTTCACACTCACACTTCATACGCTAACAAACACACACAGGCATTTTTATTTTTCCTTTTGATTTCTTAGTACCTTTTTTTTTGTTATTATTGTTTTCTTTTTTTGGCACATGTTTTACGTGCAATTTATTTGTGAAAATTCCAATCTCGGCGAGGGGGGCCAGGAGTCCATAGCACAGGGTATCCTAGTTTGGATTCCTGACTCCCACAAGTCCTAGTACCTACAATATTTTTGTAACGTTTCGTCGTTTTTTTAACCCTCATAACTTGGATTTGGATTATACCAGATAAACAAAATTCTCGGGATATGATGTCAATAGTGGACTTATTAAACATAAAGTTTCAATTGCATAGCTCTTGTACTTTAGATTTTATTGATATCTAAAAAACCCCGATTTCGTCACTGACTCACTGATGATCATCAAAATTCTTAGGGTACTCCCTGAAATCATAGAAAGCTGAAATTTGGTATGTAAGCTATTATTAGTACACAAACCACAAAAAATAGGGCGTGTAGAGTTAGAAGCTTGGCTCTACATGAGATCCTAAAAAGGCCACTTTGGAGAATCATAAAAGGATAACATTATGAATCGTAATATGGCGAAGACAGTCCGTGTTTTTCTTTTTTTGTTGCACTACGTAGGTATAATCAAAGAGATTGGGATTGGATTTGGATCGGATTGATTGGTATTTTAGCACGAACAAAAAAAATAACTGAAAAATGCTTCACCAATGGGATTTGATACGATTAATTTTACGGTTAACTGTTCATTATGTTATCCTTTTATGATACTGCTCAAGGTGGCCTTTTTAGGCCCCCTGATTTTTTTTTTTGCGGATGGGAAATCATCAAATGACTCCTCCCGCTCTGGGTGGAGCGGAAGGGAGTGTCAGACTCTTACTGACTAAAACCCATCCGTGTTCCTTCCTTAGCCCTTTATGTTCCAGGCCCACGGTGACCCTTTCGGACAATCCCGCTGACCATGACAATCCCGCTGACCATAGGCCCCCTGATAAGTTTTTGACAGTGC
The DNA here is from genome assembly GCA_916614155.1 of Mesoligia furuncula. Lineage (NCBI taxonomy): Eukaryota > Metazoa > Arthropoda > Insecta > Lepidoptera > Noctuidae > Mesoligia > Mesoligia furuncula. The sequence goes on from OU744798.1 coordinate 13,001,419, forward strand.
GAGCCTTGTGGTCTCGTCTGGGCAACATTTTACATGAAAATATTTTTGGTGGAATACTTATTACAAGATCTGTTTTAGCAATCAGGGATTTAAACAATACTCTAAGAACCTTGGGATTAGATGGATTTCTTTGAATGGGTGAGACATTGTATATCAAAAATACGCTGTAAAAATACCTTAAAAGATATTACGCTATGAGTCTAAACTGGCCATCAAGGCTAACAAAATCCCAACGTGTTGAAGCAGACGTTATCGGGAGCTACAAAAGCCGAAACAACACTAGAAAAATAAGAGCAGAACAATAGCATTAAGGTACCTAACAGAATTTAAAAACACGACCATTATCGGAGGCCATGGCTGCCCTTTTTACTCTCATACGTACACTTTCATGCTGAATAGACGAAGTTTCAATGGCTGTTGTTAAAGAAAAACTTAACGTGGAATGAATTCTTGCGTGAACTAGGAATGCGAATACTTCCATCAAACGAAACTCGAATTCGAGCGTGATTCGTGATGTAAGGTAGCGTCGTATGGTGACACACTATCTCGAAGGCTGAAGACATAGAATCGCCTGTAGGTGGAACATGCGCCGGCAAATACGAGCCCTCGATACAGTCATGATCCCACTTGAAACTTTTATTTCAAAGAAAGCGGCATCGTGAGCCAGCGAGCTATCAAAAGCCAATGCTGAAGTATCTCTATTACTTTTCGAGTTCAAATTATACGATAGGTTAGAAATAGATGCCTACACTACTTAGTTCTAGTTCTGATAGTTCGTGTGAAGATCATTTATTGAGAGAAGGCATGACTTTCGCTTATAACTTTTAAATTAAGTTTGACAAACAGTTATTCGTCGTCAGATTTAGGATAAGCCTACGATTTATTCGTCAGATTGTCTTGTTCAAGTCATTATGCGTCAGGTCGCACACGATTATTATCAGGGCGCTGAAGATCAAGTTATTTTATTGGTCCCTTTTTGAAATCCGAAACTGGACTACATGGTATACTTTCGGTGTTCTATCTTCATACCGTACCTAGCTATCAACTTTTCGTTGTTATTTTTATCCCTGCATATGCTTGCTCAAAACCCTCTGGGCTCCCCGTACCATTATGTTCTAAGGAAATTAAAGAAACCAAAATTACTTATTTAAGATGAGAAAGAAATCACACAGTGCGATGTTATCAACTCGGTCTGTCGCAGTCCACTGCCGGATATAGGCCTCTCTCAGGCTGCGCCACAACACCCTGTCCCGCCTTCCCCATCAGGTCCATCCCAGCCGCCTTCTTAAGGTCGTCGGTCCATCTAGCTGGGGGGCGTCTCACACTATGCTTGCCGATACGCGGTCTCGACTCAAGACTGGTCTGCTCCACCGGCCATCGGTCCTTCAATAAACATGGCCAACCCACTGCCACTTCAGTTTTCTGACTCTGCAAGCTATGGTGTGCCTTGCGGGATAGGTGACGAGAAGACTTGACGAAGCTTTCCAAATGCTGCCCAACCCGACTGGATCCTCCTGTTAGCTTCTCTCTCAAAGTTGTGTCTGCAGCACTGGATGCCAGGCAAATTAAAACGGGAAATCCTCAAATTCTTTACAATAACAGAAATGCCAAATTAAAGCAGAATAATGAACTAAAAATAGGTTTATGAAGTGTTAACAAACCGATACTTGATTAAACAAAGGCCAATAGTAATAAATACGAGTGAAATTAGTCAATTACAGGCCTTAGGCGGACGAAAATACATCTCGGCTGCTTGTTCCATCAATATCAATGGAAAATAATGGTTTGTTCAATACTTACAAGCACTATGGTATTATTTAATAAACAGGTGAAGTGATGTCAAAGTTTCTCTTAACAAAGAAATATTAAGTAAATCCTTTTGGAACATAGAGAACGAAAAAGTCGTAAAAAAATACTTGGTACTTGTCATTTTCGATCGATTTTCTCCAGCACTTTATAAACACAAACGTCAGTTTTTTCTGTGTCACAATTTAGTGGTGGAAGTAGTCAAACATTCAGAGGGGACTAGCCATGACGGTCGAGAGTCTAGATGATTATATCTACGGAAAAAGTAATGCCACCATAACAAAGCAATGACATAGAAACTACGACCTTACGGCAACTTCTACTTTGATGTCAGTCTTAGCCTGACAGAAGAGGTAACCAAAACCTAAATTATTGTTCCATAGTTCGATTAATTGTGAGTCGTTGCTATTAGCTACGCGTGCTACGAAATGCTACGACGCGTAGCGAATGGCTACGAATACTGCGATCCGTAGCGGGTTGCTGTGATTGATACGGGTCACTGCAAAAATTATGTAAGACTACTAAACACCGTCAAAAAACACCTTATAACTCCAGACATGAACAAAAACACCAAAGCAAAACAACGTTATCTATCGGTATACAACCTTTATTGTTCGAAGCTATTTCCCGCTTAGTTTGATATTGATTCCTCGTTTAATCGTATTGCTAGGCGTTGTGGGCCCAATCACCGACGATAACTGGATTTTGCTCCCCGAACGTAGTCGGGACACGTGACATCACCCCAGGGATATCAATTGTGAACTCAATTATTGTCGACTAATTAAATTAATACCCAGGAAATATTGACTACCAAACATGGCAGTACTTGTGAAACGATCGATTTGATTACCTACTTATGACGCGTTATTATGAATACCCGTTATATTTTTAAAGTTTTTGTGAATCCAGGTTTTATTTTGGTACTAGAATAAGAGAATTAAGTGAAAGGTTTTAAAACTTATTCGTGTCTACATTTTATCTACTGCTTAGTATGAGGATGGGATCAAAAAGGGTGATGCAAGACACCCAAAATATATAAAACTAGCGACCAACTTTCCACGGTTTTTACGACTTGACAAAACTTTAGGATTTCTGTATTTAAATATGTCAGTTTAATATTAATGTTTTATGCACAAAAACCGTCCGAAATAAATTCTCTAAATGATGGTGAAAAGCGCATCAAAATCCGTTGTCCGTCCATTGTCTGACAAACATGAAAAATTACTTTAATTTATAATATGTTTCTTCTATAATTCTTCCTAGTAAAGAATTTAAAGCAACATCAGGTACAGTCAACAAGAAACTTCGAACGCTACTGGGCCTCATTTCAGAGTGCTACAATGAACGGTCACGGGAGATTACCGCCACAATCACCTCGTTTAATCAACCAATTGTTGGTTAGTAAGAGCATGCCGCCGTGCCGCTGACCAATCTCTTGGCTTGCTCTGGTTCAACAATTTTTAATTGGTCACAAACCTGCTGGTTGATGTCAGCAACCGACGTACAGTCAGCCCCAGAAAGCTTATCTTGTTTTGGTCATAGGGTGTATTTTGGGACAAAACTCTCACTTTGATTTGGTAAAATAAATTGTATAGGTACTATGTTTTGTACCTGTACAGTGGATAGAATGTTATGGAACAATAGTTTTAGACAATAAAATGGTTCCTTGTCCGTGTACACATATTTTTAGGGCTAACTGTGCATTCAAAAAAAATTATTATGTGTGTGGGTGTTTATGTGGATGTGGGTGTTTATGTGGGTGTGTATTTATGGTGCGTGTGTATTTTACCTATAATCTCATTGTGTGTCACCCTTTATTTATTTATTTACACTAGCAGTGCCCCGCGGTTTCACCCTCATAAGTGTCGATCCCGTAGGAACATCAGGATAAAAAGTATCCTATTATATGTTATTCTGATGTATAAGCTATATTACTGTAAAGTTTCATCACAATCCGTTTAGTAGTTTTTGCGTGAAAGAGTAACAAATATCCATCCATGCATCCTCACAAACATTCGCATTTTAAATTTAGTAGGATTTATATTTAAGTACTTTATTGTACACCAGACAATACATTTAAAAAAAGCCGATCAAGTGCGAGTCGGACTCGCGCTCCGAGGGTTCCGTACCATCATGCTTTTAATTTTTCATCGGCCAGGCCTATATTCGTCAGAGAATTTTAACACTGCACTGCGGTGTAGAATATTGCAGTTTTATGTCAGCGCCATCTCTTGACCGATAGTGGAACTAATGTAACTTTTGTTGATGATTTCTGAAAGGTGTGCTATTTAGAGACTTGAAAACTATGCAGCATAAAAAAAAATAAAAAATATTTGATAATGTGCAAACTGCGCTCTTTCATATGATACCCCACATGCCTTAGTAGCCCCACTTCGAATTTTTCAGACCCCCTTTCAGTCCCTGTTGCAAAAAATATACATATATTTTTATTTTTTTCTTATTTGCAAAATAGTGGGGCAAACGTCATCTAAAACTATTCCAAATTTCAAGTTGATAGTATTAGTAGTTCTTGAGATATCCAGCTGTGACAGACAGAGTCTCACCATACGGGTTCCGTTTTACCATTTTGGCACGGAACCCTAAAAATACAATTATCACTACAAAACATACAATGGGCAGCCCTACCGCCCTTCGCTCTTTGTAAAATGTTTACCGTTATAACTTGAATGTATATGGTGTACATACTATGGAGTATTTTATTCTGTATTTCGACCAGCATTCATGCATGCAAGGCGCCATGCGAAACTTCGTGGGATTTAATACGTCTTACGCACTAACTTATAAATGTTACTATGATCTACCCTGCGAATGATTAGTGTAGGGTAGGTATTGGTATGTCATGCCCTGTCTCTTGTACACTTTGATGATCTTATGACAGCGTCAATGAGCGGAGTTCGCGCAGCTGAATTCTGGGCCAAACACGTTTGATCTTTTTGCCGTCGATACGCTAAGAAGCAGAAGAAGAAGGTATGGCCATGCTTGTTGATTCCAGGAATTCTGCGTTTTGCTACCTTATTTACCTCCTACTCTCAAATCGCTGCATATTCCACATATTCAGCTAAGTGCATTCGGATATATTCGAGTATATTCGTGTACGCTCGTATATGACAAGTACGCGTCGTGAGTCACGTCTGTCGCAATTAGTCGTTGTGTGCGCTGCCGACGCGAGCGCCTAGCACACGCGTGGTTTCACCTCACTGCCAATTTGTACCGCATTGTTACACTTTACACTACACGCTAGCAGAAACACGTGAACTGCCGACGTTATTAGTGATTATAATCTTTATAGCCGTTTCGAATAATTATTGTATCCCAATTTGGAACAAAGTTTTGGTTAAAGGATAAAGGGCGGTTTATTTATAACCCATCGGTATGAAGGGTAATAGAAGTAGTCTGATGTTTGAAAAGATAAAGGGAAACGCGCGAATTTTGAGGTATTTTGTTTTGAGATACCTACTTAGAATTGATTGTCATAGGTATTATTATGATTGGAATCCATTCGTCTAGTTGAATAATTAGTGCCAAATATATTATATACAACGTTATTTTTAGTAGGTATATGCGAAACCTGAATAAAGTTTCTTTAGAATAAGTAACTGAATCGATTCCAATAATTGTGTTATATTTTGCCCCAAAAATATTTAAAAAAGGTTGAAAGTTGAACACCGAGCGACACTAAGTGGGTTATCCAATCTCCGCGCCGAACGGCTAGGTACCTAGGTACTATTATCAATGAGCGCAAGACGGCGCGGCGCGAGCGGCGTGCGTGAGCATGTTTTTGTACGGACAAACACAAGCTTATAACTTGAAATTTTGTACATAGATTCTTTACTTAAAAATACTAGACACGTGTTTCGGGTTTTGCATAAACTAAAAATAATGTTGTATACAATATTCAGGTGACAGGGACGTCAACGTCGACGCGCAAGTTGAAACCATGAATTCAGCACATGATTCTAGACCTACGCGGTCAAAATGTATGGAACATCAATTTTTTTTTTAGAGTAACTAAAGTTTCAATCTTTGGGTTCAGAATTATGTACAGATCCATGCCAATAGTTTGTGCGTCGATGTCCTGTATAACACAAATAACTATAAATCCATACTAATATTATATAAATTCGAAAGTAACTCTGTCTGTATGTTACCTTTTCACGCCTAAACCAATGAACGGATTTCGATAAAATTTGGCAGAGAGATAGAATGCATCCCGGGGAAGGACATATGATAGTTTTTATCCCGATATTCTTACGGAATCGTCACTTATGCGGGTGAAACCGCGGGGCGCTGCTAGTATATTATAAATTAAATGAGTAGCCATCTATCTATACTAATAAATAAAAAACAAAAGGATACTACGTCTTTGAAGTACTATTCCGCATCGCTGTCATCCGGAAACGTACCCAGAAGACTGGCAACATTGCCACGTTGGATGGCAATGCTAATTCTACGTAAAGTGTCGAACAGTCGGCGATAAATTTCCTTATATTGTAAGTATGATAAATATTCAACGTTTTCGGTGACTCAGTTCACAAAACTAAGTTGAATAGGCAAACCAGTACAAGGCAAGAATTGAAACGTTAACTTCGTCTTTCGCATGTTTTGAAATGTACAAACATTGAATATTTCCCCAACATCAATAAAGTAATGAAAAGTTTTTCAACAGTATATGCACTAATTTATGTAGGAATTCGCCCGTGGCCATAGCTGATAGGGAAAAATAATTTGACGGCGAAACGCAACACAAATGTGCGTCTGGGGAACTAGCCAGCAAAACACTGTTTCCAAAACACTAATTCACTGCATAAACCGTCGAAACGTTCTCGCATTTCGCATGCAGATACTTGTACAAGTCGTATATATAACATAAACATCTCAAAGTATAACTCCCCTTCGCGACGAGAAACTTTGAACGGCCCGATTTCTTTGTTATTTTTAATATCGACTTTTTTGCGCTCGAACGGTGGTTGCTAATGGATTTTCAATATTTGTGTTGACAGACAAACAAGGGGCGAATGGAGTGAGCTCTCGAACATTCCGTCTGCGTCCGTACCCACAATCCAGTGTGTATCTCTCTAAAGAAAGCAATCGACAACGTTTAAACGACATTTATTTATGTTTGCCCGTGGTTCACACTACTGATTAGTCGTTTATCCATTGAAATTAACTTTTTCACGTGTTTATCGTTTCGCGCGTCAAATATTATCGTATTGCTCACTCGATAATTCATTAGGGGATTGAATATTCGCATTGAATCGCGATTTGCCGAGTACACTAACTATTTCAGTACCCCGTTTCAATATGCTCGACAGCAAACTGAATAAACATTGATGTTAGATGAAATATTTTATTAGTGAGCTCTCTATCATCAAAACTGCTGGACGCCGGGCTCTATTACCATAATAGGTACAGATTTGGTCCGGTTGCCTAACCCTCTTCCAATATCCCATGTTGGCGCCGAGTACGATGAGTCTGCAATATTTCTACTCCACAATACATCGTCTTCTGTTTATCAAAATTGTGTTATATCGATTAACATGGTTAGTAGGGTCTTAAGGACTTGAAGGTACTGACCCATCAAAAAAATATAAAAAAGGATTTATAAATGCTCAATTGAATATCGTTAGTGTATTTTTGCGGAGCTATGTCACAAACCATGCTCCACCTCCTATCCTGCCCTCCGTGTCCCAAAACATGCAATCAAAGTGACCTCTGTACTGCCACCGATAAGGCCGTGGAAGTGGCAATGTTTTGGGAAAACAAGATTTAAAATACAGTCGTGGCAGGGACACGAAGAAGAATATCAATCACATTAGATAGATACGATCTCATTGATATATTAGACAGATCTGTACCAAATTTGAAAACAATGTAGGTTATATTTCGCAAATTATTAGAGGTGTACCGACTAGTCGGGAAAACCGACTATTCGGCCTAAATCGGCAACTACTCGGCTCTTATAAGTAAATATTTTTAAGATTGTGATTGAAATGTAATTGTTGTATTATTGTTATTAAATCGTTGTTAATATTTAATTGTTATTTTATAATCAGACTAACCACATGCGACCGTCGCGGTCGCTTTTAATTAGGACCCGGCCATTTAATTTCTAATATAATCTAGGAATATGAAGGAAGAGCTCATTAGCAGTCAATAATTGGCGTAAATAAAAAAAAAATACAAAAATAAAAACTAAACGAAACCTTCTACAACTTTGAATAAAGAACGTACCGCACGATACTCAATCTCCACCGAAAGTAATGATCGGCTTGGCCGACTATTTGTCCATTACGCCAAACTCATATAAAAAAATATTTTAATATAATATACAAACACAAATACATATATGAAATAGTATGATAATAATGGCGTATAAGTAGTATCGTCGCTGCACCAAGATTATACCAACTTGTCACAACAATGGCCGTCTGTGGTTAGCCGACCGTCGGCTGCGGTGTAAACATAGTAAGTATCTAAATAAGTCCACGTCTTGCTATGCAGACAGATCGATACTAAAAAAGTGAAGTTACAAAATGGAAAAAAAAAACTTTAAACAAGGAAGCGCACTCGTGGGTCATAAAATAGGCTATTAAAAGAAGCAAGATGTCGGGTGGTGCAGAAAGGCAATTTAGAGGGTAGAAAAACGAACACCACCCGGAGCGAACATACCTTAAATATCGTTAAGCACACTTTAATCAAAGGAGTTTTTTTGAAGTTCCTTCGACATAGTGATAGGTAGTGGTAGATTTTATAAAAGTCATTCGAACAGGGTATCAAATTGACATTAACGCAAAAAAACATAACACTCTGTATTTCAATACTCAATACTTTATTGCATTCCACAATGTGGAATTATTGCATTGCAAAATAGTAGTAGAGCATAGAAGCTTAAAAAACTTAACGTAACGTTATCAGTCTTCTTAACTATATATAATGTTACTTCTACGACACTTGTCGATAAAGTCAATAATATAATATTTATTTATTTATACATTTAACACTATAAAACATACAATGGGCGACCTTATCGCTTTCTGCGATCCCTTCCCGACAACCTACCTAATAAGACATAGGTAGTATTACTTTTACAGTGTCTGTAAAGCACCAAATTTATGGTAAACTAGCTTCTGCCCGCGACTTCGTCCGCGTGAAATTCGTACTTTCCTCTTATAATTTCGAAAATGTATGTTTATGATTTTTATCATTTATTTAGATATTTATTTATTTATTTATTTATTTATTTAGGGACAACAAACAGTAGTGTAATAATAAGTAAACCTAAGTTAAAACTTAATAATAGATGTAACAAATACACTACTCACAACGTTATCCACATATTACTTAACAGATCTACTAGTTGTTAGAAAGAACTATATAATAACAGGCAGAATAAAGTAAACATTACTTAATTAATAGGGTTCTGATCACTTAAAATAGAAACAATTTCTTTTCTAAATATAGCCTTGCTGTGAAACATAATATCAGTTGAGCCAAACTGTCTATTGTAGGTGTCAACTAATCGATGCAATGGTGAGCGTACGCCTGAGTTGGTTCTACAGAAAGTAGTTGCAAACAAATGTCTCGAGCGAACTTCACGACTATGTATTGTACGAGGGATCAGGTAGCACAAACTGTTCACCAAATCAGTACAGTCGAATTTATTACGACATATATTAAATAGGGTCATCATCTCAAGTAGGGTGCGTCTGGATTTCAGAGTAATAAGGTCATATTTTTGCAGTAATAATTGGTACGGAATTTTCTTTTTAAAACATCTATAGTGCATTCCACGTAGGAATTTGCGTTGGACCGATTCAATAATGTCATTATACTTTTTATAATAAGGGTTCCAGATAGGTACTGCATATTCCAATTGCGGTCGTATTATTGACTTATATAGGTATAAGTAGGTAGAGGGACGGTGGAATTCTCTTGATGCTCTCATTACAAAACCAAACATTTTAAATGCCTTATTGACTATATGGTATAAATAAGTATTCAGGCCAATTTTTTAGTTTATAGCTGAAAGGGATCAGATTTTTCAAATAAACTGTATCCCAGCTTTTTACCCCCCCCAGGAGAGTAATTTTGAAAAACCGTTTGGGATGTGTTCATAACTTGACTCAAAGACCCATACCCATTTTCGAGTTAATGGAAGCAAGCAGTAGAATTTTCCACCTTCGTAGGAGTCAATTTTATAAAAACCCTAAATCACTTTTTTTAAGTATTTTTTGTTTTAGTAGTACCGAGTTTCGAGTTAATCCGACAGCGGGTTAAATATTTATCTAATCCATCAAGTTTGTCACCCCCCAAATCCTCTGTGAGGGATTTTTTAAACTAAAAGTGACAATCTTTATTATTTACTGACCCAAATATTGCCAAGTTTCTAATTTATTAACCAAATGAATAAGATTTTTCATATAAACTGTATCCCCTCTTTCTATCCCCACATGGGTGGAATTTCGAAACATAATCTAGATTATTTATACCAATTTTCCAGTTAATCAAGCCTCGTAATAAAATTCTCCCGTGTGAAATTGACGACCCCTCTTCACCCTATTAGCGGTAGACTTTCGAAAAACCCTGAACCACTTTATTATTTATTTTGGTTTTAGATAGGTACTGAGTTTCGAGTTAATTGGACCGCGCATTAAAATTTTTCCATACAAAATTTGACACCCCCAATCTCCCCTTTGGGTTAGTTTACAATTCCAAAAAAATTCGAAGTTTATAATTATTTGTGCCAAGTTGTCAAGTCCAAATTTATTTGTACCATTTTTTTTTGAGTTTCTCAAGGCACACATTCAAATCCCCTTATAAATCGAATTACCACTTTTTGTCCCGTCAGGGGTCAATAATTTTCGAAAACCCCATACACTTACTATTGATTCTTCATCTGCCTAGCCTTTTCCCAACTATGTTGAGGTCGGCTTCCAGTCCAACGGGATGCAGCTGAGTACCAGTATTTTACATGGAGCGACTGCCTATCTGACCTCCACAACCCAAATACGATACCCCTTGATAAGACTGGTTGTCAAACTTTCGGACTTCTGACCACCCCTAGCGACTGTCAAAGATCCACGAATGACAGCCGGGACCAACAGCTTAGCGTGCTTTCCGAGGCACGGAGAGATCACGGTATGTAAAGATGGACACCTATCCACAGACCAACCGCGGCAAGCGTAACCTGCTTAACCTGATCGATCGATCTGTGCGGCTGTTATTATTGATTATTTTCTGTGAAAAGTATTAATACTGAGTTTCGAGTAAATCGGACCGCGCGTTAAAATTCTTCCACACACACTTTAACACCCCAACACAAGGGGTGTTGGGGTGTTTTGATAAACGAATAATGATAAACTTTATTACTTGCTTAGGCAAGTATTCTTGCCAAGTTTATTAACCAAATGAATAAGATTTTTCTTATAAACTGTATTCCCCGTTTTTCACCCCCACAGGGGTGGAATTTCGTAAAATAGTTTGGGATGTGTTCATTACTCGACTCAAAGATTGTTTATACCAATTTTCGAGTTAATCAAGCCACGCAGTAAAGTCTTCGCCTATAAAGTTAACCTTTCACCCCGTTAGAGGTAAATTTTCGAAAAACGATGATACACGTTATTCTTTATTTTCGGTCTTAAGTATAAATATTGAGTTTCGAGTTAATCGGACCACGCGTTAAAATTCTTCCATACAAACTTTGACACCTCCCAATCCCCCCTTCAGGGGGTAGTTTAGAAAAAAAAAGCCAATCTTCATAATTTATTTAGATAAGTATTTCTGCCAAGTTTCATGGTTATTAACTCAAGGAATAAGATTTTTCATACAAACAAAATCCCCTCTTTTCACCCCTTAAAGGTTAAATTTCCAAAAACCCCTTCTTAGTGGATATCTACTCTTCACAAAGAACACACCCTCCAAAATGAATTTCTCTACCCAGCGGTACCGACCAGCGTTTTAGGCTGTGCGTTAATATATCAGTCAGTCAGGACAAAATTTCATCCCACTTTTCACCCCCTTAATGGATGAAATTCTAACAACACCGTTGTGTTAGCTTCCAATCATAAGCCTAGATAATAAATTTTGTGATTTTTACGTTGAAAATTAATGACTTTCTATACACAACTTCATCCCCCTTTTTAACCCTTCGGGGGTAGAATTATCAAAAACGCTGAGACAGGTATAAATTAATTTTCAATTGTCAGCCTAAATACAAAATTAGAAGATCCTAACTTCAAAACTGTCGGACTTTCATATAAACTTCCATCCCCTATTTTAACCCTTTAGGGGTTGAATTCCCAAAAATCCTTTCTTAGTGGATACTTACTCTTCACAAAGAACACACCTTCTAAGTTTCAAGTCTTTAGGTCCAGCGGTTTGGGCTGTGCGTTGATATATCAGTCAGTCAGTCAGTCAGTCAGGACTTTGAATTTTATATATATAGATTAGTCAATTATTAAGTAGATATTCCCGGTACCCTTTCTATTCTTGTATCTAATGATCTGTTCTTAACTGAATGATGCTCAGAACGTCTCATACTCCACGGCAATTACTCACGTTATTAAATATTTACCTTTTATTTTAATAACGTCAAGTCTTGGCTTCGGGAATTGGGAATTACGAAGCAAATATTTATTAAATATTAGGAGAAAATCCACCAGTTTTTCTCCTCCGTCAATTTGTGAGGACACGTTGTTTTCCTCATATAAAATGTAAACTTTTAAAACTGTGCAAAACAATTAAAAAAGAGAAATTCTTCGTGAAGTGCAGATTTATCTATTCCTATTACAGCTAGTTACAAAACAGTGCGTGGCTAGGCAGACGTATGAGTGAAGCATTGTGGTTGCGGTCCAGCCAGTCGCGGGTAGACCGCGCCCGCGCCGACCGCCATCACATGCTGAGGGCACACTACGTGACATGTGGCAACATTGTATTTATGCATATTTTCATTATTTCTCTACTTACCATTAGTGTCCCGACGAGCGGGTGAAGTTGCGGTTGCGGTAACGTGGTAGTGCTGCCATCATATTATGACGAGTGCAGACTTACACAAGCTTGATTATACCTACTTAGGTATTAGACAGAGCAATGTGTGATGTTGTTCAAAAACATAAAAAGAACTAAGTCATATGAACATATGATGACATTGACAGGTCTTGAAGGCGGTTGATATTTTTTAAACTAAAAGTGAGAATTTTAAAATGGACAAAGGATTTTTCTTGCCGTCGATGTGTTTGAGGCTTTGAGCCTTGATATCTGCTTGCCAAAGGGGCTACTCCTGCTTGTCAAAGGGGCTATTCTTTCTACAGTTAACGAATCTTCCGAATCATTCTCCTTTCATCGTTAAAGAAATCAAAAACTTCAACGAAATTTCGGACAGACGTTGATTTGGTGCAAATTTCATATATTTTCTACGTTCTTCCACTTTATGGAAGCAGGTACCTACATTTGTTGAACAAAATTGACTAATTATTCGCAGCTCACTAACATCCTTTCTTAATGTGGCCTTAGATGCTTAGATGATGATTAGCTTCAAGCTACACTACCCATCCGTTTTGGTGGCCTCGCCACCTGCAAAATTATCAGTATTAGCTTATCGTTCCTGCCCTCCGTCCACAGCACTGAAAAGTTAACCGGGAAAATTTTAGCCCCGTCCCGTGCCGTGCTTAACTGATGCGGCGAACGCTTGGACAGTGGCTTGCCCAGATACAGATCGGCTCGTAAACCTATCTTCCCAGAGACAGTGGGATGAGCCGCTCTGCAGGTTGATACGGAACAATCTTATCAATACGTCCAGCAATACCCCTGAGCGTGCCCGCTTTTTGGCTGTGGGTGAGTGGGAGTCTTCAAGCAATACCGGCACCGAACATAAGTACCTACTGAGTGGCACCAACTTCCGGCTCGCTACTTATCTGCGTCTGGACACTCCTTGCGCTTCCGCATCGATGCCAGTGCAGTGAAGCTGTCGATTGCCTCGGACACCATAGCCTATCTTGCAGTCAAAGCGCAGTCCAAATAGCACGGCACGCCAGCATTAATAACATCATCTGTGGTGCTGGCCTATTTTTTGGCCAAAGAATCAACATCGCCATACACCGTGGCAAAGCTGGCAGCATTGCCAGGTTGTATGACGCGTCTGCATCGCTGCTGCCAACATAAACAGTGCCTTTTGGGCATTGTTTCTGTTGGCAGCGATGCGGCACAAGATGGAAGGTGAACCATTGTCTATGGAGAGACGCCACATAAGCACCGGAGATCTGAGCCCGTGAGCCGTCCATGATGACGCTGATGACAATACCTAATGATTGCTTATAATTAATTAACAGGCTTGTTTTAATAGAATTACCTACTTATGAATGAGTCGCTACTAAGCAATTACTTAGCTATTCAAATTCCGTCTTTTTTTATACATGTCATGTACATATTATTAATATTATTTTAAGATTGTTAGTTTATATATTATGTAAATATTATTTAACGAAATAAATATAGCATTTGAATCAACAAAAAACATAAAAAATGAATTCATTTAATAAAGTATGACAGTAACATATACAGTTACAATATGCACCTTAAAACGGTCTTTGATATTACTAAAACCTTTACTATACCTAAGGTGGTTCATACATAGTAACCGAAAAGTGATAATACATAATATCTACATACGTAAACGAAGTCCCGAGGCGCACTGTTTGTTTGAATATTTTGATGATCGTCTCTTTTCGAATGTAAATGTACTTGCCCTTTGTGTGAAAGAAAATACTACCTGAATAAATAGGATACAGGTAAGTCTGTGTTAAAATAGTGGATCCTCGATAGATAACTAAAGTTGCTAGACAATATGTCCGCAGTACTATTGGGATATGTGTGACATTTGTAATACATTTCAGATGTTGCTTGGTAAGTGAATAATAAAAGGACTGAACAGCAAGCCAAGCACACGGTGCTTTGTTCAGGGAGACGATAAAATTTACATGGGACGACGGGACGCGCTGCCCGACTCATAAAACTTGGTCAGATTTCTCTTGTGGAAGTAAAGTAGGTACAATCGGAATATATACAGACTGCTGTTATTTTATTTATTGGCATAAATCGATCACTTTGACCTACATACAGAACAGGTACACCTTGAGGCGAATATATGTATAACAAAATTGCAAAATCTTCCTTTCAGAGAACAACAATACAACTTTAATAACCTAAAATGTATACATTCACAGTAGGTTTCATTAATTTAAAAGTAAATGGATTCTGGATCTATTATACTCTAACAATAGAGCAACGGGATAAAGAAAAGGAAATAAATATTTGATAGGATCTCTCCTGGATCCGATTCCGGAACAAAATAGATTGATGCTCGCAATATTATTGGGATAATGAGACAATTATATTGAAGAATATTCTGAAATTTATGATGAATTGTATATTAATGGTTGTTATATTCTCGAACACAAAACACGTGTAATATTTCATAATCATAATTAGCCTATATTGTTCCCACTGCTGGGACACAGGCCTCCTCTCTGTGAGAGGGAGTGGGCCATAATCCACCACGCGAGCCCATTGCGTGTTGGTGGATGTCACATGTCTTCGAATTTTTGGTTCTAGGACATGCCGGTTTCCTCACGATGTTTTCCTTCACCGTTTTTGAGAGCAGTGGTTATGAAATAATTTATACAAAGTAAAGCGCCTGTCTGGGTTCGAACTCACGACCATTTCAATATTGGGATAATGAGACAATTATATTGAAGAATATTCAGAAAAAATCATGATGAATTGTGTATTAATGAATGTTATATTATTATATACTAAGAAGTGATTATAACTAAAAAGCTAAAATTTTGTGTAAACACATTCATTTCCAAATACAGATACAGAAACGAAACGCGTATGTTTGGGAATCCTTGCTTTAATTCCATTAGTATAAATTAAGCTTTGCAAATGCGCTGATAAATATACCAAATTAACCGACACGACGTGATTAATATTAGCCTGTGTCGGTTAAATCTGAAGCTGCAACTGAAAAATTTGATTTACTACCGTCAAACTCGCTGTGCAATAAACCATCACTGACATTTTCCCTATTTGAGGATTTTCCCACTGACCTAGTTGCACGTAAAGTACCTACCTATATTTTTTCTGCCTATATGTATAATTTGGAAACTTCATTTATTAATTTCCTTTAATTAATTAATAAGTTTATAAATAAAATACAATCATTTTGAGCGTGACTGTTTAATTAATAAATAATATTACGATTTCCATATTTTCCAGTTTGCTGATTATTGTGACAATAAATATGATAGGTAATGGTTTAATTTTATTTACAATAATTATGACATTGGAAATAAACAGTTTCTTTTCGGGAATTCGTACAGAATATGTAGGTAGGTATACTTACGTTGGGTACCTATTAGGTCTAGACAAAATCAAACTGGTTGCCAAGTTAAATGTACCTATAATTTACTATTTTTATGACATTGATTTACAGTCTGTGATTACTTTAACTCACACACTGACTTATTACTTGTTACAATTTTAGGAAAATCATATACTTTTACAATGATTGTAAATATGTGAGCAACATGTATCTATCACACAATTAATTTACCTGTCATTGCTTATTTTTTTATTATTATCTATTGTGGTATAGTCATTTTATTCTAGGTGCATCGTCTTCACATATAATCTATATATATATAATTCATAGTCCTGACTGATTGATATATCAACGCACAGCCTAAACCGCTGAACCTAGAGCTCCCGAGCGCAGCGAGGGAATCCTGAGTGCAGTGAGGGATTCAAACGCCCAAGACGAAGACACATTTATCCCCGAAGAGAATACTCTACTTTTCGCACCTACTGCGAGGTAATAAAAACCAAGTCGATTGTCGAATTAGTAGTTTATGAAACTGTTAAATAACCGGGGAATAGCTAGTATGAAGTGAGAACTCTTTGGTCGACCTGTACATACAGAAAAGTTTTTTTAACTAATGTTTCCATTATTTTTGGATTCCAAATTTAAAACAGATTAATGACCAGCGGTTCATAATGAAATTCAGTACAATATTAATGCCCGGCTAGAGCCTAGGCCTTAAATAACCTGCTTTAGGTTACGTTTGTATGACATTTAATTTGACGTAAGCGAGCAGGTGGTGTGAAAAACATTTTAAAAGAGCAACAGTGGAGTTTCTTACCCGTTCTTCTCTATATGATATACCTTTTGGAAGGGGCGACTAGAATCAATTCTATTTTAATGTAGATTTTGACGTTCAAAAGTGCCTTTTATGTGCCTATTTAAATAAAAGCTTTAACTTTAAATTTAAAATAAAAATTGAATTATTATCACATCTATTCAAAAAGAGCTAGTCCCTGTTTACGAAGAATACACCGTAAACAGGGACTAAAATAACTTTTTAATCCCCAGGGACTAAAAGTGATTTGAATTTGTAATGTGGATATTGTTAGTAAAAATTCCAATCACCAAAGACATCAATCACAAATATTGTATGAACAAGTAACAGGCTGTACCTATCATAATGAAAACACGCAAGCCAAATAAGAAAATGTTTGTGAAAAAATAAAAAACGCGCGAAATCATTCGGCCTTCGTTTGTATTGTTTACTCAATTAATTAGAATTTTTACTTAGTTTTTTAAAAAACTGGCCAAGTGCGAGTCGGACTCGCACACGAAGGGTTCCGTACCACAAGGCAAAAACGCCGAAAAAAACATGTTTGTTGTATGGTAGCCCCCCTTAAATATTTATTTTATTTTAATTTTATTATTTATTATTAAAGTTAAAATACAATTGAGTATTTTGTGAATATTTCAAGTGCCTACCTGTTGCCATTTTTGATGTCGAGCAAAAAAGAGCAAAAAAATCGCGTTTATTGTATGGGAGCCCCCCTTAAATATTTATTTTATTTTGTTTTTAGTATTTGTTGTTATAGCGGCAACAGAAATACATCATCTGTGAAAATTTCAACTGTCTAGCTATCGCGGTTCTTGAGATACAGCCTGGTGACAGACAGACAGACAGACGGACAGACGGACAGACGGACAGACGGACAGACGGACAGACGGACAGACAGTGAAGTCTTAGTAATAGGGTCCCGTTTTTACCCTTTGGGTACGGAACCCTAAAAATGAGTATGTCTTCCTCGCGTAATTGTATAAATATTGTATAAATAAACGTACTATTCTTATTCATAAGTTACAGTTACTTATTTTTTCATAGAGGGTGATAAAAAGTAGAGTGTCCACCTCGGGAGCAACACTATTTTAAGCTTGAGTGAGTACTTTGAATCCCTCGCTGCCCTCAGAAAGGATTCTACTTTACAATCCTTCGTTCCGCTCTGGATTCAAAGAAACACTCTCGCCTTCAAAATAGTTGTTTGCTCCCTTGGCAAACAATCTACTATTTTATGTGCCTAAAATGTTTTCAGTTAGTTGTCTGTCCTTAATAAGTTAAAATTACAATATCACGTGTAACGTGTCAATAATCACGTCAGAAGGCTTTATGTATATAGAAAAAAATAGTAAGTTTATATACTTTACATCAAAACAAACATACCTAATACATTCCTTTGCGGAAAGTAAATTGAGAGAATTGTAGTTTAGGCAGAGCAGGATAAAAGAAAAAGGTTACAGTAAGGGTTCGTCCTCCGAGAACAATTTTTCAAACTAGGTTGGCTTCTTGGTTTACTCACATCAGTGATTTAAAGCGAAGACAATATGCTTTGAATAACTCAGCGGAAACGAAAATCTTTTAAACTTTCAGGCACTTTAACTTTTATTTATGTTCTCTTGGTTTTAAACTTTGGGTCGCAAGCAATCTTTGTGTTATGAAATACTAAAAGGTATTTTAATACAGTAAAATATTTACGTCAGTGTGGGTAATGTTATGTAACGAGTAATTTTGCGACTTTATCGACAATTTATTATTCAATACTTATCATGTATATGTATACCTGATTGTTCTGTTTTTATTGACGCCTTTGCCCGCGTATTTTGGCCAATTTTCATAACATCTTTATAAATTATAGTAGTTATTGCGTGAAGGAATAGCAAACATCCATACATCCATCTATCCATCCTCACAACCTTCGCGCTTATACTAGTATCTTCTATCACTTATACTAGTATATAAGTATGTATATAGGATAGGATTTGGCTACAGAAATAATAAATATATTACTATAAAACCGTTTGACATAGCATAAATGTTAAAGTAGGTACCTAATGATTTTTTTTTAACAATAAGTTTTTATAACTAATAAATCTTTTTCATTTTTAGTCACTGACGACGATGGAATTAGTGCAGTGATAGGTACTATTTAACCTACGGGCCGCGAGCCTCCCCAGCGGCCCACCGAAACTTATACTTACTGCGAATCTGCAAAATAAAACCATAATGTGCGGGACAGGTTGAGATGGGGTGGATGTATATTTATGGCTGTACTCTTGCCAGCATTCGAAATGCAAGACACTGGTTTCTTCAAAAAAGGGGTCATCACCTGCGGCCCTCATAAAATAGCCAGAATGTATATACATGCATATATTTTCGGCCCGTCAAAAAAGGTTAAGCATCCCCGCTCCTAATGTAATTTTTATCAGCGATATCCGTTAAAGTATCATCCAACTATAGCACTATTCATAAAAGTATTTTTATTTCCAATATGGCCATGAAACGACGTATTTTACGGCCGAGTATTGGGATTTAAAAGCAATCAGTTGCGAAGAACAGATAACGAATCAAGGCGTAGATTCGATGATTAGTTCCCGTGGAAGCTGATCCGCACAAGGGGATCAGCACAGGCTATAAAAGTAAATTGAATTGTTCTCGGGGCTGTTGTTCCCTGCTGCATGAGCCAATGGCCGCTAGCGTGCCGTGTTACGTTTTTAACTTTATGATTTTATAGCTGGCTTCATGTTATGTTCTCTCGTGTGATACTGCAAATAAAAATGTCGTTTGAACAAGCTGAAACTGTATAAGTTCCATAAACACGTTATACACTTAGGTACTGGATTAACTTACGGGAAAAGCTCTTGAAAATCCAAAAAAATACTTTCGCTCCTTACCACATTTCCATTCCCTTTAAGGCTTTTACGTAACACAAAAGTTTGTATAGGTAGGTACGCACACATGGAAACTGTCATTGTAATCTCAATGTGAATACAATATCAGTAATGTTATTCAAAACTTCGATCTATATCAGTTCTTTGGTTCCAATATTGCTATTAGGGTGGCTACAATAAAACTTGGACAATTAAATGTAAGTCAACGTCGTCGGAAGCGGCGAGATAAGACCTAGCGGCGCCCCTTAGCGTGGTACTTGGGCTATTAACAGGGTGGCCCTACGCCCCGAGTTTCTTGAACTGTCTTCAAACGTGATTAGAAGTGCCTATTAAATTCAAACGTTTGGTGATTTTCCGCTCAAGGTACTTAATGTGGAAATCCTCGTCGGTCCCCTCAAGAATAATGGTTGACTTTATCTTCCCCTATTGGAAAAAAATACTTTGATAAACAATAAATGGCCAACACAAATCACGGAAGAAAAGTATCCGCTAAGCTATGAGGGAAAAATATGTAAGAAGTGTATTAAGTAAGGGCTTTATATTGAGGGTTTTGTCAAAATGAATCTATTTAATTTAAGGGTATTTTCCTAATCGGAGGTTCGGCAGCTCATGGTCACCTCAGCTATAATTGGCACAAGTTTTGCTAGGCCAGGACGACGGCTGCGGGACTTCGGCCAACTTTTACTTGTCCCCTGTAATTACTTTTACTACTTTTCTACAACTATTAAAACGTAATTTTAAGTATTTTTGTTAAGGGAGTTATAGAACTAAACTTACACTCAACTTTGAAGTGACTGATGTATTCTTTTAAAAGTTTATGAATTTTATGAAAAAAATTTTAAATTTTTATTATATCAAAAGATAAAGTGGAAATATATATAAAAGTTGAGTTAGTAATGTAAGGCAGATGGCGCTCGAGAAGCCTCATGAAGTTGACGACTGTGAAGATAGCAACGGGCGGACGGCGCGCCTAGCTGGCATAGTGCACCGAGGCGTTCGGCCCTTTCTCTTCGCGGCCACCGACGGCTTAACATCTACTACATTTTCTTGTACTACATAAATGTGTATTTTTAATTAAATATTTTATAAATCTTTATCTTGTTTTTCTGAGCTCTTACAGCTCAGAAGCGGGATAGAACTGTTGCAGCCCACGTAAGTGTTTTAAAATAGTAACTGTTAGTATATCTTGTTCCGTACTGTCTGTGACTATCGCTTGACTTTGTTTTACAGTTTTATTTCATTTGAGTGTGTACCATCTATTGCTTCGTGTGATTATTCTACAATAATGGGACACCATAAAAAAAGTAAACGTAAAAATAAGGACGACAGTGACAATGAGAAATCTTTGCGTCGCCGTTTAATCAAAGATGTTAATACACGTAGATTACTAGAACGCGTAGTCTTATTGGAAAATCAAGTATTGCAAGGCAGGGTTAGCGTAACATCCGCATCGGGGGGTAGTTTTGGCGCCGCGATGAATGCGGAAAATCACGGCGCAGATGCCCAGTCTGGTGAGCGTTCCTATACGCCGCCTGCGCCCTCACTACCCGCGGTACCGTTCGTGAACTTATTGCCACCAGTACCTAACGAAAGTCCGTTAGCGCGTTCAGGAGACGGGTCACCGAAGGCAGCTACTGTAGCAAAGGATCCCTGCGTTGGAGAAACCTCTCGTGAAGTACATTCTGAAACTTCCGTACAATCGGCATCGGTGATAGTCCCGTCGTTAGAAGTTGGCACTACGAGTCCACCACATTGCCATCATAGTATTCATCCGTCGTGTTCAACTTCTCTAAGATATGTCGGTCGTAGTGATCCAGTACCGGAATTTGATCCTCATATTTCTTTAATCACAATGGAACAATGGATAAGAAAAGTTGAGGGTATTTCAAACATGTACGGTTGGGACGAAAAAACTGCTATATTTAATTGTTCTTCTAAACTAAAAGGCTATGCGCGGCGGTGGTATGATCAACTTAACGACGTCAATTTAAATTGGTTAGATTGGAAACAACGTCTTATGGCAGCTTTTCCGTCAAACCGAAGTAAATTAACTATGATGCGTGATCTTGTAAACGAGGTACGTCGTCCTGAACGAGATTATATTCAATTTTACTACGACAAATTGGCGCTAGGTAACGCATGTGGAATACCAGACTCCCTTATCACTGAGGCCATCATAGGTACGATCGGAAATGATTTAGTAGAAGTAGGGGCTATTTCCGCGGGATGTCGTGACCCAATTAGCTTATTAAATTACTTGTCATCGTTTAGGCGCCCCGCAGGCGTAAATGTTGATCGCAATAAAAAGTACAATAGTCATTATGACAACCAATTAAAGTGTAATATTTGCAAACGGCGAGGTCATACTGCAAATAAGTGTAATAATAAATCTCGGAAGCAAGACAAGATGACTTTGGTGTGTGAATTCTGTAGCAAGCGCGGACATGACGAAACTAATTGTTTCATTAAAAATAAAAAATGTAGTTATTGTGGCAAAACAGGTCATTTAAAAGAAGAATGTCGTAAACTTAAGAATCGTCGTACAATTTCTAACAAAGAAAATGACAAACAATGACATGATGTGCGCGTTATCACTGATGCGTCGGGTAGTTCGAAATATTACATGACCGTAAAAATTAATGATTTCTCTGTGTATGGTTTTATTGATTTCGGAAGCGCTTGTGTCACAATAACAGAATCAGTAGCTAGTCGATTAAAGTTAGAAGCAAGTCCTTGCGAAAATATTGTTTTGTCTGGATTTGGTGGCTCAAAAATCAATCCGATCGGTGTGGTAGTTGTTAAGATTCAAGTTGACGAGGCTACTTGTGATTGTAAGGCTTACATAGTACCGGACTCTGCTCAAGATATTGGCACTATAATAGGCCAGCCTTTGACAGAGCATTCTACCGTATATGTAATTAAAACACCGACATCTTTAAAGATATTTAATGCAAATCAATTTCTCGAACTACCTGGTGCATGTAGTGAAGTTGAGCGCGTCAAGTTGGTTTCGGATGACGAAATAATTTTACAACGCGGTGTAAATAAAATACTATTATCTTGTTTTGATTTTAACTCTGGGTCGATTACATTGCGTGCTACTGAATATAATACGCCGAGGGCGGAGTGTATTATTCCCAAATGCGACACCGAGGTTATTGATGGGAAAGTTGTCTTAAAAGTAATTAATATTAGTAATGAGGTCATAAAACTACCGCGCAACCGATGCGTGGCGCGAGCGACGGTTACGGTCGATAATAATAAAAATACAAAATACAAAATAGGTGATAACCTGAAACCCAATGTCGTGACTGACCTTGAATCTTTACTGCACGATTATTCTGATTGTTTTTCGGGTAGTGAAAACAAAATTGGCAAATGTTCAGTGCAAATGCACATTGAATTAATTGATACGAAGCCTATTTATTACCGTCCGTATCGAATGTCTTTAGCAGACCGGGAGAAAGTTCGTGATATTGTATCAGACTTATTAAGTAAAGGAATTGTGGAGGAATCTAATTCTTCATATGCCAGTCCCGTCATATTGGTCCCCAAAAAGTCGGGTGAAGTACGCATGTGTGTGGATTACCGTGCATTAAATAAAATCACTAAAAAGGAACGATATCCTTTACCCGTCATACAAGATCAGTTAGACCGGTTATCCAAGCAACGCGTTTTCACCTGTCTTGATATTATGTCAGCCTATCATTGCATTCAAATTGCTGATGATAGTAAACAGTATACAGCGTTCATAACACCCGATGGGCACTATCAGTACACGCGTATGAGCTTTGGATTGGTGAATGCACCGTCAGTGTTTCAGCGTGCAATGGACAATATTCTCGGGTCTTTGCGTTTCCAATGTGCGACAGCATATTTAGATGATATTCTCGTTTACGCTGAAAATTATGAGGATGCATTACACCGTCTCAAAGCCGTATTGGAGAAAATACGGGATGCTAATGTCACGCTCAGGTTAGATAAGTGTTCTTTCTTAGTCTCAAGTATAGAGTACTTAGGGCATGAGGTATGTGATGGGGAAGTCAGGCCGTCCAAGTACAAGCTCACTGCAGTTCATGATTTTGCTGTGCCTGGAAACGTACATCAGGTACGACAGTTTATGGGTCTGGCAAATTATTTTAGGAAGTATGTCCCTAATTTTGCCAGTCTCGCTCGTCCTATCACTATACTCACCAAAAAAGACCAACCATGGATATGGGGTGACGAACAATCTTTTGCATTCCACCACATTAAATCAATTTTAGTGAAACAACCAGTGTTGGCGTTGTTTAATCCGGATTATGAAACCCAAATTCATACAGACGCGTCCAAAATAGGCTTAGGTGGAATATTGCTTCAGAAGCAGCCGGACGGTGCGTGGAAACCAGTCGCATATACTAGTAGACAGACTACGTCCATCGAGCAAAAGTATCACAGTTTCGAACTAGAGACGTTGGCTGTTGTCATGAGCCTAAAAAAGTTTAAGGTATACGTGTCAGGCTTAAAATTTGTTCTAGTCACCGATTGTAGCGCATTACGCTGGACGTGGACCAAACGTGATTTATCTCCCCGCATCGCCCGGTGGTGGCTTGAAGTTCAAGGCTTTGATTTTACTGTCGAGTATCGTGCCGGCAAATCCATGGCTCACGTGGACGCACTGAGTCGTAATCCTGTAGGTTCAGTAATGCGATGTGTTGAAAAAGACCTAATTGAATGTGTGCAGCAGGATGACGACTCGTTGCGTGGTCTCGTGAACCAGTTGAAGGACGAGGTTTCAAAGGGCATAACTAATGGCTTGGCTAAGGATTTCTTGTTTGAGAATGGTGTATTATTTAGAAAAGTCGGAAATAGTCAACATGTAGTTGTTCCACGAATGTCACGTTGGTCCCTTGTTCAAAGTTTCCATGATAATAATGGTCACGTTAATTTTAATAAAACTTACAATGCCATAAGGTCAAAGTACTGGTTTCACGGTATGCGTCGGTTTATCCAAAAGTACACTCGTGGTTGTATAGCATGTCAATATGCTAAAAAACCAACTGGGCGTCGTGTAGGTTTGCTACATCCAATTGAAAAGGTGGCCGTACCTTTTCACACGGTCCATGTAGACCATCTTGGCCCGTTTTGTAAAAGCCCATCAGGCAAAATGCACATTCTAGCTATAATAGACGCCTTCACGAGGTTTATATGGATCGAAGCTGTTCGAGACGTCAGTTGCAAATATGTGTTGCAGACGTTTGACCAATTAATTAAAACTTTTGGTGTTCCGAGTCGTATAATAAGCGACCGTGGCAAAGCTTTTAGCTGCAAAGATTTTAAAGAGTATTGCACTCAAAGGCAAATAAAGCATATAATGACGGCGGTCGCTAGCCCGAGGGCGAATGGTCAGATAGAACGTTTTAATAGGACTATACTTGACGCCCTTGTAGCATACGTTGGTGATGACCAAAATGATTGGGAGAAATACTTGCCTAAGGTACAGTTAGGATTAAACACTAACGTGAATAATAGTACGGGTAAGACACCATCGGAACTCCTTTATGGGTTTCGACCTAGACTCGTAGGTGACATAGTTGTGCCCGATAGGTCATCGAATTTAGACGAGTTGAGGGAAGTCGCTCTCACGCGATCAACTAAATTGTCTCGGCAGGCAAAAGACAAGTATGATCAAAAACGGCGTTACGAAGCTCCTTTTAAGATAGGTGATCTAGTTCTTGCCGAAAGGAAGATCATTCGTAAGGGTTTACGCAGTGGTAAACTTATGCCGCGTTTTGACGGGCCATATAAAATTGTAAAGGTCCTGCCTCATGATCGTTACGTGATTAAGAGTACACGTAACCGTGGTCGACTTTATGAAAATGTCTTGGCCAGGGACAAGTTAAAGCTTTTCCAATTTAATCATTCCGATGAGTCTGTTGATTCTGATGATTCTGAGTAAAGAAACACACATTAAGTAATGTTGTTCAGGACGATTTATTTCATTAGATTAGTGCACAATAAAAAAAAAATTGTTAAATGGATCCATTTTAGTAATTGTTAATATTAAAAATGATTTATGATCGATCTTTGTTTCAATAGCGCTAGCCTTCAGAGGCGTTGATATTACTAAACTCAGTAATACATTTAGCCTTAAGAGGTTATATTCTTGATAATTAGTCGTGTGTCGTTCCTTAAGAGGAAGACGATGCCTTAGGAGGTTATTGTCACACGAAATTTATGATATGGACCCTGACCTGAAGGGTAAGCCATCATTATAACCACAATTTATGGTTATGTAAACATTATGAAGTTATACTGACATTAAGAAGTCAGTTGAAGTTGGCATTCAGAAGTCAATCACACTGACATTTAGACGTCAGTTAAAGTTGACATTAAGACGTCAATCACACTGACATTCAGACGTCAGTTTAAAGTGACATTAAGATGTCATTCACCCTGACATTCAGACGTCAGTTCAAGTTGACATTGAGAAGTCAATCGCACTGGCATTTAGACGTCAGTTCAAGTTGACATTAAGATGTCAATCCCACCGTGTCGTCGCTGCATCGTGAGTACGTGAATGAGCTGTGGGCGGTCATCAGCACCAAGGAGCGAGAGCTACGCGGGACGCGCAGCTGTATCAGGAAGGCCGACTGTAAGGCAGATGGCGCTCGAGAAGCCTCATGAAGTTGACGACTGTGAAGATAGCAACGGGCGGACGGCGCGCCTAGCTGGCATAGTGCACCGAGGCGTTCGGCCCTTTCTCTTCGCGGCCACCGACGGCTTAACATCTACTACATTTTCTTGTACTACATAAATGTGTATTTTTAATTAAATATTTTATAAATCTTTATCTTGTTTTTCTGAGCTCTTACAGTAAGTAATCAATCAATTTAATATATTAGGTACTACTTTTAGAAGTACACTAACTTCCAAATAATTATTTATTTGGTTAGTTCCATCAGCAAGATTGTGCGGGAAAGATTGATGATTCTCGTGTCTCCATTTTATTTCCCCGCGGATAATCTCGTTGTCTCCGGCTTAAGGACATGTGAGCCGGAAATACGACAGCAATTTTCCTCCAACTATAGAAAAATGAGGAACGTTTAGCGTCGTGCATGGGTACCCACCCGTGAGTACAGGGTTCACCATCGCGGAGATACCGAACCAACGAACCATTCTCATAAAATATATCCTTTTTGTGGATCATCTCATGACGCTGCCGTTTGTCATACGTTTTTGTTTTGTTTCAAACATCTGCTGAACACAATATTTCATTTATTAAAAAGTAATGTGGATAATGGTACGTGACAATATATCCTCATCCGTCAAACATAAAAAACCCAAGTAATCATTCTTTCACGTTGCGAGTAGATCTATACGTTCCACGCCACCTAGTGCCACCTACATACCGCACAATGTTTTCGGTCGTTTGAGTGATGTGAGCTCGTGATGAATGTCTTGATTACATTCTTCTGACTCAAGAGTGCGGCTGACGGATGACCACTTCGTTTATTGCCCCTACAAGCGACCGCTATAAATAAAGCAGTATTACGTTGCTAGCAAAACAACTTCATGTTCTCTGCGCCT
The DNA here is from genome assembly GCA_916614155.1 of Mesoligia furuncula. Taxonomy (NCBI): domain Eukaryota; kingdom Metazoa; phylum Arthropoda; class Insecta; order Lepidoptera; family Noctuidae; genus Mesoligia; species Mesoligia furuncula. Next base: position 13,028,894 of record OU744798.1, read on the forward strand.
GCATTTCATCCGTAAAATCAAGACAGAATGCGTTTTGGCATGTCATGAATAAATTGCGACCGTGTTTTCTATTAACAGAAGCGAAAACATGCTTTATAAATGTTAAAAAAGCTCCGGCCTACTCGGTTAACATTCTGAAAATTTTGCCTAAAAATATTTCGTGTATGTACTTAGGCTCGGGCACGTATCTTATTCTTGAGGTGTATGAATAAATATTTAGTAGAAAAGTGGGTTGCTTTTAGGACGTAGAGTGAGTGAAGTCGCGACAAGAACATTCTCCGTAAAATGACACGTAAATGGAAGCCGTAAGAAATAAAAGTGTGGCAAGGACAGTGCTCTCGCAATTTATATGAAGTTAAAAACGTAGGAGGTGGTAGTTAGGGTGGCAGGGGGTCATTCTCCGTTCACTTACAATCGTTTCACGCTAATATACACGCGACTCCTCTAATGAGGTGTAATTTAAAAAGCTTCACACAGTCACTACAGTATGTTCTCCTGCTCCCTGAGGAAATAAGGATCAAAAGAGCATTTTTATTTTATCATCGACCCTAAAAGAGGGCAAGATTGAGCTTAGAACGGCAAAATTTCCCTAAATTGATGAGGGGATTGATGAATAAACATTTTAAAATCCCTTTTGTTTCACTTTTGTTTTGTTCACAGATTGATCATTGAAGTACACGTGGGTCCATAGTATTTATAAATTAAAATGGCTGCCGAGTTTTCGACGTAAGTGTACTTTTATGCAGCTATATTCCGGCTTAAGCAACTTACAGCAGCATAGGTAAGTACTTGTTTTTGCAGCAATATATACATGTATATTCCAAAAAGGATAATTTACCACATGCCTAAGAGGCTTACCTACTTACCGTTGGTACTTTAACTTACTCTTACGAAAGGATTACTGAACTGAACTTGTTTATTTATTAACAAGTCTTTTATCGTTTACGCACTTAAATATCACACCATCACATACTTAGTATAAGATGACTGAAAGTCTCGGTACTATAAAAATAAAATGCCTACTTTTATCTTTGTGCGCAAATGCAGTGGTCTTTTAGTGAGATGATGGATCACCAGTGGGTCGTTTTCAAAAAAGTGGCACCGCTCGAATAAATTTTTTTTTTTTTTTTATCAATTATTGTTTTTTTTTTTATAAAAATCTGTTCTGGGTATTTCTCTTGAATTTTTCTAAGATAATATAAATAGACCAAATACCTACATCATCATCATAATCATTTCAGCCGAAAGACGGCCACTGCTGGACATAGGCCTCCCCCAAAAAGGGGAGGGGGGTTGCCATAATCGCCACGCTTGGCAGGCGGGTTGGCGATCGCAGTATGGTATGGTGGTGGAATGCATAGAGAACACTGCTGCCCATTCTCCGGTACGCCCCTTAGTCGCCTTTTACGACACCCACGGGAAGTATGGGGTGGTGCTATTCTTTAAGTCCGGCAGACAGACAGTCCGGCACCACAAATACCTACAGGTATTCAAAAAAACTACTTTACAGGTTAAAGAGATATCGTACAGGTTAATGAGTTTCATATCTTTTTTTTTCAAGTTCTCTTTTCCAAACTAAGATTTCTTCTTTTTTCTTAGTTTTTAGCATTTTACCTTTGAAAAATAAACAAGTACTTAGGTTAGAATAAAACCCTAAATGCACCAAGGAAAAACATTTTGCATGCATTTTGTGACAAAATAATAAAAATGCCTTAAATAAAAACTTTATAGAATTAATATAACTTTTTTATCATTATAGTAAATATTAAGTAAATATGCTTAGTATTCACACCAAATCGTAACTTGATTACTCTAGTAAGACAGTTTTATTAATCAATAACAGGCAAAGCCTCTTTAACCTGGTAATAGTCCCAATAACCTGTTCTTTCCAAACAGATTAAAGATACACAGGTTAATGAAAAAATTATGATTTTGATGTGATAACAACGAAACGTTACAACGAGACGTTTTTGGAGTTTATATTTATAAAGTAATAAAAAGGCAGTAAATTACATAATCTAACGTTTATACTCGCAAAGTAGTTAAACCGCAAATAAAAACATTGAAGTCAGATTATAGAAACATAGGTACCTGTAACAAAATCAGATTGAAGCGATTCAACTTTATTTCTAAAAAAAATGGCGCAAATTTCTACACTTTTTTCCTTGGCAGCGAATAGTCCGATACTGCTTGGTCATTTTGCGCGGGAGTGGGATGTTGAGTAAGTAATAGTGTTTGTGTGATGCAAGTTAGTGTGCAAGCACAGGTTATGGAGAAAATCACTCCGGACACGATTTGAACATGAATAACTCGCAAATTATATTCATTATTAATATACCGTGTAAAAGAAGTTAAATTTATTAATATACAGACTAGAGTAATTGAGAACCCATTTTTTATTTTTTTATAATTATTCAAAGTGTGACTCTTTGAGTTTGGACATGGCAGGTTCGTGAGAAACAGATGTTACAATTTTATTTTGCTGTAAGAATATCACTTCAGGTTTCTTAATATTACTCAGCCTCTGTGGGAAAAGCCTCTTTAAGTACAATATTGTGTAGAATTTAATAAAAAGTATTTTAAAAATCACACTGTAGCGGTATCTACAACGCCACATGCGAACAACGCGTCATACTGACGTCACGCAAATCCTGCATCGCGCAAGCAGAGTTTACCGCGCAACTAGCATAGATACAACGGCCCAACATGAATCATCGGGCAGTTGCCCGCCAGACACAACACCCGTCTGGTCGGAGGATCCTCCCTTTTCTATAGAGTATGAGTGAGCTTTACACCCTGTTCCTCATACCTCTATACTGGAGGCCCCGACGAGATCGTCAGCGCAACCTTCGTGCACCTACTCCAGCGTGACGTCATCATCACTCCCGCAAGCTTTAGAGCGGCGAGTCACACAGCCAGCCAGCATCCACGGCTTCAACGGGTATCCTGACCACCAGCATGCAGCGACCGCGCATACCTGGTCATCACCCTCAGCCTCATCAGCAACCTCGGCACAGCATACTGCACTTTCGGCCGGTCCTCAAGCAGAGCCATAGAAACCCTCTCCTGGTCGACGCCAGCAGTCAGCCTCAACCCGGCGCTGTACCACATCCGACGCACTGGAGCATAATGCAGCGCCACCCCGACTCACTGGGGACATCTTCGCAGACAGTTCCGACTCACCGTGAACTATGCGGCAACCGGTTCCGACTCACTGGAACCTCAGCTGGCCTGGCAAGCATCGCAATATACAAGACTCAGCCCACTATCGACCTCCGGTCTCCGGGGGGGAGTGATGTAGCGGTATCTACAACGCCACATGCGAACAACGCGTCATACTGACGTCACGCAAATCCTGCATCGCGCAAGCAGAGTTTACCGCGCAACTAGCATAGATACAACGGCCCAACATGAATCATCGGGCAGTTGCCCGCCAGACACAACACCCGTCTGGTCGGAGGATCCTCCCTTTTCTATAGAGTATGAGTGAGCTTTACACCCTGTTCCTCATACCTCTATAACACATTTCACTAAAAACTACCTGACAGGTTACTCAGCCACTTTTTTGAGAACAACCCCGGTATCCTAATATAACCCCGGGTCAATGGCCTCAAAGCTGGGAATGACCTCAGATCTTATTTTCACGCAGATTTACCTCTATGACTGTCTAGACTGTACCTTTTACATTACAGACCATCTCTGATAGTCAATTGGATAATCCAAATCAATTTCTTTGAGCATTAACGAACACTTACGTCTACAATACTTATAATAATGTATAAATTGAATTCGTCTATTCTTGAGAAAAGTAAATTGAAAATCTAACATAATCAACCTATAATGTTCCCGCTGCTGGGACATAGGCCTCCTCTCTGTGAGAGGGAGTGGGCCATAATCAACCACGCGGGCCCTGTGCTGGTTGTTACATGACTTCGAATTTTTTGGTTCTAAGACACGCCGGTTTCCTCACGTGTTTTCCTTCACCATTTTGAGAGCAGTGGTGATGAAATTAAATATACAAAGTTAAGTACCTGGCTGGGTTCGAACTCATACCCTACAACTCGTAAGTCCCGTTACCGCTGGGCTACCAATGCTCTGCTTGAAAATCGAATAAAAGTGGTAAGTACTGAAATAACATTTACAATAGACAGGTACTTCAGAAATAAAGAGATTTTCATAGAGCTTGACTTCAAGTTAAAAGACTTTCAATTCCTTACATATTTTAAGTTAGAATTTCAACTGCCAGCCAAATTGTGTTTAATCAAGTTGTAGGTAGGCTATTAATTGGATTTGATTAACAATCGTTTCCAAACAAATGCAAATCAAACAGAAACTAGTTCGAACCAACAGTAGTTTGAACAACTACAGTATATAAAGTAAATAAATGACTGATATACACATAATCGCGGAGGGAACAGTTTCATTATGCCACGTTCATTGTGTTCACAGTCCCCAAAGAATACGGAATCTTTCCGTCTCGCAGCGGTGGGTAAACCCTTTTTATTTCTCGAAAAAGTTCTGCGACTGCAAAAAGTATCATAAAATATAAAAGAAGAGAAAATTGTGAGAAAATGAATTTTCCATTTCACTAAGTTGACGACTGAATGGCTTATTCTGTTAAGAGAACATCTTAGACAGGTATCTAACAAATTTCGAGGTTTTTAAGCTCCGCGCTTTGTGTCACGTTCCCGTTCACTCTGGAGGCTGTTCATTTATAATTGATCACTGTCAGATGAAAATATCTTACATTTTTCACTTAAAGGTAGACCCAAAACTTACCTAATCGCGAATATTTTGCGTTCGCGAAATTATCTGCAAACCGAATGTCAATTAAAAGGATCAAAGACTGTTGGCACATCGGCAAAAGGGTAGAAATATTTGCACGGGACGGATGGAATGAAATGTTCGCTAAACAGATAAAAAGGATATCAGGTACCTGTAATCATATCTAAACAAAACTCTAATTAGGTAGATCTATTTGATGAAATGGATGAGTTTTTCATCGCACGATTTAATTGAACCTGTCCACAGATTTACTTTTAGGCTTTTTTGCAATTTATTCATATTTCCTAAGCTCCTTTGTATTTTCTACATGTAAAGATCAAAGTATGTTTTCTCTTCAGAAGACTGTTATTATTTAGAAATCTAATAGACACTACTATCCACTACTACTTATTTTTCCATTACCTAATTGTAACCTTTGTAGTTTTAAGACTTTATATACTTAGAAACCAATTAATTTATTACCACGGTGTATGTTTATCTTTTTGAGATCGGATTCATGTGTCTAATATTAAATGCAACTGACTTTACCTACCTATACATGCATATGAAATGTCAGATTTTTTTTTTCATTATTATGAAACAAAATCGCCGGCCAAAACATTCATTTGGGCGGCGATTTTGTTAGCAAAACATTATAAATATATTTATATATATATAAAATGATAAACTGACTGACTAAACTGACTTTTGATATACTGTCAACACACAGCCCAAACCGCTGGTCCTAGAGACATTAAACTTGGTGGTTGTGTTCTTTGTGAAGAGTAAGTATCCACTAAAAAAGGATTTTGGGAATTCTATCCCTAAAGGGGTGAAATAGGGGATGGAAGTTTATATGAAAGTCCGTCAGTTTTGAAGTTAGGATCTTATAATTTTGTGTTTAGGCTGAAGATTGAAAATTAATTTATACGTGTCTCAGCGTTTTTGACAATTCTGCCCCCGAAGGGTTAAAAAGGGGATGAAGTTTTGAATGGAAAGTCCTTAATTTTCGAAGTAAAAATCACTAAATTTATTATCTAGGCTTATGGTTCGAAGTTAACGCAACGGTGTTGTTAGAATTTCAATCCTTAAGGAAGTGAAAAGGGGGATGAAAATTTGTTTTTAATTATACAGGGTGTTTGGTGCATCGTTTGCCAAATGGAATTGACCGAAAGGAGAGGTCGTTTGCTATCTCTTAAGGCCCAGTAACTCATTCCTTGTTTCACTCGTTTTTTTAAAATGACTTTTTAATTTTTATTTGGAGTAATACAAGAACTCTGCATTTAAGCTTAATTTTTTTTAAAGTTATGAGTATAGCCTTCAAATATTATTTTAATTCTTATGTTTACTCTTGTATGGTTTTATGAAATTAAAAATTTACTTGCTAATAACATCTAGTTCCTTTTTAATAACTCCCAAAGTTTTTGAAAAAAGGAAAAATACATTTAACACTCAACTTTAAATTGCTGTAAATAAAAAACTAAAAGCGATCGGGATCTTCGAATTCTTTTAAAAGGTTTTCTAGTTTGTCCCCTTTCCAACGGTGTGCAATATACCAAAAAAAACGTTTAATAACTTCAGTAATTCGCTAAATTTGTAATCGAGATACATCAGGCTGATATTCGATATTACGGTAAGAACACTAGTTTTCACATAAATAACATTCTTTGAGTAAGTGGATAGTGTTATCTCACTCTTATCCAGTCTCTTATCTATTTCTAGGGTTCTTACACTCGGACGTGGATGATCCGAACTTTTTAAAAAGAATTTCTACAAACAGACTTACCCTAATTATTAGGTCAGCTACCAATTTTCAGTGAAGACCTGTCTTTTGTTTTTCATCAAAACGATTATCCCGCTCACTGGAGATTAACCGCCAGGGAGTACAACATCCAAATGTTGCATTCCCAGAATCATGGATTGGGAGGGATGGCCCTATTCCTTGGCCTCCGTTCCCCAGACCTGACTCCGTTAGATTTTTACATCTGGGGATGGCCCAAAGAACTTGTTTACTCCACGGGAGTTGAGACTAGGGATGATTTAATCCAACGCATTGTCACTATCAAAGCAGAAATACGTTTACAGACCACTACAGTCGAGATAAGACGAAGATGTTGCGCGTGTGTACGCAATAGTGGAGGACAATTTGAACAAAATTTATAATTAGGTACTTATTAAATAAAAGTTTACTTTTTATTTCAAGTTCGAGGAAAATTAGAACCCTAGAAAGAGATAAAAGACTGCGTAAGAGTGAGATAACACTATCCACCTACTTAAAGTATGTTATTTATGTGAAAACTAGTGTTCTTACCGTAATATTGAATATCAGCCTGATGTGTCTCGATTACACATTTAGCGAATTACTGAAGTTATCAAAATTTTTTTTTGGTATATTGCACACCGTTGGAAAGGGGACAAACTAGAGAACCTTTTAAAAGAATTTGAAGATCCCAATCGCTTTTAGTTTTTTTTTACAGCAATTTAAAGTTGAGTGTTAAGTGTATTTTTTTTTTTCAAAAACTTTGGGAGTTATTAAAATGGAACTAGATGTTATTAGCAAGTAAATTTTTAATTTCATAGAACCATACAAGAGTAAACATAAGAATTAAAATAAAATTTGAAGGCTATACTCATAACTTAAAAAAAAAATTAAGCTTAAATGCAGAGTTCTTGTATTTCTCCAAATAAAAATTAAAAAGTAATTTTTAAAAAACCAGTGAAACAAGGAATGAGTTACTGGGCCTTAAGAGATAGCAAATGACCTCTTCTTTCGGCCAATTCCATTTGGCAAACGATGCACCAAACACCCTGTATAATCTATATTATATAAAATTCAATGACCTAACTGAGATATCAACACACAGCCTAAGCCGCTGGTCCTAAAGACATGAATTTTGGAGGGTGTGTTTTTGGTGAAGAGTAGGTATCCACTAAGAAGGGGTTTTTGAATATTCAACCTTTATTAAGAAGGTGAAAAGTGAGGATATTGTTTGTATGAAAAATCTTATTCCTTGAGTTAATAACCTTGAAAATGGCACGAATACTTATCTCAGTAAATTATGAAGTTTGGCATTTTTAGTTTTTCTAAACTACCCTCTAAAGAGGGATGGGGGTGTCAAAATTTATATGGAGGAATTTTAACGCGCTGTCCGATTAACTCGAAACTAAGTATGTATACTTAAAACAAAAAATAAAGAATAACGTATATCAAGGTTTTTCGAAAATCTACCCTTAACTGCGTAAAAAAGAGTAGTTAATTTTACAGGGGAGGATTTTACTGCGTGGCTTGATTAGCTCGAAAATTGGTATAAATAATCTTTGAGTCAAGTTATGAACACATCCCAAACGATTTTTCAAAATTCCGCCCCTGTGGGGGTGAAAAGCGGGGATACAGTTTATTTGAAAAATACGAAAGTCGCGGGCAGAAGCTAGCCTACCTATATAATATACAAAGTTCAAAGTCCTGATTGACTGATATATCAACACACAGCCTAAACTGTTGGTCCTAGAGACATGAAATTTGAAGCGTGTGTTCTTTGTGAAGAGTAGGTATCCAATAAGAAAGGGTTTTCCGAAATTCCACCCCTAAGAGGATAATGGGGAGGGTGAAATTACACGCGGACGAAGTCGCGGGCAGAAGCTAGTACTTAATATTACAAATTTGAAAGTAACTCTGTCTGTAAGTACCTTGTTACCTTTTCAAGCTTAAACCACCGAATGGATTTCGATAAAATTTGGCAAGGAGACAGATTTGATCTCCTTGCCAAATTTTTAGACCATAAGCCACACGCGGGCGAAACAGCGGGCAGAAGCTAGTATTGTCATGTAAAGCTCAAACACACCCATTACGCTGTTTCGTCAGCATCGATTGCATTATAAAAGTGGTTTAAAGGCTTTATTCGCCGTTAATCTGTACCTTCCAGGTTTTACGTTGACCTCGGTAGGCAAATCCATTTGGTGTAAAGCCCATTATCCCTGGCCGGGAGCCAGCAACCCGACAATGCTCGGGCTGCGTTCTGGCACGACACCAATAGTCCGGATTATCTCGTCCCGCTAGCAATGGCTACAACGCAAAATACAAGATTTACTACACCCTGTATTTAGTGCGTGCACATTAGCTTACGTTAATAGATTGGTTTATTGTGTTATGCTAATATAATGGAGCTCATGTGTTTTAATTACTGCTTCATGAATACTATTTTCGGTTATTTGTGCGGATTTATTGGTAGTGCAAAATTAATAAAACCCGTAAGGTACCGGTTTAATGATTTATCCAATAAATTACTATGCCAATAGGGGCAATAGGTCATTTGGGATTGTGTGGGAGATCCGTTTTAACACAATTTAAATTTGATTGCTGCTTGTTGTCTGTTGAATATCTCCAAACGCATCATTTGCCAAACGTACTACGAGCACGAGGCTACGAGCAGCGTGTTACTGCTACGGGCTACGAGTCACTGCTACGGGCTACGAATGGATGCTACGGGCTACGAGTGGATGCTACGGGCTACGAGTGGATGCTACGGGCTACGAGAGACTACTACGAGCTACGATTAATTGCTATGAGCCTCAAGCAATACAACGTTGGAAATAAATTAACTATCATTCTTGAGTATTATCAAACAGTCTTTTTCATTATTTAATATTACAATTTCAAAAGCTCTATTTTAACCGTAAATAATTTTTCAATTTCATTTGCGAAGAGATTTCCAGAATAAAACCTTTTATTTACCAGACAAAAAACTACGAACGTTAAGCCGGCAGCATGCTTAATGCTCATTAGGTATTTACTGCAGGCTGCTTAAACCTGGAATGACAAAAAGCTCTTCCGTAAAGTCTAGTCTAGATAGTTGGTCTCACTTACGTTTTTGCCTCTTAGTTTTGCCTGTAAGCTAAGCCGAGAGCATTAGGTACCAACGCTACACTTAAACCCTATTAAGATATAAATATCGCACTTACAAATAAAAGGCTTTATTTAAGTGCTTGTAAACGAGAATGACTTTTAAAAGTGCTAATTTATTTTATGGGAACTACTAAGTACCATGCTGTTATTTCTAGGTTTATCGAGGACATGGATAGCTCAGTCTGATGGGTATACTCGCTACATTTCGATCACTAAAGATCATAGCACACATATCAACTCGGAAAGGGATCGTCACCGTATCGCCTTTCGCCTCACCGTCAAACAGGCGTCAATCTAACGTAAGTACGTAACCAAAGTGGAGCAGCAGCTCCGATACGTTGACTCGGCTACGGCTAGGCGACGCCGCGCTTACGGCTCACCGACTGCTGGTTGATGATGCTGCATTCAGGTCGCGAGAGGGATGAGAGGGGCATGGGTGAACGAAGAGACGTACCTATGCTCGGGTACGGAGAGACGTAAGCGTGGGGACGACTAGCCGTAAGCGCGGGAACTGCAAGTTGACCACGCACCACACCGCGGTTCGTGAGCTTGTCCCGAGGCGAGGCGATTACGTTACGGGTCCGATTAGTGTGCGTTGCAGTAGGGAGTTTCCTACTGCAACGCACACAAAACCGGCCAAGTGCGTGTCGGGCCACGCACAGTGTAGGTTCCGTAGTAGCCCGTTATCACAATATAGTACGATTCTGTTGTTCTTGATTCTGAATAAGTAATGGTAAAGATATTAGGATTTAATGGTTATAATAACAAAAATCGACTTTAAATTTTAATTATCATTTCTAAGACGTGCGGGGATGTCGATCAGAAGTGTGATGGTCTTGTAACCCGTTGGTACAGCGCCACCTAGCGGCAGTATTGTGAAACTTACGATAATTTATTAGGTATGGTTTTTTTATTTCATAATTATTTTGTTTTTCAATTAAGAAAAATTAATGAATGATGATGAAATATTGCTTGTTTACAAGCAACTACTTCATCTTAGTCACTTTAAAGGATTAATGCCAAGGATTTTGTATTTGGTACAAAATTATCTAACACCCAAGTTCAACGACTATTACTGCTAAACTAATAAAGTTATCTTAACCGCTATAATTTTTCTTTAAAGTTCATGAAATGCACTATCATCGTGAATTTTTCAAGCCAGCAGTTTAACTTTTAGAGGGGGGGACGCCCTACTGGAACAAAAATTTGCACTTTCAAGTTTAATATTTCCTAAATGGAGCATTAAATCGAAAAATAATTTTGGCAACCCCCAAGTCATTTTAAAAGACCTATTCAACGATACCCCACATGATGGGGGTAGACGACGAAAAAAATATTTATCCCCACTTCACATGTACGGGAGCTACCCTAAAAAAAATATTTTCCAAAATTTTATTTTATCACTTTGTCGGCGTAACTGATATACACACTCCTACAAAATTACAGCTTTCTAGTACTAACGGTCTCTTAGCAAAATCTCGGACAGACAGACAGAAAGACGTGACAAAACTATAAGGGTTCCTTGTCAGAACTACGGAACCCTAAAAACGTAGGTACGTTGTTACAAGAAAACAACTGCTGTAAGCTTACTTTCATCTAATCATTTATCATTTACCTAAATGACAAATAATTTTATTTCTGTAAGGGCTGATTTTACCGATTTTACCAAAGTCAGATAATTATATATTTTATTCGTGGAATAAAATTGACGTCTCGCAGTTCTAGTATGGTAAAACTGTCAAAAATTCAAAATTTATTCTCAGGATAATAAAATTCTAGGTACAATTACCGGCACGTAACTTGGCAAGAGATTTTCGTAGTGGGGGAAGTTCGCGCATATAAAAATGTATGAAATTGTGCATGCGCGAACTTCCCCCACCTACAAAAACTCTTGCCAAGTTACGTGCCGGCAACTATAGAAAAGTTTGGTGGAATGCGCCGTAGACACACTTTTACACGTCAATCATATGTCGACATCGGCTTTAAATGCCATAAATAAAAATAGAATAGATAAGGGCGGTGTTTTATATGTGAATACTCTGAGAAGAAAGGTTAAAACTATCATAGTCCATTTTAAACTTGCTCAGACGATGTGAGGACCATGTAGACTAGTGTCTGAAATGGTATTTTGAGGAAAAAACGACACAGATTTGAGTGAACCTGTTCACTCAGTGCAAGCATCATGCAGCTCATCTCAGAACAACTCGATGAAGAATACCTACCAAAAAAAGGACATTTGGGTAGGCCGCATAAAGTAGTAAATCTGTCAGATATTTAACTAAGTTGATATGTTCACCTTTTACAAGACAGTTCATGATAAGACGTGTAGTTACATATTAAGTTTGTACTTATTTAATTAAGATGTACGCCATCCATGTAGCATGTTATATGTAGGTTGTAGGTAGGAATGTATCGGTAAAGGAAACTGTTTAATTTGTGGCTTCGTGAGTACGCAGTGAAGGTACGTTCTCTGAGCATTGTTTCACCTCAACAATATTTCAGAACGCTACGAGTAATAAATGCCACGAAGTAAACATTTTGCTATACATTTCACATTTTAGAGGGATATATAATAACAGTTAGGCACGTAGCGGCCAATACGTACCTACCTACCTATTTTATAACGACAATAGAAAAAGTCATGCTTCTGCTTTTATTATTTATAAACGTACTAGCTTCCGCCCGCGGCTTCGCCCGTGAGGTATGTCGATAAAAACTATCCTATGTCCTTCCCCAGGATACAATCTAACTCTCTGCCAAATATCGAAATCCGTTCAGTGGTTTAGGCGTGAAAAGGTAACATACAGACAGACAGATAGAGTTACTTTCGAATTTATAATATTATTAGTATATTAGTTACCTATTGGATGTTAGAAACTCCATTCCTACCTACAAATACTTACGAAATCAAAATGTAAATCCGTACCTAAAAGATTTTGAATACCTATTGTTTACCTTTAGGTAGGTAAGTTCAGCGACACAGCCATACAAATGGAAAGTCATTCAAAGGTGTACCTAACTACGTTCTTATAAATGAAATACCGACGTCTAAAATTCCAACCCCCTTGACCTCTTGCCTTAATTCTTTTGTCCCTTAATCGCACACCTATTCATTTGATCTACCCCTCTTAAAATAAACTAAGAGTCACAAGAATAAACAAACTTTTCAAACAAACTGTTTGGACTGGATTACTCTGGTTATGTTAAAAGGAACTTGATCCAAGCGCCGCTGAATGAAGAAAATTAATGTTTTAACAACAAAGGCAAACATTTTCTTTTTATAGGGATAGGCCCTCAATAGAAAAAGCGTAGGTAGATATTGAAAATCGAGCCGTTACTTATAATATTGAAGCGAATGAGGGGTCAGGGCAAAATTAATTCTGAAGTAAGTACTTAGACCAACATGATCTAATCGTCGGGAACACAGGCCTTGGCTGAATCCCTGTTGGATTGATATTCGCGCGGATGGCGTAGATACCTAGGTATTTGTACCTATAGCCTAACATAGTAACAGGTATATTATGTGTTGTATTTTCAAACGTAGGTAAATGCGGTGAAATAAATAAGTAGCATTGCCTATTTAACATAGGTACTAAATTTGTAATTAGGTTACATTAATGGTTGCCAAATCAATTTTTTCCTATTTTTACCCGACTGCGGCGAAGCCCAAAAGGAGGGTTATGTGTTTGACCTGTAGGTATGTACCTATGTATGTATGTCCGTTTCTTTGTTCCCTCGTAACATCTAAACGAATGAACAGATTTTGATAAGTTATACGTCTTTAGATTTGTCTTGGTAGCGCGAGTGTCACTGGGTATATCAAAATTGAAAAAATATAAAATGGCCGATTTTTGGCGCAATATTATGTCTTCAAAAAAATTTATTTTTCTCGAAACCTATCGAGTGGGGTATCAAAATAAAGGATTTTTAAAGGTGATTACAATAATGTATACAACTTATATGGTTAAAACTAATTCGAAGTGACAAATCGTAAAAAACACGTACCAAGAGCTAAATCGTCTGCGAAATCTTTCAAATTTGTAAACTAAAAAGCTGGAAATAAAAAACAAGTAATTAAAAAAACTAAAAACTTTTTTAACTTATCTAACTTTTTTACCGCAGTCGGGTTTTTTAGTTTTTTTAATTACTTGTTTTTAGGGTTCCGTAGCCAAATGGCAAAAACGGAACCCTTATAGATTCGTCATGTCTGTCTGTCTGTCTGTCTGTCCGTCTGTCTGTCTGTCTGTCTGTCTGTCCGTCCGTATGTCACAGCCACTTTTCTCCGAAACTATAAGAACTATACTGTTGAAACTTGGTAAGTAGATGTATTCTGTGAACCGCATTAAGATTTTCACACAAAAATTGAAAAAAAACAATAAATTTTAGGGTTCCCCATACTTAGAATCGAAACTCAAAATTTTTTTTTTCATCAAACCCATACGTGTGGGGTATCTATGGATAGGTCTTCAAAAATGATATTGAGGTTTCTAATATCATTTTTTTCTAAACTGAATAGTTTGCGCGAGAGACACTTTCAAAGTGGTAAAATGTGTGTCCCCCCCCCCCCGTGTAACTTCTAAAATAAGAGAATAAAAAAACTAAAAAAAATATATGACGTACATTACCATGTAAACTACCACCGAAAATTGGTTTGAACGAGATCTAGTAAGTAGTTTTTTTTTAATACGTCATAAATCGTAAACCACAATTTACCATTCATTCAATCAACTCAAAAATAAAAAAAGCATTTAATTTCATAAACGTAAACCTTATGCATAAACCCGGATGTTACGGAACCCTCGGTGCGCGAGTCCGACTCGCTCTTGCCCGGTTTTTATATTAGCAGTTAGTTTATGTTTGCTGGAACGCGTTTATGTTCCGTATTCTGTATCAATATGTTTTCAAACTAATTGTGCAGGGCTACAAAAAATAAATAAATTTAGCAATTTATTTATTTTTTAGCGTGTTAGCGCACGCGTAACACAAATATCTGTATTTTGTGCGCGTAAGCTGCAGGTACCCAAACGCAGACCAAACTTTATACCGAACGATGATTGTGTATTATTCTGAATGTTTACGAATAGAGCATAGCTAAATATCTATCCGTGGCATGCCACTCACATGAACCACAGGCCACCCACTATACATTTCATCATTTCGGTCCTAAGCACAAGCACCCATGCACTCATGGCTCACAAAACCACACTTCAAAGTAGTTAGTAATCTATCAGTGTGCCCACCATCGACCACGATTGTCTGTAGGAGCCATTAAGTAAATGAATCGTTGTGTGTCTGTGAAGACGAACTACGATAAACCATGAATTAAGGTATATTGGTGCATACATAGGTACGTATTATTCAAAGGCTTCACGACGCAAAAAAGCTATACCATACCTACCTACTGGCATTTATTTAGTTAAGTAATAAAAGAACCTACCTACTTGTAAAGTGAAATTTCCTAGAAAAAAAATTGTTTAAAAATTTTGAATAATACGTTCCTACATGGCTTTAACAGCCCGTGCGAGATGAAAGCTCTAATGCACCAATATTGGTAAACTAAGCTATGCGTTTCGACGACATGTTATTTTCATTTATGGTGAATCCTTTCTTCAGTTGCAGTTTTTGAAACGTGGGTTCTTCAGAAATAAAAAGTAAGTCATTAAGCAGCATCCTAAATGACTAGCTAGCACTTTTTTAATAGTCTTCAAGATTCAAACTAATAACTCACCCAAAATTATTGTTCATGTAAATATAACTTTTCATTGTTTCTAAACGAACAAGTTTTCTATTTCAGAACGAAACTGCGCGCTGTATCTTCGCGGGCTTTTTGACGTGTAGCAGATGTCAATGTCAAAACAAAAGTTTGATGGAGCAAAATATGCTCTTCGGGTTAAAACAATGCAAAACAATAATGTGTTATTTGAAAGTGAATAAATAAATGCTTTCAGTAATATTTCGCGAGTGTTGTGTATAATTTCCAATCATGACATCGCTTTTGTCAGCCGAATTATCAGCTACCTGCAATGCCTTAGGAACGTATGATAAAAAGACCGGCAAATATTTAATTGATGACTTTACTCTTAACACAGTTAAAGATTTAATTCGTTATTTGCGTCGTGATGGCGAGGATCACGAGATTCGACGTCATTTTGGACAAACTAAAGTGCTACAAAGTGATCTTCTACCTATGCTAGTTGATCACTGGGAGAACACAGAATTATTCGACGTAACTCTCAGGTATGTAGCAGGATAACTAGCGAATAAATAATCGAGTATTTTTGTTATAAAGGCCCCCTTTAACATCTAAGATAAAGTATCATGATTCTTTCTTGGAGAGAAATCTAAACTTAACCTTAAATCCTTCTATGATAATTGGGCATAAAACACCTAACTGCAATGTTATGGTCATACATTGCAGTTAAAGTGTTTTTTTTTAAATAAAATACCAATAAGGGATAAACGTCTTATTTTGCATGTTAAAGTTTGTTTTTCTTATGTTAATAATTTAAAATATTTATTTTAGCAAGTCTTGTTGTCTAGCATAATATTTTTTAGTATATTACTTGTATGTGAAATGTATATTTATTTATTTATGTATATTTTAATGTATCTGTAGACAGAAACAAGAATAGTTAGGTTAAGTGAAATATTTTAGAACAATTACTAAATCTCGTCAGCTAGTATGGATATGCTCTTTTTATTCAATGTACTCATTCATTGATAATGTAACTATTTTTCTAACAATATAATTTAAAAGAGTCCATGGAGTTACTTGCCCATTCTTCTCCAAAGGTAGCTACTACACTAGCTTCATATTTCTGACTGACCAACTCCTTGAAATTTTAATTCCTTGAGGTTTAATTGAAATTAATGCTTTGAGTTTGATTCAAGTCTTCAATTAATGTGAAATTTGTAGACAAATAAGTAAATCAGTCTTTTTCATACCACAGCTGACTAACATTCTTTCCTTTGTTTTAGGCTGCTAGTGAATCTTACAAACCCTGCTCTACTGCTATACAGAGAAGAAGTACCCGCTGAAAGAACAGCCAGACACAACTACCTTCAAATACTGTTACATTTGCAGTCTTACAAAGAAGAGGCTTTCACCAAAGTTGATACATGGAACATTTTTGCTAAGAAATTGGCGCAGGTTTTGGAAATTGTAAGTAATTTATTAGGTACCTACTTTAATAGTCCGATAATATTTATGAGTAAAAATAGAACTATAAATAAAGTGTAACTGGATATAATCACTGTTTTGTAGAGAGATTGGTAATTACAATATATTGATCTTAGGAGATAAAAAAGGCTACCACTACCCAGGCCAATTTTGATCTATTGGAGGCCTACTTTAGGGTACAAGGAGTGATATCACTACAAGCTCAGAGAGATCAGAGGCAGGGTGCTACACCCTGCCTCTGATCTCTCTGAGCTTGTAGGCCTCAGCGTAAATCCGCAGCTCACTGCTATCCATATTGTCTATCCTTCATGCCCATAAGAATTAAAACACCTCGAAGTTCAGATGGGATGGACCCTAATAAGGAATTATTTTTAATGTTGTATTTTTTTTACTGCTAACCAGCAGATCGAACAAAGTAAAGTTTTATTTGTTCTAAATAGGATTGGTCAGAGAGAGATGAAGATACTGGACTTATCATTGAAAGGATTTTGATTCTAATTAGAAATGTACTTCATGTCCCTGCTGATTTGGACAGAGAAAGGCGACCAGAGAATGATGCCAGTGTGCATGACCAGGTTAGAGTTACTTCATTTTAATAGTTTTTATTTTATATCATCATCATCGGCAGCCTCCCTTTTGTACCATGCTTCCCTAGTCTCATTTATTTTTTGTTATCTTCATATTTATTTATTATTTGGTTTTTCAAGAATGAGTACTTACACTTAAAATATTGCATCTTTATTAAAATTATCTTTATAATAGGTACCAAATTTTTACTATCTTTATATTTTTAGGGTTCCGTACCTCAAAATGAAAAAACGGAACCCTTGTAAGATCACTTTGTTGCCCATCTGTCAAGACGCATTTTCTCAGGAACGCGTGGAGTTATCAAGTTGTAATTAATGTCAAATACTCAGAACTGCAATCACTTGAAGCATTGAAAAAATTTCTGAGTCCACGCAATCAAAAGATACGGGCGTTTATGTTCCGTTTATACCGCATATTTTGACACTCGCAAGGGATTCACAACCTATAGATAGGGTACTTCCCGTTGACCTAGAATCATGAAATTTCGCAAGAAGCATTGTCATGAAGCACAAGTAAAGGAAAAAATCCGAAAACCGTAAATTTGTAGACACATTACAGAAAAAAATCCTGTGATAAATAAACTATTTACATACATACTTTTACTCATTATATTGTTGTCTTTGCATTGAATTTATGTTATGCCCTGTATCCCTTCACATTTACTAAATATGTAATTTATGTTCTCATACCGTGTGGTGGGACCCTGGTGATCTGCTATACAGGTATTCCTAGTGCAGACACCAGTCTCTCACAAACTACTTCCTAAGCTTGTCTAAATTTATATGATACCATTGTTTGTGAAGAGAAAATAAAATTATTTGAATTTGAATACTTTGTACGGAACCCTCGGTGTGTGAGTCCGACTCGCACTTGACCAGCTTTTTTATCTTTTTAAACCCTTTATTCAATTGAACAATACTTTTTAGAATAGCAAAAGATTTGTGCCTGTTTTTAATCCTAATTTATACAGTCAAGTTTTTTAAGCATTTATTTTCTTTTTATTCGTCGTTTCAGCCGATAGACGTCCACTGCTGGACACAGGCCTCCCCCAATTTTGGGAGGGTTTGCCATAATCGCCACGCTTGGCAGGCGGGTTGGCGATCGCAGTATGGTATGGTGGTGGAATACATAGAGAACGCTGCTGCCCATTCTCCGGTACGATCCTTAGTCGCCTTTTACGACACCCACGGGAAGTAAGGGGTGGTGGTATTCTTTAAGTCCGGCACCACACAGACTATTCTTTTTATTATAAGTCATTTATTTTAGGTGCTTTGGGCTCTTAATCAGTCAGGTATCCTTGACATAATCCTGTACATGTCATCGGAAAATGAGAAGCAGTATTTTATGCACATCCTAGAGATCATATCTCACTTGCTGAGAGAACAGAACCCTAGCAGCTTGGCTGATGCTGCATTACAACGCAGTGTTGACGAGAAGCTTAGAGATGACCAAGAGCTACTCTCAATAAGAATGTCGGAAAATAAGCAAAGGATTAATAAAATTAAACAATTCTCAGGCACTAGGTAACATTATGAACTATTGCTTTTTTTTTCTTCTTATAATTTTAATATTTGGGGCTGTACCTACCATATTATGATAGGTATGTCAAAGAAATCATTGTTTTTGTGTAAGAGTAAAAATGGAGCTATACAGCATAAATAGCACCATCCCGTTTTTGCAACAACACTAATGGCCGGAATTCTTCATGATATGTCCCCAAAACTTCTCATGCCCCAATATGCCAACTCTAAGAACGCACTGTTAGATTTTCAATCTCGACGGCAGTGGATTTAAAATCGAGAGAGCTGTTTAAAATCACCGCGTTTAAAATCTTCCCGTGGGTACAGTCAACAGCAAAAGTAGATGATCAAAATCAGAAATTCAATACTAATGAACGGAGTTCGCGTCAGGACTGTGTGGCGTCGAAGTGATTTCTGTGTGGCGTTGAGTGGTTTGAATCACTTAGACGCCACATAGTTCTGACGCGAACTCCGTTCATTAGTATTGGATTTCTGATTTTGATCATCTACTTTAGCTGTTGACTGTACGAGGGCTAATTGTCGAATGCTCTATATTCTATAAACTTCTACATTTTTATTTGTTTATTTCTTTTTGTTAGTGTTTGTAATATGAACTACAACCTCTTGCAGGCATTCCCGATTTGGCGGTACCTACGTAGTACAAAACATGAAATCTTTATCAGATAATGAGATTGTTACATTGAAACCTTTGAACAAAATATCTAATTTAGACTTCAGTGGGGGTAAAAAATCTAAATTTGTTAGACCCAAGAACCGAAGACCTGTTGAAAGTGGTATCTTAGAGAGAAGGTCAGCTTTTGCTATTAGGTAAGTGATAATGTTCTTAATTTTATGATGTAAAGATTCATATGTTTACTACAGCAGGTCGATTCTGTAAAAATCTCACCGTGATAAATTGATAAATAAGGTGATGTGAGTTTGTTTTTCACACACAGCTCACTTCACACTCACTTCACCTAAGTTTTCACGGTGAGATGGTTACAGAATCGCAATGCAGCTCAATGAGAAAATTGCTGTAGGAGGAACAAATGTGATATTAAGTGATTGCGGGCACAAGCTTCGTGCACCCGCCTACACACTGCAACAACAACAACAGCTGGTTGTTAAGGTAGGGGGGTGTCAAACCATATTCTCAGTGCATTTCTGTTCAAACTCCTATGTTTTAGGAGGTTATCTTGCTGATCCCACTTAACTGTACACATAAGTTTTTGGACACAGCCTGAAGACATATAGGTTTTTGCACTGAGGTTAATATTTTTCTTTTCCCCAGATTATTCCTGAAAGAATTTTGCATAGAATTCTTAAACAGTTCCTACAATCCACTTATGCATTATGTGAAAGATGTGTTAGTGAGAGCCAAGGCGCAACAAAATGATGAGTCCTACTACTTATGGGCAGTGAAGTTCTTTATGGAATTCAATAGAGGACATAATTTTCAGGTTGGGTTGGTCAGGTAAGACTAAATTAACTCATACCTGTTTCTCTTATGTAAATTTTTTTAATATTTATAAATTTAATGTTGTTGGATGGAACATGAATGAATATTTGTTAATATTGACAAATTTATTTCGATTTTCCCGACTAGTTTGGAACTTGAACGAAGCTCTTAGTCAAGAGCTTATCACCTTACAAATTCGTTCATATTTCTAAATAAATTAATGAAAGTTTTACTCACTTCTTTATTTTGGGTGTGCCCGACAAGTTCCTGTTCGTAATCAGATAAATCAGATGACGCGGCATTTCAACCATCATTATAAAAAAAATAATTTGCAAAATAGATTTCTGGCTGTGTTTAACTAACATAATCATTTCAGTGAAACAATGTCGGTCCCGATGTTCCATTATGTGCAGCAGCAAATGGAGAAGTACTATGACATGATAAAAGTTGAAAAGAAAAAGTTCACAGCTTGGGTGAGGCGGCTGCATTTAGCTCTAAGAGCTTATAAGGAGTTGCTCAACACTCTTTTAGCTATGGACAAAAGTACTGATCCCAGTGTTAAAGAATCCGCAAAAGTTTTAAAGAGCAACATTTTTTATGTATTGGAATATAGAGAATTTATCATTTCGACGTTTCTGAATTATGATGAAAATAAAATGCCAAGGTTTGTTTCTGTACACTATTTAATAATTTTGTTTTTTTTTTTATACTTATTAAAAAAATAATTGTTTTAATAGATTAAAAAAAATCTGTACTTATCCTGTGGTTGCAACTTAGTTTTCAAACAAAATATGTGTTTTTGGAAAAATAACTTTAAAGTTCAGTTTGCGGTACAACTTGAAACTTATTGACAACTATTTCAATCAAACTAGTCATTCTGAACTCAACTTATTTACACATGCGTAACGTTTATATTTCTTAGAGCGGGACTAACATCAATTTGGAAACAAGGATTTGAATATAACCTGTTGTGTTTTAGGTCATACTTAGTAGATTTAATGGAAACAGTGCACTTGTTTCTAAAAATGTTAGAACATTACTGCAAGAAAACTGGGCTAGTTGTCCAAAAGAAAGTGAGGAAGAAGGCCAAATCGAAACCGAAAAGTAAGTTTATTTTTTTTGTTTTAAAAAATCTTGCACCATGGCTGATTGGTAAATAAACAATTTTAATCATACTTCCTATTTTTTTTGTCCACCATATTGAATCTCAGTGTCAGTGTCCAAAAAACACTTCTAAAAACAACTCGATTTTAAAATCAATTTATCTTACAATTTTAGCGACGTCGTCAGCCCATCTCGCGTTCTAATATTTCGCTTGATACAAACAAATTGCAAATATCCAGGCCATTACATGATAAATTTCTAATGTGTGTAATGCACCGGTAACAACGATAGGTGGCGCCATACATCACGATGAGCGGAACTGCCGACGTAGCGCATAATATCTACATACATTGTGTTTATGCTTATGCCACAGATTATTACAGCTTCTAGCGGTTCAGCGGATAATTAAGGGGGCTTACCGCATATTTGCTTTATCAACGTAATATACAGCCTGGTAGGGACAGGCAGGATCATCGACGCGTAACCTGTTACCATGGATATGTCGCAGTAAGATGGTTAAAGCCGTGATATAATTATATCCCTAACCTACTTATAACATTGTTTGTTTTGGTTGTGACAATTGAGCAATAAAAAAAAAAGTTATTTGGTTGGACCGTTGTATTTAAAATGAGTAAGTAACCAGTTATGGCAAACCCTCCCAAAATTGGGGGAGGCCTATGTCCAGCAGTGGACGTCTATCGGCTGAAACGACGAAGTAACCAGTTGTGCAAATCAAAGAAAAAAATTTAAACTTAATTATTTCTCTGGATTCGTCTAGTAAAATAGTTATGAATCGCTTTCATATAACTAAGTTACAGTATATATAGCTATATCCCTAGAGATATTACTATATCACGGTTTTAACCATCTCACTGCGACAGATTACAGTACATGATTCTGAACCCCCTGGTAAATAAAAGAAATGAGCTGTTTCGTACATTTTGACCGCGTAGGTATTGCAGTTTTCTATGAAACAGCAGATTTTCATTCATGTTTGCTGAATTCATGATTACAGTTTACGCGTCGATTCCGCCACCCTGCTTAGTGTAATCGATTGTAGTAGTGTGTAATTGTGTAAGAAAAGAGTGTGTTTGCGGGTTGAACCTTTGTTGCTGCCAGCTATGTGGTTAGCTTCTATTCTAATCAAGTCGTCGCCCATAAATTCAATTTTAATGCTGATCTTCTCTCTTAATTAATTTCGCTTCAGAATACCTACCGGATTTAATTTACATCTTTATTTTAGATCCTCATAAAATACAAATAGAATTATGTTGTATCGAACATAATTTACCAAAACATCGATGCCAAAGTGTCTATTTTAATTTCTCACAGTACGACAGCCCAAACAAGACCTTTCTTATCTGTTAACAACCCCAAAAAAAAACACAAATGACCCTCATTTATTTCCGTAAAAAGCTTAAATCGTATAACTACTTTTAAAAGTAATTTACGGTCAGATGTGATAAAAGGAGGGAGAGCTAATTAATATTGTGGTTCAGAACAAAAGGCGGGTGTACAAAAGCCTAAGGTCGCGGCGCCGGCGGCCGAATGGGAGGAGGTGAGGGCGCAGTTGGCCGCGGTCCTAAGTTCGGGCGTCGACGAACATCCGCCGCCCTTCGACGCCGCTTCAGACGTGCCCATCGACCAACAAAAGTAACGCACTTTTTTTTAGCTTTTGTTTCTATGCTGATTTGCTGTCATTGTGAGTATTGTGTATAAAGTTGTCTAGACAATGAAAGTCAATGGAATTTTCTAATAAAGTAAATTGTAAGCAAAGCGAAAACTGAGAAATTGACTGGTTTTCTCGATCAAAATGATTTTGATTATATTTACATCTTATTTTATTAAACCGCACCGTAATTAACGATTTTAGAAAATTCAAAGTACAATGTTCTTTAGTGTACTTACACAGTATCTAATCATGTTTTTTTACTTCTTTAGAGAACACTGCATGAAGAATGTACAGAAGTTGATGAAAGAATACAAATTTGAAGATGCTGTCGGAATGTTTAGAGCTGCAAGGTTAGTAAAGCTGCTTCCACACTTGTACGCAATTTCATCAACAGAGTAGGTACCTAATGTAAAAAAAAACAAATGCGATTTTTTTTCAATGACCCGATTCTTTGCGACTTTAAACGGAGCACTATGTTTTCTTTTTATTAGGGAAGTTTGGCCTGACGAAGGAATATTCGGTACAAATGGAATAACAGAAGACGAAGAACTTACAATGCTTGAAACTGTTTATAATACCGACTTAGGAGTAGAACCAACTGGTAAACTATTTGCATTCCTTTATAAACTAACAAGCCGTGTGTCCGATGGGCTTTCCCATCGGGCATAATGACGAACTTCCATACAAACTTATATGTACAATATTATCAACCCCTATTAAGGACGAATATTCAAAAATTGTTCCTGAATAAAAAAAAAAAACTTTCGGACAACAACTTTTACTATGGGACCAAACCTGAAATCGCGAAAAAAATCTGCTGTTTTTTTTTCGCGATTTCCGGTTTGGTCCCATAGTAAAAGTTGTTCATAATGATGACTACAATGACCTCTTAAGAGGTTGTTAATGTTTTACCAATAACCCTGTATAAAGTGCAACATTTCATGCTTCTAGACCCAGCAATTTTAGCTCTGCGTTGTCTATCAGTGAAAAGACTTTTATTAAGTAGATGTGTTTTGAAATTAGTAATTCAACAAGCTCGCCCGCTATTACCTACATGCGACTTAAATATAACTCGCAAACTGTGGGCACTTATAGGGGGGTACTTATAGGTAGTGTTCAACTCTGCCTAACCCTCCGGGAAATACAGGCGAGATGTTGTGTTATGTTAAATTAGTAATTCAACGCTATGGAACAAGAACCGTCCAGACAAAAATAGGGTTAGCCAAGCAAGTTTATGTACCGCCTTTATACTGCAGTCTGTCAAGATCACTTGACACTTTAGATAACTTTTGACTCAAAACATCGTGGAAGCTAATTCGTGGCACTTAACTTATTCGTCAAAAATTAACTGCCTTAGTAACTTGAGCTTCACTTAATAATGCTTTCCGTTTCTCCTTAAATTATACTTCACGAACCTTTTCTCCGGAAAAAAATATTTCCTTCATTTTTGTTTCTTTCATTTTTGTCCAACAGTGTTCATAGTATTTTTTTTTTACAGAAACCGTTGATGATGTAGATGAAACTCAAGAAAATTCGGAGCATGACGAAGAAGGTAAGTGGCCGTGTCCTTATAGGAGGGTACTAAGCAAACATTGGCTGACTTTTTGCTAGCCGATTCGTGTAATATTACGTACACGAATGACCGCTCGTAGTATTAGCGTCGGTCTTTATGTATATGTATATTTAGAGAGCATTGTTGGCCCAGTGGTAACGGCCACGACTTACCGAGTTGTTCGTCGAGGGTTCGAACCCAGCCAGCCAGGCGGCAGCGACGTACATTGGTTTTCAGAATAGGTAGGCAGGCACCAGGCCGGGTCTAGTCTAGGCAGACGCGGTCACTAATCAGAAACATAAAACAAAAGTATCTATTAAGAAAAAAAAAGTTTACAGCCGCCATCTTGAATTTTCATTTTGACTCTAGTTTCGGCTCCAGCACCCTCGAAAACCATGAAAACGACACCCATGATAAAAAATTACAGCCACCATCATTTTCATTTTGACCTCACTATCGGCTTTAGCGCCCTTGAAAACCATAAAAACCACACCCATGAAAAAAAAAATTACAGCCGCCATCTTGGATTTTCATTTGGACATCACTATCGGCTTTAGCACCCTTGAAAACCATAAAAACGACACCCATGATGAAAACTTAAAAAAAAAATATAGCCGCCAACTTGGATTTTCATTTTTATCTCACTATCGGCGATCTCAATATCCGTCACTTCGCACGGCCAAATTACGAACGATGAACGATTTTAACATTCATACTCGGTTGGTTATTCGACCTTCGCAATTTGCAAAGGACGAACGTCATGGTATTACGCGTGAGAAGTACGTATTTTTAATTTCGTCGTATTAACTTGAACGAGTAAAGACCAATGACAATGTGCGAATAGTACGGGAGCCGAGTAGCCCGTCAGGCGACTGCCTACTGCCGCGCGTAAATGTATGAAGATTTTGTTTTTTGTTAGGTACGATAATTTAGTGAGTTTCTTAATTGTGGGGTACATACACTAAAATGTAATTGACAGGCTTATGGTGATTTATGGAGTTAGGCACTGCTTATATGCCTATAGGCAATGCACGCCACTGCCAGGCGGTTAACTTTGTTTAAATAATTACCCGACTGCGCCAGAAGGAGGGTTATGTTTTTAGAGTTTATGTATGTTAGGTACAGTGGGCTGCATCAATTGGGTACCCCAGTTGTATTAAAATTAACTTTGCTACAACTTTGCAATGCAAACATAATATATACAATATACATCCTTAAGAATAATACAAAAAGTGTTTATTACGGACGAGATTCGAACCATCGAATCATCGGTTACCCTTTGTTTACCGCGAGCTCTTACCAACTAAGCCAGTTAGGTAGTTAATAACTTGATGAATTATCAATCTACTTGGCGTTATAATTCTGTCTCTGTCTAACCGATATAAATATTATTGAACTCGCAGAGGGGTACGTATTTGAATATCGAAGATTAAAATACCTACGCTTAAAATACCAATGTTCAAAACATCGAAAGTTTAAATATCGATTATATCAAAATGTCGAAAATTGTTATACCTACGCTTAAAACGTCGAAGATTGAAATGCCGAGTGAATAAAATTTCGAATGATTCAAAATATCGAATGACATTATGCCTAAGTTCAAAATATCAACATTTAATACATCTAAGTTCATAATATCTACGTTAAAAATACCTACTAGTTAAAATACCGAAAAAAAAATTATCTATGCATTATGAGTGATACGTACAATTGCGTACAAATGTGTTTTATTTTGGGTTTTTATTATGTAAAAATAATTAAAGTACATTACATGAGGTTTCCCTTGTTTTTTTTTTGTAACCCACCTAGTAACTGATTACCATCTAGCAAACAAGCATGCAGCAATCATGCAACATGCAAGCAAGTATGGTTTCTGTCACGGCTCCGGCGCTGCAGGGCTCCGGCAGTCCCACGCGAGCTTAACGTCGCAGATGGTCTAAACGCTCACCACCGCAGCTTCGGCTTGTTGGCCGGCTTCGCCGGCCAGCCTCAGCTGCGGCGGCGGGTGTTAAAACCACCTGCTCCTCAGCTCGCGGGCTGCCTCGCCCCTCCGCGCCTACGCGATTCCAAATTACACTCTAGGGGTAGGGCAGACAAGACTACGTGGAGTCGGTTTTGCAGCGATACGTTTCTGTCACTAACTTTAGTAGCACAACATATTCACTTTCAAGAAAATATTTTAATTTAAAGACCTAAATAATACCTTCACGATTGACCTATGCTTGTACACTGGACACTGATTTTCATGGGTAGAATAGGTCGAACTTGTTCCAAAACCGAATTGGGGCACCCCGAATTTACGTAGTCTTTTGGCTGTTACCCCTAGAGTGTATATAAAAATCCGGAGGCGCGAAGGGAGGGCAACCCCCGCCCGCTAACAAAACATAGGCACCCGTGGGAGCCGTAGCGGCTGAGGCTGGTCGCCCGAGGCGACCAACAAGCCGAAGCTGCGAAGGTGAACATGGGTGCCTATCCTTTGTTACGCAAGGGCGAAGGGGTTGCACTTCCCGTAGCGCCGGAGACGTTGCAGAAGCAACCTTTTTCCACTCATACTACTTATATCAAAATTTATTCGATATTTTAACTTGTATGTATTTTTAGGGTGAATTAATGAATGTATTAAATGTTGAAAAATAACCCATTTTTACACGTAGGTATATTCATTTTCGATGTTCAAATAATTATGTACCTATCCGATATTTAGGACGTTCGATAGTTTGTACTTCGATATTTAGGACATTCGATAATATGTATTTCGATATTTGGATTTTTCGATGTAACTTTTGTAGATATTTAGATTTTAGATATATTGGACGTAGGATATTTAACCATTCGATAATATAAACTTTCGTTATTTTAATTTTCGGTTTTATGGTCGTTCGATATTTCCATTTTCGATGTTTTGAACATCGATATTTTAACAGTAGGTATTGTAATCTTCGATATTCAAATACGTACCCCTCGCAGAGAATGCATAGTTGTTAATTGAGGGTAGTTACGCATACATTTTACTAATCTATATTGAAGTTACCGTCTGATGAGTCTAGTTTTGTTTCACCTTTCGCACTATCGCATATTAAACGTATAAATTAAAACAATAATTTAAAATGATAAAATAAATATATAATTAAATTATATTTCTTTCATTTTAATATAAACCTAATAGTATAACTCAGAGAAAAATAAAAATTGATGAAAACAAAAACCTAATTATCAGACTGCCAGTATCGAACCTGGGTCAGCGGTTTCGCATGTTATATCCTAAACCTCTAGACCAACTTAACTGTTACTAACAGTTCTAAATTAATATTCTTGTGCATTGTTGTTTATCTATAAACTGTTTGAAAAAGTATTACAATAAAAAAAATAAAGAAAAATATATAAACCTATATATGTATAAAAATATATAAATTGAGAACCTCCTTCTTTTTTGAAGTCTATTAAAAATACAAAACTTGCAATGCGGCCATCGCGGGTTCGAATGTAGATGCTTTTAAGGGGGGTACCCACATCGTGAAGCCGACTGTACATAAACTCTATACTCTACGTATGAATGTATATATATTTCTTTGGCACGCTCTGTAGCCTAAACGGCTTGATCGATTTCAGCTTGGGAGGTGCCGTTAGATTCGTCTTAATTGTGAGAGTGACACTGGGGATATCAAAATTGAAAAAAAAAATGGCCGATTTTTGGCGCTATGTTAGGTCTTCAACAATTTTTTTTTGTCAAAATCTATCAAGTGGGGTATCAAAATAAAGGGTTTTAAAAGGTGATTACAAAAATATATACAACTTATATGGTTAAAAGTAATTGGAAGTGACAAATCGTAAAAAACACGTACCAAGAACTAAATCTCAGCGAAATCTTTAAAATCTGCGAAATCTTTCACATTTGTAAACTAAAAAGCTGGAAATAAAAAAAAGTAATTAAAAAAATAAAAAACCCGGTGCGGTAAAAACTTAAGTTAATAAAAAAACTGAAAAGATAAAAACAAGTCCATTTTAAATTAAATAAAAGTTGGAAGCGGGCGGGACCCATACCATTTTTATCATATTTTCAAATTCAAATGGGTCCCGCCTGCTTCCAATTTTTTTTTTCCCCAATACCCAAATCCCCCTTAAATAACAATAATAATAAGTATATTTATTCTAGACGAAGAAGAGGAAGAGGAGAGAAGCACAGCAGTAGTGGAAACTGACTTCGATTTTCAAGACTTCGTGAACAGGTAAAGCTAACTAACCTAATCCAAGAAACCTTCGTAGTACACTCACAGTCAAAATAATTATATTCGGGCTTAGCTTAAGGGCTGTTTTTGTCTGCTCATTGCACAAAATTTGCAACGACACATTATTACATATTTGCGTCGAAATGTCAATACCGTGGAATGGTATTCAGCTATCTTCTTTACATGTCAGACCGAATTAAAAATGTGACACTGATGGACAGACTAAAAAAAAAAACATAAAATGGCCAGGCCATTAAAAAAGTGTCAATTCGACACTGGACAAAGGTATGAAATTTTGATTTTATCATCAAGTAATTAAGTATAGTTTTCTATGTGCCGTATTTTCAAAAAGTTTAATACATACGTCCTGACTGGAAATTATTTGAAAGCAGACAGAGATGTAAAAGACTTGAGTTTACATACAATAAATAATAATATTTTCCTCATCTAGATTCTGTCACCCCCGAGTCGTAAGCGCGTGTGTCTCTCTGCTCGAACGTTACGACAAGAATCTACCCGACACGAACCACAGCATAACTAAGATGCTTCACAGAATCGCGTGGGACTGTAAGCGGCCCACCATGATGTTCCAAGCGTCACTTTTCCTCATATTTCAAAGGGTACTCGACAATCGAGTGCCGCAATTCAGGGTACGTGTTTGTCAACTGTTTTTTTTTTGTTATGTCTTTGAGGATATTATGTTTTTGTATAAATAAAGTATGTCTTTAAAAGGGTGCATTCTGATAGTAAGTAACATCGTCGCGAATAACTGATAAATATTTTTCTGTTCTAAGTCTGTTCGCGCGGATTTCGTACTTCCCTACGAACTTTGTCAATATTGCTAAATGAAATGAGGAAATATGGCTTTGCAATGTACACTATTGATTATTAATAAAAACCATAACACTTAATAGTTATAGGCACAGATATAGATATACCTAGATAACGCAAGAGTAACTACTTCGCGTGCCAAAAATTGCACCAACTTATGATTACAAATCGTAAGCCGCCCCTTTCGCGCTCAGTCCTTTGTACTGCTGCAAAGAGTAAAGTAACTATAGAGGCAAAGAGTAGCAACTCTGTGGTAAAATTTGCTTCTATGGAAAGTGCTGCCACCTCGAGTTTGGAAGGTGAACTAAAACTATACACCTACCTATAGATACAAATATACACCTATCTATAGATATACAATGCATAATATCTCGTATATTCTCTCGTATATTGACTCGCTACTCATAGTAATGTGCATACTTACTTACTATGAGTAGCAACAAAATTTAACAAAACAAATAACAGTAACAAGTAACCACTAAAACAGAAATAACTGAGATAAACTCGGAATTACGGGAAGCGCATCAAAGTCGGGAAAGCCGGAATTGACAATGGCGGATGCCTGCAGTGTTGCCAACAGATAAACTAGCTCTCCACCAGATTCAACTTCGAAAACCACCAGAAAACCACTAATAAAAATCGGCCCTACTACAAAATTCGCTAAAATTTCCACTAAATAAATTTTTGGTTTTTGTGAAAGGAAACAGTAATTAAAGTAGTTATATTAGTAAAAAAAAATCTTTATTATCACGTAATGAAATATTTAAAATCAATAAATCACCATAAAATATTATTAGTAAATCAACAAGTCAAGGTGAGGAACATAAACATTATTAAATAAGAAGAACACCTAGGATAAAAAAATGATATTCTAAAATTCGTCTTCCGATGAATTTTTGTCTGCACCATCATCGGTTTCACATTTATATGATTCTTGGGTACTGATTTGTTATAGAACTTTTATTAGAATTTACCTACACAGTAAAAGTAAATATTTCTGAAAATTAAATGAAGTAAAAATAATATATTTCGTAATGTTTTAGTGGCTTAGTGGTTGAGTGATAGCATTTTCAGTAATTGAAACTGAATTCTACTAAACCACTAGAAAAACCACCAGCTACTAAAAGCAATATTTTGCTACTAAAAGGGGGGTCGAAACAATCAGTGTTAGTGGAAAATTCAATAAGTTGGTAACACTGGATGGCCGACGACAATGACGTTTGTTTGATAAACAAGACAAGATGGCTGCCAAGTTTTTTTAACCCGTCAAACTCCAGATGTCGCTGTCGTCTGTGGAAATGATGACAGTGTTAAGTGTGCCCCCCCTGTACTGCTGGCTGGGTAAGCGTGAGCGAGAGCGCGAGCTTGTGACGTCATAGTAGGTAGTCAAAAATATGGCACGCGTGGTTTTCATACAGTTCGTAATACTTGAGTTATCTAGGTATATCTATATCTGTGGTTATAGGTGTAAAAAAACAATTAGAAACTTCCCAAATGTTTTTTTAGACCTTAAACTGTTACAACACCGAATTCAGTGTTATCGTTGCAATTCATCATCAATATTTTGTGCACTTTAGAGCGATATTTCATAATTTAATTTAGTAGCATAATCAGCCTATAATGTTTCCAATGCTGGGAAACGGGCGTCCTCTCTATGAGAGGGAGTGGGCCATAATCCACCACGCGGGCCCAGTCCGGGTTGTCTTCGAATTTTTGGTTTTAAGACAATTGTCGGTTTCCTTACGGTGTTTTTCTTCTCTGTTTTGAGAGATTTTGTAATATGTATTGACAAATTAATCAAAACAGCAAAATATTTGACAGCTATTCGCGATGTTGCCATCTTTCAGAATACACATTTTTCTTAATATTTGGGCGGTCGTTTATAACCCTGGTGATTAAGGGTACAATCTCATCTAGCGTTTATAGTGTGTTTTATCTACACAACAGATGCTACGCTAGAATTGCGTCGACTTAAAAAGTAGACCTTTATTGCTGGTTCTACATTTATTTTTTAAATATTCTTCTATGTCAGGTACACCTCAAATAATTATTTTATAAAAATATCAACGTTCGGTGCACGCTTTTAAACAGCTTGTCTTTCGACAAGGGCCTCCTCTGAAGATGTTCATATCTCGCTGTCTTTAATGAGATATGAACATCTTTCTGTCTTTTTCTTATTTTTCTGCTTTTTGCCCTCTGAACCCTGAATATCAAGAAGTCGGTTAAAAATAACGACGGGCTTACGCAGTATATACGTTCGACAAACGCCTAGAATAGGTAATAACGGTGCCTAAAACACCGGCTAACAAAACAAAGGCGGCTATCATAAATAATGGTTCGAAAAAATGATATCGTTCCCCTGTCCCTTCCCATTATGTTAGCTGGCAAATATCCAAGTCAACATCTATTGCATCAGTACTACACAAACGTAACCCTTTTGTTTATCAATCATCATTATACTTTGTAACTCCACTGCTGGGCATGTAGGAAAAATTGGATATCCTAATTTTGTGCAAAGTGTACTGGGAACTTCATGTCTCTTCTACTAAGGCCTGTTTTTTCAATAGTCAGATATTTCTTTACTGGCGAATAAACATTGCGGTTTGACAACTTTTGTATAGTAAATATGTCAAAACTGTCATATCTATTCTTTACATATAAGTTATCTGACTTTTGAAAAATCAGCCCTTAATAAAATTCATAATTTATCTGACAGGCAGCGATGACCTAAACTGGGTCTAGAAGCACGAACTTTCCCACCAGAGTTCCTTATTTAAAAAGTGAAAACTAAGAGAGCATTTTTTTTAAATTCATCCCCTAAAGGGGTTAAATAGAGGATGAAAGTTTGAACATAAGTTCGTCAGTTATATCGATTGGGAAAACCCTTCTGCCACAAAGCTTGTATTATGTATAGTTCTGTTAAAATCGCTCTACATAAAACACAAATGATACGTCTACCCAACTTGACACATAATAAAGTAAGGTAACACAATGTACTCTCACGTAAGTTATAAAGGTCTTCAAAGGAAACGCGGCTGCTACTTAAGATCGATGAGACCCTAACTTGTCATTCTATTTTTGAACCGTATACGTCACGTTACTTAGGCCGTATAACAAATGACTACTCACGCCCGAAGGTACTTACTTAGCTGCCATTGCTTCAAATACGCGGGTCTGCCATGCACGGATATTTTACATTTTCACAATGTAAGTAGGTACACATATTTTGCACTTTACAATTCCGTTTTATAAAA
The DNA here is from genome assembly GCA_916614155.1 of Mesoligia furuncula. NCBI lineage: Eukaryota > Metazoa > Arthropoda > Insecta > Lepidoptera > Noctuidae > Mesoligia > Mesoligia furuncula. Next base: position 13,061,947 of record OU744798.1, read on the forward strand.
TCTTTTTTTTTAGCCTACGCTGTCCCACTCCTGGGCAAAGGCCTCCCTCCACTCTTTCCATCTTTCGCGAGTCCACGCGTCCTCCTTTCAGTTTTGACGGAACCTATCCAACTCGTCCCGCCATCTCAAACGTGGTCTGCCACGAGTGATCCCACCTCACTGCATCAGGGCACTAGTTCTGTGCTATTTGGGCCCGCAGTTTCTCCGACATGCGGCCACAGAACATAGCGGCAGACATGTCCGGCAGTTGAGCTTAAAATTTAGAAATGAAGCTTTTTCCAGGCAGCATTAATGAACACTTAAGGTGAATGGATAGTGGTAGACCGCGAAATTCAAATTTTCTTGCATTTTTTGCAATTTGCAGGTCAGTGTCAGATTGTATCTTGATCAAAATATGTTTCGCGACAATAATAGATACATATTTAGAGAATTAGAATCATTAATCTATCTTTCTAAATTACATTTCTACCACCAACCACCAATCTCTTATGGAAAAGTGTTACTGGTAGAAATCTAACTTAGAAAGATTTATTAATGATTCTAATGATTATAATGCTCTAAATATGTACCTGTTATTGTCGCGAATCATATTTTGATCAAGACAGCCTGCAAATTGTAAAATACGTAAGAAAATTTGAATTTCGCGGTCTCAACTACCCATTCACCTTAAATTATTACGCTGTGTCTGGGAATGGCTTTTTTTTATACTTGGGTATGTGATTTACTCTAACGCACATGACAAAATATTATAGTCACAAACTAGACGCGAGGCTAGTAAGTTATGTAAAAATAATGCAATTTTCCCTTGGATAAGTTAACTTGTTTTTATAGCCTGATATTTTCCCTATATTACGACACACGTGTGACCAAATTTAAGCTTTTTTCTCTGTCGTGCATCCGACGTGTGGAGGGGCAGGGGACAGATTTTATCGACGCACGAAGGGTGACGTAGGTAGCTACCAAATGTATCGAGAATCTAAATTAACCTGGCGCAAAATTTGATTTCTATCTGCCACTGAGTAATAAAATGTTTGTCTTGATGTTACCCTAGCTTCGTCCCTAAATTGAAATGTAAATAAAAATGTCGAGGAATTTTAAGTACTGCACCGTAAAATGGAATGGTATCTTGTTATTTATTATCTTGCTCGTACTGGAGGAATAATATCATTTAGGTATAGTACTTTCGAAAGTAAATGCAGTTTTTCCGGGTGTAGTAGCTATTTAATAAATTGCTTGGTATATTTTGTAAACTATGTTTGTTTAATTTTAAAACCTCGTAGGAATACTGCTATTTTTGTTAACAGGAATTGGAAAAGTTTGCTATATTCATATTGAGGAAGTTCACTGAAGTTGCTTCGAAGAATCCCAAAGTGTTTATTGAGCTTTTGTTCTGGAAAAATTCGAAGGATTCTCTTGATATTGAATATGGATATGATTTATATACTGATAACAGGTGAGTGCACTCATATACTTAACATTGAGGTATTACGAAAAATTACATTTTAAAATAATAATACCAGCCTAATATAGTCCCACTGCAGGTCAAAGGTCTCTTGTCATTTGTCATACAAGAAGGCGCGAGCATTAATCACCACAGACACTCAAATACTTCACACACCACACACTCACATTTTAAAATAAAGTTTTAAAATATTCACTACATTATTAACATAAGTATGAAATTACATCTATAAGTTTCAAGTGACTATATTAAAGCCTATACTAACCCTATTATAATAGTCACAATGTTGACCCATCTCTTATTGACATTTCCTTACGCAAGGTGAATAACCTCTTGTAACAGCATTTTCACATTCGCTATCATCAATCTTTGTCCACAGTTTCTAAACGTTTGAGCGCGTTAATTGGACAAGATAATGTTGATATAGGTCGCGTCTCTAAACTATGATTGATTACCGAAGAGGTCAAATCCGTTTTAAAACAATTATATATTTATAGGTACATTGTGTAATACTGTAAAGGGGTTAATTGAAAACACGGGTCGACCTTAAATATAGAACATCCGAGTTTAAGGGGATGCGCGAAGGTAGCCCGCGAAAACCAAATTTTCTTACGTTTTTTGCAATTTGCAGGTCAGTGTCAGGTTATATGTTAAAACATGAGTCGTGTCTGTAACAAAAATGACTTCATATAATTATAATCATTAGAATCAGCAATACAACTCCTTTTTTTATTTATTTTTTTAACGTGGATAAATGCTCATGCATTTCGCACTACCACGGGGAGATAGTGCAGTTATGTGGGACTCTAACCCACTAAAACTCCACGGTGTCCTCCTCTGCCGCTTACGGCGGGAACACTGGCACGCGTTAGCACTCATCCATGAACCCGCCGCGGCTGTCCGTTACCGTACCCTCTGGGGAGTAATCCCAATCACCGGCGCACCTGAACACACGCTGTGACCACCCCAGGGACCAAACCAGCACATGGGCGCCAGACGACCTTCACTTCATATAAGTCTGTGACAGTCTCTTTCTAATGTTGATGTGTTATAATCATAACTTATGGCCGGGTAGGGGTACTAAACTTACAGTCCGTTCACAATGTTTACCTCTGATAGCAGCAACCTAACAGCAACCCTATTGTGACGACAATAAAAATCACAATGATTTTGATAGACTTATCAGTGGCAGCAACCTAACAGCAATCTTATGGGAACGAGAATAAAGATCACAATATATTTTGACAGTGATGCAAAATTAGAGGTAAAATAGCTGTGAAGGAATTGTAACCATAAGCGCGCTTGAACCGTTGAACGTCATTTTAGTAGCTTTCTTTTACTCCTAAACAATGAAAAGAATGTGTTTGTACCCTACATCTCCGCGATAAACTATTCCAGGGTTTCAGGCAAAAATAAAAAAGTATTTTCGCCTGTACTATTTTATATTAATGCGAACTACAAAGAACACGGGTTGTTTTAGTTAAATATACAACTTGTTTGACCTAATTCTACAATTTAAAATCTTAGGTAACATTTTTAATGGTAGGAGGTAGGTAAGTACTGCTACAAAATGCAGGGACACCTGTAACTTTGTTTAATGTATTCAAAGATAGTGCCAGCTGAAATGCTAGCTGGCGCTAACTTTGCTGCTATCTTGTACCTATTTTTTTTTCTTCTTTATTTAAAACTTGCATACCTGATGAATATTGTAGCAATCTGCTGTTCTTTTGGGCACTAGTTAACCGACTTCAAAAAAGGAGGAGGTTCTTTTGAATTCGTTTTTTCTTACATAACTACATACTTCAACTCACGCCTTCTTCCAATGGGATTAGGCAGAAACTACAGTACTCCACCTGCTGCACTTACATACTCCTTTTACTTCGTTTACGTTCATACTTCTGGGAGCCTAAGAAGGCCACTTTGGAGAATCATAAAAGGAAAACATTATTAATCGTAATATGGCGAAGACAGTCCGTGTTTTTCTTTTTTCGCTGCACTACGTAGGTATAATCAAAGAGATTGGGATCGGATTTGGATCGGACTGATTGGTATTTTAGCACAGACAAAAAAAAAATAACTGAAAAATACTTCACCAATGGGATTTGATACGATTAACTTAACGGTTAACTGTCCATTATGTTATCCTTTTATGATTCTGCCAAAGTGGCCTTTTTAGGCCCCCTGATCCTATACGCACGCCAGTTGCGAGTGTCTTATGTGTAACAAAATTGTTTGTTCTAGGGATAAGCCCGGTAAAGGGGTTTGGTCTGAAGAAAATGAAGAAGAACTCCGAAGATTGTACATGGAGAACCAAAGCAATCCACAAACTGACCAAGGTAAGACGAAATAACCATATTGCATCGTATAACCTACGTATATCTCTCGCTTTATCTTTTTTGTTTTCAATTCATTCTTAACTTGAACGTACTCACGGCCGTAGTCCGGGGTTTACTGTAAACCAGGCAGTAAACGTGGGTTGGAGTCTAGTAAGCGATTTACTAGACTTATGAAATCAAATCCTACTTACGCCCATATTCCGTTATGTCATCATCATATGCCTAGCCTTTTCCTAACTATGTTGGGGTCGGCTTGCAGCTGAATACCATTATTTTACATGGACCGACTGCCTATCTGACCTCCACAATCCAATTACTGGGTAATACGATACCCCTTGGTAAGACTGGTTGTCATTGTCAGACTTTCGGGCTTCTGACTGCCCATAACGACTGTCAAAGATCTACGAATGAGAGCCGGGACCAACGGCTTAACATGCTTTCCGGGGAACCGAGGGGTCTCGGTGTGTAAAGATGGTCACCCATCCGCAGACAAACCGCGGCAAGTGTGCGGCTGTCATTATTTTGCCACGGACCTATCTGCGTTATGTATGTAAATTAAATCTTTCAAAAATGTATTTACCAGTACGTTGCCTGTACATGTAACAAAACCTGTATTCATGTAACAAAACCTAACTATCATACGACTAAAATTAAAATTCACCACAGTCAGGGATTTTTGAAAGCGTGATAATTATAATAACGGTTCACTATAATTAGCTAGTAGCGCGATCACACGTGCGAGCTCACCTACCCACATATCGGAGTTAAGTTATGTTTATGTTGCGACGTCCGCAAACACAACACACTTAAACTAACAAACTGTGCTCAGCAAACTTGTAAAAAGTATTCACTGTGTTTTTGCCGCAATAATTACTTAGGAGAGTGCTAATGAAACATTATCATAAAACATGTAGTTGGTGGTTAACGCAGAACTCATGAAAGGACCTCAAAGGCAGCTTGCGTGCGATACAAGTCCGACTAATGTGTGCATAAACTGAACGTTTGCGGCAACTCGTTTAACATATGCATTAGTACCTCAAACGACTCCTTATGGATTCAACCCATATTTACCTACATACATTAAGACGTATGTCGAAACATACCAATATATTTTCTCTCTCTCTCTAAGATGTGATCGACTGGATTCTGGAGAACCTAATAGACCAAACGCGGACTAGACGCAGCGTTATAAAGAAGTTAAAGGAATTAGGACTGATATTCCGCGCGCCGACCAAGCGTAGCCATAGAGAACCGGCCAGAGAGAAGATTCCTAAGGTGTTCAGTGAAGAAGAAGATCAGATGCTCACAGAGCTGTGGGAGCAATTCAAAGAAGCATCCGGTAAGTGATTTTATGTAAAAAGTAACGATTTAAGGGGGATGCGCTAGGTAGCCCGCGAAATTAAATTATTCTTACGTTTTTAGGGTTCCGTACCCAAAGGATAAAAACGGGACTCTATTACTAAGACTCCACTGTCCGTCTGTCTGTCTGTCACCAGGCTGTATCTCATGAACTGTGATAGCTAGACAGTTGAAATTTTCACAGATGATGTATTTCTGTTCTGTTGCCGCTATAACAACAAATACTAAAAACAGAATAAAATAAATATTGAAGGGGGGCTACCATACAACAAACGTGTTTTTTTCGGCGTTTTTGCCTTGTGAAACTTGGAACCCTTCGTGTGCGAGTCCGACTCGCAGTTGGCCAGTTTTTTTTTTTTATTTGTAGGTCAGTGTCATGTTGATTGTTGATTTCGCTTGTTACGCTTCCGAATCATATTTTGCTCAACACACAGCCTGACACTGACCTGCAAATTGTAAAAAACGTAAGCAAAATTTAATTTCGCGGTCTACCTAGCGCGTCCCCTTAAGCGGTAAGCCCCTTATTCATTGTGAAAAAAAAAATCCGCAACATTGTTGCGAGCAACATTTTATTTGAAGAGCAACAATGTTGTGCGAAAAATTCAACTAATACGAAACTTTATTCGTGATCATAATGATTGAGTTGACTGCTTACTTAAAAAAATACACTTATTAAATTTTATTCATTTTGTATTCCTAGAAATCCATTCAATTCTGTTGTTATAAAAGGCAGAGTTCTTTCAGATCCAATGGGCGTAATAATACCTCGTATGCCCCGCAAGCGTCAAAAGCGTAGCTACGTCGACAGATTACTGGAGCTAGGTATGATTCAAGATAAAAGGGAATGTCGCAAAAAGAGACAAAAGAAATCTAATGCTAAAAGCAGTGGCGCAGATGACGATAAATCGAACAGTAAGTTGCTAAACAAGTTCACTTGGCTTTATTTTTAGCGCCGTGACGTGCCTCCCCTACCTCTCCCTCGCGCCCCCATGTTATTAAGATTCAATTTTTTACTTATACTTCTAAAATAGCTGAAAGGGATGTACGTAAATAAACTGACGGATTGCTTCAGTTGTTTGAAGGATAAAAATATACTGAAACGTGGGTTTTGTGTGCGTAGTACCCGTAACTGATACTTGATACAAAACCGACCATTCCTTCCACTCATCGCCGTCAATATTATTCTATATTACGCCTACCCACATGTGTTCATTATTAATGCGTGGATTATCCTTACACGTTTTCCTCCGGTTTTCCAAGTAGGTGTATGATTTTCATCGCCTATGTACACGTTATTATGTAATAAAAACATCCCAAAACACATGTTGAACTAACTTGTAAAATGAAAAGATCTCATAATATAATATGTAAATTCTTTAAAACAGTCTGCATTTACAGATACTCTGTAAACTATCTCATACTAAGTTTTGTAATGTACGCACGGCTACATATCAAGATTTAAACAACCAGTAGGTATAAACTAACTTCAGATTGTACGAAAAACCTATTATGTAGTTTATTTATTTATTCCTTAAACTAAAACGTTTTAAAACCAATTACAGAACTTAAAGATACAAATTGTTTAGGCACATAAAAGATAAAATATAAAATCATCAAGTAAAAAGTTAAAAACACTTTTATAAATCCCTCTCACAGTACTTCTGACATGCCCACAAAATCTTCCTCCATTTTTTTTTTTTTTTTTTTTAATATAAAAACGTTGCCCCACACTAGGAATTTCTCCTGTATCGTGGGTGCGTTTACAAACATTTAAACTCACATACACAAACAGCCAGACCCGGAACAACTACTTGTAGGTCATACAAATATTTGTTCCGTGCAGGAATCGAACCCGCAACACGCGGCGCAGCAGTCAATCGCTTGACCACTTCATCAACCGTGCCTTCAAACAGATTCTCCGCAAACTGATCGTTTTTTTTTATTTGAGAGTCCAAGAGACCATATACAATGCGAGGTCAACAAAAACTGAAAATGAATAGCTTGATGTGTCGCCGTGTGCACCTTGCTTCCTATTTGTTCGTTATGATGAGCACTCTGTAAATAAAGAAACATAAATCATAAGTAATTTATTTCATAACAATATAGGTGTACCTACATTAATATTAAATTTACACTATGTAAACAAGCATATTACAAATTAGAGAATTATATTCAAGATAAGAATGCTTGGAAACATGCTGGTCCTGTTCTATAGGACAATCTTGATTGGAGACCACAATGACATTGGTTGCTAATTTTGTTATGAAATAAATATAAGAATACAAAATATTGTAAAACATTTTATAAGAGTAACTATAGAGTTTATTGCCCACTCTTCGCCATACGAAAGTACCCTTTGAAAAGGGAAGTTAACAACTAGAATCCATTTAGTTTTCTTGTAAATTTTGACATTCAAAAGTGCCCCACATGGCTTTTTTTTTAAATAATTGACAACAATTGACTTCATCAATAAAAGTTAACTTGACAAACATGAAACACAATCCATATTTTACATTATTTTAGGTGAGTCATCAGAATCCGAATCGTCAGATAATGATAACTCTGACTCTGATAGCGACGCAACACCAAAGCCTGTTCAAAATAAACCAGCGAAGAAAAGCGCTCCGAAGCCGACAAATACGAAAACTGGGAAGCAACGGAAACGTATCGAGCTGACTGCTAATGAGATCGCTCAGCTCATGGTGCAAGCCGTCGACAGCGGTAAGTAACACTCACTTTACGAACATTTACATTCAAAAGTCATTCAACGTCTTTATTTTTAAAGAATACTGGACAAAATGGTTGTTAACAATTTGCGGGACACTAAACGCCCCCAGATGTAATAACAATTTATTGTAAAACAATAAATTTTGTGTCTCGTTCAGTGTTCAACCGAATAAACTTGAAATCTTGAATATTAATATCATTTTACTTACAAATTGTCGATTTCGTATTTGACTGCTAAAAGCAAAACATTGGAAACAGAAATAAATTAAATGTATGTATTTGCTACTTACCCGTGATATACAACAAATACGCCATTCTACTCTAAAAGCAATGTCATGAAAAAATAACTTAACCAAGTTGCAGTGTTAAAAAAGCACGCGTAAACAAACGAGAACCTAAAATGTTTAAAAGCTCCACTTTTTAAAGTGTAGCGTACAACGCGGCTTTTTTACTTTTTAATTTGTTCGCGCAAAATCGGTTTATTAGTTCTCGGGTTTCTAATAATTCTACTTCCCACGTTATTTCCCCCGTTCGTATATGAAGTCCGAACTAATAACGTAGTTCAATAAAATGGTATTGATATAAACATTTAATGAAAATGGTTATAATAGATTTAACAGAAGCTCTGAAATGGTTGGCGGAGAGTTTGGAAGAGGTGGCGTTGGACCAAGAGGCGGAAGGTTATGACCCTGAGAGTGAAGGCGTCCCATTGGTGCCGATATCTCAGGAGTCTATTGAAGCTATGGATAATGAGCTGTTCAAGAAAGTGCTGCTGGGTGTAGGAGTTGTGCCACCCTTTGATGAACAGGTAATCCATACTCATCATCATCATCTGCCTAACCTTTTCCCAACTATGTTGGGGTCGGCTTCCAGTCTAACCGGATGCAGCTGAATACCAGTATTTTACATGGAGCGACTGCCTATCTGACCTCCACAACCCAGTTACTGGGTAATACGATACCCCTTGGTAAGACTGATTGTCAGACTTTCGGGCTTAATCCATACTATATAATATTATAAAGGCGAAAGTGTGTCTGTCTGTTACTTCTTCACGCTTAAACCGCTGAACCGATTTAGATGAAATTTGGCATAGAGATAGTTTGAGTCCCAGGACCTTCCCGGGACTCCAACTATCTCTATGTCCTTACATAGGATAGTTTTTATCCAGATATTCCCACGGGTTCGATACCTATGCGGGTGAAACCGCGTGGCGCTGCTAGTTTTACGTAATTAATGTTGCGCAGAGGTAAACAAGCGATTTTATCCATAATGTCAAAAGTAAAAGATTATGTAATATTTGCCAACTTTGAAATCTACGACTCGACTGTAACAATCCTGTATTAATGTAATGCGCATTTTCACTATATGGTAATACAATCCATGGACTCCACGAGACAGGCTCGACCTGGTGTTCATAAGCAAAATGCTTCCTTTGCGTCTTAATTTGTATTTTTTTGTAAACCTAGCTGTTTTTGGCAAATAAACAATATCTTATCTTAGGGTACTTTTTTCGATTTTTAACGTAATATTTGATAAACCAAAACACTCCACTAAAATATTTCAAGTATACATAAAGTACCGTAGCCACGTAAAAAGTTCTCGGAAAATCTCTTATTCCTTTAGATAATAAATTAATCAAACCGTCTTTACAGGAAAAATACTGGAGAATACCGAGCGCCTTGCACTTCGAGACAATCAGGAAACGGCGCGAAATAATTATAAAAGCTACTAACAAAGAACTTATTATCGATACTAGTGAGGCGGTAGAGGTTACCCCCGACGTAGAAACATCGCAAAGGGTAGAGGAATCTAGTGATGACGATGACTTGTTCGATAATTTAAGGAAGATGCGGGACAATAATGTCGAAAACGTTATCGACAAAAGTGGCGGTAGTCATTCCAATGAAATAACACGTAACCGGAAGCGAATTCGCAGTGAATCTGACGAGGAAGATACTAGAGGGAAGATGCAGAAAATTGACGAGGGTGACGAAAGTGTCGTCAATGACGATGATGACGACATTCTATCCTTCGCTAAGAGAACGCTGCAGCATGAAGACTTGCCTGACAGCGAGGATATTATTAGCAATATACCAAAACTGGACAGTGGTAAGTACACAAACCCAAAAATATTGTAGAACTAGCGACCCGCCCTTGCTTCACACGGTTTATACGATTTAACACAACATCGAGATTTCATTATTATATGTAAGACCTTTCGGAATAAATTCTCTAAATAATGGTGATAACCGCATTAAAATCAACGCGGTCACACAGACAGACGAAAATATGTGACGTGCAACCTGCCCCGCTTCACCCTGCCTTTTACCATTTGAAAAAACATGAAGATTTCTGTTTTACTTTTATATCAAAGTTACACGAAAAGCGACTTCAATTTATAATTCGTATAGATTATGTACAGTCACGAGTAATATGTCAACACTTGGCAACTTTCAATTGCGATTTTTTCGTGAAATGACGAATGCAACGTTGAAATACGACACTTTACATAAACCTAAGGTTTCGAAAATGCTATGTTCGTAACAACATAAAATTTCATTAAAAAATAAAGGAGAAAATTGCCTTTGAATAAAGCCAAGTGTATACATACTTATGATAAATGATTTATTTTCTGTAAGTAGGTTTTTACAAACACTTTTACACGTCATCATATTTTTTTAAACTAGATGTGGTCGGCGTTTCCTATCTGACTACTCTGAGAAGAAAGGCCGAAACAAACTCAGAGGTCACAGTCTCTTTTAAAGTCCAGACAAAATCTTGGCCAGATCGTGTAAAGACCGTGTAGATTGATGACTGAAATGGTCTTTTGAGGAAAGAACCACACAGATTGAGCGGACCTGTCCAATCAGTATGCTCGTGACTGTACTGATTACGAACAAGGTGTTTTGCAACCGTTTTGCTATTAAAAATCTAAGAATGCTAGCAACACTACCGCTAGGGTACCACCCTATCCTAAGGGCGTCGTAAGAGATTTAAGGATTATTTCACCCTTACACTTCCATCACTTATGCACCTGCTAAGCTTAGTAATTATAGTATTACCCTTCCACATCTCTCTTGTTGTAGTGGAAAAGGTTTAACGGTCAACGTGTCTGTATTAAGTTTATTTCGTTGGTTGTTCTTCCGGGAAAGTACGGCTACCATACATATAATCGTAAAAATCTCACCGTCAAAACTTAGGTGAAGTGAGTTTGTTTTTGCTAGGAATTGACACTTGACAGCTCACTCCACGCTCACTTCACCTAAGTTTTCACGGTGAGATTTTTACAGAATAGCACCACAGGGTCGCTGTGCCCAGGTTTGAAAGGACATGGCATAAGCATAATTCGCCTATAATGTTCCCATTGCTGGGACACAGGATTCCTTTCTTTTTGAGAGGAAAAGGGCCGTAATCCACGACGCGGGCCCAGTGCAGGTGTAGATGTCGTATGAACGTGGGCGCTAGTGTAATTACAGACACATAAGATACAAGTCACGCAACGAGTTATGAGCGCTGACCTCGAAAAAATCAAGCGAAACAAACCCTTATTACTAAGACATAAGGGTTTGTGACGTTTGTTTTCTTCAAGGTCAGCGCTTATAACTCGTTGCTTACACTGTATTTCCACTTTGACTCGGAATTGGCAACGCTCCTGCGATGCCTCCACCACTTACGCGGGATTGTCCGAAAGGGTTACCGCTGGCCTGGAACATAAAGGGCTAAGGAAGGAACACGGGTGGGTTTTAGTCAGTAATAGTCTGACACTCCCTTCCGGCTCCACCCAGAGCGGGAGGAGTCATTTGATGATTTCTCATCCGCAAAAAAAAGGGGGGGCAGCCAGATTGCTCGCCACCCAAGAACATAGCATAATCAGCCTATGATGTTTCCACTGCTGGAATACAGGCCTGCTCTTTGTGAGAGAGTGGGCCACCACGCGGGTCCGGTGCAGGTTGGTAGACGTCACATGTCTTGGAACTTTTGGTTCTAGGACATGTCCGGTTTCCTCACGATGTTTTTCTTCGCCGTTTTGAGAGCAGTGGTGATGAAATAATTTACACAAAGTAAGCGCCTGTCTGGGTTCGAACCTACGATCTACAACTCGTAAGTCGCAGCCGTTACCACAGGGCCACCACTGCCCTGCCCAACAACATGAAAATACAAAACTTTAACAATTACTTATTGCTCCGAGATATCCGTAACAAAAAAAACAATATCAAAAAAACCCACTTAGTTTTTAATTGTTCCTTTCAAAACGTTCAATTTATTGATATTTTCTCTCTCATTACAGATAACAGCAGCGCTGAAGATAATGACGACGTAATTGTGTCGTCGAGACGAGATAAAAAGACGCGAAGAATAGTTATCGAAGACGATTCCGATTAAATGTTAATCATAATTTCTTTTGTGTCTGTATTTTATTGTAAATTGATCTTGAAAGTAAAGACTATGTATTGCTTGGCTATTTTGCATTTTATTTACGATATTATGTTTCGAATATAAAACAATAGGTTCATTTTCAACTTGTCTGGCTGTGTATCTTAGAACTTGAATAAAGAAATAGCCACTTTCAACTTTAAAACACAGGTTTAAAAAAAAATTAAAAGTATACATAAGTACTTCGTCTAGATTATAGAAAAAACCTCAAGAAAACGGGAGGTAGTTAGCCGGGCTATCGCACATATTCCTACACTGACAAAGCCGCGAGCCAATACCGGTGGTGATTGTATTACTAAGAAGATGTATTGTGGCTAAAGGCGCCATTCTCCTGCTAAAACCCCTCACATCTGTTCAACTTCGACTTCAAATAAACGGTCCGTGTTGCACTTCTTATGTTATTATTTTACGTAAGAATTCCAATATCATTCCGCCATCGAATCGTAATATAGTCATATAGTGAGCTCGCTTGCTGGCATTTGCCTTCCATTGCAAGGGATCCCCGCGCATTCGATATTGCTAATATTGTGCAATACAACCGACTCAATTGGAAAAAATGTTTTTGTGATACAGCCAATGTTTATCCGAGTAGAAGCAATAGCCTTTACAGCTTACTATCCTTACAAACAATATCGATACTGTCTTACTGAACAATCCATTATTTTTATTTCCACAAGTTTTTCATTTATTGTAAATGAAAAGGTATTTCTTTTTCAACGTGATAATTATATCGGATCGTAAATGTCCACTGCTTTACGTTGGCTTTGCGGATTATCTCTAAAGCCATCTAAATAAACGAGTATTGAATTTCTGTCTCCGCGAAATAAATTATATCTTGTTAATTATTATCGAGAGCCTCATTCGAAATGTAATATGGTTTGGAGTATTAGAAAGTGAAGCTGTACCTACATTGCTATAATACTGTTATAAGTAGATTAAGTATACGGAGGGGTGAGCACTAAATCTTTTCACTCAGCTATCAGATTAGCGCCTGACCCTCTCCCCTATATGTATCGTTGTTTTTCTAACATTATCTTTTCTTTGGGTACAAACACCCTGGACGAGTAGGAAATACTACCTGAAATAGGTAACAATTAAATAAATCTTTCATCAAAAGTTTTTCGGCGATTTGGAATAACAAAAAAACGTTGGGACTCGAGTCCTCGACTCAAGGATCAAAACTGTTTCTATTTGATAAATTAATCGCCGAAAAGAAAAAGTAAGTCATTTTTCTCGCAAATACTTATTGTAGATATACCTACCTAGGTCCCTCTTTCGACTCTGCAGATGTTCCTCAACTCAACCTAACAGCAAGTCACAGTTGAGACATTTATGTAACGGCAGCAGTAACGGTACCTAAGTACCTACTGAATATCAAAACAAAGTATAATTTCCATATATGAAAAGCGTTTAACATCGTAATAGCCTCCACTCGCGAATTACCTACCTTTCCTACATTCACAATCGCGAGCCGAAAAAATACAAACGATCGTTTGATCGCGTAATCCCGCGGGCGATCAAGTATTTCTTATTCAAATGTAGACGGCTATTTTAATGTTCCACAGCACGCCATCAATCTTTGCCGAGCCCGAACGTGGCCCATTACGACGCCCCCTTGCAATTATCCACTCGAATAAAAACGTTTTAAGTGTTAAATTAACGATATCTCAGAGACGAGAGCTTGTCTGACTAAGTGATTAATTCCAACCCAGAGAAATGATAGTGAACCATGCCGCGCTCTAGAGACTCACAACTCTCATTTATATCTATTACAGAACCATTCGCATGTATCTTTGTTATTAACCTAAGTGTTTAACTTCAATACAACGATGATTCATGGTCTTATGGTTACGAGTAATGATTCTGATGAAAATACTCAACACATTACACTTTGTTTGGCTTTCTCGAAACTGGGTGTAACACACATTTTTTAAAGTAAGTATCCCTTTGACAGTGCTAATGGTCTGCGCATAAACTTCGCCTGCGTATTACAAACAGCAAGCGGCAAATCTTTGCTGCAAATGTTACTTATTTCTTGCTTCCCAGTCACTTAGCTGCGTAAATATAAACAACCTTCATTCTTCTTCTTTACACGCCTCGAGCGGAGAAAAGAATGACAAACGAGTTAAAGAATAATGGAAAGTAAATGAAAACAGCAAAATCGCTTTTGTCAACTGTTTTTCTTCATCCATTGTCGACATTCAGAAATGTTTTCTAAAAACGTCTTAAATACAGAGTCGAAGTTATGGTGGGTGTCTACCTACCTTACGAATTCAGAAGATGAATTTATAACAGACCTTTACAGGGAAGACGTTTCAAAGAAAAAATGTATATTTTTTTCAGTAACGTTGAGGTGGCAGGGGGTGATTCTCTTTGTTATAAAACAAGTTATTCTCAAGTAATTATCATTACTGAGTTCTCAAACTCGTTTAGAAAATAGGTACCTGAACGTGCGCAGGTAGATATTACAATTATGAATACTTTTCTTCAAAGAAAAGCTAATATTTATGATCCATTATACTCGGAACATTATATTACATGCCTTTAAGGTGAATGCACAGTGGTCGCCCGCAAAATTCAATTATTCTTACGTTTTTTGAAATTTTCAGGTCAGTGTCAGGTTTTGTTTTGATCAAAATTTGAAGTTAGATTTGTACCATAAAAACAAATCTCATAGAAAACTGCATATGGTAGTACAAATCTAACTTAGAAAGATGTATTAATGATTCTAATGATTATAATTCTGTAAATACGTACCTGTTAAAGTCGCGAATCAAACTTTGATTAAGATACAACCTGAGACTGACCTTCAAATTGTATAAAACGTAAGAAAATTTGAATTTCGCGGTCTACCATTGCGCATTCACCTTAAAAAAAACCGGGCAAGAGCGAGTCGGACTCGCGCACCAAGGGTTCCGTACTATCATGTTTTTAAATTTTCATTGGCGAGGCCTATATTAGTCAGAGAATTTTAACACTGTGCACAGCGGTGTAGAATATTACAGTTTTATGTTAGCGCCATCTCTTGACCGATAGTGGAACTAATGTTAATTTGTTGATGATTTCTGAAAAGTGTGCTATTTAGAGACTTAGTTTTGTTTTTCCTGCAATCCTTACATAAACTTCTATCACATAGAATTATTTCAGATTTTTCTCTTTGCAAACTTCGAAGATAAGGGGGCGGGCGGTATTTTTTTTACATTTTTCATCAAAAGTCAAAAACTATACGGCCTAAAAAAAAGAAAAAAAATTGATAATGTGCAAACTGCGCTCTTTCATAATTATGATACCCCACATGCCCTTCGATTTTTCAGACCCCCTTTCAGTCCTTGTTGCAAAAAATATACATATATTTTTATTTCTTTCTTATTTGCAAACTAGTTGGGCAAACGTCATCTAAAACTATTCCAAATTTCAAGTTGATAGCATTAGTAGTTCTTGAGATATCCAGCTGTGACAGACAGACAGACAGACTGAGTCTCACTATAAGGGTTCCGTTTTACCATTTTGGTACGGAACCCTAATTATGGTCTTGGATCTTTGTCGAAACTTCAGAAACTTTAAAGACTGCTCTAAAGTTAATCATTTAGCCATCGCTAAGACATTAGGAGTTCCTAGTATGGTCGTTAAACCAGCCACAGATGGGCTAGCGACCTGAAGTGATTTAACTGAATGTGAAATGAAGCTTAGAACCAAACCAAAAGGCAACGATTTTACACTGTTTCTGCTCGAACGCCGTCAGACATGACATTTTGCAGTCTCCACTAAAGCAGCATTTAACTAGGAAAACCTTTAGTTCTACAGATTGCTGGATAATAATAAGATTTATTTACACAGCACTAGCGACCCACCCCTGCTCCGCACGGTTTTGACGACCATCAAGATTTATTTATTATATATGTATGTTTATTATTGATGTATTGTACACAATAAACCTTCTAGAATAAATTCTCTAAAATATGGTTGTGAAAGTCGTTGCGTGGTTTACAAGAATAACGCGGTCACACAGGCATGAAAAGCAATTTAGGCAAAGAAAAGTATAATTTATATAAAGATAGATAGAAAATACAGGCTAGTTAGATTCGATAGATTATTATAAATGTAGCCACAAGTAGCTACGGCAACCGCTACGAGTTACGTATCGTAGCACTTCGTAGCATCGCTCGTAGCGTACAAATAGATTATAAAATATGTTGTATCATTTAGTTATTGTTACTACCTTTATCGTCGGTGCTGATATTTTTAAATTAAATAAATTTGCAAGATTTTTGGTACATTAGATCCAAAAAAAATTTGAAATAAAAATATTTGCATATTATATTTCGTGCATATTCGATGTATTTTACGTGTCACGGCATCCCAATCACACTCGATATGAAATGTACAATATGCAGTAAAAATATCATGGTTATATTTTCTTACGAAGAATCCAACAACATTAAAGAGAGGATGCGAGGGTTCGCACGGAGCACCCTCAGGTAAAAACCAAATTGAATTTTCCCTCGGCCAAATAGAACGGTATCGCGTAGATAAATCTCGAAGCTGCCTCATCCCGTATATCTACAGAAAACAAAGTTTAATAGAAAAGTAAATAGAAAAAGTGGAAGTGAAAACACTGAATGTTGGAAGTTTTAATTTGTGCCAGATATCCCGACGCTCGAATTTGAACTTGGAATCTCGTAACTTTTGATTTATTGGCTTACAATCACAGCGCTTTGACATAATAATAATTTGTAACCCGTTTATAACACAGATATTAAAGTTATTACCATTTATGCCTGGTCAGGCAGGGTTGTGTTATGGACTCAAGCGTAACACTTAAGAAAGTTCCTTTGAGAGAATCAAATCTAAAAGCTATAAATCGCACCTGCTGAAACCTCACTTTGTGGATATTTGTATAGATGTTGTATCCAAACATCTGTAAAGTAACTTGTGCTTATGTACCGACTTACCAAAACGTATGATGGTGCAGGTTGAGGTACAGGTTCACACTCACATGTACGCTTAAGTTAGGGTCTTGCGCCCTTGTACTGTGGACCCAGCGCTGTAGGACGGACAACTCGGCCAAAATATGCGATAATATCGTTTAAATTGTTTAGGCCGCTCGCCCACGTCCGATAATCGGTGACCGATTTTTTGTAGGAGAAAAATAGAACACACTGATAGCAATAGTGCAACGCACACGTCCTACAAAAAGTAGGTCAGAAATAATGAAGTTAACTAAATCGGCCCGATTATCGGTCCTAGAAAAAGTCTGACGTGGGCGGGCAGCCTTACGCATTGCTCGAATTAACAAGGATAACGAGGTTTACTCAGTATAGGTTACTACAGATTAGCACGAGAAATACTACGAGCTACGATCGTAGCCTTTCGTAGGAGGAGGTGATTATTAACTATAGTCCGCGCGGACCTAGTTGGCCACGCCTTGGGTGGGGCGGGGGTGAGGGCGGCAGGGTTGCCTATTGTTCGCAACGCACGTACTGAGTAATGACAAAGCGCCCCCGCCCCTCCGTCCCACCGCTCACATAGGCGCGGCCAACTAGTTCTGCGCAGACTATAGCTACCTGACACTGCTTGGCACCGTTTTTACGAAATCGACAAAAAATCGAGCTTTCTTTATTATATGTAAGTTTAAAACATACACATAAACCTTCCGGCATGAATTATCCAAATGATGGTGAAAACCGCGTCAAAATACGTTGCGCAGTTCAGAAGAACAACGCGGTCGCACAGATACACGAAAAGCGTCTTTATAATATTTATAGATTCCGAACAGAGTCCTATCTCCTACAAATTCGTATACCTACTACGTATTACCAAGCACCAAACCTAAATCTTGGCAGTTGATTCGAGTATCTTGTCGCTGGCTTTACATTTAATGCTCGCACACACATTGCTCATTTGTGCACCCTGTTTATGCAAGCAGCACCTCAGATCATGGAATGGGGTCTGTACGTACAGTCTATTGTTTGTGTAGAACAACTGATAATAATAATCTCTTTATAACATTATCTCGTCACGCCCGCCGATAGATAGGTACCTAAGGCGGTGGAATGCAACGTGGTGTAAGCGGCTTAACCTGAGAGGCAGCGACGTACCGAGAAATTCGACACTAGTTTCATTAAGCTGAACACTCGCAGAAAGATTTCCTTGGTTCCTTTAGCTCACCTACCGTTGTTGGGTATTATTAAAATTATCAAGGTGTACAATTATAAGGAGCAACGGTGGCCCTGTAGTCTTGGCCACGACTTACGAGTTGTAAGTCTTATCATTTCATCACCACTGCTCTCAAAACAATGAAGGAAAATATCGCGAGGAAACCGGCATGTCCTAGAACAATACATTCGAAGACATGTGACATATACCAACCCGCACTGGGCCCGCGTGGTCGATTATAGCCATAGATATAAGAAAGAAGGAGATATGCCCGTTAGTTGAAAATACATCAAAATCCGATGAAGCTAGGTTGGCCCCACCACCGCGCCACTACTACACATGTAGTTCAGTAAAAGCAATAGATACAAAGTCGCGCACACACTTGCATTTCATAAATCAGAACGTACTAAACAATCAATTATAAACCTTAACTCATCAAACACAGCGTGCATTTACCATGCACCGTACAACTTACTCGCACAAAAACATCTATCGCTATCGTTGTGCTGTGCAAAAGCCATTTATTTTACAATTATACGCTAGTGAGTGACGAAATCGGAAAGTTATCGATTCTTCCATTAATTATTGTATTTAAAAAAAAATGGGTCATGAAAACAGAATAAATAAAAAATTATATGTCCAGAACATATTATATTATAAATCAATAAAATGTAGCTAAAAAAATAATGGAAGTAAATAAAAAAAAATAACATTATTTTACATCTTCTCAAGGGTCTACCAACCGGACTTAAACGTCATCTTTTCAGATCTTCTATAAACCGGGTTAAGACGGTTGACAAATTGAAAAATTAACTTTAATAGCAATATATTCGTTGGGCAATCGACATTATTGTCGATAGCCTACGTTAGTGGATCTTCACAACCTCGTCACTATCTCGCCGCAAGACACAGCGGCTGTACCACGCGACACTCCGCAAAAATAAAGTATCGTTTTGTAATTTTTACATTGCTTGTCCAGTCACTTAGCGACATACTTAGCTAGTGGATAAGGAGCAATGTATTTGCTGCAAAAATAGTACAACCGCTGCGATATTTGAAAACAAAAATAACGTAGTGAAAGCAGTAAATATTTTACGATTTGTTGTTTTTCATGATTTTAAAGACAAATACAGTAAAATACTTTTACTTAAATATGGTGATTCCATTAGATATGAAGTATTTATTTTGACTTCGCTTTTTACAGGAAACTACTAAACAACTCGGCATTTTCATATTTTATCACGATCACGGTCGAAATCGCACTAACTCGCGGTGACGGCCATTTTTTCAATAGCTGAGCGGAACGCTCAGCACCAGTTGGTCGCTGCCACTTCTCTCTTTTTAATATTTCTGTGATTATGGCCTACTCCCTCTCGAAGAGAGGAGTCCTGTGTCCCAACAATTGGACCTTTACAGCCTCATTCGCCGTTTTGATAGCAGTGGTGATGAATTAATTTTGTACAAAAAGGTGTTATTTACATTCAGGTGTTTCCCACGTCTAAATGATATTGTCGGTGCTTGGTTTCTATGTGCTTGGCCAGACTGGCAGCGCGGTGCTGGAACGCGCGCGATCTGCCTGTCCGCAGTGGAGCGCGGCTTCGTTCTGAGTGTTGTCGTGTCGAGTGTTTGTCAAAATATAATATGGATGAAGAAGACTTATTTTTACTAGAAAAAAGCTTGAACTAGAACCCCGGTCCCCGCGCGGGCTGCCCGCGCCCACACTGCGGCCACTTATATGAACGAGCTATGGCTATGAGTTGCCCGCGCGCTCCCCGCGCCATCAACCCGCGCCGCTCACCGCGCCATCAACCCGCGCCGTTCACCGCGCCCGCGTGCCCAATATGGACGCTCAAATGAAGTTCTTATGTTTGAGTACGCCGCGCCGCGCTCGCGTTTCCAGTCTGGCCAAGCACTTAACCTTGGCCACAATTAGGTCGAAACCTTACTCCAGCGGCCGTCCCCGCGCCTAGCCAGTATTGTCAACCTAGGCAAGGCAGACCAGGGAACAGTTTATATTGTGAATGGAACCTCC
Source organism: Mesoligia furuncula (assembly GCA_916614155.1). NCBI lineage: Eukaryota > Metazoa > Arthropoda > Insecta > Lepidoptera > Noctuidae > Mesoligia > Mesoligia furuncula. Next base: position 13,082,453 of record OU744798.1, read on the forward strand.
TACTCCTTATACAGATACCTACAAAAAAAATGATATCCCAAACAACTAGAAGCTTACGGGCTCATGTGGTCAGTACCTACAGATAACCTGCATTCATTAACCACATAAAATTTTATGAAAGCAATACAGAACATTTACATAAGACACCGATATCATACTAATGAGGTCCCGCTGAGCGTTATAACCAAGGCCATAATTATCTTTGTATGGGCCCTTTTAATCGAGTACTGGTTACGCTTTACGGTATAATAAAGTTAATATAATTTTATAAGGGGTCTTAGGCAAGCGTTTAATTTGAGCGCTCCGAGGTGCCGCAGCTCTGCGGATTGGCTGGCGGAACCCTTTGGGATGTTTGTAAATGTTTAGCTACCCATAACGTTCTGAAATTAAATCATTTTCTACCTGTACTTTAAAACTGATGTAGAAAGGACCTATTATAACCTCCTTTTCTAAACTCGAGGCATTAATTACAACCAACATCTACCTACAAATGTACTCAAAATATAAGTACATCGGTATACTTATTACAAGTCCTACAAAAACATAGCTAAGAACACTCCCGACTAATTCACCTTTCAAACAAAATCAAAATCGGTTCATCCGTTCGGGAGCTACGATGCCACAGACAGACACACACACAGACACGTCAGAAACTTATAACACCCCGTCGTTTTTGCGTCGGGGGTTAAAAATAGAACAAGCAAGGTTCGACGTAATAAGTTCTTTCAAAGTAAATAATCTGTCTCAAGGTCCGTAGCAGATGTCTACCAATAGGTACAGTTATAATAGTAAAGGTCATGGCACATTATACCGGCACCGCAACAGCACCGCTCCAAACCAGCAATTAACTTGTCATTCAATTTAGAGCATTAAATCGTGTGTAGTATAATATATTTCATAATGTCAATATGAAAAAGCCAACGGCGGGCAGTCAGCGCGCTTGCCGCTACCACACAACTCGACTCGCAGCCCGCGTGCTGCAAGCGAGCGGACCTTGTGCGCACAGCGCGCCGACGGCATGCTTATTACGCGCCGACTCCGAGTCGGCAGCGTGCAAGTCCTAGGCGTGTTCAATCATAAATGCCATATAACAATATTGAGTTCGCGGTGACAGCAAGCTTGCACCTCGCGGCCACCGCGCGGACTGTGAGCTTAGACGTCGCGGCCGGCGCGCGGACTGCGAGCTTGCACCTTGCGGACAACGCGTAGTTAGCGCGCTGGCAGCTAGCCGTAGTCTAAATTCGAGGCGACGCCGTGCTGCAGCTGCGCAGTTGCGGTGCCGGTATAATGTGCTATAACCTTTAGTCGCCATCGACCAGTCCTTGGCAGTCTGAGACGGGACCGAGCAGCTAGTGAAAGGTAAACTAATAATTTCGACGTACCTACCTATTATAAAGAAACCAGAGTTTATTTTCCGAGCACGCGTCTCATCTAGGCTTGCCAACTCTCCCGGAATTCCGGCATTCTCCCGGAAAACGGACATAAGATTTTAAAACCTCCCGGCTCCAGGAACGCAGCTAAAATCTCCCGGATTTTTGGCCTGCTGGCGGGCAGTGGGCCACTGCCGCCTATTATTGTTTACTGCGAGAAGTTCGTGACGTAGTGGCAAACAAAACCAAGAGAGTAGACTTGCGTTGGGTTAATTTTTTTGAAAAATGTAAGGATGAGATTGGCAACGAAATAAAAAAACTTGTTACCTTCACTCTATCGATCCCTATCTCAAACGCCGCCGCTGAACGTGTTTTCAGCGTAGTAAATGAACTGTGGTCGAAAAGTCGAAATCGGCTGAATGAAATGCACGTAAAATCTGAGATACAGGTGTGCACAAATTTCAAATACTCTTGTAAAGAATTTTATGATTTTATCGTTTCTAATCAAAAGGTATTACAAACGGCTCGCAGTGCAAAAAAATTCAACTTTAAAAAAAATATGTTTATCCTTTTTAGGGTTCCGTATAAAAACGGAACCCTATTACTAAGACTTCGCTGTCTGTCCGTCTGTCCGTCTGTCCGTCTGTCCGTCTGTCCGTCTGTCTGTCACCAGGCTGTATCTCAAGAACCGCGATAGCTAGACAGTTGAAATTTTCACAAATTATGTATTTCTGTTGCCGCTATAACAACAAATACTAAAAACAAAATAAAATAAATATTTAAGGGGGGCTCCCATACAACAAACGCGATTTTTTTGCCCTTTTTTGCTCTATATCAAAAATGGCAACAGGTAGGCACTTGAAATATTCACAAAATACTCAGTTGTATTTTGACTTTAATAATAAATAATAAAATTAAAATAAAATAAATATTTAAGGGGGGCTCCCATACAACAAACATGTTTTTTTTTTGGTGTTTTTGCCTTGTGGTACGGAACCCTTCGTGTGCGAGTCCGACTCGCACTTGGCCAGTTTTTTATTTTTATTTTTCACCTCCCGGATTTCTGATTAACTGAGTTGGCAACCCTAGTCTCATCCCATTTATAAATAAAACTATACCTATTTTATGCTCTTATGTGTGGAAAGGCAACTGAAGTGTTATAGAGGTGGACGAGCATGTGAACTAACCTCATAGTAACTCGCCTGTCTAGTTCACTGATTACAACAAAATAACTAATAGGTACCTACATACTCGCAGGGGCTTAAGTACCTACTCACAAAGGACGTCGGAGGGCCGAAGCAAAAAAGAACACGTCCTAAAACGTGCCTTTGAAATATTACGTCATCGCATCAAAATTCTTCATACAAAATAACCGACCCATAATTATTATATTATGTACTCTGGACCTTTAATAACAAAGCGTGGGCTTAATAATTGGTTTAATGAACACACGCTAATCGCTGATATAGATAGGGTTTATCCGTTCGATTTTATAATCTGCGCTGTATCCGATAATCTTTCCCACATCGCGCAGTATTAATACCGGTTGTTACAAACAGGTATGATCCAGTGTAGCAATATCCCAACATAAAAATATTCATCCTTTACCCGTTTAATAACGTTGAAGCGCCTAAAAAATAAAGTGGGCGTTATTCCCGCGCGAGAAAATAAAAACTATTTTGCTATCGTAAAGCTCCCGTGAAAGTTGGAGTGCTTATTCGCAAGTATAAATTTCTGTCACACATAGCCAGACACTCGTGAAAGTTACTGGGCACAGAATCACAGATAGCTATAAAGACAATTTGTCGGCGATCACTCTTCTAATGTGGCTATAGACAAGCACCTATCTTTGTGATAAAATATTATTTGTCTAAAGCTCACCCTTCACTGGACGTGCGTTTTTGAGCGGAAAGTTGGAGGGTGAGTAGATATCTGATGGTGATGACAAATCTGGGACTTGTCACAGCAAATAATTAAAAAGTTTTAAATTCATTTGAGCGGTGTTAGGAGGTCGAAGAGCGACCGCGCCTGTCAGAAAGTTGTGCATTAACTTTTCATTTGCAAGTTTGGAGCGAACCTCGCGAGCTATCGCGGCAACTTTGCAATTTCCACTCATTCACGATATGTAGAACATGTGATGGCGGACTACTGGCCTGAGTTACACTACTTAGTGCTCACTGCATATTATATAAGTAGATACTCATACCCCTTCAGGTACAACCGTTAAAGATAGAAGAAAATATAACTTGTTAAACTTGATACATTGGACATGATAACTTTGGCGAAGGTTTCGTAAGTGTTTGAGAATAACATTGCTATGTTATTCTCAATTTTATTCTCAATTATAATTGTGTGGGATGTGAGATAAGGACTAGCGATAGGATAGACTGTACGTGTGTCTACACTCTACGTATTAATTTAAATTGGTTTCCCGCGGTCTTCTTTACCAAATTATTGCTATCTGCATCGTGTTTGAAAGGTAGTTAATTGAACACGTTGTTCGAGGAGTGCCTATAGATACATATTTGTCAGCCTCAATTCAATTGTTATGTTGAACGACATCTTCCCGAGGGTTTTAATAACTTCATTTAACTTTCGTAAATTAATTTTCATTTGATCATTTTATTGGGAGATGAGTTATAATTGAAGGGGCGCAGCGCAATCGCTCGGGATCCACAAACGGAATAATGTCAAATCAATTAAAAGTTGAATTCGGCGGGCAGCGCGCCAGGCTCCGAAGTTGATTCATTAGTACGTAGTGGCGCCGAACCTCTTTCTCTGTCGCAGCAAGTAGTCCACAATATTACGAGTTATCTGCGCCGCGCAGCCCACCACCACGCGCATACATTCAGATAATCATTGACTGAGAATGTATTTTATGAGGGATTCCAAACTTGTAGTTCTTAACCAATAAATACTGCAATTACTTCCAGTTTCATAACTTGTGGCCGTGCCACGGCCTTAATGTTGCAATTAATTGACAAAAAGCTGAATTAAAACTCTGTAGGAAAGACATAAATGGTTCAGAAGAATTACAAACACCATAATTATTAAATATTACCTATTATCAACTAAACGGAAAATACCTACGTAAGATTATAGCTATGTTTTCATTGGTGTTACATTCATATTTCTCTAGTCCTCGAGTGGTGTGGCTGTTTTCTTAGCGAACGCAATAACATTTGCATAGGTCCCGTCAACTGCTGGCGTACTCATAAAAGTAATACGAAAGGGATCACACTTGCGCTCCGTAATAGTGAAACTTTTCCGGGGATCAGCGAAAGTAATTCCCTTCTCTGACTTTGCTAAACAGGGGTTATTTACAATACCAACCCGTTACAGGCTCTTACGTTAAGCGTCTACGCGAAAGGGCAACAGATGCCGACGACATAAACTTCACTAAAAATCGCTCGTACTAAGTACACCATAAAATGAAACAAAATATTTTTACGTGAATTTCTGACTACCTACTTAAAGTTGTAATGAAAGACTCGCTCAGTTATTTTAACTTTACAAACTTTTAATCCGTTGCTTATGTATCTGCCACGAAAAACTGATTTAAACAGGAACCAAAAATTAGCGCCAGGAAAAGTGAATATAATACAAGTTAAAGGCTTATCCGCCGCGAGCGATTTATTCAAACGACCAATAAATATTCAAGAGTAATTAACCACCGCGCCGCGTCGATACAGAGCAGAATATTTTTAGCTGCCGTCGATTTTACGTTAATCCTCGCAAAGGTAGATTACGAAGTGTTCCTAACTCCATAAAACGCCGCCGGAAAATCCATATTTATCAAAATAAAAGTAAAAGAATTTTTTGAATTAAATTTCTTTCTATCTTTCCGAGCCCCGCTGTGTAGGTACCGCAAAAATTCAAACAGTTCAGTTAACAACGATTAAAACGGAATCCCTTTTTAATTATAATAATAAGTCGGATGTTTTTGTGCAAAAATAAACGTATAAAACCAACCCTGCATGTGCCTTCCTCGAAATTAGGCACTTGTAAGCACTTGGCACAACAAGTAGAGTTTGCACACGAAACCTCGTGTCTATTCCGTCTGACGGGAGCTCAAAAGATTTCAGCTAACGTTGCCTGTGTGCTCACCGTGCTCGGTTAGCTCGCTACTCCATTGTTCGTACACATCAACCGTCTTCGTAGATTCGTAGCTCAGCGCTACGATAACACTACGAACATGCTACGAAAAAGGAAACCAGCCGTAGCTACGTGTTTGTTTGTGATAGCCTTTGGCCAATGTGCCATGGTCTCGTTTTATCTCACTCGGGCGTACTTGTTCAATAAATACCTAGTGGTTTTCCAACGAACACGAAATTTGTTTTCACCGTAATACACAAAGAGATTACAAACAATTGATGCGTTAAAAATTCACAACCGATACCAGCTTTAAAGTGATATGAAGTACAAAGTAGCCTATACATTCCCACCGCCTGTCCCGGGGGACGGTTTTCCGGAAATCAAGCTATCGTGAAAAACATTTTACAATTGCTGTTAGTTTCTCTGTTGTTTGGTATTTTGAAACTACTGGCTCACTGGTACGGCTACACCCGTTATAAAATAAATGACTATCGCTTTTTAGAACGTTTTTTTTTGTATCAAACAAGAGGATAACAACGCAAATAATGTTAATTTCACCCATTAATTAACGCTAGTACCTATTAAAACCGAAATATAAATCGAGTGTTCGTACTCCAAGTCAGTAATTAAATGTTATTTTAGTGCAGGCTTAATCAACTCTTCTGGTACTCCTCGTGTGGAAAAAACGAGGTAATACCTTCAGTTATATTTGTTATTATTTTACGTGCAGCATTGTCCGAGACACGTGCTACAGAAGTATTTTCTCTCAAATGCCAGCGCTGGTCCGCGCTCCAGGCGCGCGGCTTCAATTCCCTCGACTTCCACGACTCGCCGTCAACTTGGGCTATTTAGTTCAAAACGATCTCCTCGAGAGCTCTTGTGTTTTCAGGGTTTATTTCGCAATCAAGTTGTCCCCAGCGATTTTCCGAGACTAATATATTCTTTAGACATCTGCTTATGTTATCTTTCTGCCGTCCACGTTAAATAAATAGTCTTTCCTATACAGTACAATGTATCAGCTCTGCTCTTTGCGAAGTCAGTAGAACCAATATTGCGGAATAAAACACCCGAGATTTTCCGAACGTAAAAGTGAAATCCAATATTTTAAAGTAGACGAGAACCCTTATGACAAATAGAACACTCACTATAGAGAACCAATGACCGGGAAAATTGGGATATTATCTTAACTAGGTCTCGTAACTAGTTTCAATAAAACAAATTCTCGTGTCGGATGTTCATTGGGACGATGTTTGATGTAACGTTGAACTTTCGTAAACCTTATATGTTATAATTATATGGTTTGATTAAACTTTATGTAGCTTTAGGCAGAGATTACCCGATAGTTAGTAAGTTTGGTCCTGAAATAAAAGCGTAATGTTTCCGCCGCTCGTCATCTCGCGTAAGAGTCAACTTAGTGAAATAGGTTAATGCCGTACTTGTGTCGACGTGCTGCCGCCTACTAGGCAACATCTCTACTTAGGCACAATCTGGTTCTTTAAACACAACACTTTGCTGAAGCGTGGCTTCCAGCGAGTTTGCGCCTCGCGTTAATGTTCTTAAAGTTTCTCTAGAAAAACAAGAACTTGGGTGAGAGGAAACCTGAACCCATTTCTATTCACAAGACGTCGGTACCTACCAAACAATCGAATAACGTGCAAAACGTGAGTTAAGTTCTAGGTAATGTTTACATGAGGAAAGTAATATTTTCTGAGCGGCCAACACAAACAAACATGTGATAAACAGACCCGAATGTAGTGAATAGATGTAGGTAGCATACGACCACGTCATTCAGGGAAGCAATCACGTTAATAGTGACAGTTCCAACTCAGCCGCTATTCATAATACGACTTTTATTTGTTCGGACGACCAACACTAATGGACAGCGCTAATTAAATGGGCGGCTACCATCTAACAGTACAATGTCTACACTGAACGTATACAATGTAGAATTATACACGCTTGCATATTCAGTGATTACCCATTGAATTCTGATTAACGTTATTGTAGGGCCGGCTCTCATCCCGTCTCGAGTGATTTTCTGTGTCGCGTGTGTGACTACGTCTAACTACGTGGTACCTACTCGTATATGTGTACAAGTTAATAATCCTTACGCGCATAAGTTTAAGGTCTATCTATCTTTGAGATTAAAGATGACTCACTAATATTCTTAGTAAACTTTCGAGTAGGTACCTAACTTATAATACAGTAAATTAGTGGGCTAGACTTACTTTATTTTAGATAAATCGTTTAGTAAATCAACTTGTAACAGTATCTTAGAGAAAATTAATAGTTCTTTCACAACTGCCATAATGTTAATCAAGAACTTTGGAAGTAGTTCTCTAACAAATGTCATGACAAGTGAACTGTTCGCAAATATCTGCAATCTTGTTAGCTAGTAATAAATCAATGTCAAGAGTTTATGAAATCTGTCCTTTATGTCGATTGACTAGGCTGAAATAATAGTCAGTGGTATAGTATATAGTATACAGCGTGTAACGGAAGGGGGGTACCTATCAACCCTGAAGGAGGTGAATGTGCTCATGAAACTGAACAATGGTAATAGTAAATCATTGATTTACTGTTACTATGGGAGGTCCAATATTTTTTTTCATATTCCGACCTATGTTCTTTGGGGAAAGTTGTTCAGTTTCATGAGCACATTCACCTCCTTCAGGGTTTATACCCCCCTTCCGTTACACGCTGTATATTAGGTACGGTCAACAAAGGAGATAATTAATCAAAATTTAATTTAATGAATAGAAAACAGACAGTTCATTTATCAAATTAAATTTATTTCATTCGACGACATCCATCGATTTCTTACTAAACTTCAACTAAGGTATTCGACGACACGGTTACTTATCTCTTTTGGTGACTGTATATGAAACAATTACTTTTCCTAAATAAAGGACATTTTTTGTTCCTTGATGAACCCTCAATTGAATAAAATTGTAGATATCGATTTATTTGATGTCCACTCTCTAATACCTACCACGTGTATCTACTTACACAAGTTTCCTAAAAACGCTTGCAACTTACACTTTAAATACGGTTTAAGAAACCGGACGGACGAGCAGTCGGGGGCCGGGGTCGCTGCAGAGATCCTTCATTCGTTACGTACGTGATAGGACTGACCGACAAGATGGCCGCTACGGCCAGTGCTGTGGCCTGCAGCTTACGATACACTATCGATCACGCGCTAATACGACACTGGTAGGTAATCCCGGTAAGAGCCACCTGAAACGTGTTGCTCCCAGCGTTTACTTTATTTGAGTGATCCTTCGCTACCTTGTTTACACTTCTTCTGCTTCAACACTTTCCAATAGGTTTAGTTTTCATTCGTAGAAAGTAGCCAATCAAAACTGCTTTATGGTTTCTACCCGTTTACAGTTTGTACACATTTTTACAGCTCACTAACTACTCGCTTGAACTCCAATGAGCTATGATATTTGAACAACACTAGTCTCGCCAGCGGAGCGGTGCACCTAATGGATTTTTATTTTATTTCGTTGCAGTTACGCGAGCCAATTAGTTTTGTGCAAGCGCATCAAGAATACTCATTACTCGTCTTCTAAATGAATTTTAATCGCAAATTCTTGAAAACTGGTTGGAATATTTGATTTCAACATTCAATTTACCAATTTATTTAAGCTTTTACCAATAAAAAAAATCATGGCCTGAAATTATTTTTCTATTAACTCAATAGCTGGACTGTACTATCTCGTCTCACCGCTAAAAGAACAGAGAATTTAGCTCAAATTGTGGGACATTTTGTAAAAAAAATGTACATTTTAAAGTTTTTAGCGTGGAGTCGTGGACATTCAAGATATTCTCTCGTACGTCCACCGTGCCGGGAAATTTAACTTAAAAATTATTCCAGGCGCATCTTAAAATTCCAGCTCCGTATTTTCGTGTGTTGCCACTTCATAAAAGTGGTGTTTTACAAAGGAATTGTGTCAGTGGGAAAACACATAAGATGTAAGTAAGGCAAGGCGTAGAAGCTCATGATACAGAGCAACGCTGTAGGGCTCAGTGATATACAGATTACTTCGGCCATTGCATTCAATGTAGGCTTAACGCTAGTATATGGTTATTAACTTGTTATCATAAAATTTGCATAAATTGTCACATCGCTTATATTAATAGAATATATTTAGTACCTGCCTAATATTATTATAACAGCTGATAGTCAGATAGATCTATACGGTTGGCCTCAGGGAAATAACTACATTATTTTAGTGCTCTTTTGTAGGAGTACTACGAGGTAGGAATACATTGTAAACAGGTAGGTAGATATCAAGCCATGATACTAGTAAATAAAACAAATTTAGACACAATAAAATGACTTTGTATTTTTATGCATCCACTTAATTTGAATGAAAGTGGTGGAACTTGATGTAACTTACACAATACGACCTTTAGTCAGAGGCTTTTGTCTACCAGAGACAAGAAGACAGTTTTAGGTACGTACCAGAACTCACCATCTCGTATTTCACGCGTTACGACTGTTACATAAATAGGTGTGTATGGGCTTCATCAACAAAGGACTGATAATAATATGCTCACGTTAGGTGTTGCGGGACTCGTCGCGACAAACTCGCAGGCGCCTCGTTTGCTGTGTCTACTCGTTTGCGCCTTGTCTACGTGACGGGAAATAGGCCGCGAGCTGCACGTAATTTGGACCAAAACACACAACTAGGCATAGCACAAACGAGCAGTCATTAAGCACTTTACGTCATGACTTTAGGCTGGTGTGTCACCGTACTCGCAGAAATTCGTAGATTTGTTTTAATAACGAGAAAGTTTAAAAATAACGATAAATTTTCAAACAAGCCAATGAACTTTTTAAGTCTACGCCAATTCAATCGAATATCTATGTTTTATTTACACAAAATTATACAGATGTGTTTTAAAGCCCCGACGTTGTTAGCATTGTATTGTTAGTTGAGGATCAACAAGCCAACTCGTACATTTTTATTTACCTGCTCGCTTGATCTCGCAATCCCAAAGACGAGGGATTGATTTGTTCCTTAAGGATTTCGTCCTTGTCTCGTGCTTGCAAGGCGAAGTTATCTGTCGGCTTAGATGTGGCTACCTAAGGGGTGAATTTTTATCCGGCCCTCTTAGTATTCCAAGGCTGTAGGCTTATAATTCGCTTGAGGGTAAGACCGCAAAGGGTAGGCGACAGAGAGGCGCCCGCACGTCTGAAGGGGCTTCCTCTGGGCTCGCGCTGTCATTCCTTGTAAAATAGTCAACCGTGAGGGGAGACAAAGGAAAACCTTATATAACTATAATGTAATTGCATTATAAGAAGCTTACCTACTGTGTTTCGGAGATCGTATCTCACTCTGATCAAAAATAACTCCTGTATAGATACCTACATACCTACAGAACTTTTCGTAGATGCCGTAAGTATTTGATTTTAGTGCGTACTTACTTTTCTTTTACGTTTAAAGATAAAAATCTTTGGCCATAGCATTTCGGTCATAACTTGACTCCGTAAAAATGTTAAATCTTCCAGAGATACGAACATTTCATAGCGGCGGTAACAACAATCTGACCGACTGCGACACAAAACGATCGTAACTTTAAAAAGTACATTACATTAAAATTGTTGAAATTTTATTTATAAAGCATAGCTATAAGTTTGCACAAGCTCAATTGGCTGAGTCACCGCGCGTCGCGAGTGTAGTTTCGGATATAATAAATGTTTTACAAGATAAATTTAACTTGCAACATTAGCACCCTCTGCTTCGACACAGCGATTACACAGCGAGTGCAATTTTTCACTGTTGGGCACCCCTGCTGGTGCGGCACAATTTATGACGCGAAGAATGATTTTTCAACATCCGTAAGTTAGATTTATATTTAACAGCCGAAAAGAGCCTGAGCTAAATCACCGATAAGGGGAATATAAAAACGCTGAGTCAATTGGGTTTCGCTGTGTATGGCACAAGTTTTCGAAATGCGACGTCGCGCCCCGGGAAAATATACATTTATCTCTTACTGTTCACTATTTTAATATTGCTTTTTATTAATGTTGTTTACTGTTATTGCTTAACTTTTTATGATGTCCACGGCTCTGAGCTAGCAAAATATTTGTAGTGATTCTGGCTGTTGCGAAAAACCATTTCGAAGTTCATCACGTTTTAAACCATCACTCAAATATAATATGGAGAGTCCATTTTTTATCACTCTGCCATGATATCGTACAGAAATATTTGGCAATTTGATAACATTATTTCGATACAACTTAACATAGAGCGTGGTATCCACACGCAGCCAATTAATTGAACCGAGAGTGGGATAAATGTAAGGTAATTTATTACAATTCGCGCCAAACGGCCGACCATTACATTTAAAATATAGCACGTTCACACTTCCTATAAAATCGTTGGATCTTAAAATCAATATATCGATGCAAGTGGATAGTAAAACAAATCAATATTAACCCATGAATACGTTAATTAGCAAAACTAGCATAAGTGCCTATCAAGGTATTTATTTACCTAAATAGAGATGGCTTATTTCTTTACAAGTAAAATAAACGAGTCAAAAATTATAAATCGTCCGCTTATATTGCTGTCTACAATAAATGATACGGAACTCAAAACTTGAGTAACTACTCATAGTGTGTTTTGATTTCCATATCATTGAACTTATGTAGGTTCAACTTAGCCTTATGAAATCTTTACCTACATAAGTACATAGCTACCTAAATATTATATCTCGATGATTACGAAGACAAAGCAACCGCACAAAGTACGGTTGTGTAAACATCAGAATTTGCGGAAACTCAAGATCTATCCAATCTTCCGACATAATTAAATTTCAAGGAAACGTATTTAACACTGCAGGGGCTTAACATTTCTTCACAAGTTAAAATTGTTAACATTTTATGTCGGTAAAAATTCTCCTTTGAAATTATAAGGGTCGTTTGTTTGGCATGAGAAGCATTACAAGCTTCTAACAAGCAGAAATTATTTCAGAGTTACCCGTTACGTACTTACCCTCTATATTTTGACATATCGGGATAGTTCCGCAGATCGGCCTAAGTAAACAAATCAATTGTCTATTTAACATATCTGGGGCAAATTGGGGATGTGTCGGGCGCAAGTCTGGACCTCTCAAATTGAGGGCATGCAGACGATGCCGCGACACTCCAGAGTGCCGCTCGACGAGATTTATGATGATGTATTGCAAACTGATGGGGCTTATAGTAAGGGCAATATGATTAACGGGAACTAAGGGACGATTTAGTAATGAGGTTAGTATTTGAATTGACAGTCAAGACTTGTATACCTATAGATAAATTGGTCGATAAATATGTGTATTATGTTATACAACGTGTAACGAAAGGGGGGTATCAACCGTAAAGGAGGTGAATGTGCTGATGAAACTGAACAACTTTCAAAAAAAATTTGGACCTCCCATAGTAATAGTTACTTACAATTCGAATCATGATTTACTATTACTATGGGAGGTCCGAATTTTTTTTCATATTTCGACCTATGTTCTTTGGGGAAAGTTGTTCAGTTTCATGAGCACATTTACCTCCTTTAGGGTTGATACCCCCTTCCGTTACACGTTGTAGATGTTGGACATGCATAACCATGTCATCGAAGATATTAATTTAATTTAAATTTGTTAACCTGAAATGGTTTTGAATCAATCTCTGGAATACGTAGGTCGTACGTACCGTCTACGTTGCCGTGTGATGATAACACTGTTCAGAAATATAAACGTGAACAGGATTAACCACACACATATCAGCCCACAGTTCCCACTGCGTGAACACAGACCTCCTCGCTGTGAGAGGGAGTGGGCCGTAATCCACCACGCGAGCCTAGTGCGAGTTGGTAGATGTCACATGCCTTCGAATTTTTGGTTCTAGGACATGCCGCCGCGGTTTCCTCACGATGTTTTCCTTCACCGTTTTGAGATCAATAGCGATTAAATAATTTACACAAAGTGAAGCGCCTGTCTGGGTTCGAACCTACGTTCTACAACTCTTAAGTCGCGGCCGTTACTATGCCGCCACCACACCACTGCTCCTTAACCACACTACCACAGCACTATTATCAAGGAATTACAGCTAATTATCAGATCTCAATCCGAAAGCACGCAAACGTTCCTAATTCGGTCTAAATCGACACATTTACTTCTAATTGAGAATACTAATATCAAGTCCTGGGTATACCTATTGGCTGTCTCACAGGAACACTGCCGAGAGAACGTAATTAGCAGTAAATCTAAAAGATTTACTTCTACAATATATTTTCAGGAACGTTACGAGTATGTAATTAGGCGCTTGAGCGTGTAGCGAAATCTAGTCCATAATGCGACCATACACGGCTCATGAATTCGGTCCGTTTTGTGCGAAAGTAGCACATAGCAATGCTATTGATCGGCTGTTGCAGCAACACATGGCGCCTGATATGTGCCGATAATATGGACACTATAGTCCCTCCATAAACTGCTACTAAGCGGCCGCTAGGAAATATACGTAGGTACCTAAAGCAGCGCTATTGTTTTACGTACTGAATTGCGGTGGTTGCAAAAATGTTGCGTATAATATTCTTTAATATTTTGCTTAGCTTTTTTTAAAAGAACGAAAGTTCGTTTTCTAATGCGTCTGAATTATCTGATCTACTAGTAACAGCCTGCCTAGAAGTGGACATTAAAATTGTCGATTTTGTAATCAAAGACTGCGTGGCGTAGCGTTATTAGGCTTGCGAATAGCTTGCAGTGATCAAGGTCCTTTGATTTGATTTTGATTCAAATCAGTTGCAATAAAGCTGTGTTAATGAGAACTAAAATAGGCTGAACCTTCTGTATTAGTCGCGCTGTGGGCTATGAGTGTGTTAAACTGAAATGTACCGACCTCTATGTTGATCTTATAATGAATGTAAATTGATTATGTTCTTCGAAACTTAATTCTCGTTTCATAGCTATTCGTGACCATAATAGACTGATCAGCTGGATTAGCTCAGACCTCGGACGTGATAGCTAACCTAGTTTCGTTGAAAATTAAATATTCTGAATGCAGCGGTAAACGCTAGACGGCCTACAAAATTAGATTGGATGAAAACCTTAACTTTTACGGGCAGTCATCGAATTTTGTTAGTGAAGTTGTGAAGTAAGATTTTATTTTCATCGTCAGGATTAATATTAGAAATTAAAAACTTGCGCAGTTTTGGTCGTCAAGATTTTGGTTGTGAATTAAAATATGCACAACCTGCGTGTAGGGTGGGAATTATGACTGAGTTTTGAAGATACAGACATACTTTTTGCAGGCACGTACGAACGATGGTTTTGAAGCATTTTTTTATTTCTTTCTATAGGTAGGTACTCTAATATACTAGGTACTGGGTTGTAGAGGTCAGATAGGCAGTCGCTTCATGTAAAAAATACTGCTATTCAGCTGCATCCGGTTAGACTGGAAGCCGACCCCAACATAGTTGGGAAAAGGCTAGGCAATATAGTAGGTATACAACGTTATTTTTAGTATATGCGAAACCTGAATATAGTTTGTTAAGAATAAGTATTAACTGAATCGATTCCAATAATTTTTGCCCCATGTTATATTTTGTCCCAAAAATATTTAAAAAAGGTTAAAAGTTGGACACCGAGCGACACTAAGTAGGTTATCCAATCTCCGCGCCGAACGGTTAGGTACCTAGGTACTATTATCAAATAGTTATAAGAACTTTTGAAGTTATGAGGGAACAGATGAACATACCGCCTGCCAAGCGTGGCGTGCCAAGCGTGCCGATTATGGCAAACCCTCCCAAAATTGGGGGAGGCCTGTGTCCAGCAGTGGACGTCTATCGGCTGAAACGACGACGATGAACATACATACATACGCACCGGTCAAAATCATACCCCCCCTTTTGTCTTCACCGTAGTCGGGTAAAAAGACGATTTTACACAAACTTACATATTTAAGCTGTGCTTCAAATGTGATACTTAAATGAAAAACATCCCAAAGATTTGTAGTTTCTTTTAGAACATTACTCACACTTCAGCAAAATCTATAGCCTTCTTCGACCAAGAAAAAGGTTAAATGTGTAAATAACTTGTAGATACTTCCCTAAACGTAGTTGCCTACTTATCTTATTTAGGGTGTTTGCCGAAACCCGCTTCAACCAGTAAAACATTGCTTCGTAAGTGCTCGTGTCGCTAACTTTATACTCTTCGGCAACTTCGGGGTATACTGCACGCAAACGCATATTAAGTCTGCGCTAGGTTTAAAGGGAAATATCATGAGAACGTAATACGTGAAGATGTGGGTCGTTCTTTTTTATTTTTGTATACAGGGTTACAGCGGGCCAAGGATGTGGCCCGCGAGGATATGGTGGAGACTCTGAACAGAGATCCGTGGGGGCGCCCTTATAAAATGGTGCGGAATAAACTCCGCACCTGGGCCCCCCCGCTGACGCAGAGTCTCCGGCCCCAGCTGGTGGAGGAGGTGGTGAGCGCTCTGTTCCCTTCACGGGGGGAGCACACTCCCCCGCCCATGGCTCCGCCAATTGCGGTGCCCGAAGCGGACCACGCGGACGACGACGACATCCCTGCAGTGACCGGGGTAAAACTGAGAGCGGCGGTAGGAAGGCTGAAGGCCAAAAATACCGCCCCAGGACCCGACGGCTTGCCAGGTAAAGCCTGGGTCCTGGCCTCGAGGGCTCTCGGGCCTCGACTGGAGGCGTTCTTAAGCGCATGTTTGGAGAGAGGCCAGTTTCCACTCCGTTGGAAGACGGGAAGCTGGTCCTTTTCGGAAGCCAGAGCGCCCTGCGGACTCTCCGTCCGCATACCGGCCCATCGTGCTGCTCGACGAGGTCGGCAAGCTCTTTGAGAGAGTGATTGTGGGCCGCCTCGTCGGGCACCTGGTGAGGACGGGGCCGGATCTTGCGGACAGCCAGTTTGGCTTCCGCAAGGGGCGCTCGACGGTGGACGCCATCATGCGCGTGAGAGCCCTCACGACGGGGGACGCGGTGTCCCGGGCCCACCCCGGGACACCGCGTGGCGGTGTCACTCGACATCGCCAACGCGTTCAACACCCTGCCCTGGAGCTGCATTGTGGAGGCACTCCGGTATCACCGGGTGCCGCCCTACCTCCGTCGAATAATCGAGGCGTACCGTCAGGTACGCCTCGATTATTCGATCGATTATTCGATTATCGCTCTGTCCGTCAGGACAGAGCCGTCATCTACCCCGGTCGCGATGGGGAGTGGAACCGACGAGAAATGTCGTGCGGTGTCCCGCAGGGATCGGTCGTAGGGCCGCTCCTGTGGGACATCGGCTACGACTGGGTGCTGCGGGCCGACCTCCCTGATGGCGTCAGCGTGGTTTGCTACGCTGACGACACGCTGGTCCTGGCGCAGGGGAGGTCGCATCAGGCGGCGGCCGACGCGATGACACGCGGGGTTGCGATAGTCGTGGAGAGGATTCGGCAGTTGGGTCTCGAGGTGGCATTGCACAAGTCCGAGGCCATGTCGTTTCATGGGCCCCGGAACTCGCCACCATCGGGATCCCAACTAACGGTAGGAGGGGTTCACATCGGCGTCGAGGTGACGATGAAATACCTGGGTCTCGTCCTCAACAGCCGGTGGAGCATTTCCGACGTTTGGCCCCCAAACTGGAACGGGCCGGGGCCGCCTTCAAGCGGCTCTTGCCCAACCTGAGGGGGCCAAACGCCTCCTGCCGGAGGCTTTACGCGGGGGTCGTGCGGTCCATGGCCCTATACGGGGCCCCGGTGTGGGCGCGTTCACTGCGGCGGCGAGCCGCCCACTACCTGAACGCGCCCCAGAAGGTGGTAGCCATAAGGCTTATCCGGGGCTACCGCACGATCTCGGGCGAGGCGGCAAGCCTCCTTGCCGGACTGCCGCCATGGGATCTGGAGGCGACAGTCCTCGCGCGCCTGTATGAGTGGCGCACGGAGGCACTACGCCGGGGGGAGGATTCGCTTCCGCGGCAAATCGCTGCGGAGCGGACGGATCTCCGGCGCGATTTCATGGCGGCATGGAAAGAGCGACTGTCGCAACCCAGCGCAGGGCACGCCGCGATAGCGGCGATAAGACCCCTCTTTGAGGAGTGGCTAGAGAGGCGCCACGGCGCCCTCAACTACCGCCTGACGCAGGTCCTCACCGGACACGGAAGTTTCGGGAGGTTCCTGCACATCATCAGGCGGGAGGAAACGCCCCGGTGTCACCATTGCAAGGATCGCCCAGAGGACACGGTGGAGCACACGGTGGAAGTCTGCCCCGCTTGGGCGGAGCACCGCCGTGTCCTCGTAGAGGCGATCGGCAGCGGCGGCGACCTCTCGCGTCCGGCCCTGGTGCAAGCCATGGTCCGAGGCGAGAGGGAGTGGGAGGCAGTCACCTCCTTCTGCGAAGCAGTCATGCTAGCGAAGGAGGTGGCGGGACGGTTCAGGGAGAGAGCCTCCCGTCTCAGCCGCCGCGGGGGACGCCCCCGGCGTCGGGAGCCGCGTGACGACTCCCGGCCACCGTAGGCGCGGGCCTGCGGGCGGAGAGTAATGGGTAGCTCACCGTCCGATCAGGACCAGGCCCGTGCCGGACGGCGCGTACGTGTTCCACGCGCGCCTCAAAGAGATGTCAGCATCGGGGAGGGGCCCCTTAGGGCCGAAGCCTGCCGGGTCAGCGGGATTGTCCGAAAGGGTTACCGCTGGCCCGGAACATAAAGGGCTAAGGAAGGAACACGGGTGGGTTTTAGTCAGTAAGAGTCTGACACTCCCTTCCGCTCCACCCAGAGCGGGAGGAGTCATTTGATGATATCCCCTACCAAAAAAAGAAAAAAAAGGGTTATTGGTAAAACATTAACAACCTCTTAAGAGGTCATTGTACTCATCATTATGAACAACTTTTACTAGGGGACCAAAGCTGAAATCGCGAAAAAAAAATCAGCTGTTCCCTACATTTCGACAAGTTATACGAACATAAATGTAGGGAACAGCTGATTTTTTTTCCGCGATTTCGGGGATGGTCCCATAGTAAAAGTTGGTCATAATGATGAGTACAATGACCTCTTAAGAGGTTGTTAATGTTTTACCAATAACCCTGTATATCATTCTTTACATACAGGGGTATCGTTATCTAACTTGACAAAACAAAAAAATTAATTAATTTCATGATTTTTTATCATGAAATTAATTACATGATTTTTTATATATCAGTTAAAAAAAGTTTTTTCTTTGTATAAACTTTACAGGCGTGAAGGTTATCGATATCTAAACACGATATAAGTACATAAGAAAACAGTTATTGTCAACTCATATTTCAAGTAGGAACACTAACAGCAGTCGCTGACCTTAAAATGTAAACTGATTTATAGATCCCAATAATTACGCGATATTTATAGAAACAGGCGTTTTATTAATCCTGATACTGTTGACCCGTATAGGGCTAACAGTACCTAGAAATGATTGTGAAAGAAACCATGGTGCTAGCTATCTCTGAAGCAATACAAAATCAAACTAAGGTTCCAGTTCCAGTGTTTCATCGATTCGCCGCGTTCGTGAACCGAGCCTTTTATTATTAAAAAGTAAATGCAAATAAAATTTGCATTTCAATGATAACCTAGTAAGCAGTTGTCGATTTTCATACATTTTCGTGGTCAATTTTCATTCCATTGCATTTTCCAATTTCGTTGTAAATATGGTGTACTTAGCTCTAATTGAATACAATGGTCAGCTGCGTTTTATTTCCTGGAATGTGTTATGTTGTTGAAACTACACCTTCGATATCCGTGCCTGTTACTGTATTTATAGTGATCCAGTAAAAACATATCGTTATCGTATTTTTATAATGATATTTATAGCACCTAACCATAGCACCGCCAAAATACTATAACATATCGTTATAGTATTTTTATCGCACGACGCGGCGCGCGTTTGTCTTGTGGTATCCAAGTGTACAAACACGCTGTGGATGTATGCGTGAAGACGAGTAGCGTCAGTAAAAAACACACACTTCCACCTTCGCCATTGTCTCAGTCGGTACCGAGATCTCCTGTACACTTGGGAACCACAAGTGAAGCGCGCATCGCTTCGTGAGATAAAAATACTGTCATCATCATCATCATCATTTCAGCCGAAATACGTCCACTGCTGGACACAGGCCTCCCCTAAAAGGGGGGGGTTTGCCATAATCGCCACGCTTGGCAGGCGGGTTGGCGATCGCAGTATGGTATGGTGGTGGAATGCATAGAGAACGCTGCTACCCATTCTCCGGTACGCCCCTTAGTCGCCTTTTACGAGACCCACGGGAAGTATGGGGTGGTGCTATTCTTTAAGTCCGGCACCACACAAACCTACTTAAAAAAATACTGTATGTAGGTATAATTGGTAAGGATTAAGAGTTTTAACCTTGCTACTACTTTACTAGGTACTTTACTTTTACTTACTTTGGTTACTTTATATAGGTACCTACTACATAATTAATACAATCTCTTTTAAAATTGAACTAACTGCCGCGCAACCAACTAACTACGAAGTCAGGTACGCATAACTTTCAGAAAACGTTTTCCATTTACATACATGTGAGGTAGATACCGGATAGATTGACGTATCCAATACGACATTTGCTGAAATTCGATTCTCACCTCACGTAGCCATAACTTTAACAGTTGAAGTCATAAAATAGAAAACGTAGCTAAGCGGATAGAGCTGGGGGAGGCAGGCCTCATAAAATTTTGCATGTTCCGTAGATCGCGCGCCTGCTCAAGTAGAAAATTTCACTCGTACACGCCAGTACGCAACATTTACGACTTTTTCATGACGTTATACAAGACTATAAGCCGCTTGGTGCTTGCACAGACAACTATAAAATCTCACGCTTTCACGACTTTTCTGTTCTTCAAATAAGAATTACCTGAGAGCGAAAAACTTGTAGTTTGAAAGAGATGCTATCGTGAAATATTTCCCTCTGGTCGCATTAATTTTGCAACGGCTCGCGAGCTCGCCGCTTTGCAGCAATATCGGAAAACATTACGTATTTCATTTCCAAATTGAAAGCGTCTGTTTAATTCGTTCTATTTCTCAACAATTCTGGTATTCTGTTCAGTTGACAACGTTGAATTTATCTGTCTATATCAGTTAGTGAAGAAAAAAGAAAAATGACACTATCGTCTGTGTTGAAATGAAGTCGAATGGGCCGGGAGCCCCGCTGGGGGCGGGTTCGGGAGATAAATCTCGGACGGCGACATCGACAACGGTGCGCTTGCCAACGCACCACTAGCGCAACACCACATTAGGGACCAAACTAATGTCTGCTGATATAACATCCCACCCCAGGAAGAACGACGCATCTCCGCGACGAATATATTTACTTACAAATGTACGTCTTTATGCATAAACGACATCCTTCGTAACTCGTAAGATGTCTTGCTGAATGTCGGTATGTCATACTGCGACTTTAACGTCGAGAACGTTATGATGATTGATATGTGCCATCGTGCGGGAAATTTCTTTCAATATACCTTAATGTTGTATATTAACGTAACATATATTTACTTACCAGTAACTGGGTTTTGGAGGTCAGATAGGCTGTCGCTCCATGTAAAATACTGATATTCAGCGTCCCCCAACATAGTTGGGAAAAGGCTAGGCAGATGATGATGATATTTACTTACTACTTTTTCCTAAAATCAATAATCATGGTCCACATGTTTAGAAAGGAAATAATTTACTAGGGGAATTAGTTTAATAGCCTGTTATGAGTTAATGTAGCTACGAGTCGTAGGCATTCTACGTCGCAGGCGCACGACTCGTAACTCGCGTAGCATACCTCGTAGCGCGTAGCTGTAGAACTAGAAACCTTCATAAAACTTCGGTAGAAACCTTCGTAAAACTTCGGTAATAAGTATTTTTGATATCCAAATATTTTCAGCATATTGACAAATAAACCAGATTCACATGAACCGGGTACGGAGCAATCAATAATTCTAAATGATGGTGCACAAAAGTGATATATGTGGGTTAGCAGTAGTAAAGACCAATAGGTACTATTGATCGTCGATTCGGCAACTCTAGCTCGTATTTTAGAGTAAACTGTAGTTGTATAAGCGGTCGTTCGATCAGCATCAGTGCCATTTATCGTGCAGTCGGTTTGTGGCGCCGCCGTCCTTTACTCGGCTAACACGCTGGATAACGTGACATGACACCACTGTGATAGCCACATAAATTATCACAATGGCTCAGCAATGGCATTATTTGTTGTGGCATGTTACATTGTCTTTGATAAAGGATTTAATGATGTATCGAGGCTGATAGATTCCTACTGCAATAATGCATGACCCTATTTAGCTATCTCGATCTTTCAGTGACTTGAATAAATCATCCAGTCGTGGTTCCCGGGTTGTTATATCTGTGTCAGCTGTCGTTATGAGCAATTAGGGGATCAAAGTAATACAACTGCAATAACAACCACGGGTTCCCTTTTAATGACGGATGTAATTGGGTTGCGTAAGCAAGATGACACTCATAAAATTCATAAATCCTGCAATAATAACCAGGCTGTGTGACAATAAAAATTGGTTTTGTCATTGATCATTTCTGGCACCGCGCCGACTCCATATAGGGCCTGGCGTGCCCGCGCCTCCTAAGTTTACGTAGATTTCTTCAACTCGTGAAAAATATTCAGCTAGGTAATGCGATTTGCACCAGTCAATCGTTAAAAGAAAACCTAATCTATCCAAGGTGCTATTAATTTCGGTTCACTTTGCATTTTTTTAAGAGCGTTTACGCTGTACCTTCGGCATTTCATACAAACTTCCAAGCCCTTGTTTTTCGAAATGAATGAACATTTTCGAAAAATAGTGTTACAGCCAAAGTAGACCGATTTTAAATTTTCCATAGAAACAGAGATTTCCAGTTATCTTTTTTATAAATAAAACATTTCGAAAATGTTCTTTACTAACTTTTTAGACCTTTGTATCCTGCTTATGTGCATGAAGTTTCATCGAAATCGGTTCATTCTTGTCGAAAAATAAGGGCTTGAAAGTTTGTATGAAATGCCGTACGGCGTAAACGCTCTTAAAACTAATATTTAACAATCCTGATATGGTGCGTAACAACATGTAGGTACGGCATGTTTCACATTTGAAAATTACGAGTTTTTTTTTTGCCTCTACCATTCAATCTTTTTTAAAGTCGGCGCCCCTGTTCGTCATTATCGTCGGATAAGCCTTAATCAGCAGGATAATGTATCTACCTAGTAGTAGGATTTGCTGTTTGACACTTGAGGAACTAATCACTATGTGAGCATCAACCACCAATTTGCGTAATTAGGTCACGACGTGCTACAGCTGCTGAATCAGCTACATTACAAAATAGGAAACCGATTTACGGAGCTGTATCCAGCGTAGAACCAACGCAGATAATTCTACTAATGTACGTAGTACCTACCTACTTAAAAATGATAAGTTAGGAAAAAGATCGTGATACCAATTCCATTCGTATTATTTAAGGAGGCTCAGGCGCAAAATGTCTCTTTCGCAAAATGTCTCTTTCGCAAAATGTCCCCTGGTCGTAAAACGTCTCTTTCGCAGAATGTCTCTTTCGCAAAATGTCTCTTTCGCAGAATGTCTCTTTCGCAGAATGTCTCTTTCGCAAAATGTCGCGCCAGGGACTTAAGAATAAAATTTTGATTTTCAAAACAAAAAAATAATAAATCTTTAATCTTTATAATTTTAGAGTTATAACTAGCCCACATCATTGTAACATACATACATAACAGCACGCCAGTATTTTCCTAAGGGTTAGGCAGAGGTTTACAGTCACCAAAAGAGATAAGTAACCAGGGTCGTCAGATATGGATAGTTGAAGTTGCAGTAACCAGGGTCGTCAGATATGGATAGTTGAAGTTGCAGTAACCAGGGTCGTCAGATATGGATAGTTGAAGTTGCAGTAATCAGGGTCGTCACATATGGATAGTTGAAGTTGCAGTAATCAGGGTCGTCAGATATGGATAGTTGAAGTTGCAGTAACCAGGGTCGTCAGATATGGATAGTTGAAGTTGCAGTAACCAGGGTCGTCAGATATGGATAGTTGAAGTTGCAGTAACCAGGGTCGTCAGATATGGATAGTTGAAGTTGCAGTAACCAGGGTCGTCAGATATGGATAGTTGAAGTTGCAGTAACCAGGGTCGTCAGATATGGATAGTTGAAGTTGCAGTAACCAGGGTCGTCAGATATGGATAGTTGAAGTTGCAGTAACCAGGGTCGTCAGATATGGATAGTTGAAGTTGCAGTAACCAGGGTCGTCAGATATGGATAGTTGAAGTTGCAGTAACCAGGGTCGTCAGATATGGATAGTTGAAGTTTAGTAACAAACCGATGGATGCTTTCGAATAAAATTTTATTTAAAAAACAAACAGTTCATTTAGTGACCGTATCTACCTATGGATGTACGTATGGATTTTCATGGATTGATTTTTTAAAGAGAATTTTATAATGATATCATTATAAAATTCTCCTTTAAAAAATCAGTCCATGAAAATCCATACTAATATTATACCTAAATGCGAAATTGTGTCTGTCCGTCTGTTACCTCTTTACGCTTAAACCGCTGAACCGATTTAGATGAACTTTGGGATAGACATAGTTTGAGTCCCGGAAAATGACATAGGATAGTTTTTATCCCGCTATTCCCACGGGTTCGACACTAATGCGGATCCGCGGGGCGCTGCTAGTATTATAAATGCGAAAGTGTGTCTGTCTGTCTGTTACCTCTCCACGCTTAAACCGCTGAACCGGTTAGATGAACTTTGGGATAGAAATAGTTTGAGTCCCGGGAAAGGACATAGGATAGTTTTTATCCCGATATTCCCACGGGATCGACACTTACGCGGGTGAAACCGCGGGGCACTGCTAGAACACTATATGGTTCCACACTACAATACAACTACGACACTATGTTACTACTTCATGCTGTCTATATATAAAGACTACCTAAGTTTTATTTCATAGCGCCAGGACAGAATTAGATTTACTAAAGTGCTATTTTATAATGCTGCTGAGCTTGCTCATATTTTGTCTGAGTATACAGCCCTGTACAGACGCCACGCCAGCACATGAAGCTACCCGAAACTGTCAAATTTTCCCAATCAACTTTGAACCTTATGCTTTAGCAATAAAGTTGAAAATCTATTAAAGCAATTTGACAGATTGTAGTAGCTTGATGTGCTGGCGTCTGTACATTTACTTCGTGATACAGTGGTATAATGCAACAAAATCTCTCTTTAATATTAAATAAAAGACGATAAAGGTACCTTAAAAATCTTTATTTTAAGGTAAGTTTAGAAGCTGTACCTAACTTTTTGATTTCATATCACGCGTTTGATTAGGTTGTCAATTACCTACAGCTAGAATAGGGATACATTTTTTGCCACCACACCTACCTATCCGCTAAAACAAATAATCATCCACTATCTAGTGATTCTGATTCAACTGTAGCGTTAAACCGTTCCATCAATCAAAAGACTAAGTCCAACTTGTATTACTCTTTCTAGACTTGTCTTTATTTAGACTTGACTTGACTTTAGTAAGTACCTACCACTTTGCCTGAGACGTGTAGTTAAAAAGTTTTATTTTTCGTAAATATCTGAACACTAATGGTGCTGAATTTGTATTCTGTTTCCACATTATGAAAACACTGTGCGAGAGTTTAGATATTCTCAATAGGTAGGTACACAATCGCACCTACTACTACCTACGTGACGAATTTAGAAGTTATTCCAAGTTTATGTAGGCGTCACTCAGGTATGTGCGAATTTACTCTGATTCAACATGATGCTAGATAGTTCTTAGCAAAGTCCAAGCCTTCAGAGAAATGTGCCAGATTTAGTTTTTGCAAAGTTTATCGCGAAATATTTTTTGTCACATTTTTTGCCCATTTGTATCTTAAAAAGACTTCAAATCACAGGCAATGAATACCTGCCTACATGAATTACATAACCATGAAATAAATAAGAGCTATTTACAAATTACGGAAACTACCAATCTCCTTAGAGATCAATTTAACTTCGTGCCAACGCTTAAACTCAACACTCCACATTTGCAGCAACTAGCAACTCGCCGACCATTCCGTACAATTACTAAAAAGAAAAATGTTTGAAGGTGGAAAGTTTAGAATTAGCCTCACGGAAAGCTGGAAAAGTAGTTTTAACTTAAAGCAAACAAACGTCTTTTGTAAGGATCCCAGACAGGCAGCAGATGGCAAATGAAATAAAATGTCCGAGTGATATGTTTGGTCCATACGTCTTCATTTCAATGACCATTCATTTGCGATCGGTGCGGCCGCGCGGGCCTCCGCTAGATTAATGGCGATCCGATTTTCTGCTCTTGGTAGAGCCTATGAGAAAGGAAATGTAAAGAGATATGTAAGGATACATCTATATTGTAAATCTAAATCTATACATATAATAAAATTGTAGAAAAGTGGTGTCTGTACAATGGAAATATATTAAAAAAAAGTAGCAGGGGTTGTTATTATATCGATGCCGAACCCGAAATTGTAATTAAAAATTTTTTTGTCTGTTTGTCTGCTGTGTTTGTGCACGCTAATATCAGAAACGGCTTATTCGATTTAGATGCGGTTTTCACTCATATATTGTAGTAAGCTTCACTTAACATTTAGTGTTTATTTCAAGTCAATCGGTTCATAAATAAAAAAGTTATGTCAATTTAAAGAATCACGGCGAACATTTGTTAAGGTATTCTATCAGAGTACGTAAACGCCTCGCGCCTGCGCGTCCGTGGCTATATATACAAGGTGTAACGGAAAGGGGGTATCAACCCTGAAGGTGGTGAATGAAGATGAAAAAAAAATTCGGACCTCCCATAGTAATAGCACATCAATGATTTACTATTACTATGGGAGGTCCAAATTTTTTTTCATATTTCGACCTATGTTCTTTGGGGAAATTTGTTCAGTTTCATGAGCACATTCACCTCCTTCAGGGTTGATACCCCCTTTCCGTTACACCTTGTATAAAGCGCGCTGAGAGCCGCGCCGCTGCCATAATTCCGATCCAGGCTGTCCCTTGCTGCCCTCTCCCAGCGACGCCCTAGGCCGAGGTCCGTACCCCACAGGGGGTGCCATTAGCGTGTAGTTGCTTAGTTTTTAAGTTTATATTGTGTAGTCAAGTTGTGTATTATGCCCTGGCTGGAGGCCTTAATTTATTGAGGCATCCACAGGAAAGCCAGGTTAAGCAGTCGACAACCCCTCAGGTTGAACTGCGAGATGACCATTTCAAAAGAAAACGCGCCGCTGCCATAAGGATTCAGTTATTCGTAGCGAACGCACGTATCCTGGAGAGTATAGGCGAATAGTTGGATTCGATTATTGCGATTCACTTGAATACTGACTGTTTGCATATTTCATTTATTTATATTTTAGGATTTGTAGGTTAGGTTCTTTTTCTTAATTTTCTTTAAAATTTTGTAAGTATTTGGTATAGGTTAGGCGGTTCTTTCCTTGATTTTTGGGTATTTACTTATCTTAATTTTTATTTAGGGTTTTGTAAATAAATATTGTAAGCATTTATTATTGGTTGGGCATTTCTTTCCCTGATTTTCGGTATACATACTTATCTTAATTTGTATTTAGGGTTTGTATATAAATATTATAAGTATTTGGTATAGGTTAGGCATTGCTTTTCTTGATTTTCTTTATTAAGTATAAGTTCATTAGCTTAGGTTAGTAATTATTTTTTCTAGCAATTCTTTTGTTTTATAAAGTTAGTACGTTTGTCTGTGTAGAAGAATAGCACCACCCCTTACTTCCCGTGGGTGTCGTAAAAGGCGACTAAGGGTCTCACCGGAGAATGGGCAGCAGCGTTTTCTATGCATTCCACCACCATACCATACTGCGATCGCCAACCCGCCTGCCAAGCGTGGCGATTATGGCAAACCCCCCCAAAATTGGGGGAGGCCTATGTCCAGCAGTGGACGTCTATCGGCTGAAATGATGATGATAATGACGTTTGGTTTACACGTCTTAACACTTATTACTTAAACTGTGATAATTTTAGACTGTATAATAATCTGTAAGTATTTATAAATTAATTGTTTACGATTGTACGTGTTTACTAAATAACTGTGTGTTAAGTAGTAAGTACTATTTTATTGTAAGAATGCCTCGAAGAAGATCCAACCTCTCCCAATGTAGCAGAAATGCTAAAAGGATGAGATTAGTTCGATCACAGGAATCTGAGGAAGGTCGTGAGGCAAAAGGCTCTCTGCACCAGGCTAGGTTTCGTGCTGCAGAAACTTCGACTCAGCGAGAATCTCGACTGAGTTCAAATCGTTCTCGAATGATGACAACTCGAAATAGGGAAAACGGGGAACAACGAAAGGCACGTTTATCTGTCGATCGCGAAGCTCACGCGCTATCGCGTGAGTCTGAGACTTTTGCTGTCAGGGAAACCCGCCTGAGCTCCCAGAGAGTACGGACAACAAATGCTCGATCCCAGGAGACACAGGACGAACGGGAAATACGTCTCACTGCCGATCGTGAAGCTCATACACTATCGCGTGAGTCTGAGACTTTCACTGATAGGGAAATTCGTCTGAGTTCTCAGAGGGTTCGGACAGCAAATGTTCGGTCTCAGGAAACACAGGAAGAACGAGAAATACGTCTCACTGCCGATCGTGAAGCTCAAGCACTAGAGTCTGAGACTTTCACTGAAATTCGCCTGAGTTCTCAGAGGGTTCGGACAGCAAATGCCCGGTCTGTAGACGGTATATGTAATTCAAAATATGCTGCCCGAAAAGTCACTATTCCACGCGGACGAAGTCGCGGGCACAGCTAGTTGTTAATAAATAGCTTGGGACAATTACTTTTAGTCTTTATTTTAGGAAGGGAAAAGAGTGTTTGTTTGGTTCTCGTATATTACTATATTCTTCATGTACAGTGGGCTGCATCAATTGGGTACCCCAGTTGTATGAAAATTTTAATACAACTAGGGTACCCAATTGATACAGCCCACCGTACCTACCTACCTACAGTCCACAAAAGAGATAAGTATGCAGGATCGTCGGATACCTATAGTTGAAGTTTAGTAAGAAACCGATGCATGTTCTCGAATAAAATTTTATTTTATTAATAGAAAACAAGAAGCCCATTTATCAAAATAAATTTCAGCCGACAACGTCCTTCGGTTTCCTACTAAACTTCAACTATACAGGAAAAGTTTTTAACCAGTGCGCAAATTTTGACATAATAAACTTGAATATATTTTAATAAACACGTATTTTTTGTTTTGATATGTTTCAATAGTAAAAAATTAAGTTAACGCTTACGAAACTTGTTTACTCAGAAATTTATTTTATGGACGTCTCTTGCCAGTCCGTCGACCGGTCGCCCGATTCACGCCGCGCGTCGACCGGTCGCCTGACGCGCCAGCTGCTATCAGAAGTACTCACGCGCGCTCGCGGATTATTGACCCCAGTTTAGCGCTACAATTTTTTTAAGTTTAGACTGTGTAAAGTTATTTGTAAACGTAATTTTTCGTAAATTCCAATTTATCCTTCATACTTTCATGGGCTTAGGACCATCAAAATGCAAAAAATAAATCATAATAAGTAAGAAAGTAATACGTTTTAGTCCATTCAAAATAAAACATTTAGGTATGATAGGTACTTAGACATGATACAATTTGCGTCAATGTCTAATCAAAGAGGACCTAAGACACTAAGATTGTTTATAATTTCTTCTTACCTCTACATTTTATTAATCACAATAATTTTGGCATTTCACTTGTTTCCATACACCTTGGTTTGCTGCTAAAATTGTCCTCTCATTAGGGACCGTGGGATTGAGGATCCTTTGGGCTCGCATACGAGGTACGCTCTCCCTTTCGTATCTTCTTCGTGCTGCTCGTAAATTTTCATTGCTTAACAAATACACTCGCACCATTTCATAATACTCGCGGTGAGTAAAATGAGACATTGTCACTACGCTAGTCTAGTACGCGGCACGCGCGCAGGGACGGCGAAGAGACATCCGACCTCCGCTTCCGCAAGTGACGTACTGCATGTGATGTGCATGCGTTTGCGTTTTGTTTATCAAACGCCGGCGCCGCGCCGCATGCCCCCGCACCCCCGTCTCGTGCGCTGGGCGTCCAGCGGCCGGGCGGCGGGCGCCCTTCGCGTTTTCATTCATGCTCATTCATAGTATTACTATTAAATTATATCCATGTCTTGCTTATTTCAAATTGGGACAAAGTGGAAAAATGAAAAAAAAAAAGTCATAAACTAAAAATGGAAATGTGTTCTATTGCTTACACTGAGCCACCAAAAAAAATTTGCGCACTGGTTAAAAACTTTTCCTGTATTCGACGATCCTGCATACTTATCTCTTTTGTTGACTGTAGGTTATTACTGGGTCAAATTAGCTATCGAAACTCAGCAGATGTGAGGTATCAATAACTAAATATGATAAAACGAAAAAGAACTATCTAAATAAAACAGATAAAAAAAAAAACAAATAAAAATAATTCTGTATATTTCCCATAAATGGTGCTCCTACTAATCATATAACTATATATACTATATATTCAAAGTCATAGCTGTAACATAAACAGTATTTCAGTTTTCATCGTATTTATCTGCTGCAAAATAAGCAATTCTGCAATATTTCTGCGACACACACTTACAACGTCACCTGTTAATCCTCTTGGCGGAAATAGAATTGCTCAGAAGCAGACACGGTCCTAATATTGGAATGTATACAATTCTGACATCATAGCAATATCGACAGAAAATATTATAATTTTCTTTGTCAACAGTAGGTACCTATCAGTATGATCGTGTTGTGCTTACATACCTACGCATTTCTGTGGAAGATTTTGAGATAAATAAGCTGTGAATATGACTTCCCTATTGATTGATTATCATTTGACGACACTCAAAAACGACAATACACACACCCAAACCTAGGGGAGGCGCTTGATAATATGAACAGAAAATAAATTAAATATGTATCTTGCCTTCGTACTTGATAGAGCTGACATGAAAGCTATTCGAGAATGGCTAAGCATAAAGTAAACCTGACTGCCTGCCTCAGCCTCAGAATAGAGTCTTCACTTTTTTAATAATATTAATCTTGGTAAATCTCTACACAGTGAAGTGAAGATAGCGACATCTGTGAAACGGAGCGTGAACTACACATCCTGCAAGAACGATGGGAAACTCTCAGTTCCCACTAGTTTCCAGCATTCACCAAGGTGAGTGATTGACAAGCCATTGTGAAGAAGAACCCTGCAAAGCTTGAACCCGTGTGTCAAATTCGAAATCCAAAGGTTTATGATATCTATGAATTCGTTAGGTACTGTGGAGGTCCCGATGGGAAGGGAACTTCACAATAAGTATAATTAAAAAGTTTTGCCTTGGATATTTACGACTTTACAATATCATGTTATTTCTAGCACCTTTTCTTTACTAAACAAAAATACCTTAGCATATTTGACGCTTGCTTGAACGTTCGAATGGAACACACCGGCAATTATAACCAGCCTGTACCTATTGCTAAAGGTAGGGCTACATAGATGACCTCTACAGTACCATGCAGACAGTGATTTATGTTGTTGTTTAATCTAGGGAATTTTACCATGAATACTTAGCACCTACGCACATGTACCTGTATGGATTTATAGCGAATATTCTCGATCAGTAACAGTAACACCTTGTTGTCAACACTGTTGACGATCGGGAAAAAAAGTTTCATTCGTTAACATTGTGGACTAACGAGACTTGTTTTTCCTGGTCGTACATAATGCTTAGTTCAAGATTCAGTACCTATACCGTCGGTGCTCCGTAGACCAATTCAACTTTGACCAATTGGACTGTGGGGAAAATGACATGTTTCCATCGTCCAATTACCAACTGGACTATGGAGAACACTGGACGTAAACCAAAACTATGTTCCATTGTAACATTATAACCCTGAGTTAACACCAGTTTCCTATTCTTTCGGTTCAAAGAATCTTTTATATTTTTAGGTTCACATCAACCTGAATTCAAAAATATTATAAATAAATAAATAGGGTCAATATAATGATAGCTAATTAAGTATAGTTAATTATAATATAGTTATTTCTTATCTTCAATGAAAAGATAAGAAAGTATATAAACTTTTTTTTCTTTTTTTTTATTACTACACGTGGGCACGTGTAGTAATAAAAAAAAAAAAAAAAAAAATTCTGTAGCTCTTGACCCCGATCAGAAAACTTGTGTAAGCACCAATTTCACAAGCATTCTTTTTTTTTTGTAAAATTGTGAATTGAATGAATTTTTATGTTACGACATATTTTTTTTTTTTAATTATGTATTCAATAAATGATTATTATGCGGTTTTAAAAATAATTGTTTGTGATATATTTTTTTAAATAGTATGGACAAGGCTTTACTATGCTATTAAATTGGGCAGCGGAACATTTCTCAATTCTCCATAGTCCAGTTGGTAATTGGACGATGGAAACATGTCATTTTCCCCACAGTCCAATTGGTCAAATTTGAATTGGTCTACGGAGCACCGACGACCTATACGTTTGGGAAAAAAAAGTTCTGTTCGCCAGCACTTGTTCGTTCGTTGACGACAAGCTGTTACTGATCGGGAATAGGTACATATTCCATTTATAGATTCTCAATATTAGATATCCACATTACCTAATCCTTTTAAAGGTAAAACTTTCAAAGGAGAATCGAAAACATTCTGCCTGACCTTTCATATTCTTAACACTAACAGCTAAGCCTAAGTACCTATCTGGGGTAGTTTAATAAAACGTTATGAAACTTATGTGAAAAAACTATCTTTTCACACAGTGAATCATCCAAAGGATCTGTAGTTCGTGAGCAAAGAAACGCAATATGGTTTTGTAATCCGAACATATTGCAGGCGGCAACTTTACTAGCAGCTCAGCCGCTCATAGAATGTTGTTTGTTTATGTGAATTCGGGCAGCATTGAATAGGAGAGCCGCCCGGCGTGATGTGCAAAATACAAATATGCAGCATGCGAACTGAATACAACTTTGTATGCTGCGGGACCTCGTGTGCGGGGGGCCTATAAAACCGTAGAAATGCTTGTTATGTATTCATGCTTCGCATCTGTTTCTCTTATAACGAACATGACATAGGGTTACCCGGGCACAGATTACTAAATAGTTACTTCGTAACAGATACATCACTCCCATACAAAAGCGAAAATACCTACGCTATAATAGCCTACAAAATCTTACTAATAATACCAGCTGTTTGCAGCGAGAAGAAATGTACCTTAAGGCCAGGATATTCGAGCGCAGTAGGCATTTAGCGTTACCTCCCTCCGCGCGTGGCAAGTTCCGCGAACGCGCAATTCGAATGAACTCGCTGACCCCGCTGCTGCCACGGTAATTTCATCTAACAGTATTGTGACTCGGCCCTATTCTTGAAATAAAGGGCTGCTCGCCTACAGTATTTTAATTTCATCATCCTACTTTAGTTTCTTTCTAGTTTTGTGATTGTAAATATTATATTTTTTTAATATTATGTATAAAATTTATGTTAAAATATTTCTGGTGTTTAGTTTTTAGGGAAATATAAATATAGCAACATAATTAATTTTATTACCTACCAAAAATTTTCTTTTTAGGGTTCCGTACCAAAATGGTAAAACGGAACCCTTATGGTGAGACTCAGTCTGTCTGTCTGTCTGTCTGTCTGTCACAGCTGGACATGTCAAGAACTACTAATGCATCAACTTGTAGTTTTAGATGACGTTTGCTCAACTACATATTTTGCAAATAAGAAAGAAATAAAAATATATGTACGTTTTTTGCAACAGGGCCTGAAAGGAAGTCTGAAGAATTCGAAGTGGGGCTACTAGAGCACGTGGGGTATCATATGAAAGAAAACAGTTTGCACATTCTCAAACATTTATTCTTTTTTTTGGGCCGCATTGTTTTCGACTTTTTTTGCAAACAGAAAAATTTGAAATTATTTTATGTGATAGAAGTTTATGTAAAGATTACAGGAAAAATAAAACGAAGTCTCTAAATAGCACACTTGTTCAGAAATCATCAATAAAAGTTATATTAGTTTCACTATCGGTCAAGAGATGGCGCTGACATAAAACTGCAATATTATACACCGCAGTGCACAATGTTAAAATTCTCTGATGAATATAGGCCTCGTCGATGAAAATTTAAAAACATATGATGGTACGGAACCCTCGTTGCGCGAGTCCGCAGTCCGGTGCGCAGTTTTTTAATTGCTACCTAATCTTTTCTTTCATGACTGTTATATCGCTTCCGCACTACCCTTATGAATGATCCGTTTTGTCGAATTTTTGTCTGATAATAAACTACTGAAGGGATTTTGATGGAAGTTTCGATATTCTGTAGCTTTAGCACATAGGGTATGTTTAATAACTAATTTATAGTCCACGCGTACGAAGTCGCGGGCATAAGCTAGTTATTTATTATTAGGTATATACTTTGGACTAAATAAATTCTGATAAAACTCATTACCAGGATAATAAATTCTTTATTAGAAATAAGAAATACTAAAATACTGCTCTGTCAAAGACGTACCGAGATCAAATAATACACAAAATGTTAGTTAGGTATTCATCCAAATTTATTTTATCCCCTTCAAAGTATGATCCTTCAGAAACGACACACTTACACCAACGAATAACCAAATCATAAAAACATTTTTTAAACGCTTTTTCCGGAATTGAGCTTAGTTTACGCCGCGAATTCTCCTTCGTTCGCTAAAATTCGTTCACAGTGATGCCCTTGTGCGAAGGCGCAATATCGTGGTGCAAGATCCAACAATTTTCTTTCCACAAATCTGGCCTTTTTTTCGAATTTACTCTCTCAAAAGCCGCATATCGCTCAAATAATATATTTTATTTAACGTTTGACCTTCCGGTATGAATTCCGAGTGTACAATACCGCGATAGTCAAAGAAAACAGTCAACATGACTGACTTTTGATCGACTTTGGCCGTGGCGTGGTTTTTTCGGTTTCAGTTCAGTTGGAAGGCGCCACTCCGAAGCTTGTTGACTAGTTTGCATGTCAAACTCGTCTCGTCACCAGTAACAATGCGTTTCATGAATGTTGGGTCGGAGTTGACTCGTTCTAGTATGTCTTCAGCGACTCATAAGCGATTGAGTTTTTGGATCACGTTCTCCAGCTCCATCTCCACTGGTGCTTTCCGTTGCTTTAGAGTGTCTGAAAGATAGATCAATGCTAAAAAAAAAACCTACTATAGACGCATTCGCAAGCTTATCCTATTACTAAGTTTTATAAGTAATTAGGTAGGTACCTATGTAATGTATATTATAATAAAAAGATCATCTATAAATTGAGCCATCGTGAGAGGCCTGGCAGATGTGAAACATCGAAATTATTTTAGACGAGCTTGCCCCGCTGTTTTACCCGCGTAATTCAATTTCCCGCAGGAAGTCAGTCAGTAAGTCGGTAAGTCAGTCCGTAAGTCGATCGGTA
Source organism: Mesoligia furuncula (assembly GCA_916614155.1). NCBI lineage: Eukaryota > Metazoa > Arthropoda > Insecta > Lepidoptera > Noctuidae > Mesoligia > Mesoligia furuncula. The sequence goes on from OU744798.1 coordinate 13,117,426, forward strand.
AGTCGAGTAGTAAGTCAGTCGTTAAATCAGGAGGTAACAAATATCTACGTACACTCTACTATCAACAACATCAACAACCTTGCATTATTATTATAATTTATAGAATAGATACAGTAGGCACGGTAATATTATCTATACAGTATACTATCTTCATACAAACGGTCGGAACGCGAGTTATACCTACGCGCCTAGAGTCCGGTTTACACTCGGTAAACAAACAGTCTCGAATGCTCCGCAGTGATGAACGGACGCCGAACGGTGTGATCGTTTTGTAAGCAGTAAGCGTGCTATTTGTGACAAATATTCATTGAAATAATTAATACAAGTACTTACTTAATAATATGGTAAAGAGCAATTATAGACTATATTGTGCTGTTTTTGGTTGCTTGAATTCGTCAATAAATCTAATAATAAAAAAAAACAAAAATATGTATTGTTTTTGAACTCTTCCTATTTCATTCACAACGAATTTCATATTTTTAAATAAAAAATATAATATTTTACCTATACAATCACAAAACTAGAATGAAGCTGGCAGGTTGATGAAATTAAAATACTGTAGGCGGGCAGCCCTATTGCGTGTTTATTTCTAGAAGAGGGCCGAGTCACAATACTGTATAGATAATAGTGTGTACATGTCTGTCGCTCACGTAGTAGTAGCTATTGCGCCTGAGCGAGAAGCAAATACTGCCGTCGCGTCGGTCGTCATTCTAAATCCCATTCTCTAACTAAAAAAATCGAGTTGTAGATTATGTAGTTACTGTTCGCCTGTGCATTTTTAGGGTTCCGTTGCCGTATGTCATAGCCACTTTTTTCCGAAACTATAAGAACTATACTGTTTAAACTTGGTAAGTAGATGTATTCTGTGAACCGCATTAAGATTTTCACACAAAAATAGAAAAAAAAAACAATAAATTTTGGGGGATCCCCATGCTTAGAACTGAAACTCAATTTTTTTTTTCATCAAACTCATACGTGTATCTATGGATAGGTCTTCAAAAATGATATTGAGGTTTCTAATATATTTTTTTCTAAACTGAATAGTTTGCGCGAGAGACACTTCCAAAGTGGTATAATGTGTGTCCCCTCCCCTGTAACTTCTAAAATAAGAGAATGATAAAACTAAAAAAATATATGATGTACACATGTAAACTTCCACCGAAAATTGGTTTGAACGAGATCTAGTAAGTAGTTTTTTTTTAATACGTCATAAATCGTAAACCGCAATTTACCTTTCATTCAATCAACTCAAATATAAAAATAAACATTTACTTAATTTCATAAACATAAACCTTACGCATAAACCCGGATGTTACGGAACCCTCGGTACGCGAGTCCGACTCGCTCTTGCCCGGTTTTTTTTTTAAATACGCCTTTAGATCTTGGTATCGATGAACTGCAAAGATAAAAAGTTTTATTAGCAAAAATTATCTTTGTTGTAGTTGTGCTACTGTTTTGTCTATAAACTGAAATATTAAAAACTAAAATATCAACTAGTTTATATTTACTTTGATATTACTATACTTAATTTTATTGTAAATTTATGGTACGCCAGCACATTAAGCTACTACAAATCAAATTTCTTTAATAGATTTTCAACTTTAACGCTAAAGCATAAGGTTCAAAGTTGATTGGAAAAATTTGACAGTTTCTGATATCTTGATGTGCTGGCGTCTGTACCTACCTGCTACTGCTAGTACTTGACGAAAGCAAGTAGGTACCTAATTACATAAACAACTACAATATTGTTCTGTCCCGTCGACTTTTACAAATAGGTAAGTAGTCATAAATACGTAGAAAAATAATAATCAAACTTACTTTATTTTTTTTAAGCTCCCGCAGTTCAATGCTGGACATTTTTTCTTCCTTCTGTTTTTATTCCCCATAATTTAATCTTAATTATCACTATATAATATACCTACTACAACATAAACTAATCATCATCTGCCTAGCCTTTTCCCAACTATGTTGGGGTCGGCTTCCAGTCTAACCGGATGCAGCTGAATACCAGTATTTTACATGGAGCGACTGCCTATCTGACCTCCACAACCCAGTTACTGGGTAATACGATACCCCTTGGTAAGACTGGTTGTCAGACTTTCGGGCTTCTGACTATCAGTAACGACTGTCAAAGATCCACAAATGACAGCCGGGACCAACGGCTTAACGTGCTTTCCGAGGCACGGAGGGGTCTCGATATGTAAAGATGGTCACCCATCCACAGACCAACCGCGGCAAGCGTAGCTTAACCTGATCGATCGACCTGTGCGGCTGTTATTATTTAGCCACGGGCCCCTCAACAACATAAACTAATATCTAGTTTAATTATTAATACTAGAACCTACAACAATATTTACAGACTGATTTTTAAAACGAATACACAAACACGGTAAATAACAATACTGCATTATATTTCAGTCTGTGAACGTATATTTCGATCGATTAGCGGGGGAACGCAGCGAGCCAGGAAAAGCGACACAGGTCCTACCTCGGTGACGCCTGGCAGGCTACTGAAGCGATGAGCGCGGGCCGCCTTGTTATATTATATCTTGTTAAAACAATACAATTCTGTTTTGAGAAAAATTACCCGTAGAATTTTCTTCTATACATCATTGCCTATTTTTTGACATATTTTTTGTGAGTAAAAGTTTGATCTACTTCAAGTAAAACTTGAAAAACGATCAAAAACTTCCTTGTTTTCGATTTGTTTGCGATTTTTTATGATCGAGTGAAGTTGTAAATATCGTGTTTTGAACCGTAGAATAATCAAGAGTGTTAATTGAACTGCAACATATATTTTTTTCAGATTAAAACAAAGAATATTTGATTGTTTAATGTTGAATCAAAAATAGGTCAATTTTGAGAGTCCTGGCCTTAAGCTCGCACACAGAGAGTTGAGATTGTTTTGCCCGCCGCGTAACCCACGTGCGAGCGCGTCATCGAGCGAATGTGCTAGGGTCGTACCTATGATGATATTGGTAATAAAACGAATGTTGTAGAAAAACAATAATTTTTTATTTGTTGATCAAATATGTTCTATTTTAATAAAATGATAGATGCATTTTTTTCCTTCCCTGAATTCCCGATTATTAAATTTTATTGTCGAAAATATCCGAAACCGCGTAAATAATTTTAATAAATAATCAAAAGGGAAACAGGAGCAAAGCGGAGGAAAATGAATTGTTTTTAAAATTTCCAAGACGGTACTGCCAGGCCGATCCATTATGACGTTGTCCAAATTATTTAAAAAAGCTTTTTTTAATTCTTCAATATAATTATTAAAAATTTCTGGTGGGACTTAAGCCCGCCATAAAAAGACGAATCCTTATTATAGGCTTTGAAATGAGTAAACAGTGCTGTTTCGTCAAAATTAGGTTTCTCCTGTAACAAAGCATTGAAGCTAGTGCAGTTATGTTTTTTGCTACACTTATATAATAAATATCCTGATACATAAGTCAACGCTCTTTACTTTGACACTCATCCACTGCACAATAATTACGTGGTTTTGGCATTTTGATACTCAGCGCGGTAACCGTGACGTGCGAGCGAGCGCTCAGGCGGCGTGCGGCAACCCGCTGTCGGTTGTACCGCCGGCGGTACGCGAAGCGGTAGGCATATAACGCGTGGCCTTGAGCGAGTGACGGACGCCTGACCCGGGACACATCAGAGTCCACGGGGCAGCTATGATGGTATTTCCGGGTTTTGATTACTAACACTTGCGCAGTATACATGTCATCTTAACAGATCATTCCTTTAAAGTTATTATACTCTTCATCGGTGAGCGAAAACAGATACATAGCTTCGTTTTCGGAGACTCAAGATTTCAAATAACAAATGAAAGCATAAAAGAAGATATAAATTTAACAACAAACTACTTTTATTTATACATAGATAGGTACCAGCAGTGCACAGCTCTCCAAAGTTTGGATGCGTCAATAAGTCGTGGAAGCTATAACTGCACGGCCCATAGCACAACCAGTTCACGAGTAGGTAATGGCCAAGAAAATGTTCAAACTTACTAACCGGATTCTGTTTCCTGAATGCTACTCTCTTTTATACTTTTAATTAAGTTTCTGTACAAATCATGTTTATCATTGTTCAGTTTTTATAACCATATTCTTGGTTTTTATGACCTCATCTTTTTTTAGAGTTCCGTAGTTCTGACAAGGAAACCTAATAGCTTCGTCATGTCCGTCTGTCTGTCTGTCCGAGGTTTTGTTAAGAGACCGTTAGTACTAGAAAGCTGTAATTTTGGGGTCGCTCCCCTACATGTGTGTATCGTTGAATAGGCCTTCTAAAATGACTTGGGGGCTGCTACAATTATTTTTCGATTTAATGCTCCATTTACGAAATATTAAATTTTTGTTCCAGTAGCCCCAACTAAAAGCTAAACTGCTGGCTTGAAAAATCTGGAAAAATTCACGATGATAGTGCATTTCATGAACTTTAAAGGAAAATTATAGCGGTTAAGATAACTTTATTAGTTTAGCAGTAATAGTCTTGAACTTGGGTGTTGGATAATTTTGTAAGTACCAAATACAAAATCCATATCATTAATCCTTTAAAGTGACTAAGATGAAGTAGTTGCTTGTTTATAACGGGTAAAGACTTGCATTGAAAAACAAAATATATATATATATCATAAATTTCACAATACTGCTAGATGGCGCTGTACCAACGTATCAAACTTTTTATTTTGAGTCAATCGTGGTGCCAACGAAATTAAAAGCAAAACTATCACAGTTAAATAGGCTTTACAAGTTTACGAGTAATAGGCGACCAACTTAAATTTGCAGTTGCAATGTATGGGAGAACATGATTTACAACTACGTTAAGTTTGTTCTTGGGATAAATTCATTCTAACTACGGAACCCTTCGTTGTGCGAGTCCCGTACGGTATATCGAATTACCCTTGAACGATATAACTGTCGACAGAAAGCATGGTTCACCGACGAACGGTAATATGAAAAAACTATTGGTCGATACCATTATTTAGCGACAGCACGTTTCGCCGAATAACGCTACATAGAATGAATGGTTGGCCGATACCAAGATTTGCCGATGTCTTGGTTCGCCGGAACACGCTTGAACTAAATAATCCTTTACCGATAGCTATTTGCATCGAAAGCTTACACCGCCGATCCAAAATAATTGTCTTTAGTTTCTGGCTCATACAATTTTGATTTACATCGATTAAATTGCAAAAACTGCTATTTCCATGCGTTTATCTTAAGTAATTCAATGAAAATAAATGTAAAGAAAATAATAAAACAGCAAATTTGATTATTTTTATAATGAAATGGTAAATAACAAAAACAAAGCTTGCAAACTGTGCAATCATAAGAAACATGATAGAAAACAATCAATTTTGAATAAAAAAAATTACTACCAGTTATACGTTATACCTATTAATGATTTTTGATGTACATGATGTGAGCTAGCCCACCTAAGAAAGTTTCTATACTCATCTCACTCTTTTGAGACAAGTGCTTTTCTAGTCTCTTTTCATATTCAATCTGCGACGAACGACGACGCTTTGGCATTGGCTCAGATGCAGTAATGCGCTCGATTTCGCAGTCGGTATGTTTTTGTTCTTTAGCAAACTCCTTAATAGTGTTGTAAAGTGTTTTTCAAATAAACTTGCGATAAATGTCATTCAACCGCCCTGTACCAAAAAGTCCAAATAACTTACGATAGATATCGTTCGTCATACAAAACTGTCGCTAACATTGCATCGGTTGAGTTTCATAATACCAAACACGGAGTAAGTCAAAAATAAGTAAATTTTGGGAATGAATTTAGTAGATTTTTTTCAATTTCTAGAATACACATTTAAACACGGAAATTATAATATGCTATTGTTTACGGACTTAAAAAAAAAAGAAAACATGTCGAACTTTTCTTTTTCGAGATTACTGAGGATTTATTTTATATTTCAGTACAAGAATATGTTATATCAGGATTTATTCAATTAAATTAACTTATATTCATGAAATAAGCAACTAACAAAAAAAAACAACTAAATTTTAATATCCTTACTAGTAAATAAGATATTTTGAGTTATGCCTTCTTACTTGGCGTCGAGTTTGCCGTCAGGGCCACATCACCTGACCGCCATTTTGGAATAATGTCCTTCCGTCATTCCGAATTTGGAATGCGCTTGGGATAGACTAGTCAACTTGTGTACTCTACTTGGAAAGTTTTCTCGCGTTTATTATTATTTTGTTATTGCTGTTGTTTTGTTACTTTGATTATTTGTGATGAGTGAAGAAGTGACAATGGATCAACCTAAACCAGCCCAAACAAGATGGCGAAGAAAGCGAATCATTGAACCTCAAGCATTAAATATTTATATAAAAATAATACTATTTATTCGTTTTATTTCAGTACCTATTACAAAAATAAATTATAGATGTGCCCGACTAGCCGGGAAAATCAACAAAACATACCTATTCAATATTTATAGTCTGCCCATATAAAATAAATAATAAAAACGACTGATCATAATTTTGACCAAAAGGTTTGTAATCCATTCCTTGTTGCATGTACTGTCATGCGACAAGGTCGCCTCTTACCACGATACACTTGTTTTGATCGTGTTACCGACACTGCCCATACATTTTATTCGTATCGTTTGGAAATATTGGGATACATTAGTAGAAGGAGGTGAACAAACTTTATCGCAAGTTTATTTGAAATATACTTTAGATATTCCACTTCTTACGATTTAAAAGTTTGTTCCACCGGTTATGCCATGATTCCAGAGCATTTTGTGTTTTCGGAATGGAATAAGTGCGATTAGACACTGACCACATAGCTGGTGGTGGGAACAATTGTGGATTTTTGCTCAAAATTAACTTCGTCCCTGCACTTGTCCCAAAAGAGTGAGATGAGTATAGAAACTTTCTTAGGTGGGCTAGCTCACATCATGTATGTACATCAAAAATCATTAATAAGTACATATAACATATAATAATAATAATAATCGTTTATTTCAGAAATCAGGTTCCATTTTGTTAGTATTACAGTCTTAAAAATAATGTTAGTACGTAAAAAAAATATTAAACTAATCGGGCATGAAAGGATATAACTGGTAGTATTTTTTTATTCAAAATTGATTGTTTTCTATGATGTTTCTTATGATTGCACAGTTTGCAATCTTTATTTTTGTTATTTACCATTTCATTATAAAAATAATCAAATTTGCTGTTTTATTATTTTGTTTACATATATTTTTATTGAATTACTAAGATAAACGCATGGAAATAGCAGTTTTTGCAATTTAATCGATGATTATCAAAATTGTATGAACCAGAAACTAAAGATAAATTTTGGATCGGCGGTGTAAGAAAAGATGCTTTCGATGCAAATAGCTATCGGAAAAGGATTATTTAGTTCTAGCGTGTTCCGGCGAACCAAGACATCGGCAAATCTTGGTATCGGCCAACCATTCATTCTATGTAGCGTTATTCGGCGAAACGTGCTGTCGCTAAATAATGGTATCGACCAATAGTTTTTTCATATTACCGTTCGTCGGTGAACCATGCTTTCTGTCGACAGTTATATCGTTCAAGGGTTATTCGATATACCGTACGGGACTCTCGTTGTGCGTGGTCCGACACGCACTTGGCCGGTTTCTCATGTGATTGTGTTTTTTGCTTCGATCATAGAAGCGCATATGGAACAAATTGGTTGACAGTTCTTTATTAAGAAACCGCAGGTTTTTTAGTAATTTATATTACCCATTACTCACTAGTACCTACCTACCTTAGAAGGTGCATAAGTAAAAACCTACACATCTTAGGTAGCTATATGCTTGTGGAGTGAGAATCGAACTCACTTCTCGCTTTTTAACAGGCCACTCCTCAACAATTGGGCCATTTCCACCTCATCTAGATTTAGTTTCGTCATCTATTCTACTTCCCACCTAGTTGTATTGTATCCACTATGCAGGTAAGCACCATGCAGGTACGAAAACTAACGTATTATAAGATCATATCTAGGTATCAAGTGCCGTATGTAGATGTAGGTACCACAACAACGCACGAATTCGTAACGTTTCGCAAGGATGAACGTTCACAATAGTAAATAGCGGTAATAAATTGGATTATCCTTTCTGAAAATTATGTGGGGATGCACACTGGCGTGTTGCGGTGATCCTACTGTTACAGTGCTATTTGTCATGTCCTGCCTGCAATCTGGTACGCTATTTTGTACGGGCACGTAATGTAATATCTAGGTTTACCAGAATATTTACCTATACTACCTATAAGTAAGTATTTGTTTAAGTAGGTACCTATAGCTTTGTCGTTCAAAGATTTAAAACCGCTTTTTAGCTTGGTGCTGAGACGGTAACTTCTTTTCTTAGTCTGTGGTGCTCTGATCAACTCACGTATCATGCAGGTAGCAGTCATCATCGATCTGATGAGACTTGCATACGAACTCATGCATGCCCCTTCTATATTAATAAACTAGCTTCTGCCTGCGACTTCATCCGCGTGAAATTTTGGCCCCCCGACTCACCGCGTCGCATCCCATCGCACGCCGTTGCGCTTAGCATTCTTGCTGACTTTTTAGGGTTGAGTACCTAAGTGGTAAAACGGGACCCTTATGGTGAGACTCAGTCTGTCTGTCTGTCCGTCTGTCACAGCTAGATATCTCAAGAACTACTAATGCTATCAATTTGAAATAGTTTTAGATGACGTTTGCCCAACTATTTTGCAAATCAGAAATAAACAAAAATATATGTATATTTTTTGCACCAGGGACTGGAAGGGGGTCTGAAAAATTCGAAGTGGGGCTACTAGGGCATGTGGGGGGTATCATATAAAAGAGCGCAGTTTGCACATTCTCAAACATTTTTCTTTTTCTTTTTTTTTCTAGCCATAGTTTTCGACTTTTGATGAAAAATGTAAAAATGCTGTTGTTGAATTATGATGTTGTGGAGTACAGAAATTTATCCTGTACTCCACAACATCATAATTCAACAACAGCATGGTTTTGTCAAACGGCGGTCGACAAATACTAATTAAATATTATTTTCTAGCTTTTTGTTTGATTCTGTTGACAGCCGTGTACAAGTGGATGCAGTGTATACGGACTTCTGTAAGGCTTTCGACAAGGTAGACCACGAAATTCTACTAAATAAAATAGCGTTCAACGGAATCCGTGGAAACCTTCTGAGGTGGTTTACCTCTTATATAACCAATCGCAGTCAGATGGTTGTAATCAATGGCCATAAATCTAACATAGTACAGGTGACCTCTGGTGTGCCCCAAGGCTCCATTCTTGGTCCCCTTTTGTTTATTTTATATATTAATGACATCAGCCAATGCTTTCGCAATACCAAGTTTTTACTATATGCCGACGACCTCAAGGTTTACAGTGCCATACGACATCCTAATGACTGCCTTCTGCTGCAACAAGATTTGGACCGACTATCCCAATATTGCCAAAAAAAGAAGTTGCAATTAAGTTTACCGAAATGTAACTTTTTAAACTTCACAAAAAATAAAACAAAAATAAACTATACATACACTTTGTGCAATGCCCCCCTACTTAAAGTGGACTTCATTCGTGATCTCGGCGTTGTCCTCGACTCTAAGCTTTGCTTAGACCTACATATTGGAAAAATTGTAAATAAAGCGTATCAATTATATGGATTTGTAATGCGATCAACAATTGATTTTAAAAAGCCTTCTTCTTATATTTGCTTGTATAAGTCTCTTGTACGCTCTCAACTGGAGTAGGTATGCCGTGTCCGTCTGGAATCCATACTACAAAAAGTATGTTGAAATGATTGAGTGTGTTCAATATAAATTCCTGCGTGCCATGCATTATAGATGTTACGGATATTATTTGCCATACCACGATTTGCTTGCAAAGTATAAGCTCGCAACACTTGAAAATAGACGTAAGTACTTAGAGGCTATGAATTTATATAGTATTGTCAGACATAAATTTGACAGCATTGAACTCTCAAACATGATATGCTATGCAGTTCCTAGGACAGTCCACAAGCGACAGGCACACGCTGGCAAATTATTCTCAGTGGGTGCTTGCAAGTCCAACTCTGGCATGCGTTCGCCTGTTCGCAGAATGGTCGATTCCTACAATAGGACTTTTGAACACATAGACATTTTTGCATGTTCTCCCTATAGGTTCAAAAGTCTTATACTTAAGGAGCTTTCTTGAATTTTATTCAGTATTTATAGCATTTCTTGAGTTTTATATGTAGTGTATAATGTCGTCGTCGTCGTTTCAGCCGATAGACGTCCACTGCTGGACATAGGCCTCCCCCAATTTTGGGAGGGTTTGCCATAATCGCCACGCTTGGCAGGCGGGTTGGCGATCGCAGTATGGTATGATGGTGGAATACATAGAGAACGCTGCTGCCCATTCTCCGGTACGATCCTTAGTCGCCTTTTACGACACCCACGGGAAGCAAGGGGTGGTGGTATTCTTTAAGTCCGGCACCACACAGACTGTATAATGACACGTGTATAATGTAATGAACATAATATATATTACATTATATATTCATTGCACTAAAATACATTATGTAAACACGAAAGTTAATTCAATAAGTTAGTAAAAAAAAAAAAAAAAAATGTAACCCTAGCGATTATTATTATTATTATTTTCACTGTATTGTATCCTATCGTTTATCTGTGAACAGCGTTGTGGGCTTCAATATTGTCTATATTATTGTCTTGTGTAATTTTGTTTCTATGTTTTATATTGTAGCTGTTTGTTGTTCCTCTTGAATAAAATAAAATAAAATAAAAACATATCGTCTCCCCCTTATCTCCGAAGTTTGCAAAGAGATAAATCTGAAATTATTATGTGTGATAGAAGTTTATGTAAAGATTACAGGCAAAATAAAACGAAGTCTCTAAATAGCACACTTTTTCAGAAATCATCAACAAACGTTACATTAGTTCCACTATCGGTCAAGAGATGGCGCTGACATAAAACTGCAATATTCTACACCGCAGTGTTAAAATCACAGAACACTAATAACCTAGGCGGGATAAAATTCACTTGACGAATATAGGCCTCGCCGATGAAAATTTAAAAACATTAAGATGGTACGGAACACTAGGTGCGCGACTCCGACTCGCTCTTGACCGGTTTTTTTTTATTTTTGCTCGGCTCCTAAGCATAGCATAGCTGCATATTAGCGTGATGGTAGAAGCCTATATAACCTTCCTTAAGGACGCGTTTACGAAATGACGCGCTTCAATTTTAGGTATTGAGTCTTACTACTACACGTGCACGGCTCACACACACAGCGACATGCGCGAAGCGGTGAAATTATGAGTAAACTGACACGACTTGATACTTGAGCCTAATTTTATTTTATTTTTGCCATGTATTTTTTTTAAGTTTACGGTGATTTGTTTTCAAACAGTTTGTAGGTAATGTGAAGTGTTCATATAAGTAGAATGCTATTTACTTAATTTCACTGGACAGTGATTAATCAAGTACAAGTTGCCAAAGTACCTATGTATTAACAATTTGCGGACGAGCTTATTGAAAACAAATATAAAACAAGCTTGTTTTATTCGGTTTATTTCGTATTTTATATAATAAATTTGCTATGGTATCAAATGCAAGTAGGTTCTCGAAAACTGGAAAGAAAATAAGTATATTTGGCACACACCCTACAAGGCAAACAGTACAAATGCTACAATATTCATCACGCTAATATTATAAAGGCGAAAGTTTGTGAGTGTGTGTATGTTTATATGTTTGTTCTTCACGCTCAAACGGCTTCACCAATTTTGATAAAATTTTGTATAGAGGTAGCTGACACATATAGGCTACTTTTTATCCGATATTCCCACGGGCTCGAAACTTATGCGGGTGAAACCGCGGGGCACAGCTAGTTGCTTCATAAATATTTAAAAAATTCGTAAAACAAAAACAACGCAATGGATATTGTTGAACTGTCAAATCGGAATGGATTGCCATTCCAAGTGTGTTACGCAATTAGGATAACGTACTAAGCAGTGTCGTGCATTGCATAAAGGCATATTAGCAGTGGCTACCTCGATAAATCACCATAAGCCTGTCAATTACATTTTTGGCCGTGCAAAGTGACGGATATTGAGATCGCCGATAGTGAGATAAAAATGAAAATCCAAGATGGCGGTTGTAGTTTTTTTAATTTTTCATCATGGGTGTCGTTTTTATGGTTTTCAAGGGTGCTAAAACCGATAGTGATGTCCAAATGAAAATCCAAGATGGCGGCTTTAATTTTTTTATCATGGGTGGTCGTTTTTATGGTTTTCAAGGGCGCTAAAGCCGATAGTGAGGTCAAAATGAAAATCCAAGATGGCGGCTGTATTTTTTTTTTATATTTTTCGTCATGGGTGTCGTTTTCATGGTTTTCGAGGGTGTTGGAGCCAATAATTAGGTAAAAATGAAAATCTAAGATGGCGGCTGTAATTTGTTTTTTTATTTTTATCATGGGTGTCGTTTTTATGGTTTTCAAGGGCGCTAAAGCAGATAGTGAGGTCAAAATGAAAATCCAAGATGGCAGCTGTAATTTTTTTTATATTTTTTATCATGGGTGTCGTTTTCATAGTTTTCGAGGGTGCTGGAGCCGAAAACAAAGTCAAAATGAAAATCCAAGATGGCGGCTGTAATCTTTATGTTTTAGATACTTTTGTTTTATGTTTCCGATTAGTGACCGCATCTGCCTAGACTAGACCCGGCTTAGTGTCTGCCTACCTATTCTTAAGGTCTCAACAAAACTAACAAAAGAAGCCCAAACTTGGCACACCTAGCTCAGCTCGGCTATTAGTTCCAGTAGCAGTCTTCGAAGTACACCTGCAGGTCACTCCATCAAGTCCGGAGGTAAGGTCTCAACATAACTAAGAAAACGAGCCCATACTCGGCACACCTAGATCAGCTCGACTATTAGTTCCAGTAGCAGTCTTCGAAGTACACCTGCAGGTCACTCCATCAAGTCCGGAGGTAATGTCTCAACATAACTAAGAAAACGAGCCCATACTCGGCACACCTAGATCAGCTCGGCTGTTAGTTCCAGTAGCAGTCTTCGAGTACACCTGCAGGTCACTCCATCAAGCCCGGAGGTAAGGTCTCAACATAACTAAGAAAACGAGCCCATACTCGGCAAACCCAGCTCAGCTCGGCTGTTAGTTCCAGTAGGAGTCTTCGAAGTGCACCTGCAGGTCACTCCATCAAGTCCGGAGGTAAGGTCTCAACATAACTAAGAAAACGAGCCCATACTCGGCACACCTAGCTCAGCTCGGCTATTAGTTCCAGTAGCAGTCTTCGGAGTACACCTGCAGGTCACTCCATCAAGTCCGGAGGTAAGGTCTCAACATAACTAAGAAAACGAGCCCATACTCGGCACACCTAGCTCAGCTCGGCTGTTAGTTCCAGTAGGAGTCTTCGAAGTACACCTGCAGGTCACTCCATCAAGTCTGGAGGTAAGGTCTCAACATAACTAAGAAAACGAGCACATACTCGGCACACCTAGCTCAGCTCGGCTATTAGTTCCAGTAGCAGTCTTCGGAGTACACCTGCAGGTCACTCCATCAAGTCTGGAGGTAAGGTCTCAACATAACTAAGAAAACGAGCCCATACTCGGCACACCTAGATCAGCTCGGCTGTTAGTTCCAGTAGGAGTCTTCGAAGTACACCTGCAGGTCACTCCATCCAGTCCGGAGGTAAGGTCTCAACATAACTAAGAAAACGAGCCCATACTCGGCACACCTGACTCAGCTCGAATTATTCCGTTCTGATCCCCTGAACCCCCTTCACCCCCCCCGCCTCGATCCCCTCCTAGATCGTCTTCTGTTTTAATCTCTGTCTTATCCACTAAAAACTTTCTCATTCCGGTTTGAACCGCTTTTTCTTTTGTTTTTGATCCTGAAGGATCGCAGCAACAAAAATAAGTACAGGGTTTATTGAAATACATAAGTTCGTAATTTCTTATTATAACGGATACGTGTATGTTAGTATTGAGGAACAACGACATTTTCGTCTTCGTCAAGTCACCGCACCCGGTTTGAACCCTTTTTAATAATTTTACAGATGGCAGATGTGAAAAAGTTACAATTTTTCATGATGTGTGTCAATTTCGTGGTTTTCGAGGGTGCTGAAACCGATGGTGAGGTCAAAATGAAAATCCAAGATGGCAGCTGTAATTTTTTTTATATTTTTTATCATGGGTGTCGTTTTCATAGTTTTCGAGGGTGCTGGAGCCGAAAACAAAGTCAAAATGAAAATCCAAGATGGCGGCTGTAATCTTTATGTTTTAGATACTTTTGTTTTATGTTTCCGATTAGTGACCGCATCTGCCTAGACTAGACCCGGCTTAGTGTCTGCCTACCTATTCTTAAGGTCTCAACAAAACTAACAAAAGAAGCCCAAACTTGGCACACCTAGCTCAGCTCGGCTATTAGTTCCAGTAGCAGTCTTCGAAGTACACCTGCAGGTCACTCCATCAAGTCCGGAGGTAAGGTCTCAACATAACTAAGAAAACGAGCCCATACTCGGCACACCTAGATCAGCTCGACTATTAGTTCCAGTAGCAGTCTTCGAAGTACACCTGCAGGTCACTCCATCAAGTCCGGAGGTAAGGTCTCAACATAACTAAGAAAACGAGCCCATACTCGGCACACCTAGCTCAGCTCGGCTGTTAGTTCCAGTAGGAGTCTTCGAAGTACACCTGCAGGTCACTCCATCAAGTCTGGAGGTAAGGTCTCAACATAACTAAGAAAACGAGCACATACTCGGCACACCTAGCTCAGCTCGGCTATTAGTTCCAGTAGCAGTCTTCGGAGTACACCTGCAGGTCACTCCATCAAGTCTGGAGGTAAGGTCTCAACATAACTAAGAAAACGAGCCCATACTCGGCACACCTAGATCAGCTCGGCTGTTAGTTCCAGTAGGAGTCTTCGAAGTACACCTGCAGGTCACTCCATCCAGTCCGGAGGTAAGGTCTCAACATAACTAAGAAAACGAGCCCATACTCGGCACACCTGACTCAGCTCGAATTATTCCGTTCTGATCCCCTGAACCCCCCTCCACCCCCCCCGCCTCGATCCCCTCCTAGATCGTCTTCTGTTTTAATCTCTGTCTTATCCACTAAAAACTTTCTCATTCCGGTTTGAACCGCTTTTTCTTTTGTTTTTGATCCTGAAGGATCGCAGCAACAAAAATAAGTACAGGGTTTATTGAAATACATAAGTTCGTAATTTCTTATTATAACGGATACGTGTATGTTAGTATTGAGGAACAACGACATTTTCGTCTTCGTCAAGTCACCGCACCCGGTTTGAACCCTTTTTAATAATTTTACAGATGGCAGATGTGAAAAAGTTACAATTTTTCATGATGTGTGTCAATTTCGTTGTTTTCGAGGGTGCTGAAACCGATGGTGAGGTCAAAATGAAAATCCAAGATGGCGGATGTGAAAAGTGTTACAATATTTTCATGATGGGTGTCAATTTCGTGGTTTTCGAGGGTGCTGAAACCGATGGTTCGGTCAAAATAAAAATCCAAGATGGCGGATGTGAAAAATGTTACAATTTTTCATGATGGGTGTCAATTTCGTGGTTTTCGAGGGTGCTGAAACCGATGGTAAGGTCAAAATAAATATCCAACCATCGGTTTCAGCACCCTCGAAAACCACGAAATTGACACCCATCATGAAAAATTATAAAAATTTTCACATCCGCCATCTTGGATTTTCATTTTGACCCCACTGTCGGTTTCAGCACCCTCGAAAACCACGAAATTGACACCCATCATGAAAAATTATAACATTTTTCACATCAGCCATCTTGGATTTTTATTTTGACCCCACCATCGGTTTCAGCACCCTCGAAAACCACGAAATTGACACCCATCATGAAAAATTGTAACATTTTTCACATCCGCCATCTTGGATTTTTATTTTGACCCCACCATCGGTTTCAGCACCCTCGAAAACCACGAAATTGACACCCATCATGAAAAATTGTAACATTTTTCACATCCGCCATCTTGGATTTTTATTTTGACCTCACCATCGGTTTCAGCACCCTCGAAAACCACGAAATTGACACCCATCATGAAAAATTATAAAAATTTTCACATCCGCCATCTTGGATTTTTATTTTGACCCAACCATCGGTTTCAGCACCCTCGAAAACCACGACATTGACACCCATCATGAAAAATTGTAACATTTGTCACATCCGCCATCTTGGATTTTTATTTTGACCCCACCATCGGTTTCAGCACCCTCGAAAACCATGAAATTGACACCCATCATGAAAAATTATAAAATTTTTCACATCCGCCATCTTGGATTTTTATTTTGACCCAACCATCGGTTTCAGCACCCTCGAAAACCACGAAATTGACACCCATCATGAAAAATTGTAACATTTGTCACATCCACCATCTTGGATTTTTATTTTGACCCCACCGTCGGTTTCAGCACCCTCGAAAACCACGAAATTGACACCCATCATGAAAAATTGTAACATTTTTCACATCCGCCATCTTGGATTCTCATTTGGACCTCACCATCGGTTTCAGCACCCTCGAAAACCACGAAATTGACACCCATCATGAAATATTGTAAGTCTTCAGGGGATCAGACCGGAATAACTCCTCAGCTCTGCTGTTAGTTCCAGTAGCAGTCTTCGAAGTACACCTGCTGTGCAGGTCACTCCAGCAAGTCCGGAACGAAATATGAATTTATAAACCCTACTTACTTCTAGAAAAATTATAAGACTGTGAATCAAATCTTTCCTTGGGTAATAGGTACATACAGAATGCGTGAAGTATCGAGTTTTGTGTGTCAAATATTTTGTATCCGTACAGCGATCTTCTTTTAGCACAAGCTGCTGCTTACAACCGACACAGAGTCCACTCACAACGGCGGCCGAGCGCAGACTAATATTTCATTACAAATTTTTGTGCAATAAACCGAGACAGTGACCAGTAAAATAACCCTTATTTCAATCCAATAAGATTCACGTATTACAGCTAAATATGTGAAAAAATAGACTCCGATTTTTATTTTTTTCTGAGCTTATTTTTAACATTTTGATAGTTCTTTTGGCTACCTTTTTGAGTTGAACATGTCTGCTTACATAAAATATTTTAAAATAAATATGTTTATGTTATTAAATAGAAGAAAAATTATCCCAAAGACAGCACGATATCGTCGATTTTGTGTGAAGAGGCAACGGAAATTATTTTTTACTATATTATAAACCAACATTTTCGAATAAAAAATGGCTACCATTTGGAGATGAAAGAGTAATCTATCTGTGGTAATTATTAGTTACATTTGATTTCGTCTCATTTTGCCGCAAAATGCACCGAAAAACGGCTTATTTTTGTCAGATTCGTAAAGGCGTCCTTAAGAATTTGGCTAACAAATGCAAAAAGATCCGACTGGTAGTTCCAGAGATTAGCGCTTTCAAACAATCTATTCTAAACTAATAAAGTTGTCTGTCTTGTTGTTTGTCTGTGTGGTGCCGGACTTAAAGAATAGCACCACCCCATACTTTCCGTGGGTGTCGTAAAAGGCGACTAAGGGAGACCGGAGAATGGGCAACAGTGTTCTCTATGCATTACACCATCATAACATACTGCGATCGCCAACCCGCCTGCCAAGTGTGGCGATTATGGCAAACCCCCCCCCCCAAAATTGGGGGAGGCCTATGCCCAGCAGTGGACGTCTTTCGGCTGAAATGATGATGATGATGATTCAGCATTTTTATTATGTTGTTTTAGCGGTCATAGTACCTAGTAGGTGTACGCTCTCTGAAAATTTCAAGTGTTACGGTTCAATAGATTTATAGCGGATTTAAACATCACTAAAAACTATACCGCCCTGTGACAGACGGACGGAAAGCGGAGCCTTAGTAATGGCACCCTTTGGATACGGAACCCTAAAAATGACACTGATAAAGAACAGAGAAAACCTTACCAAAAATTTCGTAAGAAGTCTCGTGACAAATGGGCATCCTTGTGCTAGCGACTTGACCTATCCATCTACGCGTGTGAATGGCCTTTATATGCACCATCCGTCTCCTTTTTAGAGTTCCGTAGTTCCTACAAGGAACCCGTATAGTTTCATCATGTCCGTCTGTCTGTCTGTCCGAGGTTTTGCTAAGAGACCGTTGGTGTATGAACGCTGTAATTTTGTAGTGTATTTCAATTACTCCGAAAAAGTAGTAAAATAAAATTTTGTAAAATATTTTCTTTTCCCCTACATGTGAAGTGGGCATAAATATTTTTTTCGTCGTCTACCCCAGCGTGTGGGGTATCGTTGAATACTTAGGTCTTATAAAATGACTTGGGGGTTGCTAAAATAATTTTTCGATTTAATGCTCCATTTACGAAATATTAAACTTTAAAGTGCAAATTTTTGTTCCAGTAAAATTATCAAATTTTTGAGACGCCCATCTCCCTCACCCCCTCTAAAAGCTAAACTGCTGACTTGAAAAATCTGGAAAAATTCACGATGATAGTGCATTTCATGAACTTTAAAGGAAAATTATAGCGGGTAAGATAACTTTATTATCATCATCATCATTTCAGCCGAAAAACGTCCACTGCTGGACATAGGCCTCCCCCAATTTTGGGGGGGGGTTTCCCATAATCGCCACGCTTGGCAGGCGGGTTGGCGATCGCAGTATGGTATGATGGTGTAATGCATAGAGAACGCTACTGCCCAATCTCCGGTCTCCCTTAGTCGCCTTTTACGACACCCACGGGAAGCATGGGGTGGTGCTATTCTTTAAGTCCGGACAAACAACAAGACAGACAACTTTATTAGTTTAGCAGCAAAGACATTAAATTATTTACAAAAGACGGGACATAGCGAACAAAACCGTGATCCGATACTTGTTACCTAGGAGTGACAACTTGACAAGTCTCTCAGTCTAAAGTGTATTTCAAATAAACTTGCGATAAATGTCATTCAACCACCCTGTACCAAAAAGTCCAAATAACTTACGATAGATATCGTTCGTCATACAAAACTGTCGCTAACATTGCATCGGTTGAGTTTCATAATACCAAACACGGAGTAAGTCAATGTTTTGATCGTGTTACCGACACTGCCCATACATTTTTTTCGTATGGTTTGGAAATATTGGGATACATTAGTAGAAGGAGGTGAACAAACTTTATCGCAAGTTTATTTGAAATGAACTTTAGTACGGTACGCCTGCGCGTCAAGTCGCATTCGTGACCACGAGTCTCCACTAAAAGAAAAATATTTTCTAAGGAAATATGCCGAGTTACGCATTACGATTTTTCAAATATCGTTATGGTAAAACGACTGGACCTAACTTCGGTTTATTTTCGTATGAATTATTTATATTTACTCAGTAATTAGAATTAAATCATTTTCATGAAATATATCTAGAAAATTTGCTAATTTTGTAATAAACGCCCTGTATGGTTGAGTAGCTTTACTACTGCCGCGCAGAGATTTGTTTATCGATTTTGTTATCGATAATATTTATTACTGGCTGTGCCCCGCGGTATCACCCGCGTTAATTTGAGAAAAAACCTACTAAAATAATTATATTCCATTACTGTAAGAGTACATATGAATATTACTTATGGGCGTTTTTCAAAAAAGCTGACCGTTACGGAACCGGAACGCTATTTTTTTTAAATGACTTCGTATATTCCGGCTATATATAGGTAACGTTACTCAGCTGACGTTACGAAAGTACATTTTATGACTTCTCATCACAATGTTTTATATTAAATACACTAAAACTTATGATTCTAATATACTTCAGTTATTTTTAGATAATTGGTGCAAATCTTTAAACAATGTTCTTAATAAAACAATAATATTTAGCTTTCAAAATCACTTTACTAATCGGAACACGTTATTATCGTCACACTGCTCTGGACACTAAGTAACGGTAAAATAACCACATAGAGGCCCGAAAAAAAAAACGGCCAAACGATGTTAAACTGTCAAATAACGGTTGCCACATGAAAAAGTATCTGAATATTGGTTTTCTTTTATAGTCGACGAAAATTGTAGTTACTTACTGAGAATTCCAGTACAACCAAAATTCTAGGACAAAATAAAATTTGATTTATTTTCTTATTTTTAACCCCCGACGCAAAAACGACGGGGTGTTATAAGTTTGACGTGTCTGTGTGTGTGTGTGTGTGTGTGTGGGGGTGTGTGTGTGTGTGTCTGTCTGTGGCATCGTAGCTCCCGAACGGATGAACCGATTTTAATTTTGTTTTTTTTATTTGAAAGGTGAATTAGTCGGGAGTGTTCTTAGCTATGTTTGATGAAAATCGGTCCAATATGGCCGCCGTCACAAAATGGCGGACTACATATTTTTTTCACAACTCCCTTAATATGGGTATCAAATGAAAGGGCTTGAGTAGTAGAATACTATACACTATGATAAATTTCAAATCCAAGATGGCCGCCACCACAAAGTGGCGAATTACATTTTTTTTTTCACTTCTCCCTCAATATGGGTATCAAATGAAAGGGCTTGACTAGTAGAATACTATACGGTATTACAAATCCAAGATGGCCGCCACCACAAAAAAGCGAATTATATTTTTTTTTCACAACTCCTTCAATATAGGTATCAAATGCAAGGGCTTGACAAGTAGAATAATGTAAGTACACTATATTGAAAGGGAATGAGGAATATTAACTAGATAACGTAATGAAAACTAGAAACTTGAAAATATTTTTTTGTCTGATCAATGCTCTAGAATGATGAGGGAAGTGGAGTGATGACTGGTACCTACGATCACTAAGTTTGACTATTTTTATTACGAATGGAATTATCCTACTTAAAACGCGTAGGTATTTCTACATCAGATTGTGTCGCAGTCCTATTTTATAAACTAGATCTGAAATACCTAAGATATCTAATAGCTGTGAAATACTTGTATGAAAGTTGAATAACTAAAGGAAGAACGAGAAAAAGGATATAATAAAACAAAAAAAATCTGTTTAGTCTTAAAAATTATTCTTCAACTATAAATTAATAATTATTTTTTGACGGATAAAAAACCCGATTAAACACCAAATAACCTGAATCTTTAAACGCAAGAAAATAAAAGAAATGAAATACAAAAATTAAGGAGTCCCTACAAAAAGCATGAAATAAAAAATTAAATTCAAAATTTAAAAAACCCCCGACACAAAAAAATAATAAAATTAAATGTAAGTAATTGGAAAAGGACCAAATAATTTAAAAACCCCCAACTTAAAGAATCTAGGTAACGAGACTAAAACAGATAAATTCATATGGAAGTCGGGGGACCGTTCTGTGGAACACCTTCTATTCTAAGAGGTCCCCCGACTGCCATATGAATTTATCTGTTTTAGTCTCGTTACCTAGATTCTTTAAGTTGGGGGTTTTTAAATTATTTGGTCCTTTTCCAATTACTTACATTTAATTTTATTATTTTTTTGTGTCGGGGGTTTTTTAAATTTTGAATTTAATTTTTTTGATATAACAACCAGTTAAAATACATTAAAAAACATAATTTCATATTGTTTTACCACAAGCCTAGTGATTTTAATATGAGTATGCTGAGCATATTTGGGGATTATGACACTTCAAAGTTAGGAAAGTATACATGGGACATCGTGAAATTGGGTTAATATTAGTACCTACATTTTTATCTTTTTTTTTTAAATTAAGTTTTTATTTTAAATTATTTTTCTGTTTAAATTTACTTTTCTTGAAATGTGCTATTGATTGCAATTTTAAACATGATATTTTGACTAATAATTATTAAATAAGTTAATTGATAAGTCAGTGGACATTAAGTTATGACAATGGTCAAAAAATTTGAAAAACGCCCTTATACCCTCATGACCAGCTGCCTTGCGGAGGTATTATAAAACTATGATAATATTTCCTAAGATATTCATCTTTCTCCTAACATAATCATTCATTGAATATAAACCAGTCAAAAGGACAATTATTAAACAAATAAATAATTATGTTTTATTTCAAGGACAATAAATGTTTTTAATTTACTACTTAACGATTTATTTAACCATTTTACCTTTTATACTAATCGGACTTCGGTCCATTACATGATAAAAGATTTTAATTATTACATTGTACAAACATCGACATTAAATTATCGAAATCTTGTCGCATCTCTAGCTGGTAGAAAAATAGATAACAGGTGCGTACGAATATGACATCTATTTCAATGATGTTAGCGTGCTAAATAGAGTAAATTGGTTACAGCGCCCTCTAGCGTTGAGTAGCTGAACTCGTTATGGATTGCTCGAATTTGATTGTAAGATGTAAAAATGGTCTTTATTGATTTTGACATGTAAAATGAAAACAACATTCAAGAATTGTAATAAGACTTAATTTTGAACAACAATAAATAAACTTTTCGCCAGTTGCATTTATAATTTGTAGATAATTTTCTATTCCGTGATTAGGCCGCTCTAATTTTGCTATGCTAAGCCAGATGGCGTGACTGAGACATGGGATCACAGTTTTTCTAAGACATTTCTTTGCATAGCCCCTCTATTTTATCTATCTTAAATCTCTTTGTTTAGCAGTAATAGTCGTTGAACTCGGGTGTTGGATAATTTTATACCAACTACAAAATCCTTAGCATTAATCCTATAAATAGTGACTAAGATGAAGTAGTTGCTTGTTTATGACGGGTAAAGACTTGCATTAAAAAACAAAATATGAAATAAAAAAACCATAATAAATTATCATAAGTTTCACAATACTGCCGCTAGATGGCGCTGTACCAACGGGTTACGCTTTCATTCGAGTACTTAGAGAAGTCACAAACGAACTTGTTTAATTTTCGCATTACAATTTTGTGAATTGAAATAAAAACTTTGCAGCCATCGTACTCTTATTTTTTAGCTTAACAAGGAAGAATGTCTAAACTGTTTAAATAATTATCTTCGAAAATCAATATTTAGTTGTGTTTAGTATCGCTATTCGATAACAGATGGCGTTGTGCCGTGACGTCACTTTTGTAAATCGCGGTGTTAAGATTTTCTTGCAAGGTATGACCTCCGTGGTTACGTGATGTGTTAGTTTTGTTTTACTCTGGGACACCCTTGTCATATATTGTTATTATAACCATTAACTCCTAATATCTTTACCATTACTAATTATATTCAGACTAAAGAAAAACAGAATCGTACTATATTGTGATAACGGGCTACTACGGAACCCTACACTGTGCGTGGCCCGACACGCACTTGGCCGATTTTTTCATAATTCAAACCGAGCATAGGCTCAGGTCGGACGGACATTTAATTTTGACTGTCAAAATTAAATGTAAGTGTACATTGTGTGAACGACGAAAGTCAAATATGCATACAATGGAATCACACTTATGTATTTACAACGAATAATTTGTACCTACCCTCAGACCAACAAAAAAAGATAGACAGCGCGCCACGAACATTAAAACTGAAGCCACCTTTTTATCTATGTGTGTATCGAAGGCTTGCCATTTGTTAAATGTTTTCCCTATAATTTGGGGATATTTGTGCGAGTAGGAACTAGTAAAATATTGTACGAGTAAGATATTGTTGAGTATGGTATTGGTATTAATTGGAAACACAAAATATTCAATACATAAAAAAGAAAATAGGATTATAACTCGAAGTAACAAATCATATTTATATGTATGTTTCATCGAATGGGGAAAATTTAAATCGTATTATGGCAGCCCCCGCACCTTATGTCACTACTTTCCTTCGTTGAGGTTTTTTGTTCCAAGTAATCTAAAATTTAATATTATAGAAACGATATTATTTCAAGTACTTACAAGTGAAAAGTGATTCCGTGAGACTTTTTAAGTGATTTGCTGTTGTTTTAGCAACTTTTTACTGCACAGGAAGGCATAATTATATTTTTTAAATCTATGTTAACTTGACGACGACTCGTGACGTACTAAGGCCTCATTTACGGAGACGCGGGGCGTCGCGCGTTACGGCCCGCACTGAATTCAAATATATGGCGTTGTATGAGTGCGTTTACGGAGAAGCGATTTTAGACGCGTTTGTTTGAATTAGGGCGTTTTTTGGCCGAGCCCGCGGATGGCACCGACGCGTCCCACGCGGCGTTTATCGCGGCGGCGCACGCAGCGGCAATTCTCGATGAAGCTATGTCCTATGCTATGTGCCGCCGCGATGCCCGCCGCGTGCTTCGCTACACGCTAGAGGATTCGCCGCGGGCGCCGCGGCGGGCACCGCCACGCTTCCCGTCTCGCTTCTCTATGAACATGGTCGTATATTGCTATAAGTTTGTGTTTACGCGTGCGATGATGCGTGCCGCTTCACGCGCCGCCCCACCGTAAACAGAAAAAACGTCCGACGCGCCGCGAGACGCCACGCCACACGCGACGCGAGACGCCCCGCGTCTCCGTAAATGAGGCCTAAGAGCGATGAGCATGGTTTTAGTGTAAGTGTGTGCGTGAGCGTGTATGTTTACTTGCAGGAGCACGGTTTTAGGGCTTCACTTTTGATGTTCGCGGCGCGCCGTCTTGCTTTTTTTGTTGGTCTGAGTACCTACCTAATAATTTGTATTATCTATCAGTAGTAGGTTTTATTTTAAAAAAATACGCACCATCAATTAAGTGCAGGTAATTATTATTTTAAGCAAACAAAAAATTTAACAAACTAATAGAATAAATGAGCAAATAACTAGCTATCATTTGGCACCGAGAGACGTCGGCTGTCGATCCAAAAGAGAGCAAGTGCTCCTCGTCGACTGCACTTGCCGCTAACTATTCTTGATGCAGTTGTCTTCAGTCTTGACCTCGTTCCCTCAAACTTCTTTATCACTTGATTAATTGATTTTGCTCATGCTACGGCTACACTGTCGCGATAACGCGCTCTCTGTTGTACAGCAAGACGTCTAGCGGTGTGCGAGAAGTTTGTGAAATCTCGATCTCTGATACGATCAAATGGCCAATTTCGACACCAGACTTAGCACGCGAGATCTCGAGTTACCAATCTTGACTCGACATTGCAATCCCGTCCTGTCGGCGGATCGGCAACAACACAAAGGAAAGGGGCATATCGTTTGCAAGCTGGGTTTCCTGCACGCTGTGTCCGTGAATTTTACTGGAAAATTCTGTCAATTTTTTTATGTTTGTGGGACAAGAATCGAATATCGTATTAACACATTCACAGCGTGTTTTGTACACTTGGTAACCACAAGTAAAGCGCGCGTCGCTTCGTGGGATAAAAATACTGTACTGAATAGTAAAGGGGAGAATATGTTCCTCGTTTAACCTAACACACTGTATCAAAGCAAGGTAGGAGGGCAAGAAATTAGAGTAAACATTTAAATAAAACAGGTACATTTTATTGAAAAAAATATGTACACAGCAAAACAAATAAATAATCTTATGTTGTATATTAGTCTATAAAACATTAATTTCATTGAAATAAAATACTATACATAACTACATTAAGATTATGTACATAATACCATCTCACAGGGAAGTGCTATCAGACTATAATATAATAAACAATATCCATTTAACATTTAAATACTATGTCGATATTTGGAGTCACATTTATTAGTTAGGAAAAATTTAAGTGGAATCCCTAAATTACGATAAAATACGATAGGTATATAAAACAGTAAGCTATGATAATTCTTGATATATTCATCGGACACCCAAAGATCACATAAAGTAATTTTGCACATTGATAAATCTAACAATGACTGTTGATAACAAATTACCTATCAAAATGTACTCATGGCATGACCTATTAGTTAACATTACCTAGATTTTTTTTAACTTTTCTTATCTAAAAATTATTGTGATTAAAAAGCATTTTAGAAATGATTTAAAATAATCTCCCTTGTACCACAAATCAAATTGTTTATCAATTAAGCGACACTTAGAAATATCTTAAATTTATATAAATAAAAAGGAAAAATAAATGAGATGATGCGATTAATTTCTAAATGAATGTTTCTAACAAATGAATGTCGCTGTGATGTCCTACTATCGATGAAACACAAACGTTCAATGCCATTCATTACATGAAAACTATTTTTGTATAATTATGTAGGCCTACAATAATTCAAGATTAGTTTATTAAAATTGCTTACAAAATGTATAAATAGGTCTGCTGTACTTTTCCTACGACACAACATAGCAATATTTATGTATAGATAAAATCTGACTGCTTCATTATCAAAAATCTTTTCGTAATTCCCATTTAAATAATTGTATCATTTACTATTTCTAAAGTATTAACAAAAGTATAAAATTATTAACGCAAACAAGTAGCACAATGTCGAAACTAATATGTACTGTACTTATTCATTATTCAACCGAAACAATGTCGACGCGGTGCGCCGGCACTCGCCAGGCCAGTGTTATTGTCAATTATCTCATCTATAATATCTACATTTTAATATGCTCAATATTTTGACTAGAAATCATGTTATACTTATTATTTTCTAACAAAACACATAAAATTTACAAGATATATAGCATAATTTCTTATCAATTTACAGTTCACTAAAATTGTACAATACATCGATGACAGGTGTGGAATTTCAATAATTTCTTTAATATCGAGAGAAACCTACTTAAAGTATGACCTTCACTTACTCTAATACATATAATGTGAAACAACAATGATTTTAAACCATGATTGCAACACCTAAACAATGCACATTTATAATTTAATATCAAACTGTGATAAATCACTGCGTATCTCGTCAATAGAATGGAAATATAATAATTTGCATATTTTTAGGAACATCTAATGTCTAGAAGGAATTTTGATCCAAAGATGACACGTTTCGAACACAAACTTTCCGAACCTTATATACAGTGATCCCAATTAAACGATAGGTAATACGGAATGGTATATAATCACTGAACGGTATATTAAATATACAAGCTGGAAATAAAACATAAGTCTTTAACGTAATGAATCTCAACAGCATTGTTCTAACTAACGTATATAAATTAAAAATTGTAAAATTAAATGTCGTTGTGATGTTTTTAAGAGATGAAAAGTAATTTTGCAAATAAATCACTTTATTTGTGTGATTTCTGTTACGTCATCCGAAGTAGCCAGTCTCAACTTTTAGATCTCGCGTTATAATATACTTTATATTTAATAATATTTAAATCTACATAACGTCTGAATAAGGCGGACTCTGTACCACATTCCTACACCGAATGAGGGGCGCACTGAGCAGTCAACTTGATACTAACACTCGTATATCACCGGCAACAAAAGAAATTTGATTCGGATTGTTAGTAAAAATTGAATATTCAGACCGCGCGATTTAGGAGAAGGGCGCTAACAGTGT
The DNA here is from genome assembly GCA_916614155.1 of Mesoligia furuncula. Taxonomy (NCBI): domain Eukaryota; kingdom Metazoa; phylum Arthropoda; class Insecta; order Lepidoptera; family Noctuidae; genus Mesoligia; species Mesoligia furuncula. The sequence goes on from OU744798.1 coordinate 13,144,776, forward strand.
AAGTCCGAGTTGCGCTCGTCATCGTGCGCTGCGCAGCCTGGCGCCGTCCGCGGGCGCGCTGGCGCCGGGCGCGGCCGCTATCTTCGCCGGATTTTTCTTGTGATGCCTCTCTTTACTCCTCGCCTTCTCGGGCTTTCTGGCGCGGCGCGGCACGTCCGTGACGTCATCTTCGTCAGCGATCGGCCCCGCGCTGTCGTCCCTTTCGCCCGAGCTCTCGCTCTTCTTGTCGAGTTCCGCCATAGCTTCCTGAATCGCGTTCTCGAGTAAGGTGTTCAGTTTTCTACTCCTGTTGTAGTAAACGGTAATTATTTAGTCATCTACGCACGAGAGGGATCCGTATTGTGGATATTAGCAGCCTCACCGCGCGACATAATTAAATAGAAATCTCAGGTTGGGTTAATATTACAAATGTGTCGAACAAAATTAAATCTTTAGACGCACATAAATGATGGCGAGTAGCAACTACAACGAAACTCTCATAGTAAATTCTAAGGGGCAACTACGGGGGATTTCTATAGATCAACAGCAAGTAATAATAATTTGGAAATGCTAGTCCCTAGCGGTCCTGCTCGTGAGTGCGGTAGTGCGGTAGTCGGGTGTGTGGGCGGGCGACTCACTTCCGGTGCTTGGTGCGCGCGGCGTGGTGCTGGTCCAGCCCCTCGGACAGCGTCAGCAGGCGCGCCTGCGGCAGCGCGGCGGGCCCCAGCGCGCCGAACCAGCGCACCGCCCAGCGGGCCCCCGCCAGGCGCGCGCGCAGCTTGCCGGGCCACGACGCGTAGCCCTTGACCGGGCCCCACACCACGTCGCCCACCGCGAACGTGCGCGCGCGCGGCCCCGCTGGGCCCCCGGCCGCCCCCGACTCCTCCGAGCTCTTGGCATCTATCGACCGATCACAGCTGTTAGCGCGTCCGGTGCGCGGAGTACGAGAACCTCCACCGAGCTTCCGCCACCGACGAATGGTCGCCGTGATATAAAAGCACGCCCGCGCGAACATTTCCAATTAACACAGTGCGAACTCGAAACGCTGCGGTTTCACAGAAGTAGCAGCGAGAATTCAGAAAGGCATTCGACAGCGGTAGTTGAACACTTCGCAAGTTTATTAGTCGTAAAGTAATTTTAACTTAGGTGAGCATGGAAAAAATACAGTACTCTTGATTTATATATTTATGAAATAACTGTTTGATGGTCTACCACGAATGTACGTATTTTTTCCTGGCACCTGAAAGGAAGGTACGTCGTTGTCGTAGTAAAGAGAACATGTGCTTTACTTACAATGATGAACAGGTGAAATGATGATGGCTTACAATGATGCGTTAGTAATGGAATCCCAATTTTGTACCAATTTGTTACTTCGAATGTGGTGCAATGGAAAGCGACAGAAAGCCGGGTGAGAACGTTTGAACGCTGCACATCGCTGATTTATTCTGATTAGTTTCCAATACACCCTTTATTAACAGCTGTATCTTGTATTAACCCAACCAAAAGAAAACCAATGACCAATAGGATCGCATTATGTAGAAGCTGAAATATACCACAATACACATCATTAAGACGTATTCGTTGAGAAACACTCTACAAACATATACAATTTAGTAAATCCGCTTGCAGAGAGTCAATCCAAAACCAATACAAGACACAACATTATGGTAAATTTTGAATTTTGTTAGCTGTGACTAAAGCGTGAGATGGTTCTGGACATTTATTAGTACAGAGGCAGTAAACTGATGGCCGCACAATCGATACATATGTAAAGAGAACTTAAGACAGATCAAGAGTTTTATGAACAACAAAAGGGAATTACTAAAAAAGAATTCATTAAAATTACTAATTCTGTCGATTATTACTTTTATTGCTGTAAACAAAAGGGAAAATTTATTAAAAATCAATTTAATTTACTCCGGTCCTCACAAATAAGTTATTAATTTGATCACATCTACGAGTAGGTATTTTACTAGTCAGTAAATATGATACACAAAAACTACTTCTTATTTTAGACAACATATCAAGTTGCCGTGAATGAGACAAATTAATTTTTAGGTATATTGAGCACACTGAAACTAACAAATAGAGTTTCCCGCCAAAGTGCATTATTTTAAACATTTATAGCAAAGAGTCCAAAGCATAGCACAGAGAAAGATGATATAAAGTAGACTTACCATCGCCAGAACCCATATTATGTCTATCAAACACTTTCGGCATAGAAGACGAGTCTGAGCTCGTGCCCGAAAGGGGGAAATGTCTTGACTGTGTTTTATCTGGAGAACTCATACCCAGTGATTCATAATCTGTATCCTTTTGTAATCCATGTACCATATTATAATTAGCTGTCCTCATTATTTTGTCAGGCCTGTATGTGGATGGGTCGCCAAAGTCATGCTTTCTCTTGTATGTTTGAGGTCTTTCATAATAGTTGGATGTCATCGGTATGACTTGTTGGTTGTTCATTGGCGAAGAGCTCATGTTTTGATTGAAGTGCATATCGGTGGACTCGACAGGGTTGTGTGAGCGGTTTTGTCGCATCATGGGCGTGTTTGATATCATGCCTGGAATATAGACAAACTTGTACATGAACGACATATTATATTTTGGTCTTTTGAATTATTATTGAATTATAAACAAAGATACTATTGTGATATTTTTGTGTTATTTTGATTACATGAAGGCGTTTGACTGTGTAGGTCGTCGTTTCAGCCGATAGACGTCCACTGCTGGACATAGGCCTCCCCCAATTTTGGGGGGGGGTTTGCCATAATCGCCACGCTTGGCAGGCGGGTTGGCGATCGCAGTATTGTATGATGGTGGAATAAATAGAGAACGCTGCTGCCCATTCTCCTGTAAGATCCTTAGTCGCCTTTTACGACACCCACGGGAAGTAAGGGGTGGTGCAATTTTTTAAGTCCGGCACCACACAGACAACTGCGTAGGTGTATGATGACAATTCGTGCTGATAACCGTTTATGTAAAAGAAGTACAAATGATATCCATTTCATTTCCCTTATAGCAGATCCGAACTTAACGGGGATACAAATGTAAATATAAGTGAATAGTGACGTCTTCTTAAAGTCTGGAACTGCGAAAAGGAGTTGCCCAAGGCAGCGACTTGTGTCCTGTTCTATTGAATGTTTATGAAGCAGAGTAGAATGGATGCAGCTGATATGAGTTGAATGTTAAGAGGTGGTGTAACGCTAATTGGTGGATCAATTAGCTTTCGGTCAGTCTATCCATCATAAAAAAGTAGGTAGGATTTTAATTCCATACAAAATACATGGGAAAAGCTTTTTGCCGTTGCTGACTTATCTAGTAGTCAAACCTCAGTTGGTCCAATAGTTTTTTGATCCTTATAAGAAACAGGATCTATTTGCATAAATCAAAGCTTTTTTGTAAAAATTGCCTATTTTCTTGCTGACTGCATTTTTATCAAAATCTGTGACTTCGGATGAAAATTCCTCAAAAAGTTAAGGACAGTCTCCTAAGACTTCTTTCCTGTAGCTACAACGGTTAAAGTAGGTATTATTATTATTACAGCCCCATCTCAGAAATCCACACTGTATATTCCTGAGCAAAAAATGTTTATTTGATTAGCGGAAATAAATAAAGATGTATAGGTATGTAATGTGTAACTTACTTTGCGTGTCTGTGTCCGAGTTGAAGTCGTTACGTGTCACGGGCCAAGCGTGCTCACGCGATTCCGCAATATCTTGCTCACTGCTAGACACGCATTGCACCATAGCCTGGAAACAATTGTCAAAACATTCACAAACCTCTTTTTTTGTTTTTTAAATGCGTTTTATGTTGTTTTACTTTCTTTCCTTTTAGTTTGAATCTATCCTGTTACTAAATCATGCATCAAACGATTTTGAAGAAAAAGTACTTATTTCGTAGAAGAAACGCGCCAACATACCTAGATTAAATAAATAAAAAACCGGCCAAGTGCGTGTCCGGACCACGCACAATGAAGGGTTCCGTAGTTGGAATGAATTTATCCCAAAAACAAACTTAACATTGTAGTTGAAAAACATGTTCTCCCACACATTCCAACTGAAAATGTAAGTTTGTATGCACAATATTGAGAGATTTACCATGTTGTTCTAAGATCACAGACTTATAGGTTTTTCTGTAATCTATAGGTATAGAACCATTTTCTGTATTTTTTTCCAAAATTTTAGGGTCAGTAGTTTTAGAGATAAGGTAGAGGACTGGTATATTTTCGTCTATTTTTTTAAATAACTTTAATACAATTTACTAAAACATATATTTGAAATCCTCACAGTAAGCCCTTTCATAAGATATGTCACATGGTACAGATTGCGAAACTTTTTTTTTAATTTTCTAATTGCCCCCCAAAAATGACCCCGATATTCAAAATTCATTTATTTACGTCACACGTCTGTGTTTGGGTCACAGAGATTCATGTGTACCAAATTTCAACTTAATCGGTCCGTTAGATTCGGAGCAAATTGGCTGTGACAGACGGACGGACATACAGACACACGAGTGATCCTATAAAGGTTCCGTTTTTTTCCTTTTGAGGTACGAAACCCTAATTAGAGCATGTTCTGAAAAAAAAAGTGCAATTTGGAAGCATAAGGGAGTTCTCTATTGTACTATGATAATGATTGTGTTGACCGACCGTGTCTGACCGATACTGATAGTCTATAGCCGTTTCTACCTGTAGATTGTTTGGTTGTTGTATTATTTTCCTATATTTGTGAATAGATTCAAGCCGTGTGTCCGATAGGATTTCCCATTGGCAAAAAAGAACAAATTACCAAACAAACTTTCATCCCCTATTTAAACTCTAGGAAGAAATCCTTCCTTACCTTCGTCCTACATAATACATTTATACCCAGCGGTTAAGGCTGTGCGTTGTCTGTCAATGAAAAGAATTTAAGATTTTATTAAAAAGATGTACGCAAGAGGAATATTACCGAGGAGCTAGCATCCGCGGGCTCGGGCGACTTGGTGGTGGTGTCGGCGTAGTGCGCCTGTGTGGACAGGCAGCGCGCCGCGTACAGCCGCGGGCTGCCCGCCGCCTCCAGCGCGCCCAGCGGGCTGCGGGGGGGCACACTGTACTTAGGAATATGTAAGGATCGATCATGGGAAAAAGTATTATTAACTCACGCGTTAATAATTTATGTGGCCTGTTACTTATGTTTACGAACAAAATAATAATATCAAGAACAATTTTGTACATAAAAAAGAGGTTTATAACTAGTGATCGAATTGGCTATTGCAATTCAGGGTCAACAACCTCAAACAATATCATTATTATGGATAAGCCCTCGGAAATCCTGGATCACAGGATTTCGAAATTTTGATGTATTTTTAAATGTATTCAAGCTTTTATTGACGTGAATAAACCTTTATAGCTGGTTTTGATCAAAATCAGAAATTAAAGCCACTTATAAAAAAAAAACTCTAAAAAGGGAAACATTAAGTAACCACTTTAGACCAATCACTCCCCGGTTTGCGTCGATTTTTTGCAGACATGGAATCTTTTTTTGGAGAACTAAATTGCAGATTAAAAATGATAGAAATGTTACCTGTGCGTGGTGGTGTCGGGCGGGCTGCCCACGGCGTGCGCGGAGGGCGACTTGCCGCGCTGCTGGTTGAGGCGCGTCTGCGTCGACACCGAGTGTCGCACGTGCGGCGCCAGCGGGAACTCGCCCATGAACTTCATGTACCCATCCGCCTCCGCCTTCACTGAACCCTCCGTCTGACCGCGACTGAACTGAACCCCTCGGTGTTTATCCTCCCTATGATCCTCCTGAACGTTCCCAGGCGGAGACTCGACGATACCCCTCCCCCTGTGATTCCCCATCGACTTATTAGCCAATAAAATATTCGGATCTATACTCAATCTCGACGCGTTCCCACCCAAATTAGTCGTTATCGATGACAACTGCGTGTTATGAGAGTTCGAAACGAGAGTAGTCTGCTGTTGCACTATTGTCGTGTTCTGGTGCACGAATGTTGAATTGCCACGGTTACTCGTCGCAGACGACAGGGACACTTGTTTCGGAGACAGCGGAACCATTAAAGCTTGTCCCATCTGATTGGTCTGTATGAACTCTTGTGTCTGTAAATTACTAGATCTGACTTGGGGGTTATTGAATGTTACGTTTGTTGGACTCAAATTAGCAAGCAAAGGACTAAGTTGACCATTGAAGTTTGGACTATTCATCATTACTTGACTGTTAGGTGATATGAATTGAGCTCCTGGACTATGCTGCGATTGTATTATTTTGCCCTGCTGGTTTTGAGCTCGTAAGACGACGCCACCGTTTGTGCTGGCTGCGAATACTCCAGAATTTTGTACAGGGGTCAAAACGTTTTGGCCATTGACTGTTTGTAACTGTAACTGCATAGGCATTCCCGTGGAGTTATCTGGAATGATGGCCGTGCCGTCCGCCGTCATCATCATGCCGCCGAGGTTGGGCACGATGAACTGTTGGAACGCTGGGAAGTTCGGCACCACACCGCTAGCGTTGTTTATAAGGTTCACAGGCTGGAGTAAATTGATTTGTTGCGACGGAGATGTGTTCGTAATTATTTGTTGGGATCCAAAGTTGTTGGTGTTCCCTTGTCCATTCATAACTATATGGGCTGGTGTTCCAGATTTTCCTGGCACTATCGTCAACGCTTGCAGCATAGGCGTTGGCGATATGTTATTGTTTGGAGATAATTGAAAACCACGCGGCGAGAACTGAGGACTAGTGTTATGTTGCGGTGACGAATGATGAACCATAATGTTGTTGGGGTTTTGTTGCGGAGCAGTTATTTGTAAAACGTTAGTAATATTTGACTGATTCTTTTTCTTCTTACTTCGCTTTTTCAAACTTTCTGGCGATAACATAGCCACGCCCTGTACGAAACTATGTTGATTCTTCATTTCTATTTGTCGAGAGTTGTCATTTGTTTGTCCTGATACAATACCGCCTGCTACTATTTGTGGCATCACATTATTCTGTTGCATGACTTGTCCGTCTAAAGCCATCATAGGCGGCTGGATAACAAATGGAGCTGGCATTGCGTTCACTACCACGGTTGGTTGGTGTTGGTTTACCATGGCTTGCATTCCTCCTACAGCCGGCACGACTTGCGTCACCGATGTTGTCACATTGGTCATGTTGCCCTGCATAGACGGCATAGTTGTCGACGTTTTTGGTGGAGGAGGCGGCATTTGATTACTGGATACCATAATCTGACCAGTCGATGATATCAATATTTGACCAGGCGTTGTTGCTTTTCTATTCAATTGAGACAGAGACATTGAATGCGTGCCGCTCGTTTCTAACTTCGAAGGTAGACTACCAATAACATTCTGTACCATTTCCATCGGTGATTTGGAGATCATATTCTGTGCTGTTGTACCAGCTATGTGCAACGGGTAGCTTGTTGGTAAATTAACTGAATTAATAAAAGGATCTGGTTGATTATTCGGAATGGCATATGTTGTTGCGAGATTGACACTCGGTGGTGGAGGTGGTCTTATAAAATTCGCTTGAGATGCGTTAATAGATGTAGTGGCAGTGTTGGCTTTCCCGGCTAAGACTGAGGTGACTGTATCCCGAGTGACGGAAAATCCACTCGCCATAGTAGTGACAAAAGTCTGCACATAACAAGCTTGTATTAGCGTGTGAGCGGGCCCTCCGCCCAAGTGAGGTGGTGGGCAGTACCCAGGCATGGCATTTTCTATTCTCCTTCTCGGTTCCAACCTATACAATTCTTGGGATGGTTTTAAACCCGGCTTTACACCAACCATTGATATGTTATCAACTTCCATGAGATTTTTGTTGACATTATGATTTGATATGAAATGCATTACTTGAGTTCCTGTCATGGACTGATTATTGTTAGGAGGTCCAGGCGAGTTATAAGGGTAAACTTGATTGCTGCCAGGCGTTGAAGGGTTACTAAAGTTATCTCTGCAAGAACCAGAATTTGAATAAGCTGGACTAGGCATTGGGTAGTTGCAATTGGATTGCATTGGCGAGCTATTGCTGCCATTGCTATGCGGCGTGTCTGTACTACGTGAGCTGCTCGACAACGTCGGCGACGGCTCGGGAGGCTGCAGGGTCTCTGTCATCGACACATTGCTGGTGCTCACCGTCGCAGCTTGAATAGGACCGCAGTTATCATTCACCATAGGGCTCCTTTCAATGAACGTTGATGACGTCACCGGATTGTCTTCAAATGAATGTTTAGGACTAGACGTCGTGGAATTACTCTCCATTTCCATCTTATACATTTGATGTTTCATGTATTTAAGGCGCATTTGGTTGTCAGAGTAATCTGGACTATTACTTTTCATAGATACGCAGCCTTTACAACACTGTTGCATGTTATTATCTCCGGGTTTCTCTGATAAAACGCTACTATCTGGTGTACTAGTAGGAGAATGTGACGGATTTGGCACATTACTCCTGTAAGCATTAGAACTTTCACCTGGTTTGGACACTGCATTCATTTTGTCCATCGGGTGTTGCGGAACACAACAATTAGCAGCACTAGAACCTTCGTATCGGTTAGCTTCATACGAAGAATTGATTCCCACTTGTTTAGAGATAGTATTGTTTAACAAAACCGTTTGCTGTGCCAGATATCCGCTGGGATCGTCCATAAATGATGGAACACTATTAATTTGTACTTCATCATTCATTCCTTTCGATTCCTGCATCATTCTCATTCCATTGCTGCCATATGTAAGAACTTTGTTCTCTGGATTATTTTTCTTTTTACCGCTCTTATTGTTAGTGCCCTTTGCCTTCTTTTTGTTTGTATCGACGACTGGCCACTGCTGGCCCATCATGTTGTAGTGCTGCGGTAGAGGCGGGACGCGAGAGCACATGCCTTGATTCATTTGTTCATTACTCGAAAAAGAACTGTAAGATGATGATGAAGAGTCCTCAGATATGCTGGTATTAGATTCTTCATAATCATTCTCAGATTTGGCAAGTTTCGGACTAGGACTGGTCATACAGTTGGAGGCGCTAGGTTCGTTTCGCTTCACTTGCCAGGGAGGCGTCTTTGCAGGATTCGTTTTCATCACAGTACCATTTTGTATTACTAACTGTCCCTGAGGTACATACTGACCATGCCCCTGAGACTTATTTTGGTTTATATTTTCTGCTAATTGTGTTCTATATCCCTTCATAGCCATTTCTATTTGCTTTTGATTTTGCTGTATGAATATTTGCTGTTGTTCATTAATTTTCTGCATCACTTCGGGCGTTAGGGCTTGATTTAAGCCGCAGAACATTTGTGATTCTTCTTCTTTGAAGGGATATTTGCCCTGGATATTTTGCTGCACGATGGACATTTCTTTCTTTTCTTCCTTTGCTTCTGCTTCCAGCGCATACTGAGCTATGTTCGGATTATTTTTTAAGAATGTTGCCTGTTTTTGTCCAGTGTTCACACCTATTATTTGCCCGTTCGCGCCTCGCACTGGCATCCCTGGAAGAGGTGAGTTTACAGGCGAGTTAATATTATGCCTTTGTGCAATCTGAGCCTCAAGGTCTTCCAACTGTTGTGAATGTTGTGATATCCAGCCACTATTAACAGTGAGATAATGCGAACTTTTTTGTACATGTGTCTCTTGTTTTATTTCATTATCTTGGGGCGCAGTATTTGGTATATTTTGTTGGACTGGCTGATATGAAGGCATGCAATGATGAGCGCTTGTTGGCCGCTGGGGTCCCATTGCTGTTGAATTTTCTCTGCTGGCTTCTGTTTCTTGTCCCTGTAAAATAATAAATAGAATCATCAACATTACTACGTTTAGAAAAGCAAATAATTTCATAATGTGAATGTGCAATAAATATTGCTAATGGCGTTATAATATCATTGCGATTGAAATAGAATTATGCTGTAGACAGATAGATAATTAGTTTACAATGCAATACAGAGAGTCACACAGCTCAAGCCACGATGGAGATTTTGAAACACCAATTTCGGGGCCTCTTTTGGCAATTTGAACTGGTCGGCCAGATCGCCCGAACTGATGGCGCCAGATTTCTATATAACCTCAAACCTTTCAAGTCTTAAAAGTCTACATTGAAGAAGAAATCACCAATTTGAAAAATATTTTGTGAGCAACAATTCAAAATACCGTAAAAAGAGCACAATTAATCAGCATCAACTGGGGTCGGTATCGGTCGTTTGACCGATATCATTTATCGACTTAATGTCATAAATTTTACACCTTTAATTAAACTTTCCGGAAAAACAGAGCCCATTTTTTCATTTCCACCAAATGGCAGCCAATTCACATCCTGTATATCCTCTCCTCACTACTGAACTCATAATCTAACACTCCCGTACTCCGTTACGTACACGTCGACAACACGCGTAATAAAAGTAAGGAACAGCCTTAGATAGGTAATGCTGGCAACGGTTGAGCTCTTATCATGGCTATGAATTCTTAATATCACACGTACCTTGAACTCGTTGTGCGGTCGTTCCCGCTGCACCATCAATTGTGACACGCTCACATTTGCAGGGAACCCAGCTCGCTTCTTCGTCTTTTTCTTCAGTACAGATACTTCGGAGCCCGTTACTGGAAATTATAGAAGAGTAAATTAGCTACGTCTCCAATGGTTCTAAAAAAGTGAGAGAGAACACAAAAAAAAAACTGGTGAAGTTGACTGAAAATGTGAAAATATTTCAATAAGTGCTTGATAAACGGCAGCAGTAGCAGTATAATCAGCTTATACTATTCCCACTGCTGAAACAAAGGACAAACGGATCGATCGAATCCTTCTCAACTAACTTGAGCAAGCAGTGCTCCATGCTAAGCTCCATATTCCTTCAAAACATCAAAACACAAAAGCTAATACGTTGATTCTATCTTAAATCAATTATCTCATTAGAACTGCAGGTGCAGCGGCGCATAAGCCGCTGCATAAACTTAAACGCGATCAAAACTTCAGTGCGTTAAATCGGGACAAAGAGATTCACTCGAACGTACGTCAAATAAAAGAGTACAACAAACATTGTACGCAAAGTCATTGAGTGAGGTGAGGTGTAGGAGACAGACCGGGTGACTTTGAGCTGCTCTCCAGACGACCTAATAATTTAAAACAATATATCTAATAAAAAGTAAGCGCTTCACAAGCGAATTGCTGAGTTTGATCTTATCGTTTTGATTAAAACATGAATAACTCTTTGTTTATTAAACGATTCTTAAAACAGATGCTTCAAGAGTTTTATTATTTCTTAAACTACATATTTAAATAGTTCATAACCCATCAGTTAGTTAAATCTATGTAGGACAGCGAGCATGTCAAATGTAATGATTACAATACAGAATATACCGTCTCAGTTGTGCGTGAAATATTGGATTAAGAGCAACAACAATAACAAGCTGAACTGTCAATCCATAAAGCTGACAGTACCTTATTAAAACGGTTTATGACGTCGCAATTTAAATATGTATTATGTAACAACAGGGCGGCATTACGTGACGTATTATGGATAGCGTTTATAATACGTTCACGATAGAAAAAGACAGTTTTAGCCAGCGAAGTTCTCGTAATTCTATAGTGTTTCATAATTAGTTAGCAAGCCGAGTATAATACCGTTATCTATTTGTACATTATCTGGCAGATTTGCAATTAAAATACGGGTTGTATGCGGCTCTCGGCGAGTCGAGGGTGGTCTCCTCAGCGGCAGGGTGCAGTAGGACGGGGCGCGGCGCCCGGCGGGCCGCAGGGTGGCGCGACTCGTCAGATCAATAGTCGGAGGGGCGCGGGCCCACGCCACCGGCCGTTCTGCACCACCGCCGATTGTTTCAAATTACACCCGCCTTTGTTCCCGCCACTGATCGAGTCGCCCGAGTTTTTGTTTGCTCTAAACGACCGACTTCCTTTACGGTAATTACGCATTCTGCGGCGAGCCGTACAGATTTCCCGATTCACTCCCAATGCAGTTAATGGTGTGATTATGAGAACATTACTGGACTATTGTAATAATATTTAGTAAACACGCAATTATTTTCATTTTATTGAGAATATTGTGTTTCGTTGCGTGGTCTTTAAATAACTTAATAAAGCCTGCCTTTGCGAGGGTCGGCCATATAATAACAAAAGGAACTTGTGGGCTAATATTAGTAACGTTGGTGAGTATGATTGAGGGCTATAAATAACTTTAACAGACAATAGATGCGCATCATCAACAGGCATAATAAACTGATACAATTAAAAATATGATAATTGTAATAGTAGAAACACAGGTGGAGATAAGACTGAATTGCGAGGGGTGTCGGGTGTTCTGCAGGTTGTTACTCCCGGACGGACGGCTGACGAAGTGCAGTTACCCGCTATTCATGCCACACTAAATGCACCCCCGCGCCCCTCCCACTTGCTGCCACTTAACAACAAAGAGACCGCTTCTACCCTCTTTGTTACAAGAAACAACTCCGTCGACGAACAACCACTTTTCAGTGTTAGTTTAGTCCTTTGGAGATAGCTGGTGCCGACGTATAATGACACTGCTTACTTATCTTCCTTGCAAAACTTTACTGTTATTTATATGCATGAATTTAATGAGTTGTTTATAATATTTAATTAGATGGACTATGTATACAGTCAATATCATGACTAAAGAGTACTTGGTTACAGTTTTGTTGTCTATAATAGTAATAAGGTTAAGTTGATTACAGAAAGTTACAAATATAATTTCCACACTAAGTAGTTTATTTTTAAACTGGAATGTGTGTTTTGTTTTCATTATATACTCAATACTATATAGGTACTCACAAATGATTATGCTAATAAGACAGTGTCCCATTTATTTTTTGAATTATGCATATTTTTATCATTAAGATCTTATAATAGCAACGCAACACTGTTATTAATTGATCATAAAACCTACTTTGAACTAATATCAAAAGCGCTATTGTGACAATGTAACGTGCGCAGCTTGGAGTTTTATGACGCAATTCATGGATCAATGGCTTCTTACCGGCAATCTATGTAAAGTAAGGCGAGCAATCGTAAACCTAGTTAGTATCAATGTGCCAACTCTTATTAAAGACGGGCCGGTAAGGTGCGGGTCGGCGTTTCCCCGGCTAATCCCGTTCGGTTCACACTCATGTAATTGGATGAAGGAGGGCCGAGCTCCGAGATTGCGCCCGGAACGCCCGCCCGCTAATCGGATAATAATGCCCCCGATGAACCTACTGTTACACCAAACTACAAACACATTAACTATTAACTATGTTTAATTATAAAAAGCCACGTTTTACGCAAACAAAAGAGCATTTTAAAGGTTTAAAGGGTAGTTCATTCAATGGTGAGTTAGCCAACGCAAATGTTAAACAAAAGCTTTTAATTTAGAGGTAAATGCCCCAGAGGGTGGTGGCACATTTTGCGTTCTAACGATGGAGTCCACATTTCACGCGACACTTAAACACACCTTTTATAAACGGAACGATTACTTGTATTATTCAAAAAGAAAAATGCAGTGAAAAATTATAGCTTGTGTTAAATGTCAATGCGACTTTCATGCAGTGTCAAAACCATTTAAGATTTAAAAAAAATATTAATCGTGTTTTGTCGCTGACTGTACCCGCAGGGATGGTAAAAGATGTTCCACATGCATAAATCTGTTTACTTTGCTATAATCTACATGATACATGACTTTATTTTTGTAAGTAGTTTGCACAAACACTTTTACACGTCAATCATATTTTTTTTTAAACTAGATCAGGTTGACGTTTTCTATCTGACTGCTCTGAGAAGAAAGGCCGAAACAAACTCAGAGGTCACATTTACCTGGTTTCACAAGAACTACATTGAATTTACATTCCCTTCTATATGGTCAATCACTTTGTCATCGATCTCATCTTTCGGCCAAAACAGATAATAGGTATTTACTTATGAAATTGCCGTTCTGCAGTACTGGCCATTTCAAATCAAAATAATTTTTGTTTGGCTAAGAATTCTAATTTCAAATTTATTTTATTTTAAAAACATGGTTTTTTTTTCCAAAAGTAGTCATTTGTTTATTGATTAGTATTACATTTTCATCGCATTTCAACCTTTTTCGTCATCATGGATACGTTAAAAATTCGAGTAAGTAATTATGGAATATGAGTACCGTCGCGGCAGCAACGCGGCACAAGCGGCACGCAACATCAACGACGTTTACGGAGCTAACACTTCAAACCAACGCACCACCTATTATTGGTTTGCTCGCTTCCGTTCTGGAAATTTCGACCTGAAAAATGAACCTCGCGGTCGTCCGAAGACTTTGGTCGACAATGACGAATTAAAGGCGATTGTGGAAGCTGATGATGCTCAATCTACGGCTGAATTAGCAGCAGTTTTCGACGTTAGCGTCAAAACAATATTGGTGCATTTGCGTCAAATTGGCAAGGTAAAAAAGCTTGACAAATGGGTGCCCCACGAACTTGAATGATCGCCAGCGCGAAGTACGCGTCGAGACGTGCCTTGCACTGCTCAACAGACACACAAATGAAGGAATTTAGAACCGCATTGTTACCTGCGATGAAAAATGGATTCTGTTTGATAACCGCAAGCGCTCAGCAAGTTAGTTGGATCCTGGTTCAGCACCTAAACAATGCCCTAAACGAAAACTTACCCCTAGGAAAGTGATGGTCACTGTTTGGTGCTCCAGCGCCGGTATGATTCATCACAGCTTCTTACCAAACGGGGTGAGCATTACTGCAGATGTGTACTGTGAAGAACTGAACACAATGATGGAGAAGCTGGCACATCTCCAACCAGCATTGGTCAATCGCTCGTCTCCGCTGCTCCTGCACGACAACGCGCGACCTCATACTGCAAAGCAGACGGTCTCCAAGTTGCAAGAACTGGGGTTGGAAGCTCTCCGTCATCCGCCCTACTCACCAGACCTTGCGCCTACAGACTACTACTTTTTCCAGAATTTGGATAACTTCTTGGCGGGAAAAAAATTCAATACCCGAGAGGCAGTACAAAATGCCTTTGAAGAATTTGTTGCCTGCCGTCCAGCTGATTTCTTTAAAAAGGGCATCAATAAACTGCCACTGCGTTGGCAAAGATGCATTGATTGCATGGGTGATTACTTCGATTAATACAAATAAAAAATACATGAAAATTTTTTTTTTAAATTTTTTCATATAAAACGGCAATTTCATAGGTAAAGACCTAATATTTATACCGTTTTGAAAAGAAAACATACTCATCGCAATCATATTTTAAATACTGATTATGAATTCAGCTTTCGCTGCAGTATCGCCGATGAATAATATGTGTATGATGTAATATTGTTAGCTCACTCACAGACCTCATTCATTATTACAATTAATGATTTATATTTCATTGGTGCAATTGAATTAAGTGACTGAATTGCCAGTTCGTACTCGGATTTTCCGATACGATATTCTTTCTGCTTCTCTCTTCCCTTAAAAGAGCTTACTTCGACGACTACCAACGCACTGCCCCGCACTGCATTAAATGCATTCTACTTGAATCGAAGACATTGTGATATGGCAACAGTAAAACTATTTAAGATTACCGACTTAAAAGCCACCAAAATGGCGCCTTTAGCATCTGTTGGGGGAAGGTTCCCTACCAACCTGTCGAAACGGAAGTCGAGTTCAGTGAAAAATTATTGTCATAGTACAAGTAGACCAGAGTTACATAGATTTATCAGGGAATTATCCGGAACGGTAGTGCTTTATACCTTTTTTCTGTTCCATGTTTTGTGGTGGTGGCGTTGCTGGCGACTGCGCGCGCGCTTGTAGCGTCGTCAGCAGTTTCCGCTTATGGTTGCACAGTTTAGTCAGCTCCGCGCCCGAAGCCGCTTGATAAGGTTTGCTTAACACCTGAAGAAAAAAATTAAGAAACGTTTTATTGCACTGTCCTGTAGTTAAACTGTTGTAGATTTAACGGTGGGTCTGGAAAAATTTTGTTCATGTTTTGCAATAAGGAATTTCTCCCAGTAGCAGTCCGGAGTCTGACTTTGGGCCTAGTAAATTGATTGCAATTTACTAGCCCTAAAATCAGACTCAGGACTTTGAAAACTGAAAAATTATCCCATTTGGAAAATGATGATGATAGGGGAGCAAGCGTATTGACGCTTGCTCCCCTATTACATTGGATCATTTTAACAAATATGGCGACAAGCGGGACCTTTGCCTACCTCTCCAGGGAACACGGGCGTGATGCTACTATGTCACATTCGTACGTTAGTGTAATTAAAATGCGACAATAGATATTTAGATGTAAACTCCTAGATTAAAACTAATGGTAACCTTATCTACAGGATTTATAATGGAAATATTTGCATGACGTCCATTTTATTGAACACATACAATAAGGGTGACTCATTGAGATGGGTCGTATAAATTTTACTACGGAAAACGGAACCTATTCCACTGTCTGGCTATTAAATGGTATTAATTTTGACTTTGGGCAGGGTCCGCATTTTCCCGCAGGCACTCGGTGTCTGCAGTGTATCTGCAAGAATGTCGAGATTTAAACTAAGTTGCACACATTTTGCGCCTGTTGGCTCTTCAATTGTTAATTATTATGATGACATATTATTATTATAAGTGTAATAGTTTAAGAACCGTCTATACTGAATCACTTTAATTACATTAGGTATTTAAGCTAATGTTAGCTGATATATTGAACAGAATTTAGTTATAAATTTCATTATAGAGCCATAATTATAATACTACTAGTAGCCATATTTTCATAACGCGTTAATAATAACCGGAATCGATTGGAACTAGGCTACTTTCAGCATTACTAGTGAGTGTAACCAATCATAGAGCGTTGCATTTCCTGATTTCACGCCAACCAACCGCTAGTTACGATCTAGATCGCAGATCTAACATAACACCTTAGATTGCTTCATGTAAATAAGTTATTAATTATACTCTTAAATAAACGTAAACAATGCTCCATTGTGGAAGACATCCTATTGCTTCCTTATAATCAGTAAGCAAATGACAAATAACTATGCAAGCAAACCAACAATCAGTTTGTTATAAATATTTGAACATCCCAGAATAAGAAACCAAAACAGAAATCTTAGAGCAGAAAAAAGGAACTTCGACACAGAGCGATGCTTGGAAAGAATCTTCATTCCCGTTTCTAGGAATAGGAGTAGCTAATCTATATACAGGCTCAAAATACACATTAACCTTAGGTAAGTATAGGCTTTGCATTTAGAATTCATAATTAAAGTTCTAGGAAAATCTAAATTAGATTTAACTTACAGGCTTGAATTTATCTCACAAAGGCGTACGAGTAACATTAATCTATCGGCATGATCCGTAATCACGTTTGACTATATGTGGTCATTGTTCGATTTAAGCTGTACTCACAATGCAACAGAGTATGCATTGAGTACAGTTAGGTTGCGATAATATTGTGCTCGATCTGCGAACACGTCCGCCATTCATTATGGACGGACGCCCACTGTGCACGGCTGCACACGCAAATTGCTCCACGCTCGCCCGCTGACACAGCTGCATACGACTTGTACCCAATGTTTGTACAAAACGAGGAAATTGTCGTTCCCGCGGCTCTAAGTAACTGGTGTGTTAGCAGTGTTAGCACTACTATGGTAATGAGAGGGAGGTTTTTAAAGAGCTGCAATAGTAGATTTGCTACTAAATGTTCTACAGCTTATTCCTGCTTAGCGGTGTGAAGTGAAAAGGGAAAGACACAGTACCTAAACAGATTTATTATGATTCTCTATACCAGTGAGGTCCATCGACATCGAAGCCTCCACTGGGAATTCTGTCTATCAGCTTGCTTGCTCAGTTTTGTGCTGGTTCGTTCTTTCTAGTCTATCCTATGCTTTGAGCAAAAGCCTTTCTTCGTGTTGCCCAGTTCTCTGTTTTGAAGGAACTCATCCAAATCATCCCGCAAACTCAGTGGTTTGCTGCGACACCGACAACTTTCTCAGGATACCAGGATAGATTGGTGTTATTCGGGCCTACAGTTCGCTTTAGCTGCACCTTCGGTTTTATCACCGCATTGTTGTCACATCAATTAAAGCATTTTGTTTGGTTTCACTTCTATCTTATAAATAAGCCTTAGCGCCTCAATTTCACACTAAACGAATTAAGAACCCAAACCTTTATGATTATGGAACCATCTGTTTCCAAACTAAACGCACACTTGTCCAGTTTTTAATTAACATAAACAAGACAGTACCTTCATGCGGCGCAAACAGAAGGTCGTGGCTGTCCTTGTACCAGTTAGCGTGCAATCACATTTGCAGCTAAACGTCAAATTATGACTTATGGTATACATAGCTAAATACGCGTGTCTGACAACCATTCACGTTGGTCATTAAAATTATAATGTATTTTCTCGTATCGTTAATCTAAGGATTTAAGTGGTGAGGACATTGAAGATCTTTAATAATCTTAATAGTAGGTATTCGTGAGGAGTATTGTTCGGAAGACGTTTAGGATGATGATGTACTGTAGCGATCTGCCTGATTATCAGTGATCGGAATAGGCTGAGTATATTTACGTAAAGTTTAAAGAACAGAGACGAAAATCGGAGACTTCCTTTTGACAATTTTTTTTTACCGGTAAATTTACCGGAACTTTAATTATTTAACTTTCAATATCTTATTTTATCATTAACATCATAAATGCTTTAATAAATCGTAAGCAATGTTTTGATAAATAAAATAACCAATATAAAAAAACCGGGCAAGAGCGAGTCGGACTCGCGCATCGAGGGTTCCGTAACATCCGGGTTTATGCATAAAGTTTATGTTTATGAAATTAAATGTTTTTTTTTATTTTTGAGTTGATTGAATGAATGGTAAATTGTGGTTTACGATTTTTGACGTATTAAAAAAAACTACTTACTAGATCTCGTTCAAACCAATTTTCGGTGGTAGTTTACATGGTAATGTAGATCATATATTTTTTTAGTTTTATCGTTCTCTTATTTTAGAAGTTACAGGGGGGGGGGGGGGGGAACACACATTTTACCACTTTGGATGTGCCTCTTGCGCAAACTATTCAGTTTAGAAAAAAATGATATTAGAAACCTCAATATCATTTTTGAAGACCTACCCATAGATACCCCACACGTATAAGTTTGATGAAAAAAAAAATTTGAGTTTCGGTTCTAAGTATGAGGAACCCTAAAATTTATTGTTTTTTTCTTTTTTTGTGTGAAAACCTTAATGCGGTTCACAGAATACATCTACTTACCAAGTTTTAACACTATAGTACTTATAGTTTCGGAGAAAAGTGGCTGTGACATACGGACGGACAGACAGACAGAAGGACAGACGGACAGACAGACAGACAGACAGACAGACAGACAGACAGACAGACAGACATGACGAATCTATAAGGGTTCCGTTTTTGCCATTTGGCTACGGTAAAAATAGATATATTTTTAATATTGGTTATTATTTTTTTATTTAGCATTTATAATGTTAATGAAAGTTAACAAAGTTTAAAGTTACATAATTAAAGTTTCGGTAAGTTTACTGGTAAAAAAAAATTTTGTCGTAAAGAAGTCTCCGATTTTCGTCTCTGTTCTTTAAACTTTAGGTAAATATACTCAGCCTTTTCCGATGACTGCTGATTATGTTCATTTGCGTACTCCGTAACCTGCATCCCAATTGCGTAACACAACATTTATCTCAATCTGAATAATTTTGAAGGATATTTGTAATCCGTTGCTTCATATGTTCGAAAAAAATTAAATTCAAAATTTAAAAAACCCCCGACACAAAAAAATAATAAAATTAAATGTAAGTAATTGGAAAAGGACCAAATAATTTAAAAACCCCCAACTTAAAGAATCTAGGTAACGAGACTAAAACAGACAATTCATATGGCAGTCGGGGGACCTCTTAGAATAGAAGGTGTTCCATAGAACGGTCCCCCGACTTCCATGTGAATTTATCTGTTTGTTGTTGGGGGGTTTTTAAATTATTTGGTCCTTTTCCAATTACTTACATTTAATTTTATTATTTTTTTGTGTCGGGGGTTTTTTAAATTTTGAATTTAATTTTTTATTTCATGCTTTTTGTAGGGACTCCTTAATTTTTGTATTTCATTTCTTTTATAATCTTGCGTTTCAAGATTCAGGTAATTTGGTGTTTAATCGGGTTTTTTATCCGTCAAAAAATAATTATTAATTTATAGTTGAAGAATAATTTTTTAGACTAACAGATTTTTTTGTTTTATTATATCCTTTTTCTCGTTTTTCCTTTAGTTATTCAACTTTCGTACAAGTATTTCACAGCTATTAGATATCTTAGGTATTTCAGATCTAGTTTATCAAATGGGACTGCGACACTATCTGATTTAGAAATACCTACGCTTTTTAAGTAGGATAATTCCATTCGTAATAAAAATAGTCAAACTTAGTGATCGTAGGTACCAGTCATCACTCCACTTCCCTCAGCATTCTAGAGCATTGATCAGACCAAAAAATATTTTCAAGTTTTTAGTTTTCATTTCGTTAGTTAATATTCCTCATTCCCTTTCAATATAGTGTACTTACATTATTCTACTTGTGAAGCCCTTGCATTTGATACCTATATTGAAGGAGTTGTGAAAAAAACTATAATTCGCCATTTTGTGGTGGCGGCCATCTTGGATTTGTAATTTGTAATACCGTATAGTATTCTACTAGTCAAGCCCTTTCATTTGATACCCATATTGAGGGAGAAGTGAAAAAAAAATGTAATTCGCTACTTTGTGGTGGCGGCCATCTTGGATTTGAAATTTATCATAGTGTATAGTATTCTACTACTCAAGCCCTTTCATTTGATACCCATATTAAGGGAGTTGTGAAAAAATATGTAGTCCGCCATTTTGTGACGGCGGCCATCTTGGACCGATTTTCATCAAACATAGCTAAGAACACTCCCGACTAATTCACCTTTCAAACAAAAAAAACAAAATTAAAATCGGTTCATCCGTTCGGGAGCTACGATGCCACAGACAGACACACACACACACACACAGACACGTCAAACTTATAACACCCCGTCGTTTTTGCGTCGGGGGTTAAAAATGTGTCTGCTCAACAACGTAAATAACGCAATGAATTTCGTTGAACTGTCAAAATGAAACCCATTGCTACTGATAGTGTGTTACCCAATTACCCCCCCGACCGTAATTGCGGTGAAAGTTAGTGAATCATAAAATGTCTCTTCGAATTAACATTTTGGGTTTATAAGAGAATATCAGAATATAGGCAGACTAACAAACAAATTCATGATACTTTATTGATCCTCGCATAGTGATAGCTAGCTACATTTATTCACCATTAATGCAATTATATTTAATACTTGTTCACCAACACTTCGCACCTAAAGTAAGGCATGACGTCACATACGCGGTTCAGAAGCGTATTAAAATTCAAATACTAACCTATTGGAATGCTAAACGTTCAAATACTTACGACCCAATTGGTTACATTATTGCATTGTCTACTGAATTATAGATAGCACGACCAAAACTGTCGGTTAAGTGTATGTCGCAATGAGAGTTCATAATAAATCGTAACATAAAGGGATGCCCATATACAAGCCTATACCTATTAGATCCTATACAGAGATCAGATCTAAATGTATCAGACATATATCTATATGGAACCTCTATTATAGGAATATAAGCGCAGTTAGCAAATGAAGACACTAAAGGATAGCAGTACAAAAGACCGCAAAAACTACTCGTGGTAGTCGGTTATGTATATCTACTAATAATAAAGTTGAAGAGTTTGTTTATTTGTTTGAACGCGCTAATCTCAGGAACTACCAGTCGGATTTGAAAAATTGTTTTTAGATAGCCCAGTTCTTGAGGAAGGCTATATATAGGCTACTTAACATCACGCTTAGGAGCCGAGAAAAACAAAATAAAACGTCAGAAAGAACGCTAAGCGAAAGCGAAGTAATAGCGATGCGATGCGACGGGGTGGGTCGGGAAGACAAGAAATTCCACGCGGAACAAGTCGCGGGCAGAAGCTAGTCAGAAATATTTGACCACTGACGAACCACTCACAAGCCTCGACATCTTACAAAGTAGAGATATAAGCAAGTTGAAGGGAGAAATATTAGTTTCAATTCTACAATAGCTATACTAATACAGATAGATAAGCCTACAACACAATGCAGCTGGTCATTACAATATGAAACCAATCAACGTGATGGACGCGGCTACATCGGTGTGACAGACGCGTCCTGAGCTGAACACGGCGCGCTAACTAATGACTGGAGTCTAATTAATAGCTACCTATCGCAGCTGAATGCGTTATTTGACTCAATATCCAATAGAGCTGATGGAATGTTACGAATGTTAGCTTGTAACAGTACATCAGCCTGAATACAGCGCGCTTCGTGCAGGAAAATATAGCAATAACTTGTTTTTTTAACAACTTTTTTGAGTGGGTCTGTTTTTTTTTTGGGTTCACATGTTTTGTTCAACAGTTAATTAGTACTTCGAAACTAAAGTACCGTGTTAATTAAAAGCAAGGTACCGGGTACAACCAATTTTACATCTTATTTGCGTGCGGTATCGCAATCCGTCAAGTAATTTGTCGCTGTATCGTCGGGAGCTCGCCACTAATTAACGGGGACATTTACGGCTGCCAAACTTGCCTGTATCGGTACAACACGGCTCCCCAATTTCCACACCCCCACTGCGGTGGCCGCAGTGCATTCTCTGCAAAGTTAGTGTTGGCGTCAGCCCTGATAAATTACGTTCAAACACCCCAACGGTTATTGTATTGCAAATAGGAAATTTTGTTGATGGTGGCCATTTAAACATCGTTATTACATGACTTTTAAAGGAAATCTGTAAATAATGAATGCATAAATAAGTTAATAAACAAATTATACCGCATAATGGGCCTGATTTGCATATAAGAAGACAATTCACTACACGGAGCTTTGAGAGTCGTTATCTTGTCGTTGAACGGGAGGTGAGCGGCCGTAAAAGTAAATTAATGGACCCATTCTGCAGGATTTACCCTTCCGTAATTTGGGTCAAACTCTTGTGAATACAGATAAATATTCGCAAGAGGAGTGCCTAATAAAGGTAAACAATATGACTTTTGTCCTTAGAAAAAAAATACGCAACAATAAAAAGATTGATACGAATGTTAGGTACACGTCCATGGTAAATGTGTATAATGTACATAATTATAAATATAACACTTCTAAAGAGAATAAAAAGGATTTTTACAAAACTGTGGGAATAAAGAGGGGTTGATAATCATATCAACAAAGGACTTGTTATGTTATTATTACCAGTCATCTGTTTACCTATCATTGTATCCCCTTACAATCAAATCCAATAACAAGCCAAGCTCGTCACTTGGGGTGAGGGAAGTTTACCTACATATCTTTATGTGTATTGAATATCGATAGCCTTGACCTCGATAGCAACACAGGGGTTGCTGCAGTCCCCTCGACACATCATTAAACATTTATGCTGTCATGTTACTATAAAGTGGAAGTTAATTTGTCTGTAAACTAGAACAATTTGAAAGGAAATTCACTTTAAATGAGGCAATTCTTAGCAAGAACATTGGCAAGATGGACAGCTTCGTGAACTGTCATAGTATATGGCTCCATTGCATTGGGAGCTGATCCCGGGGTTTACAATGGTCAATAAACAAAGCTCGTAGACTCAGACAATGCCGGCTTCGGTGGCTAGCTAGCCGTATCTCACCATCGCGATCGGGGCGGCGAAGCGTGTCGCTTACGACTGTCGGTGAATACATTTTATTGTCCCATATGCACGCATGTTAACTCACATTCACATAAAGCCAGCGTGTTGTGTAGTAGAAATAAACCCTGCAAATATTATTAGGTACATAAACTTTCATATACTTTATGATTATTACACGAAGATCAAGTAAATGATTATGCCTGTTCTTGTGAACACTTTAAGAGTAAACGAACATAAATTTGATTAGATAATCCAATGAAATACGGCGCGTATTCAAATATGACATAAAAGCAAAAGTCAACAAAACAGTCTGCATCAGCACTACATGGTTCTAAAAGAGAGACCAACAAGAACCGTTAGAGCGAGACACTCTAAATAGAAATTGGTGTGAACAAAACCATACAACCAGCCGTAGTACCAATACAATTTATTTAATGTTCTAGCTCTCGCTTTATTCCAAACGAGGTTCCTATCGGATCGGAATGTTACGTACTGCCCTGCACGGTCGCCACTTTCACCTCACTGTTGGAAAGTTGGCAGCGTTTAGCGTTTAGAGACCGACTAAACGTTTATTAAAACTTGCTCGCACAATGTGGTACATTTTCTGCTATGTTTGCTTTAAACTATTTAACTAACCATAATATACGGATTAGCATTTAGGCAATTATTTAATATATGTATATAATTTGCGTTTATAATTTTATTGGAAGTAGCATCAACAAAATAAATTTAACAGAGAATGATTTACCAATTCAAATCGCCACACTGAATGTATACGATACAACAAGAATAACCGATTGAAAGTAGTGATTTAAATCGAATAACATTGAGCATAAGGATCACGACCTCGATCGATCGCTTAAATGAGCTTAAATGTCACTTGAAGCGGTTGCCACGCGGAAGAGCCGTGATTCTTTGTTCTCAGATGAAGACAAGTCAAAACAATGAGATACTATCGCTACACTGCGAACCTTTCCGATAAATCGACATTGTTTACCAATCAATCCAAGGTGACGCTGCGAATTTTTAAGTTGAAAAATTAAAATGACATGGTCTTATTTTATAAATACTTACTTGTAAACTGTTTAGGTATAAGTAATTATGTATCAGATCAGAAATGCATATTTCGAAAGTTGTATTAATATTAACACACAAATGAGAAATGATGCTGCCCTCATTAAATTTAATAAAGAACCACTCGATCTCTGAGTCTTCACAAGAGAATCTTGCCAAACAATCCAAAGTAATATTTTGGAATTTATGCTTCGAATCGGCCGATCATAAATAGAAACATAATGGTCTATAAACGTCTTAGCAACAGCTGAAAGTGTGGTCGCGATAGGATCGTTGTCAGTGCCGGAGGGTCAGCGCTTACCTCACGACTGGCGAGGACCGCGACACAGCGTCACGATGGAGAGTCGACTACTAGGCAGGTAGTTATCATAAATACTGCTATATCTGGACATGCGGAGACGGCGATCAGTGAATTGTACGCATCAGTATGGCTACGGACGGCCCGAGAAGGCGAAAACAGGAAGGTTTATGGAAGGAATTGAATGATAAACTATAGGCAGCCTTGAAATGCAGAATATCCCCTTGAACATGGTTAATAAGGTATTAACTGAAACCGGAGTAGTAGATATCCATATAATCACATTTTTTGCTGACATGCAAATAAAGCTAGATATGCATATTATCTGAACATGTTGCACTAAAACTAACTGTACTTACTAACACAGTCGTAAGTTTTACTAACAATCTTGTTTGAGACTTGGTCACTCTAATAACGAAAAATTCTATTCTAGTCTATTAACATGAGACACGATCATTATTACCTGCGGGGTTAATTCATAACATTAACAGTTGCAATGGCTTTCATTTTGATAGGTCATTACGTTACGTTAGTACATTATTTACGTTGTTGAGCAGATTTTTTTTTCGCTAATTTTTAATTGGCAAATATCCTTCAAAATCATAAGATTGTGGTTGATAGTGTGTTTAATCAAGGTGCTGAATAGGTTAATTAATAGTCATGAAGGTTGTGAGTCCTAAGATTTATCAGCTCATGTCGGACTGCTTCTTGGACTACGTCTCATGTTGACAAGAAATTTTTCAAAGCAATAACTGACAACAGATGCAACTAATACATAAGTTATCTAAAGAATAAACGTGCCTTGACATATTATTTCATCACATCGCGCTTTTATGGGGCTGACCATAAACAGTGTTTAGAAAATTAATGGAGGCAGCATATAATCGGATTGTAAGATTCTTTGTTTACTTTTAAAATATACGCTAGGCCCGCATAAATAACGCAATCTTAAATAGCGCCGAAGAACAATATGCAACTTTTAGCTATCAAAGTGAAAACATCAACTGCATTACAAAAATATAACAGGAATGTAAAATCTTTTTTAAATCAGCACGTCGAGAGACCCACACAGCTTTCATCCAGAACTAGATTTCCTTTTAATGCATGCCGAAAGTTGGAATGCAGAAAAATAACAAAACGAATCTGAGGACAAAAATAAGAGGCAGTTAAAATCGTTTCATGACTGGAGCTATCAAGCTGATACGTTCTAGTCCTCAGATTCAGGATGATCAATGTAAATGATGGAAATCCATTTACAACATTATAACTGATTGGTTCTTTGAGGTTCTCTTTTCATCGTTTTTGTATTCTCTCTAAGGATTTAAGGTTTTTTTTTTCGAACTTAAAGGATGACTCTATCTTTACTCCTACTTTGGCAAGACATAATGTCAAACCAAGGCTCAAATAATCATCCAATGGAGACGATAGAGGCACAGATACGAGTGGATCAGTGCTTCAACTGAATGTGAAATCGAGATGTCGCCGAGTGTATCTCAAGACGAATGCATGGAACAAAGAGGAATCGATGAGAGTGCGGGAGTGTGGGGATACAGGCGAGTGCACCGACCTCCCCCCACCCCCACGGGCCGCGGTGCAATTTGTACATTTCAAGTGCATACAAAGGCGATGCGAGGAGGTCGCAGCAAGCTTTGACAGAATTAACTTGTCCGTCGCACAAATGCAACTGCGAAGGCTCACCTTTATTGGATCGCCTGTACAAACGAGACGGAATGTTAGAGGCACTTCATAGTTCATCCCGTTACATGCTGAATGACTTTACAATTTGATTTGCCATCTGCCAAAGGGGCTGCAGCGGCTTTGAGTGTAGAAATTAATTTAAACTCTGCTCTGATGTCAATAATTATGCAACGACACATTTGATGAATAAAAAAACCGGTCAAGTGCGAGTCGGACTCGCGCACCGAGGGCTCCGTACAAATTTGTAGGTATGTCAATAGTTTTAAAATTATTTTTTTTGTAATGTAACTACGGTTTTCGGATTGTTCCTTTACCTGTGCTACATGACATAGCTTCTTGCCAAATTTAATGATTCTAGGTCACCGGGAAGTACCATATAGGTTTTAATTTCAGAACATATACGCCCGTATCTTTTGATTGCGTTGACTCAGAAGTTTGATTTTTTCACTGCTTCAAGGGATTGCAGCCTTGAGTATTTGATATTAATTTCAACTTGATAACTCCACGCGTTCCTGAGAAAAAGGGTCTTGACAGACAGACGGAGAACGAAGTGATCTTATGAGGGTTCTGTTTTTCCTTTTGAGGTACGGAACCCTAAAAACCCTTCAGAACTCCTCATAATAGCTCAGAAAAACCACGAAAATAAGAAGAAGTAATGCAAATAGCCCAAATTGCATAACGAGGCCATTGTAAACAAAGTGGGACAAACTAGAGTAAAATAACGAGTCACTTGTTAGGCAATGGCAGTGTGCTCTGAATAAATATAATGTGGCCAGTCGACTGTACAGTATAATGCTCTTCTTGTTATCGACAGCACGTGGATCTAGCTCTACGTGTGTTCTACCGAATGTAAATTACATTCAGTGTACACAAACACACATTACACAAACAGTCGCGAATTCCGAGTAATTATGGTGAAACATGATCATGGTAATTAATTAATGAGGTGTAATTGGAGTTAATTTACATGTAGAAAAGAAGATTGAAGTTTTTTTCTGGGTAGATTTAAGTTTTTAACACGCAATATACAGGGTTATTGGTAAACATTAACAACCTCTTAAGAGGTCATTGTACTCATAATTATGAACAACTTTTACTTTGGGACCAAACCTGAAATCGCGAGAAAAATATTAGCTGTTCCCTACATTTTGACGAGTTATACGAACATAAATGTAGGGAACAGCTGATTTTTTTTTGCGATTTCAGGTTAGATCCCATAGTAAAAGTTGTTCATAATGATGAGTACAATGACCTCTTAAGAGGTTGTTAATGTTTTACCCTGTATAATGTTTTACACCCAAAATTTAAAGCTCATTTCACATAAATGTATTGTGTGACTAGCTAGTAGAAGAACCATAATGTAGATGACTGATAATTTTCTTCAGAATCTGCTCAGTTTTGATAATGTGAATGTTAATTATGAATAGGAATAAAATACACATGTTTAGTTTGTCTAAAAAGAAAAGTCTCGCCTAAGCAAAAGCCGGGTCTTGTGAAACGGGTTTTAAACTCATTACCAATAAACAAAAAAACTCTTATAGTTATTTATTTGGTGACAATTATTTTATCGATAACAGGTTGTGATTTTCGTGTTTGGTAACTTGTTTAACACAAACATAGAGCGCACGAACTTAAGACATGGTGAATTTAATTCACATTTTTTCAGCTGTCTGATAGCTCAATGTGTATAAAATCATGTTATGTATTCACGATTCACGACAAGCAATTTCAATGTTTTTTTCAAAAGGAGTACATAGTATTATGTTTACATAGCTGCCAAAGTTATTCCTGACGAATAACTCATTCTATACATATGTAACTACTAATGCTATCAAGTTGAAATTTGGAATAGTTTTAGATGACGTTTGCCCAACTATTTTTCAAATAAGAAATAAATACAAATATATGTATATTTTTTGCACAGGGACTGAAAGGGGGTCTGAAAAATTCGAAGTGGGGCTACTAGGGGTATCATTCGAGGGTTGAAAGGCTAATTGGTCTAAGCGGCATTTTTTGCAATATTGAGTTTATGTATCTATACATATTCGGAATCAGCAAATTTTTCTCCGTTGTTTGAGATAGGTTTCAAGATTTTTTGAGTACTTTTTTGGCGCTTAGCACCCACTGCAAAACAGGCCTCATTTCTAAGCTCATTGATCTATACGACATAAAATTAGACAAATTTGAGGTCGCTATTTTGATTTTTCGAACTTTTATAACGTGTGTCGATTAAGGCATTTGGCTTTTTCGCCATGTTTGTGGTTTTGTCGTTTGGCCTATTTTGCATCAAAGTGGCATACCAGCCTCAAAAATAATTATCTTATGGAAATTGCTGAATTATGATGGCCTAAGCATCAATGTCTACTATAATCTAGTAAGGGTTCATTTTGTTTCACCCTGCAGTCCCTCTGCATCAAACTACTTCTCTCTGGTGCAACACCATCATGTTGCTTATGCTCATTGGGTATATTCAACTGTCAGTTGACTTTGAGCTAATGTCATTTTCTGATTTCTCTCGTACTATTTTATTGTAGGTCGATGCTTGAGCCACTTTCTTTCAACAATTTTATTTACGGTAGGCATTTGAACAATTTTGCCTTTCTCAAAAAATAACTAAATTTGATGCATTTTGGGCTAACCAACATAAATTTTCTAAAATAATACACAATTTTCAACAGCATAACTTAAAAAACTTCCTAACTTAATTAGGAATATACTGTATTAAATAAATAAAAGTCTATCAAATAGTTGATTTTTTATGATCTTTTTTTCTTTTCAAAAAATAAAACTTTGATCCGTCCTCCTGCAAGTTTTACAAAATGTCGCTTAGACCAATTAGCCTTTCAATCGTCGATATGAAAGTGCGCAGTTTGCAAATTCTCCAACATTTTTGTTTTTTTAGGCCGCGTAGTTTTCGACTTTTGACGTAAAAAGTAAAAACAAATACCGTTCCTCCCTTATCTCTGAAGTTTGCAAAGAGAAAAATCTGAAAATATTCTATGTGATAGAAGTTTATGTAAAGATTATAGGAAAAATAAAACGAAGTCTCTAAATAGCACACTTTTTCAGAAATCATCAGTCAAGAGATGGCGCTGACATAAAACTGCAATATTCTACACCGCAGTGCACAGTGTTAAAATTCTCTGAAGAATATAGGCCTCGCCGATGAAAAATAAAAAAACATGATGGTACGGAACCCTCGGTGCGCGAGTCCGACTCGCTCTTGACCGGTGTTCTCATTTTGTTTGGAAACTTGCACCACCTATGAATTACAATCTGAATTATTTTGAAGGATATTGCTAATCCATTGCTTCATATGTACTCATTATTAGTAACTACCTCATTATTAGTATCTAATGAGGGATATAACACATTTTAATATGATTTAGCCTGAACTAAACCGCATTCTCGGTTGGGCAGCGTTCGGGAAGCTACGCAATATCTTCTCGTCCCACATACCGCAGTGTCTCAAGACGAAAGTCTTTGACCAGTGTGTGTTGCCAGTGATGACTTATGGAACGGAAACGTGGTCGCTCACAATGGGCCTTATAAGAAGGCTAAAAGTCACCCAAAGGGCAATGGAGAGGGCTATGCTTGGAGTTTCCCTGCGTGATCGAATCAGGAATGAGGAGATCCGCAGGAGAACCAAGGTAACCGACATAGCCCGAAGAATTGCCAAACTTAAGTGGCAGTGGGCAGGGCACATTGCTCGCAGAACAGATGGCCGATGGGGCCGAAAGGTTCTGGAGTGGCGACCGCGTACCGGAAGACGTAGCGTTGGAAGGCCTCCCACACGGTGGACCGATGACCTTGTGAAGGCCGCAGGAACCCGTTGGATGCGGGAAGCACAGGACCGGTCGAAGTGGAGGTGCTTGGGGGAGGCCTATGTCCAGCAGTGGACGTCTTTCGGCTGAATGATGAAACCGCATTCGACCAGGACCCTAATTGCGTAACACACTAACAATCAAAATCTGAATCATTTTGAAATATATTGCTCCTTATGTTCGAAAAATTTGTCTGCTCAACAACGTAATGCATGTTGTGGAACTGTCAAAATGGAGTATTCCTCGAAACGCACTAACTTTGAAACGCACCAAATGAAACGCACCAAATGAAACGTCTATCGATATCATTTATTACGAATTCTTCATGCTCTTCTCTATGTTTCATCGTTGATGCATTTCGAGGAATAAAATTAAGTATTTTTTTTTTCGAGGAATACTTTTGGTGTGTTTCAACCCCGTCAAAATGACAGCCATTCCTTCTGTTAGTGTGTCACGCAATTATTCAATAAGTACTTGACGAATAAAATAATCATGTTATTATGAGTAATTTTGAGTAGGTACAACAGCAGTTGATGTATGCATGTAATTTAGACAAAAGCAATTAGGTTACATTTTGATATAGCCTCCAAACTGCATAGATATGAATTAGTCGCAGTTAAATAAATTCTAACAAATTATTTAATTATTCTAGTCAAAGTTTTGCACTGATCTATATTGATCGATCTGATATCAAAAGATCAGTGCAAAATTTGCTTGCTGTGACACATTAAATATGAAACTATTATTACTCGTATTTTATCGTCCTCACTATATGTCAAGGTGACACTGACTTGATAATTGCCCTAATTTATTTATGTCTTGCTCGCCTTCTGTGCGAAGTCGGCCCTTCACTCTATTATATCGCAACGTTTATCATATTTTATTAATACAACTCCAACAAGAAACAAATTAGGTTTTTTTGTAACTAGAAAAGCAGACGAAGTCCCATAATTATCGACCATATCGATTAAGTACAAAAGTTTAAAACTTCAACGATATTTCTTTAAGTCATAATGTTGTGAAGTATTTTATATCAATATTATTACTTTTTGTATCGTTTACAATGTGAAGGAACACAAATTTTGCTGATATTATCTCTAGAATGATGCTTCTTTTTACTGTAGTTGAACCATAAACATTCATAAATGGATATAAATGACACATTTTCGCTTGGTAAGATCGTCAAGGAGACGTAAAAAGTTTTAACGCGACTCGGTAACCGGCTGCGATCGAAACATTCCCAGAGCAGAAAAAGTGGAACGGCTCGACAACAGACATTCCTTTTGCCGATGAATTGCTTTATGGAATGTATCGGTGAACCTCGTCGGAACTGAAGCCATCACTCCTTCAGCTGGTAATTATTCCCGGAAAAATTTGAGTGCTTTTAATTAATTATTTATTTAAAAAACTAATAAGTTATGTAATTACCTTTGGGTCAAAACTGAACGCGGTCTCTGGTCTCAATGGACATGGAAGTCCACACTTACAAGTGCCGGTTGTCTGAAGATAGTCCCGCAACTGTGGAAGAGTACTCAATGCTGTTCCGCTTGGACTGCAACAAAAATGATCAATATTAAGGTTTTAACATAAGAATGACTGAGTAGTAGTTATCGAAGATGTGAGATATAACAACAAAATGTTTTTAAAAGTTCAGCCAGCACCGCTAAACGGTGTCACCATTAAACCTTGGGTACCGAAGTGAACATAATGAGGGTTTATGACTAAATTGCTATCACGTATTCGACAATTGATCTACGAGGTTAGGTAAAAGTACGTGGTGGTGTAGCCTTGGCTGAGTAACGCTCATATTTGGGAGAGATAGTAAGCTATTGGCCCTGACTTTTATACGATAGCAACCTTCTTCAGAAGTTCAAAAACCCTGCTTATTTATCTACAAATGATACTTAAACTGCAGCCGCAAAGTAAAGCATGACTGCATAAAACAATAGCATACGCTCACAAAACTTATTGCTTGTTATTCAGCAAAATCCGATTTCACTTAATAAACCGTGTTTGAACTAATGGGAGAGGGGAAGCAGTGATTCATGTAAACGATTGAAAGCGTATTTATTGAAAGCGCATGATGCAAAAGCTTCTAGTCAAGCGTGATCGCACCCCAACTCGAGCGGGTTAATTAAACGGCTAACTGACTTCAGTGCGGTCAATCGATAGTCATTTCTAAACCTCTTTGAGCTTACCTCGATGCTCTCTACATCATACGATATATTAGAAGTCATACATCATTGGGTTACTCATTAACCTAATTAATTAATCGTGCAAATTCTTTTCTGCTTTCTATAACGAATTTTTCATCATGACACCTTGTCTGCTACATAACTCTGCCGCAGATCGTGTCGTTCAAAAACAGATTGTAACCACGCAATAACCCAAAGGGCTATTAAGAACAATTTGCAAACAACACAATCCTTTTACGATGACAGCTCGGAGCATAGCTTGCCGCCATTATTACACCTCGATTCGCTTTACAAACAGCCTCTTTCATAAATGCTCCACATGATAATTCACGCCGATTGTTCACGGTCTGGTACACTTGGTAAAGGTAAACCGCAACCGCAAAAAAGATTTTTGTTTACCCGCTTTTTATTCATGCGCGGAGTCTGCGGCTTTGACCACTATACGGGGTGTTCGCGGTCGGATAGAGAGTAAACGGGGAAATTCGTTTTTTGCGATCGCGTGCATGTTTGGGGGAGCGTGGACGTAGACAGCTGCCGATAATAATTACTCAACACGCGAACCCTTTCGCACCTTGCGGCCGCTGCTATCCCATTTACTAGTGTATTACGCCAACTCGTCAGTTAATTCCTAAAATGATAATAAAATCACTATATCACGGCATAATCATGACATTTAAATAGTAGCATATTATATCATTAGATTTTATTTGTGATCCTGAAATACTTAAGTAAATGGGCATTTAAAAATGTACAATCATTCATGTCTGTGACAAACAACTATTGTAAAACTTTTGCATGTAGACTACAAATTATTCGGGATCAATAATCTGCCCGAAGTGCAACAAAGGACGTCTAGACGGATGCTCTCTACATCGTCGTCACCTAATACAGCAGATGAGCAGACACCATTCAAACATCAGAAGATAAACAGAATAAGAGCAGCCATGAAGTCCATTCTTAATGTTGCTGCTAATAAAATAAACCAATCGAAAATAAATCCTATTAAAGTCAATGTGTCACAGAATGTTCCACGAAAACAAGACACACAAGTGTGTTATTATGCAGACAGTCATCTTTCATAGCCTTGAGAAATACTTATTTATGACTAATCGTAGTCGCTGTACAATTTATCCTCATTGACAAACATGAAAACAGATAATAAAAATAAGATACACGTTAAACTTAATTATTTTATTTTATTCTAAAAACAAGTTAGCCTCGTTTTTTTTTCAATAAGTTGTTAGAACACACAACTTTGTGCGTACCTAGGAGGTTTACAAGTATAAGAAACTTAATTGTGTTTATAAGTAGACATTTTACTTTTCGTAAGGTGTAATTTTGAGATGAGACGTCAGGGTACGGGCCAAAACGGTGATACAGTATGAGCACAAACTCAAAGAAAGTTCAAGTTTTAGATAACACTAGCCCTGGATTTTTAGTTTTAGGAGAGACCAGCTAGGCATCGAATCCGTGCTATTGGAAAAAAAATACATCTTGTATTGCCAAATGAATAATGGACTTTTGGCTCATTATTCAAGTGGAGTATTTTTCTACTCCGAATGCGGCGACACAAACATATCGAACATACGAGAAAGACAAATTCGTTGTTACCAAGAATTACACTTGGAACTAATCAAAGTACTACCAAGGTGTTCTCCTAGAGAAATTCGCGAAACCCTAATGAACCCTGAACTTAGCAATGCTCCACGAATCCACGATTCTGTCTCATGATTGACTGCTGAAATCTTGCGGAAGCTTCCTATACTTGATATGTATTGTGAGAACATAATTTTGTCCGACAGTTTGGAAATTACTCAGAGATCGCATAATCTGGCAAGTACTCACATCTACTCTCATCCTACATACCACAAAGCCTTTTGAATGACATCAACCCATGTAAATATAGTTTGGGTAAAGTGGTGGTGAAGAACAAGTACATAGATAAGAGATGCATTGGATCAATGAATTACTACTAAGCTGTATTTCTCGATGTGCAACAGGCATTTGATAAAACGGCCAAACTTTTTCAAATGCCTATATGATTAAGGATTGTTATCCAAGAATCTGCTATCGGAAGAGTCAACTGCCACACAACATCTAGTCTCTTGAAGTTCTGAAATAATATCTCAAGTCCAAATAAATTACTCTTACTCAAAATCTGTAATCTAAAGGCAGGGGTTCCTAAAGGCTCTGTCCTGAGACCAGCAAAGAGGAAATTCCAGTTTCGGAATTGTTCAGGCACTGAATTTTGCAGATACTGCGGCATTATGTAATAATGAAGATCTACGAAAAGCATCAGACTACAACCATCATCAACAACAACCACAATAACAGCAACATCTGGACAAATTACTAAATGGATTAGCAATTTGTCTAGCTCGGAGAAGAAATCATATTTAGAAAGAAAAAAGGATAACGATGGGAACTTTTACCTACCTACCTACCTATTAGTGTTTATAACGTGTATTTATAATAAACTAGCTGCGCCCCGCGGTTTCACCCGCGTAAGTTTCGATTCCGTGAGAATATCGGGATAAAAAGTAACAGTTTATAGGTCACAGATATCATGTACCAATCAAGTTTGATCGCAATCGGTTCATTCGTTTTTAACCGACTTCTAAAAAAGGAGGAGGTTCTCAATTCGGATGTTTGTATTTTTTTTTTTTTTATGTTTGTTCGCGCATAACTCCGTCGCTTGCCAACCGATTTGAAAAATTATTTTTTTGTTGGAAAGGGTATGCTTCCCAAATGGTCCCATGAAAATTTTATCGAAATCGGAAAAGCGGATTTTGAAAAATCAACAAAAACCTAAAAATTTATCTACATTAACGATCTTTCCGTCATTTACGAACCGATTTGGAAAATACATTTTTGAGCATTTGCTCTCGAAAATCATCATATAGTAAAGTGGAGCTGATGATAAAGACCACAGATGGCTATCGGAACTACTCAATGGCAAATATTTCACGGGTTGCGATTCGATTACTTTAATATGGTTGCTAAGCAATTTATGCTCGTTACAATGCATATGGTGAAATGGAGCTGATGGTGACTTCCCAAACAGCTCCAGTTCTCCTGGCTCCTATAAGGGGAAGTCCTCAACAATTAACGTCCCTGCATCGGGTAAAGCAATATTTTGTAAAAGGTGATGAGCAGTTGACATTAGGCTATTGTAACTTAGATAAATTACAAACTGACCCACTAAAAAGTGAAAAATAAAAACTTTTTTATAAAAAAAAACAACCGACTTCCGAAAAACACTATAAAGTGAAAAATAACTTTAATTTCGGAAGTCGGTGGCAAAAAACTAAAATACGAATCCAAAGACACCGACTTCCGAAATTAAAGTTATTTTTCACTTTATAGTGTTTTTCGGAAGTCGGTTGTTTTTTTTTATAAAAAAGTTTTTTGCGTGAAGAAGTAAAAAATTTATTTATTATGTACAGACGCCAGCACATCAAGCTACTACAATCTGTCAAGTTTATTTAATAGATTTTCAACTTTATCGCTAAAGTATAAGATTCAATGTTGATCGGCAAAATTTGACAGTTTCGGGTAGCTTGATGTGCTGGCGTCTGTACATAATAAATATGTTACCTACTGTCTCAAATCCTACTCTAATTGAGAAAGTTTGTGTTAGTAATAACACAAACTTTCACAATTAGAGTAGGATTTGAGACAGTAATAAAATGTTTCACAGCTAATATTTTATTTACATAAACATATTGGATGGAGAAAACAAAAATGAAAAATATAACTAAATAAAATATAACATTTCCGCAGTCGGGTAAAACATAAAGAAAATAAGAATGAAATGTAAATACCTATAGAGAATAATCGCAAGGCTACTTTGTAAACTATATTTGATGTGTTATTCGTTTGAAGCAAAATAAATTGATTTTGCGGAGATCCCACGCGAGACAGGCTAACGTATATTTGCCCATAGAGAATCACTCTTTTCGCGTAATTCGATGCCGAACAGTGCAAATGGTTGTCCCCGGGACTTATTAATAAAATTGTTAGTGCAAATTATACTTTAACCGGGAACTGAAGCCTCTTAAATGACATAGGCAAATCCGTAGGTATCATTGGAATACGCGGAATGTGCGAGTTGTCCGGCTGCGGGCCCGGTCATCATGGTGGCTACAATGACATTGTCTCGAAGTTCTGAAACTCTTTTGCCGTTACATAGGCTTGGAGGGTTAATAGTAGATTGTTTGCCAAGGGAGCAAACAACTATTTTGAAGGCGAGAGTGTTGCTTTGAATCCAGAGCGGAGCGAAGGATTCTAGAGTAGAATCCGAAGCGTAGAGAGGGAAGGATTCTTGGGTAGAATCCCAAGCGTAGCGAGGGGTTCTAAAGTAGAATCCTGAGTGCAGCGAGGGATTCAAAGTACGTCACTCGAGCTTAAAATAGCGTTGCTCCCGAGGTGGACATTCTACTTTTTATCACACTCTATGAAAAAATAAGTAAGTGCAACTTATGAATAAGACTAGTACGTTTATTTATTTCCATACAATTACGTGAGAAAGACATACTCATTTTTTATAAAACTAAGTAAAACCGTAATTTGAGTAAACAATTACGAACGAAGGCAGAATGCTTTTCGCGCGTTTTTTATTTTTTCACAAACTTTTTTTTTATTTGGCTCTTGCGCGTTTTATCATACAGCCTGTTACTTGGTATACAATGTTCGTGATTGATCTCTTTGGTGATTGGAACTTTTACACATTCCAAATACAAATCACTTTTAGTCCCTAGTGATTAAAGAGCTATTTTAGTCCCTGTTCACGAAGAATACAATAGCTCTTTTTGAATAGGTGTGATAAAAAAATTCTGAATATCATTACGGGGATTCCAACTTTTAATTTTAGTACGTGTGGCGCCAGACCAGATGGGTTTAAAGAGTTTAAAAATTGTAGAGGGTAGTGTACAGTGTCCTCGATGTTGCACACTGTATCGATGGACTTGTAGCATTTAATGTCTCCTGGTACTTTTGTAGTATAATAAATTATTAATTTCATTAACCCAATCATTTCCGATTAGATTTCCGATTTCGGGACAAATAGCATTAATAAGATGTTCTAAGCAGTGAACAATTTGTCCTAATCCATTATATCTAGTACTACTTGGTCGAACCGTTCGCGTATTGCATTTTTAAACTCGTGATAACTACGAAATTATATGTATATATCGAATGAATTAAAAAATATTTGACTGCTACATAAATACCCTTGATGGTAAAACTATTTATTTGAATAAGAATCAATACTACGATACGAATGTAACCAACTTTAGTTTCTACCGGCGCGGATCTAATAAAATTTTAAAACACAAAAGCTTCTAT
Organism: Mesoligia furuncula; assembly: GCA_916614155.1. Classification (NCBI taxonomy): domain Eukaryota; kingdom Metazoa; phylum Arthropoda; class Insecta; order Lepidoptera; family Noctuidae; genus Mesoligia; species Mesoligia furuncula. The sequence continues at coordinate 13,182,897 of OU744798.1, forward strand.
TGTGACTTAACTATAATAGTTAGATAATGTATTCCTTCGCGGACTTTTTTGTAGGTAATAATGAGTACTTTAATCATTTAGTACATAATTTTTATCATCAATAGTTTTCTCAGGGCACGCCAAATAATTAATTTTATAGGCAAAATTTTGTTACTTTGGGTTATTGTACTTATTTTATTGAAAATACATTATAGCCTATGTCACTTCCTGATAATTTAGCTTTCCATTGGTGAAAAAATAGTTAAAATCGGTCCAGTAGTTTCGGAGCTTATTCCGTACAAACAAACAAACAAAAAATCTTTCCTCTTTATAATATTAGTATAGAAGTATAGATTAGTATAAATAATATCATCTGAAATCTAAGATGGCGTTTCTCACGCCTTCATTGATGTATCCTATGACGGACCCATCAATTTCTTTCTCGGATATGTCTACTTTATAATATTATAATGATGTAAGCCTTAATGACCGTAATGATCGAACGAACCAATATCGACCGGAATAAAGCTCCGGAGATCTATTAAAGATCTCCGGTGATTTATAAATATTTTCTAAGTATCTAGTAGCAACACTTATGGTAGTTATGTAATTTTCATACATTACTCAACCATCGAATAAAAAGATCTACAGCCCTGTTTTAAACCACACACGTAAAGTAATTTAGAGACTTAAAGTGGCTAAAAACTTCATCAAGTAAAGAAAAACTCCATAAGGAAAACTATTAATAAACATACACGAACAATACAGCCTTTCGGTTTCCTGCTTTTGTTGCTGAGCGAAAATAAAGATAACATCGATAGCTGTATACCGTCTCCGAGAGACATGGTATTATTGGCCTCTAGTATTGTGATTGATCTCATTTCCTTTGTGACCGCCGGGGCAATGTATAATGGGTGAAATATTCTGGCGCCAAGCCAATGTACGCTGCCACACAAAACATGACGACATTTTGTTCCACTAAAAATTTAATGATAATATCCGAATTCAAAATTGCTTGGGTTGTGATCAAGAATTGTTTGTTTACGTAAAGACAACGTCCTTTATCAATTGAAGCTGGTCCTCAAGTTATGTTCGCTCATTTTGTCTAAATTGTAAATCCCGATTTTCATTTTGTAAAGTTTGTGTCGTCTGTCGTCAACAACTGAAATCATTTTGTTACAGGATTTAATTGTGAAATATCCAACGATGTCTAAAGTCGAAACATCCAACCGACTCAAACTTTGCAATAAGAAAACATTTGATAAATTATTTCATAAAAGCACAACAGCGGCGCCTAATAAAAAGAAAGAGCGCACATACATCAGTCAGTTTTCAAACAAACGTTTCAATTGTGACAACAAGGACATTATCAATATAAACAGGGTGAGTGTCGACTCGACTCAATGCCTGTAGTCGATAACGAGTTGAGTCACGAAAGGGTTTCCCTGAATGACTCATTGGCGACTTACTCGACCCGACCGAATAGCCAAATGCAAAAAGAGCGTTTTAATTTGATAATTGCGGCTGATATTTAAGTTAGAACATTGTTATAGTTGAGCAAGTTCGGTGTCAGATTTTACTCCAAAACTTTTTTCGCAGCTACCGTTATCTACAACTAATATGAATAGGAGCATCTGGTATGTTCAAATTGGGAATACGATCTTTACACAGAGCCAGGTTAGGTTCGTTCCCAATTCGATTAGGCAAATGTAGAGTGCTTATTCGAACACAATACGTAACTTATCAAAAGCTAAAATACATCACTATCATAATGGAGTAGGTATAATCTAATAGGAAAGGAAGAATGACCAAAGCTATTAAACCACTGCATTGAATTTATATGTAGAATATAAAGAATTTATCATGAATCGTAAAACAGGTTTACTTCCCGAATTAGGAGACAACCTAAAGAGCCTTGCGCTGCGGTTACGCACGCATTTCACTACTTAAATCAATACAAAGCCTTTAGATGCTACAAAAACCGCACACATGCTAGCTACGAGAACCAATCAAGTTCATTTTCTTTGAATCAATTTTGTAGAACTTTACTTTCTACCGGAGTTAAGGCTATAAAGCCTAAGTCGGGAGTTGATGAACTCTTACGTTTTAGCAGTGAATTCTGTAAAGTAACAAATAGAAAGTTCATTAAGTAATAGGTACTTGTTTTCAATCTGTCTTCGTCTATGATTCATCATAATATGATTTATATTCATCATAACTGCAAATCCAAACGAAATATATAGAAACAGGGACATATCGATGAGTTGGTAAACAGGTAAGTTACAAATTGGGCTTTTATTTATTCATGTGAGGGGGACGCAAGGTTGAAATGGGTCGAGGCCGCTTTATAAGGGACACTCTCAGCTCGGTGGTAAAGGGTTTATCAAATATCAATGTTGTTCTATTGAGAGTTAAGGTACGAGTTCGTAGCCGACCGCATACAGCAGCAGCAGACGACGTGTAGCTACGACACTACTGGTTTGTATGTATTTCTATGGAATACCTTCCGCCGCGCTACTATATTTAAACGTGTGGAGCGATGGGCAAAGTTCGTCACTCACTGGACGCCTGAGGGAGGACATCGCCGACGAGGTAGACCACGACGAAGGTGGTGTGACGATGTGATAACGTTTGCAGGGCCAACATGGCCAGAGATAGCACAAGATAGGGAGGTTTAGAAGAAACAAAATAATCAAAGGGTCCCTCCTGCTTCCAACTTTTATTTTATTTAAAATGACCTTGTTTTTACCCGACTGCGCGACGCAAAGGAGTGGTAATGTGTTCATCAGCCTATGTATGTATGTATGTATGTATGTATGTATGTATGTATGTTTATATGTTCCTTTGAAGCACTATACAGACCAAACGCCTGGGCCGATTTTTATGATTCACACGTTAATCGATTCCTCTTAGTCCGGCGAGTGTCACTAAAGACATGACGTTAGTGAAAATTCAATATGGCGACTACTGGACGCCATATTAAATATTTTTTTATAATTTTTTTTTTCAAAACCTATCGAGTGGGGTATCAAAATAAAGGGTTTTGAAAGGTGATTACAAAAATATATACAACATATATACTCAAAAGCAATTCGAAGTGACAAATCGCAAAAAAAACACTTACCAAGAACTAAATCGTCTGCGAAATCTTTCAAATTTGTAAACTAAAAAGCTGGAAATAAAAAAAGTTATTTAAAAAAATCAAAAAACCCGACTGGGGTAAAAAACTTAAGTTAAAAGAAACTGAAAAGCTAAAAACAAGCCCATTTTAAATTAAATAAAAGTTGGAAGCAGGCGGGACCCATTTGAATTTGAAAATACAATAAAAATGATGTGGGTCCCGCCTGCTTCCAACTTTTATTTAATTTAAAATGGGCTTGTTTTTAGCTTTTCAGTTTCTTTTAACTTAAGTTTTTTACCCCAGTCGGGTTTTTTGATTTTTTTAAATAACTTTTTTTTTAGCTTTTCAGTTTTTTTTAACTAAATTTTTTTACTAATGTGAAAGATTGCACAGACGATTTAGTTCTTGGTGCGTGTTTTTTACGATTTGTCACTTCGAATTACGATTAATCATATAAGTTGTAAATTATTTTTGTAATCACCTTTTAAAACCCGTTATTTTGATACCCCACAAATAGGCGTTGAGAAAAAAAAAATTGATGACATTATGGCGCCAAAACTCGGCCATATTTTTTTCTATTTTGATATACCCAGTGTTACTCTCACAATTAAGACGAATCTAACGGCACCTTTCAAGCTGAAATCGATCAAGCCGTTTAGGCCACAGAGCGTGCCAAAGAAATATACATACATAGACTAGAAAAACATAACCCTGCTTCTGGCGCAGTCGGGTAAAAGGAGAGCCCTTTGCCCAGCAGAGAGAGAAAATAGCTAACAAAATAAAATAAGATGATACATATTTGCATGAAGTGACAGATGTTGCTTTACAAGAAAAAATTAATGTATTCAATGTAGCAGACTTAGTTCGTCCTTATTTGAGGCTGAAAATATTAAAGAATTCTTATAATAAGTGACTCATGGCGATGATCTGCAATATCGTGTTGTTAATAGATAAATAAAACAGATTGCAGGTTTTAATTTCTGCTATAGTTACCGGCACGTAACTTGGCAAGAGATTTTCGTAGTGGGGGAAGTTCGCGCATATAAAAATGTATGAAATTGTGCGTGCGCAAACTTCCCCCACTACAAAAACTCTTGCCAACTTACGTGCCGCTACTTGTACAAGGAGACTTGTGATTTGCGACGTCACAAAACATATGTCTGGTACTGGTACTACATTTATGTAAGGTCACAGAATAACGAATAATACTACTAGAGTTTCTTTCTCCATGTGTGATGGCTATGTAAATCTTTTAATTGCAGCGAGATGGGCATACTTTTAATGATTCTGAAGTGATGGCTAATGTCAAGATTAATAAAAGTAGCTTTAAAAACATAGCCCTCCTTCTGGCCCAGTCGGGTAAAGACACATAATAATCAGACTGCTCTGCTTGTTAACCTGAATAGCATTTAATTAAATTAGAGAATTCGTAAGTAACAACTGCTTAACGACTATAAAAATGATAAGGGTGAAAGTATCATATTATGTAGCTATTACGTAATGGTATTAGACTTCAGGTGAATGGCCGGACCTATGCGACAAGTACTCGCTCCACGAGTAAGCGATCAACCAACCCCCACTTTATAGATTTACCAACGTTTCTAGCTTGAGGAATTAAGGACTATAATATTACTCATAAATTTTATTAATACTGTTAAGTTACTTACTACTTACTTTAAAGTTTGTGCCCATACTTAATAATTTAATTAAGTAGGTACCTATAAGAACTTTCTAATTTTAATGCACGTCTCTTGAGTATCCGATATTTCGAACTTTATGAAACCCAACACCGAATTAATAAATAAAGGACTTGATGCCTTTATACTTTTAAATAGAAATACTAATTAAAAATTTAAGACCATCCATTTATAGACCGTTATATTAATTTTTTTCCAAAGACTCTATTTTAAAATAGTTACCTTCAAAGTACAAAGTATTGACCTCTCCAGCCAGTACAGTACGCATAGGTACCTATCTAGATAAATAATTACACATTAAAATAAAACGATATCACAGGTGAATAAAATGTTGTCCAGTCAAGTTCAGGTTTGCAGGTAACACCTGCCACATGCCAAGCGAAGCCAAGCGCCGCATCGAAAAGCAAATAAATTCACTTGAATACTGCAGGACGTGTAACGTCGCCTAGTTTTTGCAAGGCATATTTCAAAGAGTTTTTCTTAGATTCGCATGGCAACCTTGACTCGATCCCCTCGGCTACGCTTCTGTGGGAACGATTGAGAACACATTTCATTTACTTCGTCCGTCTGGAGCCCATGTGAGCTGACGCATCCGGCAGACTTCACGCAAGGGTCGTACGCCATTCGTCGACGTTCATGTTTATTTATCTAACTTTGTTAGGTATATAATACCATGGGATTATATGGTTGAATTATGCTTGCTTGGAAAATTATACCAGTATCTGTTACTTTGTTTTTTCTTTATATCTTTCAACTTCGTAAGTAATTGGACAGACTAAATAAACATTGCAAATTAATGGTACATACTTAATAATGTTTATATCTGTGTTATTTTAGCCTGTTTGTTTTTGTTTTTTCCCCTCCTCTTTGGTCAGAAACTCTGAATCAATTATCTACAAAAAAATAAAATTGGTGTGTCTGTTTGTAATATTAAAAATAACCGCTTTTTACTAAATGCATATGGATGTATACACGGTACATATACCAAAATAACATTTTTTACATTTTTTTTCTGTCTGTCTGTTTGTTTGTTCCGGCTAATCTCTGAAACGGCTGGACCGATTTTGACGGGACTTTCATTAGCAGATAGCTGATGTAATAAGGAGTAGCTTAGGCTACTTTTTATTTTAGAAAAAAATAGGGATCCACGAAAAAAAATTAAAACCATACAAATAAATAAAATGAAAGTGTCTGTTTGTAATATTAAAAACACCGCTTTTAACTAAATGCATTTGGATGTTTACACGGTACATATACCAAAATAACATTTTTACAATTTTTGTCTGTCTGTTTGCTCCGGCTAATCTCCGAAACGGCTCACTAGCAGATAGCTGATGTAATGAGGAGAAACTTAGGCTACTTTTATATTAGAAAAAAAATACAAAAAATTGGGACCCACGAAAAAAAATTAAAACCAATTAAATGAAATGAAATCTTCTATACAAATAAAATTGGAGTATCTGTTTGTAATGAGAGCAGATTCAGCCTATTCAGAATTTAGCAAAATTCTTCTTGGTGTTGGAGAGGGAAAGTGTCCAGAAGTGAATAGTACCTACCTACTCATGATATATAGAACTACCATAGGTCTTTATCAGGTTGTGGCGGTCACTGAAATTGTAATACAAGATTCGTGGTTGTGTGAAAGATAAATTTTAGCACCTATGAACGACAAAGTTACTGCGCTTAATCAGCGCATTTTAGATAAGCTATCTGGTGAATCACAAACATACCTTTTCATCAATACAGCTTGCAATCCGGATGAAGTGGTTAATTACCCAACAGAATTTTTAAACCGTATAATTGTGCCTGGTCTTTCCCCTCACAAGCTAGAACTTAAGAATGGCGTGCCCGTCATACTACTCCGTAATTTAAACCCACCGAAACTTTGCAATGGTACTAGCTTGCGAGTAGTGTTGTTCCAAAGAAACGTTATAGAAGGTCGTATAATATCCGGATGCGGAAAAGGGGAGACAGCATTTATACCACGGATTCCTATAATACCGTCGAATTTTCCATTTGAATTCAAAAGATTGCAATTCCCTATCAATGTCAGTTTTGGTATGACAATCAACAAGTCACAGGGGCAAACGTTCAGCAAAGCTAGCATAGATTTAAGTAAGGGTTGCTTATTATTATTATACGTGGCATGGTCACGTGCGAAGAATGCCAATAGTGTTGTTGTTTTAGCCCAAGAAAATCGTACACCAAATAATGCAAAAGAAATTTTTCAATAAAGCTAATACGAAAAACTAAAAATAAATAATAAATTAAACTAAAAATGCAAAAAAGAAAAAAAGAAACGAAATGGAGAAATATGTACAAAAACAAAATATCGATTCATAAAATAAAAGAATCTCATTAAAATTAGCATAGGTATTTCTTTACGCGGAATACAGAATTAATAAGTTATCGTAAACTCTGCGAACTGAACAATAACTTTTTTGTTAAATTCCACGCGGACGAAGTCGCGGGTAACAGCTAGTGATCAATATTTTATTAAAGAACGAACTTACTGTGAGCATTCACTTCATGATTTTTTTTTTTTTTGCAAACATTCATTGCGCGTTCATTATGAAACAGTTTGGTGAGTAGGTGAATCCAAAGCAAATTCTAAAGGCGGTTACTAACCGGGCGTTACGGGGCGTAATGTAACGTGTTAGGCTGGTTTTAGAGTCGCGCTGACCGCACGCTGACCGTCGGCGCTGACAGCTTGAAACGTATGAACTTCTAGGAAGCGTTTTAGAATAACGCGTAGCTATCAGCGCGTGCCTTTCATACGTTTCGGCTGTCAGCGCCGACGGTCAGCGTGCGGTCAGCGCGACTCTAAAACCAGCCTTACACAGCGAGCGTTCGTGCAGTCAGTACGGGGAAACAAGGCGTTCGCAACGAGCGGCTCGCTGCGAGTGCTCCACCCCGCTGTCGGTTTTTTGACGAATCCTTTGTGTCCCAACACACTATGCCGAAGGCACGCAACCGAAGTTCCGCGGCTGATTTTACGTTCCAACGTATTCGGCTGATATTACACACATAAGTGCCAAACTTACGCGGCAGAAATTCAGTTGCTGCCTCCCGCTGCTCCCTGTCCCGGATCTTCTTCGGCAATCGAACCGAACTTCGGTCGCGTATTATGATTGTGTGCTCTACAGAATAAGTTGCCGCCGAATTGCCGCTGAACTTACGCCCGACCGAAGTTCGGCTGTACGCTATAAAGCAACGTAATTTCGGCATAATGTGTCGTCAGTAATTCAAATAGCACTGCAGGCGTAATCCTGCCGAATTTCGGTCGCGTACTTTCGGCATAGTGTGTTTCGACACTGACTGTTACGCGCTTCAGTCAAGTTCAGTCAGACAGTAAATTTTGCACTGTGTCAGTCTACATATAATTGGGTATTGGTTACTGCGTGGGGTGATGCATCAAAAACCAACTTGCTGAGAGCTGAGAGAGCTCAAAGAGCTGTACTAAAGGTTATGTGTAAAAAACCATACCGATATCCAACTAAACAACTCTACGAGGACTGTGAGGTCCTCACTGTTAGACAACTGTTCATTCTGCAGTCAGCCCTCAGGTCTCATAGATCCATGCCCAAATCAAACACTATAAAGCGCACAAATATCCCGTCAGGCGTTAAGAGCGTTTACGTCTAGCGCGGAACGTCAAGTTTAGGTAATTCAATGCAACTTTTACGCACACAGAAGCGAACGTGACTGTGTGCGTAGCGCTGGTGTGTTCTCTTCCGATGTAGTCAAACTAATCCACTTTGATCCGTTCGACTGTAATTGTTATAGCAAATATTTAACTTGAATTTGAGCGTACACGGATGAGTAAACTACGAATACATAAAATAAGTACTTAATGTTATATAGCATTATAGGTATAATTATGATTAATAATCGGTCAAGCCCGGCTAATGAGACACAATGATTTTCTATTGAATCGCACCACATGTGGTACACCGCGGATCAGTCACGAAAGTCTTTTTAGGGTTCCGTACCCAAAGGGTAAAAACGGAACCCTATTACTAAGACTTCGCTGTCTGTCCGTCTGTCCATCTGTCTGTCACCAGGCTGCATTTCAAGAACCACGATAGCTAGACAGTTGAAATTTTCACAAATTATGTATTTCTGTTGCCGCTATAACAACAAATACTAAAAACAAAATAAGTTAAATATGTAAGGGGGGCTCCCATACAACAAACGCGATTTTTTTGCCCTTTTTTGCTCGATATCAAAAATGGCAACAGGTAGGAACTTGAAATATTGACAAAATACTCAGTTGTATTTTAACTTTAATAATAAATAATAAAATTAAAATAAAATAAATATTTAAGGGGGGCTCCCATACAACAAACATGTTTTTTTTGGCGTTTTTTGGTACGGAACGCCTTGTGGTACGGAACCCTTCGTGTGCGAGTCCGACTCGCACTTGGCCAGTTTTTTATTTAATTATTAAAACATGAATCTTCACTAACCGGCCATCCGGCATGCCCTAGAACCAAAAATTTGAAGACATGGGATATCTGCCCATTCCCAGGTCAGAGAGAAAGCCTATGTCCCAGCACTGGGAACAGTACCTATTTAGGCTGATTATGTTGTGTGTTATGTGAATCTATTAATCTAAAATTTAGAAGTAGTAATGATTTATCGATTTTGAATCAATATTTTTTTTTATTCTATTCAAATAAAACACTTTTTACGGATTTACTCACGTTTATTTTATATAATATTTTAACCTGACGTCACAATCTTCTAAGTGACACCTGTTATGAGGGAAATACAGCAAGTTGGCTTTAAGAGCGTTCACACCGTACGGCATTTCATACAAACTTTTTTTACAAGCCCTTATTTTTCGAAATTAATGGACCGATTTTAATGAAACTTCACACGCGTAAGCAGGATACAAAGATCTAAAAAGTTAGTAGAGAACATTTTCGAAATGTCTTATTTAAAAGAAGACAACTGGAAATCTCTGTTTCTATGGAAATTTTAAAATCGCTCTAATTTGGCTGTAACACTATTTTTCGAAAATGTTCTCTACTAACTTTTTAGACCTTTGTATCCTGCTTTATGCATATGAAGTTTCATTAAACATCAGTTTATTCATTTTGAAAAATAAGAGCTTGATAACTTGGATATGGCCTGCTTTCTAGTATTTTTTCAAACGTGCTCGCGTCACCGTCTGCTATCAACGTACCGTATATCACGTTTTGCCTCGCAACAGAAGTCTTAAACCCTTCGACTATAACACTTTGTTCCATACTGGTCGAAGATCCAGTATGGTTTTTATGACACTCGTGGTTAGCAGGAGGCTCACCTTTGACTGTTGCTCGGGCACAAACTACACAATATTTATTTTTCACGTCCATGTAAAGTACTTTTCCAGTTTTGTAACCAATAATAGCTGCGACACCCGACAAAGCAGAATAGTTGGTTTTGTAGGATCTTTTCGACCAACAGCAGTCAGCTATGACAGTGAGAATGGGAATACCGTCTTTTACTTCACCACACGCAATAGCTTCAGCAGCTTCTTCCTTAGCTGCCTCTTGCATACTTTCTTCAGCAGCTACTTTCCACCATTTTGCTACTTCGTCGTGACATTTCGCATATATATTTTGTGTAAGTATGGGTAAATCTATAGAAGCCAATAATTCGTTTAAATTTGATCCTCCAAATCCAGTCATCATAGCTCCAGTCACAGCGCCACGATTTACGTCCATACTAGAATTTGAACTATTAGAGCTGAACAGTTGAAGCTCTAAATTGCACATATTGCATTTCATTGTAAATGTTGATTGCAAGCCCACCTTATGCTCCTTTAACAGTTGTAAATTATCAATAGTACATCCCATTGCTCTATTATGGTTATTTATTATTTTGATTTGGTCCAAAAAATATTGAAAATCAATTATTCTACGACCTTCAAAAACCATATTTATTTCTAGTGGAATTTCGGCCTCGATAATCTGCAAATTGAAATATAAGAATTTGAACTACATAATTATTGATTTCTAAGTTTACGCGTACATTATTTATGCAAAAAATAGTTACAAGAGTATGATAGAAAATATTAGTATCTAGTGGTCTGATTTAATTAACTAGTTAGGTAAATTACCAAACTCGATCTGGAAAAAAAACAATTCATTTGAGTTTGTGATGGCATATCAAGACGTGAAAGGAAAAAAACATAACAACGAAACATCACCACGCCTGTAATCCCCGAAGGGTAAGGCAGAGGTGGACCTAATAGTACATAAATCCAGAGTATGTGGCTGCTACTGAGAAATTCTTGATGGAAAAACCCAATAACATTTTGCCCAACTTGAGAATCGAACCCAAGACCTCATACTCAAAAAAACTAAAGAAAAAAAAACCGCTTTTAAAATAACGTTCAAAGTACCTTTTCTTTATTTTGGTTTTCATTCTCAACTCTTTCCGTTATTACTTCATCACTTGAGTTTTTTTACATTGCCTGAAGTTAAACCATAAACCAGTAAGCACACAAACCTTGTTATTTGAAAGAAAGCAAGCGTATTATGCAGTAATGTAATAAAAGAAAATAATGTAAAAAAAAAATAAGCTTAATTAAATAACATAAACTTGTTTTAAAATAAAATCGTATAGTACGTTTATGTCACGAAGTCTCGTCATGTTATTGACATTGGAATAAATTTCAAATTGCCATGATAGACGGGCCTTCCTGAAATATAACATTGCTCAAGTGGTCTAATAGTAAAAAGTGCAACAAACATAACTACAGGCAAACTCACTCCCTTATTAGTATGTGTGTTTTCATGCATCACAAGGACATTTGCCCTTAGCGGGGTTAAGATCCGGATTACCAACCTTTTAGCTCTTGCCTTTTCCAAATTTTCAAAACTTTTGCCTCTTTTTTTCTTCGTTAGAAATAACTTGGTTTTGTTTCCCATTATGTCTGAAATGTGATTTGTTGTCACTCTAAAAATATTGTTTGTCATCAAAAATAATAATAAAATATGTTACTTACCAAAGTACTAAGATTTTTCGATCACACTATAAACGTGTGCTATCCTTGTACGCACGGCAAAGGTCAACACAGGTCAGGCAGAGCGCCGCGCGACACGTCCTCACTCTGGAAAGCCTCGCGGCGGACTAGTTTGAAATGATCGCGCGCAGCAATTTTCTAGTAGTTTTCAAATATTTATAGAAAAATAATAACTAAAAATTTGTTGAATTTTTAAAGTGTATATTTTAAATAAAATGTTCTTCTATTATATTAAGCTATTTTTATATTAAATTAAGTAAGATATATCGGTGAAAAAATCATTTTACTTTCGTAATATTTCACATTGTTTGAATTTTTATTTCTTATATTAAGATACCGAAATCATAAAATCTTTTTAAGCAACTATTTTCCTAAGGATCTTTGCAATTGGTTACATTTTTTTGCTAATTAGTTCTGTTAGTGGTTTCATATATTTTAAGCTTCGAAACTGACGCTTATAGGGAAATTAAGAAAACCTCTGTTAAGTTATCTTGATAGAATGTACAAAAACTGTATTAATCGAAAATTTTTTTCTACTAACTATTGAGACGACGATATTGCCTAAAGTTATTGGTAATTATCGTATTTGTAAGATAAGTGGTTGATGGTATTAACAGGTTTGAAAAGTACAGTTTTTGAGTAAAACAGCGCATGGACGGCGTAAACGCTCTTAAACATAAAACATCTTTTGCCCAACACCAATTTTTCGTTTCAACATTTAAATAAAAATCTGTATAAAAAACTAAACATACTGGATTTAAATAGATATGTTTATAGAAAGAAATAAGTAAATGGCTATTACAACGGGACTATGTGGCAACAGAGAATCTGCTAGCTTACATCTCTTAATATAATATCATATACATACTCAAAAATCACATCTCACACTTTATATCCAATTAAGTATTATATATTTATTACAGTTACGGAATCACTTGAACACACACACACACCCACGCATGCATGTCTGCCAGGGGCGGGCATTCCATAGAGTGATAAAGACAGTGTCTACCTCGTAGAACTGATCTAATATTACATAAGTAAGTCAATAAACAAAACTTAACAAAATATAAAAATTCTTAAATCATAAATCAGCTCCACCTACCGAGCGTCTTGACTAATTTCCTTGATTCGCGCTGCAGTCGCGCCACCACACAATCTCAACGGCGAAGACACAAACTATTCGTCACTAAATGTTTAGATGTGTGCTCTCGCGGTCAGTCGTGCTCATACGATTTTATGAGTGTGTGCGCGCCTATAACTACGTGGCACACAATGAAAGAAATAACGCACACAACTGCGATAATAGGCAGTGTCTTTCTTTACTGTAGTTTTTCATACAGCAGAACACGAAAACTGCCGAACTCGCACCGAACTCGCCCGAACGGAAGTTGGCTATGCAATGCAAGTACCTATTTCAATAAACTTTTTTTTTTGTGTGTCTTTGTTACGCAATTACTCCGCCAATTTTGGACCGATTTTCAAAATTCTTTTTTTGTTTGAAAGGGTATACTCTCGAGGTTGTCCCATTATCATCAAGTTGGAATCTGATGAGAGGATTCCATGGAAATCGAGGGAAACCCTCAAATTTTATAGACAAAGCTATAACGATTTGGGTATTTTTTTAAATAACTTGAGCATTTGCTTTTAAAAATCATCATTTGGTAAAGTGGAGCTGATGAAGAAGACCACAGATGGCCATTGGAACTACTCAATGACAAATATTTCACGGGTTGCGATTCGATTACTTTATTAAGGTTGCTAAGCAATTTATGCCCGTCACAAAGCGTATGGTGAGTGGTTGTTGAGGAGTTCTCCTGGTTCTTACCAGAAGAACTCCTCAACAATTAACGTCCCAACATCGGTAAAAGCAATATTTTGTAACAAGTGATGAGCAGTTGACATTAGGCTATTGTAACTTAGATAAATTACAAACGGACCGAACGAAAAAAAAAACAACCGACTTCCAAAAAAACACTACAAATTGAAAAATAACTTTAATTTCTGAAGTCGGTGTCAATAAACGAAAATGCGGAACCAAAGACACCGACTTCCGAAATTAAAGTTATTTTTCAATTTGTAGTGTTTTTTTGGAAGTCGATTGATTTTTTTTTTTTTTGTAAAATGTTTTTATTTGTCGTAAGTATATTATCCTTTTTTTTCGCGTCAACTCGGAACTACGAGCGACAGAGACGCCAATAAGCGTAAATCTATGGATATTTAAGCTGGCATTTGGCAATTACCTACATCATCGATCGACAAGACGACGAACCGAAACCAAAGTGCAGTATTTTTGGTGAGATTTTTTTTTGCCTACCTTCTTCGAAAAACCTGTGCACGCCCCTGATGTCTGCTGTCTTTCACACTCATTGTGTTACTTAGGATTTGTTTTTGTTATTATTTTATATTTTTCTGTACACCTGTTAGTACAAAATCATTGTTTTTGGTTGTGAATATTAACAGAATCCATTTAGGTGAACCCTATCTTTTCAGATACAGGCTAGTCTTAGTATAAAAGATAGTGACTACTATTGCATAATAATGTAAATCTGGGGGCACGGCAGTGCCCTCGCCAAGTCGAGCAAAAAGCGGCACGGCCGTACCATCCTTTTCTCGAAACAGTCGAGGCCATTTTCGACCCCCTATAACTTCGTTGTGGATAAAACTAGATATTATTTTCAAACAATGTATACAGTGCAAAGTGCTATGTTTTTGTGAAATAAATAGTTTATTATTATAATAATTTTTTTTATTTTACATATCTCGGGACCCTGGGGTCCCGGTCCTTTGGAAGGTGTACGAGGGGCCGAAGCCAACTCGCAGAGGCCCCTTAGGAAATTTTAATGATAATGAAATGTGGCACCAACCAACGATTATACCTATATGCACTATGCAAGTGCACCAAAGGATAACCCCCGGTTTGGTGTAGGACTGTAGGACTATTGCAGGATATGGGGAAATAAAGAGTTGGAATATGGGTTTGGGTGGCTAAAGTGGACTGGCTACCAAGAACTATGGAAGAACTATGACCCCTGCCTGATCAATGTTTTATACATATATATTATACCAGATAAAATGGCAGGGGGTGACTTGCACACTCAATAGTGGGCCCCCGGAAACGGTCGCTAGCAGTGACGTAGCGACAAGGGGGCAACATGTTCTGAGGTGCTTATGAGGAGTGGAGAGGTATTCCACGGCTATCAAGACAATCCCGGAAGTACGGTCAAGATCCCTACCAGCATCTTACTGGAATACTTCCTTCCTCCGAGCACGTTTGCTCTTGTGAATCTCCACTCAAGCCGGCGAATAAAGGCCAGAATGAGGTGGGAGCTCTGCTCTAGCTCTTCCTCGTCATTGTTCACTCCAGCCGGCCAATGAAGGCAAGCCAGAGGTGAGGAACAAGAATTCTCCCAGGAGATAGGGTCCGTGGAGTCGCCACTGCCCAACAGTTCGCCACGTCATGCTGCCCTGCGGGTTTCTGTATCTCTCTTGGTCTGGCTTCTCACCTTAGACCTGTTCCGGCAAAGTAAACTCTTCCGGCATAGGCCTAGAGTTCGGAGCCCGCAAACCCCACCTTATTATTATTACAGTCAGTACGTCGCAGCGACCAGCGAGTCGTCTCGAGCGTACGTGGCACAAGCGTCGATTCTAGGTACTTCGGGCCTTTAGTTTATTAGTTGTGATTATTTGTTGTTAAAAAGATGGAATGGGACAAAGAGAAAACTGTATTTTATGGACAAATTTATAGAGAAGAGCCTGCTTTATGCTGGAACACGGGTCATCCAGAACATTATAACAACGAATCTGGAGCACGGGCGATCAAAGAAAACGAAACGTTCATCGAAACGAGCATGTTACACGGATTTTAAAACACGGCGTAACGTAACATGCTCGATGTAAATGGTACGTTACGGCCCGTAACACCGGTCAGTACCCACCTTAATAGCTGTGCTCGTGAACGAACTCAACGAACGTTCTTTGCGTAACAAAGGCTCGCGCAAAGAATGCTAACAAAAAAAAAAACATTACATCAGATATTTTGCAGGCTATAGCCTGATATTATTGTCATAACTCATAACTAAACAATGTTCAATCTTTAAGATCCAATTGCGGTTAGCGGTTTTCCTCGTATTAAATAGATCGTCAATAGAATTATAATTGACTAAAGTAGGTACATTTAAGTAATTATAAATCAGCATGCTATTAAATTAATCCAGATAATAATACCGAATGATCATAAACATTTTAGTCCGTCAGAAAGTAAGTAGTTATGGAGCTAAAAACAAGCTAGAAGTTGTCAGATACACCAAGTTTGAATAATTACACGTCACGACGTTCAAACAGTCCAGATTTAACTTTAGCAATTAAGAATAGTGAGACTAATGGCCGTATCATGGATGTTAAATTCGTTTATTTGTTGTTGAGACGTTCTCCACCCAGAGTCGGCGGCGTGCCTCATTTAATGGAGCAATAAAAAATGTTCGACTGTGCTTACGTAATCCATATTATTTCCGCGTCGAAGCCAATGCGGAGGTCAACGCGCGTATGATCTCGCCTCCCAGCCTCATTGTCACTGTTCCATAAATCTTAAACCAGATTACTAGATATTCTTTATAAGGTGCCAGTAATGGTCATGAATTCAAAAACGCGCTGATACGCTGCATTCTGTTTTGATTGCTTAATTAAGTTACCTCTCAAATACAGATATTGTTGTGACCTTGCTCAAACATTAAAAAACTTGTTTTTTGCTTTTAATTGTTAAGCAAAAAATATGACTACCTATATTCATAATTTTATTACAGTTGAAGTGATTTAGATCGTGTGTGTCGACTTGTCGAGGTATTCTTGTAGTGGGTCTGTAGGTAGATAGTACAGACTTTGGACCTGGATATCCATATAGGTACTTACTAATATTAAAAATGCGAAATACTTACTAATCTACGTATTTACGTTAGTCTTTATATTTTTGAATACATTTTATTATTATTATTAATCACACTAATATTATAAAGGCGAAAGTTTTTGTGAGTGTGTGTATTTATATTATGTTTGTTACTTGATTGCATTGTATTTATTGTATTGTAGGATTTGGATGAAATTTGGCACACAGATAGTCATAGGCAACTTTTTATCCCGATATTCCCACGGGATCGACACTTACGCGGGTAAAACCGCGGGGCGCTGCTAGTAATGCATATAACTTACTGGGTTTTGTGACATCAATATAAAAGACACTTACAGCGACACCAAATTAATTTCAGTTAAACCTTAGTGAGAGTGATCTCTTCGCTTTGTAGGGGGTTCACTGCTCTGAGGTCTACGTGTCGTGAATTAGATCTCTCGAGAGCTATTTAGTCAACTTGAAACATTTACAGATTGGAATGAAAAATAATTCAAAAGTGTTATATTATAATATAACACTGGAAAAGACTGGCTTGTGAAATATTTATATGAATGTTATAATTCACCTTATAAAGTCAAACATTTTAACAATACCTAGATATAAAAGTCTATATTGTAAACGATGACTAAAAGAAAGTTGGAACGAATTGTAAATCGGATCAGAGCGCCTGGTGACGCCCCCATCAGATCCGTCGAAACAATTGAGAGGAGCCGTATGAGTTGAAGACGGACAACATTGTGCAATACCTCACAAAGAAGGCCGGAGAAATCCATGCGTATACAATGCGACTTTCGAAAAAAAAACCAGACGGTGTTCTTTACCTCGCTTGTGATGGTAGCTATAAATCAGTTGAGCAATAGCTAGTCCCCAACGTCAATAAGCACACTGACAATTGACACAAAGAAAAGTGGAAGAATAAGATTTTTATTGTTTCTTGTAACATAATTTACGACAGTCGAACATCTGTTTGGGCTATTGCCTCGTCTGACGAAACAATCGTTTCCGATTTTGACGTAACAAGCCATGATTTCTGATTAGACTGCCTTGTGGTTTCACAATTTTAAATTAATTTACTTAGTATGATTTCATTACTTAGTAGATTAATTAAATCTCAAAAGAACAAAAGTATATCGTGTCAACTTGCACGAAATCACTAGGAAGAAAATGTAGTGCAGTTACAAGGAAGCTTGAAAGCAAAGCCATTAAATACAACTTTATGGTACTGTGTGCACGCGAACGAAGTGTTTGTTACAGTATTGTTCAGTTCTTGAGCATTGTACCCTACAGCAATGACAGATAAGGGCAGGTTATGAGCATAGAGTCCACGATACAAGACACAATGGAATCTGCTCAAACCTCTTCGTAAGTTAGCCCAGTAAGTGATACGGCACGCGGCAGCGTAGGCATCAATAATAAATATGCCGGTGTCACAAACTGCAGAATATTAAAATACCAGACATGAACCTAGTTTTTTAAATATTCAGTACAAATTACATTTAACGTTCATAAAATCATAATAACATTTAAATGTCACTTTATGCTGTGTATCAGGAAGAACCGTGGAAGGCAGACATAGTTAACGCCATGGATTGTACACACATGTCTTTCTACTTCCAGACCCCAGCGATGCAATTTTCACGTCGGTGTCATTTGCACGCTGAACATCAATAATTATACATTAATTAATTAAACAATCAAGATTTCATTAGATTGTCGTATTGCAATTTTTCCAATTCAGATTAACAATGTTTCTGTCATTGGGTATAGTTTATGAATATCACAACAGTTACATAAATGATAATCTTTTAGAAAACGTTTTAGCTTTGCGTATGCTATACTTTTTTTTTTTGTCACTACCCAGATTTTGGTGGATTTCAAGAATCCTACGGCTTTTAACCATATTCTTGCCTTTCACTGCGTTTAATATTTAGGCGGACTATAAGGGATTCAAACAATTTATAATTAGAAATGGGTTACGTGACACATGTGCAGGTAACGTAAGTCCTGGTCTGAGGGTTCATAGTTTCATACCAGTACATATACGTGGACTGTCATACTGAACTTCGAAGTTTAAAATACCGATGTACTGTATTCATAAAGTTTAAAATTACGAATTACGTGAGTTAGAAGGTACGCTATAACGAATTACTTGATTTAGAATGTTCATGGTCGCGATGTACGGAACTTCGAAAGTTTGTTATGACGAATTACTTCATTGAGAATGTTCATCATCGCGATGTACGGAACTTCGAAAGTTTGCTATGACGAATTACTCAATTTCGAATGATCATTATCGAGAACCAAAATGTAGGCACTGCATTTATGCACAATAGCAATTTATAATTTCGCAATCATTTATTTTTCGAATCCATTATTCAATTTTGTTATGCATATTATTAATACACATCAATTACTAACAAGAAAAATAGTGTCTAATTACGAAATTGAAAAATGATCATTCGAAATTGAGTAATTCGTCATGGCAAGCTTTCGAAGTTCCGTACATCGCGATGATGAACATTCTCAATGAAGTAATTCGTCATAACAAACTTTCGAAGTTCCGTACATCGCGATCATGAACATTCTAAATCAAGTAATTCGTTATAGCGTACCTTCTAACTCACGTAATTCGTAATTTTAAACTTTATGAATACAGTACATCGGTATTTTAAACTTCGAAGTTCAGTATGACAGTCATATACGTGTCAAAAGAGTGTATTCTCAATGTATAAAATTAAGAAAACATCAACATCATTAACGTATTGCAACCAGATGCTCACACATTTATGATCACGGCCTATTTTCTGACAATCGACTAATCATGTTTACTAACTATGACAGTTAAAATTATGCAGCTGCCCAGGATTTAATATATGGTATTAGGATGACTCGAGGGTACTGCGAAAATAGGGCAATGATTTGATCTATTGATTCTGTACTAGTTCATACTGAAATAATGGACAAATCCTCAATTCCAAGTCCGTTGTTGAACTCGTTGTTCAAAGAAACAGACCACACAGAAGACAGGAGAAAAGACATGAGAATCTTAGCCCTCCAGCTTCCAAATAATAGCAATGTCGTGTAAGCTGGCAATCTTCGCAACTCGAAGGATAATAAAAGTTTTTATGATGTCAAGGATCATTCTTTTTAACGTTCAAGTTACGTAATAAAAGGGCATTATAATGCAAATGTTTAGCACATGCAATTATACGATCTGCAAATAAAAGGGACTGCAGCCGTTGGGTCCAAATGCTCAGTTTTATTATTGGTGTAAAGTAACTTTCTTCACTTACATCGAGAACGTCCGCACAGCTGCCGGACTGGTTTGTCCACTTGTGCCGGATTGATTTAACGTTAACACACGATCCGCGGTGCTCGCGCCGCTGTATTCCACCAATACTTCATTACCGCTCAACCATCTCGAACATTGATCGTTAAATAATATTATTTGAGAGGGTTAACAATGCGCAACCGCAGACTGCGACGGACTCAGTAGAATTGGTTTAATAATACTTCATTATTTTAATTTCATTCGTTCTTAAGTTCTTTTCAATATGTTGAATAAGTTAACATTTGCATTAAATTAAGATATTTTATACAAGATAATGCAAAGTATTTCATGCAGGATAAAGATCATCTTTTTGATAAAGGCTTGGCAGATTACGGACTACGAAAGATCAGACTATCGAAGCCGTTATTCTGTTCTTCTTTTCGTATTGACGGTGCATTTATATTATTAAACTGTTTGGGCCCAGTAGGTGGCCAAGTTTCTTGCGGTGTCAGAGGCTTTGTTCAGATCGTCAAGAGTCTCCAGCAAATGGTTCATAGTCTGATCAGGAGCACCACAACCACACTGGGTGTGAGATAAATCAATAATACCCCATTTCGTCAGATCATGTTTGCAGGGGGCAATTTGGGTACGCAATCGATTGAGTACTTTCGAAATAGACCACTGCATTTCACGACCGGAAGGCGAGTGTTCTTGGGGCTTCATACAGTCGTGAAGGTGGTGGATACCTCTCTTCCCACAATTTGCTCCGCTTTTTAGGTGGCCTGGTAAGTGCTCATATACAAAGTGTCGACGGCAGCCGTAGACGGCTGCAGCTGCCTCTGACGTCGATGCGTCGACGGCTGGAGTTACTTCTGCCGTTGGCAACGAGCTGTTCGTGTATATGAGCACTAAACCACGTTATCCATCTGGATTATTCAGACTAAAAATTCAAATATCGTCCTGAAAACTAGCGCTGTGACTGTCTCGTATAGTGTCACAGCGATATGCTGAGCTGTGGCGTTTTGCTTGGATGTGACGCATATCTTGTTAATGTTTTTCTTTGCGTCAAATAAATATATTTTCTTCGTTTTTCTTTATTATCCAAATGAATATGAGTGAGTTAGGATGTCCACCTTTATGCCAAGTCCAATTAAACCTAATTGAATTGGCATAAAGGTGGACAATGCGTTTATCGCCTGACAGGCGATTTCGGTAGTCAAATTGGCTACTTACGAAAAATGTATTTATTTGAATACAAGCTCTCTGCGACAGCGTTTTTTATTAATTATTATCGACTTAACATTTGGTCAAATCGACGTGGTAGCGTTAGAAATTGTGCAGGATTATATTCACTTGCGACAGTTCATTAAGCTGAATTATATTGATGGTAAAAACATTTAAAAAAGCCGAAAGATCCAATTGGGTTATGTTATATTTGGCATTCGTCAAGTATTCTCAATCGCAGGCACGTTGACATTTTGACCAGCATTTTTGGCTACTGTGCTTTGAATTTGTCAATTTTACAAGTCAATGAACTAAGCAAATTGTTTCGGGTGCCCCCATAAGTGATCATACTTCGCGTATGTTCGGAGTACCCTATGAACCTTCTCAGCTGGCTATGTTTTCACCATGGCATACTGTATTCTCCGTATTTTAGGATCACAGCACTGCTTGTAAGGACACGAAAGAAGAGAAATTGACGACATATACTTTCAAAGAACTGGGTAGTTTGAAAAACCTGGAAGATGTTCAAGTATTCGTTTCTGTTGTGTGACCTGTCCATGTTTACCAAGAAACAAAAAGTCGAAAGAACAGGAATGTCCTTGAGTAAAGCCCCTTGTAGATCCTCTCGTGAAAAGATCTGACGGTGCGGACAGTCGGGTGCCGTGGCCCCATTTACGTGAGGCTTTTGTCCAGCGACTATCATTATTAGTCTAAGTAAATGCGCATTATGGGCTATGAAAAACCTGTTTATATTATAACAAATTACTTTTGAAGTTAACCCAATTCAATTCAGTGAATGGGCTTACACTTCTTAAAGAGACCCCAAAGTTTAGCCTTTTAAGAGCAAACTAGTCGCGAGCTCGAACTCACTGGTGGTCATGGCCAAAAATCACGTTGTCTTATCTGGCTTCGTGCCCGACTGAGCTAGTATCAGTGATGAGCAGTTAGACGCTAGTCTACATGAAAAAAGTCTAGTTCTCACCCACAGAAATACCATTCCGAACTGAAAGGCGCGGAAAAAAAAATTAAAAGTGCTTCGGAAAAAAGTGTTTTATGAAAAAAAAAATGCGTAAATCAATTAAAAATAAAGTTTATTGAACTCTTCGATAACTGAGCTTTGTCGGTACGGACTTGGTTTTGAAGATTTTACAGTTCTTATATTACTTATTTACACCCAAAGTTACGTTAAAAATAGCAAGAAAAACGAATCTTTGTTGGCTCATAACTTTTTAATGGCTTTTTATTTTACTATTCTGTTTCCGTACAGACAACATTAATAATAAGACAAAACGATATCATGCTTAACTTTGGATGCACAATGTCAAACAGTGGAGTAATACACTCCCGAAATTTGTATGGAAAAAATATCGACTAGAGTCACCTTAAGGATTAAAGTTTATAAAAGGGGTTTAGCTGAGGAATAGTATAGTCATGCAAATTTTAAATGTTTCTAAACAGCTCTGTGTAAAGTCATGTGAAATGTAACATTTTAATATTGTGTTAGGTAGTATAAGGTAGTATCTGTTGCTGGGTGTTTAATGGAGCAGAAGGATGTTGTTCTTGTTATTAGTACTTCAATATAACCAATTGACACGGACAGAGAGATAACGATATTAATTTAAGTACTTAATCAATTTAATAATTTTTTAATTCAATGCTGACTGTACATTTAATTATTTTGTACTTAATATCTTTATCATGTTATAATTGTTTTATCAAATGAATGATTATTTTTTTAAAGCTTTAAGCAGTGTTCTGTTTGATCCAGATGACCTATGTCTTCGAGGAATTTAAATTATAGTTGTTAGTAAGCGTTAGCTATTAATTTTAAACTTTAATATGTGACTTTATTGTGTGTTTACCATTGTATAGAATCATTAATTACCTATAATATTATTTTTATGGTGCTTGACCATTGATAATACAGAAATACATTTTTACATATAATAGAACTTGTAAATAGAACATAATTATTACTTTTATTTAAGTAACCTCAAGTAATGAGGTGCAATCACATTTAAACATCTAAATTCAATCAGCCAAGCTACTCCCACAAAATGAAAAATTCAGCTCTTACTGTTTTAAATACTAAATGAAATGAACCACCTTGATCATTACTTACCTAACATAGATAACTGATGTGCCACTAACTATTCTCTTCCAACCCAGGGGCACTGTTACAGTTTGTTGAGAATCACTCTGCACCACTGTCCTCGAGCTTAGCTCTGGATTGTCAGGGGGGTGGGACAGAACAGGCGCCGGAAGCACGGCCAGGACCACACCATCTGCAGTCCTCACCAGCTGCGGTGCACTACCACTGTCACCTTCACTTACTATCCCTCTACTCACTCCTACTTGTTGATTTAGTATACTTATACTCTGATTCACTATCGACTGATGAGATACACTCTGTTCTAAGAATTGATAGTTCACAAAACTTTTGCACACAGATAACTCTCTTTCACTACAATTTGATCCCTCACCACCACTCTGAACTGTTACATTCTCACTATATTGGTTCTGCCCATGACGCAATGCAGCAGGGTGCATAGAATTCATAGTACTATCTGAACCAATGGGGCCAGAACATCTTGCCTGATATGTTGCCAGATCTACTGTTTCTAAAGGTACTCTTGCATGAAAAGTTTCAACACTGTTAAATTCTGCACCTGCTTGCTCAGAACAGTCTCGCTTCACACTTATATTACCTGATCGGTCACTCCTACTATCTTCATTCTTTGAACATGTTTCTTTCATATACTGTTGTGAAACTGGATAGAATTCTGTTCTTTGTGTAGCATTATCAGGCATACCATAAACATTCACTTTGCCATCATTATCATTTAACTGTTTGTAGTAAATATTAGCAGGCAAGTTTCTCTGGTCGTTTCTGTCAAATTGTGTTCTATAGACTGTATTCCTAGGCAAGTTCACTTGGTGATGTATGTTCTCAGGGATATAGAGGGAATCGTGCTGTGGCTGCGCGGCAGCGGGCGCCGAGGACGCGGGGCCTGCTGCTGGCGGCGGGTCGGGGCCCGCGGCGCCGGGCTCTAGCTGGCGCGGGTCCGCCACGTACACCAGCACGCGCGGAGTGCCCGGCACGCCCGCTCGCGACGCGCCCACACTCGCGGGCTTGCCTGACATTGCGCACAAACATCACACGCCGCGTAACTTGGCTCCTCACTAGCTGAGCGCGCCGTGACGCGATCTACTGATGTGACTCCACCTGGCATTGCTTGCAACCAGACTCGTATCATCGCTCGGTGGCCTCCTTATCACCTGGAGCTCCTTGACCATCATCGACTGTTACTTTATTATGTGCCAGAGTCATCAATCGTATTTTAATTGTTTTACGATAGACTAACAACCGACAAATAATTTTATGGCGGAGCCCCTTTGGGCCCCATTGTAAAAGTTACAGCTCCTTGCAATAAAACAGGTAGCTTAAGCTTGACTACTGTTTTTGTCTCCTATTCATTGGTTTATTACACATATTGACACACTTCGAGGATGCAAAAAGGTCACAGAATAATAAGTCTTCGTTTCATCTTCTTGTACACAATCTTTTGCAATTCTAATCACCAAATTCTCTAATTATTCCAATAAGTATGTTTGCTTGCACAATGGTGATAAATCCCAAACTAGTATCTCACAATCAAAATCCGATGCTTACAAAGTGAAACACTGCAAATAACGAATGAAAGAAAAGGACTTGCACACAAACGATACGACATGATAGGTATACTTATAAAATCACAACTCACTTCTTTCTTTCTTTTCTCGTATTACGTTACTATTGGAGGAAAAAGGACGCATTACAAAACAACAGTGACATCTATTAAAAAGTTAAACAAACACTCATCCTAGCTGTTTTACCGACATAATCACGATGATATTCTCGTTAGAAAAATTACCTGTAATAATTAGGGTAAGCGCACACGAGCCACTGGTCACAACCACTGGTGGCTGTCGCCCCCTGCTACGGTGTTGAGTACTGCTGTATCAGGTGGCCGACCCCGGCCACACGTGTGCGACGAATCCATACAAAATGTATGAAAAATCCTATGAACTGCTTATCGCTGGGCTACTGGTGGCTGTTGCCGGTGGTTCGTTTGCGCCAAGTCTTAATGAAAATAAAATCTTTTTTTTTAAAGTTATGCATATTCTTCTACTATTTTATTTTTGAAGTCTTCTTTCAGTGATTGGCACTGTACATATTATTTATTCCGCGTGTGCACTCAATATTGAAAAGGATACTACTCCATGAACATGAGATGATATAAGCCTAATTCCCGACAATCTCCTGTTCTCTTGCTGGCAACACTGGGATTACCAACTTGCAGGCGCAAATATTCGTAGCGTCACTTCCTCTGATTAAAGAGAAGTTTTTCTTTTCAGTATTTAAAAAAAAAATAGTTCCCAAGAACCCTGAAGATGGCGTTGAACTGACTATGTTACTAGATGCCAAAGTCAAAACGCTTGGAAAAAAAACATTGCGTCACGTCATATACGCTCGTTGAGTGACAGTTTCGTTTGCTTTCGTTTTACGATCTTAAAATTACATCCAAGTGAATTAATAAAAAAATTATGTAACTTCCGTTCCTTGCAGTAACTTACCAAGTTCAGCGCCATCTATCCAGCGACTAGGGAAGCGTTAAAAAAAAAAGAAAAAGAAAATCCCTCATTTAGATCTAATCATTTAATTATCTGTGATGGTCAGTAAAGACTGACTACTTCTGGCTGTGAGTGACTCAAAGAGTAAAGTAACTATAGAGGGGTGACTACTTCTGTACAGGGCTGTCAGATTGTATAATTAGAAACTAAATCTGTATAATTTGGTTATGATATGTATTTCTTGATTGTATAGCCTTAGCATAGCGTAGCATTACTTTGCATAATCTATATTATATAAAAGAAAGTCGTGTTAGTTACAATACTTATAACTCAAGAACGGCTGAACCGATTTGGCTGAAAATTAGGGAGATAGCTTTAGAACCAGGAGACGGATATAGGATACTTTATATCCGTTTTTTTTATATTATTATTTTATACTTACTTTTATTTACTTATAGGAGTAGTGTAGGAGTAGGTGAGGAGTAGGGTAGGAGTAGGGTAGAAGTAGGGTAGGGTAGGAGTAGTGTAGGAGAAGGGTGGGGGTAGGGGTAGGACACCACGCGAATGAAGTAGCGCCGGGCAGCTAGAAATAATTTATATGGCAAAAGTTTGCCGGGTCAGCTAGTTGGATACAAGAATGAGAAATCGAATGTGAACTAAACTTTACGCAATAACCTGGCTGCTAGTCAGTAGTTACAAAAAACCGTGTGTGTGACTCGTAGCTAAGTACAGTGTAACCTGAGCCTAAGTGGGATCTCCAAGGATTATTTATAACTAGGCTTTCTATATCTGGGGTCACGGTAGTGCCCCCGCCAAAACGAGCAAAGCGAAGCACAAGGGCACTACCTACCTTTTCTCGAAAAGCTTCGTCGTTTTTTAGAACCCTCTTGGGTTTGATTTTACCAGATAAACAAAGTTCGCGGGATATGATGTCAATAGTAGACTTATTAAACATACAAAGTTTCAATTGCATAGCTTTTATACTTTAAATTTTATTGATATCTAAAAAACCCCGATTTCGTCACTGACTCACTGATGATCATCAAAATTCTCAGGGTACTTCCTGAAGTCCTAGAAAGCTGAAATTTGGTATGTAAGCTAATATTAGTACATAAACAACAAAAAAAATCTATAACTTGTAACTTTAACCCTCCAACCCCTTAAACTAGGGGATAAAAGTTTGTATGAGACTTCCGCAAATTTTGATGCTAGAAGTCTAAAAATTGATGTAGGGACTTCTTGTTATTTATTTTTTATTTGGTTCACCAACAATTGTTTACACAGGTTCTATGCTAATGGTAACATGCGAATGTATGTATGCAATAGTGCAACAATCACTTACAGGCAAACTCCGCATGCATAATGAAATTGTACAAAACATAAATATTAATCTATTTTTAAAATTACTTAGGTATCTAAAAGTGTAAATAATGAACAAATCTATCTAATGAAATGCAACAATAAAGGGTACTTATTATATGTAAACACATTAACACACACACATCTATTTAGGAAGGTATTTAAGAAGTTTGGCTTTCAATTTGCCCAAACTTTCATAGTGTAAATCGATTTTATCACTGCAGCTATTTATGACCTTGCATAACCTTGCATATGTTATAAATAATAAAATACATGTTCCAGGATTATTAATAAAACATCCCTAAAAAAAAAGAAGAAATGTTGCCAAGACGAGTCCATATGGCTCGCTTGCGTATGGCGGTCAAAAAGTTATCAGACCTCATGTAGAGCCAAGCTTCTAACTCTACACGCCCTAACTCTACAATCCAACTTTACACACCGAAACCCTACACCTTAGTCAAAATATGTGGCTTGGCCGTTTCACTACCATGACATGGGCGTAAGGTAAAAAATGTATTCACTGTTCATTACTTTTCTTAGACAAAAGTAAGTTCTTGTAGTAACGAAACGCCCAAGCTGTCTTATTTAGAGAGCAAAGACAGGACAGACAGGTCGAAGTAATGGTCGCACCGTTTCATTTATAAAGGAGACGACAAACGTGTTGCCACCTGTCCAGACAAATATTTTAAGTGATAAATTATTATATTTTGTCTTAACTGGCTATTGAACTGAACTACAAAGTATCAATTAATTATAGAGATAAAAATTGAAAACAATCTAACGATTGCATCCTCAGAGGAATCAGAGGTTTATATTCCCAGTAGGTAACAGAGGTATTTCAATGCATAAGTGTTGGATCTCATTGATCAGTAGCAGTGGTAGTATTCAGCTGCTTGGGCAAAAAAACAATTCATCCACGATTTTATTTTAAAAGCAGTGATAAAAACAAAATTCGTTCTATTTATTTTTGTACACAAAGGTCGATTTCATTTTGTATAATTTCTGGGACTCGGAGGTATAATTTAAGTTGCCTCCACCACTGGCACTGGCAGCCCTGCTTCTGTAGTTCTGTCAAAAACTGACTTAGTTTATAGTTATCTGTGGTCAAAAATTCAAAATATGTCAATGCGAGTGTTGTGAGATAACCTATAATTTGTGTGATCGTAATTAAAGTTTTTGTATTTGTTTACTTAAAATGAAGCGCAAATCTTCTTCAGTACATGACGAAGAAGCGAGGTATGTATGAAAGGCGTATTGGAATTTGCTACGATGTGCTTCATAATATTTATTCACCAAGAAACACTCGTGGATACATGTTTATTAGGACCCAAGGGTTTCAATCTTTGAAGCTCCTCATGTATGTATTTAATTATTGTTACAGGGTCTCACAATTGTTATTTAATAAAACAAAGAAGTTTGTTGAAAATTTAAACCCAAAGGCTAATGAGGAAGTGGGCTCTGATCTGCAACCAGCATGGGTAGATGAAGATGATGAGAACTTTGGAGCAAATATTATACCAAACATTAAAAGTACAAGTCTGTACACAGAGAAGCTAAAACAAAAATATGAAACTTTAATGGGTACACCAAGTTGGGCCAAGCTGAACAAAAAAACTGAAAAAGAAGACGAAGATGAAATATTAAGAACTGTAGGACATTTAAAGAATATACAGTCTAACCACCTTCCTAAAGATTTTCTGGAAATAAAGAAGTTCCCACAAATAAATTCTGCTACTAAAAATGAAGGATCAATCATATCCTGTGTTGAGTTTCATCCTAAAATAAGTGCTGCCCTTGTTGCTGGCCATTCTGGTGTTGTATCATTGTTCTCTGTTGGTGGAGATGTAAACAACAAACTACATAGCTTTAAACTAAAAAAATGGCGCTTAACTGCAGCACAGTTCTCTCCAGATGGGTCAGAGGCATACATTGCATCTAAAATTAACCACACATATTGTGTATATGACCTTGTTAAGGCTGAACCAAGATTGATTCAACTGCCAAGAGTAGTGAAGAAACCGGTTATTTTCAAAGTGTCAAGCGATGGCAAATACATAGCAACATGTGATGGTTTTGAGGAAGTGTACTTGATATGCACTGCATCCAAAGAACTGCTGAAATCCTTAAAACACAATTCTAATGTTGCATCTGTTACATTTAGCCATGACTGTGCACAGCTATATTGTTTTGGTGTTGAAGGAGAAATAACAATATGGGATCTGTCAACATACCGACCATTAAAGAAATTCTATGACCATGGATGTGTTACAGCATCTTGCCTGACGACAAGCGCTTGTGGGAAGTTATTAGCTACAGGAAGTGGGGAAGGTATTGTCAACATATACCAAACTGAAAACTTAACTACCTCTGAACCAGTTCCATTCAAAGTAATTTCAAACTTGACAACTAAAATAACAAATCTTAATTTCAATGCAACTACTGAGATACTTTCAGCTTCGTCAGCATACTATCCCAATGCAGTGAAACTAGTGCATATACCCTCTTACCATGTTTTTGCCAACTTCCCCAGCCCAACATTGAACCTCCATCAAGTTGATTCTGTTAATTTTTCACCCAACAGTGGGTACATGGCACTAGGGAACAATAAAGGGTGTGCTTATTTGTATAGGCTTAAGTATTACAAAAATTATTAGTAATAAAGAATTAACAAATAATTGTCATTTTATTTGCATATAACACTTGCTGTGTTGGGACCTACATTACATTGCAAGCCAGGAGTTTAAGGTGGAACTTGTCGCGACCTCGATTTCACTGGCACTGGTGGCCAAAAATCACGCTGTCTCACCTGGCATCGTGTCCGACTGAGATAGTATCAGTGATGAGCAGTTAGACGCTAGTTTACACGCACAACATCTAGTTCGCACGCACCCAGGCACCATTCCGAAATAAAACGCGCGTAAAAAAATACAAAAGTCCTTTCGAAAATCGGGTTTTAAGAAAAACCACTATATAAATTAATTAAAAATAAATTTTATTGAACACTTCGATAGCTGAGCTTTGTCAAGATTTTACACGTCTTTTATTACTTATTTACACCCAGTTACGTTAAAATTAGCAAGAAAAACGAATCTTTGTTGGCTCATAACTTTTTAATGGCTTTTTTTTTGTTTCCGTACAGACACAATACATACTAATATTATAGGTAAATTCGAAAGTAACTCTTGTCTGTATGTTACCTGTTTACGCCTAAACCACTGAACGGATTTCGATAAAATTTGGCAGGGAGATAGATCGCATCTCGGGGAAGGACATAGGATAGTTTTCCGAAATTTGTATGGAAAAAAATATCGACTACATAGTGGCACCTTAAGTAGTACATACAAGTCCCTTTTTTTCCTGTGTACCCTTGGTAGGTAGGTTAGGTATATTAATTTGTGTTGCGAAAGTTCTGTTCTTCTGCTCCTCTCATGTCAGCAGAAAACAATATGCTATCAGCTTATAAAAGTTCCAGTGCTGGTCGTCGGTTATTCCGTTTATCCAACCTAAGGTGGATACGCGGAAACGTATGTCCAAGAATCCACTTAAGGCCGCTCGCCCACGTCCGATAATCGGTGACCGATTTTTTTTAGGAGAAAAATAGAAAACACTGCTAGCAATAGTGCAACGCACACGTCGTACAAAAAGTCGGTCTAAATAACATAGGGCGAAATAATCTGACCGATTGTAGGACCACAAAAAGTATGCCGTGGAGCGCGCCTAGGCCTAGTTGGATAAACGGAATTTATAAGCTTGGGGCCACCCCAAGCTTATAAATTCCTATCGGACATGAGTTTCCGCGTCGCGTTCTCTTTAGTGTACAGGCGCCATTACATGTGGTATCACTGGTACAAATAATGAAATTTATACATAGGTACTTAAATAATAAAACAAGTTTTGAGACAAAAAGTTTATTTAAAACTAAACTTTATTTCAACTATTTTTATGTGAAAAAATCTGAGCACAAGCCATAATACGTTTACCATTCAACCACAAAATCATGACAAATCACAGACCTACATAATGAAGAAAATGTTCCATATAAAACCTTAAACTAGCAGACAATATAATTTGCTACGTACATTATTAAAATAAAAAACATTTTATTTTAAAACATAAATGAAGCTGCTGCATTATGAACATTTCCAGTGCCAAAGGTGTTTCCGAACTCACAGAAAGATTTTTAGCGTTTGGATAAGTATTAAAGACTTTCAATAGACAACTTTCTATGAATTCCCTAAATGACTATCTAAAAACCCTTCGGTCAGCTCAGCCGTCTCAAGTATGCTGAGTTAGCTGACAGATTACACATAAGTACCTACTGCGAAATATTCCTACTTCGTTTTCAGCTCTTGGCCGTCACCTGTACGGTAGTTGGGATATGTAAACAGCGCCTATCTCAACCAAAGTTGTGTGCGTTACCCAGGCCAGATGTTGTCGAAAATGGTCATTTGAATCTTATAGATAATTAGTTTTGCGGCTTCTGTAATTGTTGCGCACATTTTTAAATTTGTTGCGCTTATAGTTTTTTAATTATTTCACAAAAACATTTCCTGCTGGGGTAACGTTACCCCAGCCAGACCTTTTTCTTTCTAATGGGAATATTTAAATAATTACTAGCTATAAAATTAGTTGTCTAGATGAAGTAAATGTTGTGCCTTATTTTGTATTTGTTCTTTCATCGGTTGCGAAGTTATTCGAGATTTTGCTGGGGTAACGTTTTTGGTTTTGCTAGATCTTTGAAATGGTTAAGCGGATTCTTATCATATTTTGTACATGGCTTCTTGGGAATTAGTTTAAATTTGTTCTGCAATAAAAAAAACAAAATAATACATAGCTTAAAGGTTATTTCATTAAATAGAAAAACACTTCAATTGGTCCCAGCACTCTCAATAAGAGCTCTAAAGACTTACTTTAAACGTTATTTTAAAGCTTGTAACTGCCTTCAAATGTATGTGAAGTTTCATTAGTATCCTGTAAGTATTTAACAAGTTATGATGATATTGAGTTCTTCACGAGCACGGTCTTGATGCGCGCGGTGTTAATTGGCCACTGGATTGGATATATGAACTGAATGTTATGTCAATTATTAGTTTTTTAGTTCAGTTGTATATCAGTAAAATTTCAGCTCAGTACATTGGATAATTAATGAGATAATACGATTAAAGTCATTAGGAAGTGAATGACCGTGGTAACCCGACCAAGTTTAGGTGGTTACGAAAAAGCGAAAACGCAAAACATTATGGTACCTTCTAAAATATATAGGATAGTGTTACAAATTTAGTACAGACATGTACACAAGTTTAAAAAAAACTACGTGATTATTAAATAATTTTTATTGACAGGTAATATAATCATTTCAATTGAACTTTTAAAGTATTATTAAACTTATACTTAAAAACAATCACAGATTAAAATTACAGATAGTAATTTTGCTTTTTTTAAAATTTTCTATTATTTTTTAATTAAATTATAGATTTCAGTATACACAGATGAAAGCTAACTCCCCCTGGGTGATTACGGAGCATGTTTAGTGCGATATGCAAACAATGCGCCCCTTCACCCCACCCCTTCCGCGTCCCAACGAACGACATGTTATATCAGTGATTTTTGATAAGTTTGTGCAACTGGAAGATAATAATAATGTTTTCATAGTACAGATATTATTATATTATTAATGTATTTAACAGTGTACGCGTCTGTACCGAAATTGTAAGGTGTATTATACTAAACATTTCAAAAGATAGTATAATGTTCTGCGTTTTCGCTTTTTCGTAACCACCTAAACTTGGTCGGGTTACCACGTTCATTCACTTCCTGATGACTTTAATCGTATTATCTCATTAATTATCCAATGTACTGAGCTGAAATTTTACTGATATACAACTGAACTAAAAAACTAATAATTGACATAACATTCAGTTCATATATCCAATCCAGTGGCCAAATAACACCGCGCGCATCAAGACCGTGCTCGTGAAGAACTCAATATCATCATAACTTGTTAAATACTTACAGGATACTAATGAAACTTCACATACATTTGAAGGCAGTTACAAGCTTTAAAATAACGTTTAAAGTAAGTCTTTAGAGCTCTTATTGAGAGTGCTGGGACCAATTGAAGTGTTTTTCTATTTAATGAAATAACCTTTAAGCTATGTATTATTTTGGTTTTTTTATTGCAGAACAAATTTAAACTAATTCCCAAGAAGCCATGTACAAAATATGATAAGAATCCGCTTAACCATTTCAAAGATCTAGCAAAACCAAAAACGTTACCCCAGCAAAATCTCGAATAACTTCGCAACCGATGAAAGAACAAATACAAAATAAGGCACAACATTTACTTCATCTAGACAACTAATTTTATAGCTAGTAATTATTTAAATATTCCCATTAGAAAGAAAAAGGTCTGGCTGGGGTAACGTTACCCCAGCAGGAAATGTTTTTGTGAAATAATTAAAAAACTATAAGCGCAACAAATTTAAAAATGTGCGCAACAATTACAGAAGCCGCAAAACTAATTATCTATAAGATTCAAATGACCATTTTCGACAACATCTGGCCTGGGTAACGGACACACCAAAGTTTGTCTGAACCTATCAAATACTAATTGAACATACGCTAAAAAGCTTCTCAATTTCAAGCAGTTTTTTCAATCACTAGAAACATGTAATTTCATGAATATAAATACGACCTCTATTTTATGATTTATGCAGTGATCGGAATAGGTAGAGCTATTTAGGTTCATTGACCGCAAACATTGATGTTAATATGGATATTCCACAGGATTCCGACTGATACTACGGGATTTTATTGTCGCTATAGTGACACACTTGTTTTTGTCTCTTTCTGCGCCACTAGAGTTCAATTATTTACCAACAGTAACTTCGAAACTAAACTTAAATTCGTAACTAAAATGGGACGGGGGTGAGGGGGGCTGGGTTGCCTAGTGTTCGCAACGCACGTACTGAGTAATGACAAAGCGCCCCGCCCCTCCCGTCCTCGTCCGTCCTCCGTCTAAGGCGCGGCCAAATAGTTCCACGGGGACTATAACTACTACCGTCCTAGACTGACTCCACATAATAATGATTTTATACTGTGATAGTGGAAGTATAATAATGTGGAGGATTATATGTTGGCACTGAATATGTTAAAAACGAATGCTTATCATAACAAATCAATATTAGCTAGGATGCCTTGATGAGTAAATAGTAAGTAAAAATTGAGTCTAAAAGAAGTAGGTAGATAGACAACCAAATCACAGTATGGATTATGTCAATACACCAATATTACTAATCACCTAAAACAATGGACCTACATTGTGGTTAAGTATCTTATCTTAATATTATTTAAGGCAGGTTTCAGCACACTATAAAAAACAATTTCAACGACGTGCTTCTGCAGCTATTTCATGTTTTTCTTTACTAAGTATCTTGACCATACTGTACTCCTCTAGGATTAACTGGTGAATGTGATGTTCACATGAATTGAAAAACTAATAGCAAGTCACATAAATAATTTAATTAACAAGCTAATATTGCTTTACAACTAACGAAATATAAATAGCGTCTCAGATCACAATTATTAATTAGCGTATTATGTAAATATTGTTAATGTAATTGAACATAAAACAAGAATGATGAATGATACTATTCTACACTAAGGTGCTAACATAACATAAAATACGTTGCTAAATAAAGTGAACATAGTTACATAGTATTATGTGAGACAATATTAATCACGTATGTCATAATACAGTACCAACTTGTTTAAGTTCATCATGTTCATCAAACTCATACATAATGGCTATTAATATTTCAATCAGCAGTAATTTGGTTAGATTAGGTCCATCGCTGGCGCTCGTCTGGCGAGAGTGCGGTGACGTCTAGCTAGTG
Organism: Mesoligia furuncula; assembly: GCA_916614155.1. Classification (NCBI taxonomy): domain Eukaryota; kingdom Metazoa; phylum Arthropoda; class Insecta; order Lepidoptera; family Noctuidae; genus Mesoligia; species Mesoligia furuncula. The sequence goes on from OU744798.1 coordinate 13,217,978, forward strand.
GCGCACTGCACTCGGTTCATACCAGGATGCTCATCGTCTTCCTCGTAAGCGTTGCCGTGGTGTGCGCGTCGCCGGCGCGACTCTTGTTCCGGATCTAAGTCTATCAAGTGGCACTCTTCAGCCAGTTCGGGAATTTCAATCTGTAATATTAGACGTTTATTTAATTTCTACTCACCATTCCCAGAATTATTTACTGATATTCTATGATTATTGCCAAATCTAATTAGCATATAACATTGGCTTGCATGACTCTGCATAATCTACCCACACACAAATGCAATAACATATGCAAACACGCCGTCAGGTGTGTGATTTACATAACAGAATAACTTAATTTAACGGCATACGATAGGCAATAAGATATCCACTCACCATTGGTCGAGGCGGCAGACAGTTCTCAAGGGCCGGAACGACTTCAGGTGGAATGCGACTGGGAAAGTTAACTAGGAATTGTATGATAAGCTGGCCCTTTTCAAATGGATTTTTGTACATCGGCATACCTGTAATGTTATAAGTAAACAGTTAAGTATGATACATAATAATAAACAATGATGATTAATTTATCTTACTTAGGGTTCGCTGATATAATATCCAGACTTGGAAGCCATAAGCACTTAAGTCTTTTTTGGCTTCCAGGTCTAGATATATCAATTGATATTTACTGTCAAAACTAGAAATTTAGCTGATTCAAAGTCTAACAACACTTGACAAAAAACTACAATTTGGATTACCTTTCCTGAAGTGAAAATCTAATCAAAAATTTTGGTGATTCACCAAATAATGTGCAAGTACAACCATACTGTGACTTTAAGGTATTCCCCTAGAGTCAATAATTTTGAATTTTATGGGAATCCACCTAAATTCGGGTCGTCTGCCTAGCCTTTTCCCAACTATGTTCCAGTCTAACCGGATACAGTATTTTACATGGAGCGACTGCCCATCTGACCTCCACAACCCAGTTACTGGGTAATACAATACCCCTTGGTAAGACTGATTGTCAGACTTTCGAGCTTATGACTACCCGTAATGACTGTCAACAATCCACAAATGACAGCCGGGACCAACGGCTTAACATGCTTTCCGTATTTTAAAACAATGTTATAATTTTTTGTGTTGTTTTAGTAAACAGAAAATATATAAAAACGTCAAATAACATAGAAAGAAAATATAAACCACTTAGGGAAAGAAAATCGAGTCCTTTTTTATACATTATAAATATAAAAAATCGGGTATTTATTATAAATATTATATTTTTATGAACCCTGAATTCTCACTAATAGTAATGAAACAATGCCAAGACGAAAGGAACATCCTGCTGCAGACTTTTAAAGCTATTAAAGAGTTATGTTGTTCTCACACACCTTCATTCAACACACACTTGACTTCACCATGCTTAGTAACTTCGCCAGGCATAACAGTTATCACGATATCCCTGTCATCCAGTGTCCGGATCACCTTCTGGAAGCCACACAACGCCTCCACAAGCTCAATGTTCAACCGGATTATGAGATCATGGCCCGAACGTTTGAATGTCTAGAAAGAAATGTAATGAATAAATACCACTTGTTTACTCAGGTAAAGTTAAAAAGGAATGTAGGCAGAGCAAAATAAAAATTTCAGGGTCATAGCACAAGGCGGTCTGTAGTTTCTGCTAACCCTCATGGTAAAAAGCGTGAATTTGTGTATTGTGTGGTAAAATAGGAGAAGAAATACTTACTTCATGCTCTTTCTCATCTAAAACTATAACAAGATCGCCAGGCTCAAGCTCCGGCTCCTGATCACCCTCTCCACTGAAGACAATCTTCTGGCCATCAGTCATGCCCTTGTCCACATGGACCTCAAGAATTTTGCGGTCACGCACCGTCTTGCGTCCCTGTAACATTATAATGATATTCAATCTCTTTTTTTAAGCTTTTGTAATATTTTAAGAACAATAGTTTTTGACCTAAATTAAACAATGGCAGTCTTCCTTTTGTCTGAGATCGCGTGTTTAACTTCCGCCTAACCAGAACCTAGTGAGTTTGGTTATGTGGTAATTTGGAGAAAATTCATCCATAAAGATGCTTTATTTATTATATTTTATTTTACATGCGCATATTTTCAAGACATGCTGAAATGCTTTAGAAAAAAAAAATTGATGCATCTTCTATAGTTTCATACCTGACAGACTTTGCAACGGTCCTTAGGGTCAATGATCTCCCTCTGTCCACGGCACTCACTGCAGACAGTCTGAATTTGGTGGATCATACCCGGTGCCAGCTGCTGAATCTGAACTTGCATACCTGTACCACGGCAAGTAGGACAAGTCTGTACTGCACCCTAAAATTATCAAACAAAACTTTAATCCAAGTTCGAGACTCATCAAGATGAATCATCAGAAAAAAGGAAATTATGTTTCTATTTAAATCCTCTATTAGTTAGTTACCTTCTTGCCACCACGACCCTCGCATTTTTCACAAATAACGTTTTTCTGCAATGCCAGCTTTCTCACAGCCCCGCGGTAAAGCTCTTCAAGTGTCACAGACAATTGATGAATAACATCTTTGCCCTTCCGTTCACGTCCACGTCTGCGACCACCGCTGAATCCTCCACCAAAGAACATGTCAAACAAGTCCATGGGTGAGGAGAAGCCACTTGCGCCAACGCCTCCCTCTTTCAAGGCTTGTTCACCACCTGTGACATCATAGTAGAATTATTTATGTATATTTAAGTGCTTTATATTTACTTGTTCTTTTTTCCATTATCAGCATGGCTTTGCAATTTTTTATTACAATAATTTTTTATTTAATTATTATCTTTAGCAATTTCAAGTAATATGGACTTGTAGTAAATCTGTTCATAGTTCAGGATTATAGATGCTTCATAACACCAATATTATTTTTAGAGCACAGAGTTAAAGGAATCACTGTTTTAGGTACCTTTAATTAAGTGATATTTTTTGCCATAGGGTTTTTGATAAATTCACAAATTAAATACAAACCTTGGTCATAAATGCGCCTCTTGTCTGGATTGGACAATACTTCATAGGCTTGTGAAATCTGTTTGAACCTCTCTCCTTCATTTGGGTTTTTGTCGGGGTGATACTTCAAGGCTAGCTTCCGGTAGGCTTTTTTCAATTCATCATTTGTGCAACTGGGTTTTACACCCAAGATATCATAGTATGTTGTTTCTTTCACCATCTTTGGTACCTATTACAGAAATAATAAAATTATTTAGTACTGTATTCAGGCTATTGTATGATCTAGAATGGTATGGAAAATTCTAGTGTCTGGCCTAGATTTAGTTGTTTATTCTACAATAATATATTAAAATAAAAGTAAAATTACTAAGCTGATTACGTCGTCATTAGACTATAATCAATACTAATTGGCAGTGACACCCTAAATAATTTAACGCGTGTTGTGCAGACCACGTAGTTTTAAATTTACGAAGAGTAAAATAGGAAAGAACAAGCAAGTAATGTGCGGCGATATAACTTATCGATTTTTAATATCAGTATGATAAATAGATTTTTGAGACGGTTCAAGCGAAAATAAATTGCCAAAAGAACGGAAATCTACGCAAACGCCATACACATTTCCCATGAAGATTACATTGTAACCATTGGTACAGGATTTTTTTAAAATAAACTCACCTTGGATTCCTTTTAACGTTCAAGAATTCAATCACAGTTCTGAAAACTTCTAGAAACACCAGTTCACAATATTCACGAGCACGAAACACGCCGTACGAGCACTTCTTTACACGAGATTCGTTCAACTTCAAATGACGTTTGATCGAACGAGGCGAGGAGGTGAGGAGGGTTTGTTGAGTCGATGGAAAGCACATTCGAGAAACTTCTATAGTCTGGTGCAGACTGACGGAAAGAGCAAAAAATTTTTGGTAAAACAACATATTAAGTTAAAAGACTTAAAAACGTGAATTTTGTGCACTGGTCGTCAGGTTTAGATATCTGGAGGCTTCTTTAACATCCCGCAGTTAGTTTGTGTATTTTTAACACCTTTGAAATGCTTCAATTTAATCGAAGAGGAATATTGGCCCGGGTTTAAGAGGGAAATTAAAGCAATAAACCTTCGTCTGAGGTTATTGCAATTGATCAGAGTAGAATTAGTAGATCAAAAATGTCATATAACATAAAAACTCAGTGTCGAAAAAATGGTCTATTATTGCTGAACTGAAGGTCTGTGTGTTGCACCAAACTAACATTCTGAGTCAGTGAGTGCCTGCCCTTAGCTACACTCATGACAACATTTTAGTCGATTTGTTTTTCTTTTTTTTGTCGATGGTACGATATCAAGCCCATTCAATATCCTGCACGAAACAGTCACAAAATTCACTAAAATCTGCACTATTCAATGTAATGGTACCAACCTTCACTCTCCTTCATACAAATCGGCAGTCCACCAGTCCACCACGCAAGCCGATTGATTAGGCGTGGATTAGGCTTGAAATCTGTTCTGCCTGCGCCGGGCGGGCCACACGGACCTCTAGGCAGACCACTATGCAGAATAATGAATAGGTGGCCTGGGTGGCCATAAAGCTAGGTCTCCATTATACTAGGCACACGAGGTACACACGCAGTGCCTTTGAATGATTGAGGGCGAGTTGGGCCCGGCCGGTCTGGCCGGAAAAATCTGCCGGGCGTTACGTAGAGCATCGCATTTTGACATCTGTCCGCTGCGCCTGCGCCCCACCGCGCCTCTGTTGGGTTACATAAACAATAGCCTCTAGTCGACGCAGTTTCTCAAAATGTCTAGCAGCATAGCTATCCACTACCATTCGACAGGTTTCAGAGTCGAAAATTACACATTATGGGTTGCCTGATTTGCCTAGTCCCCGATCGCAAATAACCGTCGTTGGAAGAAAAGTGGTAAATCGTTTAAAATTCCAATGGTTATGAGTTTCGGATTTGTGAACAGCATTTAGATCACTGTTAATGTAAGGTCACTCAGCGCGCTATGGAACGGGCTATGCTCCATGCTCTGTGCTATGCTCTGAGTCCACTGACCTCTATAATACAAGTACGCTGGACTAACGATACTCTACGAAATGACAGTTGTTTTTTGTGCCGATTCAAAGCGCCCTGCGCCCCGCTCGTAGCCCCAAGGAACTAAAATTGACACGTTCTTTCAAATGGACGTTGATTTGTTTACTTCGTCTCTGATGATTTAGGTCTAAATCGTGAAAAACTAGTTTATTTGTGTATTTTGTGTTTACTACGTGATATTTGGAACATTTTTATTATGAAAGCATGCGGATTTTGTAAAACTCGCTGCCAAAAAGACAGCGGATTAACCTTTCACAAGTAAGTGAATTTTACCACTATAAATGTTTCGATTGCTTATGTGAGCATTTTTATTACTATCTTATATTTAGAATAAATGTTTTAATTAATATCCCATCATATTTAAGTGTAATTAGGGCTCAGTTTTCACATTTAGTGAATATGATAATTTGAATAGGGTTGTAAATGTTCCATGTCGATGATGTGTCGATAGTTTTCTTCAGACAGTTAATAATTTTAAATTTACGTCTTTCAAATAGAAATTTACTGTCGCCAGAAATTTCTGCAATTTGATTACCTACCTAAAACAAATTAGCAAATACTCGTTTCTAATTTCAACAGATAAATCCATACTAATATTATAGGTAAATTCGAAAGTAACTCTGTCTGTCTGTCTGTCTGTATGTTACATTTTCACGCCTAAACCACTGAACGGATTTCAATATTTGGCAGAGCATAGATTTTATCGACATATTATCTCGCGGGCGAAGCCGCGAGCGGAAGCATAGTATTATATGTAATGTGTACTTGTTTCCGAAGTAAAGACCTAACATCAAAATAAAACTTGTCATCTACAATGTACTGTATACTTTAGTCAGTTTTACTTTAATTAAATACTTAATTTCAGATTTCCCACCAAATCAACTAAGCAGGGCTCAAAAACATGAAAATGGAAAATTGCAATTTCACTGCGGACTGTTTCGTTAAACACTCTACACTTACGCTCTTCTCCATACGAACACGGCCTTTTGGAAGACTAGAATCAATTCTATTTTATTGTATGTTTGACGTTCAAAAGTGCCTATGTACCTATTTGAAATAAAATAATGACGTTCAAAAGTGTCTATTTCATTTGAAATAAATTATTTGACTTAGACTTTGTTATTTCTTGTGTTTTTTTCCATTAGTACGCACGCAATAATGAAAATGGAATCCCTCTCCTTTCCGCTAGTAATGACTACATGGTAATGTTACAAGGTTCACTTTAGGCATTCAATTTGAGTGAATTTGATTGAATTTGTATGGACGCTATTTGTTGCTTTTTGTTTCCTACATGGTTCAATTCTTCCAAATGGAACACCAAAAGTGACAACACAAACAACACAAAGTCTCGAAGAATACAGCTGCCATTTGATTTACTAGGTTAGAGCGAAATGGCAACATAGTTTGTAGTTCATATTGCGAACTAATGTGACCCCAGTTCAGATTGTAAAACTAGTGTAGTTGGGCCAGGAGATATTAGCTCAACCATAGTAGTTTTAGGCTAAATTCTAAGCCTATCCTCATATTTAAAGCTCACTGATCTGACCGTCATGCGCTGGACTCAACCTTACTAGGACACTATCCACTAGTTTATAGCGTGCGATCTGACCGCGCCCTAATGAATTTTCAGATAGGGGGCCGGCAAACTACGCATGCTAATGCGTAGTTCATACAAACGTAATACCAAAATCATTTGTAATTCAAACATATTCTTAAGGTAGTGTGTATTTATTCCGATTAGATTACAGAATATGTAGGTTCCTAAATACATATGTTGAAAGGACTTTGATATAAAGACGAGAGTGAATTTCAAATTTCTATAGAAAACTTATTTTTCTCATAACTCGTCTTTAAATCAGTGTCCATTCAAAATATATATTTGGGAACCTAGATCTATATTCTGTAATCCAATCGGAATAAATGCACACTACATTAAAAATATGTTTGATTTACAAATTATTTTGGTTACGTTTGTATGAACTACGCATGGTCCGCCGGCCCCTTAACTTTTGCAGAGCAATTACACTATTACTTAAAAATGAAGCATATAAATAACTGGGAGTGATCCGATATTATTCTCTTAAGTAATAAATTACTCTCAGTGGTTATAACGGTCGATAAAATTCATAAAAGTATTTTTTTATCGTAGGATATATCCCATCTCTAATATTAGTTCTATGGTCCCTTCACATTGCTATCAGCGCCAAAATGGCGAAAATCAAATGGCTTCAATCTGTCATCCATAGTCTGCAGTCCAGCGTACTTGTATTATAGAGGTCAGTGTCTGAGTCTGTTTGAAGGATAAAATTAAATAATCTGAAAAAAAAAAACAGTGGCACTCCGGGAGTGCCGACAGAAGTGAAAACAAAACACAAACAGAATACTTTGCCATCACTTCACTCACAGACATATCGGATATACATTAAAACCGAATACATCCCGAGGACAGCCGAACACATCCGAAGCGGGTATTTTTATAATGGTCTTATATACAAAACACGAGCAGTGTCGATTACGGTAACAGTGGCGTGAGTTCAATGGTTTTTTTCCATCTCAAAAAGTGCCCAAGGCGCCTAAAGAAGAAAACTTCAAAAATCGGAGCTACCGACATTGCTTGAAGAGTAAGCAAACTGAAGCAGTGTGCAGGCAGTGGCAATGACTATAATAACCACTTGACTGCGCATACAGTGCTCCGTACAAATTAGTACAACTTTTACTTGGATTCTCTTCAATTTCCTGGAACACGGTCATACAAACATAAATCATAGTGAATTTCTGTTTATTGTTTTGTAAGTAAGAATAGTAAATATTTTTTACTTTGTAATTTTTGAGGGCGAGGGAGGGAGGGTTTTTTTCATCCGTTTGTTTGACATACACGTTTTTGTGTTTTGAAATTATCATTGATTTTTAAAATGAATTAATTTGGTATAATTATGTTTTACGAATTAAAGTTTTAGGGTCCTGATTGTTCTTTGTAAAAAAATATAAACGAGCGTCTACATGATTTTTAATTATGCATCTTGCTAAACAATTAAATGATTTGTTGATTCTATTTCAAATTGATGAAAATTAATATCCGGGAATAAATTATACCCAATCAGAGATTTAAAAACTGAGCTTATAAAATAATCGGTATATAATTATGGCACTGATTTAAAGAGGCAGTTGTAAATAGCGGTTTTGGTAAGTTAAAAATTATAAATGGCACGTTTAATAACTAGTTCAGTAGTTAAAATTAAGCAGTAAACAAAAATGAGTAATAAAAATAATGAAATGGATCAGTGATTATATAATTGAGCAGGAAAATAATTTTATTGAACGAGCGGTTACGTGTGGGGCAGTAATAAATCGGAATTTGTCGGTAAGAAATCTCATTCTTCAAATTTCATGTGATAAATAAATAAATATATAAATAAATAAATTCTAAGCAATTCTATAAACAATGAGGTGGTAAAGTAGTTTTGGGTATGTAGTCGACGGAGCCCCGCTTCGCGGGGCCCCTATTTCTGTCTACAGGGTATAGAGGAACCTAACCTGTCTGAGTAGGGGTGCCCCAAGTCCCGAGCTCGCTTCGCTCGCTCTGGCATCCTAAGTTGTCATTACAATTAATGTGTTACGAGCTCATTCGAACCGCTCATTCCATCATTTTTACCGCTCATTCAGTTATTGGACTGCTCAATTATTTTTAGAATTGACATTGTATGATAAAATATCCGACTAATTGATTTTTTATTACCGTCCATGTTTTACTGTCGCAATAATTAATCAACCGCCATTAAATTAAATAACTGCTCAATATGTTTTTCAACTGATCATAATAACATCTCGAATATTTAAATAACAGCTCAAAAAACTAGTTCCCTATAATTATTAATGTTTACGATTACGCGGCATTCTACTGTACCCGCCCGCGAGTTTTTTTTAATTTGCAGATCTTTTGAATCTGGGATGACAGTTGACAGCTTCTTTCTTGGTGACAGTTGACAGTGATCTCATTGGCAGAGGTGATAATACTAGCAGTGGTTATATTTCCCTGCTGATAACAAATAGATTGTGATAAGTTGATAACGTCATTCACTATAGCTCGGTGCGGCGCGTGTGCGTACATAGACGTTGTGCAGTCTGCCAGTCTCGCTACTCGTTGCGAATCGGTCGCAAGTTTTGTTGGATCTAGAGTTGTCTTTTACCATTTACTTCCGTTTACTATTTACCTATTTTTAATACAATATAATAATGGCAGAGAAAATATTGAAAAACAGAGTCTGCATTATTGGCTCTGGTAACTGGTAAGACGTTTTATAATTTCCGTAGGTACATTATTAATTATTTATAATATTTCACTGCATGTGTAATTCGCTCACTTTTACGGGCTGCGGACATCAAAAGTAGTGTTGTGCTGACTGACCTTTAACAGAATGATGACATAACAAAATCTTAAACATCCTATCCACCTCAGATCCACTAACATTGTAGGTATATTTTTTAACCTAATCCAATTATTGTTAAATAATTACTGTCATTTCAATGCATTTAATAGGTAAGTGAAATGCCACTTGTCTACTGCATATTTATTAATTTTATGAATTCAGGGGATCTGCAATTGCCAAAATTGTGGGTCGCAATGCAGCCCGCCTCCCTAACTTTGAAGACAGAGTTACTATGTGGGTATACGAAGAGATGATTGAAGGAAAAAAGTTGACAGAGATCATCAATGAGACCCACGAAAATGTTAAATATTTGCCTGGACACAAACTTCCTGAAAATGTGGTAAGTACCTACTTAAAAAGTTGTAGTCTTCTTGTTTCTGATTAGAATAATGTTTTAAAATATTTTTAAAGATTAAGAGGACCTAACTGTGACAACAAAATTGATGGCCTCGCAATAAAACTGTTTCATAACATGCACTTGTATACACATTTTGTGTTTTGCTAGAGACTGTTGGACTGTTACATTTTGTTCTTGACAGTGCCATGTGAATAACACATGTTCAATCTATTTTGGTGACAACGTTTGTTATGGAAGCAATTCAATGCCAATGTTATCTCACAACCTCGCTTGTTGAGTGTTGACTAACACCTTCAATATTTCGGCTAATTATATTTTTGTAGGACATAACTATGTTAATTATTATTATTTGCTGTTTAATATGCTTAAAAAAGTGACTCAAAAATTGTATTATTTTTTGTTATATATTACACTGAAGTCTAATTAGAATCATATAAGACTATATGAATAATATAAAACTAGTATGATTATCACTACTCCCTGGGTGACCTTATCAAGAAACTTATCAAGAAAACAAATAAATGACTAGGGCATATACAAATTTAAAATATAGTTAGTAGGTACACAAAACATTAAGCATATTATGTAAACATTTATTATCTACCAACATGCTTTTATCAGATGCAGTTTACAAAATTTCATGTTAAAAAAGTAATTTTTTGATGCCCAATGAGCTCCTGTCTTTTTCTTTTCCTTTTTTTTTATTATATAAGTACTTGTATATTTTATTGTTAATATGTAAAAGTAATATATTAAAGTAAGGTTAATTGAGATACAGTTGCCAATGCTGCAGGTTAACTGTAATTTTCCATTTCAATGATCCTATTCCAAGAACTCAACACTGTGCCAAATCAATTACTAGTATTTACTTTGTTCAATATTTATTAGAAAATAATTGTTTTTTATTGTTTTAGGGCTGATTTTTCCATGGCCAGATAACTTTTATTCGAGGAATAAAATTGACATTTGACAGTTATTGTATGAAATAACGGTCAAAATTTTAAAATTATTGCTCCAATAAAGTTATCAGGTGATTGAAAAATCAGGCCTTAATAGTACAGGCAATTCTAGTTTATCTGTGGTATAACTTCATTATAACAAAATAATCTTCTGATGTACACAATTAAGATCTTGCAGTGTTTCTCTTGACCTTGGAATTGATTAAGTGTGACTGTGTCATATCTGTATGTAGCTACTGCATTATGTAACATTATTTATACTTGTAGACTATAGAACACTCTTTTATTTATCAATTTTCAGGCAATGTAAACAAGTCATAACATAGGTAGGTACCTATAAAAATAATATACCTATTACCTACATCTACATTATAGTCAAAGAAAAATGTAGAAACAATACAGTTTCCAATATAATTCCACTTTTGTAAAACTAATCAAGATAATATATTGTGTAATGATTTATAACAAATGTTAATAAAGTTGGTGTAACTACATACCATATTTAAATTTTATACAGGGTGTTCCAAAAGATTTATTATTTTATCAGAGCTAAGTACTGTAAGTCCTTCTTTGAAGAGGTACAATTAAAGTACTTATAAATAAATAAGAAGATTGTCTTGAAAAACTTGTTTTTAATTTTACCTATATTCAGTTGGTGAATTATTTCATACAGGTGGCCATTCCCGATGTGGTCGACGCAGCGAAGGACGCCGACCTTCTCATTTTCGTAGTTCCCCACCAGTTCGTCAGAACTATCTGCTCCACACTCTTAGGAAAGATAAAACCGACGGCAGCTGCACTTTCCTTAATAAAGGTATGCGTGTTTGAGATTATTGCGTCTAGAATATGATAACATTATACAGTTAGGAATAATAATGTTTAACAAACTTTTTAATTTGTAATATATAATAAATATATCGTTTACTCCCTCAGGGCTTCGATATTGCGGAAGGTGGCGGTATCGACCTAATCTCACACATTATTACAAGGTGTCTCAAAATACCATGCGCTGTGTTGATGGGAGCGAATATCGCGTCTGAGGTAAGTACCAATATGGCTAACCAGCGGAACCCATCTCTGACACTGGTGGTGAAGCACTTTTCAACCTTATTAAGGTTACAAGGCTGAAAAGTGGTCCACCGCCATTGGCCGTGGTTGTACGGTCAGCAACAAAAGTCGATTAACAGCGATTAACAGATTTTCGATAGTATAACAGCAGCATCAAAATTTCAGCAGAATTACAATGCAATTTTGAACAAATATTTGGCTCAATAACTGAGATTAAAAAACGACGTGTTAATCGACTTTTGTTGCTGACTGTACTAGTCTGGCTATCAAGTATACCTATTCAATTTTGTAACCCTTCTATTACGAAGTCGTACGGTACTCCTTTCGAAATAATCTGTCACGCTGACAGGTTATTCAGAACTAGTTTTGGGAGTTACTGATTCGAGATTATTCTGTAACTGTGTAGATACCAAACAATCACAAGCTTATACATGGGTGGCAAAAAAGGGAAGGAAAGTTCTTGAATCTATGATGTACCAAACTCGAAATCGGATTAAGAACAATAGATAATTATTGTATTTCATTACTTGGGACTTGACATGGTAAATTGGTAACATAGCGGCTTCTGTATTTTTCGACACCTATCTATCGATTTACCCTGAATCTACCCTTTAGGTTACTGTGCGTTTCTCTCGTTCTTTAAACCCAAGCGGCCTTATTATAAAACAAGGTTTATCTTTAGACCCAGGTTTAAACCATCGAGCCATTTTTAAATTTTGAACTTTATTCCGACAACTGTAAAGTTCTCAATGCAAAATTGATAACTTAGACTCGGGTTTAACGTCAGTTTTTGTAATAAGAACTTTAGCTTCGTCGGATTATAGTTCGAAATTTAAAAATAGCTGGATGGTTTAAACCTGGGTCTAAAGATAAATCTTGTTTTGTAATAAGGCCGAAAGTGTCCATCATCTACCCAACGCTGAGTAGGTACCTAAAGGTTTCCTCAATTGCACATAATTCTTTGCGCTCTTAGAGGGCCTACCTTCTAAACTCAAGGTTGATAAAAATCAATAATTCACAAATAAAACATGATATAAAGTAATCTTGGGTTGTAAATTCACTTTTGCAGATTTATGACCGATTAGCAATCCAAATCGAATAGAAAAAAATTCCGTTTTCGATAGTATAAAATGATTGAACGATGATTGAAACGTGTTATAAATTTCTGGTGGGTGTGTTTTTAATGTCGCTAAGGTCAAAATTACAAATGTACGACGTGCTTCTTAATTCTTGATCTAGGGATTTTTGGGTAAGCAGGTAGTCTTGTAGAAGATACCTATCTACTTAATACGGATTAGAAGCATTAAGTTTCTGGAATACCTATTGGCACCCAACCCCCACTACTTACCCCATACTTCCCGTGGGTGTCATAAAAGGCGACTAAGGGGCGTACCGGAGAATAAGCAGCAGCGTTTTCTATGCATTCCACCACTATACCATACTGCGATCGACAACCCGCCTGCCAAGCGTGGCGTGGCGACCCAAGCAGCAAAATTATCCTATAGTGCAGATGTTATAGGCCTTCAGTACTTATAATGTTCTCTTAACGGTTCTAGTATTTGCTGCCACGCTTATAATAGCAAGCATGGAGTTAGTTGGGCCTTATAGTATATCTGATCTTATACATTAACTTATAATTACTTATAGGTCGAAATTAAGAGTGCAATATAAGCTTGGGTGACCTATAAAAGTATCGCGAGGGTGTAAATGCACTCAAGAGTAGATAAACTGGTAAGCTATACTTATAACTGCTAACAAGAAGCATTATAGAACTACTACAAGTAAAGTACGCCAATAAGAGTGACAAACAGAATTAAACATACTGGAAACTATTTGAATTTATTACTTGGTTTTGTAAGGCTTTATAAGTTCACTTTACAGAACAATTATAAGTAAAATGAAGCGGTTCTAAAGTGGTATAAATCAATTTTGTTATAATCTTAACACGATTATAAAGGTTTAATATAATATACTTAGTATCCAAAACTATATCCGTGGTCTCCTGTACAAGAATACATTGGTTTATAATGGTCTTGCAAATGTTATTATGGTGTCGGTTTCTAGATTTTTATCTGGCGAAGAACGAATCGTAGAAATAGAAGGTTCCCTACAAAATAGTTACTGTGAAAATTTTAGACAAAATGTTTATATTAACAATTCTGCACAAAACGACGTTTTATCGATAAAAAGCGATTTCAATTTAGACTTAAAAAATTGTATTAGAACCTGTGCAAGAAAACTATTACAATTTTCAACTACATAGTGATCTTAGAAAATGGGCTGTAGAATACAAAATACGACATGCGACATTAAATTCTTTATTGTAAATATTGAATAAAAAGATTGAAGAGGATGCCCGTACACTTCTTGACACTAATAAAGAAAATCTGGATATTACTAATTCAGCGCCAGAAGAATATTTTTGATAATTACCGTTCCACCCGAAGAGGTTTCTGTAATATAAATATTCGAAAATCCGTTTTTAGTCAAAAAGCGATCGACGTCCAGAAACATTACCATTTTCAATGCTGACAGCTAAACAAAAACAATAAAATGACATAGGTAATCGTCCGTTTATAGAAATATTTGCGGAACTCTAATTCCAAACAATATGGCCAAGCAATGGTTCTGATATTTACCATTTTTAAACAAAGTACGCCTATAACGGTTTGTTAATGTATTTTTAAAACCAACTTTGTCAAAATGGCGACTTTTCGTTGTATGTCTTACTGAAACCAACATTATTTTAAAATTCAACTAAATGAAAACGCTTATTTCAAGGGGCGTGTAAAAATTTTGATAAAAAACTTATTATACTTCACCGAAAATATACGTGCGCCATGCACATTAAACACATTATACATCTTGACTTCTAACACTCTACTCATATTGATACTCTAGATAATATCTATTTATAATAAGAAATGGATGCATATCTTACCTTTATCAATATTAATGTTTACAAATGTCATTCACCAATTCACAACATTTTTTTGAGCTTGTAAGAGATTCACTGTGTACGTTATCGTCGTGTTTGGTTCCATTAAGCGCTGATAGTTAGCTTCGCGGGAGCAAATAGTTTTACGAAGTCCAACTATAGAGTCGTTATTGGTCAAAGTGGTGTTCTCCAAGTCTACTATAGATATTTAATTAGGTAAAATACGCCTGTAAATTGGGCCCTTTTCCGTGGTTATAATTGCTTACTATTCCGTTATAGTCCTAATGAAATGATGGTTCCAGGACAATTACTAGACCACATTTTGCTGCTTGGGGATTATGCCAAAACCCCCCCCTTTTGGGGGAGGCCTATGTCCAGCAGTGGACGTCTTTCGGCTGAAATGATGATGATGACCCAACCCCCAATCACGAAAATTATCTTTAGGTATAAGTAGGTAGCTCACACGAGTTTGCTCCGTGTCAAGGGTACTTATCTTATTCACGCACTCAAAAACACTTAGCAACACTGTTCTGGCAAACTGCCTAGAAATTGCACGTTAGCGTAAAATGTTTTTTAACATACCATTTGCAAATTAAACCGTAAGAACATAGTAATTGCAGGACTGCAGTTACTATCATTATAACGACCTCAGCGCAATTTGTAAACACCTTTGTTAAAACATCTTTAACTTAAATTACACACTTCGGTAATGTGTAATTTAAGTTAAAGACCGACGAGTCAGGATAATTCATGAGGATAAATCATGAAAGACGAATTAGGATAATTCATGCACTAGACTAGATAGAGCAATTATTTGTTTATGCAATATTGAATCTTAATAACACCCAGACTTGTTATTGTAGCTATGCGAGATTAACCCTCTTGGGCCACGATAATTTTACCACACTTTTATTCGTAGGTTGCCGATGAGAAATTCTGTGAGACCACGATCGGATGCCGGGACGTTATGCTGGCGCCAACGATGCGTGACATCATCCAGACCGAATACTTCAGAGTAGTCGTTGTTGACGACGAAGACGCCGTCGAAATTTGTGGAGCTCTGAAGGTACGGGGAGATTATTACTTTACAGCGATAAGTACATAAAGCGTCCAAATGTATAATCGATTTTAATGAATGAATTTGTATGCGTAGAACATTGTTGCCGTGGGAGCTGGTTTCGTAGACGGCCTTGGCTTCGGTGATAACACAAAAGCTGCTGTGATCCGTCTAGGTCTCATGGAAATGATCAAATTCGTGGATGTGTTCTACCCTGGCAGCAAACTTAGCACTTTCTTTGAATCGTGTGGCGTTGCTGACCTCATTACTACCTGTTACGGTGAGTTTTGCTTCTGCATTAATGAGAGTGTACAATGCCAAACTCGGTAATGTTCAGTGCCGCATTACGAATGCGGCAAAAATAGACTTACTTGCCTTTGTTTATTTTGGTGGCTACTAAAATATGCATATGTCTGATGGGCAAAAACAGCTCAAATGGTTCGTAATATAACACGGATGAGTCTTCGCCGAACTTTACTTTGACACACTGCCGTGTCTAGATACGTTTTTAACTTATCTCGATATAAGTAAGGCTCATTCAATTGCAATTGGAGCCTAGGTTATGGCTAATTGAAGGTCATGTAGCTAAATAGCTAAGGTCAATTGGAGCCAGGTGTATGTATCAACGTTTTTGTACAGTTGCATCTGGTCGACCTTGCAGCATATTTTACGGGGTGAAAGGCCTTTGATAAAATACGATTATGAACTGCATCTATATTTATTCGACCTTGCAGCATATTTTACTGGGTGAAAGGCCTTTGATAAAATACGATTATGAACTTGCATCTATATTTATTGCAATAACACATACAACTTTTCCGTATCGCAAGAAATTGCAGCGTTAATCTGATCAAATGATTTATGTGTTATCATTGAGCGAGTTCAAAGCGGTTACGTTAATTGCTGCATTGCTGTCATGTGTGAGGAATAAGTCTAGAATATAACAGCTCTGCACTTCGTGAACATAATTTCGTTGAATAGATCGTAACGGAAGCTAGGTATTAGATTGAACAATACATAATAGAATTTCCCAGAGGCCATACATGTAAGCCATGTTGCATACTATCGATTTTCTACTTAGTAACAAAAATTATCTCTCACGAACATTGTCGAGTGCTTTGTGCACAACTTTTGGACGTTGCCAGTGTGTGATCAGTGTGCTATCAGCTTCGGTACACAATCATTTTGGCAAACTTTAGTTACAACCTGCTGATAAAATAACACTGCTTGCTAAAATCATTTGGCTAACATTTAGTAGGCATTTACTATTCATCATCGCTAGTCGTTATTAAGTATGTACGTTTTAAGCGTGATTGATTACCTGACGTAATAATCTCAATAGGTACCTGACAATATTAAACGGTTTCTACGATGTTGAATCTTAAACAAAGTAAATTGATAAGAGTTAAAATCTTTTGTAGGATTATTTCAGACCATAGATACCCTTACCGTGCGCAAAAAAGGACTTTACTTTTTGTATCGACTTCAATAATTTTAAGTATAAATTATGTAGGTAAAGACAGATTGGAGGTGACTTGCCAAAAGCAATAACATGGAACTTGCCTGGGAATTGAACGCGTATCTGCGTGTCACTGATTAAATTCGCACTAAATAGGATACATCTAAGTATTATCACATTCACTTTAACATCCTGTGCGTGTTTCTTGACTTTTAAGTAGGTATTCTATTATATTTAACAATAAAAGCGAAAACTGAGATTGATTTTAAATTTTTACAAATGTCAAACGTCTGACTTCCTTTTTTGTCTTGTCTAAATTTATCTTGTCATTGAAATGCAAGTGATTGACATAAAAGTGACGATTATTTCTACAAGGAGTACTTAGGTACTTCTTAATACTTCTTTATTGAAAATAAAACATTTAATGTACAGACGCTAGCACATCAAGCTACCCAAAATTGTCAAATTTTCTCAATCAACTTTGAACCCTATGCTGTAGCGATAGAGTTGAAAATCTATTAAAGAAATTTGACAGATTGTAGTAGCTTGATGTGCTTGCGACTGTACATTATATTCATTATACTGACAAGAATTGTGTCGGCTAGGATTTTCAAAATGCTGTTGGAGCTAGCCCGCATTCTGCTTGGTAAAGATGCGGTCTTTTTTAGGGTTCCGTATAAAAACGGAACCCTATTACTAAGACTTCGCTGTCTGTCCGTCTGTCTGTCTGTCTGTCACCAGGCTGTATCTCAAGAACCGCGATAGCTAGACAGTTGAAATTTTCACAAATTATGTATTTCTGTTGCCGCTATAACAACAAATACTAAAAACAAAATAAAATTAATATTTAAGGGGGGCTCCCATACAACAAACGCGATTTTTTTGCCCTTTTTTGCTCGATATCAAAAATGGCAACAGGTAGGCACTTGAAATATTCACGAAATACACAGTTGTATTTTAACTTTAATAATAAATAATAATAATAAAATAAAATAAATATTTAAGGGGGGCTCCCATACAACAAACATGTTTTTTTCGGCGTTTTTGCCTTGTGGTACGGAACCCTTCGTGTGCGAGTCCGACTCGCACTTGGCCAGTTTTTTACTTATTTAAAAGAATGAAATACCTAATGTCGCAGGTATATAGTGTAGGTATTAAGGGAGCCCTCATGTTTTAAAATATTATACTGCTATAACATTGAATTTATTACTCTGACATAAATTCAATGTTAAAAATTCAAAGTTATAATTCATTGTTATATCTGAAATCCGAAAACTTTAAAAAAGAGCACTGTTTTACGTGGATTCGAACCAAATGCCCAACGTCGCCATTCAATACCGAATGTCAAAAGAAAACTGTTTTTCAGAGTTGAAAATCCAATCAAATCCGCTTCAAACGAACCTCCGAGGTAACTATAGACGAAAATAAACATTACTTAAATGTTCTTGTATATCGATACGTGTCGAAATACTACATTATAAAATGTTTTTGCAAAAATAGAAATAGCTGTTATTTAGCAATGTCGAATTTGAACTTGCAGGTCTTTTGCTGGGGAGGTACCTAGTGGGTTATTCCTTTTATTAACCCCAAAAAATCCACCCAAAACATCGCAACATCGATATAGCACCAAAACTTAAAATTCATACAGTAAATTACTAAACCAGACAATTTCGAGCGGCCATTGTTGTTTACATCTTTGGCAAATTTTGAACCGGACTGTAGAATGTTTCTTTAATTAAATAAATTAGCGTGTGGGTGATTCAGCGGAAGGAACTATAACGCGGTCACATTAACTTGACGCTTGGCGTTGTTGACGTCATTTTGGTTTTTTGGTAATATACTTAATAAAAATATAATTACCTAAAACAACAACAGAAAACTAGCCAAATTATCGACGCGCGTATCGGTAACAAAGACAAAGACAAAGGCCTAAAACTTGCTGGGCGAGCTAAGGAATGCGGGCCTTGCATTCCAGAGATGCGTCAAGTTAAGGCCAGGATATTCGAGCGCAGTAGGCATTTAGCGTTACCTCCCTCCGCGCGTGGCAAGTTCCGCGAACGCGCAATTCGAATGAACTCGCTGACCCCGCTGCTGCCACGGTAATTTCATCTACAGTATTGTGACTCGGCCCTATTCTTGAAATATAGGGCTGCTCGCCTACAGTATTTTAATTTCATCATCCTACTTTAGTTTCTTTCTAGTTTTGTGATTGTAAATATTATATTTTTTTAATATTATGTATAAAATTTATGTTAAAATATTTCTGGTGTCTAGTTTTTAGGGAAATATAAATATAGCAACATAATTAATTTTATTACCTACCAAAATTTTTCTTTTTAGGGTTCCGTACCAAAATGGTAAAACGGAACCCTTATGGTGAGACTCAGTCTGTCTGTCTGTCTGTCTGTCTGTCACAGCTGGACATGTCAAGAACTACTAATGCATCAACTTGAAATTTGGAATAGTTTTAGATGACGTTTGCTCAACTATTTTGCAAATAAGAAAGAAATAAAAATATATGTACGTTTTTTGCAACAGGGCCTGAAAGGAAGTCTGAAGAATTCGAAGTGGGGCTACTAGAGCACGTGGGGTATCATATGAAAGAAAACAGTTTGCACATTCTCAAACATTTATTCTTTTTTTTGGGCCGCATTGTTTTCGACTTTTGATGTAAAATGCAAAAAAAAAAACCTTTCCCGCCCTTATCTCCGAAGTTTGCAAACAGAAAAATTTGAAATTATTTTATGTGATAGAAGTTTATGTAAAGATTACAGGAA
Organism: Mesoligia furuncula; assembly: GCA_916614155.1. Lineage (NCBI taxonomy): Eukaryota > Metazoa > Arthropoda > Insecta > Lepidoptera > Noctuidae > Mesoligia > Mesoligia furuncula. The sequence goes on from OU744798.1 coordinate 13,238,068, forward strand.
AAATAAAACGAAGTCTCTTAATAGCATACTTGTTCAGAAATCATCAATAAAAGTTATATTAGTTTCACTATCGGTCAAGAGATGGCGCTGACATAAAACTGCAATATTATACACCGCAGTGCACAATGTTAAAATTCTCTGATGAATATAGGCCTCGTCGATGAAAATTTAAAAACATATGATGGTACGGAACCCTCGTTGCGCGAGTCCGCAGTCCGGTGCGCAGTTTTTTAATTGCTACCTAATCTTTTCTTTCATGACTGTTATATCGCTTCCGCACTACCCTTATGAATGATCCGTTTTGTCGAATTTTTGTCTGATAATAAACTACTGAAGGGATTTTGATGGAAGTTTCGATATTCTGTAGCTTTGGTTTTCATCCATCACATAGGGTATGTTTAATAACTAATTTATAGTCCACGAAGTCGCGGGCATAAGCTAGTTATTTATTATTAGTTATATACTTTGGACTAAATAAATTCTGATAAAACTCATTACAATACAATGCACAGGATAATAAATTCTTTATTAGAAATAAGAAATACTAAAATACTGCTCTGTCAAAGACGTACCGAGATCAAATAATACACAAAATGTTAGTTAGGTATTCATCCAAATTTATTTTATCCCCTTCAAAGTATGATCCTTCAGAAACGACACACTTACACCAACGAATAACCAAATCATAAAAACATTTTTTAAACGCTTTTTCCGGAATTGAGCTTAGTTTACGCCGCGAGTTCTCCTTCGTTCGCTAAAATTCGTTCACAGTGATGGCCTTGTGCGAAGGCGCAATATCGTGGTGCAAGATCCAACAGTTTTCTTTCCACAAATCTGGCCTTTTTTTCGAATTTACTCTCTCAAAAGCCGCATATCGCTCAAATAATATATTTTATTTAACGTTTGACCTTCCGGTATGAATTCCGAGTGTACAATACCGCGATAGTCAAAAAAAACAGTCAACATGACTGACTTTTGATCGACTTTGGCCGTGGCGTGGTTTTTTCGGTTTCAGTTCAGTTGGAAGGCGCCACTCCGAAGCTTGTTGACTAGTTTGCATGTCAAACTCGTCTCGTCACCAGTAACAATGCGTTTCATGAATGTTGGGTCGGAGTTGACTCGTTCTAGTATGTCTTCAGCGACTCATAAGCGATTGAGTTTTTGGATCACGTTCTCCAGCTCCATCTCCACTGGTGCTTTCCGTTGCTTCAGAGTGTCTGAAAAATAGATCAATGCTAAAAAAAAAAACCTACTATAGACGCATTCGCAAGCTTATCCTATTACTAAGTTTTATAAGTAATTAGGTAGGTACCTATGTAATGTATATTATAATAAAAAGATCATCTATAAATTGAGCCATCGTGAGAGGCCTGGCAGATGTGAAACATCGAAATTATTTTAGACGAGCTTGCCCCGCTGTTTTACTCGCGTAATTCAATTTCCCGCAGGAAGTCAGTCAGTAAGTCGGTAAGTCAGTCGGTAAGTCGATCGGTAAGTCGAGTAGTAAGTCAGTCGTTAAATCAGGAGGTAACAAATATCTACGTACACTCTACTATCAACAACATCAACAACCTTGCATTATTATTATAATTTATAGAATAGATACAGTAGGCACGGTAATATTATCTATACAGTATACTATCTTCATACAAACGGTCGGAACGCGAGTTATACCTACGCGCCTAGAGTCCGGTTTACACTCGGTAAACAAACAGTCTCGAATGCTCCGCAGTGATGAACGGACGCCGGACGGTGTGATCGTTTTATTAGCAGTAAGCGTGCTATTTGTGACAAATATTCATTGAAATAATTAATACAAGTACTTACTTAATAATATGGTAAAGAGCAATTATAGACTATATTGTGCTGTTTTTGGTTGCTTGAATTCGTCAATAAGTATTTTTTTAAATTAAATCTACTAATAAAAAAAAACAAAAATATGTATTGTTTTTGAACTCTCCCTATTTCATTCACAACGAATTTCATATTTTTAAATAAAAAATATAATATTTTACCTATACAATCACAAAACTAGAAAGAAGCTGGCAGGTTGATGAAATTAAAATACTGTAGGCGGGCAGCCCTATTGCGTGTTTACGTGCGGCTGTAGGTCTGTAATTATTTCTAGAAGAGGGCCTAGTCACAATACTGTATAGATAATAGTGTGTACATGTCTGTCGCTCACGTAGTAGTAGCTATTGCGCCTGAGCGAGAAGCAAATACTGCCGTCGCGTCGGTCGTCATTCTAAATCCCATTCTCTAACTAAAAAAATCGAGTTGTAGATTATGTAGTTACTGTTCGCCTGTGCATTTTTAGGGTTCCGTTGCCGTATGTCATAGCCACTTTTTTCCGAAACTATAAGAACTATACTGTTTGGTAACGCCATCTCTTGAGGGTTTGATAATAAATTAATATCGGCCCTAGTAAGTTCTTTTGACATCATTGTCGGAACAGACGATATCTCTTTCTCCCTTCCCACCAAAGCACGCCTAATTGGCGTCGGATTCGACCGTGAACCGCGATAGCGAGTAGCCGTGTAAGAACTGCTCGCCACCGCTCCGCTCGCTTTATTCGCTTTATCCGCTTCCGCAAGAAAAAACTGTGTTTGAACTAATAACGACCGCCCGCGGGTGTGTTTGAGTGATTCAGTGTGAGATTCCTGTGATCAGCTTCAAAGCAGGTTCGCCAGCCGCCATTTTGCCCTGGACACGTGCAGCGAGGGAAGACCTTGGTCTTCCCTCGCTGCACCGCGCGTTACCTTGGTAAGGCGTGCTCTCCTAGTACCTATTCCTCACAACTGATCGCCTGTTCATCATCTAGTTTTTCTAGGCGATTACCGCCATCCTTGAAAAACAGTCCACTTAAATTAAAACCCATCTTTTTCAAATCGCCTATATGAATATGGTAATTTCCATAACACTGTTTAAACTTGGTAAGTAGATGTATTCTGTGAACCGCATTAAGATTTTCACACAAAAATAGAAAAAAAAACAATAAATTTTGGGGGATCCCCCATACTTAGAACTGAAACTCAATTTTTTTTTTTCTACAAACTCGTACGTGTATCTATGGATAGGTCTTCAAAAATGATATTGAGGTTTCTAATATTTTTTTTTCTAAACTGAATAGTTTAGACACTTCCAAAGTGGTAAAATGTCCCCCCCCCCTGTAACTTCTAAAATAAGAAAATGATAAAACTAAAAAAATATATGATGTTAAGTTCTTTTTTTTTTTAATACGTCATAAATCGTAAACCGCAATTTACCTTTCATTCAATCAACTCAAATATAAAAATATAAAAAAACATTTAATTTCATAAACATAAACCTTACGCATAAACCCGGATGTTACGGAACCCTCGATACGCGAGTCCGACTCGCTCTTGCCCGGTTTTTTTTTAAATACGCCTTTAGATCTTGGTATCGATGAACTGCAAAGATAAAAAGTTTTATTAGCAAAAATTATCTTTGTTGTAGTTGTGCTACTGTTTTGTCTATAAACTGAAATATTAAAAACTAAAATATCAACTAGTTTATATTTACTTTGATATTACTATACTTAATTTTATTGTAAATTTATGGTACGCCAGCACATTAAGCTACTACAATCTGTCAAATTTCTTTAATAGATTTTCAACTTTAACGCTAAAGCATAAGGTTCAAAGTTGATTGAAAAAATTTGACAGTTTCTGATATCTTGATGTGCTGGCGTCTGTACCTACCTGCTACTGCTAGTACTGTGACGAAAGCAAGTAGGTACCTAATTACATAAACAACTACAATATTGTTCTGTCCCGTCGACTTTTACAAATAGGTAAGTTGTCATAAATACGTAGAAAAATAATAATCTAACTTACTTTATTTTTTTTAAGCTCCCGCAGTTCAATGCTGGACATTTTTTCTTCCTTCTGTTTTTATTCCCCATAATTTAATCTTAATTATCACTATATAATATACCTACTACAACATAAACTAATCATGATCTGCCTAGCCTTTTCCCAACTATGTTGGGGTCGGCTTCCAGTTTAACCGGATGCAGCTGAATACCAGTATTTTACATGGAGCGACTGCCTATCTGACCTCCACAACCCAGTTACTGGGTAATACGATACCCCTTGGTAAGACTGGTTGTCAGACTTTCGGGCTTTTGACTACCCGTAACGAATGTCAAAGATCCACAAATGACAGCCGGGACCAACGGCTTAACGTGCTTTCCGAGGCACGGAGGGGTCTCGGTATGTAAAGATGGTCACCCATCCACAGACCAACCGCGGCAAGCGTAGCTTAACCTGATCGATCGACCTGTGCGGCTGTTATTATTTAGCCACGGGCCCCTCAACAACATAAACTAATATCTAGTTTAATTATTAATACTAGAACCTACAACAATATTTACAGACTGATTTTTAAAACGAATACACAAACACGGTAAATAACAATACTGCATTATATTTCAGTCTGTGAACGTATATTTCGATCGATTAGCGGGGGAACGCAGCGAGCCAGGAAAAGCGACACAGGTCCTACCTCGGTGACGCCTGGCAGGCTACTGAAGCGATGCGCGCGCAGCGCGCGGGCCGCCTTGTTATATTATATCTTGTTAAAACAATAAAATTCAGTTTTGAGAAAAATTTGCCGTAGAATTTTCTTCTATACATCATTGCCTATTTTTTGACATATTTTTTGTGAGTAAAAGTTTGATCTACTTTATGTAAAACTTGAAAAACGATCAAAAACTTCCTTGTTTCCGATTTGTTTGCGATTTTTTATGATCGAGTGAAGTTGTAAATATCGTGTTTTGAACCGTAGAATAATCAAGAGTGTTAATTGAACTGCAACATATATTTTTTTCAGATTAAAACAAAGAATATTTGATTGTTAAATGTTGAATCAAAAATAGGTCAATTTTGAGAGTCCTGGCCTTAAATGTGACCGCGTTGTAGGTATTTAAATATGGAATCTTTTATGGAATATGAGTACCTACTACCTACTCATGTTTGCTCTACTACCTACCTACCTACCTACCATTATACCGGGTCAAATTAAAGTAGCTAGCGAAACTGTGCAGACGTGATTGGTATCAATAATTATCTAAACACAATTAAATAAAATAATGAAATTGTTTGATTTTTTTTGGATTCAACGACTTTAGTAGTTTTGTTACTTGAAGTTTAAGTTGAGAAACTCCGTTTTCTTTTGTTTCATCGTGTTTAGATATCGAAAGTTATCACGTCTGTGAAGTTAACACAAACAACAGATTTTTAAACTTCTGTAACTGTACTAACTGTGGTCGATGAACACAAAAAAAAAACCTTCAAATTAATTTCTTCTATGTTTTATTTATTCTTCTGTGTCTGTGTGGTGCCGGACTTAAAGAATAGCACCACCCCTTACTTCCCGTGGGTGTCGTAAAAGGCGACTAAGGATCGTACCGGAGAATGGGCAGCAGCGTTCTCTATGTATTCCACCATCATGCCATACTGCGAACGCCAACCCGCCTGAGAAGCGTGGCGATTATGGCAAACCCTCCCAAAATTGAGGGAGGCCTATGTCCAGCAGTGGACGTCTATCGGCTGAAATGACGATGTTTTATTATGTTTAGATATCGATATACCCATCACGTTTGCGGAGTTTCGCTAGCTAATTTAGTTTAACCTTTTATTTATTATGTTGAAATAGTTTAGAAAAGCAGGCTATGCACTTCGATCAATATCCTCGTAAGTCAATTATTGTGAAGTCTGTTATCTAATGGGGACAAAGGCCGCGAACATTGACCACTTTGTGATATTGGATAGGTATGTATAGCTACTAACTACACGTTCAAGAAACTTAACTTCTATTTCTATATTTATTGAGTCATGCATTGTGAATGACACGCAACTTTTATGATTGCACATCAGTTTCATAAATGATGGTCTATTTTTTAATTAATTTACGAAACAAGTTTATTTAGTCTATATGATAATTATTATTCAATACAGGCACGTTAAGCGGCCCGGAATGGAATCGTTCCGAACTGGCCATTACCTAAAGATTATAAAAGAGTATTTACAGAATTATAATCATTAGATTCATTAATTCTAAGTTAGATTTGTTCCATAAGCACTTTTCCATTTAAGGGGCTTACATGATCTAAAGCGCGGCCACTGTCGGACTGCATAGAAAGGAAAGAGAAGCGCGATGACACAACGCTGGTAATTTATTGCAAAATATGAAGCAATTATTTAATTACAAAAACTCTATTGTTTGGAATAAACAATTAAAACACTAATGTTTCAGTATATTGCTTGTAGAATAATCTGACAAAAAATCAGAATGATTGTATGTATACCTATTAGTGTGGTTTTTATTGTAAAAAGAAAGTTTTTAGAGGTAGCTTCATGATTTTTTTCTATTGTATCAAATTAGTTGTATTATGTTTTCAACACACTATCAACCTAGCATAATTATATCCTGAAGAATATCATATATTTTTCTGATTTTTGTTACTATAGTCGATCAAATACTTTTATTGTTTCTAAAACTTGCGTTTTTTGCGTTTAGCTCCTGTAAGCCCCAGGTGAATGCACAGTGGTAGACCGCGAAATTCAAATTTTCTTACGGTTTTTGCAATTAAATAAAATAATCAGCAGGCCAGTGTCAGGTTGTATCTTGATCAAAATAACATGATTCGCGACTAAGTATAATAGATTTGTATTTACAGGGTGCGCCAAAGTTCACCTAAATTTTCAACTCCGATAATCGGAAATCCGAAAATGTTCTTCCTAAAATTTTTCATCCTAACAATCACAATTCCTAACTACTCTGTCTCTAATGTTCATAATTCCGAAGCATTCAACTTCATAATGTCTGTAGCAATAAACATCTATTATACTTTTATTGGTTTTCCTATATTTTCTCCACATAACCATCTTTTACACTATTATTCAAAGTCATATCTTTTTTGTTTAAATTTCTTTTTATAGATTTTTTTTGTTAAATTTTATTTATAGCGGTAACCAACATAATATAATTACAAAAGTAACACATTTGTAATAACAACTTAGGATGCAAGAGCGAGCGAAGCGAGCTCAGGACTTGGGGCACCCCGACTCGGACAGGTTAGGTTCGAAGGGGATGACGGGGGCCCGAGTGAGCGAGCAAAGCGAGCGAACGAGCCCCCGTCATCCCTTTCGTGTTAGGTTCCTTTAAACCCTGTAGACAGAAATAGGGGCCCGCGAAGCGGGGCTCCGTCGACTACGCCTAACCACATATTTTTGTAGATAAAAAAACTTTGGTATTTCTTTTCTCGGCCACTATGATTTTGCGAACTTCACGGTTTTCAAATTTACACTAAAAAGAGTCTATTCTATCCAAAAAAAATAGCTACTATCAAAAAGCGCCGGGTGTGGAAGTACAGTGGTTCCATAGACACAGCTCAGTACGTTATGTAAAGCCTTTGAGTATTAAACCAACTGTAAAGCATACCCCCAAATAATAATCATACCCTCAAATTAAAACTATAAATATCATCTACTAATATTATGGTAATTATGTTTAGGGATAAAAGCGTTATGATAAAAAACAGTAGGAGTTTAAATATATTTACATTAATGATATTATTAATTACAATTTTCGTAAACATGAGTGTTATGAACATCGCCGGTAGCACTACAAATAGTATGAATGAAATCTTTAGGATGAAAAATTTTAGGAAGACTGATCATTCGGATTACAAATCATTAGGAAGAACAATTTCGGGTAAAGAACTTTAGGTGAGCCAATATGGACCCGTATTTATAGAATTATAGTCATTGGAATCGTTTATGTATCTCGGATCTTTAAGTTAGATTTGTTCCATAAGCACTTTTCCGTAAGAGATTTGTTCTTATGGAACAAATGTAACTTAGAAAGATGTATTAATGATTCTAATGATTATAATTCTGTAAATACGTACCTGTTATAGTCGCGAATCATATTTTGATCAAGGTACAACTTGACATTGACCTGAAAATTGCAAAAAACGTAAGAAAAGTTGAATTTCGCGGGCTAACAACTGCGCATTTACCTTAACAGTAGATGTGGCGAAAAAGTTTTGCTTCAGGAATCTAGTAACACGGTTTTACAACGACAACTTTCGGAAAGGAATAAAATAACTACCGCATTGGGTAGCAATAAAATAGACGTATGTATTGAGTGAAGGGCATTGAATCAATTAAAACATTGCGAATATTATAATTTATAACTCATAACAACATCACGCCTGTATTTCCCAAAGAGTTGGACAGAGGTGTACCTATATTGCACCTACATTTTGCACATTCCGGCGGCATGGGACTTAAAATTTTTGTGTATAAACATTTATAAAATTCAAACTACCTTTATTATAGGTGGTAGGAACAGGAGAGTAGCAGAAGCTTTCGTGAAGACTGGCAGGTCAATCAAGGAGCTGGAAGACGAGATGTTGAATGGACAGAAACTTCAGGGGCCAATCACCGCTGAGGAAGTCAACCACATGCTTGCCAACAAAAACATGGAGAACAAGTAAGTACCTTGAATGTCCTCCATCATACCAGGTGGCAGGGACATCGATGTACAACCTGTCTCCATGGATTCAGTAAGTACAGACGCCAGCACATCAAGCTACTATAATCTGTCAAGTTTCTTTAATAGATTTTCAACTTTATCGCTAAAGCATAAGGTTCAAAGTTGATTGGGAAAATTTGACAGTTTCGGACAGCTTGATGTGCTGGCGTCTTGTACATGATTCTGAACCCCTCTGCGATGAAATTTTTCGTCGTTATTAAAAAAAAATATTGCTGATCCATACGTTTTGATTTGACACTATTGTTAATGGTATTGCACTAGTCTATGAAACAGCTGTTTTTTTTTATAAACAACGAAACATTTCTTCGCGTCTAGAATCATGTGCCGAATTCACGGGTTCAGTTAGCGCGTCGATCACCTCATGTCCCTGCCACTCCTGCCGGTCGATTCTGTAAAAATCTCACCGTGAAAACTTAGGTGAAGTGAGTTTGTTTTTGCTAGGAAATAATACTATTGACAGCTCACTCCACGCTCACTTCACCTAACTTTTCACGGTGAGATTTTTACAGAATAGCATCGCTGTATACATTTATGCATTTTCTAACTTTAGTGTTTATCGTAATTCTAAGGTACCGCAGCATAAAACGACAGCTAATACAAGTTGGTCTTAAAGTGGATTTTAACAACACTTTCAAACGAATAATAGCGCATAAATCGTCTTGGACGTATAGAGCAATTGCTCGCAGCGCGCATTAGATACGGAAGTGTTACGTTATTGTTGATCTCAGACCGTGTAGATAACGACGACGGGACAATTATAATCTGTAGCTGATATAATAGTAACGTGGGCTGAACTAAAATAGTTCGTCTTGGCCTGCATCCATTTGTCACTTGAGGTCAGTGCTGCATTAAATGAAGGATATTGCAGCATATCTGCGACATTTCACTGCACCTAACTACGACAAATTTTACTGTTGGCAGATAACGTGTTTACAAACGATTTAATATCGTTCAAATAGCCATTTGCGGCATCTAGTGCTAATTATACTATTGTGGTTCGTTATCTACATTAGTTTCTAGCTATGCGCGGTCTGCTACCGTCTTTAAATGTTACTGAACTCAATGTCAAAGTCAACCGTATAATTTGTATTACTCAAACATAAACATTGACAAGTAGCCAACAATCTCAAAAATTGCTACTTGGCTTCTCTTGTGATAACCGTGATAACTGCATACATTTGTTCAGTTTTAATTTTGTAGAAATGTGATTGTGCCAGTTGTAATATGTAACGCCGGTGACGGTTAGCGGTCATCCGTTCGGGAAACGCTTTGATTGGCCAGTCTTATATCTAACTATAGGCAGCATAGGCAATACATTTCCTGAGAATTGAATGCAACTGGCTGAACCTAACTTGCATTCGCGATTTAGTATCTAAACATTGTTTACAAACAATTATGAGTTATTGCAAAAATAACTTTAACACCTACACAATAAAGTTCAGTTTACGCTACAACTTCAAACATTTTTATACATTTTTCAATAGTCACTCTGTAATGAACTTTATTTCAGAGAAAATTAAGTTCATATTTGTTTAGCTTGAAATAACATCAATTGGAAACATGAATTTGAATAGACCTTACATAGACAATGTTATTGAACAAGGGCGAATGAATGTACAATTGCTTCCAGGTTCCCACTCTTCACCGCCGTGTTCCGCATCTGTCGAGGCGAGCTGAAACCCAATGACTTCATCGACTGCATCCGCAGTCATCCAGAACACATGTAAGACACATCACTTGCATCCGCTTCCTTCTCTGTCTAGCTTAAACTAGTTAATTAGAGCATAATAATGTACGTAGAATAGAGCCGATTAACTTATTGTGTACATAACATGATATGTATATTATTATGTATGTTTATTTTACAGGGTGCTAGTACTTAGATATGAATAAAATTATTATACGTAAAGCATAACGATGCATTGTTTGGCTGCACTTTTAATGAAAGCATAAGCATTGACTTTTTAATTAACATATTAGCTTGCTTCGCTATTTTAATCAACAACGCTACGAGAGTGCATGACGAATAGAAAGTGTTTTTTTTTTGTGTGAAATTAATGCTATTGAATTTTAAATTTAGTAGGTACCTACTAATTATAATGAATAATTATTATAATCACGGTTATCGGTGAACAACAAAACCGATAAAGAATTTATAATCTCATGGTACAAAGATCTGTGATGTGAACAATACTAGAGTGCAGCCACGCAGTTCGTCCGTTGTATGTAACAAATATAATTAAAGCATGTAGTAAACATAGCTAACTGACACCAGTTGTTACATTAATATTACATGTTGCTAATAATGAGTAAGCGTCATAACTATTATCTATTCTGATGTATTATCTGTCAAATAAGCTAACAAATATCGCCGACGGATCTGTTATCGTCGTTTAGGCTAGTAGCTACACAATAAATGAACATATTCGAGTGGTTGTTGTTCAGATAAAGTTTATTGATGTTGTGTAGCCGCTAAGTACAAACAAGTATACCTCGTCGCGTTACCCTGTGTACGGAGTATAATGTAATATATCACTAGTTATCTTTTCTATTAACCTTTAAATTTATATTGCACGTTAGTTCTAACTATAGTTTATTTGTATCTAAATAGTTGATTAAAAGGCGTAAATATTTGTTGAATAAAATATCGTACTTAGAAATGCTAATACTTTTCATTATCCTTCTCACGTTCTTCCTGGTTTCTTGTTGTTTGTCTTCCACATTTGTAATGGAATTTGTTTAAAATAATATCATCAAAATAGGGTTAATGAACCTGTACTCGTCTACATCACGTATTGTTCATTAATCATGATAATTTAATTTTTCAGATTTGCTCCCAAGAATATTAGTATTTACTGAATGCCATTCCGAAAATTATTATGTACTAACCCGGTTTGCTGCATCTGTTTATTTTTTATAGGCATGTTGTGTTTGTTATTAAATCATGTTTATTGTTTGTAGCTTACCTATTTGCATGTTTTTGTTTATTAATAAATCTCTTATTGGGATCGGCTGTCTTTATGTTGCAGTTGTTAGTCCATTGAATCATTCACGTGTTTACGCGAGCTTATTAACTTTCATAAATATTAAACACGATGTTAGGTAAATCCTAACATTGTGTTTAATTTTTATTAACTAAACAAAACTTGTTCATTATCATGATTGAAAATAAAATAACATGTTTTTACACTAATATTCTAGGAAACAGCCGGCGCCCAAATGTTCTCTGTGACCAAGTGAGGTGCCTCTACAGAGTCTGTCATCAACTTGAAACTGTTGCATTTGTCGTCCGGCACGCCAGCATAATTTTGTCACAACACACCCACACACATACATTTTTTCAATTAGAACGTGAACGCAGGAAATGTCCACCTTTGAGCCTTGGCGGGAAAGATAAATAGTGACGCTGTAGGTGTTATCAAAGTGATAATTAAAAACACTAAGTACAGGACCTAATGGAAAATTATGAAGTAACTTGATACTTGCTGTCACACGACTTCCCTATCATTTCTCGTTGTTATTCGTCGTATCCTAAAGTGTGATTTAGTTATCTAATTGGAAAAATGTACTTAACATCATTATTGCATGAAAACCGTTTTGTTGTGTAACTGAAGTTGTATGTTACACTTTTTATTTTGTATAGTAGTCCGCTTGATTATAATTGCATTACTAAAATCTGGTTATTACGTTTATCCACCTTAGGGTGAATTTTTGGGGAAACGTATATCCATCTCAAAAATCCACCTTAAGGTGGACACGCGGATGTTCGTGAATGCATTCTCGAACATGCGTTTCGTTAGTGGGATAAACGGAATTTATAGGTTTAGGGTGGATCCTAATATATCCCAGGCCTATAAATTCCGTTTATCCAACTAGGCCTAGGGTGAATTTCCGGACATGTGTTTTCGCGTACCATCTTAGGGTGGATTTATTGGGGTGGATAAACGGAATAACCGCAAAAGTCAAAGTTCCCGACTACATTTAGTTCGTCTTAGGCGTAAACTAGAAAACTACTGCGTGAATTTTGATGCAACGTTCACTGCAATTTAAAACATTGTTCTAAAAAATCGCATGCGGACTGCTAGTGTATGTAAATCATTTATCAACTTATTAAGTTCATAAAATTCTATTAGGTACACAAGCTTTTATCGATATCACACTGAAAGTTTAAATCAAGTGTGTGTATTCCATTCGAGTGATTTAATCTATTGAATAAAACTAGATAATACATTGTACTAGCTTTTACGGTTAGTTATCTTAAAAAGATAGTTGTTTTGTGTGAAATTTTATATAAATGGGATGGGTTAAAATATTTTTAAGGTTTGGGCCACATCTATCCACTGACGAGGCAAGCCATTAAGCATCTAGTCTGTATTTTTTTTCGCACCGAAAAAAAGTGCGTGCCATCTTTTGAATTGAATTTTAGTCGAACTGTTATTTTTCTATATTATTCTAAGCGTACCTACCTAAATAAAAGGAATAAGCATTGTGCATATCCCCATGACACATTCGTAGCGATAGTTTATTGTGGTTGAAATCAAACCATCACGTGTCGTAGTGTCATTTAAAATATACAATTCATTGGAATGTTCAGAAAAACAGAAGCCTTATATCGATCGGTATGGACAAAATACTGCTTCAGGCATACATCACTTTTATTTTTTTCAGGATACGGGTAGTTAGAAAAATACAAAAATCACATTGCTGTATAACTTAAAAAATATACAAAGGTAAGGTAGAAGGGATAGGCTTCTGTTTTTATGATAATTAGTTTATCGTACATGTACATAATTATATGTTATATATCTACATAAATACATTGCATTTTCTAAATCTGTCTATTATTTTATTATGAAAACCATTGAAATCGGCCACCATTGAGGACTAACAATATTACCAAGTGGTATTTGTCATTCAGCAACGCTTGTCCATAATAACATCATTTGGTATGTCTTGTGTTTGCACAGATCATCTTTTATTTACACATACTTTTTGAGTTATAGTGTGACATTGTGAAAATCGGCTTAAGTGTGCAGCTCACTTAGACTAATGTGTACCATCTTGTCATTATTGGTAAGTATTAGGAATCACTGGTAAATAAAACATACTTGTATCGATCCTAACTTCGTCTTAAAACTTCAACTCGCCAATCGCCATGTTTCGGCGGTGTAAAAATTGCGACACGATATTTTTGTAAGCCTGGCGTTTGTGTGAGACCAAAAGGTACTCGGCCAAACCTTTTAAAAGTCAACCAAAACACAGGTGTCCTCAACCTGAAGCAAAGCAGTTATAAATAGTAAAGGCAATCTCTTTCGGTATAAGGTGTGAATATAATAAGTTATCCATCATTTCAGCCATTTCCAACTTGGGGAAATGGCTTCCAGTCTAACCACCGACTGACGTCGTGCCATCTGAATCTGTCTTGTATCGACATTATGACTGGATAGTAGACAGGTGATTGAACGTATCTTGCGAGTCTCGGTTAGCTCTCCATAAGCGAGGAAAATAATGGACAAGTGACGACTGCGGCAAGCACAGCCAACCTCGCAGATTGGTCTGTCGATACCTATTTAAAGGATGGAATTTGAGACAATTTTTATTAGAGAGATATGGTCCTACCTACCCTTTCGATTGGTGGCAAAATGTGCAGGATGTTACTTTTTATTTGTGTATTTGAGTCGGTTCGATTCCCGGCAGAAGCAAGTGATTTTTCAATTATATTTGTGAGAAAAAACGGAATGTTCTTTTAAACAAAATTTGCTATGATCAATATTTAAGGTAATTTTGTTTTAACGACCGTCTTTAATTTCCACCTTGTACCTATATTGAAGCCCCATAGCTATTACTTGGACTACAGAATTGCACATGGTCACTAAGCAAAAAAACTATGGTTAATAAGTCCGCCACCACCACTGCCAGCACTTCGAATTATTGTTTTTTTTAAGCCTAGCAAGCAAACGATATTGACGAAGACATCTAAATATAATTCCTTAGTCACCAGCAGCCTTGCGACGTCAACGGAAAGAGCGACAGCTTATTCTAAAGCCAAATAACATATCGCCCGTCACCCACACGACTTCGAGGAAATATAAAACTGATTGTTCTCTTTTTTTTTCAGGGTAAGGGTTTGATGAAGTAACATCGTAGTTTTCTGCTAGCAAATGAATATTAGGATAACTAATTGATCAACTAAGTAGCTAATAAGTTAGTCCTGATAGTTGTCTACAACTAAAACGTTAAATAGCATCTTAGGTAATTTACAACCAAAGATTGTTTTCCTTACACAAATTTCCACTACAGACTATCGACCTATATACTAACAAATATTTATTTATTTATTTTATGTATATTTTTTATTATACTTTTTTATGTATTGTCTACAAAACAAATTGTAACCCAGCATCTCTTGGGTGTGGAATTTATGTATCTTTTATCGAAGTATATATTTTGTAAAAGTTCTAATATACATTTTAGACTTAACAAATATTTATTTACTTATTTCCCATTCTCCAATCCTCTGTCATAATTTATCTTACTTTATTAATTATTATTATGTAGAATACTAGTTAATGTAATAACATTATTTACCTTTAAAAAAGCCGTTAGTTAGTTTGAGCATACTCCACATTTTTGTAGGTAGGCAAGGCGATTATCACACTACACAGCGTACCGTCGCGTAATGCGGGGCGGCAGATTTAGCATTGTATCAGTTTGTATACAAAATACAATCTGCGCGCGAAAAGCGCTCCTGCGTGCGGAAAGTGCTCCTGCGCGCTGATTGCTTGCTAAGGCCACCCCGCGTACGCGACGGAGCGCGGTGCAGTGTTATAATCACGTAAGTATAGTCTGAATAATAACAACAGCATAAAATTATCTATTTATTGATTTCTAGAAACTGTACACTCCCTTTTTCTACCGAAACATTTTTAATATATCCATTATAAAAATCTAATGCAGATATTTGTCTTTTCCCTACTATCCTAAGTGATTTGAAATAAATATATCTTCGGTCTTTGCATAATATTCTGATTGCATTTGTTTCCTCACTATATTCCAATGTTCCTATTGGTTTAGCACTATGGTCTACTTTATCAGCATCTTGGATAAATGCATCAAAGAGTTTCATTTGTTTATTTTTAAATGTTGTGGTAAGTGGATACAAGCCATATATAGCACGATAAAGGTTGTATACTTCAACTGCAGACATCTGGGACCATCTGATTTCACTTATGCTTTTATGTATTTTCTTAGCTGAAAGAGAAAAATAAAGGGAATGTTAAGTATTATGTTTAATAAGTTTTATTGTTTATAAAATGGATTATGTAGATAAATTGCTAGTATTAGAATTCTTGTGAATGGGCTAGTGTCTCTATCTACTTTTTACTGCTTCATGGGCAATTGAACATTATTCAGGGTGGCAGGGACGACACGACGGACGGCATCGACGCACAAACGTGTGTTTAATTTTTTGCCAGATAAAAAAAAAGAACTGCCTTACATTTTGACAGCTTTGGCATTGCACTTTCCTATGAAACAGCTGATTTATTTTTTGATAACCAACGAAAAACTTCTGCACTAGGTCTAGAATCATGTGCTGAATTCATGGTTTCGTTTTCTCGCGATCGAAGACCCTGCCACCCTGTATAATAAAATTATTTAGAATAATGAGTAAAACATACCATAAGTAACTCCTTCTGAACCTTGCGGTTGTAGATTTTCTAAACTTTTTGGCAAGGTCCTTATGCAGTCTACCAGCATTTCTGCACCAAATTCAGATAGCTGTTCAGTTAGCTCTGGTAACCTTATGTCTTTGGATACGGGCACTTTTATTTGACTTATTATTTCACCTGGAATGTCAGAAATTTAAGTGATTATAGATAAACGTCATAATGGCGGGATCAACTCTTGTAATTGAAAGATTCTACCACGCATATTTAGTACCCATTTAGTACTATTTTGTACCAGTCCAGAAAATTTTGTACCTCACGGCATAAACGGAGTTTCACAATAACAATGGTCTCGCCATTATGATGCGTCATAATGACGAGACCATGCCTATACTCCGAAACTACAACGAATTACATCATTCTGATCAAAACAGTATTTAGTACCTGATTTCGTATCTCGAAAAACCAACAGATCGGAATATCAGTAATCTGACAATCGTTCCTTATAATAACAATAACTTAAACTTAATCCTTCTTTAATAGATCGACCTTCATTACTGTTCATTACAAATAGCTATTATTTATTATGTACTTAGGTAGTTTGTTTTATTATGCGAATGGCGAATATCTTGGCATCCTTCGGTAATACCTCAGAGTAACTAATAGTAGTACTGAAATTGAAGAAAATATATTTATAGAATGCAAAATAATAATTTTCCTGCTTCACCTGTCCAAGTATAACAGAAATAATTACGCCAAATGATTAAAATAATAAAGCGCCTGCACGAAATGTAGCTGCAACTTTTTACTTGAAGTACTTTTGCTCGTAAATTATTCAGGCGTAGAAAATGTCAAAAACGAAAAATTAATTTTGTAAAGAAACTACTAAGATCTCCGTCACCCACTGTTGATTTTTGGAGGTACGAAATCAGGTACTAAATACTGGTTTGATCAGAAAGATGTAATTCGTTGTAGTTTTGGAGTATAGGCATGGTCTCGTCATTATGACGCATCATAATGGCCAGACCAGGGTTATTGTGAAATTCCGATTATGCCGTGTGAAATACAAAAATTTCAGGACAGGTACAAAATACAGTGTAAACTCCATATAGCGACACTAAAGGGACTGTACATTTTATGGCGTTGTGGAGAGTTGTCGTTAAATGGAAAGAAGAAAAATCAGAATTATGAAAAGAAAAAGTTTATTTCAAGCTAGTAGTTATGTACATAAAAAAATAATCTTATTTGAATGGTATTGCGTATATTCTGTTATTTTTGTCTGACGTCTTTTGTAATTTTGTTGTATTTTTTACTTATTTTATTCGCATCTTGCGATATTGAGGCATCTTGGTGAAAAAGGAAGTAGGTACTCCTACTTATTAGTCATGGTCAACAACAGTCTACACGTGCAATCCCAATTTGTAAAGAAAATTTCTTAGAAAGTTTGGTTTGCATGATGCCGACAGTTGATTTTATTACGGGCTAGGATAATAAAGCGACAAAAGAACGTACACAGCTGCGCGGTTGTCACTAATTTTGGCAACTTAAAAGGTACTTTTTATTATTACTTAATTGTTGTCGTTATTTAGAGTGGGTGTAATGCTATATGGAGTGTATCATTGTATTTAAAACAAGCTAAACCAACCAAAGACGAGTGATTTCGACGCTTTAGGGAGTTTGTCGTTAAATCGAGTGACATTACATAGAGTTTACACTGTAGTACTAAATGGGTACTAAATATACCTGGTAGAATCTTTCAATTACAAGAGTTGGTCCCGCCATTATGACGTTTATGATTATAGATACAGATAATCTTTTTGTATGATTGTGTAGAATAAAATCTTTTTAAATGTAGTACCTACACTTACATTGCTAAGTAGATAATAGCAATTTTCCCCTCAACCAATAATGACTGCACCTTATTCAGATACCACTTTGTGAAACCATATTTCCAAAGAGTTTGTTACTTGGTAATACCAAAATATGCTTACCCACATCAAAAATATCCGGTTTAATTTTCATAAGTGTGACTCCTGTGTCTTGGTCTCCATGCAGCAGTGTGTGTATGATGGGGGCAGCACCGCGCCACCGCGGTAACAGACTAGGGTGTACATTCACCATACCACTAGAAAATCAATTATTATTCTGTTAGTTAAGGACATAGTCTTCATAGTCTAGGTTTTGTGGTTATCAACTGAGAATAACTACGTTCTATCCTATATTATTATACTCTTACTATTTATTGTTAGAAGCCGTTTGTGTCTTGCTGCAGAGCAAAGGCCTTCCTTTCTTCCTCCCATTTATCTGTATCTACTGCTGTTTGGGGGCAATCTTTAAGAAAAGAGTTGAGTTCGTCCCGCCATCTCGTCCTGGGCTTAAAATTACTAAAACTACTTTTTAACTGTATATAATTACTATAAAATATGAAGATTGTTAGTCTCTTGGGGGATTTATACCTAATGATCAGTAGAAAGGTCACTTCCTAGTCATCAGCATCTGTTGGTAATATTTTCGAAAGGTCTTTCGAATTCTTGATGGTAAAGACTTAGACTAGACAGAAGAAATGAGTCAGTGGGTCGTCTTAGGGATGTTAACTTACAGTGGGAATTTGCTAAGGAGATCTTCTTTAATCAGGTGACCAAATGCGACAATTAAACCCAAGTCGTATTCTGCAGCACGCAAATTGTGTAACGGCCATGGTATTGTGTTTATATTTTCTGCCTCGGCATACTTTAGTATGTCTGTTTTATATTTTGTGTTTGTAATCACCAAGTCCAATCGGTCAATGAGATGGTTATCCTTTTTTCTGAAAGAAATTATAATTTTAGGTTAAATCCATAAGAACTCCACACTATAGTTAATCTATAACCGTCGTTTAATAACTATAAACTCTAATAATAATATAAATAGAGAAGTTTTTTATAAGGGTTCTTTCTTACCTGAGTTCATTTATTTTTCGCAAGCTACTAAGCGCGATGCCATCAGATCCAAAGAATAGAAGTTTATATGATCTTGTGGTGGAATGTTGCTTAGCAAATAAGTTATTTCTCTTAAATACTAGTTTTATTAGGTGAGAAGATAGGTTATGAATCATTTCACCGACACAATAACACTGTCAATGTCAATGTGAAAGACGTCAAAGTTGTGTTTTTTTAATTCGCTCAAAGGGCAGGCTGTAGTCTTTCGATCATACCGCCTCGTCTCCCGTGTAGATTTTCTTACGTTAAAGTTTAAAAAAAAAAACCGGGAAAGAGCGAGTCGGACTCGCGCACCGAGGGTTCCGCACCATCATGTTTTTAAATTTTCACCGGCGAGGCCTATATTCGTCAGATAATTTTAACACTGTGCACTGCGGTGTAGAATATTGCAGTTTTATGTCAGCGCCATCTCTTGAGTGATAGTAGAACTAATGTAACTTTTGTTGATGATTTCTGAAAAAGTGTGTTATTTAGAGACTTCGTTTTATTTTTCCTGTAATCTTTACATAAAAAACATACATGTATTTTTATTTCTTTCTTATTTGCAAAATACACACATCAAAAGTGTCTAGGGATCAACATATATTTTTGCAATAACTTTTCTCCTGATTGATATTAATTAAAATTTTCTTTAAGGATTCATCAAATAAAGTGTTTTCGTTTGTCACAGTAACGATAAACCAAGTCACCTTTGCATTAATAAAGAAATTTGCCATTTTCCTAATAAAGGGATTTTTGACATTTGAACCACTAACACAAAAGTTCGAAAAAAAGACTGAAATAACAGTTTTCTTTAAAATTTTATTGGGTAACTTAAACAATTAATAATCCGTGTTTCTACCGCGAACACTAACAACACAAGAACATCGGTTTGGCATACTCAAAATGAGTTCATCCAAATCACGCTGTGGAATGGCCGCCCATGTTCGTTGCAACAACAAAAAAAGGTCTTCTTGCGACTGGATACCCTCCATATTCGGCAGAGCTCTTCTCTGTATCATATCCCATGCATGCTCAATCGGGTTCAAGTCTGGCGACTGAGCAGGCCAGGGCAGGACATTGATGTTAGCTGCGGCGAGAGTCTGTCTTACAACTCTTGCGGTGTGCGGTCGTGCATTATCATGCATTAACTGAAATAAGGGACCGATTTGCACTTGTAGAGGAACGATGACGTCTGATACAATCGTCTCAGCATAAATTTGAGCGTTGAGGTTGCCTCTGATCCAAATCAACTCAGTTCTTCCGCCGATCCAAATACCCGCCCATACCATGATGGTTCCACCACTATA
The DNA here is from genome assembly GCA_916614155.1 of Mesoligia furuncula. Classification (NCBI taxonomy): domain Eukaryota; kingdom Metazoa; phylum Arthropoda; class Insecta; order Lepidoptera; family Noctuidae; genus Mesoligia; species Mesoligia furuncula. Next base: position 13,258,588 of record OU744798.1, read on the forward strand.
AGGATGGACTTCCTGGCAGGATTTTAATCGCTGTTGGCGTCCAGGGGTTCTCCAGTGTCGTATACGTCTTGTATCCGGTCTCATACCAAAACGAGACTCATCAGAAAAGCACACGAAACGCCATTGTTCTTCTGCCCAATTTCTGTGTTCAAGAGCCCATTGATATCGAATCCTACGATTGTGCATTGCTATAGGTGGTACCCGTAGCGGTCTTCGGGAATGAAGGTTCACTTCATGCAAGCGGTTTCTGACTGTTTGGTCGCTAATTAAGTTCCCTGAAGAGTGATGAAGCCTCACGGCTAACATCATGGCGGTTATTGTTGGAGCTCTTCGAGTTAAGATTTGAATGTATCGGTCTTGTCTCCGTGTGGTGCAGCGATACCGTCCTCCATGGCGCTCAGCCACGGTACCAGTGCTTCGGTAACGTGTCCAAAGTCGACTGATAACACTCTGACTTGTATTCAGAGCTAAAGCCACAGTACGTTGCCGGGAACCAGCTTCTATCATTCCCACGACTCTGAGCATTTCTTCCCTGCTTAAATGACGTCGCCGCTCCATAATAACGTTGGTTTTAATCAGTAGTAGGGAAACAGTAGCACTAATAATGTCTTCAATCAATCAATCAATCAATCAATCAGTTTATTTGTGAAACATAGGTGTATACATAGGTGTTTACATAAATAGGGCATGCGCTATGTTTTGTCATAATTAAGACATACAAATTTATGAGGGACCCATTAGGAGTCATTAGGTGCATTATGTCATAAAAATAAAAGTAAAAAAGAAAATTATTTTAAATTAATTAACATGAAAAGGATAAAAACGATACATTAAATAGAATAAAATTAATAAAGAGTAAAAAAAAATGCATTATTCTAATATTTGGTCATTCAAAAATTCGTCTACATTATAATAACATTTGTCAATTAATAATTTGATAAGAGCTTTTTTAAATTTATACAATGTCAAGTTTTTTATGTCATTGGGAATTTTATTAAACACTTTAGGTGCCATACCAAAAAAACTTTTTCGCATCAATGCGGTCTTACATTTTTGATTACATAGTTTGTTTACATATTGGGCACGCAATGGAGTTTTTTTAGTTGAAGATATTTTTGTAAACAGTTGTGTGTTTCTTTTCACAAACAATGCAGTTTCCAATATGTATAATGCTGGAAGGGTAAGTATTTTTAAAGACTTAAAATAGGGTCTACAGCTATCCGTTGTTTTTATATTACACATTGCTCTAACACATCTTTTTTGCATCCTAAATACAAGCTCACGGTCAGTCGACTGCCCCCAAAAAATTACGCCATATCGCAACACAGAAGCCACAAGTCCATGGTATGCTACCAGTAACGTATCTTTATTCACCTTTTTTGATAACTGAAAGAGTGCATAAGCAGATTTACTCAGACGTTTACAGAGTTCTTCTATCATGGGTTTCCAAGTAAGCTTACTGTCAATGGTTATACCTAAAAACTTAGCATTATTAACTTCTTCTATTTTGTGGTTATTATAAGTTATATCAATATTTGGATGTGGTTGCCGTTGATGAAAGTGCATCACCTTGGTTTTATTTAAATTAATTACGAGATTATTATTATTCATCCAACGGATGATATTGAGAAGGCATTCATTAATATCATTTTGATAAGTTGTAACATTATCACATCCTATAACAGCTGTGCTATCATCGGCGAATAGGATCATTTTGTGTCGTATTATTTTTGGCAGATCATTTATATATATCAGAAATAATAACGGCCCTAGCACGCTACCTTGGGGCACGCCAAATCTTACGTGTCTTGGTTTTGATCTATATATGATCTGCGTTTTAGTCTTATGACATATTCTAGATATTTCCGTGTATTGATATCTGTCACTAAGGTATGATTCAACAAGTTTCAGAACATTGCCCCTTATGCCATATCCATGTAGTTTTTGCAGTAATATCTTGTGATCTACATAATCAAATGCCTTGGTCATATCAGTAAAGATTGCACATACTGGATTATTTTTATCTACTGATGTCATAAGATGTTGTAATAAATCGTAAAGTGCCATATTAATAGTATGATTTTTACGAAATCCTTTTTGTTCCTTGCAGAATAGGTTGAACTTTTCAAAGTACGTATAAATTGAATTATAAATTACTTTTTCAAATATTTTTGAAAGTACTGGGAGTTTTGCTATCGGCCTATAGTTTTTTACATCTGTTTTGTCGTTTCTTTTAAATAGAGGTTTAATTATGGCCTTTTTTAGACCTTTCGGAAATATGCCATCAGTGATGCATAAATTAATGATGTGTGCGAGAGGTGGCGCTATAATTTCTTTAACATGTTTAATAACTCTTGTAGATACACCATCATAACCAATTGTGTTCGTATTTTTTAGATTGTCAATTATTTTAATAATGTCAGTCGTCAAAACAGGTAACATAAATAGGGATTGTGCTGTCAGATTTTCAATATTATTTTGATTAGTCCAATTCATGTCATTTTGTTTATTAATTTCGATTTCGTCAACAAAATAGTTATTGAATTCATTAGATATGTCAATAGGATTCGTTATAGAAAGTTGATCTTTTTGTATGGCATTTATTGTATCATGTGGCAAACTTGATTTAGATTTATTTATTATTTTCCAAACTGCCTTCGATCTATTTTGAGAGTTCTGTATAAAATGGTTATTTTGCGACTTCTGGGTTAAACGCATTATTTTTTTAAATAATACAGTATATTTTTTAAAAGCTTGTTTATTACTTAAGTCAGGATTGCACCTATATTTCCAAAGTAGTTGTCTTTGTTTTCTACTACAGAGTTTTATCCCACGAGATATCCATTTAGTTTTCCTATTGGTCTTTATGGTGACTGTTTTTTCCGGAAAGCAAAGTCTATAGAGCATTAGGAAATCATCTATGAACCTATCAAAGGACTCATGGGCCTCTTTAGCATTATATACTTCCGAGAAAGATAAACATTCAAGGTGAGCTTTAAATGTCATTAAGTTGTCCGTAGAGATATCTTGCTTTTTGAATTTCCAAATGGTTAATTTACATGTTTTTTCAATAGGCACAGTTAGAATTTGAGATGTGTGATCAGAGAGACCAAAATCAACAATTTTTGCCTTGCATTCTTTTTGATAATTGTGAGCAAAGTTATCGATACAACTTTTACTACTCAGTCTAGTGGGGTTGTAAAGTACTAGTTTAAGATTGAATTGTAGAAGAAAATGTTCAAATTCTAAAGTAGTTTTATTTCTCTTAAGTACATCAATGTTAAAGTCACCGGTTAATATAATTTTTTTATTTTGATTTAGACCTAGTTTTCGTAGTATATTATCTAATTTTTCGTAAAAAACTGACAAGCCATGTTTGGGTATCCTATAGATGCAAATTATTGTGATATTATACGATAATAGCTCCACAGCACAACATTCAAATATCCCTGAAACTGATTGTTTAGCTATATCGGGTAATTCTTTGTACTGTAGTCCATTTCTGATAAAGATACACGTTCCTCCTCTTTTTGTATTTCGTGAAAAAATAGCCGCTCGGCTGTAGTTCGGTATGTGAACTAAATTTTCATAGCCAGCTTCTATAAAATGCTCTGTTATACAAATAATGTCTATTAAGGTTCCTTGATCGAACAGTTCATCTAATTTAACTAAAAGTGTATCTGATTTGTTAATTAATCCTGCTATATTTTGATGAAATATGTTAAGCTTGTTAAAGAAAAAACTGAGAGTTTATTGGTTTTGGCTTTGCAGAGATTTTATTCTGATTTAGAATGGAGTAGTCGACTTCTGAGTGTGCAATATTTAGGTCGCATATGTCAATAACTAGATTTTGCAAATCCGACACAACAATTTTTAAGCCATGTTTGTTTAAGGTTTTATACCGTAAGTTATATGTATCATAACTGTAGGGCAGATTTAGGTTGGAATCTAAGATGTGTGCATAGCAGTGTGTAACTGTATCCATATACAGAAGATTATTAAAGGTTTCTATGCGGCTGTTAAACATAATATTAGCGTTTTCCATATATTTGAAAGTTGGTAAACATATTATAAAGTTAGTGTGGGTTAGGTTTAACAATTTTTCTCTTATGAATATCACTAATTCTATATAATTACGGGTTTTAAGAAAGTCTTCTTCACCTATATAAATTATACAAAAATCAGAGTGGGTATAGTCCCTTACTTTTCCGTCAATTTTATCCAATAATTGTTCCAATCCACATTTAGGTTTACGGTAGTGGCACATGTCGTAATTTTGTAGACCAGTAGTGGTAGCAAGGTTATATAACATGTTTGAGGTTTCACTACTAATTAAGCATATTTTAGGTTTACTGGGGCATTTTTGTGTGTCTCGAATGACTTTTGTATTTGTGTTGCCTAAGCTGTTGTCATTCCCATCATCAGTCAAGTTATTTTCCGACGCGGAGTCATTTTCGCCAATCCTAATTGTCTGCGTTTGTTTGGTTTTTGTGAGCTTTTTTGTAATATTTTTAGGTGTCGTCACTTTTATTTTCGCTGGACTATTGGCTATTTTTTTGTATACAATGTTCTTCTTAGTAAATTCTTCATTTTGTTTCTTCAAATTACTATTTTCTAGTGATAATGATTCAATCTCCTTATGCGCGCTATTCAGTTGAGAAGTTAAACTGTCTATCTTTTCCTTTAATATTTTTATTTCATTATTATCTTCGTCTTCCGATACTTCTGGTAAACTACTTGTAGTCTGTTCCAAACTTTGTGAAATAATGTCATCACTATCATCATTGTTTGGTTCCGACTGCGTACGTGTGCGCCTGAATGTTATGTTATTTAGATAATTCATTTTTATAATACAAATAAATCCTCAAAAATATTTCACGCTCATAGGAATCGAACGCGAAGCCTCTTGCACGGAAAGCAAGTCCTCAAACCATTGCGCCAATCACTCAAGTACAGGATCGACCAAATTGCGTTTCTATTGTGATTTCAATGACGTCAGTAAGTTAATTGGTAACTGATCCAACAGATGTCACTTTTTCCAATATGTTTTCATTGTAATGAAGTTATTAATCTTGGCAACCTCGATTAGAGGATAGCTCAACTTGATTCAAGTATTAGATGTGAGATGGCGTTGTAGTGCACCACCGTTTCAAATAAAAAACGAATTCATCTTCGTCGAGATTCGTAAAAACACTCAAAAACATATGTGATTCCACTGTTATTAGAGTTAATCTTTTGGTATTGACTAAGAATATTAAAATATTGTACGTACAGTTTATAATGTTCACTTCTGTAGGCGTAATTCACAGTTACATTACTAGGGGTTTTATCACTTTTAATTTAGTCTAATCTTCATAAAAACTGAGGATAACACTGTCACAGTTAGTATGAGAATCCAGGTTCATTTTAATACACATTTCACAATCAACAGACTCAATGAAACATTTTAAGAATTAAATTAGTAAGATCACAGCTTAGAGTAATGTTTACAAGTCAGCGCCCTCTGGCGTAATCTTCGTCATAATCTTCGCGTTATCTGGCGTAGTCTTCAATGCGTTGTATGTTTTTATAGGGAAAATATTGACAGCTGATTTTCATCTTTTACTCGAATTTGATTCACAGTTCCTGATTCAAATTATGAAATGCACCAAAAAGGATCCATATAAATTTATAAAATCATAAATTTATTACAAAGCCACATCTCAATCTCAAGAAATCCGCAAAAAATGCTTGATCCCTAGACACTTTTGATGTGTGTAGTTGGGCAAACGTCATCTAAAACTATTCCAATTTTCAAGCTGATAGCATTAGTGTCCTTGAGATATCCAGCTGTGACAGACAGACAGACAGTCTCACCATAAGGGTTCCGTTTTACCATTTTGGTACGGAACCCTAATGATTATGTCCTCAATATATGAGATCAATTAATTTTTCGCAAGTGTTGGCATAAATCTTGCGGATAGACACATAAATACGTACTCTATCTAAGCGTGTTTCATTTCTCCGGGATGATGCAGCCGAACTCTCTCGTGCTTCTTGCCACGGATTTAGATGAAGTTGAGAGAATCATAATGAGTCTTCGTACTGATTTTGCTACAGGGTGGTGATAAGAGTGAGCCGCCAGTTCCTCGTACCCCCTATAACTGACATATTATGTGATCTATGTATCTCCAAGGGAGTATTTCCGAGGTCTTTGAAGAAAGCGATTGTGTTATAGACTCCTTTTGTTATCATAGATTATATATTACTTGTCATTAAGACTTACTATGTCTTGAATAGATTTACAATAAAATACAATTAATGTGTCTATTTAGCTTTATTTTATTATGCTGTATCAATTCAGTGATTTTGCATATCGATACCTCTGGGTCATTTGGCTGTTCAGTGCTATTTGGCATTCTGGATAGGTAATCAGCAATAATTTTATGTTCCCCTTTTCTATAAATGATGTCATAATCATAATTTCCAATCACGAGTGCCCACCTCACAAGTCTATTATTGGCTATTTTGGGAAGATTTCGTTGCGGGCCCAATATGTGAATAAGTGGTTTGTGGTCAGTTACAAGTGTGAATGCCATAGAATATTGCTAATGCCTCGCGGTCTATAACAGAATACTTGCTTTCAGCTGGTTTCAGTTTTCTTGAGCCAAATGCAATAGGTAGTTCGGTATCTTTATCCTTGTGGTATAACACTGCGCCTACTTCGTTCTCTGATGCGTCACAGGAGAGGAAAAGAGGTCGATGTTCGTCAAATGCAACAAACGATTTAGATCTTGCTATTAGTCTCTTAGTTTTAATAAATATTTTGTTCTGATGATTAGTCCATTGCCATTTTCGGCGGTCACCTGTTAGTTCATGTAAATTGGCGCATTCAATAAGTAGGTGTGGAATAAATCGTTCGTAGAAATTTATGAGTCCTAAGAACGCCCTGAGTACTTTGGTATTTTTGTTGGCGGTCGCGGTGGTGCCTTCGGAATTGCTTCTATTTTAGATTTTGTTGGTCGTATTCCGTTTTTGTTAATAATGTGTCCTAAATACTCGATTTCTGGTTGTAAAAAAGTGCATTTTTTAAGTTTTACTTTTAGACCGCCTTGTTTCAATTTGTTGAACACCCTTGAGAGGTGTGTTCTTTGTAATTTTTCCCAGTAATGGCAATATCATCAAAAAATACAGCGACGTTTGGTAGGTATTCCATTAAGTAGTTTGTCAAGGAAATGTTGGAAAGTTGAAGGCGCTGTTGCAATACCAAAGGGTATTCTGTTGTAGACAAAGTATCCTTTGTGGGTAGATATCGTTAGGTACTTTTTCGATTCAGGGGATATTTCAAACTGCAGATAAGCATCCTTAAGGTTAATTTTCGAATTTTGCTTGGATATGTGCCAGACGTTGTCTTAACTGATCAAAAAGGGGCACGGGATGGGTATGCTTGATAAGTACCGGGTTGACCGTTGTTCGGTAGTCGCCACATATCCGTACTTGGCCAGTTGGTTTTAAAACATTAACTGTGGGTGTGGCCTATTATACAGGTGTCATGTTGGGGTCCACTTCTGTAATTATGCCTTCGCGCAGAAGTCGCTCTTGTTCTATTTCTATGTGTTTGCGTATGCTAAATTTGATGGGACGTGCCGGCAGATGTTTTGCTTCACTCCCAGGTTTGATATGTATGTTCACTTGATAATTGTTTACCTTCCCTAATTTATTGTCAAATAGGTCGGTGTAGGTAGCTAGTACGAGATCCAGTGATGTGTCTGTGGTCCGTTTGATAGAGTACACAGGCTTTGAAAAAGTCATGTGGTACATTTCGCTCCACTGTAAGCCGAAAAGCATAGGTTCTGCCTTGTCCATGACTACCACAGGTAATATTTTTGACATGTTGTCTACTTTAACTGTTACGTCTGTTATACCTTTCGGTTTCAGTTTAAAATTGCAATAGGCTTGGAGTTTCGGTCCCTTCAACAATGACGGAGCTCCAATCTTTTTCCACATTTTAGTAGAAATTATTGAGTATATTGATCCAGGGTCCCAGTAAATTGTGCATTTTGCACCATTGATGGTTACGTCAATTTTCTTGCATCAAGATGTTTTCTTGTTAATGCTGTAGACAGGGTTGGGCTCGCTATCACTTTCTTCCGCGGAGGAGTCAGGGCGTGACGAAGTTGTTGATGAGGCCTCTGATGTTTCTCTTCGATTGTTAATCTTCTGTAGTTTGTGGTGTTTGTCCTTCTTGTCTTTGCGTTGTAAGTGTCTGGGTTGTGGCAACAAATATGCTCTGCCTGATTTAATACATACACTTTCGTAATGTCCTGTCATCCCACATGCTTTACATTGGTGGTTTTTAGCTGTGCAGTGCTCGTAATCATGTATGTCACGCTTTCCGCATCGTCTGCATTGGTTTGATCGCAACTTCCTGGGTGTTTCATTGTTAATCGTAGTATCAGAATGTTTGTCTTGTCTCTTCTGTTTGATTCTGTTAATATACTCGTAGTCATTATGTTTGTTACTTTCGCCATTATTGTCGTTCTCTGCCATTTCGCGTGACTGGGCAACTGCAAATATTTCTGCGAATGTTATCTCTCTCGTTTTGCCCCTTCTATGGCTTCGCGTAGTTCAGGCCACCTTTTGTTTTAAATCTACCTCCAGCTGTCTATGGTTCAAACCGGTTGCAAACCGATCACGGAGCTGTCTCTCCAGCAAGGTCTCTTCATAGCCGCAGTCTTTTGAAAGTTCCTTTAGTATGTTAGAATAACGTTCCATAGTTTCGCCGGTTTCTCTCGTAGAGTTCCAAAAATCTATTAAGGCTGTGTATCGCGTTTTTTTTTGTTGTATATAAATCTAATAATTTCATTTATAAATCGTCGTATGTCGCTGTGTCAAAGTCAGGAGTTAATGCTACCTTCAACTCGTGGTATATTTCACTACAGTCTCTTCACCCCATATTCGACATTTCGCTTCAAACAGATCCACAAAGTTCTCTGCGGTGGTTGTGGCAGGGTTAAACTTGTCGCACTTGAACTGTTGTACAATGTTTTGTTTCAATGTAGAAGGTGCTGCGTTATCATGATCGTTTGTCATGTTGTTGTTTGGTGAGGGGCATCCCTGGTGTTGTTGCTGTTGTACGAGTTGTTGTAGGAGGACTGATAGTACCTTGTGTTGTACCTGTTGCGCGGTAAGGAAAACCGCGAATTGTTCAGTATTCATGTTGTTTGCCTACTGAACAACACAATTTGCCTCGTCACCAATTGTTCCATTTCTCCGGGATGATGTACAGCCGAACTCTCTCGCGCTTCTTGCCACGGATTTTGATGTAGTTGAGAGAATCATAATGAGTCTTCGTACTGATTCTGCTACAGGGTGGGATGGAATTTCAACCAAAATGATAAGGGTGAGCCGCCAGTTCCTCGTACCCCCTATAACTGACATATGTGATCTATGTATATCCAAGGGAGTATTTCCTTGAAGAAAGTGATTGTGCATCCCATTCACAAGGGTGGAGACAGAGGCAGTGTCAATATCTACAGACCTATATCTGTCCTTCCGGCGCTGTCAAAGATTTTAGAAAAGGTCCTAAACAGTCACCTCGTCAATTTTATGGAAGCACATGGCATTTTGTCGGCTAATCAGTACGGTTTTTGTAGCAACAAATCTTGTGAGGACGCTGTTGCTGCCTTTGTTGATAGTGCTGTAAAGATAATTGATGTAAAGTCTAAATGTTTAGGTGTTTTCATAGACTTATCTAAGGCATTTGACACTGTATCTGTCCCTTTCCTGTTGTCAAAATTAGGGAGAATGGGAGTGAGGGTGGACCCCTCACTCCCATTCTCCCTAATTTTAGGTAGCTCGTAAAGATCGCCAGTGCTGGAGCACTGGCGATCTTTACGAGCTACCTCTCTGAAATAACACAATATGTCAAAATTGGCTCATGCGTCAGTGACGATCACTTATTGACATTTGGAGTTCCCCAAGGTTCAATTTTGGGACCTACCAGGGGGTAGGTTTTTTTTCTTGATATATGTTAACAGCCTCAACTTATCCATCCCATACTGCAGCATATATACTTACGCGGACGATACGGCTTTGCTCGTGCAGGGTCTAGACTGGAGAGAAGTTTGGAAGCGAGCGGAATTTGCGCTGGCGCTGGGCATCGTGATGTCGTGGTTGGGAGCTAATATTCTTACATTAAACATCGATACAACTAAATATATCCCGTTTTCAATAAGATCTTGTACGCAGCCGGAAGACTCGTTTGTTGTCAGAGCCCACGCTTGTATTGAACAGTTAGACCAATGCCTCTGTCCTCCCCTAGTCAGAACAACACAAGTCAGGTACCTCGGTAAGAGACAACCTGATGTCATGGAAAGTGCAAATTGATGGAGCGTCCGGCAGACTGAGGAAACTCATAGCGATTTTTAAAAGTCTGCGCTATAGTGCAGACTTAGGTACACTTCGGATGGTCTACTTCTCACTCTGTCAGTCAGAACATTTGGGATAACGACGTGGGGAGGTGCTTCAAAAATTTGTTTCCTTAAACTGGAAAGAGCGCAACGAGCTGTACTCAAGGTCACACTTTTAAACATTTCCGGTATAGTACCACACAATTGTATAAAGATTGTAAAGTTATGATTGTTAGACAGCTCTTTGTGCTCAATACCATCTTGCGCAGGCACGGTTCTCTATAATACAGTACTGGTCGTCTGGCAAATATGAGATCAAAATATGTTGTCCTATAGAACGTTACAAAACTAAATTGGCCATAAGACACCTTCGAGTATTAGGTAGTGGAATTTATAATACAGTTAACAAACAATGCAATATTTATGGCTTAAATAAATTCGAATGTAAAAAGAAAGTGAGTCAATGGCTCACAACTCTTATCTACGAGGAGACTGAAAAGTTATTTGGAAAGCTTTTCTAAAAAGTTTCTCCTTTTTCAAACAACTCTAACATACTACAAGCGCATACATCACACACACACACGACACATTACATAAAACATACACACGACACATACACATGACACATACATACAGTCATACACTTTACACTTTCAGTCTATCAAAAAGTAGTCTGTGACTTACACTTTCATTTACACCACAAACCTCACCTAATTCACACTAGAGAGAGGCTATACATTGATATTTATCTTTTATATATCTTTTCTATCGTTTGTTTCTTTATTTTATAACTTTGTTTCTTTTGTACTCAATCGATAACTACTTACCCAATGTAACTCCGTACTTGAGAAATGTATTAACAGAGAGAGTCCTGGCACCCATAGAACACATATACAAGTTTAATCTTAGCTTGGGTGCCTGTGGGGTAAACCACTGGCATCCAGTGATTTATGCAAGATTATTGTCATAGAATTAACTTATTGCCATAGGCAAATTGTAAAATTGGAAATAAAGTTTAAGAGGGAAGCGCTAAGGTAGCCCGCGAAATTCAAATTTTCTTACGTTTTTTTGCAATTTGCTGGTCAGTAGTTGATTAAAACATGATTCGCGACGGTAACAAATATGTATTTACAGAATTATAATCATTAGGATCAGTAATACAAATTGAGTTAATAAAGGTAATTGTAAAATGTAAAGATTTCATGAAATAGTCATTCAGTGGGAGTACTTGGTCTTAGAGAGTTGTGATGATGACTTTAATGATTATAATTCTGTAAATACATATTTGTTACGGTCGCGAATCATATTTTAATCAACGTACAACTTAATACTGACCAGCAAATTGAAAAAAAAAAACGTAAAAAAAAATGAATTTCGCGGGCTACCTTGGCGCTTTCGCCTTAAGGACTACTGTGGTCATAGTGTCAGCAATTCCTGCAGCCGGGGTTTAGTGAAAAGGCATAAACAACCAATAAAAACAAATTAGATAGAAGATTTTTTAATTAGAACATGCATCATAGATAATTATTTAACACTTTGCGGGACACCTAACGCCCCTCGACGTAATAACACTAAAGCTTCTTTGTGTTTCGTTTAGTGTCTTTCAATGTGTTCAAATATAATCTTTAGTTTCTAAACTAATATCTACTGGTACCTACACAGAGTTGGATTTTGGGACGGGTATCAATACTAGAATAATGTAGGTACTTAACACAATTAACAATGTATTTCAACAAAACAAGATACAGATGGTAGGTACATTAGAGCAGAACACATCACATCGGTAATTATAGGTGGAGGTATACCTATACATAGATAGGGGTGTAAGGGGGAGCGCACAACAACCAGACTCCCCAAACGTCAACCTCACCTGCACGCGGTGCACCCTGCTGCTTACCAACGAGGCTCTGACGACCGACAAATGGCGGAATTTCCATTTAATCCCGCGCGGTGGCGGGTTAACCACCAACAAAAGCATTCCCAAGGAGGGTTGGTGTCAGGCAGGCGGCCGGCTGTAAAATCCTGCCAAAACCCAAAGCAACATGAATGGAAAAGATATGATGCGCGATAGGGCTAGGGCGTACCCCACAGGCGACGCGCAGGGGCAGCACCCGGCTTCTGTGGGAAATGGACAAGGGTTGTCGCACCAGAACGGGCGGGTGCGACGTAAGACGCAAGCTCGGAGTGTGAGGGAAGTTAGATTGAGGTGTGCGAGCTGGAATGTAGGTACGATGACTGGAAGAGGAAGAGAACTAGCAGATGTTTTAAAAAGGCGACGACTGAACATTGCGTGTTTGCAAGAGACGAAGTGGAAGGGTGCAAAGGCTAGAGAGATAGGAGAAGGATATAAGTTTTATTACTGTGGAAGCGATGGCAAGCGAAATGGTGTGGGTATAGTTCTGGATAGCCAGTTGAAAGAATGTGTGGTGGATGTTAAAAGAGTGAGTGATAGAGTGATAGCTGTTAAAGTGATTGTGGAGAGTCTGGTGGTTAACATAGTTAGTGTGTACGCACCCCAGTCAGGGTGTGAGGACAGTGTAAAAGAGAAGTTCTGGAAGGACTTCGATTGTTTGATGATGGATGTGCAAGATAGTGAAGAAGTGTATGTGGGGGGTGATTTTAATGGGCATGTAGGAAGACAGAAGGATGGGTATGAAAGAGTGCATGGTGGTTGGGGATACGGAGACCGTAACACTGATGGCGAGGCACTGCTGCAAGCTGCCACGGCCTTCGACCTGGCAATAACAAACACGTGGTTCGAAAAACGAAACGAGCACCTAATAAGTTATAAAAGTGGTCGCCACGCGACACAAATCGACTACTTCCTAGTAAGACGAAACAGCCTTAAAAGTGTCAAAAATTGTAAAGTGCTCCCAGGTGAAGACCTAGTCTCACAACATAGACTGATGATAATGGAGGTAAAAGTCAGTGTCTCGTCCAGTAGGAACAAGGAACGGCCCCCGCCCAAAACTAGATGGCGTATGATAGAAAAAGAGGAATGTGCCAGTATGTTTAAGAGTCAAGTGGTAGATAAAATGATTGAGATGAGGGATATGGAAGGAAAATCTGTGAATGAATGTTGGAAAGAGATGGCAGATTGTATAAGGAGAGTAGCGAAAGATGTATTTGGAGAATCGAAAGGGAAAGGTATGATAGAAAAGGATACATGGTGGTGGAATGAAGACGTGCAAAAGATGCTTAAAGAAAAGAAAATTGCGTTTAAAGAATGGCAGGGTGTAGAAAACGGGAATGATAGTTTGAAAGAAGATAAGAAGAAGGTTTATAAAGAATGGAATAGAAAGGCAAAAAAGGCGGTAGCAGTTTCGAGAGCTAAGGCGCAGGAGAAGTTGTATGACTCACTGGACAGCCCTAGAGGCCAGAAGGAGCTCTATCGGATTACAAAAGCAAGAGAAAGGAGAACGAGAGATATAATTCACATTAAATGTATAAAAGACGACGCTGGTAAGGTTCTGTCGAAAGATGACGAAATAAAAGAACGATGGAAGGTTTATTTTGAAAAACTGATGAACGAAGAGAATAAATGGAATGGTCTGCTCAAAGAGGTACAAGTAAATATGGGTTTGGTGAGAGAAATTAGCATGGATGAAGTAAGAAAGGCAGTCCAAGGTATGAAAAATGGAAAGGCTATGGGCCCAGACGATATACCAGTAGAAGTATGGAAGTGTTTAAAAGAAGATGGATGTATGTGGCTGACTTTATTCTTCAATAAGTTGTTGCATGAAGGAGAGATCCCACAAGAATGGTGCAATAGTTCGCTAGTGCCCATCTTCAAGAATAAAGGTGATGTACAGGACTGCAACAACTATCGAGGGATAAAGCTCATGTCACATAGTATGAAGGTATGGGAGAAAGTAATAGAGAAAAGATTGCGAGAGGAGAGTGAGATTACCCCAAACCAGTTTGGGTTTATGCCAGGTCGAGGAACAATGGACGCCACTTTTGCACTCCGCCAATTGTGCGAGAAGTACAGGCGTGCACACAAGAACTTGCACATGGTGTTCATTGATCTGGAGAAAGCGTATGACAGGGTACCTCGGGATGTGCTGTGGTGGGCCTTGAAAGAGAAAGGTTTGCCCGGGAAGTATGTAGAGTTAATTCGTGCTATGTACAGTCAATCTCGTACCTACGTGCGGTCGGCTGCCGGCAATACCGACGAGTTCAGTGTGGCTGTAGGCTTGCACCAGGGATCGGCTTTAAGTCCTTACCTCTTCCTGTTGATTATGGACGCTCTTACGTCGGACATCCAGGAGGAGGCACCCTGGTGCATGTTGTTTGCCGATGACATTGTCCTTGTCGGTGAAGATGGACCTGAGATCCAGAGCAGATTGGAGAAATGGCAACAGAAGCTGGAGAATGTTGGCTTGAAAATCAGCAGAACCAAAACAGAATATATGTTCTGCGATTTCGGCGGTCTCTCCAGTTCTGGAGCTATAGCACTTGATGGTGCATTTCTCCCAGTCTGTTCCGACTTTCGGTATCTCGGTTCACTCGTGCAAAGCGATGGCGAAGTAGATCGGACTGTTAAGCACAGAATTAACACTGGATGGATGAAATGGCGGCAGGTCACGGGAACAATTTGCGACTCCCGCATTCCCCTTAAACTTAAGGGGAAGATATATAAAACCATTATTAGACCTGCTGTCTTGTATGGATCAGAATGTTGGGCCACAAAAGGGATGAATGAAAGGCAATTGCATGCAGCAGAGATGAGAATGCTTAGAGGGATGTGTGGTGTTACACGAATGGATAGAATAAGAAATGAGTACATAAGAGGAAGTTTAAAAGTGGCACCGGTAACTGAAAAGTTGCGTGGGAATCGGTTGTCATGGTATGGGCATGTGTTACGAAGAAATGAGGAAAATGTCGTGAGGAGAGTTTTGAGTATGGATGTCGACGGCTATAAGAGTAGGGGAAGACCAAAGAAACGATGGATGGAATGTGTGAATGATGATATGGTTAGAAAGGGGGTGACTACCGAGATGACGACTAATAGAGAAGTATGGAAGAAAAAGACATGTTGCGCCGACCCCAAATAAATTGGGATAAGGGCAGGAGAATGATGTGTATACCTATACATAGATTTGTTAATTAAATTTAAATTAAATGCTTTTCACGCCCCTTATGAATAGTGAGTGTGGTGCGAGCAGAGTATATTTAGGTACCTCCTGGTACCCGGTGGTACCAGCGGATATCCCCAGGTCAGCAATATCTGCAGCCTTCGGTCCCCCTTTTCCTTCGTTCCTTTAATTCAGAGCTGCCAAAGCCCCTTAGATTGCTTTACAAATTATGTTTCAAAATCTTACTTACTTAATAAATAAATAGTTAATCATTTTCTAAGTGGTGAGATCCGGATCACTACTTTGTGATACATCAATTCGTGTAGAACGTCTGTAAAAACTTCTCTTTTTGTTAAACTGAGGTTTCATATACCAGGAGGGCGGCCTGACGATGCTCTCTTCCAAACTTTTTATAGACTGCATACTCGTCTGTGAGTCCTGGCGCTCCGCCACTCTGGACGATATCGTCTTCACTTTTACTTCACGTTTTTCATCGATTTGATATGGTATGTCCTTCATTTCAACTATCTCAACGTCTGTATCACTCAAATCCTTACTTGGTCTGTGCATTCTGGTCGTATCAGTACAATAACCTATTGTTTTTAGAGTTCCACTCATGCGTTTAGACTTATCCCTGTATAACATTTTCTTGAACTCTTTACGAAATTTTGGATGCGTTATTATGTAAATAAATGGATTAATGCATGCGGCCGTCTTGCAGAATAGTGCAGGAATCATTGATGTTATCGGAGTCACGAGATCCTTTCTTCCAGTTATACCCAACAGAGCCACAACAGCATACGGTGTCCATGATATAAAAAATAGAGCGATGACTGCCATGACTAAAAAGGCTAATTTGATTTCTGCTTTCCTCTTCGTGCGTTCTTTTACATGTCTCGAGGATAGCCTTTGATCCTGGTTACCATAAGACATACTTGTATTAAAAACTACGACCCGAAATATATTAATGTAACAAAACGTAATGGTGCAGAATGGTGTGAGCCATGCTGCGCAGAAGAAAACGAAGATGAAACATCGAGGTGAAAAGTCTTCTGTGAGGTAATCAAAGCTACAGCTGGTCAAGTAGCCTTCTGGAACATAGCTACCATAGCCGATGTTGAGTGCTGGGATTATCGCAAAGATACAGGCATATAGCCATGCACCGATGGCTAATAGACGAGCCCGTATGGCTGTCAGCGCACGAAGTGGCTCCAGAGGTCGCACCACAACCCAGTATCGGTCCAGCGCGATTGCTGATAGTGTGGCGATCGATGTGGTGCCAGTTAAACCACCCAGGAAGCCGTATATCAGGCACCCTGTAACAATATTTTATGCCATTAGGATTTTCAGGTACTTCTTTTTACAAACTGTATCTTTCCATTGGACAAAAAAGAGATAATGATAAAAAATTACCTACATAAATCAAAGATTTTCACCCCCATTACTACGGTTCTTTGTTGGAGAGTCAAGACGTGGCTGGAGGTGATAATACAGTTGAACAATGACAAAGCTATTGAACTGGTTCGGTTCGCTTTCTTGCATTTCAATAAGGTAAGAAAGGTAGTGCAAATAGGCGTTGTATATAGATAGGTACCTACCTACCTATTGATAGTAGGTATAATTTTATCTAGACGAAATGCGGAGGCTACTTACATAATACCTAGACAATAAAGCGTTACCTATTTCTGTGTGCTCTATTTGATGTCAATAAATGATTATCTTCATGACATTTTATGGAAAAGCATGAATTATTACGATCTACCTACTGTCATGGTTTTTCCCATAACAGGGAAAATCGTGTGGGGAAAAATACTTAGCTGTTGAAATCTTAACACTATTATGCGAAAACCTTGCAAATAGTAGCCATGGGGACTTATCAAATGGAACATCCATCTCCTATGTTTTCGACTGGATAGCCTTAATCGGGTACCTAATTATTAGGTAGAACTAGGGTTAAAGTGTTTGCTAACTTTTAACTTCCTACCTACCTATGTTTTGTAAATCTTTGGAAGTACGAACTGATCCTTAAGAGCCTAATACTACCTCAGCTAAAATTCACTCTTTATCTCGCTCGCACGATACTGCTCGCGGACTGTGTGAGAGCGAGACAGAGTGCGGTGCTGGGCGGAAGGCAGCGCCAATAGTTTAGGTATTTGCTTTTTACGGTGAAAATAAAGGTAATTAAAAAAAAAAAAAATAACATAAGACCTGCTTTATAGTTAGTTCAGTTAGTATGCAAAGTTTCATGATCTAATTTGAAGTATTTTTTGAATACCAGCGGTTTATTGTTCGGTTTGGAGGTAACTTTGGAATTTTTTTCTATCGAGAAAATTTTATGGAATCGTGTTTTCGTCTAACATAGTACTTGACATTAATCCTCAACTTTAGCATATATTTATTTCAAAATTAATGCTGCGGTATTTTCGACATAACGGAGGATCATGCTAAGCCATTTGAGGTAGTATAGGCTCTTAACGTTTCATTGAAAATAGTTTTCAGTTCAAAATATAGACAGAAATTTTTAGAGGCCTAACTTGACTTAATTCTTATTTTAACAATATTCTTTAAACGGGAAACTATTTTTCTTGTCAACCGAGTAAACACTAGAAAAGTTTTCTTCGGTTGAAAAGCAATTTTCTGCCGTTTCGATTTATATTATTAATGTGTGGCAAAGATAAGGAAAATAAATGAAGTACCTGTTTTCCCCAATGCGGGTCCGAGATTAAACGAATTGAAAATGAATACCGGTGTCTTGGCTAGCATCAGGAAGTCGCTGAGTGCCAGATTCGCCACCAGGATGTTCCCTGGAGTGCGCAGTGTGCGGCATCTGAAACGCATTAGTAAATTCACAAAATCATTAATCATATCACTTTGATCTTTTGTCCACAACTAGCTACAAGGAAAGTTAATTAAAAGAGAAACGTGCTCCAATTTCGTAGCTCGCTGTGTATGACCGAAGATATATAAAGAGGGTCGCTTTACTGCTTAAAGCGACCTGGCAGTACCTGTGTAGGTACTGCCATATTACTCAAAGTCAAACTGAAAGTCTAACTATAAGACAATTTGTAGGTCTGTACACTGTTCGCTGAAAATGAACAGTTGAGGATGTTGTGGAATTTTCAGAGGAAATAGTAGGTACGATAAAAAGCAAGACAATGTATAGCAACGGCATTCTTCAAATTAGAGATAGCACAACTGTACCAATCTGTATTTTGTGACTGTACGCACAAGCACAAATGTGTAGGTAGGTTAACCTACTTCATGATTCAATTTAAAAAAATCTAAATTCGTCAAGGTCTAAATGAGAACTACACGTGTAGGGTTATCGTACAAAATATTATTCTTAAAATCCTCATTAATTAATCGCGCCAAATATATCTATTTACACAACTGTTTAAACCTTCTTAATAAAAACGGAAAATCGTCGTATTCGTAAGTTTTCATCACATAAGTTTTTCAATACGTAGACGTTGTTTTTAAATCATGAAGTATTATAATTTGTTATTGTTATTTATGATCGCTTTGAAGTGTGGAGCTGATGAGGAGCCAACTACTGTAAATTATTCCGCAGTTGAGAATTTTACGAATAGTGAAGTCTTTAATGCGAGTACTGCAGAAGGTAAACTCACAAATATCAGTAGGTTTAGTGAACCTAATGGGTCTAAAAACACTCTCATCAACCCGACAGACGATAATGCTGTTGAAGTTAAGAAAAAAGAGTTCGATTTACCGATACCGGGAAGGCTGGCGCAACAGGGAACTCGGAAGGCGAAGAACGTAATTGGGAGCTTGATGAAAGGGCTTACACAGCTAAATGAACCGGATTCGAAGGAAGATGCAGGAGATAATGAGGAGCCTACTACTGAAAATTTTTCCACAGTTGAGAATGTTATCAATAGTGAAGTCTCTAATGCGAGTACTACAGAAGGTAAATCGAATTTATTTTTAATATACCGCTTTTCATTTTCATAGATATAATTAAGTTACTCTTTGTCCACTTTCAGCACCCGAAAATCTCTTTGACAAGTGGACGCAACTCCCAAATATCATCAAAAGTACTCCCATCGATGCAACAGTCGTTGCTAATAATCCTTTTAAGAATAAAGAATTCGGTAAATTACTGTTACCGAGAAAGCTCCCGGGACAGAGAACTCGGTTGGTGACGAACATCATAGGGAGTTTGATGAAAGGGCTGGCACAACTGAAGGAACCGGATTCAGAAGAGGATGTAGAAGATGAAGATGAGGAGCCTACTACTGTAAATTATTCCTCAGTCGAGAATGTTACGAATAGTGAAGTTTCTAATGCGAGCACTACAGAAGGTAAATTGATTTAGTTCTTAATATACCGCTTTCAATTTTAATAGATACTAGTTTCAGCCCGCGACTTCGTCCGCGTGAAATTTCGGCCCCCGACCCACCTGGTGGCACCACGTCGCCCGTCCGCTGTTACTTTGTTTTTGCTTAGCGTTCTTTTTGACTTTTTAGGGTTCCATACCAAAATGGTAAAAAGGAACCCTTATGGTGAGACTCAGTCTGTCTGTCTGTCTGTCACAGCTGGATATCTCAAGAATTACTAAAGCCATAAACTTGAAATTTGGAGTAGTTTTAGGTGATGTTTGCCCAACTATTTTGCAAATTAGAAAGAAATAAAAATATGTGTATATTTTTTGCAACAGGGACTGAAAGGAGGTTTGAAAAATTCGAAGTGGGGCTACTGGGGCATGTGGGGTACCATATGAAAGAGCGCAGTTTCAACATAGATTACAGGAAAAATAAAACGATGTCTCTAAATAGCACACTTTTTCAGAAATCATCAACAATTTTATACTAGTTCCACTATCGGTCAAGAGACGGCGCTGACCTAAAACTGCAATATTCTACACCGCAGTGCGCAGTGTTAAAATTCTCTAACGAATATAGGCCTCGCCGATGAAAATTAAAAAAAATTATGATAGTACGGAACCAGCAGTGCGCGAGTCCGACTCGCTCTTGTCCGGTTTTTCTTTTTGCTCGGCTCCTGGTTGTTTCGGAGATACGCGCGTACAAAGAAAGAAACAAACAAACTATTCAGCTTTATTTACTTTATTTACTTACTATACTTTATATATATACTTTATTATTTGTCTTCTTTCAGCACCCGAGAATCCCTTTGACAAGTGGACGCAACTACAAAATATCATCAAATGTACTCTCATTAATGCGACAGCTATTAATCCTTTTAAGAATAAAGAATTCGGTAAATTATCGTTACCAAGAAAGCTGCCGGGACAGAGAACTCGGTTGGTGACGAACATTATAGGGAGTTTGATGAAAGGGCTGGCACAACTGAAAGAACCGGATTCGGAAGAAGATTATGACGAGCTTACTAGTACTACTGTTAATTATTCCACAGTTGAGAATGTTACGAAAAGTGAAATTTCTAATGCGATTACTACAGAAGGTAAAATATTTTTGATTTTAGATTATTCACATATTTCACATCTTACACGAATTTCCGTTATACATCTAATGGGATAAGTCTTATATTTGGTTGGAGTAACTATTCCATCTGCACCGTACACTGTCCGAAAGGCTAACAATTTCAAATTATTATAATTAGACTGTTCAGGTAGGTATATTGTACATTGTCTTGTCTAACATAGGTAGATAAAATACTCTCTCTTCGGTTTACATGACGTTTGAATAATAAAAATCATTATAAAGCTAGTAAATCTTTAAGTAGGTATAATTTTTTTGGTAAATTACGAAATGCTGTCAAGTTTTCTTAGTTTTGTAACCATTTAGATTTGAGATTCGTATGTAGGTAGGTATACCTACCCTGTTTCAAAACTTTTTGATGATAGTGTCAGTGATCATAATCACTCACTAGATAACTAGAAACACATTCATATTCTGTATTTCGAAGATTTCTTTATATCTCACCAACATTTCCAAGAATTACTGTTTGAATATGAATACCATATACAGCCTATAATGTTCCCACTGCTGGGACACAGGCCTCCTCTCGGTGAATATGAATAACATTATTAAATTGTGATTGTTAAATCGTAAAATAAAAGCACCCAATTCTAATTAAAAACGTTTTAAGGTGATTTGAAATTAGGGTAAAGGGTCTCTGAGTATTAAAAGAAACAAATCAAATCAAACCGCTCAACTTGTAAGAGGCACTATAAATTGCCATCCATAGGTACGTTTTCTAACCCATTTGTTTACATTTTCATCAAACTGTTTTGGCACAGAGTACACGAACTTCTTTGTCTTCTTTCAGCACCCGATAATAGTGGAAGTGAACCTCCCGGCGCTGAAAATACTCTCATCATTGCGACCAACGTTAAAGCTGTCAGTCCTTTTAGAAAAACGGAGTTCGGTAAATTACCGTTACCAAGAAAGCTGCCGGGACAGACAACTCGGTTAGTGACGAACATTGTAGGGAGTTTGATGAAAGGGCTGGCACAACTCAAGGAACCGGATTCGGAAGAAGACGATGAGGAGCCTACTACTGTAAATTATTCCACAGTTGAGAATGTTACGAATTGTGAAGTGTCTAATGCGAGTACTACAGAAGGTAAATTATTTTTGATTTTAGAATAGAATAGAATATATTTATTTGATTTAAAACATGGTACATTAAGGTCTTATAAATAAAGTTATGATCTTACATGTTTTGCCATGGACTGGCATACAAATATTTAAACATGTTAAATGTAACAAATTTAACACAGTAATTTGTTCAAATTAAAACATTTTTAATCACACGAAATCCTAATGGGTTTCGTATCTATTTGAACACACAAGAATAATAGGTATAATATAAAGTAATATAATTAAATCTCAGCATCTTAGCTTATATTTATCTGCTACTTTTTTATCAAAAAATTCTTTTACACTATAAAAACAGTTACCAACAAGCCATTTGTGTAGTTTTGGTTTAAAGCGTTTTAAAGGGAGTTCCCTTATTTCTTTTGGAATATTGTTGAAAATTTTAATTGCTGTGATAAAGCTATTCTTATGACATAATGTGCTTTGATGATAAGGAATTCTTAGCCGTGTTGGGTCCCGACGGGTATAAGTACTTTGAATGTAAGTCGCATGTTATAAAAAATGTAGAATGCTCTTTGACAAATACACCAGCTTGCATTATGAGAAGACCTGTTTTTGTAGGTATTATTCAGATCATACACGGAATCCGGACGCACGTCGCATGGGATTACGTACGGGTCGTAGGTCGCCTATATTTGGAGTGACTGTTATGCGCATCGTACTACCTACGTCTCGCAACGTCCGTCACATAATAATTGGAAATACCAATGTCCATAATTTAGGCTAATTCAATAAATTTCCTATAACTTGTGGTAATTTTATGGAAATGTAAAATGAAACAGTGTTATTTAAATTTTTTATCAGACGTAGTTATTTTTTCTACAGCCAATATTATAAACATCAAAAGGCGACATATCGATTAAAGCTTTTCAAAACTATAAAGCTTAGGTTTTGAAAAGTATTCATCGATAAATAACGATGTTTTTCTGTTTAACTGCTCTATAATTTGGTGGCTCCTTATCTTTTTTCAGTACCCAACAATCGCCTTGATAAGTGGACAGCACTCCCAAATATCAACAGTTCAAGTGAATCTCCTGCGACTGAAAATACTCTCATCAAAGCGACAGACGGTAATGCTGTTCGTCCTTCTAAGAAGAAAGAGTTCGGTAAATTATCAATACCGGGAACGCTGCCGCAACAGGGCACTCGGGTAGTGACAAATATAATAGGGAGTTTGTTGAAAAGGTTACCATACTAATATTTGTTACCATAGTTAAATGAGCTTAAATAGAAGAAAGACACAGCCTACAACAATTCAAAGATTAAAAAAAGGAAGTCCATAGAATATCTGCCTGTATTGCAAACTACTGACATGGTATTTGTTAAAGGTACTTCTTCTCATTCTTAGCAGGAAAGTTCGTTCATTAAGATTTTTTTTCTTTCGTAATATGAATTATTTAAGTAGCTAGTACCTAGTAACCCACGCAAAAGTGAGTTTTTCAATAAATTCAAAATCAATTTCCATTTATTAAATGTTTGAAACTCCTGGCGTCTTCGACTTTATAAACATTTGAAGTATCCGGCACCAACTGTGTAGGTTGAAATAATAATAAGTAATTGAATTAATTTGACCTCGCATTTGAGTGTTGTCGAAATTGTGTAGACAGCTTTTAAACATCCCATATTTTCAGTCGTTTCGTCGGGTAAATATTTGCGTAGTACTTTGTCACAAATATTGGTATACTTTCTTAAGATACCTACGAGCGAGAATTAAGAATCTTTGCTCCGCGCGTTGTTATTTCACGGTCTATTTTGGGTCTGACTGTGTTTTGAAGAGGGGGTCTCTGGGGGCTACGCAGGGAAATCCTAATGAAGGCTATAAGTCTTTTTGCTTTTACATAATGTATAGCGGATCACAGTCAGGAAAAGTTTTCAAAATAGGGAAAATAAAGAAAGAAACTAGTCTTGTAGATTTTATTTGAATCGGTGCTATAACTTCTAGAAATAAGAATAATTATAAAACCTTTTTTTTTTTTTTTTTTTTTTATTTATCATTTATACAAAAGAATACAGGATTATTCATATTAAATAGCAACCAAAAACCACTAAGGTTTAAACTTGTGCTATCATGAGTCTATCTCAATATCGAACAAAGTATGTAACAGTGAAGCATTTTCTATGTACCTATGCATTATAGTCGATACAATTAATAACATCTTTAGGTCTTTAGATTTGTAGTTACACTCATTCCTACATAACACTTAAATAATATTGCTTAAGTTTACATTTTATATTTTTCTGTGTGATACTGTTGTTTATTTCTGAGGGTAGACTATTAATAAGTCTCGGTATAATATAACCGGTAGTTCGTTCGCCATACGTATTGTTAGCGCACGGTGTTCGTAGCCTATGCTCAGAAACAGCCCGAGTGCATACAGGGTGTTCGATTTTGTTTCTTAAAGATATATTGAAAAATTGTTCTTTTAATAACAAAAATTTTATTTTTATATGAACTGGTAAGACATTACAGTGTTTAAAGAGGCCATTTATATTGTCATAAAATTGATTTCTAATTTTAGGAGATACTATTGTTTTTAAAATACGATGTTGAATTTTAAAAATACTATCGAGGTAGGTTTTATAGGTACGACCGTAACTACTAAGGCCATACTGGATGTAAGATTCAGCCATTGCGTAATAAAGCATTAATTTCACTTTGAAGGGCAGGCGTTTTTTTAATACGGTCATAATAGCGAGAAATTGCCGAAGTTTATCGCAAACATGTTCTATATGATAACTCCAGTTAAACTTATCGTCTATTATTAGTCCAAGATATGTCTGTTTACTGACAACATCTATTTGTGGACAGTTACAATTAATCACATTGACCGTATGCAAGCAGTCATGGTCATGGGCTATTAAGTTCCGTAAGGGCAATTTTGTAATGTATGGAGATTTAATAACCAAAAGTTTAGTTTTGCTTACATTAAGTACTAAGCCAGCATCGTGACACCACCTTGTTAGAGCATCCAGGTCGAGTTGTAAGCGCTCGCATGCTATTTGAGGATTTCTATTAGCAATAACAAGGCAAGTGTCATCCGCAAACTGATAGCATTTACTGTTCGTGATGCATTTACTCATATCATTTACATACGACAAAAAATGCAGGGGGCCTAATACTGAGCCCTGAGCTGTTCCCTCAGTTATAGCCATGCGTTCACTACAGATGTTATCAATTTTTACAGTGAAGGTTCGATTTTTTAGATAATTTTTACACCAGTTGCGTAATGGACCACGCACTCCGCAGTCGTCTAATTTATCAACTAGCTGATCATGAATTAATGTGTCAAAGGCACGTGAGAAGTCAATGAAGAGAGCAAGAACATATTTTTTCTCATTTAGGTGCTTATTGACTTCATCGGTGAAGTTTGACAAGAGGTTCGTGGTGCTTTTGCCGGTCTGGAAGCCAAATTGGTACCGGTCAATTACGTCATGCTGCCTATAAAATGCATGAATTTGTTCACAAACATATTTTTCAACTATTTTGTCAATAGACGAGAGCAATGTTATTGGACGATAGTTTGAATAATCGGTTTTTTTACCCTTTTTATGGACTGGCCGTATGCAACCTACCTTTAGATCATCTGGGTATAGACCACTTTCAATACTTCGATTAATTAAGTCAGCAATAGGGTTAGATATACTATCACCTATCATTTTAATATCGGAAACTTTAATATTGTCCGGACCTGGGGCTTTTCTTGAGTTAAGTTGTTTAATGATTTTATGAACGCTACTAGCCGTGGCTTTTTTAAACCGCATACTAGAATCCAGGGGTATACGTGTTGCTTTAGGGTCCGTTAATTTAATGTTACAGTTAGGAACTATGTCTTTAACCGCTCTGTCAAAACAACTTGCAAAGTTGTCAGCAATGGTTTTGGTAGTGATTCCTTGCGCATCAAAAGCCCTAAGAATAGCCGTGTCAAGTGACAAGGTCACTCTCCCTAACATTTGATTTAAGATATTGTACATTTTTTTTACATTTTTAAAATTATCACTAATATATTGCATATAATAATTGTTTCTTCTGTTTTCTAATATTTTATGAATTTTATTTCTAATTTTATTATATTCTAACTTTATTTTTGAATTTTTTAAATTATTTTTCCAGTAACTATGTAATTTGTCTCTTTTATCACAAAGCCGGGCAATATTGTCATCAATCCAAGGTATAGTAAAACGTTTCGCGTACTTGCCAGTCAATTTACTTGCTATATTGTTACTTGCAGATTTTTCTGCATTATCAAACGATTCATAAATAAAACTTAAAATATCGTTAGGGGAATTCATACTTGTTGTTTTTGTCCAGTCAACATTTTGAAGTTCTTTGTAAAAACTATCGTAGTTAATATATTTTTTTGGAACAACCTGTATACACTTAGGACTTATAGACGACTCGTCACCGCAGGTAAAGATAATGCCCCGGTGGTCAGCTAGTACTACATCGAGCACCGCCGCGAACGGATGTAGTGTGGGAAAACGTGCAAATATGTGGTCAATACACGACTTAGTGATTAAATCTTTTTTGGTTTCAATGCGGGTGTAATCCGTTATTCCACACAACAATCCATGTTCGCTAAGTGTTCTTAGATATGAATCTTTGTATGCTGAGCTTTCTTTCAGATTAATGTTCATATCACCAATAAGGAGTAAGTTTTGTTTTAAGTCAAACTTAGTGATGTGGTTAGCAAGCTCTGCAACAAATAAACTTTTATTTGTAGACGGTGGCCTATAGATTGCAGAGATAACTGCATTATTATGTAAATCTATTTTTAGGTAGCCTGTAAGGTTTTCAAAGGTCTTAGTTTTTTGTTCAATTAATGTAAACTTAATATGATTCCGTACATACATGATAATGCCGCCGCCTTTTCGGCTCGGACGCAATTGTGAGTACAATTTATAGCCAGGTAAGTTATACAAGTTAACTATATTGTCTGAGATACCCACTTCTGTTAATATTATGAGGTCTAGTGGGTAAATACATGTATGAATGGTTTGTTGCAATTTCGTAAAGTTTTTAATAAGTGATCTAATGTTAAAATGTATACATGATAAATTTATATTGGTTTTTGGAGGTATTTGTTTGAAAAAGTGATTAGTGGAATTGCAATGGAAGAATTCTTGTACTTTTATGTCCATAGTTATATCACACTAACTTGATCTTGTAAACAGAAATACATAAAACAAAAGTGCTCTTGAGGGACAGAGAAAGATATAAAGAATTTATTTATAATGGAGGTGATTCTTCTGCTCGTTTCCCGGGTTGAGTTGAACATAGCTTTTCTACTTGTTTTATATCCTGCAATGTACGGATATAATAAATTTTGCTATCCTTGAGCTTCCTAGCCTGCACTTTGCCATTCTTACACCATACATACTGACAGGATTTATTTATCAATTGGGTTTTTGCATTATATAGTAGTGTTTTTTGGTACTTGGTGAGGGCCTCCCTTATGTAGACGCGATCGTCTGCTTTTTCCTTCGGGACGTCCGGCACCAGTTGACCCACAGTAATACAGTTTTCCTTGCTAGCGCCTATCCATTGCTGCTGGAGCTGCTTCGACTTTAGCTCCACGAGGATGGGTCCTGGTTTATCCTTGCTCCCTGGTAGTCGTCGCGTTGAATGAATTTCCCCATCAGCCACATTTAATTTGATGGCCACGGTATCCATCACCTTCTCTATGTCATTTGAGGGCATCTCAGGCAGCCCAGCTACTTCCACAGCTGTTGCGAGGGACTGCTGCTCAACCTCTTGGAACCCTTGCTCCAAGACATTAATGCGTAGTTCTAGGTTCTTGTTTTTGTTTTGCAGATCGTAGTTTTTGTTTTCGAGGTCCTTGATTTTGCTGTCTTGTTTTTTAATAGCCTGCTCCATTGATGTCAGTTGCTCACTGAGGAACTCCAGCGAGTGCTCGAGACTCCTAAATTCCTCGCGAAAAGCCTTCTTCACTTCTCGACTGATATCCTGCACTAGTTTATTGGCATCGACCACTGGAGCCATCTCTGTACATTTAGGGTCTTCGCAGTCGTTTTCATCGTCGTCCTCTTCAGGGATTACGAAAGAAGACCTTCGCGAAAGATTCCTCAGACACTCTTCACAACTCCATTCTATACCAGGCGAATTCTTGAGGGTGTTCAGCTGCTTAATTGACAGCTTTGAGCACACGGGATCAGCATGTACAACTTTGTCACACCTACTGCACTCCAGCCCGGGCACCTTCTTGGTAACATTTTTTTTGCATTTAACACACCTTTTAATTACCATATTAGGGAATGAAGGTAGAAGTATATTTTCTCGATAACAATACGCGACCGTTCGCTTTTACGATTTGACATAGACTGACCTTTGCTAACCTCGACGGACACGCACGATACATTTCTAGAAAGTTATCAAACATAAAGGTATTTTGTCAAAGTAGGCGTCTAGTTAATATTATGTGTAGATCTTCCTGTAGATTAATATCCTAACTTTGGTAAACAGCAATATACTAAAACCTCGTAGAGAATATTCGAGTGCTTACTCGGATTTCAAGTTTGATAAGTTAATTCCTAAGTTAGTAGAGACCTTTAGGTGAGCCAAGTGATGGTAAATTATGTTTAGGTACTAGTATAAAAGTACGGACATCTGAATGACATTGCATGTTTTGGTTTGTCTTCTGCTGGTTATGTGTAAGTACACACACGCAAACACAAATAAATCCAATAAATTAAGGAGCTAATGTGTTTGTATTTATTTATCTATGTACGTCGAAAAGGATGTTGTATCTAACAGTGTACTTATTTGTAATGTATGGACTGCATGCTGCAAGGAGACAATAGATGTCCTAAACAACGAAAAAAAGAAAAAAGTTTTGGTACTTTTGTTCAACAAAAATAATAAAATTAAAGAAATAGATACGTGCTCTTTTTCTTAGTCTTCGTAAAACCTTTAAGTGAGGTGCTTCCACACACATCATATGTTTGCGGAATCCTTCAAACTTTACAAAGTTCAGAACATCGTACGCCCCGCTCTTTCTATTCTCTTGCGGTGCGCGCCAAAGAAAGATTTATAGCCCCCACAAGTCTGGATTAATGAAATTAATTAATTTGCGGGCTGATATCATTTCCACTTAATTAAACTTGTAATCCTGAAAATGTATGACTACGATAGTTGGCAGTGGATTCTTGTTAGCATTTGGAGCTATAAATATGGGAAGATATCATCGGCTCCATGAACAATTATATTTATTCGTAGGATATGGAGGTGGTAGGTATTTATTTATGCATATAATTAGGTATATATCCAAACAAACAAAACCGAACACATTTGACTTCAACCCTAAACGAATAAATAATACGAAACATTGTAACTCGTATATTATATTTACAGTTTTAATAGGTTTTTGCGTCCATTTATATTTAAAAAATGTCTGTGTGGTGCCGGACTTAAAGAATAGCACCACCCCTTACTTCTCATGGGTGTCGTAAAAGGCGACTAAGGGTCGTACCGGAGAATGGGCAGCAGCGTTCTCTATGCATTCCAACATCATACCATACTGCGATCGCCAACCCGCCTGCCAAGCGTGGCGATTATGGCAAACCCCCCCAAAATTGGAGGAGGCCTATGTCCAACAGTGGACGTCTATCGGCTGAAATGATGATGATGATGATGATATTTAAAAATAGGTATTTATTCCGCAATTTTTCACAACAGCACCTATCACTGTTTGTCTCTGCATCACCCAAAGGTTGACTGGTAGAAAATGCCTATGACATTAAGTCCGCCTCTGTAGGTACATTTTGTACCCTGTTAAAGTATTAAGTAAATAAAGGTTGGAAGTAAAAGTGAGTTCGGGACACATCCGGCAAAACTTTTTTGAACAAAACAGGGTCGCTGCGGGCCTAATCGATGGGAGGAGAAGGACGCAAGATTCAGATAGAGTTTTCCCTACTCTGACACTATAACGCAGCTTGATTGAGGTAAATGTGTGTATATTGCCTTTATGTTGGCAAAGTAGGGATAGGTAACAAGGTAGGTATCTACTTTTGCTTAACTCAGTTTTATTTCTCGGTTCCAGACTGGAATAAAGTTTCGTTCATACAGTAACTAAGGCATCTAGGTCTAAGTTCTGAGGGTGAAATACCTTCTGTATTCAAAGAAAAGTTTTACGTCAGAGTAAGGTTGGTGGTTGATTTATTATGGATACGGTCTACAAAAATTGCGACCAAACATGTTTAGCATTTAGTCTGAAACGAAAGGGAACAGTTGCGAATAGTAACATCAGGGTTAAGAATAGGCCAAGCACATACAGGAACACTATAAAGGTACAAACATAAAAATAAAGGACTAAGGGCTGATTTTACCAAAGTCAGATTTCTAATATTCGTGGAATAAAATTGACGTCTCACAGTAAAGTTCTAGTATGGAAAAACTGTCAAATATCCAACATTTATTCTCAGGGCAAGACTTAATCTAACCCCCTTGCTAATATACGTATTATATCAGATGAATAGTTACACACCGATGATCTTTCAGTCGTCAGTAATTTGACTTTCGAAAGAAGAAGACAAAGCGTTGTGAAACTATACAGACGCTATACAACGTTTATTAGTAAGGGGTAAGAATAAAAGTTTGGTGAAATTCACCCTTTGTCGTTTAGCTGGCTCGAGTTTGGGTATTCTATTGTAAAAAAAATCTGTTCCATACAATTTGACCGCGTAGGTATTGCACTTTTCTATGAAACAACTGTGTTTTTGTAATAACCTAGGAAAAATTTCTACGCTAGCGATACAGAATCATGCGCCGAATGTACGGTAACGTCCCTGCCAATCTTTAAGTATACCTACTCCTTAAAACGAATGAGGTAAAGTGCGTCTCTCATAAGTACCTCATTTCAAACAAGGTAATTAATAAACGTACCTACCTAATTATTTATCGTACGTTTTGGTGTTTTATACCTAATGTATATACTCGCATTAGATAGCGGAGTTTACGTAATTGGGCACTTAAATGCATTAATTGGACTAATTTAGTGACACAACATGACAAGAAATGCTGAAATGTAAGTAGGTAGGTATATTAAAATAATTCCGTCTCATGTGTATGCATTAACTAGAGACGGAAATGTTACGTATGATCAAATAACTGCATGTGTGCCAAGTTAGGCTCGCCCTACTAACATTTGTGTTAACCTTTGTGCGCACGTCCGAGCTTAGTCACGCCGTTGGGGTCGAAATATAACTATACAAGCCGTGTGCCCGACGAGATTTCCGCTGGCAAAAATGAGATACTCCCATATTAATTGTCATCCCATTCATTTTAAAAATCCTTTCTAAGGCTCACTTTCGTTATATAGGTAGGTACCTGAGGAACTGGTTCTTGTGATACAGGAACTCCTAGTACAAGAACCAGGGCTACACTGATGTTTTTGCCTTGAAGTAAAAAAAAAAACGTATTATTAAATCCTGTGCAAAATTTCATGTTTTACCCAGCGGTTTAGGTTGTACGTTTTCTGTCAGTCTTGAATGAATTAATTTAAGATTTTTATTAGGAAGATTACAATAACAATTATAACACAAAAATCTTTCATTGACGCAATTCTTGTAGGAATTACATTTAAGAAAATTTGTATGCTGTTAAATTGAATTGCGGTCACAAATGCAGGCAGATGTTGTCAAGTGTCACGATTTCAGTATAAAGGATGTCGTTACAAAATTACGCCTCCGTAAAGCTGAAATACCAAGTGCCCTCGTGTCGCCGACGATAGCTTAATTTCGGAGCCCCTAGGGTGGGCAGGTATAATAAATGTATATGTAATAAGCCCCTATGAGAAAAAACAACAGAAAAACATGTGTGAAGGCGCTTGAGCAGATTATGTCAGAGGTGTTGTGAAAGCAAATGGGTAAAAATAAATCTGAGGTAATACTTATAATATGTTTTTGTACACGTAAGCATCACCGTTGTCGGTAAACAGGTCTCATGAATGGAACTAAGTTTCTATAGCGACATTAGTCATTTCAGTAGGTACAAAGTACCTACATCTTTCTACAAAATATGGTAGTTATCTACCTATTAACGATCGACGAAACAAAAACGAAAACATGTCAGATTTTACAGTTTCAAATCCCGTGAAGGAGTAAACGGATAAAGAATCAAGGATTTGTGGCACGCCTGAACTTAGATAATCACGACACGAACCCAGGAGCAGACACCTATTTGATATTCATATGACTTTTCGCTTTATTAGCTAGGTGTCCCGCTTTATCGCCAAATGCACGACATGAGAGCTTAAGACACCGCCAGATTAGGAGATCAAAAAAAATATTAAACGAACTGGGAGCTCAGAGACTATCTTTTAATATTTATACACGAGTTCGTGGTGGACCGGTTGGAGACTTAACCTAGGTCATTATGCAATAAATTAATAGCTGGATATTGGACTTAGTTTGAGAGCGTGACAAGAAACAGACTGTCTCACTGGTGTTTTTATTTATACTTATATAATAACTTTATCATTACAGAAAATCTATATTTGTGTTAGTAAGTACTAAAGAACTAAGTTATAAGTTAGTAAACCACAAAAAGATAAAAAAACAAATGAAATCAAATAGACACGTGAAATGCGATCCAGTGTCTAAGAAGAGAGAGATGGTTATGAAAGGAAAAAATGCGTTATGTTAACCAAAGTAAAGCTGTCAAAAGATTAAACGCATGACGTTTGGAATAAAACAGGCACAAGAACTGGGGCCCACGTCTGCTATTTTTATAAATTCGTCATTCCAACACGATCCCACCACCATTCCATTGTCATTTTGCTAAAAGTTCGTAATCTGCTAAATTCATAATGGTTGATCTTTGGTCGGTCAATGGCACAGAACATATACGATACTCGTAACGAATTAAAAGCAATGACTGCACAATGACGTTCTAATGGTAGGTCACTGATCATAGGAACTGTCAACATTTTAGCAGATTACCGCCTAAGTCAGTAATTCATTTTTCATTATGTACGAGATTACCATTCTATGCCATTTCTTTCAATGGAGTGTCAGTGGTTGACCATTGGAAAGTCATAATGACGCCATTATATTAGTAGATTACCAAACTTGTCAAAATCAACAGTTATGAAATCAATGATAGATCATTCTGACACTATTGTAATAGCAGACTTGAGGCCCTGGTTACAGACAGAATCATTTTAATCAGATTTCAGGAGGGAGGATATTGTCGGCTATCTTTTAATTTACCTGTTAAGACTTATGAACGAAGGGGAAGGGCGATTCTTAGCAGATTTCTAAAGGCTCAGTCCATTATCTAGCTGAACAATAGTAATGACTAATTAATACAGCCAGCTAGGATGAGAAAAACTGGCCAAGTGCGAGTCGGACTCGCACACGAAGGGTTCCGTACCACTAGGCAAAAACGCCGAAAAAAACACGTTTGTTGTATGGGAGCCCCCCTTAAATATTTATTTTATTTTGTTTTTAGTATTTGTTGTTATAGCGGCAACAGAAATACATAATTTATGAAAATTTCAACTGTCTAGCTATCGCGGTTCTTGAGATACAGCCTGGTGACAGACAGACGGACGGACGGACAGACTTCGAAGTCTTAGTAATAAGGTCCCGTTTTTACCCTTTGGGTACGGATCCCTAAAAAAGAGGGCCATCGTAGTATACAATGACAGTATTTTGTTCAGATACAGATTGATAGCTAGTCGATGACTTAGTGGTTTATAAA
This sequence comes from Mesoligia furuncula, assembly GCA_916614155.1. Lineage (NCBI taxonomy): Eukaryota > Metazoa > Arthropoda > Insecta > Lepidoptera > Noctuidae > Mesoligia > Mesoligia furuncula. The sequence continues at coordinate 13,292,378 of OU744798.1, forward strand.
AATCAAACTCTTGAATCAGCAGATCAGTCTAACCAGGTGCAGCGTTCACCAGTATTTTACATGGAGCGATTGCCTATCTGACCTTCACAACCCAGTTACTGAGTAATACCACGATAACCCTCGGTAAGATTGGTTATCAGACTTTTGGGCTCCTGACTACCTGTAACGGTCGATATGTAATGGACCCATCCACGAACCAACCGCGGCAAGCGTAGCTTACCTTCGATCGACCCGTGCAGCTGTTATGATTTAACCTCGAGCTGATACATCATGATAATCAAAGTCACAGAAACTTAATGTCGTCTGAAGTTCTACATATCATAGGTAAGGTACTGTTCCCTTTTGAAACATTAACGAACTTCACCTTTGAACTTAGTTTTTCAATGTTTGAACTTGTTTGAACGACAAATATTAATCAAATTCAAACTTTTTAATCACTGTAATGATAGATCTAAGGCAAGTAAGTAAGGTTGGTAATGTTTGTATACAACTAATTAGGTACCTACTACCAGTTAGTTCAAATACGTTTGAGTCTTCTGAATTAACACTAACTGATTAATATGCGAAAGTAAGTTTTTTCAGTAAAGCGGAACCGTTTTACGACTAAGTAATTTGAATAATAATTAAATAAACTGCTGAAGCGACCAAATTTTGTTTAGGTACCTAAACAAAGTTTGGTATCAAGGAAAGGACAGAGGGTAGGTTGTATGAAGCTTTGTCTCCGTTCTTTTTGTCTACTCATGTGGGGTAGGTAAGTAGGTACCAAGGTAGAGGTGCCTAATCACATTTTGTTTCGGAACGAAAATGTTACAAATCGATTTTCAAAAGTTCGTAATGGAAAGACAAGACCGAATTCTAAAATCACATTGACTTGGCGGTTTTAAAATTGATAAATATGTAACCACTTTGATACAAAAGGGCCTATAAAATATTAAATAACCCTCAGGACGCTTCAGCTCTGTCGATAACTTGATTGATGTCTTACCGACCTGGGGGCCTAAAAAAGCCACTTTGGTGAATCATAAAACGATAACAACTTGAATCGTAATATGGCGAAGACAGTCCGTGTTTTTCTTTTTGTCGCTGCACTACGTAGATATAATCAAAGAGATTGGGATTGGATTTGGATCGGATTGATTGGTATTTTAGCACAGACAAAAAAAAATAACTGAAAAATGCTTCACCAATGCTGCACCAAATTTTATACGATTAACTTAACGGTTAACTGTCCAATATGTTACCCTTTATGATTCTGCCAGAGTGGCCTTTTTAGGCCCCCAGACCCTATTCTTATACACAACTAAAATGCATTTTTATTATTGTTTCTAATTCGCTTGTTTGTGTTAATTAATTATACTAACATAGTTTAAGTACCTAATAGTAACAAATTGGTAATGTGCCTTTAGAAAGTCTCACGATGTTCAATTATGAAAAAATATGTACTGCTACTGGTGATGTCCCGAATTAAAATGAAGCTGTGTGCTGTTGATCGTAAAAAGATTGAACGATATCCATACTAATATTATAAATCCGAAAGTAACTCTGTCTGTCTGTCTGTATGTTACCTTTTCACGCCTAAACTACTGAACGGATTTCGATAAAATTTGGCAGAGAGATAGATTGCATCCCGGGGAAGGACATAGGATAGTTTTTACGGACATACCTCGCGCGCGAAGCCGCACGCGGAAGCTAGTTATAATCTATTTGTAAACTTACAACAGAAAACTTGTAAGCTTACATACATACATTGACAGGTACATTGTACGGATTGTAGACTTGTAAATATTTCTACAAATATATAAATCGTACAATAGGCGTGACGACAGTATCAAATAATCAAAAATTTAATGATGTTAGGGGAAAATACATATTAAAAGGATTTAAAACAGTGGTTTAGTTTAATTTAAAAACTTGAGATTAATAGGATTTTCATTAAAATAAAAGATTAAAATACTGCAGTCGGCCATTTTGACTGAAACACCAATCACAGCGCATGACGTCACGCCTATGTAAACATCACTGTGGTTCACAGAGAACTCTATAGATAGTATACTGACAACATTTGACGTTTACCTAAGCGTGACGTCAGATCCGACGCCATGACACTGTGAGCTGTTTTCGCGCCCTATTGAAAAAATATTAGAAAAATGGCTTTTATTACCGAAATATAGGTGTTTTCGTAAATAGTAAATGTGTACGTACATTACGGAAGAGGATTTGAAAATCATTCGTCATGCCTATTATGTAGGGCGTCGTGACATAGCGCTCATGCTTTGTGTTACGCTGTTAAAAATGCGAAAGTATTGAAGATTGCAAATTGTAACCCAGATATGTTTGTAATTTCTGTGTTACGCAATTTTTTCTACAATTGAACTATTTTGTAGAATAGTAGAGTTGTAAAGTTTTGTGGTATAGGGCTGGTGTGGGCGCCATTCAAAGGACCTATTAATAGAATATCAATTATGGTAGTTGTATCTAACGTTCGAAATACTTTGTCCTTAATTGATATTCACACACCCTCTCAAGTATCACACACATTGTTTTGCTAATTCCGTGGTTACCCGTCGTATTGTATAGGTCAGGATCAAACTACAACCAGGAGACGTGCCCCGCGACGTGAACCTGGAGGGGTTTTATGTAGGTAGGTAATAGACTGAGAAACTAAGTTATTTTGTTACAGTTTTTAATGCTGTCCTACAAAATAAAACTAAGAGCACTTATCTACTTAAAAGATTATGTTTTAAGAAATGAATTTCAATCAGATTTAACATATTTTGAGGAATACTATTAGAACAGTTTTCTAAGCTCGCGGTAAATAGCGCAAATGGTATCAGTGAGCCTGAGCCATTTGTATTCTCAGATATATTAGCATAATCATACTGTGATGAGTATGCTTATGCTAATATATCTGAATATTTATTTTAGATACCAAAACCAATATTCACTTCTCAAAAACAATCGACAGATAATATTGATAGAGAGAAAAGGAGGCCACAGATAATATAATAGGTACCTACTCTACGAGGAGGCAGACTAAAAAAAAGACTCAAGCAATGACGAATGTATGACAGGAAAAGAAAAAGTAGAAAATAAAAAATATACGAGATTTCTACACCGAAAAGCTTAGATGCTACTAGACAAATACGCACATAAAATCCGTCGCGTCTTTTTCAGTAATTTTCAAACGCAAGTGACGAAAAACTATTTACATTGACTTCGTAAATATTTATTTTTACACGTACATAATATATGTGAGAATCATGTAGAGTAAATAGGGTCGCCTATTCTTAAACCCTCCACGTTTACCTAGAGTGTAAGTTTGTTTGTAATTTGTATAGATACAATAGATGTTAACTATATTTTTTTGCAATATCGTGAACTTTGTTTTAGGTTAATACAATTCACCTAGCTTTGATAGCATGTCATTTAATTTTAACAAAAAAACTGTTACTAATTTATACTTTGGTACACCTATTTAATATTTACACCGTTAACGGTAAATCATACATTTGTCTGTGTCTATTTAATTATACGATTATACTTAACATTTAACACCTAATGTTACACTTATGTTTAAGACATAAAAATGTATGACTTTGTATGTTGTAGGTTTGCTGATAACACGAAAGAGTGTTGTTTGGGATAAACGGTGAACAGAACGTGCATTTCAAGCAATTGTTCATAATTCCTGTAATTTTTAATTTGATAGAATTACTTCTTTGAATAATTAAACTCTCCTCAGCGTAAAGTCAACGAGCTATTCCGAATTTCCTGAACCCCAACTAACCCCCTCCCACTGAATCCCCTGCTAGTTATTCTTCTGTTTTAATCTCTGTTTTACCCACTTTAAACTTTCTCATTCCGGTCTGATCCCCTATTTCTTTTGTTTTTATTCCAGACGGATCGTCAGCAACAAAATATAAGGGTTTATTGAAATAGTCAACGGCGCGTTGGATTGAAAAGTCATTGTTCCATTGTCCAGGTAGGTAACCAAATATAGACGTCAATTCATTGTCTACGGCTATTATTTAAGCAATCCATTTCCTCCGGTGGTTCACCGGTCCGTTTTGGGCGTAATAAAGGACCTATCTATTTTATAAAAGAAGAAAGGAACGTTGACCAACCATTCGTGTTGCATTGGAAAACCAAAGGAAATTGCTTTCAGATATTTTTGATATATTATAAAGTGGCTTTTGAATTACTTTACGAAAAGAAAGTGTCTAACCCATTCGCAGATATAGGTACCTACCTACTCTGGTAGATACTAGATAAGTATGGCTATATAAATATTAGATTTATCATTTGTCATGAAATATCATCAAAGCAATTGGTATTATCTATACAAATAAATTTTACTTTACTTTTACTGTAGGGCTTCACGCACTAGGCCCTGAAAAATGTCACGAATAGGTATGTCACAATCATGTAATGTAGGACATCATATCTTACATCATATAAACAGAAATCTGACAACATCCGTCGGGCAGTGTGACCCACCAGACACAATACCCGTCTGGTCGGAGGATCCTCCCGATCCTGCGGTGGATAAAAAGGGAGAAACTCACCACCCTGCTCCCCATACCTCTTATTACCTAGCTGCAAATGAAGTGTAAAATTTAAACACCGAAACACTAATATAGAAAAGAAATAGTATAGGAAATGGCGGAAACTGTAAAAGATGAAAGCTTTCTGGGGGCCTAAAAAGGCCACTTTGGCAGAATCATAAAAGGATAACATAATGGGCAGTTAACTGTTAAGTTAATCGTATCAAATCCCATTGGTGAAGCATTTTCCAGTATTTTTTTTTGTTTTTGCTAAAATACCAATCAATCCAACCCAACTCAAATCACAATCTCTTTGAGTGTACCTACCTACATACTTAGTGCAGTGAAAAAAAGGAAAACACGGACTGTCTTCGCCATATTATAATTCATATTGTTATCCTTTTACGATTCTCCAAAGTGGCCTTTTTAGGCACCCAGTTCTATGTATGTTAAAATTGCAATCAAAGGAATGTTTTAACTCAAAGTAACTGCGATAAAACCCGTATAGTGGATTTGAGAGTATAACTAGAGTCGTTCTGGATAGATTTTTTTTACATTTCTATGTCAATTCGTAAATGAAATGGTCTAGGTAAGTAGGTACATAACTAACTAATGCTAATAAAGTGTCTTAATACCTAAGTACCTATATATTTTAACCGTACAGTCGGTAGCCAACATTATCTGACCCACTTGAATGATAGCGAATTTGAACCTTATCGTGAACATTTGGAATACTCCGTGCAAGCATTTCGATAAATCATGTTGTTAGGCGATTTTAATCATTATATTGTTGTTGTTAAGGTTGAAAGGCTAATGAGTTTCAAGACTACTAAAAAAAAAACCAAGGCGAGGGTGGATGAATAAAAAAAAAATATCGCGCATCAGTAACATTTTAAAGGTGTCTACGGTTAATAGGTAAATTCCGTGATTCATTTTAATAGCTGGTTGTGATTGTGCGATAATGAACTTTATGAAAATATACGATATGGTTCAAATTCTTTAGAATATTGTGTCTGTCATCACAACTAAGATCGAATTTCAAAACATATTGCAAGAGTTGAGTTGGTCTCGTGGTTACTAAGGCAGCTCGATATTTATCGTTGTCTGCGTTCGAAACCAGGAAAAACCTAACAGTTTTTTGTTAGCAATGTTTTGTTTTTAATTATTATCTATTTTGTTACTTTTTTTTTTTACGAACGAAGTCGGGAAATATCTTTTTAAATGGGCAGTTTGTATAGAAATGAAACAAAATCATTGCAAGTAATAAAAATGTTTATTAATTCGTTAAAATATACATAAGTAAGATAAAGTAAGTAAATGCTCTTTAGTTCAAAATTAATACATTTTATAATATCATATTCAAACCTAACCATTTATAAACATTTAAATAGTGAAAAAAAAGTCATGCTAATGGTAATTGCTTGGAAGTGTGTTATCGAGAAAACAATGATGTATAAATGCGAGAAAATGAATGAATTTGTGAAATGTTTTACAGATTTATAGCTAAGTATAATATGTAGAGTGAATCAACATGTTATTTAAATAGAAAAATGCATTTCCATTTATAACAATAACATCACCACAGAATCTTACATTTTAATGGTTTAGCATTCATTCAATTGAGCATTTACTTACATAGTGTGTTTCAAAATACTTATAAGTAGATTAGTTAGTAGCGAAGTGGCGCACCGTCTCCTTCTATAACTTGCTGTAAGCGGCTACGCATACCGCACACCATGTTCCAACACAAATCTTTTCCTCTCATGTGCTCCCATGTCGATGACACGATCTCAGCCAAATTGTTTTTATTTCGCACTTCGGATGTGTCCCAATTTAAAACCATTTGACCCCATAGGTTTTCTATAGGGTTCAAATCGGGAGTTTTAGTTGATGATGGCCAGTAAATAACAGTTACACCTTCTTGAGCAGCTAACCAATTCTTCACAATGCCTGCACGGTGGATGGAGCAGTTATCTTGCACGAAGTAAATATCTGTATTTGGATAGGCAATTCGCACACTCGGCATCAGGACGTCACCATCCAGCCAGCAATGTTTTGTATAGTCATTAAGTTGCGACATGACGCTTTGATTACACCAAATTAATTAAAAATACTTTTCACGATTTCGCCGCAGTCACTGCTTAGGCGTAGGTAGACTGACTTTTGTCACTTAAATCAATTTAGTATCCATCTACCCCACGACATAAACTTTTACTTCGTCCTACTTATTTGAGGACTTATAGTTTTTTTTTATTTACCCACTTGTTTTCCAGAAAAGTTGTTAGGCAAAAATCATATTGGTCGTTGTATAATAATGCAAGAAATATTGTAGAAATCATAAATGAAAACAAATAAAGAAAAAGAAATTTTAAAGAGATTGATAAAAGGTGGATTGTGTTTTCGAACCCACATGTTGTTCGTCGCGGATCCAGCATCGAACCGCGAAGCCACAATGACTGGTTGAGAATACGCGAAATTAAAGATTAGGTAGTAAGTATGGCCGTGTTATTTAAAAGCTTTTCAACTTTAACGACAAGAAGATAATGATTAAAATGGCTTAACAAGATATGCCGGTGGGTCAGTCAATGTTGGGTGGGTCAGACAATGTTGGTCACCGACTGTACTAAGATTAATAACACCTGTACGTTTTGTAAGACATCTTTTTAATAGTGCTATATATTAGAAACTAGCTGACCCGACGAGCTTCGTACCGCAATCGAAATCAGTCAATCCGTTCTCGAGATATCATCAAAAAGCTGTTCCATACAAAATGTATGTGAAAATGAATTATCTTCATAATTTTTTTTTTGAGAATTTTTACCATGATTTAATAGTTATTCTGCAATTCGGGGCGGAGACAAATCTAACAAATCAAAGATTATCAACATCGGTCCAGCCGTTCTTGAGTTATAATGGTATACTAACCCGACTTTGTTTTTAGGGTTCCGAACAAAAATGGTAAAACGGAACCCTTATGGAGAGATTGTCTATGTGTCTGTCTGTCACAGCTGGATATCTCAAGAACTACTAATGCTATCAACTTGAAATTTGGAATAGTTTTAGATGACGTTTGCCCAACTATTTTGCAAATAAGAAAGAAATAAAAATATATGTATATTTTTTTCAACAGGGACTGAAAGGGAGTCAAAGTCAAAGCATTTATTTCAAATAGGCACACAAAAGCAACACTTTTGAATGTCAAAAATTATTAAAATAGAATTGATTCTAGTCGCCCATTCCAACAGGTAGTTTTCGTATGGAGAAGAATGGGCAGGAAACTCCACCGTTACTCTTTTAAAATGTTTTACAATATTTTGCATGTACGGTAGGCTCCAGAAGTCCATATGCAAATTTACAAAGCAATAGCTTGAACGTTTAGTTTGACTTACGACCTTCTTATAATGAGTAATTTGACACACACACCCGCATATTACTCGAATAATCACGCTATTGAATATAGTTCCGTGTCATGTTCGTCTTTTTCACATAGTTCGTAAAACTTTATGATTATACCCACAGAAATCTAAATAAATAAATTATAAGGTGGACAGATGCACCATTCACCGCGACTAAATACTTAGAATGTTGTGGTTCTTTGTTGGTTGATAATAATTTGATATTGTGGGTTCGTGAAGTGTGTTTAATCTACCTATTAGCGGTGTTGTTCATTTTGAAATGCAAGCAAATTTAAACATTGAGATGAAAGCGGATATTGTCACGCTGCGTAAAAGTGGACTTAATATTATATCACAAATATTTATTAATAATAAGATGAAACCGGACTGACTGTGAGTATTATGATTTAATTATTTTATCGAACATTTATTTAATTAATGTATAACTGCTGATCCTTGTAGTTATTTTATTAAACGTTTTATATTTACCATAGGGTAATAGAAGAAAAAAAAAATTCCAAGAGTTTATTTATTTACTTTTGGAATGATGAATATAGCATTAAGTATAAATTATAACATAATCATTTTGTAACATTTGAACTATTTAAAAAAAAAAAAAATGTTTAAAAAAAGTAATAATATTTTATAATTTTGCAAGTAGCCTTACAATATTCCTTTTTTGTTTTAGAGAAATTACCTACTGTGAGTCGGAGGGTCAAAAGATATAAGGAAGAGGATAGTCAGTGAATAAGAAACAAGTGGTTTTAACCAACCAGTTACCAGATGAATTTGCACCTACAACAAAAAATACTGTACCACAATAGGTAAAGGAATTAAAAATGAAACCATGCCATATAAATTAATTATCTAATAGATACTGAATAATCTCTAAAAAATCTGAGTCTGAAAAAATCGAAGTGGGGCTACTAGGGCATGTGGGGTATCATATGAAAGAGCGCAGTTTGTGAATTCTCAAACATTTTTCTTTTTTTTTTTTTAGGCCGCATAGTTTTTGATTTTTGATGAAAAAAATACCGTTCCCCCTTATCTCCGAAGTTTGCAAAGGGAAAAATCTGAAATTATTCTATGTGATAGAAGTTTATGTAAAGATTACAGGAAAAATAAAACAAAGTCTCTAAATAGCACACTTTTTCAGAAATCGTCTATATAAGTTATATTAGTTTCACTACCGCATCGGTCAAGAGGCGCTAACATAAAACTGCAATATTCTACACCGCAGTGCACAGTATTAAAATTCTCTGACGAATACTGGCCTCGCCGGTGAAAATTAAAAAACATATGGTGGTACGGAACCCTCGGTGCGCGAGTCGGACTCGCTCTTGCCCGGTTTTATTTATGTAGGTAGATTAGTACGATATCCGAACATTTTGCGTTTCTGAACACTAAGTTAAGGAAGAACTTTCGTCGAATCAGTATACCTAAGGGTTTATCTGAGGACTCAAGAAAAGTAAGGCAAATGGAAAATTCTACAAGTTGATATACAGGATGGCCTACCATGAATTCAGCACACTAGGGTAGAAATTGTTCGACGGTTATAAAATAAAAATCTGCTGATTCCATAGATATCCGAGCTGATTCGCAGAAAAGTGCAAGACCTACGCGGTCAGAATGTATGGAACAGTTTATATATTTTTTTAATAACTGTCGATAATTTTCAACACAGGGGGCTTCAGAATCATGTACAGAATCCTTGGTAGCAGGTTGCGCGTCGATGATCCTGCGACCTTGTATACTCGTCTTTACATAGTATAAAACAAAGTCGCTCTCGCTCCCTGTTAACTTAGATCTTTTAAATTGCGCAACGGATTTTAATGCAATTTTCAGCAATAGATAGAGTGAGTCAAGAGGAAAGTTATAAACCTTCCTCTTTAATAATATATGCCTGCTGCTCTGTATAATACATGCATATTATAGTAAAGAAAAGCCGTGAAATTCAAAGATTTGTAATGTGATGTCGTAACAAACATATTTTTGTGAGCTTACATTGCAAACGCTGCTGGCTAAAACTTACGAAATAGATCAAATTAATGTATGTACTGTAGAAGTTCAGACGGGACCTCTAGAATTCTTATAGATGGAATCCAATTGAAAAGCCTTTGACTTGGAACTAATATATTTTTAAGAGAATAATACAGCTTCACGGTAATTCTAGCTGACTCTATAAAACAAAAACACCATATTAAAATATTTGAATACTCGCTTGATCATTCGAATGGAACACGCCTGCAAATATTGCCAGCCAAAGCCTTTTGCTAAAGGCTTTTGCTACGGAATTGTATATCTTAAAAATGTCGATAAAAAAAATTAAATTAAAAATTTAAAAAACCCCCGACACAAAAAAATATTAAAATTAAATGTAAATCATTGGAAAAGGATCAAATAATTTAAAAACCCCCAACTTAAAGAATCTAGGTAAGGAGACTAAAACAGATAAATTCATATGGCAGTCGGGGGACCGCTTAGCATAGGTGTTCCACAGAACGGTCCCCCGACTTCCATATTAATTTATCTGTTTTAGTTTCGTTACCTAGATTCTTTAAATTGGGGGTTTTTAAATTATTTGATCCTTTTCCAATGATTTACATTTAATTTTAATATTTTTTTGTGTCGGGGGTTTTTTAAATTTTTAATTTAATTTTTTATTTCATGCTTTTTGTAAGGACTCCTTAATTTTTGTATTTCATTTCTTTTATTTTTATTGCGTTTTAAGATTCAGGTAATTTGGTGTTAAATCAGGTTTTTGATCCGTCAAAAAATAATTATTAATTTATAGTTGAAGAATAATTTTAGTCTTAAAAATTATTCTAAACGGATTTTTTTGTTTTATTATATCCTTTTCCTAGTTCTTCCTTTAGTTATTCAACTTTCGTACAAGTATTTCATATAGCTATTAGATATCTTAGGTATTTCAGATCTAGTTTATAAAATGAGACTGCGACACTATCTGATGTAGAAATACGTACGCTTTTTAAGAATTATAATTCCATTCGTAATAAAAATAGTCAAACTCAGTGGTCGTAGGTACCAGTCTTCACTCCACTTACCACCAATAAGTATTTGACCCCTACATTGTTCAATAATATCGACTGGCTGAGAAAAGATAATAGTGGAATTAGTAAGCGAACACTAAAGATGAAATTAAAAACTGAACTGCTTAATTAATTTGTCGCAACATGCGACAATAAATAGTTGCGCTGCTGTTATTATAAGCTTCTCACCGTCCTATTAATGTACCTGTATCTTACTTAGATGTATAAGCAATTTTATTGTTGATACCAAATACTTAAGACCGTGTGTAATAATCCTGCCGACAAACTGTCACGCAGTTTGGCAGGTTTAGGTAATGTGTACAAGTGTTTGGTCCAAAATAAATCATTTATTTATTTATTTATTTTATTTACTTCCTCATCATTTTAGAGCATTGATCAGACAAAAAAATATTTTCAAGTTTTTAGTTTTCATTTCGTTAGTTTATATTCCTCATTCCCTTTCAATATAGTGTAGGTACATTATTCTACTTGTCAAGCATATCTATATTGAAGGAGTTGTGAAAAAAAATATAATTCGCCATTTTGTGGTGGCGGCCATCTTGGATTTGAAATTTGTAATACCTAGCTTATAGTATTCTACTAGTCAAGCCCTTTCATTAGATAGGTACCCATATTGAGGGAGTTGTGAAAAAAAATGTAATTCGCCACTTTGTGGTGGCGGCCATCTTGGATTTGAAATTTATCATAGTGTATAGTATTCTACTATTCAAGCCCTTTCATTTGATACCCATATTAAGGGATACGTGAAAAAATATGTAATCCGCCATTTTGTGGTGGCGGACATCTTGGACCGATTTTCATCAAACATAGCTAAGAACACTCCCGACTAATTCACAAGTAAAAACTGTACAAAGGCGGACTTAATGCCATGGGCATTTTCTACCAGTCTACCTTAGGGTGATGCAGAAACAATACACAGTAGGTGCAATAGCAGAAGACAAATGAAAATATTTATAAGTAAAATATTAGAATAAATACATATATACATACATACAAAAAATATATAAAACAAAACAAAAAGTTATGAGATAGAAACAAGAAAACCTAAGTACAACAACTTAATACTGAGACGAATCTGCCAACTTCTTGTGTATGTGTTCTCGAGCTTTCACTTTAAATGTGAACTGATTGGTTACCGTCCTGATATTCTGAGGGAGCGCATTCCAAAGGAAAACCGCCTGGACAAAGAAAGAAGACTTAATAAAACCAGAGCGATGAGAAGGACAACGAAGAAGACGATTATTCTCGGAACGAAGATTCTTGCTGTGTGCAGAGCATAAATATTGACAAAGGGAAGTTAGATAAGAAGGAGAAGTGGGTTTGTGAAGAATAGAAAACAGAGTTGTCAATGCCCTCAAGGCTCTGCGCTGCCGGATAGGTAACCACTTTAAAAGGGATCGATGTGCAGATACATGATCATACTTGAGAAGATTGAAAACGAATCGAATGCAGCTATTAAGAAATCGGTCAAGTTTATTGAGGAGATCTGCATTCAGGTCATAGTAGCACACATCACCATAGTCAATTATGGGGAAGTTAGGGGACTGTACAAGCATTGCCTTAAGGGTCCGTGGCTTAGGCCCCCAGTGGTCGACGCACCTGTGGCCGACGCCCCCGATTCGATTTGTGCCTGACAGTACATTTGATCAAAAATTACTTTGAATTAAATTAATCGTATCGGGGGCGTCGGCCACAGGTGCGTCGACCACTGGGGGCCTAAGCCATACGCCGTACGGCATTTCATACAAACTTTCAAACCCTTATTTTTCGAAATGAATGAACCGATTTTAAAGAAACTTCATACGCATAAGCAGGATACACAGGTCTAAAAAGTTAGTAGAGAACATTTTCGAAATGTCTTATTTAAAAAAAGATAACTGGAAATCTCTGTTTCTATGGAAGATTTAAAATCAGTCTAATTTGGCTGTAACACTATTTTTCGAAAATGTTCTGTACTAACTTTTTAGACCTTTGAATCCTGCTTATGCGTATGAAGTTTCAATAAAATCGGTTCATTCATTTCGAAAAATAAGGGCTTGAAAGTTTGTATGAAATGCCGTACGGCGTAAACGCTCTTAATGTGTGATGGGAGAATATTTTTCAAGCGATAGAACGACCGATAATCCACAGTAACCATTTTTATCTTCAACATATTACAAAAAAAATATGGGTTATTTACCAAGTTATTTTAAACAATACAGTATTGTTCCTTATCCAATTAAATACATTAAATAAATCAAAATTGCCCTTTACAGCATATCATTAAAATTAATATCTTAGAAGATATCAGAGATTTAAAAAGCGGGGGCAGAGGTGGCTGGCGAGGCGGTACGAAGTTGCCGGGTCAGCTAGTATTACTTATATAAAAAAGTGCCGTAATGAAATTGTATTTTGCTCGATTTTTAGTAGTGTCGCAGATTTATTTAATATTTTTGCTGAACACAATTTTAGGGTATTAAAAGGAGTTTTATGTTTATTAAACATTTATAAAAATTCAAAATAAGTATTGAGTTAATGGCTGAGTTATACTTCTATGTACCTACCCTCTGAAGAGTACAAGGGTGATATTGTGTATATTTTTAGAATACTTATGAATGTATTTTGTGTATTTTAGTTTTAGCAGAATTTGATGCGAAATTCATGCAAACAAATTCCCCATACATTTTATACATAAATTTCAAATACAACATTATTGTACAGAAGACGAATTTGTATCTGTTCGGTGACACTTCCATGTTGTTACTTATCCATTCGGAAGATGTTAGATGTAGATAATGTACAATGTGATAGTTTGTTCCGTGCTTTTCTTTGATCCGGTAAGAACTGCCTGCGTCCGTCTGACAAGTTAAAAAAAAAAGTATAACAAAAATAGTAATTGATCTGTAGCGGTATCTACAACGTCATACTCACGTCACGCAAAATCCTGGATCTCGCAAGCAGAATTTACCGCGCAACTAACATAGATACATTTTTTCACATTTTTTCTTTTTCAATATTTCTGACATTACGAACGTAACTTTTTTATTTTATTCAATACAGTTTTAATGTTGAAGACTGCAATATTAAATATCTCTTCCTGTTTGGTAGTAAATTATATTAACATCTTAATTAAATTGCAAACTATAGTTTTGTATAATTTAGAAGCATTTTTTTTTGCATTTTGTAAATGTAAGAACCATGTTTCCATTTATTATGATTTTTTTTATGTTGATTTGAGAGAGCATGGCAGTTAGGAACGTGTCATGCTCACTTAAATGTCTCACCGATGGTGGCGCGTGTGTTGGATCATTCGGTTCCCTTAAAAAAAAAAAAAAATGGTCAAAATGGTTGAGCTGGATGGTGCTGATCCACGCGTCATGTTCGTGAACGGGCGCTGTCGGTTGAGACTGGTCGTCTCTTAACTGCCAAGGCTTATTTTTAATCTTATATTTTGAATTGTTTCTTCATTTGTCTTTTTTTACATTGTTCTCACATATAGAAGCAAAAAGAATAATGTACCCAGGATTTTGTAATATCTTGATTTAACAATAAAATAAAATAAAATAAATAAAATAAAAGAGTGTCCATGGAGTTTCCTGCCCGTTCTTCTTTCGATCTAAGTTTTGCAATGGGCAACTAGCTTCAACTTTCTGACTAACTGACAGACTATTTAATTTTGACAATTCAAAAATGCCTGTACAAGGTTTAATTGAAATAAATGCTTTGAGTTTGAGTTTGAGTTTGAACAACGTCCCGACTTGAATCATCGGGCAGTTGCCCGCCAGACACAACACCCGTCTGGTCGGAGGATCTTCCGACCAGACGGGTGTGAACTTTACACCCTGTTCCTCATAACTCTATAAATAGTTTGCGATAAAACTAGAGGAAGACCAAAGAAACGATGGATGAACTGTGTGAAATATAATACCGTATGGCTAGAAAGGGGATGACTACCGAGATGACAGAAAAAAGATGAGGATTGATATTTTTGCTAAACCAGACGTCACCAGTTTTTTTAATCAATATGTCAGCATGAATGAGAATGGCTTAGTGGTAGCACCTACTTAGTTTGCTCGGACGATTCGAGCTCTTTCACAAAGACCTCTTCTACAACAAAGAGCTAGGTAATACTGTAAGTGATTCCTATTCTTTGCGAAGAGTTCGCCCGTCTCCAGATTTAAATATTTGTTCCTAGGGTTTCTCAGGAAACTTGCGAAGAATCCAGCATATCGGACGAAATAGATTCTAATTAAGGTTTAAGACATTCCCAATATGAAACATACCCCTACTAATATAGTTGGAGATAGGCTCCCAAATGACATCATAAAACCGAACTTTAAATTGTACATGACAGTACATTACACAACTATCTCAAGTTCATTTGGCTAAATCTAATCTCAGCTTAGTGAACGAAATTGCTTATTGATCCATATATTTGAAGATAGAGGGCGTGTAATTAACATCAAGGATAACCGAAATAACTTTTATATGAAGTTAGCATTTCTCTTATACTTATGTGAACGAGCTAATTACCTACAAGTTTTTTAATCGACTACTTGGTTCGGTTGCCTAATAAACAATATTTATTTGGGAAGTTTCGCATCATTTAATAAGTGGGTCATCGAATCACACACACACATATCTATTGTTGACATTTATTTTCTTCATTTCTCCTTTCGAAATTAGCTTTATACTCAATACTGATAAATGTCGTCTCTGTATCCATTTGACTGTGTGTACATAAATAATAAAATAAATAAAACATCCAATTATTTTTGCTGAAATACTTGACCAAGGATATAAATAATATATTATCATTGAGTGACGTGAAAAAAATACACGTGTTTTAGTTTGAGAAATGTAGTAGATATTTTTTGCTTGACACATTGTCAACTTCTTCAGTTTTTACGTCCTGGCAGGTTGTCAATGTTTTTTTACTTTAATGGAACTGATAGATTCTCATTTTTGTGTATAAACTCCTGTATAAGGTCCTAAAAAGGCCATTTTGGCAGAATCATAAAAGGATAAGATAACATTATGAATCTTATTATGGCGAAAACAGTCCGTGTTTTTCTTTTTTTCGCTGCACTGCGTAGGTATAATCAAAGAGATTGGGATTGGATTTGGATCGGATTTATTCGTTATTTAGCACAGACAAACAAAAAATAACTGAAAAATCCTTCACCAATGGGATTTGATACGATTAGGTAACTTACATGTCCAATAAGATTCATAATGTTACCCTTGTATGATTCTGCTATAGTGGCCTTTTTAGGCCCCCCGTTGTCTATTTTATTATGATTTGCTTATACAAAGCCAAGATCTGCTGCTTGACCTGCCCTCTCAGAGAAATCTGATTTAGGAAGAATTTCACCAAACTTTTATTCAGAGACTAAATTTAGAATTTTTGGCAATTTTTCATAGTAGTTTTCCATACTAGAACTCATCATCATCTGCCTAGCCTTTTCTCAACTATGTTGGGGTCGGCTTCCAGTCTAACCGGATGCAGCTGAATACCAGTATTTTACATGGAGCGACTGCCTATCTGACTTCCACAACCCAGTTACTGGGTTACTGGGTTCCATACTAGAACTATCAGACGTTAAATTTATTCCACGGACAAAATGACTTTGGTAAAATCAGCCCTTAATGTCCTAAGTGTAATCAAGTAATCTGTATGATATATTTAGGTACCTAATAACAAACATTACTTACAGATATGCTTTTTATGACACTCTCAGGAAAAGCCACTTGGCATGAAACTCATAAAAGACATGTGTCATTGTGTTATGAGCAGTGTTTACGTAATTACATGAAACACTTATGTGCAGATATTGATTAAAATTTGAAGGGCCCGTGGCTAAATAATAACAGCCGCATAGATCGATCCATCAGGTTAAGCTACGCTTGCCGCGGTTGGTCTGTGGATGAGTGTGGTCACCATCTTTAGATACCGAGACCCCTCCGTGCCTCGGAAAGCACGATAAGCCGTTGGTCCCTGCTGGCATTCGTGGATCTTTGAAAGTCGTTAAGGGTAGTCAGAACCCCGATACTCTTACAACCAGTCTTACCAAGGGGTATTGTATTACCCAGTAAATGGGTTGTGGAGGTCAGATAGGTTGTTGCTCTATGTAAAATACTGGTATTCAGCTGTATCCGGTCAGACTGGAAACTGACCCCAACATAGTTGGGAAAAGGCTAGGCAGATGACTTATGTGCAGATATTGTAAACATATCAAATTAAAAGCAAAATAGATGTATCTCATTAGGTGCTCTACACTGAATTATTTAATTTAATTTAATTTATTTCAAATAATCAGACAACAAAGATCCGCTTTAAAGCACGCAAAGATCCGATTATACTTTGATATGTTTGAGAAACTTTTATTTAATTTGTTTACGTTTCCAGTGAATAATTTTACTGACCTCATGTACATAAGCAGTACAAGAACATTGCCGAATGCGCCGATGCCTGCCAGCAGAACATATGTGCTACCGAAGGTGTACTGTATCCAGGGCTCAGGAGGAGGGAACTCCAGCCAGTGGCTGTTGATACGCAGCAGGTAGTCGTCCGTAAACAAACCAATTGAGCGCCATCTCTCCACCGGCCACCTCTCTATGAACTTCGCCACTAAAGCTAACTTATTATCAGGAACACTCAGTGCTGTTGTCTCTACAATATCTACACTATTTTGATAGGAAGCCAAGTCATTGACCGCACCATCTGTCACTTTCAAACCACTGCTTTCATCATTCAATTCCTTTATAATCTTGAAGTGATCAGAACTCCTTCTTCGTCTTTTCCACTGCTTTAAATCATCTAGACACCTCCACAAAAAATCGTTATGACACTTAAACGGTTTCAATGCCACAGTTTTTGTTATTTTACAATAAATGCACTTGTTTTTGTCACTTTGCAACTGAACTATGTAAGTTTTGTCCACCACTCGTGTCGTCGTGTCCACATTGATACAGTAAACTATGTTTGAGGCCGACACCAGAGCAATAATTAATATGCTCAACATACTATTCACGTTATATTACGGAGAAGTTGTCGTGCGCCTATAAATTAATGAGACACAACCGTTCACGATGGTTTCCGAGACAAAATGTTGCCGGTGCGTCACGGAGACGCGATATTTGTCCCGGTAAGGATGCGGCACTACTCTCCGGATTCGTCTAATCTTTTAAAATTTACAGAATATTGCAAAAATAGAAAACGTCGCTACTAAGCTATATTTAGATGAAGATACTGGCAAATAAACACGCCAATCAAATTTAAACCAAGTAGGTACTCGCCTCATTTATTACTTCTTGTTGAACGTTGAGTTTTAAAAGTAAACGAGCTGGAACCTATGTTCCTCCAGAGGTTTTATCGGGCAATGAATATTTTAAAATGTAAGTAAGTAGGTATTTCAGCTTTACAGCATCTGTATTGTTTTGAAAATTTTAAAGTGAATTTTTAACATGATTTGGAGAATGATAGAACAAATATATTCGATACATTTTTATGAATGAAAAGGAAGCATATTCGGTTGATGGCTTTTATTTTTTGTGTCTACCTTTGTCCTTATTGTGGACTTTTATTCGTATTTTATCTTATATTCCTTTTTGTTTATACCTACCTACATAGCAGAGACAGAAAAACCCTCTGTAATTTTGCTTAGACCGGAATAACTCCTAAAAGCCCCGGATATCGAGTAAAAACCATGTTTCTTTTGATCAAACAATTTGCCAATTTAATGTAATAATAATAATAAAAGAGCAATCTATGTACCTACTAGTATGTTTGCCTAAAGATCTTTAATGAACATCATAATTACATGAACAGAACAAATATAATAATACTAGCTTCCGCACTCGGCCCGCAAGGTATGACGATAAAAACTTCTAATGCTAATCCTATGCCCTTCCCCGGGATGCAATCTATCTCTCTGCCAAATTTTATCGAAATCTGTTCAGTGGTTTAGGCGTGAAAAGGAAACATACAGTCAGACAGACTTACTTTCGAATTTATAATATTAGTTTGGATTAAACCTACCTATTTATTAGTTTTCAGGCAAAGATGTTTTCATTTATAACTAACACAAAAATGTATAAGCAATAAATCGTATCGTATTGGACATTGTGGGGTTTATCTGAAATCGTTGCTTAAAGATAAGTGATATTTAAACGTCAAAAATGTGTGGTTATTTATTCGCTAATTATTATATAGTCGCTAATTATTACTTTTTTTTATTGCTGGATGGGACGTTCTTTACCTCGCTTACTTAAGTTAAAGCAATGTTTATAAATAAACTCCTATATGTAACAGAAAATCATAAATTGTTCACGATGGGAACAAGAGGAAAAAATATCAATAGGTACTTAGTGGTGGGTAAAGCTGATAATATAAATCATTTACCTACTTACCTGAGATACATAACCAAAACGATGATGTTTCCCCAGCAGCCGATCGTAGAAAAAATAAAATACAACCCGCCTAAAATCTTCTGCAACGATTCACTAGGAGGTGGAAATTGTAGCCAGTGTTCGTTTATCATATCCAGATAGTCGTCAGAGAATAATCCGTACTCTTTCCATCGAGATACGGGCCACATTCGCTTGAAATTCGCAAGTAATAAAGCGTGCTTGTTCACAGTCGAAGTGTTGGCTGAATCGATGAGGTTTGTCGATTCGAGCGAGTCCGCTATTCTATATGCCGTTTCGACGCCCGATTGGTTCGTGGACCGCTTTTTTCTATCTAATTGCATTTGCTGAACTTTTGTTCTGATTTCATAACTCCATAACTCGCGAACTTTTTCTAAATAACTTTCCTCGACTTCGTTTTCCACTAGAATTAGATTTGTGTATTGGTTCGTTACCTCACAGTAGGATATTATAACTACGGAAATAAGTGCCCCTAAGAAACTTAATTTCTTAATTTTCATTTTAGTAAGTCGATATTCTTCGCGACGTGTCGTTCGTATGAATTCTTACGGTGTTGTACAAGAAGCAACCAGGTCTATTTGTGTCGTCGTCGGTGGCCTGAAGACACTGGATGCTTAGCCGTCGTTCCCCGGGGACCGCTGTGAATTTATGCTTAAGTGGATTAAAGTGGCCAGCTTTTAGTAAAATCTGTTTAGAATGGCCGGTTAATAGGGACGTTATTAGGCTGATCGACGAACCTCTTCATGCGTGAGCATTTCATTCGAGCAGGATAGATATAATAATGTCAAGTAGGACACATAATACACGTATTGTTTGTTGTGACGTGAAAGATATGATAAATGACAAAGTTGTTCTCTATATCAGTATTACTTCGGTACCTACGTTTGAACAATACAATTTGATGAAGTGAGATGAATTGCTTCATAAGTCAGACTTACATAAACTATCATAAGCCAGGGATGTTGCGGTTATTCGCAGCCGCAATTGCGGAGCTTCCTTTTGATATATCAATTCGGATGCAGATGTAGCGCAGGTTGCGACAAGAAAGAAATTGGGTGGGACCAGCGAGTGGCGTCTGCAGTGGGCACGTGCTGATTGACCAATAGGAGTGAAGATTTCGGTGACAAGATCCGACGCGTTTGTTATTGTTTATCATTTGTTTCTAGTGAATCAGTCATAACGTATACTTAATCATTTAAGTTTCCAAAAAAAAATCGCTTATCGTATACTTAATCATTTAAGTTTTCTGCACTTAATAGGTTGTTGGACAAGTGAATTTACTCACCAGCGACATAGGGTGTGACGTTCTGCATATATACGAAATTTCTTAAAAAAAATCTTAAGATCCGCATTCGCATCCGCATCCGCGGTTGTGAGCCTTAAAAAATCCGCATCTGCATCCGAATCCGCGGATGTCAAAATCTGCATCCGCACCATCTCTGTAACCTACCTGCCTTTGCCTACATTCATGTTATATGTCAACAACATTCAAACAAATGCAATAGGAAAAGTTCGGAATAATTTCATTATGCTGTAGACAGAACAGATTGTATCGTAGATAACTATTACGAACGTGCATGATGCACATCGTAGAAAATAATTTTCACACACGTGTTGACATTATGTTTCTCAACAAATGCATTCGCGAGAAGACAAATGTATATATTTTACTATCTTAGTGAACTAAATAAACTTCACACACGTGTTGACCACCTGTGATGTCAGTTAGTTAAGCTAATGGAATGTTGGATGACAATTCATTTATTTCGAATGTTTGTTGGGTCATAAATAAACTGGAAATTTTAGATAAAACACCTAAGTGTGCATACATACGAGCGACACCCGTCGAAGGCAGAGGTAACTGCAACCGCCGCGCGCCGACTATATGCCGCTTGTGTATTTGAGCACCGTAATACTTAAGAAGCTTACAGGACCTAAACACAAAAAAACGCAAGTTTTAGAAACAATAAAAGTTTAGGATCGCCTACAATAAACAAAATCAGAAAAATATATTATATTCTTCAAGATATATGCTAGGTAGATAGTGTGTTGAAACCATAATACAACTAATTTGATACGATTGAAAAAAATCATGAAGATGCCTCTAAAAACTTTATTTGTACAATAAAAACCATATACTAATATACATACAATCTGAGTTTTGGCAGATTATTCTACAAGCAACAACAACAAAATTAATTTTTTTTCACCGGCTTTCATATCTTCGGTCCACGGCACTGATAAATTAATCAGGAAAATCCTAGCCTCCACACTGATTAATTCTGATGTGCCGTGTTTCACCTAGGCTATGGATGCCTGGAGACTCGCTTGCCCAAATACAGATCCACCCGACAATCCATCTTCCCAGAGACGGTGGGATGAGCCGCTCTGCAGAGTAGTACAGAACAATTTACTTCACTCGTCTGCTACTTCTGCGGAACGTGCGCGTCTGCTGGCTGTGGGTAGGTGGGAGTCGGGTCTTTGGCTTCATGCACTACCTTCGTCGAACATAGGCACTTTGCTCGACGACACTACTTTTCGCCTCGCTGCTTCCCTACGACTAGGCACTCCTTGCTGTTCTCCCCATCGCTGTCACTGTGGAGAAGATGTCAACAGTCTCGGACACCACGGCCTGTCTTGCAGCCGAAGTGCGGGTCGCTTAGCGCGGCACGCGAACATTAATGACATCATCCGACGAGCTCTTGTCACCGTCGGCGTTCCAGCTGTATTAGAACCCAATGGCTTGGCACGCGACGATGGCAAGAGACCGGACGGTATGTCTTTATTTCCATGGAAGATGGGTAGGCCTTTAGTGTGGGACGCTACGTGTGTCGATACTCTTGCGCCATCCCATCTTCCTGGCTCGGTATGCTGTGCTGGCGCTGCTGCTGCGGCTGCGGAAAACCTCAAGCGGCGAAAATATAATAACCTCATCGGAAATTATATTTTCGAGCCGTTTGGGGTTGAAACCCTCGGGCCGTGGGGTCCGAGTGCTCATGGTCTTTTTAAAGAAATTTCGAAACGGCTGGTTGACACTTCTCGTGACCCAAGGGCTGGCTTTTACCTTGGCCAGAGGCTAAGCATCGCCATTCAACGTGGTAATGCCGCCAGTCTCTTGGGTACATTACCAGTCGACAGCGATGCGGATGAGTTTTTCGACGCTATTTTCTAGTTTCTGTATAGTTTTAGTTAAGTTAGAATTTAATTTTGTTGATTTTACCTGTATAAATAAATATTTCACATAAATCGTTCAAGTAAAAAACAAGCAACATACTAAAATACTAGTGTTTTAATTTTTTAGTCCAAACAATAGATTTTTTGTAATTAAATAATTGCTTCATATTTTCCAATAAATTACCAGTGTTGTGTCATCGCGCCTCTCTTTCTTTTCTATGCAGTCCGACAGTGACCGCGCTTTAGGTCATGTAAGCCCCTTAAATTCACGAGCGACACGCGTTGACGGCTGTCGCCGACACGCGTCGACGGTTGCAGTTGGCTCTGTCGTTGACGCCTGTCGCTCGTGTTTATGCACACTAACACATAGAACTAGGTACTTCACCACTTAGCTATGACGTATCGGCCAAATAACTAGCCGAAAGCAACCTTACCTTTGTGAATTGACGGGGGCGGTTCTTCACAGCCTATCCTTGACTTCAGTCAGCTAACCTCCCTTTACAGTGAGTTTGCATATATTTAGCTGCTAATTGACAGTGATATCTGCCTCATCCCTGATCCCGGCATTTACTGGATGTTTAAATTTCCCTCTGACCCCCTTCATGTTGATGAATTCAGCACGGTAAGCCAGAGACAAGATTACCTGTACTCGAAGTTTTTTTTTTTGAACTCTGAGACTTCAACCTTTTTTACATGGCACATGTACCATAAATATAGGGGTTTAGATTTTCCTGTTTACTCTTTTATGGTGTAAACAACTTGATAGTAAACAAAACCATATCTCTACATAAATCACAAAGCAGACATATAAAATAGCCATCACGGCGAGCAAAATAAAATGGCGACGCGTGTGTGTCAAACTGATATGTTAATACGAAACGATTGAATGGATTCACATTATTTTCGCGTTCATTAATAATGATATGAAAGCATTGTTTGGAAAAAAATGTCTATTGGAGTGTAAATGTCTAAAGAAAAATATGTTGGTATTTATTATTTTGAAGACTCAATTTACCTACTTCTTGGAAAACTAGTTAACTAAGAATTTGAGGTATTAGAATATCTTTTGATCCTAGTTCAAGGAACTTCGTAGACATCAGACGGAAAAGTTGGCTTTCGATTCGGCTTCAATTTCAAAGCTCAATAATTCTACAGAGTTTCTTGATTAAAAGATTCAGGGCGATATTTGATATATCTTGATAAAATTATTCATCATGTTACACGTCTTATTAATTTTAAAGAACATACTATGACGTTTAACGTGAAAGGTAAAATGGTAAATAAGAATGGTACATTTGTACCATTTTTATTTTTGCAACTAGCTTCTGCCCGCGACTTCGTCTGCGTGTAATTTTTTGCTTCCCCGACACACCCCGTCGCATCGCATCGCCAGCCCACGCTATTAACTCGTTTTCTTTCTGAACTCTTTAGGGTTCCGTACCTCAAAAAGAAAAAACGGAATCCTTATAACAAAAAGTTAAAAAAAAAAAAAAAAAAAAAAGTTTAAAAATAAAGTGTAAAAAGTTTATTGAGGATGATATTCTCATAGTATGTATGTATATCTATTTTTTCCTTTTATTTTCCTGTTTTTATCACATTGTTTCAATTATACTATTAATTTTCTTTGTGAATGCTGTACCAGTACAGCGTCCTAATATTTGTTTTGCTGCACCGGGCGACGTCAATACGTCGGCGCCGGCTGTCGCTGAAAACCAGCGCTGGGGCTCTGTCTTGCATAGGGTCGCAGCATAATGCTGAGCGATAGCCGTTTTGCGTGGATGTGACGCATGTTTCCCCCAACCTTTTCTTATTTTAATTTTTGTAGTTTATGTTCTTTATTGCGTCATGTTTACCGCAAATAAACGTATTTTCTTTCTTTCTTTTATAGGATCACTCGTACTTCAATTAATCTTGACATTAGCCATGACTTTATTGGATTCATTAAAAGTATCCCAAAACATATCGGTGCAATTAAAAGATTTACATAGCCATCACCCATGGAAAAAGAAACTCTTAGTTACCGTTAGTAGTTACTATTAGCTATTCTGTGACTTTAGATAAATGTAGTACCAGACATATGTTTTGTGACGTCGCAAATCCAAAGTCTCCTTGTAGCAGAAATTGAAACCTGCAATTTATTTTATCTATTAATAACACGATATTGCAGATCATTGCCTTGAGTCACTTATTATAAGAATTCTTTAATATAGTTATTTCAGCCCCAAAAAAGGACGAACTAAGTCTGCTACATTCAATACAAATTTTTTTTCTTGTAAAGCAACATCTGTCATTTCATGCAAATATGTATCATCTATTTTTTTTTGTTAGCTTATTTCTTTCCGCTGCTGGGCAAAGGCCTCCCTTTTTTAGGGTTCCGTACCTCAAAAGGAAAAACGGAACCCTTATAGGGTTACTCGTGTCTGTCCGTCCGTCTGTCACAACCAATTTGCTCCGAATCGAATGGACCGATTAAGTTGAAATTTGGTACACATATGAATATCTGTGAACCAAACACAGACTTGTAACGCAAAATAAATGAATTTAGAATATGGGGGTCATTTTTGGAAGACAAATGAAAAATTTAAAAAAAGTTTCGCAATCTGTACCGTGTGATATATTAAATGAAAGGGCTACTGGAGGATCGCAAACATATTTTTTTCATAATTTTAAAGTTAAAGTGTATTAAAGTTATTTAAGAAAATAGACGAAAATTGACCATTTGCCCTTATCACCGAAACTCCTGAGCCTAAAATTTTGAAAAAAATACAAAAAAAAAGTTCTCTGCCTACAGATTACATGGAAACCTATATAAGAAGTCTGTGGTCTTAAAACAACACGGTAAATCTCTTAATATTGTGCGTACAAACTTACATTTTCAGTTGGAATGTATGAGAGAACATGTTTTTCAACTACAATGTTAAGTTTGTTCTAGGGATAAATTCATTCCAACTACGGAAACCTTCATTATGCGTGGTCCGACACGCATTTGGCCGGTTTTTTTTTGCTCTTTTACAGCCTTCTTCATGAATTGGGCTACCAAATGCAAAAAAAAATGCAGTAAGTAGATATAGAAAATAGCGCGTTCAAACAAACAAATAATTTCTTCAGCTTTATTATTAGTATAATGTATCAGAAATATCTATATATAGATATGTAATCCCTATATCCAACTACGGGCGTGGTCAGTGATCAGTCGTTAATAAGCCGGAAAACAATCTAATTTTTATTAATTAATTCTCGGAATGTTCCAAATGTCGATTTCATAACAATCTTAAATTAACTTCTTCAATTGGTTACCACTTAATCCTATTATGCCAATATTCCCAATTTGTAGAAGCATAATGACCGCATCGCTAATCTTGTGATTAATTAATTCACTGTGCAGTCTGGGACCGAAATACCGGCGCGGTGTTACACGTTTATGATATTTTGGCAGAATACCTATTCTGCCAAAATATCATAAACATATAACGGTTCAGGTTAAAAGCATACCTTGCTTTTAACCTGAACCTTCAAAGTTTGCAGAGGTGGATTGTTTGTTGTTAACAGCAAAATTCTGCGTGTGACATGTCGCTGTAATTGTTTTCTAGTGTTAAATATGTACCTAATGCAAACATACAGTCAAGTGTTAACGCTTTCCAAAAAAGTTATATTGCTTTTATACCTCCATTAAATCAAATAACAATATGTCAATCTAAAAGTCCTCTGTGTCGGATTAAATCTAGCATTTATGAGAATTAACTTGATATGTACAAAACTGACATCCTACATCTAGATGTGCACTTGACATTGAATGGCGGCGTAGTCCGCGGGCGGATATTATTAGAACTTGCTAGTAACGACGGCTAGACTGGAAATACAATGAAATAAATGCATTTATTTTATTTAATAAGAGATTTAAACCGATTTATTACTCGAGGTTCATGGTAACGATTATTCTATAAAAAAGTACTATAATTATTACTATCTTTTAACTAAACTATCTTTTAAGAGTGCTCACTCTTATTTTCAGACCTTAGTTATAGATAAGCTTTTATTCGTCAGCGAATGGATGAGCAGTGAATGGTGGTTACCATTCAATTACAGCTGAAATTAAAAATTGGCACAGCACCCTACTCCGTATTTCCATAAAGAATACGATTCGCAGCAGAACCGTTTTTACGTTCACCTAATTGGCTACGGCACATGTGACGGCAAAAAGTAGATTACTTTTTGCCGTACACATATTGCATGCCGTGTACATATTACCGTTTTTGAAAGTCAAAAAGTATAGAAAAATCCTTTTTAACTCCCGAGGTAAAAAGATGGGCGTTTTAATATGTTTCGAGCCTTTGTATGCCAGTGTGCCTGTCTGTTATTGTATCGTAGCTTTCAAATGGACTTACCGATTTAATTGCGGTGTTAGAAAACAAATTCCGGATAGCGCTTGGCTATGTTTGATGATAACCACTTCAGCCATTTGAAATCATCAACCCAAAGCACAGTTTGAGTAAACTTTGAAACAGGTATTTTTTCAGACTCATTCATCTCTTTTTGCAAAGACAAAGTGCTCGAATAGAACTTAGCCCATTATTCATTTTCTTTATAGGCCCCTTAATTTCAAATGGCACAAACAAGAACCGATCTGTCACACTTTATATTCGCATTGAGTAATAAAGGGTGTAATAGCGCATAAGGAGAGGCAGGTAGCGGGTTCATTGTATACAAGTGCCGTCATACAAGTAAAGGCAAATGCTGGAAATGCTAGTACGTAGTTGCCGTTTACGACGTTTGTAACCATTGTAACAGTAGTTGTCCTCGGTATGATTTTAGTATTCAGTTCGCTGCTCGAACTTGCCTCTAGTGTTTGAACAGGGAAAACATCAGTTCGTGACTTTTGATAATGTTACAGTTTCGTAGCGTTTGGTTGTTTGATTTTTTTTTACAAGTTTGTGACTGTTCTGACGTACTTATTTGCTTGCTAAGCTTGTTTATCTTCCGTATTTCCTTAATTTACTTTATGCTTGCAGTTTTGCTTATAAATGCTTTGTTATTATGTCTCCCTTCAATTATTGGAACGTTCTATAGGAGTAAGATAGGTGGACCGCGCTGTATTGTCATGTCATGAGTACAGTAGAACATAGATATACATCAATTGACTCAAGAGCACAGAACAGAAGTCGGGGCGGCAAAATAACAAATGAAAATGCAAAGCAAACTGGCAGGCAGCAAGAAAACCTATTAGATGAAGCTGCAAGGCATATAGATAAGGAAAACTTCCGTCAAACTATTTCTTTAATAGTCTAGAAACTATGAACTCAATATTGAAAAGTTATTTTCTTTGGAATGTAATGTGAACGCTCGCTGTGATGGCAAGAACAATTTAAAATGCATCATCGTAAATGTGGAATTCCCCTTAAAAGCCGAGTTTGCAATTTCGTGCAGTTTTGTTGAAATACTCTTCTGTTTTATTGCGAATATATTACAGTGCAGCTATCTACTCTGCTAGCTGGGTTTGTGGCGAGATAAAATACGCTCAAAGTATTATTAAGGGATAACTTACAAGTACCTATAGAACATATGTTTTGCTGATATGGCCCAAGTATCTAATGTATGAAACTAAACATACAATTAACCCGTATACACCTATACTGTTTTTACTGCTGAAACGCTAACATAATTAACACGATAATGAACCTGTCTGTACCTGACAAAGGTTTGATAAAAAAAGGTTTATTTCAGCCAATATTCAGCAGGTTTAGGTTGTGCTATTAATAATCTTGTTGACTGTACAGGGCCAAGTGTGTAATATTTGTGGTTAAATTCTGATAATGGGGTTTTTCAAATGGGGTTTCACAAAATATTTCTCTCTTAACTTTTAACTTAGGTGTTCCAATAAATAAAAAGTTGACGAAAATCTGACAACCAGTCTTACCAAGGGGTATCGTATTACCCAGTAACTGGGTTGTGGAGGTCAGATAGGCAGTCGCTCCATGTAAAATACTGGTATTCAGCTGTATCCGGTTGGACTGGAAGCCGACCCCAACATAGTTGGGAAAAGGCTAGGCAGATGATGATTGTGCGATATTATTAAATTACTGGGAAGAACCTACGCTTAGACGTTTAAAGGCTTATTTATATATTTCTTGCTTTAATACATACCTACGTTGTACTGCTATGTTGACAGGCTGGTTTTGGGAATGAAATAAACCAGCTCTCATAATTTACACCCACAAAGATAGATGCCGGATCCGCTCTTGCATGATCAAACAAACCTAGTTGAATATTCCTTTTTCATATGATAATCAGGATTATTCAGGACAATACTTTGCGACCCTACATTGTTTAGAAGACGTTTCCGATAGAAAGTAGTAGGGTTGGGAAAGATTGCTGTTCCAGATTCGAATGTTTTTCCAATCCACAGAATTATGTAGTAGGTCTAGATGTAAGTCATCGATCACCATGCATTTAGTATAGTTCACATTTACATTTCTACGGTATACTTGAATATTAGTAGGCATAAAGAACCCTCTAGGTGGCATTAAATCTGTGCACCCGCGCCGCGATGCCCCGGGGAGTTCACCAAGTTGCTTCCATAATCTTTATAATATTTCTATTACTTTGCAGCGACGACGGAAATTGGGGAATTCTTGTGAACATAAAATTGGGTATTTCTTTTAAATTGGGTTGACTTACTGCTTTCTATGATACGGAAGCATAAAGGAATGAGATGTCACATTTATCTTTACAAAATGCTTACACTTATTTGAATAATTTGTTGTCTTTTTTAGCTTGTTTAAAGGATAAATGTTAGGTAATTTCACATAGGGAATACTAACGCACATACTACTCGTATTAGGGCCAATGGTTCAATATTTCAAAATTGCAATATTTCATGATCTACCCTGCAGTGCTGCAGTATGTTTAATTAATAGAGACTATTAATTTATTAGATCTCGCATGTGACTGTGTCCTAGTTTACCTAGGTTTATCTATTGCCTTGAGCAAATCGAGACGTCTTTGATCTGTGACTGTGGCGACCCGCCATACAATTCTGTTGATGGACGGTGTCCGGTATCAGTCGAAGTTATGTTTAGAACAGGGGGATACGGAGAACTAGGTGCACCAATTATATCCTTGTTGGAATCATTTTAAATAGCGCAACCAATTATTCGATTAAAACTAGTCCTATTAAGCCGCATTTTAACTACCTACCTTGCCGAGCCAACATTTTGTTTTGAGCAAATGTTTGCTGTCCTGCCGATGTTCGCTCGAAACAGAAAACATCAGACTTCAACGAGAAAACGAACACCATTGTCGTTTTTATTGCGTTATTTTTGTAATTTTTGATTTGCGAGTCCCATAAGCATGGATAGGCTCTATACTTTTCAATCAGTTGCAAAGTTTTTTTTTTATTCCAGTCGTTTGCGTAAAATATAAAACAAGATCGGACACCAACCGAGCACAGAATGGTTTTCACTGAATGAATGAGCGAGCGAGCATTCGTCTGCCGACTGAACAAACATGTTCGCTCGCTCAAGAGTTTTCATTTACCGCGCGAACAAACGCTTGTTCGCTCAAAACTGTTCAGAACGCTAAGTGAGAACGCAGCTTTAGACAAACATGACTAAACAAAAAAAAACTATATAAATACGCATATTACATGAGGTATTACTTCTAAAAGAGCTGTGAAAGACAAAATGAAAAGAAAAGTAGTGAAAGTGATGTGTGAATGTATGATGTGCTCTAAGTATTATTATCTGTGCTGGGAAACCTTACATTTTGATGCACTCCTTTTTATAAAAATAGATTATTAAATGGTAATGCGGGCTTTACACAGATGACTATAGCCGCACGGCGAAAATCGACTGTCTCAGCGGCAATTCGGCTAGGTCGTAGGTGACTAAAATCGCAAGTTCCAAATAAGAGTACCTAGGTTTCAACTTTTGTCGTGCGGCGACGGGTGACTAAAATTAACTGTAAAAATGCTCAGTCGCAGGCGATCCCCCGCCGCATAAAGGTCAACATTTTGCTGCAAAATGAACTAGGTAGTCGCCTTCGATTTTATCGACCAGAGTAAATGGGGTGGCGATTCGGCTTGTAAGGTGATTTGGTAAGTGACCAATCGCACGGCGAAAATCGACCTAGTGTAAATCCCCCAGACTGGGGATTTTTTCATATTTTAATTCAAAACTTATAGATACTTACTGTTTTCTAGTCAAATGAAGCAATAAGAGATTTATAAGACGTAATATAATTTTTCGACCAATATAAAAATACCTATCGTCCAGACGTTAAACGGTACAAAAACAAAGTGAGCAGCTAATTGCTTTCAATTTTCGTATGATCCACTTCAGTTGATTATGTAGTACCTACTGGAACAAAGGATCATTTCATTTAAGGGCCTCGAGGTCGCGTGACGAACATCGCGTGAGACCACTCTCTGGAGAATAGGAAGGCACTTGTGTTTGTACTGTACTTTAATATTACTTCAATCAAGTGTTTTCGATTTACTAGTGTCTAGAGTGAAATATAAGGACCGCAATATTGGGTAGTTAATAAGTATGGTTGTTGATCAATTTAGTATCAGTAACGTTATAGACTTTGCGATTTAGAATTTCAGTTGCAATAATATTTGGTATTCGATTAATATTTATTTGACTGCCTCGTTCGTCTAGTGGTCGCTAGGGCTATTGCTGAGCATGAATGACGTCTTGGGTTCGATTCTGGGGTCAGACAAAGTGTTCTTGGACTGGATTTGTGCCCGGTCAATGTTCTATGTTATGGGTTTGGTTTCCGCACTTAGTTCTTCAAATGGAACATTGTGCGTGGGCAATAGCGGCCGTCGGTGGTTATTCCAACCGGTCCACCTCCCTCCAGGTCTGTTGAGAACATCTCAATCAATCAATCAATCTTTATTTGTGAACATAGGTATATATAAAAGGTTTAAAATATACATATTATTGTAGTAGCATCTGTGTGTCCCGAGGGTTTCTGACCTAATCTGGATGACGCCTGTGCACTCAAAGAGCACATCCGCAACGGTTTCATCAGCCTCGATGCAAGCCCTGCACAGGGGACTGTCCGTTATGCCGTTTGTGAGGAAGTGTTTATTTAGCGAGCAGTGTCCCGTGATGGTCCCCGTCACCAGGCGTAGCTAGTCATAATAAACGTCTGGTTAGCTTGCCATTTAATGATGGCATGGCTTCCTTAAACTGCTTGTAGCCCGGTGACGACGTCCACCAGCTTTTTGCTTGTGTGTGGGTGTGCTCCTGTAGCCACCTGCGAAGTTGGTTTGACGACGAACGATGGTTGACGTACTGGATGCCCTTCTGGCCAGCTCGTCAGCTGCGTCGTTACCTAGCGATCCTCTGTGTCCTTTTATCCATAGTAGTGTCACTATATTGCGGTTTACAGTTACCCGTTCAAGCGTATTGTGACATTCTAGTATTAGGTTCGACGTGACGCATTTTTTTTCTAGAGATTAGAGGACTGAGGTGCTGTCAGAGAGTATGCGAATATAGGTGTCCGTAACTCTCCTGGCTGCTATGGTATAAGCCGTTTGTATTATGCCCACACACTCCGCTTGGTAGACCATCTTGAGCATTCCCAGCGGTCTGGATATTTTCGAATAAGCTATTTAGCTCCGGTTCTATACTTATTACTTAGTTATTATGTGACATAATATGAAACAATTACGGAATGCGTCAGAGCGTTGAGAGCATTGCATCCGCAAATCCTCGGATATGCATATCTGATATGTGGATATGGATACGGAATAATACGGATACGGATATTGCAATTTATCCATCGGCTGACTGTGGCGGTAAATCCGCTTACAACATAGAGATGGGTTTTATATAGCTCCTGTTGTGTTTGTATTGGTACGGTACTGTTTGTGGTGAAACGTTGAGTTGGATCCGCACATCGATGCCGATGGTAGTCATTAATTTATTTTTAAATAGGCCTCGGAAATTAATGAAATATTAATCATAATCATTTATAAACAAATATTTATTCATTTGCGAATATGGGTAGGTACAAAAGAAAATGTCTTATACAAACAATAGTGTCCATTAGCCATTTTATCCTACCATAAGGCATGCAAATTTACAAATACACAGGTATCTATGAAACTAGACTATAACAATAAAAGACATTATTTAAAATATCGTATGGAGTAACATTATATAAGTTTATCCTGTAAATAGTCAGTGACAGAGTAATATACTTTTTAGTAACAGTGTGTTTATCATGTTTTTAAATATATTTATATCACCTATCTCCAGAAGTGAATTTGGTAAATGGTTATTATTTTACCATTTACCAAATTCAAATAAAAGTATAATTGTGTATGGCACCACGCATATGCGTGGAGCCATACGTAATATACTTTTATTTAATAACGCTGTTTTATAGCTTGGTAAAGATATATTGAATTTGTATCTTTTCTAACCATAACTTTGGAGATGTTGGATTATTTGTGACTAACTATCCAGACTCGGACATTTACCAACGTGGCACAGAGTTCAAGAGAATTGAGTCAACATTACTAGCGTGTTTGTAATTTCATTGAAACAGTTCAACACGTCGTTGTGCACAATGTTATGATCGGTAGTGCGGTTAGCGTGGGTATTATGTTATTATGAACTGTGCTTCGTAAAACGAACATAAATTAAAAATAAATCCGTTTTAATTGCGCAGATGTTTTCGGATATTCGCAGTTGCAAATGGTAATAACGTACATCACTAGATAGATTCAATGACCAAAAACCGATGATAATGACGGACATAATCCAAAATAATAATGTCTCCATTTCTGTATAGTTGTTTTGGATAGACCATTCTTCCTTTCGCAGATTGTTTTCTGATACATATTCTGAATAACCATTAGATTAGCTTTTTTCTATTATATTGTATTCCGGTTTATTGTCAGGGGCTTCTTTGCATAATGGACCCCTGTCACTCCGGTAAAATATGAGAAAACAAAGCGCTATGGAGCGATTTTGTTTTTACCTGCAACCCTTTGATGAAAAGAATATTTGTTTTTATGAAGACGAGGACCGTGTTGATGTTGCTCACCTAATCGTGTGTCACCTTTGAATTGCAATTTAGAGAAACGTTGTTGTCATCCACTCTGTCACTTTCACAGTAATCCTGCTTTATAAAGGTAACTAGCTTCTGCCCACCCCGTCGCATTGCATCGCATCCCCGCATTGTTACTTCGTTTTGCACACTCCTAACCTAGCGTGATGTTATCCTATATCCTACATCAAGAATTGGGCTATCATATGCAAAAAAAAATGCAAATCCGACTGGAAATTGCAGAGATTATTAGCGCGTTCAAACAAACAAGGTCTTCGGCCTTATTTATTAGTACATAATATAGATTAGGATTGGTAGATAATAATACATACGAAAGAAATCCCGTCCGGCATTCACATTCACATAGTTAGAAATTGAACTTACTGTAAACTTAGTTGTAATGACGTGCACAGGCACTTAACACCAATCTATCTAAATACTAAATAATTAAAAATCCTAGTAAAATATGTTGATTACTGGGCATAGTATTTTTTGGCATCGACAACCAATGAAACACGCCAAAACAGTATTGGAAAAATCTGTTTAATTGTAGTACTTACATTAGGAGATTATTGTTAGGCTATCTTAAAAGTAGCGGTTACTTTTATTGCGCAACGTTGTAATTTTTTACAAATTTAAATTATTTTATCGCTAGCTTAGGAATCACTTAAGATTATTTTATTTTAAAAAAATGCTTAATTTTAGGCTATAAAACAATAAATTAGTGATATCTGACAGGTAATTTCGGAACAGTGTGATATAAATGCCGTTAACCAAAGCGTAAAAAACCGTTCAATACTTGAACCCCTCTCGCCAACCCGAATCCCTTCACTGGCTTTATGTTAATTTATTTCGTACGTATACGACGGAGGGACCCACATTCGTGCAACCACAACTGGATATGTGCTTACATTTTATGACATTTAACTGAAATTAAATAAACGTTACAAACTTCACAAAGAAGTTATATTTTTTTAAGAAAAATATTACGGTTTTATTTACACGTTTTTAATTGAGTACTTACTTAATTAAACCGTTAATTATAATTGGCTGATTCCACATCGAAATTAAAAGAAGGCAAACAGAGGGGCAATTCTCGTAATTTTAAGAACGTTCACAGTCTGGGGGCCTAAAAAGGTCACTTTGGAGAATCACAAAAGGATAACATTATGAATTATAATATGGCGAAGACAGTGCGTGTTTTTCTTTTTTTCGCTGTACTACGTAGTCAAAGAGATTGGGATTGGATTTGGATTGGATTGATTGGTATTTTAGCACAGACAAAAAAAAAATAACTGAAAAATGCTTCACCAATGGGATTTGATACGGTTAACTTAACGGTTAACTGTCCATTATGTTATCCTTTTATGATTCTGCCAAAGTGGTCTTTTTAGGCCCTCTGATCTCAGTCTCAATCTGTCAAAAATACCTCTAATTTCCCTACATTTTTGATAAGTTTATGTCATTGATTGTCGCTGAGATGAGATTGTGACTACATTTTGAACGTTTTATAAAAGTCTCATATTTTCGGAATCGTTCAAAAAGCTTCTAAAATATTTGCATCTTATGAATAAATTACGTTTAAATCGTGGAGTGGTTTACATCCGCTTTCCCATAATTATTTTAAGTATAAATTTCCCTTATCTCTTATTTTATATAAACATTCTTTGTTTGGGAGTAAAATATAAATTTCCGAATGTCCGTAGTGGAAGATTTATTTCTGCAACCTTTATTAATTTTTTTATACAAGTCGTACAGCAAATACTCCTTAGAAGTATCATTAATTCATGTACTTATAGAATGATGCTTATTGTTAACAACGCAATATTTTGAAAGGAAAAAAGGTTCCACGTTTTTTTTATCCTTTCCTTAATTAAGCGGATTTCATTGAGGCGAAGTAACTTATCTCACCTCGCTTTACGTAAGGTATTTAATAATGCAACCTGTTTTCGCCGCTTTGTTTTTATGTAACGATCTCATTCAACCCGGGGATAAGTCTCCGGTAAGCCTCACCGGAGCTAATATTTCGCCTACACATGACGAAATTCCTCGAATTCTGAAACTGCACTGGCTGAAGCATGTTTTTGTCGAAAAGTCGTATTTTATCCAGTAGTGGCTTTACAACGCAATCTGCAGGATTTATACCAAATTCCAAAAAGCTAGAACATTAATCATACCATATTTTGGTTCCAATGCATTAATACCAATTAACCTAAATTAATGCAGATTTAAATCAGGGGGCCTAAAAAGGCCACTTTGGAGAATCATAAAAGGATAACATTATAAATTATAATATGGCGAAGACAGTCCGTGTTTTTCTTTTTTTCGCTTCTCTACGTAGGTATAATCAAAGAGATTGTGATTGGATTTATTGGTATTTTAGCACAGACAAAAAAAAAATAACTGAAAAATGCTTCACTAATGGGATTTGATACGATTAACTTAACAGTTAACTGTCCATTATGTTTTATGATTCTTTTATGATTCTGCCAAAGTGGCCTTTTTAGGTTTTAGGTAATTTACGAAAATATCTCACGAGTGAACTGTGAAGTGCTGCAGGGCTGCAGCTATGTTCGTGTGAATTTCACGCTAATTCCCATAAAGCCGATGTGCCAGATATTCCAGGAAACGTTTGATGTCGATTGATTCACTGGTTCGCAGTTCCAAGAATGCATACCAAACTTGCTGAATTTCAGTTGTAAAACCAAGTCCGTATTTATTTCTACTTGATTTAACGTAACGAAAATTGACGAGTAGTTTTTATACGTAGGTAATATAATTTTGCCAGACCACTTTTAAAAACCAGCGAAGTGCGTGTCGGGCCACGCACAGTGTAGGGTTCCGTAGTAGCCCGTTATCACAATGTAGTACGATTCTGTTATTCTTTATTCTGAATATAAAAAAAAAAAATATTTTGTTTTTCAATGCAAGTCTTTACCCGTTATAAACAAGCAACTACTTCATCTTAGTCACTTTAAAGGATTAGGGGAAGTCCGGGCATAGTGGATAGGCCAGGCAAAGTGAATACGCTTTATTTCTCGTCAATAACGTATCGGAACACGCACCCCTCGCGCCATGACATTCCCCTACTCGTTCATACAAATATATGCACACAAATATAATACATTGCACCTGCAAATGCACTATTATCGTGAATTTTTCCAGATTTTTCAAGCCAGCAGTTTAGGTTTTAGAGGCGAAATTCAATAGTTTAATATTTCGTAAATGGAGAATTAAATCGAAAAATAATTTTAGCAACCCTCAAGTCATTTTAGAAGACCTATTTAACGATATGTCACACGATGGGGTAGACGACGAAAAAAATATTCATCCCCACTTCACATATAGGGGAGCTACCCTAAAAAAAAATATTTTCCAAAATTTTATTTTACCACTTTGTCGGCGTGATTGATATACGCACTCCTACAAAATTACAGCTTTCTAGTACTAACGGTCTCTTAGCAAAACCTCGGACAGACAGACAGACGGACATGACGAAACTATAAGGGTTCCTTGTAGTAACAACGGAACCCTAAAAACGATGGATTAATGCTGTGACCGAATGGTGGCCAAGGTTAGGTCAAAGTCACCAGGGCCGTCCAAAAGTCGCGGGAAACACCTGGACGAGGGACTCACGGAACCGGGAAGTATGGCAGAAACAAGGAGAGGGTATACCCAGCAGTCGATGATTCTTGACTGAAATTATGACGATGATGATGATGACTTTTAAAAACAACCAAAGTTAGGCTAACTAGAGGGAAGAAGTTTGTAGGAACGAAAAGTTGTTGTTGTTTGTTTTTTTTTCGTTACCCAAGATCTAACAGTCAATTGCGATTAGTTGTTTGTAACTCTCAATTCTCTGAAGATTTCATTATTTTAAATCTAAGTGGGTTGTAAATATTTTCTAAAGAAATAATAAGTACCACAAATCGCTACAAAGCTCCAACTTAAATATTTACTGAAATAACAATGAAGTAATTATTTTGTTCATCGCATCGTCGTGGCTAAGGCAAAAAATTTTCTACAATCTGAGGCCTTAAGTAAGGATTAAAGTTCGGCGATAATATTCAATTAACTTGTTTCAAATCCCTCCGTTTTTGTTTTGCTTCTTTGTTAGATTTTCTCAACACAGAGCCAGAATGTCAAACAACGTGTTTTTTCATTATTATTATTTGTGGAATTAGAAAAAAAGGTCTCTACATGGAGGTACGTAAAATATAGTAAACGCCTCTAAGTTGATAGGTCTACGAATCCAAAGTGTCTTTTCATAAATAAAACTAATAGTACTTATTCTTTACAGCTTTTCTAGCTTGATTATAATCAGATGTTTATCTTTATGAGACTTGCTAACAGAGCGAAGCCTGCTAGACAGAAAGTATTAAAGCAACCTCGGTTTTATGTGTTGAACGTAGAAAGAATATCTACTAATCCCATCCACCCATACTGAAATGCCTCATACGGATGACCAACTCTGCAGTGTTTTGTGTCGTATAGGGGATTGAAGATTTTTAACATGGAGCCATCTTCCGCAATTTTTTTTTTCAAAATGGCGGCCACGCATGTAATCTATATAAATTATCAATCTAAACACAAGAAAAAACATAATAGGATACCCCGTAAACCGTCACGTTTCCGAGATATTGGTGCCGATTCTGTTGTGCACAAACTAAACTAAATTTAAGTTCATGCATCTTTTTCTTTCTATTTCATTAAGAAAAGGACAGATGATAAATATTTGTGTAGTCTTGTCAAATTAAGATACTCCATAGACAACTTAGACGAGATTAAAAAATTGGCTATTAAAGTACTTACGTCAATTTACGTCAGGCGCTGACTAATTTGACAGGACTAAACTAAGTAATATCTATCCTATCTTCTGTTTATATTTTCTGTGTGTATTTTTGAACTTGCGTACATCTTGTTGCTGTAGATGTTTGAAATAATCACTCTGAATGTCTAAAATAATCATTTTGATAATTATATTACTTTAAAATATTAATTACTGTAGGTATTACATTCCCTTTACTACCAAATTATAATCCCTATTACTACCAGATTCTGCCAGCTGATTGGTCTTGCCTGGACATGGTTATTACTAGACCAAACAACGCTGTCCATCCTGTCTGAATCCCATATCAGCCCATTCCAACAGCAATTACATACTCGAAAGCTATTTAATTTTCCCCACAACAGAGAGATTTGCGGTTATATTAAACCTCGAGCAAGTTCTTGTGAGGTTTGGTTCACATGTCGAGTGCGATTGTTTTCGCGTTCAGCAGGATTGTTGTGGCTTTACAATAGTTCGATTTCGTAGAAATTCTCTTCGCAATTCTAACATACGTGGGTTTACATTACATGCATGTACGTTTAATAAGAGCTAGATTTCGAAGAAGCTTAGACGATGTTAACAGTGAAAGTCAAACCAAACTTTGCATTTTTATTTTGTGACTACAAGTCTCCAAACTGCATATTAGGGACTGCTTTTAATACAATTTTGTTGCTTAGTTGTAGGGCTCTGTTTTTCTTCAATAAACTCTTTGATTATCTTTGCAGTTACAAAAATAGGTTTTTGACAAAGATTAACAACAGTAATACATATATCTGAAATAAATTCTAGGCTTAACTACTTCCAGGAGTCACTTCTGTTACACGTTGTATACGTGGCTCTTCTTTGTCGTAAAACAAGCTCGAAAACAAACATTGCTTAAGAAGGTGAAAGCAAAACATCCTTACACAAATAACCTTGATTAATTAAGTTCAGAATAAGATAAAAGAAATGAAAGAGAGGAGCATAAAAAATACGAGCATAATACTTACTTCTCAGTATCCCAACGTTGATTGGTCGAGTGGTAAGCTTAGGTACCTTTACCGAATCGCCCCTTTAATGTCATGAGTCGACGACAGAGTCTAAACGTTACAGCTTGTAGTGACTTTCAGTTTCCTTTGTCTTTCTCTTGGCATTTTTCCACTCTATTGGTGACATCTGAAAGGTAGAGAGTTCAGTGAATAGGTGGTAAGTTAATTGAATAAGTCCATGGTTAATTGTTACCTCAAGTATCATAAAATCATGCTGTATTGACAGGTGTAGACAGAGTTGTTATGGTACACCCACAATTTACGACATGATATGATGTCTGTCTTATTTTAATAGATGTTGCCATGATCTGCTAAAGAAAACAAACTACGACTATACTCGACTCGATCGAGCGTACAGAGCAGTCGTGTCGTAAATTATTTTAAAACTTAATAAATACTCATCGATTACTTGAGATTTAGATTGGGCTAAATCTCAAGTAATCGCAATACAACTTAATTTGCATAATCAACTGTGAGTGAGTTATATCTAAATTCTTCTAAGTGTTAAGCCCAGTGCGGAAGCAACGACGCATCGCCGCTCTCTTCACCCCCTTGGGTAGCAGAGACGGGATCATCAAGACCAAGCACATACGACTTATGAAGAGTTTGTCAACGAAATTCAGGAACGGAATATGCGAGCTAAAAATGTTATAGTCTCTGGGATAGTTGAACCTAAGAACAAATCAATAACCGAAGGCCAAGAATACAAAAAAGTAGAAATTACTAGAATAATGAAGCTTGCCTACAATGACTGTCCCCAATATGAGCAAATTATGCGCCTTGGTAAATACAAGCCCAATCATTCCCGCTCAATTAAAGTATGTTTTTCATCTGAGGAAACAGCGAAAGCTATATTGCGCAATAGAAATAACCTAGACACCGAGAACATAAAAATTTATTCAGACCAAACTCCATACCAACGTAAACATGCAAAATCTAAAAGACGAGCTGCAAAAACGCACTGCTACCGGGGAAAATAACCTTATCATCAAGTATATTAAAGGAATACCAAAAATTATCTCGACGACCGAAAAAGCATCGACGCCTGTCTCAACAACTTCGAAAAACTAAGTTCCTGTTCAGAGAAAATAACATACCAAATTACGAATAATTACACCGATATAGTCCCAACAAAAAAGTCCCTAAAATGTTTCTATGCCAATGCTCGTAGTATAGTTAAACCAGGTAAATTCGATGAGCTAAAATGTATAATCGCATCTTTGCAAGCAACCACGCACATTATTGTACTTTCTGAGACATGGATCAAAAATGATGATGAGGCAAGAAGACTTCAAATTCCGTGCTACACGCACTACTATAACTTTAGACAAAATAAAAGAGGAGGCGGGGTCTCAATATTCGTCCACAAAAATCTAAAACACCATCTTGTAGAAGTAAATTTGTCTAGACAATACTCATTACCTCTGGATTTATGTAAAAAAGTTTTCCTTGAGTATTGGTGCCATATATAAACCAGACAAAAGCAATATGAACAATTTCCTTGAGGTTTACTCGCAACAATTACAGAAGAAGAAGAGAGCAATAGTATTTGGCGATTTTAACCTAGACTTGCTGAACCCAGACCGAGCTATTCGTAACTACAGGAACACACTGAAAGAAAATAACTTCAAAATTTTAAACAAAATTGATCGTAAATATTGTACCCGAGAAACTACCTCGACCAAAACCATACTAGATCATGTCTCGTCCAACCTACAGGAAAACAACTTTCACATTGTCATGATTGAATCTGCGATGTCCGACCATAAGCAAATATTTTTAGAAATCAAACAATATATTCCTCCCCCCCTCAAGACAGTGGAATACACGGCATTGGATTACCCAAAACTGTACAAGTGTTTTGAAGACATTTTAAATGATGCAAACGACGAAGAACCCATATATGAGAAATTGGCTAACAAATTACAGTCTTGTTTATCTAAGAGCAAAATTACGAAACTAAAAGTTTTGAAACTTCCACGACATGATTGGATAAAAAAAGAAATCATTCATGATATTAACAACCGGAACATATTATGGCAAAAATGTAAATCAAGCACATCGGACGTGACATTAAAAACGGAATTTGAGAAAACGAAAGCGAGAGTAGCGTACAACATACAAAAGACGAAAAATGCATATTACTATAAAAGTTTTAAGGACAATATGACAAAACCTCGGGAAATGTGGCAACTTATAAACGATCTATCCCAAAATAAAATAAGAGAAAGGACTGGTCCAGAAAAACTCGAGACTGAAAATGGTACTATTACAGATCAAAAGGAAATATGCGAAAGGTTCAACACTTACTTTTCAACTATTGGGTCATCGCTAGCAAATCTCATTACTAATAAGATAAACGGAAACCTAGCTCAAGAACCTACAACAAGTGACTCAATGGAACTTAAGTGTTTAATACCAGCAACCACGGATGAAATTATTAAAATTATTGAGGATTTAGATCCAAATACTAGTTCTGGCATTGATGGCATAAGTATGAAATCTTTAATATGTGTTAAAAAACTAATTGCTAATGAACTCACAGCATGTTTAAATCTTTGTTTGGATCGAGACATTTTTCCCGATGACTTAAAAATTGCTAAAGTTATCCCCATTTACAAATCTGGAAGTAAGTCTGATCCTTGTAACTACCGTCCCATATCAGTCCTTCCTGTTATCTCAAAAATTTTCGAGAAAATCCTTTACCATCGTTTGGAAAGTTTCCTTAAGGCAAAAAACTTTTTATATCAAAAACAATACGGTTTTTGACCTCACTCGAATACTCTCTCGGCAACTATTGATCTCGTTACTAAAATTAAAAACAAAATCGATCACAAGCAAACAGCTGTAGGAGTTTTCATCGACCTCAAAAAAGCTT
Organism: Mesoligia furuncula; assembly: GCA_916614155.1. Taxonomy (NCBI): domain Eukaryota; kingdom Metazoa; phylum Arthropoda; class Insecta; order Lepidoptera; family Noctuidae; genus Mesoligia; species Mesoligia furuncula. The sequence continues at coordinate 13,334,769 of OU744798.1, forward strand.
TTGATACAATTAGTCCCCATCTGTTATTACAAAAACTTTCTCACGTCGGTATCACAGGCAAAGCACTCCAGATTTTTGAGTCATACCTGCAAAATCGTAAACAAATTGTCAAAATAGGTCAATATCAAAGCAGTTCACATTCTGTCACTTTCGGTGTACCTCAAGGATCAATTCTGGGGCCACTGTTGTTCCTTATTTATATTAATAACATATCCCAGATTGGCCACAAGGGGGATATCTCACTTTACGCAGACGATACAAGTCTTTTTTACTTTGGGCATTCAATCGAAGCTATAAACTATACCACACATCCAAAACGATTTGAATTTACTTAATGAATGGTTCCAATCTAACCTCCTCACTATTAATACCACAAAGACGATTTATGTTGTCATCGCCCCCAAAAATAAAAAATAACAGATAATATACAACTCAAAATAAATGATCAATTAATTCAAAGAAAAACTAAAGAGAAATATTTAGGTTTAATTTTAGATAACTACCTGAGTTGGAAGCCTCATATAGAGAAAATCAGATGTAAACTGTTGTCACTTACAGGAGCTCTTCACAATATAAACAAATGCCTTCCTCGGAAAGTTCGATACATAATTTATAATTCTTTAGTTAAACCACAAATAGACTACCTAATAGAAATCTGGGGGACCGCAGCTAAATCGAATTTAGAGATATTACAAACAGCACAAAATAGATTAATCAAAATATTATTTAATTACCATTTTAGAACGTCAACTCAGAAAATATACAAGGAAACAAAAATAATGAACATCTCCCAAACATATAAGTACTATACATGTGTACTAATACGCAAAATATTACATAAAGATATTCATACAACACTAAATTTCACAAAAAAACATCAAGTAAGTACAAAAAATTAAACTACGAAACTCCAATTACTTAGTAACACGTCCTCCCAGAACAGTTAATTACGGGAAACGAAATATTGAATTTGAAGGTGTTAACATGTACAATAAAATACCCATGGAAATAAAAGAAGCGATAAGCATGTCTTGTTTTAAAAATCAACTTAAATCGTACATAATGTGTCAATAATATAAAAAATTAAAAATACTAACGTTATTGCTAACGCTGTAACGAGTTCAAACATACAAACAAAATAAAAATACTTTACTTCGTCAGTACGCTGCCATGAATGCCACATCTAGTACTTAATACATCCAATTTTACGTTAGACCCGTGTTTACTCGGTTGGTGATTAGTTGATATTTACTTTTTTTTTATCACTACCCCCATAAGGGGGTAATCATTATTGTAAATCTACTTTTAACGATGTTATTGTACGCTGGTAAACATTTTTTGTAAATTTAGTTTCTCAGTAAGTGAATTATTGTTAATTCTTAATGAGAAATAATAAAGTTCTTAAACCATAATCTGTTCATTTGTTTAATGACAACAATGCGGTTCAACGGAAAAATTATTTCGGTTGAATCGTATTGTTTGCATCAGCTTTGATTGAAAGTGGCAGAAATAAAAGGTACGACCGATATTGAATGATTCACTTTATGTTTACTCGCATTAATTTGATTGCTTTATCCAAATTGGAAGGCATAATGAACGGTTTTTATTGCATTAAGGTTTATAGTTCACTAGTGACCCGTCCCTGCTTCGCACAGTTTTTACTACTTGACAAAACATAGATATTACTTCATTATATGTAATTTTAACATGAATACAAACCTTGTGTTATAGATACAAACCTTTCGGAACAAAGTCTGTAAATGATAGTGAAACCCGCATCAAAATCTGTTGTGTAGTTTAGAATAACAACGCGGTCACACAGACACTAAAAGCGAATCTAATTTATAATAATTATGTTTATACTAGCTGCGCCCCGCGGTTTCACCCGCATAAGTTTCGATCCCGTAGGAATATCGGAATATAATATTGTCTGTGTGGTGCCGGACTTAAAGAATAACACCACCCCATACTTCCCATGGGTGTCGTAAAAGGCGACTAAGGGTCGTACCGGAGAATGGGCAGCAGCGTTCTCTGTGCATTCCACCACCATACCATACTGCGATCGCCAACCCGCCTGCCAAGCGTGGCGATTATGGCAAACCCCCCCCCCGTTGGGGGAGGCCATAGGCCAGTCCAGCAGTGGACGTCTTTCGGCTGAAATGATGATGATGATGAGGAATATCGGGATAAAAAGTAGCCTATTTGTTAATCCAGGGTGTCAGCTACCTCCATACCAAATTTTATCAAAATTGGTGCAGCCGTTTGGGCGTGAAGAAGTAACAAACATATAAACACACACATACGCACACACCCCCTCACACACTCACAAACTTTCGCCTTTATAATATTAGTGTGATTTACTAATCTCTGCTATTAAATGATCTAAATGTCAAAGCAATAACAAATTATATCACTTTGCAGCAATGCAGTGCCTGAGTAAGGGTATTAGTTGAATCTGCCGTCGTCAGTTAGTTCAGACAGGTATCATAAACATTTCTAGGTTGCCGTTCTGACAACCTGTTGTTTAATTTATTCAGAGATTCGGCGGCTAAACTTTCACGAGCTATTTCAGTTTGGTAGTGGATCCAAATTTACCAAATATTACGTCACCAATTAAGTTGTTAGAACCAACTATTAGTGTAGGGGAGGTAAGCCTAAAACGGGTAGCCCGCCTAAAACGGGTATGCTTTTTAAATTGCGCACCTTTATTGCTAATAAGAATGTGTGCGTGCAGTGCGCGGCGCCTGCCACTCTCCAATCACAGGGAGCCGGCGCGCTTCTCTGGCGGACACTAGTTCACGGTAAGATAAGAAAGAAGTTTTTTGCTATTTCCACTAAAAAAAATTGAGTTACATTACTTTTGAATACTCGAAAATGGTTTACAATATGTTCTTACTAGTTTTGTGTTATGATTTTGCAACAAGTAGACGTTTTATTTGCGTAATAGGTTGGCGTTTATTATTTCGGTTTTAAGGATATGAGTCGATTGAAAAAAATACATGCTTGTGGGCAAAAAGGGTAGGGGCAAAGCGGGTGCCCGTTTTGCCCATACCCGATTTGCCCTGTATAATTTTATTGACTGCTTATTAGTTCTTTTATTTTTGCAGATGGTTAATAAATACAAAAGAAAGACTGCAAATGCATCGTGGGATCCAGGAGTTATGAAGCTTGCGATAGAAGAAGCTCTCAAAACTTCCGTCAATGGTGCAGTAAAAAAATATGGCATCAACCTTTCGACTTTACAGATACATGTAAAGAAAGGATGTCAAAAAAAAACTAGGAAGATTCACAACAGTTTTTACAGCAGCTCAAGAATTAGAGCTAGTTGAGTATCTATTTCACATGGACAATCTGTTTACGTTGCCAACTCATTACGTTGTCTACAAAGTGCCGCAACCATTCCAAGAATACTGGTCCATTGATCCAAGCATTGTCACTGCAAGTAGCTGATGATCCTGGTGGAGCTCCATCTGAGTTATGATTGTTATGAAACAGTTCTAGTCACTGATTGACGTTAATCTCATGTAATTCAGTCCCTACCCGCTTTGCCCAAAAGCCCTACCTGCTTTAGGCCCCCCCTACGGGCAAAACGGGTAATTCGAATGGTAAAGATTCTTGTTATTTTTTTATTCTTAATGTACAAAACTACTAAATATGTCATTTATTTTATAGTCCTTGATAACTAAACATTTCAAAATATACAAATAAATTTTCTATTTGTATCTATAAGTTGTTTTTTTTTACCATCAACCTTAGCTTACCCGTTTTGGGCTACTCTCCCCTAATATGAAGGGGAAGAAGGGTATGCATTGTACATATTCGGATATCTATGGTAAATATCATCATCATCATCATTTCAGCCGAAAGACGTCCACTGCTGGACATAGGCCTCCCCTAAAACGGGGGGTTTGCCATAATCGCCACGCCTGGCAGGCGGGTTGGCGATCGCAGTATGGTATGGTGGTGGAATGCATAGAGAATGCTGCTGCCCATTCTCCGGTACGCCCCTTAGTCGCCTTTTACGACACCCACGGGAAGTATGGGGTGGTGGTATTCATTAAGTCCGGCACCACACAGACAATGGTATGGTATGGTAATGGTATGGTATGGTAAATATGCTTCAATGAAATGTTGAAAACGTATAAGCGTCAAACTGCATGTTATCATGTTATGATCGCATAATATGCAGTCTTATGAAAAACATTTTTTTAAATATAAAAAAAATAATCGTTGAGTGGTGTCCTGGGACACCTGGTTGGGACGAAGTTCCTTTCACTTTTGCACACTTGGCAAATGAGAGCTAGGTAGAACGAAAAACGACCCAACATTTTTGTTCCGCAACAAAAGTGTCGTGACAGTCAAAATGTTACAATGTGCAGAGTATAAAGTGGGATTAGGAATTTCGTTCCATAAAAAATGTGTACAATACAACTTTAAATACATACAGTATTAATTTGCACTCTATCGAAAACATATTGTTTAAAAGCGTAGTTTCCTGTATATAATCTACGGCAGCTACGCCGTAGCACATTATATTACAGCAAGTTTTTCGTAGAGCGTAGCGGTCGTAGCGGTTTCGGTGTCATTAGGGTCGCATTGTAAGTTATTACTCCCTAACTTCGCATAAGTTTAATTTGTGATCTAATTGATTTACTATTTACGCCATTATTTTATGTTGTTAGAAATGAAATTTAACATAGTGGATGATTAAATTCGCGGATGCCAGAAGTAAAATAGTTCATTTCGAAATTAACGTATTAAAAAAAATACAATAAAAGAGCCACCGAGAGCACGAATTGTTGATCTTCAATTAAATCCTTTAACTTGTATTTTTAAAGGGTTAAAAGTCATATTTCACTCCGTCCACTCAAATACCTCGACATTTAAAGTAAATAAATTGTTTGAACGCGTAAATAAAACAATTCTACCATACCTTTAAAGGAACGAATGAATAAAACATGGGGTTGATACCACTCATGATGTTGTACAGTTCGCAATAACAGCGGGCACCTGTGAGGGTTAATATTTAAGCGACGACCGACTGATGCACGCCTAACTCTACTATGCGACCTGGACCATTTGTGAGCAAGAACTTCATGATTTTATATCTTCGTAAATCAACATATAAAAGTACTATGTACTAAAAGCAAAGCAACCGTCAAATCATACAACGATTCCAAAATAAAGTACTCAGGGATATAGTCAACGCGCCTTGGTACATTAGAAACAGCGACCTTCACCGGGACCTCAAGATGGATGTCGTAAACATAGTTATACAAAAATATGCAGAAGCTCGTGAACACAGACTTCATCATCACGTGAATGTCGAGGCGATCCAACTCCTTGACAACACTGAACTAGTGCGAAGACTAAAAAGAGTAAAATCTTTTGGGTTAGTTTAGTGCAGTGTAAGTGAACAACTGTAGTGCAAAGTGCTGAATCTTATAAAGAACACGTGAATCAAGTGTCTTCCCCTTAACGGACGATTATTGGACCATTTTTTAATTTATTTTATAGTTACTTAGCAGTTTAAGTTATACTTATATTACTTATTAGCTAATAGGCTAGATTGTAGTGTAAATAAAGCATCACCAACTGTGCTATTTTATAAAGGGAAAAAAAAAGGTTATTAAGGGTTCCGTACCCAAAGTGTTCCAACGGGACCCTGTTACTAAGCTCTGCTCTCCGTCCGTCTTTCACAGGACTGACTATCTATCTTTTGAACCGTAATACGAAGACATTTGAAATTTTCACAGAGTGTGTACTATTATGACCGTTATAACAACAAGCAAAATAAAAATTAAAGGGGTCATCATACAAGAAACGTAAAAAAAAAATGTAGTGTTACGGAACCCTTTGTATGAGAGTCCGACTCGCACTAGGCCCGTTTTTTTATTAGTATTTAACATATTGTTCTAGTATAAACAGGAGCACATAATGTTTCTAGTATGTCTAAAAAATAAAACATTTTAGATAAGTATCTTGAAGAGAGATATTATGTTATGTAATGTTCCGAAAAATAACATGTTGAAGAGACACCGAAAATGGCAGTGGTGTGCGTTTCACTCGATTAGTATTCTTCGCTACACTTTGCGAAATGTTTGTCACAATATGTGTCCACCAAATTCGTTACATAACCATCGTTTGTCATACCCGAGTTATGACAACACAAATCTCCATCCAAGCTCAGGAACTGTGGCTGCGGCGTGAAAACAAAAACAAAAGCGAAATCATGTTGGCTTTGGAGATATGCATACGTAGGAAATAGGTCTGTATCTATAGGTACGTGACAGGAGAGGGTCCTGGGTAAAAATAGCGTTGCGGATTTATCATACATCGAAGTTACTGGACGTTACGGTCAGACCATGGAATGGTAACCATCGAGACCTCTCCGTGCTTCGGTGACAAAGTTAAACCGGTCGATGTATCATCGGTCGACTACACTGATCGGTTCTCATACAAAAATTTATGACCGCCGGTCGTTACGGGTAGTCTGAGACTAAAAATTCTGACAACAGCTCTCACTTTAGATTATTAGATTTTTCAAGAATTGGGTTACAGGGGTCAGGTGGCGATCGAACCACGTAAATGATTGATTAGTCAATCACTTTTGTTCAGACTATAAACCAACCTTAGGAAAAGGCTAGGCTGATAACATAAACTAATCAACACCATCCTCCTAGATCGAATCGGATCCTACAGAATTTAAAGCCATTTTTCCGTGACTGTAAACGAGATGACAGAATGCAGTCTATTTTCAGCACTGTCATACAAGCGGCCGCCTGGGGCATTTGCATCGAGCTCGGGAAGGTTTGAGCAAACAAATAATCCGAACGACTCGATACCCCAGGTTGTTGTTACAACGGTAGGAAGCAATAAACTAGGTATATATATTTACTTATTTACCACTAAAGAATATATTGACTTTGATTTTCGTTGAAAATCGCCTAAGAGAGCTCTGCGCTGCCACCGATAACGCTGAGGAACTAGTGTACTGGGCCAACATGATTTAAATAAATGTCGTGCCAGCGACACGAAGAAGAAGTGGTGCTGACGATGATGATGAATGATTTTCGATCTTGTTTCTTATGGACACGAGCCTTAGTACACGAAAATAAACATTTGCTCAAACTGGGGTAAAATATGACGACGATGGTACAAAAATACGGAGGGCGATAAAACCCATGTGGGTACGAGGCATAAAAGTCACTTGGTAAATCCTATCCACATACTGGGGAAACTTTTTAAACGAGTTTCTTACCCGTTCTTCTCCATAGAGGTCCATGTTTTGGAATGGGCTACTAGCGTCAAACTTCTGACTAACTGATTGACTCTTTGACAATTCAAAAGCGCCTGTAAATGGTTTGGTTTAAATAAATGTTTCGAAATATTAAATACGATCGAATCAACCAAATTCTGATAATGTTATCAATGGTCTGACTATTCCAACATGTCAAATCAATACATAGTTAACTATAACTGTACATAAACGACCACGGGCGTGCTAATGCCTACCTATGCAGTTAATTGATTGGTGGTGAAACCCAAACACGAGAATAATCTGCCGAATAATTTATAATGGCCTCCGCTATTTTGACGAGAGAGTTAATAACCTGCCCTATAACTAACGATTTATTACCTACAACCAATTAAATGGTAGCATTATGCTCTATCAGTAAATTAATAATTATGATTAAAAAAATCAATACTAGTTGACTGTACACAGTTATGAGTGTTACTTTTTATGCGTGGTTCTAGTCGAATGTTACGAAGATATTTTGAAAGAAATAACATCGGGTCTGAAATGAATGATGAGCATGGTGAGCAGTGGTGGACCAATGGTAACGGCCGCAACTTACGAGTTGCAGGTCGTAGGATCAAACCGAAGCAGTCATTTTATTTCGTGTAAATTATTTCTTCACCACTGCTCTCAAAACGATGGAGGACATCGTTAGGAAACCGGCATGTTGTAAAACCAAAACTTCGAAGACATGTGACATCTGCCGACCCGCACTGGGCGTGGTAGATTATGGCCCACTCCCTCTCACAGAGACGAGGTCTGTGTCCCAGCAGTGGGAACATTATGAGCTGGTAATGCTGAAATGAATCGTGAAACATGTTCCCTGATGGCTTCCCATAAACGATCAATCTCTTTTTGGCTGTTTTTCAAATATAACGAATACTCACTCATTCCATCCTTCGGAAGACATAACAAGACATGACACGACATAATTGGTACGATTTGTCTTATAAATTTGAAATGAGACATCTGCAGTTTGGGCGCAATAAAATAAAATTTACGAGGATTCTCTTTTAAACAGAGACAATGTAATGCGGTAATGCCATACATTTTTATGTCTTCCGTTTAGTAGGCAATACGTAACCAAACAGTTTGATCAATGAATAAGATCGCTTTTTGAAATACTAATTTATTTAGGTGTATTATTCAATTGAGACCTTGTATACCTGGAAACAGAATAGGTATTTGGAAAACATTATGTTAAAGTAAAAGCAGAAAAAGATCTAAGAGAGAGAAATTTTCTTGAAAGATTACACAAATTCATTTCAACTGAAAAAAAGTGCTATTGGTTTAGAAGTCATGTGCAATTACAAACCTTCAGTCAAAAATGCGCTCAATTTTATGGCCTTGGCTTCCTTGAAGCATATCAAGGGGCTGTAGACAAGTAACATGGTACTCGGCGAGAGCATATCAGTGTGTCGGGATCACAGATGTTTTCTGCTCCCCATTCCGTCGGTGTAGCGCCATAGTTTCCTTTTATGACACCTGGGGGAATTACAGGGGACTCCTTTTGTATTAAAGAAAGGCTTGTGTTGGTACAAAAGTTTTGCAACGTTTAAGATTTAGATTAAGTTTGCTACAAGGGTTTGTTATGAATGGTTTCAAAATGGAATCGTTACTTTCTGTTGTTGTGCTGAAGTTTCGCGGTTGTCTCGAAACTTACATTTACACAAATCACAATACAAATTCTCCTTGTTTTAAAACAAAATAGCTTTGAGTTATACCTAGGATTGCAGATAAATTTGTGAAGGACTTTCGAAAGTTCTCAAAGGCTAGGAATTTCATATGCCGAGTTCACACGGCAGAATGCTTTCCCACTGAACTGATAGAATTCCTTTCAGTCAACCATTGAAGGTGGTGTTAATATAAAAGTTTTTGAAATTATTCCAAGTCTGCTGTTTCTATTTAAAAGTTTTTTATTCAAGATATTTTTAGAAAGCAGAACGAAATAGACGAAATTCCACATTCATGAAAAGGTCAATTGGGATTCAAGCAATTAATTAAAATAGAATATAATTTAGCCCTGTTTTTGTACAAACTGTCTTTAATTAGATGTACACATCAAAACAACAGTGTCTTTTATAAATTCATCTGTGGGGCTGTCAATTTCAACAAAAGAACAAAGACTAAAAATGCCCTGAATGTGTAGAGCGTAAACTGGAAAGGGCATTGCTCTTGATTTGACAAAAACGAGTGAAGTGCCCTCGAGATTTGCTCAGCGAGATTGCGCCCAGTTTATTGGCGAGGCCTTACTATGATTTATCGCATAAATAAAACACTAAATTCCTCTTTGTTTCCGTACGTCCTTTTCGGGTAACCACTGAAAATCAGTGCCGTGCTGTTGCTCGCGCTGTGCAGTGGAAACCTTCTTGTCACAATCATGATGTGCAGCTGTTGGAGCGCCTGCGCAATTGGTCTTAGCTTTAAGTGTTCCGTCCTTTCTAAACTATTGTTTTTGTTAAGTGCTTTACGCACATCATTATTCATGTGTCATTCTCTTCACAATTATTAAAAACTCATACACGTTACATGTTCCTGCTGTCTTTTTTATTTAAATCACGCTAATTTCCGCACATATTGGTCCATTACGAGCTGGATTGATTAAATAGCAAGGATCTGCTATTACTTTAAGATCAAGAAGTTAATGGTGAAATTAGCGAATATTAATTAAATAGTTCAACGACGTTACTGACCGGCAGTGTGGTATGTGAATCAAGTACATAAAATAAAGCGGTGTTAAGTCTAATGTATTGATAATATCGTCACCCAACACTCAATCAGGTAGTATATTACGCCAATTAAGGATATAAAAGGTTAGTAATTAGATACCATTGTGTTTTGCATAATTAATTTGTTCCGTCATTTACCCTACCATTTGCATTGTGATAGTTTTATTGTCGTTATTGTGTATTCGCAGCAATTAAATTAGACATCATTCTTATGTAAGTGGAGTAATATTGATTTATTACATTATATTGTTTTAATTTAATTGTTTTTGCTAAAGTAATCACAAATCACGTTAAGTATTTTTCATAGGTAGTAGGTACTTAGGAGCAATATAATTTAAGAGTGTTAGATATTGTTAATTAATGTTTACTGTTAATGTGATTACCGTATTATTTTAGTTATTGTGCTGTTGTACTTTGATTATACAAGTCATTGTTAGTTTATTGAGTTTTGTTTATGAATAGAAACGAGTAACATTACTGAGGTAGGTAGGTATCACCTGTAGGTTGAATCATAAGACATACGTACTCATAATATTGTTTAAACTTTCTTGTATAAATTCCAGATTTACGCTCGAATCCCAGAATGACCGAGGAAAGGGAGTTAATAAAGAAACGAGGTAGCTTCAAAGGCCGATTAACAGCTTTTGTCAATTATCTGGACGCGCTGGATGATAAAACATTATCTAGTTCCAATATAACGGAACTACAGCTGCGTATAGGCAAGATGGAATTGTTATACCAACAATATGATGAGGTACAGTTACGTATGGAGTGTATTGCTTATGATATCAAGGCACAGTTTTCTGAGCGTTCTGATTTTGAGTCCTTGTATTTTAAATCACTATCTAGGGCTCAGGAATTTGGAAATACCTATAATAAAGATAATGAATCTGTCTCTAGAAATAAAAGTGAGTTTGGTAGTAGTTATAAGCCAGTTAAGTTGCCCACAATCCAATTGCCAAAGTTTAGTGGATCTTACAATAACTGGTTGGAGTTTCATGACACCTTCACGAGTCTCATTCATTCCAACGATGCTATAGACGAAATCAACAAATTCCACTACCTTCGAACGTCTCTTGAAGGATCCGCTGCCGTAGTGATCCAGTCGATCGAGTTTTCGGCTAGCAATTACTCTGTGGCATGGAAAGTATTATGCGAGCGGTATGATAATAAGAGATTATTAATTCACAATCATGTTTCGGCTATTTTTAACATAGAAACAATAACAAAAGAATCCTCTGTCACTTTAAAGAATTTAATTGACCAAATAAATAAACACTTACGAGCATTAGACACCTTAGGTGAGCCTGTTAAGTATTGGGATACCCTTTTAATTTACATTGTTACTCGCAAGTTGGATAGCAGAACGTTCCGTGAGTGGGAGGAGTACAAAGGTCGTATTGACAAAGATAGCAAGATTCCCTTCGATGCATTCCTTAAATTCATACGTGAACGCGCTGAGTTAATTGAAACTTTGGAATTGTCGCGTAATAATCAACCTCAATCTGGTAATAAATCAGGGGCTAAGCTGAAGTCTATGGTTACCGTCCAAAGTGGTAGTAATTCTAGTTCAGAGTCAGGTACAAAGGTCTGTCCTAAATGCAAAGGTGACCATAATTTGAGTGAGTGTGCACAGTTTCTTGCACTAAGTAACGAAGCCCGTATTAAATTGCTGCCAAATTTTAAAGTGTGTTATAACTGCTTTCGTACGGGTCATTTCGCGAATCATTGTAAAAGACCAGGTTGCAAGCTGTGTAAGCGCAGACATAATACTCTTATCCATATCGCTGATTTTAAACCTACTGCAAATAGTCATAATAATACGAATAACTCGTCTGATAACTTGTCGCCGCAATCGTCTTCGACCTCTCCTGTGACTGAGACGAATAATGTCGCGTTGTCGGCCAACGTCACATCTTCGCACAGCAGTATGAGTCATGATGTGTTATTGTCAACCGCATTAATTAAATTACATGATCGTAATGGTCGAGAACATGTTGTTCGTTCAGTTCTTGACAGCGGTAGTACATCGTGCTTTGTGACGGAAAGATTATGTCGGCAGTTAAATTTAGAGACTAGGCAGATAGACAGATCGATATTCGGCATTAATAACGTGACTTCTCACGTAGGTAAAACGTGTCGCATTAACATGACGTCATTACACGATAATTTCAGTACTGAACTTTATTGTTTCGTTTTACCATCAATAACTAGTGATGTGCCATGTCGTGAAGTAAATCTATCTATTCTGAACATTCCGTCTCATATCTGTTTAGCAGACCCTACTTTTTATAAGCCCGCTCATGTAGATATTCTGATTGGTGCTGATGTCTTCTGGGACTTGCTAGGGTCTCAAAGAGTCAAGTTAGGTACTGGTAAGCCAATTTTATGTGAAACTAGATTAGGCTGGATTGTCTCCGGTCCTATTAGTCGTAATTACGTTGCATTGCTTTCTAGTAACATAATGTGTAACTTTACTAAAATCAATTCTTCATCTGACGACGATTCCGATAAAATCCGAAGCGATTTAACTCGCTTCTGGCAGTTAGAAGAAGTAAATAACAAGTCTTCTCATTATTCGCCAGAAGAGAAGTTATGTGAAAGGCATTTTCTCACGAATACGAGCAGATTGCCTGATGGTCGTTTTTGTGTTCGTATTCCTCTCAAACAAGATCCTTCTATTTTGGGAGATTCAATTAATAAAGCTACTAATTGCTTACAGTCGTTAGAACGTAGGTTAAAAACAAAATCTGATTTTAGTAAAATGTATCACGAATTCATGTCTGAGTATGAGTTACTAGGTCATATGACTGAATGCAAACAATCCGACTTAAGCCCTTCTGGCTATTTTATTCCGCATCACGGCGTATTACGTGAAAGTAGTACCACTACGAAACTTCGAGTGGTATTCAACGCAAGTTGTCCTTCTTCAACTGGCGTTTCATTTAACGATTTACAGATGGTTGGCCCTACCATTCAGGACGATCTGTTGTCGATTCTTCTCCGTTTCAGACAGCACAAGTATGTCTTGTCAGCAGACGTCGAGAAGATGTACAGACAAATAGTCGTCCATCCGTCTGACAGATATCTGCAGCAGATATTATGGCGAGGTAAGGCATCTGACCCCGTTAAAGTTTATAAATTAAACACCGTCACCTATGGTACGGCTAGTGCGCCATTTTTAGCTTTTCGATGCCTTCATCAATTAGGGCTCGATTGTAAGAATCAGAAGGTTGCTGAGGTCATAAAGCACGATTTCTATGCCGATGACCTCCTATCTGGCGGTGATGATTTAGATGAGGTTAGATTTATTCGTCAGGAAGTCACAAATATACTTTCATCGGCTGGCATGCCATTGCGTAAGTGGAAATCAAACGAACCTCAATTATTGTCTGAAGTTGCTCAGTCTTCGTTTGACTTAAATATAGGTTCCAGTGAGCCTGACAAGTTGCTCGGACTAGGTTGGTATGCAAGTTCAGATGAACTAGTATTTTCCATAGGCTCAACTATATCCTGCAATAGTAACACTAAACGTGATTTACTTTCTGCGATTGCAAAGATCTTCGATCCTTTGGGGCTATTGTCACCATTTGTAATCACAATGAAAATGTTACTACAGAGAATGTGGTTGGATAAATTATCATGGGATGATCCATTGACCCCTGAAATTAAATTGCAATGGCAGACCATTATTAAAACTCTGCCTCTTTTAAATGAAGTTCGTATTCCTCGAATTGTTGTGTGTCATTCATACAAGGAGTTGGAACTACATATATTTACTGATGCGTCTGAGCGCGCGTATGGTGCGTGCGTTTATGTTCGCAGTATTAATGATGCAGGTAAGTGCATCGTTCGGTTACTTATGGCCAAAAGTCGAGTGGCGCCAATTAAACCCACTACAATTCCAAGGTTGGAGTTGTGTGGCGCCGTAGTGGGAGCTCGTCTATATGAGAAGGTGTTAAACTCACTTCGTCTTAAGTTCTCGCGCGTCTTTTGTTGGACTGACTCGACCATCGTGTTGGGATGGCTACAGATATTGCCTTCGAAACTTCAGCCATTTGTACGCAATCGCGTTGCTGAAATTTTAGATCAGGCGGGTCACTGCACCTGGCGGCACGTCCCAACCAATGAAAACCCAGCAGATCTACTATCTCGTGGTATGGATAGTAGTCATCTGCAGGGTTTAGATATGTGGTGGTCTGGTCCTGACTTTCTCCAACAAGACTCAAGTTGTTGGCCTTCGCAATTTAAATGTTCAGAATTAGGCTTACTCCCCGAAACTCGAACTGATGTCACTTTAAATGTCGTCCTTGACACTAACGATAAGGCATCTATTATAGATTTCAATCGTTATTCTAATTATTTAAGACTTTTACGTTCCATGGCATACGTGTTGCGCTTCATTAAGGTGTGTAAACACCAATCGCCACACAGTAAATTTTTATCTGATGACGAATTAAAGAAAGCTTTAAACATTTTAATCTATCAGAGTCAACAGGAATCATTTCCCGAACATAAATTACTTTTAAATAAACACAGTTTGCCAAAAAAGAGCGTCCTATTAAAATTTAATGTGTATTTAGATGATAACAATCTAATGCGTGTCGGAGGACGTCTCGATAATTCAGATTTTGCACATAATAAACGGCACCCTATAATTTTACAGTCCACTCATACTTTCACTAAATTATTATTTGATTTTGAGCACAAAATGTTAATGCACGCAGGCCCACAACTATTATTAGCCTCGATTAGAGAATCCTATTGGCCTATAGGAGGACGAAATTTAGCCAAAGCCTGTTATCATAGATGCGTTCTGTGCCGACGTATGCAGGGTAAGATTGTTACTCCATTGATGGGTAACCTACCGCGGCAACGCCTTCTTCCAGGTGGGTATCCGTTTGAAAGTACCGGAGTTGATTATGCAGGCCCTATTATGAGCGCTAGTCGTCAAGGTCGTGGATGTAGACTCGTCAAGGTGTACATTGCAATTTTTATCTGTTTTACCACGAAGGCTGTGCATCTGGAGCTTGTGAGCGACTTGACGAGCCATAATTATTTATTAGCCTTGTATCGGTTCATCTCACGCAGGGGTAAGCCAGCTCACATATACTCCGATAACGGTACCTCATTTGTTGGTGCGTATAACAAGCTATCTAAATTTTTGAAAATTAATTCTGATGCTTTAAGTGAAAGCATAGCTAATGATGGAATCAAATTCCATTTCATTCCCGCGTATACTCCACATTTTGGCGGTCTCTGGGAAGCGGGTGTCAAATCGGCAAAATATCACTTAAAGCGAGTGTTGGGACAATGTAATTTAACTTTTGAGGAACTTAACACCACACTAGCCCAAATAGAGGCAATATTAAATTCACGC
The DNA here is from genome assembly GCA_916614155.1 of Mesoligia furuncula. Classification (NCBI taxonomy): domain Eukaryota; kingdom Metazoa; phylum Arthropoda; class Insecta; order Lepidoptera; family Noctuidae; genus Mesoligia; species Mesoligia furuncula. The sequence continues at coordinate 13,350,178 of OU744798.1, forward strand.
CCACTAACGCCGCTGTCTTCCGACCCTGCCGATTGCACTCCATTGACACCAGGTCATTTTCTCGTCGGCCGGCCACTAACTTCATTACCACAGAAGAATTGTGAAGACCAAACTGCAACCCATCTTAGTCGTTACCAACGTATTGAGCAGCTCCGCCAACACTTTTGGACTAGATGGACTAAGGAGTATGTTGCAGAGTTGCAGCAACGGACAAAGTGGCGTTCTTGCAAAAATGGCTTAAAGTTGGATACCTTGGTAGTCATCAAAGAGGAGAATCTTCCACCTCTGAAGTGGAGACTAGGAAGAGTCATCGCCGTACATCCAGGTACTGATGGAATTGCCCGTGTAGCAGATATCAAGACCTCTACTGGAGTCATCCGGAGGGCCTTCAACAGGATATGCCCATTACCTGTGTCTTCAGAATCGAAGTCTGGTTGAAAGCACGACTTTCAACGCCCGGGGGCATGTTGGAGCGCCTGCGCAATTGGTCTTAGCTTTAAGTGTTCCGTCCTTTCTAAACTATTGTTTTTGTTAAGTGCTTTACGCACATCATTATTCATGTGTCATTCTCTTCACAATTATTAAAAACTCATACACGTTACATGTTCCTGCTGTCTTTTTTATTTAAATCACGCTAATTTCCGCACAGCAGCTGTTGACTATTTTTGTTTTATGCTCGTGATTTATAGATCTACTTTATTTTTATTGAGTTAATAATTATATCTTTTTGTATGCACGCGTTTCTGTGACATTTCTCTTAAAATGTTGGGTCAAATAATCTGCGAAGTGTGTAAAAAGCAACAGACATTAAATTTTTATCGCGCGCCAACATTCGCATATTGCTTTTAAATTGCTGTTGTGGCGCGAGGACACTGAAAGCTATTAAAATGCCTTTACTGGCTTTTAAGTAATGAGTATACAAGCTGTGTTAGTAACAAAGTTTTATGTTTTATTTATATTCCTACAGATCGTTCTTTGATTTAGGTAATAAAACTGCTAAAATACTGTCATTGCTAAAAAAACATCAAAAAAATAAGAAATAAAAAATAAGAAAGAAAAAATAAGAAGATGAAATAAGAAGATGTCATTGTCATAAAAAATAAGAAATATTGGGTGACTGGAGATGACTCCAGTCACCCAATATTTCTTATTTTTGTTGTTTATTGTACCTTTGTTTTCAAACTCGGACACAAATGGTAGGTACTAACTCATTTTCCCAACTCTGGCAGTCTAACGAAAACCCTCGGTATTTTTCCATTCAAAGTTAAGGGAGGGTCATGAGCACTTACCAACCTTTCAGACATATACCTAGCAGTGTAGGTACACATAAAGATAACATTAGCTGGGATTTTCGACAGTCGTAAAGATACCATATCTCGGTTACATCTGAGTGGTTATCAAATAAATTGTTAACAATGATAGTTTAGATGTCACAGTTTACGTTTCAGCATAAACATAGTTTGAAACATAGTTTGAATAAGCAATGGCTCGTAACTTGTAATTTATTTTCATTGAAGTTAAAGTTCTTGGACGTTCAATATAATGTTATACGGCGCGTTGTCTGCGAAAGACAGCCATTATTTAGAAAGACAAGCAGCGAATGGGCGGGCTTGAATCTACTCGCGAACACACGGATCGAACGCTTTCTTTTTTTTTAAATGGCATCTCGCAGTTCAGTCTATTAGGTTGCCGTTTGCTTAACCGGGTTTGCCTGTGGATGCCTCAATAAATTAAGACCAGCCAGGGTTTAAAAACTTAAAAACTAAGCATGCGTCAGGTCTCTGGGAGAGGGCAGCAAGCACTGACCTCTATAATACAATAGAGGTCAGTGGCAGCAAGGGACAGGCTGGATCGGAAATAACTAACGCATTCTTAGCTCTAATAACTATTTACTGCGATCACTAATCCATCTACTAAACGTGCTCATACGACTCATAATAACGACTTAGTATCCTTCATTGTCACTAATATGTATTACCCTCTTGTTTACCTATATTATATTCTTAAATTAATTATTAAAACAGTTTAAAGTGAGAAAGCCCATGTTTAGTTAGTTTGTGTGTTTAGTGTAAGTTATTATGATTTGCTGCATATCGAAATTTAAACAAACTTGACCGTTTTAGTTGTTTTACGTGAGGCAGATTAATAAACAATGATTTGCCCCTGTTCGTAGCGGCTGACATCAATTTGACTAAGTTTGTTAGGGTACATTAAACTAGAATGGCTCTTTAGGACACCTAAGTACCATGGCCATGCGAATTAGGGAAAGTTACTATCTCCATTTGTTTTCCCTTAGGGTGATATATTGAAAAAAATGTGGTATGTGGAACAGGGATTTCATATTTTGGTATATGTTATTTGACTCTTTGATCTTGTACCATGTAAAAGGAATACACGATTCAATGAATTTTTCTCGATACAACTAAATTGCAAAGTTATATCTATTTTTTACTTTTTTCGACATCACGGCGTAATTCTTAGGAGTTATTCAATGGAATTTACTTTAAAACATAGAGAATTATCATATCAAAGTTTACTCAAAGTAGTTTTAAATGTGTGTTTGTGTGTGTGTGTCTGTTCATTTATTTGTTAAAAAAGGAGTAAATTCGTTTTGGCACATACGTCGTTTTATTCCGAGCGCACGCTCATTATAGCCATCTCTCTTCTTTTGCGTTTCAAAAGTAATTGCATAACTTTCGCTCGCTTATTAGACAAGTCGCTACGATTTATTCTCCAGGTAACGCCTTATAAGTGTAAAGCCACATGGGCGGTGATTAATGAAAATATTGATGATTTAAACGCTAAAACGCAAATTGACGCAATAACTAAAGATAACCGGACAATTCTAGACCCTAAGGAAATAAGTGACATATTTAATCAATTCTACATACAATCGACCAATAAGTCTAATTTTAAATACAATGTTGACGAGATAAACAAGACTATCGATGGTAATAATGACTACACAATATTTTTAAAACCTACTGATGCTTCGGAGGTATTTAGAATAATACAAAATCTTAAAAATTCAATTGCAGTAGGAATGGATGACATAACAACAAAGGTACTTAAATTAGTCGCTTCGTATATTTGTCAACCGTTAAGTTATTTAATAAACTTTTCTTTTGAAGAAGGTGCATTCCCAGAGACTTTAAGAAAGTCAATAGTAAAGCCACTATTTAAAAAAGGTAATACATCTGACATGAAGAACTATAGGCGAGTGACTCTGATACCAATCATGTCAAAAATCTTGGAAAAAATCATGCTGAGAAGGCTCCAAGACTTTGCGATTAGTCATCATATACTTAAAGACGAGCAATTTGGATTTAGGAAAAACAGTACAACGTCTTTGGCTTGTTTCAATTTGATGAAGAATGTCACCCAGGCGATAAATGAAGACTTACCAGTATCGGCTATCCTCTTGGATATGAGCAAGGCGTTCGATTTTGTAGATCACGAATTGCTCTTATACAAGTTAGAAAAATACGGAATAAGAGGAAAAGCGAACGACTGGTTAAGAAACTATTTAAAAAACCGACAACAATGTGTGGAAATCTCCAGAATCCATAATGGCGAAAAGGTGTCTTATAGAAGCGACTATCAGAAAAATAATTTCGGAGTGCCGCAGGGCAGTGTATTGGGGCCTTTTTTATTCCTTCTTTATATTAATGACCTCTTAAATATCACGCGCCACACAATGATTTTATTTGCTGATGACACGACCCTTGTCGTGAAGTGTGAAAGAGTCGACACCTACGAGTATGAGATTAATGAAGCCATCAAAAATATAATACACTGGTTGAACTCCAATAACCTACAAATTAATATGGAGAAAACGAAAATGATCCAATTTCAAACATACAGGAGAAACCCATTAACGCTGACTATTAAATATAATGACACTTGTATAGATCAAGTAGTAAGTGTTCCATTTCTGGGCATACAATTAGATCAGAATCGTGACTGGAGGAAGCATGTCGATTACGTTTGTGACAAACTGGACAGATTTATCTATGCACTAAGAAGATTAAGAGCCACGGTCTCAACTGAAGCGGCTCTTTGTGCATATCACGGATACGTTTCCTCCGTACTCTCATACGGGCTCTTGTTGTGGGGTAATTCGGTAGATGCCAATAAAGCGTTTATGATACAAAAAAAATGTGTGCGTGCAATCTGTACATGGATAGCTGTAAGCCACTATTTAAAAAGTACAACATTTTACCCTTAGCGTGCATGTATATTAAAGAATTGTGCCTATTAGTACGACAACATCCTGAAAATTTTATTAAGCATACAGATATAACCAAAAGGAATGTTGCCTCTAGAGATAGGCATAGGCTCTGCTTGCCACAATGCAAGCTCGATTTATATAAAAGAAATTCATTTATAATGGCTATTAAGGTATACAATAAATTACCAAACTCCTTTAAAGAACTACCTTTGCTTATGTTTAAAAAATACTGATTCAGTGGCTCAAAGAAAAATGTTTTTACACAGTAAATGAATTTGTGTCGCATGTCGAAGAAAGAAAGTAATGTCAATAAATTTGGTTAACATTTATTTTTTATTTTGACATTTACTTACTATTATTATTATTTTTTGACATTATAACAATATTCATGGACATAACATTTTTTGACATTATAACAATATTCATGGACATTAACATTTCAAATTATTACATAAAATCTGACATTTTATAACAATCATATTATTGGTAACTAATGTAATGTTATGATATTTTTAACTATTTAATGCAGGTATTGTGAAATTGAATATTTGCAATTAATTTAATATATAATCAGACATTTTGTAAGTCCATAGCTGAAGAAATAACTAGATTTTTAATAAGTTAATGTATTCTAGAATTAAATATTTGTACACCACATGTAATGGTAGAATGCAATTGGGCCACATTTATAATAAGATCATACTATTTTGTACACCTACATTTTGGCAAATAAAGTATTATTATTATTATTATTAAATCAACCTTAAGTCAACCCGAAACTGAATAACACAAGTAAGTTGATATACTCAGATACATTTTATGTGAAGACTAGCTTCTGTCCGCGACTTCGTCCACATGTAATTTCTTGTTCCCCTGACTCGTGTTGCATCGCATCTCCCATCCTCGCTGTTCCTTCGTTTTCGCGTATTCTGACTTTTTATGCTTTCGCTAGGCTCCTAAGGGTTCTAGCGCAATGTTAAATAGCCTTCCTCAAGAATTGGTCTGTCAAATGTAAAAAGATTTTTTTAAATACGACTGGTAGCTCCAGAGGTTAGTGCGTTCAAACAAACAAACAAATCTTTCAACTTTATTATTAATATGTAGATATAGATGACTGGACTGTCCTATATACACTTATTTTAGTGACAATAGTAATTGCGAAATTCAAAAGGGACTGCGAGAAGTTAAAAGATATCCCCTAATAGAATCACACTAATATTATAAAGGCGAAAATTTGTGAGTGTGTGTTTGTGTGTGTGTGTTTATATGTTTGTTACTTTTCACGCTCAAACGGCTAGACCAATTTTGATAAAATGTTGTGTGTGTGTGTGTGTGGTAGCTGACACCCTGGATTAATAAATAGGCCACTTTTTATCCCGATATTCCCACGGGACATTTACGCGGGTGAAACCGCGGGGAGCAGCTAGTATATAATAATACGTCCTCATGCAATAATTACGAATTCCTGAAAATGAATTAACTAAGGGATTATTGGATGTTAACACACATTATTTAATTAATTTTATCCTCGTGACCGCGAGTGCCGTTAAGGACTCGGAATGGCAGGAAAATTTAACACTGAGCTTAATTTTTGTGCGGACATATTTTGTACACATAATGTGGAGGAAAATTCAATTTTCCTCTTAGTGATTCAGAATCAGGATGTATGATGCATTTGTGACGTTATAATGTAATTTTCTTTTGTGTATAAAAATGTACCTACCGTTTAATTCTGGTCGGTTCCGCACCCAAAGACCGCCAACGGGACCCTTTTACTAGAGCTCCGCTGTCTTCCCTCTGCCACAGGACTTAGATTTTTTTTAACCCCTCGTATGCGAGTCAGACTTGTGAGTCAGACTGGGCATTGGGATATTGGGTTAAAAAAAAGCGACTTGATCGCTTTTTTTAACTTGTATTCAGCTGCATCCGGTTAGACTGTAAGCCGACCCTATCATAATGGGGAAAAGGCTAGGGATATGGATGATTGATAAATTCACACTTTACAACATACATGTGGTAGCGCTGGAAAGACCTACTTAATCGAAGCTGAGAGAGCACAGAGGGCGCTTCTTAAAATAACTTTTAAGAAGCCCTACCAGTTCTCTACTGATCTACTCTACCGCGTAACGAGAGTCCTCAGAGTCCGCCAGCTTTTCATTCTTTCTGCCAGCACAAAAACGCACAAAAATATTAAAAGGAGACCCGACTACGCATCTATCATAAGCAAACGAAATAACAGAATCCCGACACCTGACAGCACCTCATTGCTAGCAAGACGCTCCCCGGCCTATTCTCTCATTAATACGTACAATAAATTCTGCAAGCTCTGCGAAATTAAAAATACTACTTCATTCGGCTGCAAAAAAATTGTAAAGGAAATTTTGCATAACACTGGCTATGATGACTCGGAACAATTAATTAAATTTAATAAAAACGACAAAATTAACACCAAATTAAACGAAGCACAATGGAACAAACACGCACACTGACACACACACACACCCTCACACGCCAGACGCACACACACCACACAATTAACAGACATACACACGTACCATACCATACCTGAAATCACATCTCTAGTCTCCACTCTGAAATTCGTACTCCGAGCCCCAAGATACTGACTAACTGTCTAGTTTGGGGCTCACTAGTTAATACTATATTGTAACCTAGCTGTAGGTAATATTATATAGCTACTCATATCGTCTTAACTTACTGTTAACCACCTGCTTACTGTATTACCTGGACAATAAATATTTTCTATTTCTATTTCAATAAGAGTACCTAATACAGTCCAAAAAGGCAGTGTTAATCCCAAAAGGCCACTACTTAAAAGGCCCGAAAACTCTCCAGACTTGAATAACCTAAGATCGTTCTAGTGCTATTTGCCATCCTTTTCGATATTGAACTAGCCTTATTAACAAGTTTTGTTCAAGTAGGTTCTTATATGTTAAAATGCGGGTAGGTTATCTGCATATAATGAAACCCATACGCGGCCTACCCAAATGTCCTTTCTTTGGTATTGTTCGTCGAATCGTTGAGCTCCTCAAGTTCTGAATTGAGCTGCACGATGATAGACAAATGCGTGCACTGATTGGACAGGTCCGCTCAATCTGTCTGGTTCTTTCCTCAAAAGACCACTTCAGAAACCACTCTACATGGTCTTCACACGATCTGACCAAGATTTTGTCTGGACTTTAAAAGAGACTGTAACCTCTGAGTTTGTTTCGGCCTTTCTTCTCAGAATAGTCAGATAGGAAACGCCGACCTCATCTAGTTTAAAAAAATATAATTGACGTGTTGTACAAACCTACTTACAGAAAATAAATCATTTATCATAACCAAGTTCTTTTATGACATAACAGTTTAATGTCAAACCGAACACGTGAACTAAAATCACTAGGGTTAAAGTCGATATTTCAAAACAATGTCTAATTAAATAACTTAGCTCTTCTCTGCCGTGCGCCTCAGTGACATTGCTGATAAGCCTCCCACCGCCCTCGCTCAACTTTGGAGCCGTCAAAACAATTATGTCACTGACAAGTTTGGGTATAAAATACATGACAGTTCCATCGTACCATAGTACAGACGTCAGCACATCAAGCTACCCGAAACTGACAAATTTTCCCAATCAACTTTGAACCTTATGGTTTAGCGATAAAGTTGAAAATCTATTAACTAAATTTAACAGATTGTAGTACCTTTTTTTTTTAGAGTACCTACCATAATTTTAAAAGCTAACAGTATTAAAATAATAATAATATGTATGTGCAAGTATATAAAAAGGAGGGGAAATAATCAAAGGGCATCAAAAAATTCATCCGCATCGCTGTCAACAGGAAACGTGCCCAAAACACTGGCAGCATTGCCACGTTGTATGGCAATGCTGATTATTTGGCCAAAAAATAGGCTAGCCCTCTGGTCACGTGAAGAGTCGACCAACCGCTTGGCGATGTCTCGAATAGTAAGTGGGCACTCGGGCCCCATGGCCCTAGAGTTTCAACCCTAAACGGCTCAAACATATAAGTTCCAAAGCGATTGGAGTATTTGCGCCGTTTGAGGTTTTCCGCACCTGCAGCAGCCGCCTCAGCACAGATCACCGTGCTTGGAAGATGGGATGGCGCAAGGGTGTCGACACACGTTGCATTCCACACCAAAGGCTTAACCAACCTTCAAGGCATTATGGTCATTCCGTCTGGTCTCTTCTCATCGTCGCGTGCCAAGCCATTGGGTTCTAAAACAGCTGGCACCCCGGCGGTGACAAGAGCACGACGGACGATGTCATTGATGCTGGCATGCCTAGCTAGCCGGCCTGCGCTTTTACTGCATAAGCCATGATGTCCGAGGCAGTCGACACCTTCACCGCATTGGCAGCGATGCGGAGCCACGCAAGGGGCGCTGTAGTAGCTTGATGTGCTGGCGTCTGTACAACAATAACACTAAAAGAAAAAAACCGGGCAAGAGCGAGTCGGACTCGCGCACCGAGGGTTCCGTAACATCCGGGTTTATGCATAAGGTTTATGTTTATGAAATTAAATGTTTTTATTTTTATTTTTGAGTTGATTGAATGAATGGTAAATTGCGGTTTACGATTTATGACGTATTAAAAAAACTACTTACTAGATCTCGTTCAAACCAATTTTCGGTGGTAGTTTACGTGGTAATGTACATCATATATTTTTTTTAGTTTTATCATTCTCTTATTTTAGAAGTTACAGGGGGGGGGGGGACACACATTTTACCACTTTGGAAGTGTCTCTCGCGCAAACTATTCAGTTTAGAAAAAAATGATATTAGAAACCTCAATATCATTTTTGAAGACCTACCCATAGATACCCCACACGTATGGGTTTAATGAAATAAAAAATTTAGAGTTTCGGTTCTAAGTATGGGGAACCCTAAAATTTATTGTTTTTTTTCTATTTTTGTGTGAAAATCTTAATGCGGTTCTCAGAATACATCTACTTACCAAGTTTCAACAGTATAGTTCTTATAGTTTCGGAGAAAAGTGGCTGTGACATACGGACGGACAGACAGACAGACAGACGGACAGACAGACAGACAGACATGACGAATCTATAAGGGTTCCGTTTTTGCCATTTGGCTACGGAACCCTAAAAACCACTTAATTCGTTCGTACGTTCGTATTTGTTCCATCGTACCTATAACAACAATAACACTAAAAGTCCCTAAATTAAATAAAGAGCGAAAAAAAAGTTTGGATATGCTTGTTACTTTTATATAATAATTATGGTTAAATATGATAAGATAAGATAGGCAATGTTTATTTGCCAACAACAGTGCTTTAGGTATTTCCTTATTATTATTATAAACCCGTGTTGTCCCACTGCAGGGCAAAGGCCTCCCTTCCCTCTTTGCTTTTTCCCGGGCTACTGGCTACTGCGATTGTGGGCCAATCCCACGGGAACGTACTACCGGAATTAAAAGTACCTACTCTCTGTGTTAATCCAGGTTACAAACTATCTGTGTGCAAAATTTCTTCCAAATCCGTTAGGCCGTTTTTGCGCCAATCCGGAACATGCGTCCAGACAAACGGAAAATATATTCGGCTACAGACTCGTTTCCACACCACGTAGCAATTTTTTTTTTGAATTATTTAATGTATAGCTTAGACTTCGTTATTTTTATATTGCGTCTGCGGAGTTTAGCTAGCCAATTTAACAACACTGTATGTATAGGTAGATATAGATAGTCTTAGAAGAATCAATATATCCGAGGTGATGAACAGAGGGCCCAAACAGCGATTACCAACTTTGCCAAACTTGGTTATTGTCTAGGTAAGTGGGTACCTACCTTATCTACAAGCATTGCACGTTCTTCGGTGATTATTTGTAACGTCTTTTACAGCACGTTTCAATAGGTACTAAAACAATTAGTTTTCCAGTCTACGCTTATAACTGGGTCGAAATGACAGGCGAAATGTATTTTCTGGTTTTGTTCATAAATTAAAGCTGAATAATATTCATGAACAGGAATGTATCAATGGAGCTGTGGTGAAAAACGAGTGGCTCATCATTCGAATGCCTCGTCATTCCGGACCGCGGGCTGCGGCCTTTGCAAACAACGATGAAATATATTTGGGTTTAGTTGCCGTTATTTTTTTTTCTCCAATCGTTATCAGACTCAGGCTACGTAAATATGACTTGGTACTGTTTTTCATTTTATTTGCCCAGTTCGGGACAAAAGGGGATCCGGAGGTATTGTACTCAACACGGCAGGTATACTTACATAATACAACTTTTGTTTCAGAATGGGTGCGTAGTATTTTGTTCTCTTTATAATCTTACCTACATAAAAAGACTCGCCAGTTAGTTATCTACGTACTTTTGACAAACACAAAAAAAATAAAAAATTCACATAATTGTATACATGAGCACTTATGTGAAGTCAGAAGCTAGATGTAAGGTTCTAATGGTCGTTTCCTATAGAGAAGAGCTCCACGATTGCTCTTTTACTCATAATTGGGTTTTACAATATTTCCAAATTTATTCTGGTTATTGTTATCCAAATAAATCAATGCACACTTAAGTGAAGTATTTCCTACTTCCACTGCAATTTCTTTCATCGATTTATTTCCACAAATAGGAATTCATTTGAAATAAATCCGCACTTCGCAGTGGCTGATCTATCTGTTTGGATGAAGAATTTATACTTGAAATAATGTCCATTTTCTTGTGTAGCAAACCTTCAATGCTTCTGAAGGACGGATGAGGGTTTTAGAGCTATAGATAGCGTTATTTGTGTAGGTACATGGACAGCATATAAAAGTTCGATTAAGTGATACATACAAGACAATGATATTGTTATTGAGTATAAGGACTGCTTGCTCTTACATTCCTTTGTTGTGCCTTGAAGTTAGTTAAACACAGCTCAGAATAAGTAACCTTTATTTGGTGTTAAACAAATACTTACATAAATATGAAAAGTAAATTATTAAAATAGCAAACGTTTGACATACTTGAAAGACACAACAAAGGCCCAGAATGCTTCCACAGGGGAATTCAATTCAAAATCTCTCTTGAAATTCTAAAATAACTCAATCGCATAAAATACTACATTGAAAAGAAATGGGGAAGTCTACTGAGAGTTTTATTGTGGCTAACAACATATTAGTTACATGTGAAAAGTGCCCATCAGCACTTTTTGCTCTATAGATTATTTTTATCGTATAGGTACCTACTTAAAGTTTTGTTCGGACACTTCCTCAGAATGAGTTATTGAAATACTTTTACAACAAAAGGAGTGATTCAGCTAGAAAAGTAACGGTAGACATAAACTCACGGGCCATATATTCACGAAACTTTGGGTCAATGCGGAAAGATAATCACCTCAAATTGTGAAGTCACATAAAAATTCAATGTCTTTTGTTAGTGGTTACTGGTTCAGTCCGTATCTTAATGGGTGTCGGTGTCGGGGCGCCAGACTAATGAAAATTCGTTCCCTTTGAAGTTATTACAGCACTTGTACAAATAATGAAGTTCAGTTTTGCTGATGACAGGGTGGAAGGGACTGGATGGGGTGATTAGGTATACATATTTAATGCCGTCCTGATAGGAGCGTTAACTGCACGTAAACTGGGAAAGTAAACGCAACAGAATAAGTGCCTTTTAATATACCAATTTGAATATTAATTTGAAGCCCTGCAGGGAACAGGCTTTTACTGCGTAGGTACTAGTCAAGTTTAAGAGATCTTTTTGGCACGATCTTTTTGGTAGATATCAATAAGAAGTGTAACTGCAGGCATAGATCGTACCAATTTGATCTCTCTGATTTCTGGATCCAGGACATTATGTAGTTTATTACATTTTGCGAGATTTGGACAAAATTCAGAGCAATATAATAAACTTAAACATTACGTCCAGAGAACATCAAGTACCTAAATCATCGAACGCCTGTTTCTATAGGTATTTATGCTCCTATTAAACCATAATCTAGTAATCCACATAGGCCCATCCACAAGCGCTGTAATAACCCATATAACGAAATTGACTTTTACCATTTTCGCGGCATAACGACCCCTTAAATTGGTTCTTGTTATTCTGATGAAAATGAGTTCATTTATTACAGATAATGTAAGAAAAACAGACTTTGTTAATGTAGCAAAACAATATCCAGTAGGTGAACAAAAACGTAATTGGCAATTCGAAATACATTAACGGCATTTTAATTAAAAAACACAGAACACAGTCACGTCCTGCATTGTGCCAAGTAAATGCAATTATTGTGTAAACAAAAGACCACTTCGATAGTAATTGGCGAATGCTGTTACTTTGTGCATTCCAGCTCAATAATCGAATAACTTAATTGTGTGGAAACTTGTTGTTTATCAAGCGCTCAGATTCCGATATCCCTTTAAAGTAAGTAAGTTTCTTGACTGTGTGAGGACTGGACAAGCAATTAGTTTTGCATTGCAATCAAATCTTTGGTTCAGCAACTCATTTTTATTAAATAAGCAATAGGGATATTTAAAATTCAGACAATGAGCGATGGACTAAAAGCGGCGACGACCAGGAAAAGAGATCGCGCCGCCGCCCGGGAATAAACTGAATAATTTGAGAAAAGAAATTCAGCAGAAACGGTTGTTGTAGACACTAAACTGTAATTTGGTAGAAATAATACCAGCAATTTTCTTTGAGCTTTATTTTAACTTGCTAAATAAATTCTAACTGTATCTTCCTACCGTTAACTAATCCCATATCGTAAATCCGAAGACGGCGTAAATTTTTAAACAAAAGGTAAGTAATTTACTGACCGAGGATGTTCACATAAAGCTGACTCGCTGACAATGAATGAGGAAAAATGTTTACAGGCGACTTTAAAAGGCACCACCTTTCCTAGCAAAGTAATTATTGTAAAGCCCGACCGCCATTGTTTTGTCACGGCATAAGGACCCATAACTGGGGCCGAACTTGTTCTACTAAATGGGTGCTACCCAATTAAATGTTCGGTACCTAAAGTTTCATTATACGTATATGAAATCGTGAAGTCGTAACTAGTTTAAGTCCCTCTTTACCGTTACCGTGAAACTAGCACGTAGAAGGTGCCTTGTACGGGTTATAAATATGCATGGATTTTATGTCATTATCTTCCATCTGTCCGTGATCATTAGCTCTTCGCAGATTGTTGAAACAGTTGGTAATGCTTGTTATGTGACAATATGCCTCTTAGTATAAAGCCTTAGAGTAATTATTATGCTGTTTGTAAATCGCTTGCTTTGTGGAAAGCAGACCGAGTTTTCTTGTTATTATTACAATAAAAGACTTGTTAAGGAAACTAACGAATTACCTAAGAGAAAAAGATAGAAAAATTGTATGTTCTGTACAAACAAACAGCATATTATTACAAAAAAAAAACAGTCAAGGTTGACTCGCGCATAAAAGGTTCCGTACAAATTTGTATATAAATAGTTTATCACGGGAAAAAATATTTTGTTTGTAATGTAACTACAATTTTACGGATTTTGATTTTTTCGTTTACTTGTGCAGTTGTGCTACATGACATTGCTTCTTGCCAAATGTCATGATTCTAGGTCAACAGGAAGTACAGTCAGCAACAAAAGTCAATTAACACTTATTTTTTTTTAAATCTCAGTTATTGAGCAAAATATTAACACTTCAGTTTTTTTAATCTCAGTTATTGAGCAAAATATTTGTTCAAAATTGAATTGTACTTCCGCTGCAATTTTGAACAAATATTTTGTTCGATAACCGAGATTAAGAAAACCGAAGTATTAATCGACTTTTGTTTCTGACCGTACCCTATAGGTTTTGATTCCAGAACATAAACGCATCTTTGGATTGCGTTGACTTAGAAGTTTGATTTTTTTTCTCTGCTTCAAGGGATTGCAACCTTGAGCATTTGATATTAATTTCAACTTGATAACTCCACGCGTTCCTGAGAAAAAGGGTCTTGACCGACGAACAGACTGGCCGACAACGAAGTGATCTTATAAGGGTCCCGTTTTTCTTTTTGAGGTACGGAACCCCACAAACATAAAATACTCATACAAAGTAGCCAAAAGCCTCGTATTAAACAAATAAAAGTTTCAAGGTTGACAATTTTGTCCCAGTCCGCTTGATGCCAGGGTAGGTCACAATACACGATTTATTCCGGTCTGATCCCCTGAACCCCCCTCCACCCCCCCTCCTCGATCCCCTGCTAGTTCGTCTTCTGTTTTAATCTCTGTCTTATCCACTTTATCTAGGTTTACTCTTTTTGACAGGTAAGTACAGTCAAGAGAAACAACTTATGCAGTCTAGTAACGATTACCGGTCGCCGTCAGTTTTAAACCATGATTCCTTATTAATAACGCGGAATTATCGGAATTAGTCAAAAGGAAACCTTATACTTTAGTTAATTGTCAATGGCTGCATTGTCCTTCTATGAATTAATTGGTAATTATCTCCTAACTAATCGTATTACGTTGTTACTAGTACGCGCTGAGAAGGATGCGCTATCTATCAATATCCCTTATTAGATCATTTAGACATTTACGCGACAATTTGCTACAGTTGCATGTTCTAGGTAATATACATATATCTATCCGTACTGATATTATAAATTCGAAAGTAACTCTGTCTGTCGATCTGTCTGTCTGTATGTTACCTTTTCACGCCTAAACTACTAAACGGATTTCGATAAAAGTTGGCAGAGAGATAGATTGCATTCCGGGGAAGGACATAGGATAGTTTTTATCGACATACCTTGCGGGCGAAGTCGTGGGCGGAAGCTAGTATATTAGAACTTGAAGTCGGTTTTCGTGTTTGCCTGTGTGACTGCGTTCTTCTTCTAAATTAGTTACTTAGGTACTTGGGAGTTATATTGGGCCTTCTCGGTTTTTCTTGTATCGGATTAGCTAAGTCTTTTTGATAACTCTGTGAAATCTCTTATACGCTCCTACTTATCTGCAATAGTTGCGGCTTGCGGCCTGCAGTTTCATCCGCATAAATCTCGATCCCGTGGGAGTATCGGGAGGAAAAGTATTCTATGTCCTTATCCATGGTCTACTCATCTGCTAAATATCATTCAAATCCGTTCTGCCGTTTTGCGTGAAATCGTAAAAAACAAACATACATCATCATCGAAATGGTTGGTTGTCTGTGTGGTGCGCCGGACTTAAAGAATTGCACCACCCCTTACTTCCCGTGGGTGTCGTAAAAGGCGACAAAGGGTCTTACCGGAGAATGGGCAGCAGCGTTCTCTATTTATTCCACCATTATACCATACTGCGATCGCCAACCCGCCTGCCAAGCGTGGCGATTAAGGCAAACCCCCCCCAAAATTGGGGGAGGCCTATGTCCAGCAGTGGACGTCTATCGGCTGAAACGACGAACGACGACATCATCATCATCGTTTGCCTAGCCTTTTCCCAACTATGTTGGGGTCCGCTTCCAGTCTAACCGGATGCAGCTGAATACCAAAGTTTTACATGCAGCGACTGCCTATTCTGACCTCCACAACCCAGTTACTGGGTAATACGATACCCCTTGGTAAGACTGGTTGTCAGACTTTCGGGCTTCTCATTACCCTTCTACTACTGCTTCTGTAAAAAACAAACATACAAAAAATCAAATCTTTTCTCTTTATTATAATACTAGCTGTGCCCGCGACTTCGTCCGCGTGGAATAGTGACTTTTCGGGCAGCATATTTTAAATTACATATACCGTCTACAGACCGGGCATTTGCTGTCCGAACCCTAGAACTCAGGCGAATTTCAGTGAAAGTCTCAGACTCTAGTGCTTGAGCTTCACGATCGGCAGTGAGACGTATTTCTCGTTCTTCCTGAGACCGAACATTTGCTGTCCGAACCCTCTGAGAACTCAGACGAATTTCCCTATCAGTGAAAGTCTCAGACTCACGCGATAGTGTATGAGCTTCACGATCGGCAGTGAGACGTATTTCCCGTTCGTCCTGTGTCTCCTGGGATCAAGCATTTGTTGTCCGTACTCTCTGGGAGCTCAGGCGGGTTTCCCTGACAGCAAAAGTCTCAGACTCACGCGATAGCGCGTGAGCTTCGCGATCGACAGATAAACGTGCCTTTCGTTGTTCCCCGTTTTCCCTATTTTGAGTTGTCATCATTCGAGAACGATTTGAACTCAGTCGAGATTCTCGCTGAGTCGAAGTTTCTGCAGCACGAAACCTAGCCTGGTGCAGAGAGCCTTTTGCCTCACGACCTTCCTCAGATTCCTGTGATCGAACTAATCTCATCCTTTTAGCATTTCTGCTACATTGGGAGAGGTTGGATCTTCTTCGAGGCATTCTTACAATAAAATAGTACTTACTACTTAACACACAGTTATTTAGTAAACACGTACTATCGTAAACAATTAATTATAAATACTTACAGATTATTATACAGTCTAAAATTATCACAGTTTAAGTAATAAGTGTTAAGACGTGTAAACCAAACGTCATTATCATCATCATTTCAGCCGATAGACGTCCACTGCTGGACATAGGCCTCCCCCAATTTTTGGGGGGTTTGCCATAATCGCCACGCTTGGCAGGCGGGTTGGCGATCGCAGTATGGTATGGTGGTGGAATGCATAGAGAACGCTGCTGCCCATTCTCCGGTGAGACCCTTGGTCGCCTTTTACGACACCCACGGGAAGTAAGGGGTGGTGCAATTCTTCTACACAGACAAACGTACTAACTTTATAAAACAAAAGAATTGCTAGAAAAAATAATTACTAACCTAAGCTAATGAACTTATACTTAATAAAGAAAATCAAGAAAAGAAATGCCTAACCTATACCAAATACTTATAATATGTATTTATATACAAACCCTAAATACAAATTAAGATAAGTATACCGAAAATCAGGGAAAGAAATGCCTAACCAATAATAAATGCTTACAATATTTATTTACAAAACCCTAAATAAAAATTAAGATAAGTAAATACCCAAAAATCAAGGAAAGAATCGCCTAACCTATACCAAATACTTACAAAATTTTAAAGAAAATTAAGAAAAAGAACCTAACCTACAAACCCTAAAATATAAATAAATGAAATATGCAAACAGTCAGTATTCAAGTGAATCGCAGTAATCGAATCCAACTATTCGCCTACACTCTCCAGGATACGTGCGTTCGCTACGAATAACTGAATCCTTATGGCAGCGGCGCGTTTTCTTTTGAAATGGTCATCTCGCAGTTCAACCTGAGGGGTTGTCGACTGCTTAACCTGGCTTTCCTGTGGATGCCTCAATAAATTAAAGCCTCCAGCCAGGGCATAATACACAACTTAACTACACAATATAAACTTAAAAACTAAGCGACTACACGCTAAGGGCACCCCCTGTGGGGTACGGACCTCGGCTTAGGGCGTCGAGTAGGGAGAGGGCAGCAAGGGACAGGCTGGATCGGAATTATGGCAGCGGCGCGGCTCTTAGCGCGCTTTATACAAGGTGTAACGGAAAGGGGGTATCAACCCTGAAGGAGGTGAATGTGCTCATGAAACTGAACAAATTTCCCCAAAGAACATAGGTCGAAATATGAAAAAATTTTGGACCTCCCATAGTAATAGTAAATCATTGATGTGCTATTACTATGGGAGGTCCAAATTTTTTTTTTCATCTTCATTCACCTCCTTCAGGGTTGATACCCCCTTTCCGTTACACCTTGTATATATAGCCACGGACGCGCAGGCGCGAGGCGTTTACGTACTCTGATAGAATACCTTAACAAATGTTCGCCGTGATTCTTTAAATTGACATAACTTTTTTATTTATGAACCGATTGACATGAAATAAACACTAAATGTTAAGTGAAGCTTACTACAATATATTAGTGAAAACCGCATCTAAATCGAATAAGCCGTTTCTGATATTAGCGTGCACAAACACAGCAGACAAACAGACAAACAGACAAACAGACGAACAGACAAACAGACAAAAAAAAATTAATTACAATTTCGGGTTCGGCATCGATATAATAACAACCCCTGCTACTTTTTTTTAATATATTTCCATTGTACAGACACCACTATTCTACAATTTTATTATATGTATAGATTCGTTTAGATAGATCGAAAGTCAACTTTTGTAATGTTCCGTGTTTTTACCTGGCAAAGTAAAATAAAAGCCATGCAAGCCATAAAGCGAGCCTTTATGCGAGTGATGCCGTACTCTCTCTGAATGGGAAAAACAATTTTCATCTGAACCTAAAAATGTTACAGCATGTCATATCCCGCTTTTGTTGCCTAACAACGATTCAGTCGAAAGGACAGGAAAGCTTGAGTTTTAGTAGCTCTGTTGTGAACGCATACTGTTTTTTCAGTGTTTCTTTACTAAACTGAAGAGAGAAACAACTGAATTTCATGGAAGTACCAACAAGCCTTGAATATAAATTTCTGAATACATTTATGCAGCCAGAAAACAATGAAAGGAAAATAATAATAAAATTCCGTGAAAGGAATTACTATTAACTGACTGTCAAACGCATAATTTATTACTTTTGCAAATTGACTGCCAACTAAAATTGTCCGTATATTAAATCACTACTGTCATTCTATGACAGTTGTACGAAATGGCTATTAAGTTTTATTAATTATATTCATTTATTTCAGGTAAATAACACCCATCAATGGCACACGTATAAAATCAAATAAAATCAGATAAATTCAAATTAAATAAAATCAAATACCTGTAACAAATAAAAACAGCAAATTGGAGTAATGTGTCAGTTTGATAAACTGACACATTACGCCATATATCTTATTACCAAATAAGTAATAACTGGTATATCTGATACCAAATAAGTACTGGTAGGTCCTCTTAAACACTCAAAATCATTTGATTATAATTATAGATTACAATGAAATACAAAATTTACCTATATATCAAATCAGTTTTGATAGTTAGTGATTGCCGGCGCAGTCCATGGCATTAATTGAATTAAGTAGTAGTTTCACGCCCCAGTCCCGTGGTCTTAGTTATGAATAGAACACCACATCACCTCGTGTCTCGTGAGGCTCGTAAATGGCGACTCTGAGTACATAATGGGAGTGTAATAGAAAGCAGTAGTCCCATGGGTTTTCCTGAATTGCTAATACTTACGTAGTTAGTAATAGTGTGTTTATTAGGGTTCCGTAGCCAAATGGCAAAAACGGATCCCTTATAGATTCGTCATGTCTGTCTGCCTGTCTGTCCGTCTGTCTGTCTGTCTGTCTGTCTGTCTGTCCGTCCGTATGTCACAGCCACTTTTCTCCGAAACTATAAGAACTATACTGTTGAAACTTGGTAAGTAGATGTATTCTGTGAACCGCATTAAGATTTTCACACAAAAATAGAAAAAAAACAATAAATTTTAGGGTTCCCCATAGGTTTTTTATTTTTTATTGTTCTGAATGACTAGTATGTATTTTAATATTTTTATTTAAATGACATGTGTGTGTATTTTAATATTTTAATTTTATTTATTTTTTCAATTATTATATCAATTTTATTTTTTATGTATTGTTAATGTAATGGACTTTGTCTGAAAAATAAATGAATTATTATTATTATTATATAGGTACTTAGAACCGAAACTCGAAATTTTTTTATTCATCAAACCCATACGTGTGGGTATCTATGGGTAGGTCTTCAAAAATGATATTGAGGTTTCTAATATCATTTTTTTCTAAACTGAACGGTTTTTTACTTTACTGTAAGCTGTAGAAATGTGGATTTCAAGATGACAAATTATTGCATAGATTAGCTACTGGTAGTGTGGTATGCAGTAATTAAAATTACGGGTCGGTATTCCCCCATTCAACTACTTAATCACAATATTATGCTTTTGCTAGGAAGGAGCGAGTCCTCGTCAACAGTGCGCAAACGACTAACTTTTCCTGTAAATTTTCCCACAGTGGTTCAAAATTAAACTCAACCAAATTCATTTTATATAATTTCATAAAAGTTAAATTCTAACGTTAACTTGCTTGAATTTTACCCGTTGCGAGTTTCCCGCATAAAAAACGTTGTTCAAATGTAGGACTGAGAACGTTTGGAAAAAATGTGTGAAAACAAAGTAAAATTGTGTAACTGGTAGTTTTTGTTGTTCGAAACGATCCAAATCTGTTATCGGAATTGCGGTATCTGTCCTTCCCTACCAGGAATATCGATTTTAGGTAGGCTTATTTTCTACAAGGATATTTTTTGTAACAGCCCAAAAACGGAACGTCAGATATAGCGGACTAACTTTTGATGTCTTCAAGTTAAAATCAAATCGAATTTGGTTGTAATAAATTAGTAGCTAACCTTACCTATTTTTTGGGCTAACTTGACCAGATTATAGTGTCAACTTGACAATAGTTCCCATCAATCTCCATTTAGTTGTTTACAATTATTATTTTGAAGGCAGAGTAGCTACGTACTCACTGACTGGAGATCCTTCGATATACGCTAGGCGACTGGCGAAGGCGGCAAGCGCGCAGTGCGGCCGGTTGCGAACATTCTACAGCGTTCTTGTTACTTCGCTACTCGCAAGGTGACTCGCTACTTCGCTAGGCTCTAGGCGCTAAGCAAGCCACGACAGAAAATATGAAATGAGAATAGTTTATATCAAGGAAATACTAAATTGACCTGATCTCACCATCGCATGATTTTTTATTCCGTTGGTGTAACTGCTGTATGGCGTTCCAATGGGAGGATAAATAAATAATAAATAAATCGCCCTTTTACCACCGGACAACCAGACGTACTGCAGCGTACCATCCGCACTTGGTTGACATCCCCTGGAGTCGTACTCAGCGCTTCTCCTCCACTTTTATTATGCGCACAACCAAAGTGTGGAACTCTCTGCCGGCATCTGTGTTCCCTCCCACATTTAACCCGTCTGTCTTCAAAGCAAGAGTGAACAGGCATCTTCTGGGCACGCTCATTCCATCATAGACCTCATCTATCGCTTACCATCAGGCGTGATCGGGGTCAAGAGTGGGCCCATTTAATAATAAAAATAAATAAATAGGTACACAAGCATTAAATATATTAGAAATTTAAATGATTAAACAAATAAAAAGAGATAATCCAATTCATTTACCTTTGATCATTGGATGGAACAGAATATATATATGTATATAGTAGTGTACATATCGCACCCCGAAAAACCTGAATTTTTAGAAAAGCGAAATTATACTCACGGATTTGTTAACGAGTCTTTATTCTTGCACAATTATTTATGTGATCAAAATTATACAAAACACTTACAAAAAATATGTCTTATTGACATACGTTGTTTTACAATTTTCCTGAAAAATAACCTGAAAATTCCTGTAAATCTTTTTTGAGTTGTAACCCTATTTTATCGGAAGTGCGATATAGTATAGTGCGGCTATATTCACTTGTGTAAAGCCCAAAACCCAAAACCTATCAATAAACCCAAAATAAACCCTCAAAAGAATAATCACCTCATTTAATGTAGGTTTCAGGTTCAAAAAATATTAAAACAACGTTAAATAAGAGTTTAAAACAATGCATGAATGTGACGTGTCAACGGAAAGTCGGAGGTATCCCGAGGTGAAAATCGTTGCTCTCTCGTCATTTTCAAGCCATATGTTTTATCATTCCTTTCTTTTTGGAACCGTAGACCTCTACGGCTCCAAAAAGAAAGGAATGATAAAGCAGACTTCCACCAACGAACATACCTAAGTTCGTTGGTGGAAGTCTGCCTGGAAATGAACAACGTTTGTTTTTGTCGAGTCTGATCCTTTGCGATCACTTACGCTTTAGAATAAAAGCTATTATTTCAGTGATTTAATTTGAATGTAAAATACATAATTACATAAGTAGGTATAGGGTGTTGAAAAATTACGTTGTTTATTTTTTTTAAATTACTAGGTAGCAGTAGCGAAGGGTCAATTTTTGTAAGAGATAAGCCGGAGTAGATATCTTTAATATGATTATATTATTTGTCTATAGAATACTGACTGTGCCATTTTTCAAAGGGAAACCGGTAGGAATCGAGTTGTATGGAATCTTCCCCACTGCTAGGTAGGGACTTAGGGGTCTTTGCTAGTCGTCGTCGTCGTCGTTTCAGCCGATAGACGTCCACTGCTGGACATAGGCCTCCCCCAATTTGGGGGGGGGGGGGGGGGGGGGGGGGGGGGTTGCCATAATCGCCACGCTTGGCAGGCGGGTTGGCGATCGCAGTATTGTATGATGGTGGAATAAATAGAGAACGCTGCTGCCCATTCTCCGGTAAGACCCTTAGTCGCCTTTTACGACACCCACGGGAAGTAAGGGGGGTCTTTGTTAGTAGTGTGTGATTATTGGAATAAAGAAACTATGCCTTTGTTTTTGGTACGATAAACATTAGAATTTCAATTGAAAATGTTAAGTATATTCTAACCTACCGATACGAAAACATTGGAACATCGTATCTCATGAAAACTGTATGAAAGCATCTCCTGAAATACAATGCTGGGATTAGATATCTACTAAAATGTTGGCGCGACCTAGTTCAGAACTGAGAATAGAACCACTGTAGAAGATTAGTCTAGTCTTTTAAATCATAGGTTTAAGTTTAGGGGATCGTGGCGACGTAACAACAGCCGCCCAGATCGATCGACCAGGTTAAGCTGAGCTTGTTGAGGTTGGTCCGTGGATGGGTGACTATCTATAAATACAGAGACCCCTCCATGCCTCGGAAAGCATGTTAAGCGAAGTTAAAGTGTCAGAAGCCCGTATTACCCGGACACTGGGTTGTGAAGGTCAGAAAGGCAGTCGCTCCATGTACAATACTGGTATTCAGCTGCATCCGGTTAGACGACCCCAACATTGTTGGTAAAAGGCTAGATTGATTGACGTTGGTACACTTTTGCAAATCCGTTCGATTCGAGGATATTTTTAAAGATAGATGCAAGCGAAAATAAACTGCAACTTAATTACATGACAAAAATTATATAAACTCGAATGATCAAACGATATCCTTATTTAATACCTTTGATACGTAGGTAAGCAGGTACCTACCTATGTCTCTACTCTACGAATGATAATATTGTTGTTTACTTTTCCTCGTGCACTCAATAAACACACATAATATATGGTATTTGCCTCTATATTGGTACTGTCTCATTTTGTTGTTTTTTCTTAGGGCATTACGATAACATGTTGATTTCTTTATAGTTTCCTAGTACTATAATGTGTATTGTACTCGTAGTACTAAACAAATACAAGTGCAATGTAATTGTCCATTTGACAAATAACTTATTTCAAGCAACTGTAGGTAGATAATGCCTACCCATTGCAACACAATACCACTTTTATTTGTGAATAAAGCAATGTCAATAAACAGTAGTAAGCTACGTATTACTTTCCTATAGAAATAAAAACAATAAAAGATAATACAATATACACGTGCACCTTTGGTAAAACATATTTTGCTGTTTATTTCTTACAGCTGGTGTTGAATTGGTCACGCTCTCGGAAAACCTGATAAGTACGAATACTTTCCCTTGTAGGTACCTACTCTGCAAGAAGAAAAACGAAGCGAGAGGCATCCGAAGACAGATATGCCGTCGCTCAACCAACCTTGACATGAAAGGAAGGCGCACCAGGAAGGCTCAAACCTCACACAAAAACATATTGCAATAGGTAGGATTCCCTAATCCAAGAGATAAATTTAAAATAACGCTTTATAAATATTTGCTTCATGCTGCGATCAAAGCTGATAGTCCTATAAGTTTTCATAAAATGTTCCTAAAACGCTGCAAGCGAGTTCTTGAACACCCCATAACATTTTTATACCGTGTGTCTATAGGTACATGAGTGGGGAAAACGCTTTGACTCTTTATAGGGCCCTCAAAACCCCTTAGCTCCTACCCTCTTATCAAATGCTTTTTGCCTTAGCCACCCTGATTGTGACGAGAGCAAGCGCTCCCAATCGTATAATAATGAGTTTCGATGGAAAAAATTACGCCATTATTTTAGATCGATCCAGTACAGAGAGGTGAATTTGATCCTGATCGGTCAAATATGTTTCTGTGACCTTTTCTGTGTATTGGGGATTATCGTTCACTTTTGGTCACAAATACAAATAATAGATAAAAAATATGAAATGATGATGAAACTTCCTAAATACCTTGCATGTAGCATATGTGTAATAACAGTAACATGGATTATTTTACGAGTGGAGTATTTTTTATAAAAGGACAGAATAAGAAGCCGCTCTCTCTCTGGTCTTATCACGCGTGAATTTTCCTTATTACGCACAAAAAAATATCTGAAGTGTTGCAATTTTTTATTAAAAATATTATAGACAAGCGGTGCTATTGTTACTTCAGTCATTTCCATTCCTATCTCACGGGCGCTGTAAAGAGCTCCAAACGACGAATAAAATTTAAATAATGAACTCAAAATTATTTGTTGAGCTACGCTTATTTCTATAGGCAAAGTTGATAAATATCAGAAAATGACATTTAATTAAGTCGTTTACGTTTCAACAAAGGTTTTCTTTTAAAATGTTTTTCTTTTTTGTGATCATATTTTGGGCGTTTATAAGGTAAAGGTCTGCCGTTAAAGTTATATCGGCTAATTACGTAATTTAAACGTATAATAATGGTATAATTTCATGGTTCAGACACTTAAGTTGTGGTGTTGCCTAACATGATTGGAGTCGCAAAAATACAGAGCTATTTCAACAAAATGTTCACGTCACCTGTCTAAACGTAGGTATGTCCTCCATATACATTTATTTTTGTGTGCACAATGTATAATATATCACACGAAGTGAAAACTTTTCTCTAGCGAGGGAGAGACCGCGGTTATGAATCTAAGATGTTTTTCATGTAATTTTGATTTATGCTTCGGAGGCGATGGATCTGAAGGTTACGAAAATCTCACGACCCTTTTTACTTTTCGCAAAAACTCAAGATTATACTGACGTTTGTAACTTACGAGTATTGATGCTTTGTTTGTTGTCTTTGTTATTGACGTAAAATCTTCAACTCAGTCATTAGTATTTATAATATTTTTATTCTTCTAAGTACTTAATCAAGTCAGCTCTCGATTCGCGTGCGTGATTTATACCGACATATGTAGGATCTCATTTTATCTTAACAGTCTAAGAAACAGGAATGGTAAGATAAAGATAAACAACTTTTAATTAACTCAATTAATCTCTCTGTCTACATTTCAGATTTTTACTTTCTCATAAAAAAAACACTCGAATAAATAAAATGAAAGCGAACTGTATGTGTGAAATAAAAATCAAACGACCCACAATTGAGTACTAGATTACTAAGTATTCGCTCTATGCTCATGAAAGTCCTTTAATCCTTTTCAAGCTACAATTATTTTATTTAAAAAAATATTCATTGCTCTCATATCGCATCGTTTCATTCAATAAAGGCGACTTTATTGAATTCCTTTCTAATTAGTTTCCTGCGGTTCTTTTGAAGACCACGGAGTTGAAAAGGGGTTTCTTGTTAAGCATTATTTACGATAGATTCAATTCGATGAAGATGAGAGAACGTTTACCTAACTCAAAAAGTAATCTTCTCTTAATGACTTTTTATAGCGATTATAAAGTTTTCGTGGCGTGTTTATTATTAGGTATTATATAGTATGTAATGTTGGCACCCGCGTCGCGTCGGTGCGGTGGCTTCGAAAGCACGCGGCAACGTCTTATAATGTATGTGGCGAATTATACACGTTTATCATAACGCGTCGTAATACCATCGCCCCGCACACTCCTCATAAATATTATATTTATATCGCTACAGTATGGAAATTCCGGTCGCTATGTAATTAAATTTCAAGGCAATAGGCATCGTAAATTACGCTGTTTACATGCAGCTGAACGTTAAATTCGGTTTATTAACCCCGACTATGCAAATATTCGTCCTTTATTTGCATAGTTGCGGGATGAGCGCAGAAACTATCGATTGTAAACTTGATCTTAGCCTTGTTAAGTCATTAATACTGTATACCGGACTTAGTTACAGTCCCCGTAAAGTAGGGCGTATGGGGCAAACTTTGTGGAATGTGATAAGTTTGTGGACATAGTGCATTAAGTGAACCCGCATTATCCGAAGTAGTTTGTTTCTTAAGTGGTAAAAGGTTTGTGTTGTAAGCGATGGGAACACCGGTCAGATGAATGCGATGCGCTATCGACTCGCGTATTTATACTCGTAGAGGGAGGCTGCGGAAAGCGGACACAGACCAGACAGACACGCGGCGTCACGCGGTGTCACGCGCCCCCCGGGATACGAGCGCGATCTTTACATTGCCATTGCAAAAACTTTTTGATGTTGACTGTAAATATCATATATCAGTATAAATCCTTACACATCACGGGCGTAGCCAGGGGGAGGGTTTTGGGGGTTCAAACCCCCCCCGAAAAGTTCAGATATTAACATTCATAGAATCAAAATAAGAACATAACGAGTGAAAACAGACTGAACGGCTTGGCTCTCCTGAACATTCACTATGGGATAGAAATTGATGCGAATGAAGTAGTGGATTTATTTAAAAAGAAAAACAGAAGATTAATTTTGTAATATTCTGTGTTTCAGTGATAAACAGAGTGTTTGGTGCATCGTTTGCCAAATGGAATTGGCCGAAAGGAGAGGTCATTTGCTATCTCTTAAGGCCCAGTAACTCATTCCTTGTTACACCGGTTTTTTTTATTATGACTTTTCAATTTTTATTTAGATAAATACAAGAACTCTGCATTTAAGCTTAAATTAAAAAAAAAGTTATGAGTATAGCCTTCATATTTCATTTTAATTCTTATGTTTACTCTTGTATGGTCCTATGAAATTTAAAATTACTTGATAATAACATCTAGTTCCTTTTTAATAACTCAAAAAGTTTTTGAAAAAAGGAAAAATACACTTAACACTCAACTTTAAATTGCTGTAAAACTAAAAAACTAAATGCGATCGGGTTCTTCAAATTCTTTTAAAAAGTTCTCTAGTTTGTCCCCTTTCCAACGGTGTGCAATAAACCAAAAAAAATTAACTTGAAATAAAAAATAAACTTTTATTTAATAAGTACTTTATTATACATTTTGTTCAAATTGTCCTCCACTATTGCGTACACACGCGCAACATCTTCGTCTTATTCTGTAGTGGTGTGTAGACGTATTTCTGCTTTCGTTTTTTTTAATTAGGTAAGTACTTATTACATTACATAGGTACGCAATTTTTTTTTACAGCAATTTTTAGTTGAGTGTTAAGTGTATTTTTCCTCTTTTCAAAAACTTTTTGAGTTATTAAAAAGGAACTAGATGTTATTATCAAGTAATTTTGAATTTCATAGAACCATACAAGAGTAAACATAAGAATTAAAATGAAATTTGAAGGCTATACTTATATATTTTTTTAAATTTAAGCTTAAATGCAGAGTTCTTGTATTGTTCTAAATAAAAATTAAAAAGTCATAATAAAAAAACCGGTGTAACAAGGAATAAGTTACCTTAAGAAATAGCAAATGACATCTCCTTTCGGCTAATTCCATTTGGCAAACGATGCACCAAACACCCTGTATAACAGAACGTTATTTTTTTTAGCTCATAGTTTATATTGTCCCACTGCTCGAAAAAGGCTTTTTTTTTTTTGCGGATGGGATATCATCAAATGACTCCTCCCGCTCTGGGTGGAGCGGAAGGGAGTGTCAGACTCTTACTGACTAAAACCCACCCGTGTTCCTTCCTTAGCCCTTTATGTTCCGCGCCAGCGGTAAACCTTTCGGACAATCCCGCTGACCCAGCAGGCTTCGGCCCTAAGGGGCCCCTCCTCGATGCTGACATCTCTTTGAGGCGCGCGTGGAACACGTACGCGCCCCCCGGCACGGGCCTGGTCCTGATCGGACGGTGAGCTACCCATTACTTTCCGCCCGCAGGCCCGCGCTTACGGTGGCCGGGAGTCATCACGCGGCTCCCGACGCCGGGGGCGTCCCCCGCGGCGGCTGAGACGGGAGGCTCTCTCTCTGAACCGTCCCGCCACCTCCTTCGCTAGCATGACTGCTTCGCAGAACGAGGTGAC
Source organism: Mesoligia furuncula (assembly GCA_916614155.1). Lineage (NCBI taxonomy): Eukaryota > Metazoa > Arthropoda > Insecta > Lepidoptera > Noctuidae > Mesoligia > Mesoligia furuncula. The sequence goes on from OU744798.1 coordinate 13,378,402, forward strand.
TGCCTCCCACTCCCTCTCGCCCCGGACCATGGCTTACACCAGGGCCGGACGCGAGAGGTCGCCGCCGCTGCCGATCGCCTCTACGAGGACACGGCGGTGCTCCGCCCAAGCGGGGCAGACCTCCACCGTGTGCTCCACCGTGTCCTCTGGGCGATCCTGTCAATGGTGACACCCGGGCGTTTCCTCCCGCCTGAGGATGTGCAGGAACCTCCCGAAACTTCCGTGTCCGGTGAGGACCTGCGTCAGGCGGTATACCGCCACGGCGCCCTCACCTATAGGTGAGGGCGCCGTGGCGCCTCTCTAGCCACTCCTCAAAGAGGGGTCTTATCGCCGCTATCGCGGCGTGCCCTGCGCTCGAAAAAGGCTTCCCCTAATTCTTTCGAGGAGATTTTTTCTGTATGTATTTTTCACATGTTTAATATTTTTCTTTTATAAGGGTTATTTTGTGTACTTTTAGGCGTTTTATTTTCTTGAACCCCCCCCGAAACTAAAACCTGGCTACGCCCGTGTTACACATACTTAGTATAAATCAAAGTCGCCAAAATGTCTGTACGCGTATAACTTCCGAATGGCTGCACCAAATTGATAATTATTTTTTGTTGTAAGTATTTGGTGTTGCTAGGACAAGGTTTATATGTATAAAAAAAAATTTCGGAATGTCGAAAAAAAAATTGCACCAGTGCGAATCTGGGGCGGGCCGCTAGTTATAAATAAAGCAAAGTGCCCCCGCTGCCGCGCCGCGTCTACGCGTCTGTCTGGCAGTTTGAACGCGATAAACTCAAAAACTGGCCAAGTGCGAGTCGGACTCGCCCACGAAGGGTTCCGCAGCACAAGGCAAAAACTCCGAAAAAAACACCTTTGTTGTATGGGAGCTCCCCTTAAATATTTATTTTATTCCGTTTTTATTTGTTGTATTTGTTGTTATAGCGCCAACAGAAATACATCATCTGAGAAAATTTCAACTGTCTAGCTATCACGGTTCATGAGGTACAGCCTGGTAACAGACGGACAGACGGACAGTGGAGTCTTAGTAATAGGGTCCCGATTTTACCCTTTGGGTACGGAACCCTAAAAACTATCAAATAGATTTTCATACGATTTTTACCAATGGACGGAGTGAATTTCATTAAAGTTTTGTGTAAATTGGAATTCGGTAATTGTGTAAATGTCGGAAATATTATGCTGACTGGGAACTTTACTAGCGTGCGCCGCGTAAACCAATAGTTATACCTATTAAAAAAAAATTAAATGGGATATTTTTCGACATCCACGCGGGCGATGTCGCAGACAAAAGCTAGTGTATAAAACAAACACATAACACATAAACATGAAATGCGTTCGTTGGTAAGCGCATCACTCGAGAACGACTGGACAGATTTGTTTATAAAAAAAAAAAATGAAATTATAGGTTCGAAGGTAAAGAAAAGTTGCCCAGAAAATTTTAAAATACTTACAGGAAATACTGGAAGTCCTTCTATGGGATTTTTGTATTTACTGGGACGGGACAACTTTTGTCGGATCAGCTAGTAGCCACAAATTCAGAGAGATCAATAAGTATACATATAATATAATAATAATGGTGTGTGTAGGTGTTTTACAGCCACAAAAGAAATTCTACATATAAGTTTGTATTTAGCAATGAATTTAAAATTGAACAGTGAATATAGTGCGGACTTATATTGAAATACCGCCCTGCTGGATATAACAGTCTATCAACATGTTTAATAGATTTTAATTTTAAGTAAATAACAAGTTTAGTTGTTTAAACATAAATTGGCATGATTAATTAATAAAATTAAAGTTCCAGAACCTCATACCCTTACAAATAATACCTCAGTTTAATTTCTATCAGAAGTTTCAAGGGCAATTTGAAAAGCAGTGTCAGTTCTGCGTATAATATTATAAGCTAGGATAGATAGGGGGCGCGCGGGGGAACCTCGGGGCGCGCAGGGCGGCAGTCAGCGACGCGCCGCGCCCGGGCCACCCGCCCGTGTACCCAAGCTTTACGTAACGATGCCGCCGAGCTGATGGCCGCGCTCGTGTGGTGGCTGGCGGCCACCTGCCTGCTCCGCGCCGCCACCGCCGGCAACCCCGACGCCAAGCGCCTCTACGACGACCTCCTCTCCAACTACAACAAACTCGTCCGGCCCGTCGTCAACACCACCGACGTGCTCCGAGTCTGCATCAAACTCAAACTCAGTCAACTCATCGACGTCGTAAGTGTTACTTTCGTCACCTGTGCCCTACGCCGCCGAGTCCCCTGTGTAAACACTTAGTCAAACGACTCTGATATGCATACCCACCAGACTGACCTACATCGAAGACAGTCGAGGGTGCAGTGTGGACGCATACCTTGCTTGCACTTGCGCGCCGCATTTGGAATTTAAATAGACGTGAATTGCATCAACGCCTCAGGCTACGACCCAGTTTTTTCAAATACATAGCTCAGTTAGAATCCTTTGTAACTGCTGATAATGGGTATATAATGTAGCAAGTGTCGTATTCACACCTTCCCTGCTACCCAGGCTGGGCGCCCCTCTGTCTCCCTCCTTATGTATTTCAAATCAGATCCCATAAATCACCCGTATAAAAGGAATTGTATTTCTTCCGATATTTATTCAATCGTCCTTCGTGGCTATAATGCTCACGAGTCTTTTGTCGAGGTAATTACCCACATTTCGTATGTTCTGTGTGTAATGTACATAACGTGTGATATTATTATGTAAGCTATTCAAGTTATGGCTGAAATTATGAGACTGTATTACAAATTTCAAGTACCTAATTATCTCACGCATAACGTTTTGTGTAACCACTTTGTAACTTTTTATTGCTTGAAAGTGAAAATGTTTTCATCAATCAACTAATAGTATCAATGAAGGATCTAATCAATCACGTAAAGTGGCTGGGTCGTTAAACTATGTAAATACATACATATAAGCGCTCGCTCTTATGTCATGGTTTTCACTCTTATGGGAGCCCCCATAAGAGTGAAAACCATGACATTCCATTCCATCCAATTTAACTGATAACATTCTCGAGTGTTGACTTAATAAATGAAAGCATCACATTGTTTCTGACAATTAAGTATGAATTATTAGAGACGTTCAAAATATTAATTATCCATCAAGCAATTTTTATGTTCCGATTTATAATTGGCAAATAAACAAATTCTTGACTCCGGATGGGAAAATAGCAAATACGCATGATGGAATCTAGTGAATATCTAGGTCAATGTTGCTTTGGCTGCCTTTGATTTTTCATTTACTTTTTGAGCAACTTACGTTATCATCGTAGCCTTATCTTTTGAAGACGTTTATGAGACTCAGAACTTAACAATTAGGTTCCTATAAACATACCTACTAGGTACTAGATGGTGTTACTTGAAATATGAAGACAGTACCTACTGTCGATTTGGGTAACCGAAGCTCCATAAATAAATAGTCATACACGACAAAATATTGGAAAAGAGGACAAATATATCTAGAGCTCGTCCCTTATATTAAATTCTTCATAAAGAACCCTTGTTTTTAACGAAAATCAATTATTAACAACAGCCTGCCGCAGCCCGCTATATCAAAGTAAATGAGAAAAGTCTTTGAGCGGACTTTCTCCGGAAATTAGCAAACTGTACCACCGCCTACAATATCTGCCAAGCCCGTAACCGCATACTCGATATCAGCAGTAACAGGAGTGAATTGACCACTATTATTGCGAACACGTCGACCAAGATTATTGAATTCTGGACGCAGATGCCGACGATGTGGTTTGCATCATTTGCACCAATCACGGATTAGGATTTAGGACGTCATGAGATTGAGAACAATGGCGGGCGGAGTTTGTCATGGTTGGTTAGACTGCATGACGAAGGAGATACTTCGTAGTAAATGATGTAACCATCACTTTATTAAAAATATGTCTACAGACCCCGTTAACCTAAAATGCCAATAGAAAACTCTGTCACGTGAAGAAAGCTGCAGATACAACTAGTTAAAAAATAAGAGTAAAATCTTGATAGCACTTTCAAAGCTTATGCAAGATTTTATAAAATAGCCTTAGATAAACTTAATAGGTTTAATGAGGCCTTATAAGGGTGATTTGAAAAGGAAGGTTTCAAAAGAGAGTCCTTGAAAACGCGTTGTTTGGAGCATAGTTCACTTATTGGTTGACTGGTAACGTAAGTTGCTCTCTAGTAAATTGTAGTAGTAAATATAAGAGAGTCAACTTGAAATAAAAGACGTTTTATCTTTACTGTGTCTGCCGTTTGAATGATTTGGACACTTTTCCAGATAATTGATATTTAAACGTTTTGCAAGCTTGGTTTGCGCAAACACAATTAATTTTTTTTAACAAACGTTTAAGCACCTTACAATATGAATCTACCTATCTATGCCTTTATATTTCACGACTATCTTCTGCCCGCGACGTCATCCGCGTGAAATTTCTTGATGACCCGACCCACTCCGTCGCAACGCATCGCGTGTCTGCGCTTAGTTTTCGCTTAGCGTTCTTTCTGATCTTTTTGTTTTTGCTCAGCCCGTAAATTTGACTTAATTTTTTTTTCTTATCAGGTCTTTTTTTTTTTTTTTGCGGATGGGAAATCATCAAATGACTCCTCCCGCTCTGGGTGGAGCGGAAGGGAGTGTCAGACTCTTACTGACTAAAACCCACCCGTGCCTTAGCCCTTTATGTTCCAGGCCAGCGGTAACCCTTTCGGACAATCCCGCTGCTTATTAGGTCCTTGCGTGATGGTAGCCTATAGGCTTGCTCGAGAATTGGGCTACCAAATGCAAAAAGATTTTTCCAAATCCGATCAGTTGTTTTGCAGATTAGCGTCTCAAAACAAACAAACTCTTCAGCTTTATTATTAGTATACCAAGAAGATGATACCTATAGATAAAGTGCTCATATACCTAACAAATAGCTTAAGCTTTTACATAATATACGAGTACATATAGATAGAGAGCTCATATAACAATTAGCCTAAACCTTTACATAATATACGAGTACATATAGATAAAATGCTCATATAACAAATAGTTTAAACCTTTACATCTTCATAAAATAACTAGAAATGCATTGATTGCCGATTTAAATACATTGATTAACATAAATACATTAATAATCCGAAATTAATGATCGGGATTTCGAAATTACCTTTCAATTTACGGTTTACATTTCACAGTATTTAGTCCACACTAGGATTTCATGAATTGAGGTCGAACGTCCAGCCAGCCGGTGATGCTCGTACGGTAATAATATCCGACTTAGTTTATGTACATTTTGGACCTCGATGATTGCAATCTAATTATTCATATTTGAGACTAAACGATATTGGCTGTTACGTTACATCCATGCCTGAGGGATTAAGTATAATGGACATATTTTCTGTGCTGTGATGGAATTATGTCCAAAATTTCATGGTTGCTAATTTAATTGCAATACTCAGTGACACCCACAAAGTGACTTGCCATAAAATCGGAAGTACAAGCAAATCTAACAAAACAATAACATAGTTATCCTTCTAATTTATTAAGCCAAAGCGGAAGTTGATAAATAAATAATTTTTGTCAAAAAATGTAATAATATTTGGCAAAGAGCTATTGTATTGTTTTCGTGACAAATAAACATATCGGGAGGGGAGAGTGAGTGAAAGACAGATGAAACTTGTGATTTCCCCAGACGACAACATATGGACATGAGCATCAAGCTTAACGTCTGTAAGTTACTATCGATACGCGTGCTCAGTTTTTTCTCCTATAATCAATATCGATGGAACGTCTCAAGGCGTTTTCTTTCACCCGAGACAAGGATAGTTTTCAAACATATTTGACATCTACCATAGTAATTTGGGTATTGGATCGCACTCTACGTGTCTATTCGATTTCGTTTGTTTTTTCTTTTTGTGGTTTACTAACTTAGTTCTTAAAAGGAAATGCGGATCGGTCGTTTCTCCATACTCTCGCCTGTTTTCTTTCTGGTTAGTGACCATAAAGCAATGATTTCTTACAGATGAATAAATATTAACTATAGTCCGATTTTTAATTAGCTGGAGTAAAATGACACTTCTTAATAACTCATTTCGGACTGAGTTTAGAGATATGTAGGTATGTCAAATAAGTTTCGTTTGTTACACTATTCTGTACTAGAAAAACAAGATTTGGTTGATGGCCGCGAAAAAACGAAAAGACGCCAATTTCAGTCATTTAAGTAACACATAAGCTGTCATTTTACTCCAGCTAATTAAAAATCCGACTATACTTGTATGTCCCTATGTTTTCCTTTTTTAAAGATGCATTATTTTTATAAGCACTAGAACCCTCAAAAATGCCGATTTAAGCCGCTGTCAACAGAGGCCAAAGGTACAAATTTGACAACTACTAATGAAAAAAGAAAAACATAGGGTATTATGTCCTTTTTATTCAGTTTATGAAATATCTTTTATATTGGTCCAATATTGGAGGAGGAAATAGGCGAGAGCCAAATCTCGAATTACGACTTTTTACTTGAGGCTTTTTAGAAAGTCTCTCCGACCCCATTTCCTCTTAAGTATCTACTTACTCATTCAAATATGGATGCTCTGTGAATACAGTTAATATATAATATTCCTACTACTGGGACACAGGCTTCCTTCCAGAAGGAGTGGGCTATAACCTACCACGTGGGCCCAGTGCGGGTTGGTAGAAGTCACATGTCTTCGATTTTTTGATAAATGATTTTATTTTTGTAAGTAGGTTTGTACAAACACTTTTACACGTCAATCATGTTTTTTTTAAAACTAGATGAGGTCCTATCTGACTTCTTTGAGAAGAAAGGCCGAAACAAACTCAGAGGACTCTCTTTTAAAGTCCAGACATAATCTTGGTCAGGTTTGGTTCTAGAACATGCCGGTTTCCTCACGATGTTTCCTTTTACCGTTTTGAGAGCAGTGATGTTGAAATTATTTGCACAAAGTAAGCGCCTGCCTGGGTTTGAACCTACGACCTACAACTTGTAAGTCGTGTGTGGTAGCAAAATTATAAATTATTCCGTAACTATCCGACAAGAAACAAAGTTTTTCTGTAGCTCCTTTGGCTTAAAATTACCATACGTAGGGGGAATCTCAGTTACCTGAAACTGTGTGGTTGAGATTATTAATTATGAAGTCAAACAATAGAAGCAGATTTGCTCAAGCGGTTAGGGTAATAGTGCGGCCGTCGCACCGCAACGCTTTGTCATTAGGGGCTCAGTCAGGTGGCCATAAGCGTCAGTATCGCAACGCCAATCCCTGAACAATGGCGGCGTCGTCCACAGCCGTCATCTCGCCCACACGTGACTCCAACACAACGTCTACTCACGTCCGCGGATAATGGGCTTATTCATGAATCCGACCATACGGATATTATTACATATCTTTCTGTTACTTTAACGGGAAGTAACGAGATGACCCTCATTTGAGCGGGAATGATAGCCACGGAGGCTGTAAACTTTTGTAAAGTACTTTATCTAAAAATAAGTACCTATTATCTACGACTGTCTTTTTGTACGACCCTGTAGGTACACACTGTGCCTAGGTACTCATTGTGATTCATTTTCAGTAGGTTTATTTTTAAAAAGTGTTTACATTAGCAAAAAAAAACCTTCCCCTCCATGTAAACCTAGTCTTAGAATTCAATTATGTGTAACAACAAAACAACAATTAAAGTGTCCTGGGACTTTTCTTCTGGGAAATCAGAACATGTTTGGTTTCGCATTGCTAATAAGTTCGTATCCGTGGTAAACTTTCTTAGTTCAAGTGAAAATGAAAAAATAAAAGAGAATCGAGACCCGAGGTCGAGGGTTTACGTGGAATTTTATATTTGTGTTGTACACAAAGACAAAAGCTTACTGTTTAGACAGACAAGAGCAATAAGACAGTCAGCTGATGGAATCGGCAATTATGAAATTAAGTAATTTTCTGTGTAGTAAATACGATTAGCCGTGGCCGCAGCTGTGGTGACCTGCAATACAGGTTTTTATATAAACCTACATCAGGCACCAGTCTCTCACAAAGTTAGCTCCTTTTTCGTGCACTACTGTCAAAGTTTAGCATTAAGTTCATAACTTGTGTAGAGAGAATAACCGTTTTATATTATTATTACTAGCCAATTTTTCCAAGCCATTCCATTAATACTGCTTTTTCAGAATTCAATGGATATTTTATTCCACACATTCTTTTTTGCTATGAAAGCAGAGATGTATCGAAGAAACCGATAAACGTTTAAAAGTCACGTTTGCTATCGCTTTTTCATCCGATACACCTGTCACCTACAGGCTAACCACAGACAATATACTTTGCGATATTTTTTTTACATGAACTAAACAGTTCTAAAAAAGAAAATTCCTTTTCTAAAATCAAACTGCTTCGTATTCTCCGGATAGACAAGGTGATTTAAAAATGGAACAGAATTTGTTTAAAATTTCAATAAATTCTCGAGAATTTTTCCGGAAGATGTGTGTTACAGGCACTGACCTCTATAATACAAGTACGCTGGACTGCAGACTATGGATGACAGATTGAAGCCATTTGATTTTCGCCATTTTGGCGCTGATAGCAATGTGAAGGGACCATAGAACTAATATTAGAGATGGGATATATCCTACGATAAAAAAATACTTTTATGAATTTTATCGATCGTTATAACCACTGAGAGTAATTTATTACTTAAGAGAATAATATCGGATCACTCCCAGTTATTTTTATGCTTCATTTTTAAGTAATAGTGTAATTGCTCTGCAACATATTTTTAATGTAGTGTGCATTTATTCCGATTGGATTACAGAATATCTAGGTTCCCAAATATATATTTTGAATGGACACTGATTTAAAGACGAGTTATGAGAAAAATAAGTTTTCTATAGAAATTTGAAATGAGAGGTTTTTCTTTTGAGTATTAAAAAAAAAACTTAGTTTCCAAGAACCCTGAAGATGGCGTTGAACTGACTACGTTTCTAGATGCCAAAGTCAAAACGCTTGGGAAAAAAAACATTGCGTCACGTCATATACGCTCGTTGAGTGACAGTTTCGTTTGCTTTCGTTTTACGATCTCAAAATTACATCCAAGTGAATTATTAAAAAAATTATGTGACGTTCCGTACCTTGCATTAACTTACCAAGTTCAGCGCCATCTATCCAGCGACTAGAGAAGCGTTAAAAAAAAAAGAAAATCCCTCATTCACTCTCGTCTTTATATCAGAGTCCTTTCAAAATATATATTTGGGAACCTAGATATTCTGTAATCTAATCGGAATCAATACACACTACCTTAAGAATATGTTTGAATTACAAATGATTTTGGTATTACATTCTATCTGAAAATTCATTAGGGCGCGGTCAGATCGCACGCTATAAACTAGTGGATAGTGTCCTAGTAAGGTTATAGCGCATGACGGTCAGATCAGTGAGCTTTAAATATGAGGATAGGCTTAGAATTTAGCCTAAAAACTACTATGGTTGAGCTAATATCTCCTGGCTCAACTACACTAGTTTTACAATCTGAACTGGGGTCACATTAGTTCGCAATATGAACTAAAAACTATGTTGCCATTTCGCTCTAACCTAGTAAATCAAATGGCAGCTGTATTCTTCGTGACTTTGTGTTGTTTGTGTTGTCACTTTTGGTGTTCAATTTGGAAGAATTGAACCATGTAGGAAACAAAAAGCAACAAACAGCGTCCATACAAATTCAAACAAATTCACTCAAATTGAATGCCTAAAGTGAACCTTGTAATATTACCATGTAGTCATTACTAGCGGAAAGGAGAGGGATTTCATTTTCATTATTGCGTGCGTACTAATGGAAAAAAACACAAGAAATAACAAAGTCTAAGTCAAATAATTTATTTCAAATGAAATAGACACTTTTGAACGTCATTATTTTATTTCAAATAGGTACATAGGCACTTTTGAACGTCAAACATACAATAAAATAGAATTGATTCTAGTCTTCCAAAAGGCCGTGTTCGTATGGAGAAGAGCGTAGAGTGTTTAACGAAACAGTCCGCAGTGAAATTGCTACAAAGATGATAATTCGATTTAGGACTCCAATTTTCCATTTTCATGTTTTTGAGCCCTGCTTGGTTATTTGGTGGGAAATCTGAAATTAAGTATTTAATTAAAGTAAAACTGACTAAAGTATACAGTACATTGTAGATGACAAGTTTTATTTTGATGTTAGGTCTTTACTTCGGAAACAAGTACACATTACATATAATACTATGCTTCCGCTCGCGGCTTCGCCCGCGAGATATGTCGATAAAAACTATACTCTGCCAAATATTGAAATCCGTTCAGTGGTTTAGGCGTGAAAATGTAACATACAGACAGACAGACAGACAGACAGAGTTACTTTCGAATTTACCTATAATATTAGTATGGATTTATCTGTTGAAATTAGAAACTAGTATTTGCTAATTTGTTTTAGGTAGGTAATCAAAATGCAGAAATTTCTGGCGACAGTAAATTTCTATCTGAAAGACGTAAATTTAAAATTATTAACTGTCTGAAGAAAACTATCGACACATTATCGACATGGAACATTTACAACCCTATTCAAATTATTGTATTCACTAAATGTGAAAACTGAGCCCTAATTACACTTAAATATGATGGGATATTAATGAAAACATTTATTCTAAATATAAGATAGTAATAAAAATGCTCACATAAGCAATCGAAACATTTATAGTCGTAAAATTCACTTACATGTGAAAGGTTAATCCGCTGTCTTTTTGGCAGCGAGTTTTACAAAATCCGCATGCTTTCATTATAAAAATGTTCCAAATATCACGTAGTAAACACAAAATACACAAATAAACTAGTTTTTCACGATTTAGACCTAAATCATCAGAGACGAAGTAAACAAATCAACGTCCATTTGAAAGAACGTGTCAATTTTAGTTCCTTGGGGCTACGAGCGGGGCGCTTTGAATCGGCACAAAAAACAACTGTCATTTCGTAGAGTATCGTTAGTCCAGCGTACTTGTATTATAGAGGTCAGTGGTTACAGGCCATTATTTTTGTACTCACATATTGAAAAACATCAGACTATTCCTAAGCAATAAGATTATAAGCAATAATATTTATAAGATAATAACCATAACTCTTAGGCACACAAGATAATAGTATTACACAACCACTATAAAAGTAATTTCTTCGAAAGCGCTTTTACTTACTCCCCTTATTTACTTTAGTTCAGAAAATTCCAGCTAGGTTAATATTTAGGTACGTTTCAGGGAAAAATATTTACTTACGTAGGTATAAATATATTTAATTTTATAAAAACAACCTCTAAAATTGTAATGGAATTATGGTACCTACAGTTTAAAAAAAGTGATGATGAAGAGTCGAGAACTTGAAATCAAGAGTACCTATAATTTTTTTTTTTTTTCTTTTTGTCTTCGCACGGTTTGTGCATTTAGCCAAATACCTATAATTAGATTGTTCTAATTATAAAAAAAAAAAAAAAAAATATTACCATATAGTTGTCTATATGGTAATATTTCTACCTACTGCTTATTTGTTACTTACTGGAATTGTGCAGGTTTGTTATATTGATTTGGCAAATAACATGTATTTTTTATTTGGAAGTCATTTGCTCGCTGTATTTTATTGCTATCGAAACAAATATCAAAATTAAATTAAATAAGTCATAAAATATTAAATTGATTCTTCGCTCTGCGAATATTTAAAAGTCGATCTTCGATTATCAATATATCCCACGTTTCCAGGAACAATTTATAATTGAAAATTGAAATTGTGAGAAATCTCTCTGTAAGAGCACTGTCAACAGTGACTTCTCGTGAGCTTTTACTTTGTGAAGCAAAACTCAAAGCAAGCCTCCAATAAAATGGTTTGAAACGTGTGTTTCCATGTAACTCCTGCTGATAAAAGCTACCAGAATTTTTGTCCGTCAAGCGAGAATAAAAAAAAAAACAATAAACAAACCAGCAAGCATTTGTATGCAGCATCGCACGAAACGAAGACATTGTCTACATATGTATGTAAATTAAATTGAATTTGTAATACTCTTTTCGCTTTTCAATGAAATATTTTCTTTATTTTCTCGACATATCTCTGACTATACACATTTTACGGATAAAAAGTTTTAATACAAACAAGCCTCTTTGGGTAGGTATTTTATTTTGGCAGCTAGGTACGTGTAAAGTCAAAGTTAATCAAAATAAAAGCCGACTCCGCGCCTTTTGGTCCCCTACCTCAAATGGGTCGCAAGGTCACAAAGGAACCTATTAACTTTGTCACAAGACCGTAATTTGTCTGAACGTATTTGAATGGATATTCCCCGTAATGTGGAGTTGTACTAAGAATTGACTTAAGCATTTCATTCAATATAAAAGCGTTATGAACGTGATTTTTTATAAGCAACTCCCGATTTGTTACTGAATTTAAATACTTATTGGATTTATATAGATAGGTAAAAGTGCCTTATAAGTGCCTATTTGAAATAAATGCTTGAGTTTGGCTTGACGTTGACTAACGTATCGCATCTATTAGCTTTGTTATCGTTGTACCTAAGTTTGACGGAATCAGTAACCACTCTATCACTTTGACTGAGTTTTTGTTGAATGTTGGTGAGTGGGTAGTCTACTAAGGGCAAGAAACGTTGATCAATATTTTTAATTATACATACATATACAGGGTGGCAGGGACATACATACACAACACATGATTATATATAGACCCCCTAGTGAAGTGCAATACTTACGCAGTAAAAATGTATGGAACAGCAAATTTCGTTTTTCATAACCCACGAAAAATTTCAACTTAGGGTTCAGGGGGTCAGCGGGATTCAGTTGTCCGAAAGGGTTACCGCTGGCCCGGAACATAAAGGGCTAAGGAAGGAACACGGGTGGGTTTTAGTGACACTCTCTTCAGCTCCACCCAGAGCGAGAGGGGTGATTTGATGATTTCCCATCATGAAAAAAAAAGAGGGGTGTTCAGAATCATGTACTAAATCCATGGTTACAGGTTGCGCATCGATGCCTCTACCATCCTGTATATTCTCTGTAAATTTTAGTAACATTGAACATAAAGACAGTGCAGTGACCCCATTCAAACCTTGCTCAGAATCAAATACACTAGCAACATAAACTGTAAGTGTCAGTAATCCCTTAAAGTTTGCGCCACAAGGGTGAGCACGGCCGACACGCAAACACAATTATGCCTACAGCGGTAGGCTTTAATCACTAATAAAGCAAAGCAGTGTCAGCTACTAGTCTATACCACCTGACACTGCGAAGATATACAAAAGCGACCCATTTTTCCAGAGAGAGAGAGAAAAGAGCCGGAATAAATTGTCTGGTTTTACTTTCATTAGTCTGAAAATGCCAGGGCTTTGCTAAAGTAAGGTTTTAAACGAAATATTAGTACTTGTTAGTGTATATTGCAAAACCGTTCTTTAGCAAAGGCTCTTAAATATTTTGATTAAACGCACTTTTCTCTGTTGTCGGAGCCCTGTACCGTACAATGTTGGCTATTAGTTTTGTAATACCTGTGTAAACCTACATAAATACCTATGGTAAGATTCGTAATAATAGGTACTATACCTGCGCTGCGGTTTGTTAGTATAAAAAATAAACATTATTTAGTTTTGTAGAAGTATCATGAAACGTTTATTTTCTCTTGACTGAACTTACCTGTCAATAAGAGTTACCTAGATAAAATGGATAAGACATAGATTAAAACAGAAGACGATCTACCAGGGGATCGAGGAGGTGGAGGGGGGTTCAGGGGATCAGACCGGAATAAATCGTACTTTTTTATAAGCTTAAGTATTTCTTTGTTTTATTTACTTACATGAAACCCATATTATGTTCTTTGTCCTCTCTGATCCCAACTGCCCGCTTACACAATATAGCAAAATTATTTTACCCACAACTAGGAAAAATGTTTTCTGTATACAAGCACATTTTGCTCCATTCTCAAGACAATTTACGGTGGCAGTACACGATCGTGTGCGCTGTTTGTATCGTTAACAAAAAACAGAATTACCTCCACGACAACTTCCTGAGTTTTACCTTTAGTCCGTTCCCTCTTCGTTTAATATTTTTACGTAGGCACGTTTATCGTAGGCGTGTTTATCGCATACTTATCGAGATGTCACAGCGAATTTTGCGTGAAATATTATCTTAGGAACAACTTCGAACAACATTTTAGCAAAGTTTATGTAGATTGATCAAACTCACTCCCCAAAAGTGAACTGAAACTGGGTTAAGTGGATAGGGACGTATATAATTGAAAATAGGGATGTTCGGTGCCTATGTATCACTTTAAATACATGTAGGTAGCAGACCTTACGTGTTACACGTAATTTAAAACGGGGCCATTCCATGCATTGTACAGTGTGAAACCACTGTGGCTACTTTTAATTTCCGTCTTCGAGCGAGCGAGCAACTCGGCGTGGAATAAAACAACTAACACATATCATGTTTCCTTCATTCACAAAGCGGCGTGAAAATGCTAACATAGCGTAACCCTTACTTTTTATACGATTTTCATTTTTGTGTCGCTCGTGCACGTTCAGCGCTCGCCGGGAAATTTATTTTATTTTAGAAAATTTATTTTAAAACTGTCGAGTTAATACTTACTGTTCAGGACGGGGACATCGTATTATGTTTTAACATGAGTATTTCTGTGACAAAAATATAAATATTTATCTAATAAATTGCTTAGAAAATGAACACCGCTACATTGCGTAAGTCCCTAAAAGCCGTTTCCTTGGCTTAATTGGAGACGACGCAATTTATCTTCGCGGAGAATATTTTCCTTTACTCTGGTCAGTGTAGTGTGTAGTCGTCGGGAAAAGCAAACACAGGCAAAGTTATCCACACCTACGTCTCGGTTGTCGTATGAAAGAAATCTAATATCCTTTGGGAAAACACAGTCGGTGATAGCGCAGCCCGGTGGAAAATAAAATATTCACCGCCAGAGATTTCTTCAAGATAAAAGCGTCTTAAAATATTGTCCAAAAGGATGTATAAGTATCTAATAACATGATGTGTTTACGAACACTTGCTTGGAATATCTGAAGTGATAAAAAGGGATTCGAACGACGTTTTAGTGTACAGAAATGTATGAAAAATACTAGCAGCGCCCCGCGGTTTCATCCGCAGAAGTGTCGAGTGTTACTGTTGTTGCTGTTACACTCGACACGTTTTTGTTGTTTTCCTCGGGAACAGCAATTTTTTTTGGGATGAAAGGTACCTTATGACCGTTTCTGTAGGTACACATGACAACATATACAACATTATTTTTAGTATATGCGAAACCCGAAACACGCGTCTAGTAGTATTTTTATGTAAAGAATCTATTTACAAAATATCAAAACTGCATCATGAAAAATCACAAAGTTATAAGGTTGTTAAGTTACCTGTTTGTCCGTACAAAAACATGCTCATCCGCTCATTGATAATAGTAATTAGTACCTAGGTACCTAACCGTTCGGCGCGGAGATTGGATAACCTACTTAGTGTCGCTCGGTGTCCAACTTTTAACCTTTTTTAAATATTTTTGGGACAAAATATAACATGGGGTAAAAATTATTGGAATCGATTCAGTTACTTATTCGGAACAAGCTATATTGAGGTTTCACATATACTAAAAATAACGTTGTATACATAGGTATATTATAGGTATATCTAACACTCTAATTCCGTACCATCACTACTTGCACATGTAATAAAAAAGAAATATTTTAGTTTTACTTTATTTTTAGGCACTATAATTGTATGGAAAATTTTCTACTCTTGGCTAAATGTACAACTTTTGTAAACGTTTTATTAAATAAATTATTATTATTATATTATGCAAAATTTCAGGATGATCGGTTACTTTCGCATTTCTATTATTAGTTAGGATGGCAAACAAAGTCACAATACGTTTTTATGACATAATGTCTGAGATGGGATGAGTACTGTACGAAAATATTATTAACCTCCGACGGAAACAGAGGGGTGTTATATATTGAACATGTTTTTCTGATCTCAGTGCTCTCATGATGTAGCCGATTTAGATACTTACCTAGTTCTGAGCTATGCATAAAATATAGGTATCTGTATGTGCGACTAAAGTTGAGATACATAATAATAGTCTATAACTACAAGTAGGTACAGTACTACATCATCAGTTCAAACTTTGACAAAGTAGATAATTCTGTTAACCGAGCTGATTAAAGTTTCGAAGTCACAAGCAATTGCCGCAACTTATCATCGGTGAAGCTGACAGCTAAGTGTTAATTAATATCAAAGTGAATGAAGAAAATTATAACATTGAAATAAAATAAATTTAAATTACACTACAGGCGTAGGTAATTAATGATCGCTGAGAAGTCATATTGCTGCGTTGTGCAGACACTTTCATGATCATTATACTTTTAATAATAGAAATTTTAATATTCAATATACCGGCTGATTTTTTTACTATCTGGATAAAAACAGGGTATAAAAGGGTTTTCCATTCAATCAAAGGATTGAACTACGAATTCATTAATAATTTCCGCGCGTAGAATGAGTGCCTCTATGTTGATTTTTTATATTATTTATCGATTTATTTGATTTAAAAAAAAATTGTCTAGGTATGTATTCTGTGCCATAGGCTTCTACTCCGTTCACCTTTTATACCTACCCTGTTTTTGTCCAGACGGTAAAAATGTCAGCTGATATAAACTTAATAGCAAGCTAAATATCGAGAGAAAGTCCTAGCATATTGTTAAGCCACACGACTGAAAGATTTCAGAAGAGACTCTCTCTTCCTTCTCTCCTTAAACTACTGAAATACAATCTACACCTCAATCAATCTACATCAAAATAACGTTTATCCGCAAACGAAGCAAAATACGACTTCTTAGCGGAACAAAGGCACGAAATGTTTATTGACAAAGTTTCGGGAGAAGCTGACTGTGTAACGGAACAAATGTCAGATAGGATAAGCAGAAAGTCTTCGGCTAAATCGAGCCCCATCGCAAATGTTATGATGGATACCGACCCTTAGATAGGTAGGTACGAGTAGGTGTTGCCTGCGACATAAATCCAATGTGACATCGTTTGTCACAGTGTTTATACGGCTTTTGTCTAACAATAGACACGTTCCAGGAATGGAATTGATTCTTGACGAATATACGATATTTTCTCACAAAAAAACATGATATTGCTACGATACACAATAGGCATATATATTATATATATCATATATATCATATTATTCTTATATTATTATTATTTTGGGATATATATTTATTAATTTGGCTGCGGGTGATAGAGAACCACACTCTAGAATACATTTCCTTCGACGTTTCTCGGAAAAACCATCATTATTCAATCATCTCACTTGATGTCAGTGTTCAATATTTCAAACCCGTATAAAAGTAATGGGAGATATATCTTGAAGCAGGTTTTTATCTCAATGGCTGCTCTTCTCGAAATACCTAAGCATTTTGCTTACAAGACGGAGTGAACAATAACTTAAAGAATTCCACGAAACCTCGCTCAAGCTGAAGTAATCTTCGTATTAAACTAAACTGAGCTTATCTTATTGCGTTATGAATAAAATATCAAGTAATGGTGAGCTCTAGAATAAATTATATTATTTTTGCCGAAATCTACCTACCCTTAAATGATGTTGTTTTTAGCAAAATTAGATTGTACCAAGTACCAACTCTACTGCGAGTAAATTAAACCACACAGGCTCAAAGTGCTTCTGTTTAACTTCAGTCTGTTTGTGACTTGAACTTGCATGTCGTAACATATTACATTGGCCTCCAAAACTTAGTTGACATTTTTCCACTTCAGCTGTGACACACCACATTATGATTAACCCTTAGTCTGCCGGAACGTAGATCTACGCGAGACACAATGGCTTTTTAATTGTGTCTGTAATTACGGCACACAAGCGGTTAAAAAATTTTAGATCCAAAGTTTGAACGTTTTAACGTTTTTATTGACTAATTTAACTAACAATGCCTTAACATAAAAAATAATCAAGTAATCCCTTAGGAATACCTGATTATTTTTTATTTTAAATCATAATGTGGCACCACAGCTGAGGTGGGAAGACGTCAACTTACTTTTGTAGGAAAAGTAAATAAAGATTTTACGAAGTACTCAGTAGCGACAAGCTTACGAAACTTTCAAACGAACGAGTAAAGAAAGGTACATGTGAATAAAACCTAATTTAAGTTACAAAAAAGTCGGGAGCAAAAGAAGGAAAGTCGGCACATTTCAGCGACATGTACTTTTTAGTGTTGTGCCTACAGTTTTCACAACAAAATGTTGGCGGGGCCGTACTTCGAAAATTCACGCGATACAAAACAATGTTTCTGTTTGCCATGAATAATTCATTGTTGTTTAACATTATCGGAGACCGGATTATCTATAAAGGACAAGGGATTGATTGGAAGGTGTAGGTACTTGAAAACAATGGATTATTATTAAGCTAAGACTAATAACGTTTTACAACAGGGATCCTGATCCTTTGGGTTCTCGTGTCGTCACAAAGAATCAAAAAGGATTTCGTTAAAGATGATGATAGTATCGAGAATTAAATTATAAGTCATTTGCAAGTTGAAATCAACCCCCATTTATCGATAAATGGCACAGAAAACTTTTAACAAAGGCTCCGATTATTTTTTTAAACTTCTTTCAAACCCAGTGAAATGCTTCCTAATAATCCAGTTCCAAATGATAAAAGTTTTAAATTGAACCACTTCGACTTCAAATATAACTTGGAATTGGAACCCTTCCGGAAACGGCATAATAAAGCCGCTTTTGGCTGCCTATGAAGTAATAACATTGCTTTATTTATACCGCTACATGAATAAGTAACCCCTGAACGTTGAAGCTCGTTTTATATCTACAGGCCTCGATCTAATGAGAGTACTAAATGCTCGGTTTTTGAAGTATTTTAACCGGAGTTTATCAATTTGATAGTGCTATTGTTTTGAAACTTTGAATTTCAGGGTACTGAGCTAATTTAGAACTATAAAAACAAAAAAAAAACTTTGCCATACCACCACTATTGAGTGTTTATCTTAAGACCCCAGATACCGCCCCTGAGTTAATCAAGTTACTCGTATAATTACCAAGATATCATTTTGATATGAGATGTTTCTAATTATTTTTCTAGTACGAATCTCATGTTCTACAGATTAATTCCCGAGATAAAACAGAATATTGTCTAACAGAATAATCCACTTACACTTTTATCTGACGTCTTGCAGACATGAAATGCTTGAGACGAATGTAGCAGAAAATATGAAGTAAATATAAGATATTTTTTATACGTGTTGTTGCTGATCAAAAGAGGCCAAACTTTTAGTTAAAGGCGACAAAGGGATGAAAAGAGAATGGGCACAGGTGTAAATATTTTTTGCCAATTCTTAAAGCCAGCAGTTTTCAATGTTCTTTACCGATATTGTAGCGGATTATTCAACAGCGAACGAGCAGTGGTGGCCCAGTGGTAACGGCTGCGACTTTCGAGTTGTAGGTCGTAGGTTCAAACCCAGACAGGTGCTTTACTTTGTGTAAATTATTCCATCACCACTGCTCTCAAAACGGTGAAGGAAAACATCGTGAGGAAAGCGGCATGTCCTAGAACCAAAAATTCGAAGACATGTGATATCTACCAAGCCGCACTGGGCTCGCGTGGTGGATTACAGCCCACTCCCTCTCACTGAGAGGAGGCCTGTGTCCCAGCAGTGGGAACGTTATAGGCTGATTACGAACGAGTAGTGGTGGCGCAGTAGTAACGGCTGCGACTTACCAGTAGGTAGGTTCGATCCCGGACAGGTGCTTTACTTGGTGTAAATTATTTCATCACCACTGCTCTCAAAACGGTGAAGGAAAACATCGTGAGGAAACGGCATGTCCTAGAACCAAAAATTCGAAGACAAGTGACATTTACGAACCCGCACTGGGCCGGCGTGGTAGATTATAGCCCACTCATCTCAAAGAGTGGAGGCCTGTGAACGGCGAAATGTATTTTTTCATAGTCGCTATTTCGTATACCAGTGATAGTCCATGCTTGCACGTAGAACTAAAACGATTCACTCGAGACTCATAGCTATCTAAAGAACCTAGCTTATAGCTATCTTGAAAAACAGGCCTCAGCAAGAAGATCCATTTCTTAGAGGTAGATACTAGTACCTAGAAGTAGTAGGTATCTAAATACCTATTATGCGTAATAAATGAGTAAGCGGAATACTTTGGGCATACAGGCGGAATAAACCATATAATATAGGCACATATATCCGTGCGTTTCGTCGACAGATGATAGAATGGGCTTTGGGGAATTAAGCCATGTAATTCCAACGCACACTCCCGGAAATTTATCCGATAAAATACCGATGGGCATTCAACTTGATGTTAACTTTTTCCAACGCACATTTGTCAAAACGTTAAAACGTTTAATTATAATGATATATTCATTATAATTAAACGTTTATTATAATTAACGAATATGTAAATAGGCCTCATTTAGATGATGGTGTTTTAAATACAGGACAATATGAAAAATGACAAATGCAGCATCCTGAACCCCATAGTGTAGACAAGAAAAATATGACTCGATCTCGTGACTTAAAACAACATCATCAAAATCAGGCTTAAAGAATAAGAATAGACTATCAAAGTCAAAGCATTTATTTCAAAAAGGCAGTTTTGAACGTCAAAATTACAACAAAATTTGAATTGATTCTAGTCGCCCATTCCAAAAGGTAGTTTTTGTATGGAGAAGAATGGGCAAGAAACTCCACCGTTACTCTTTTAAAATGTCAACATATCAACTATACCTATCAATTTTCTCCAACAGAATCTCAAGAATCAGATAATGACAACCAACCTTTGGGTGGAGCAGTCGTGGTACGACTACAAACTACGTTGGGAACCCAAAGAATACGGCGGGGTCCACATGCTCCATGTACCCTCTGACCACATCTGGAGACCAGACATCGTACTCTATAACAAGTGAGACCAAATCATATCTATAGGCTTTAAATAAAATACTATAATTAAATTATTGTTTTTGATAAATTTTGAAGGTGAGGCAGCGAATCGAGGAGCTTTACTGATATTTTTTATTAAACAGGGCTCAGTAGAGTACAGCCCCAAGTTATCGATAAAGTAATTATCCCATTGTGAGTCTCCCTCCCCCTCCTTTGAATGATAGAAGTATGAAACTTTCTCCCCCATATATATGGCTAATCTTAGGTTGAGCGATTACTTGGGATTGCTCTAGAAACTTCCAGGCCAGCATTTTTAGTGAAATATTTCCCGTAGCCAACCAAACAATTCATCTGGATTCTAAATACTCAGTCACTTGTTACAAAACTCACGGCCGAAAGGCTCAAATGAAAAACCAATTTCATTTCTGTTACCTAAAAGAAAAATCTTCAGATATATTTTTTCTTACCGAACCCGCATACTCGTCTAATTTCCCAGATAGCATTAACAGAGTTATAAGGAAAACTCCGAGATCTGCTCCAACTTAATATCCAAAGTAAATTTTTCGGGCGATTTGTTAGCAATACCTTTCCCATTTCCTTTATATTTTCTTAGTTAAGTCGTAAGATCGATACGAACTACAAACAAGTCGGGTTCACTAAGTTAAACTGTTCCAACTTACTGCTAGAGAACCTAATTACGGAAGAGACGGCATCATTTCCCGTGATTCTGTCGCTGGCTATATTGCCTCTAATGAAAACGAAAATGTGCTCACTACGAGGTAACACATGTAATTAACTTTGGATCGAGTTCGGAGAGAAACGGCCAAATTGGGCAATCATAATATGAAGGTGTTGGGATTAATATTGCAAACAGCGTAAACGAGATTATCTTGTTACACTTTTCTGATGAAGTTATTTAGAAGTTTGTAGGGTTATTTCACCGTATTTTGTACGTTTTCACTATTTTTCCAGTGTGTATGAGATATGCCTGCCTCCAAAGTGTAACACAAGTGTTTTACAAAAGAAGCCAAGAGCTACTCGTCCGGGCCCTGAGCTGTGTGCGCCACGATTCGTTGCTTCACCAGATTTAAAAAATGTGCCAAATTAATACTGATGACATTCCATTTACACTTATTTTGTGCTAGTGCCCTTATGTTTTACACCAACACCATCGAACCACCCAACACTGACATCCTCACAAATACCCATGGTTACCAATTACTTGAAGACAGTTAAGTACTTATTATATTGATTAACGAGCAGTGACAGAGTAATATCCAATTGTATTGCATTCAATGTAACACATTAGGAATGTTTTTATCAAGACTAATAATCAGATCAATAAAAATCATCCTCCATACTTCTCAATTATCATACAAAGAAAGTTGGACCCAAAATTTAACAACAACAAAGTAACAATACGAATAACTTATCTCTGAACTCCGAATTGTGTTTATCGTAGCGAATATCAGCAAATCCCGTAGCGTGGAAGGGACAAAACAAAGCCTGTAAACGAATTGTATTTTACTTACAGTACAATCTTAGCGATAAAGGCTCACAAAAGCACAGCATTGTCCCATTGTCCCACAAAAACCAATACGCCGTGAATTCTGCGTTGTACTCGTCCTAATTGACGGAGGCCCAGAGATTACTGTGTCGCTGTCTCCCCTTCCTGTACCGAAGGCGTATATTTATCACTTAAACCAAAATTATTTGAAACCCTCATAAAAAATAGGATTTGCAACAACCGTAGTTGAGTCGGAACATAATTTCATCCTTTATATTCTTAGGTTTCCGTAGATTTTATTAAGGTAGAGAGGTAAAACATTAGAGGAATTGAACGAAAATAAAACAAACAATGATAAATACCGCGTAAATTGTTACTATTAAACATTAATTATACGAATCGAGTTACGCAATTTCATGCTCATGAATAGCACTTTATATTGTCCCTAACGACAATAATTCAAAAACTATTAACGCATCGTGAAAATGCCTTTTATATTACTGTAACAACGTTCATAACAAACGTTTGTTTCGTTTGTAACTGCTGTTGACTGGGTTGTTAAATAAAATTTCATGAAAACATTTTGTAATTACCTACGAACTCTCGTGGGATAAACCTTGCGAGGTTTCAGAAAAATCAAGCGAGCAAATACGCCTCCTTCCTCTCCCAGCGGTCTCCTTGCATCCTTCACTTACCAAGCACATCGATTTTCCTTCTAAGAATAAAATTTCCATTAAAGACGAAGACGGTTAATTTCGAACGTTCAACGTTTTAGCTTTGAAAGTATGATGATGCCTCCGGTTCGTAATCCTTTTAGCTTAAACGATTACTTTTATTTAATTACTTTGTTTGTATTAATTTTTTGTAATAAAATTAATCTTTGGACGTAAAGAAGTTTTGTTTAAAAATGGTTAAAGCACTTGTTAATCCATAATTTGCGTCTGATGAATCGAGTTTACTTAAATTAATTAATCCATTGAATTAAAATCTTTCCAAAACGTTTCATAACACAATGTTCTAAAACTAAACTACACCGGCAGAGCGTTGAGTTACAAGTTTTACTTGTGTATTGTGCTCGTAGTTGGCATTCATTTTGTCGCAGCCGCCACCTTGAGGCGTCGGACTTTGATAAATGGCCGGGACAGCAATCGTTACTCATTTCCTGTCCCTTCCCGCGACCTGTGCCCCCCCTTCCCGTCTGCCTCGTCCTCTCTAATGTGCACATTTTTGCTTCTACCTCAAACCGGGACACCTGCGATGAAGACCCTTTGAATCGCTGAATCGCTGTGTATGGACCCCCACGCAGAGATTTGTTAACCCTTATAATCGAGTTTCGCACATCCCGTCCGTGTTTCATATTTTTGTTGTCATATTTTCCATTCTTTTATTGGATGTCTTCGTTTTCATCCACATCGTTTAAATACAAATTATAAATGATGAAATAAATATGTCCTTTTCTTTCGCTGTTAATGCATGTTTAATGTTGTATTGTATTGTGATAAATTAAACAAAGTAAAATTATAAAAGTAACTAAAACATTTGTAATTGAATCATATTGTATACTTATAAAGACGTACCTACATTTAAATATTTCGTCTTCGGATGCGTCGTCAAATTAAATATTGAGGATATTCTAATCTGTTACTGTAAAAACTATTTTATTAATTGTTTTCTTTCAGCAAGAGTAAACTTAATGAGTAAATACGTTGAGTAATTATCTAATATTTGTCAAGAGTGACCATAAATTATTACGCATAATGCATTATTTAAATGATAATATACAAGAACAATGTAATGTTTCGTGGTTTAGGTCGGCACATTGTATTGTAGAGCAGCTGTATAAACACAGCAACATAAGTACTGATATTAGTTGCTAAAACGTAGCATAAATACGTTGTAAGTTAAATGAGTAATTACGCGATTCAAGTAATCCGTGAACCTGTACTAATAGAATGTTCTGAAACTGTTAGTGACACAAAGTTTCCCGCACATGCGACATGGTCCACACACAACATACTCGTACTAACGCACTTGAGGGTATTTGGTGAGACACAACTGAACGGTAGGGCCGCGAGACGGCTTGTAAACGTGCGTTAACATTACAGTGCCGACGGCAACTTCGAGGTAACGTTGGCGACCAAGGCGACCATCTATCATCAGGGGCTGGTGGAATGGAAACCACCCGCCATTTACAAGTCTTCCTGCGAAATAGACGTGGAATATTTTCCTTTCGACGAGCAAACGTGCGTTCTTAAGTTCGGTAGCTGGACGTACGACGGATTCAAGGTAAATGCGTGGAGCTCCGTCACCGCTCTCGCTGACCGCTCTGTTTGTCCGCAGCGCCGACGGCAACTACGAGGTGACGCTGATGACCAAGGCCACCGTGTACTACAACGGAATGGTGGTGTGGCAGCCGCCCGCCGTCTATAAGTCCTCGTGCTCGATCGACGTCGAGTTCTTTCCTTACGACGTGCAAACCTGTGTGCTTAAGTTAGGCAGCTGGACGTATGACGGCTTCAAGGTGACGCCCCGCTGTACGCTGCTTGGCGCCGCGCGCGCGGGCCGTAGCCGTAGGGCCCGCCGCCCCGGCCGATGTCCATGCAATAGCTTGTTGGCTCGAACGTAATTCGTCGTGTAATTATATTACTTTTCTGTCCATGTGGTATGTTATCTCACTTTTACATATTGA
This sequence comes from Mesoligia furuncula, assembly GCA_916614155.1. NCBI lineage: Eukaryota > Metazoa > Arthropoda > Insecta > Lepidoptera > Noctuidae > Mesoligia > Mesoligia furuncula. Next base: position 13,403,567 of record OU744798.1, read on the forward strand.
CTGTAACGACGACGCTAGAGTAGTGGCGAAGAGCGTGCGCTCGGTGCCGACGCCCGCTCCCCGCCCCCGGCTCGCTCCGTAGCTCTGACATGTTGCAAGTTTACATTTCTATTGCGATGGTGATGACTTAAGTATATGGAGTAGCGGTTATGTCGACGTGCGTGATCACGAATGCTCCAGAATATCCTCGGCCGGTCCACTTAGCTCGTTCGGCCTTCCTCGCTCGACACGGAAAGGTATAAAATTCTAACAGCCAGGTGATATGGGATGCAATAATTTCACTCGATCCGTTCCTACCCGACACATCCCGCTCCGATAGAGCCTTTCCGTGCTACACGATAAGCCGCGAGTGCCAAGGTAAATACCACTTAGATGAACGATGAGCTAACAATCGCATCGGTACGCGGAGCGGCGTCTCTCGGAGCTGTCACACCCTCCCATAGCTGGCTCCGCTCGCGCCACACACACACACACACCCGCCACACGCCCGCCACACGAGCGCCACACGAGCTTGCTGCATGCGTCCCCGTCAGTGTACACTCCACTCACCGCATGTCTCTAGCTTGTTTCCGAATCACTTGCATTCCCGATCACGGCGCGATCGCTCGCCGCTCGACGCGGTCGCGGCTCTTGTACACAGCTTCACACGAACCTACACGCGAACAGGTTTAGCACAGCACGTGAAACCAAACGAAGATAACGATCACACTTGTTGCTCTACACTATCGAGCATAAACAATCATCATGTTGCATATTTTATACCTTTCCCTATTAGCGATTCATATACTTACTGGCTGTACCTAGTGTGGTGTCGCTGGCAGTCCATTGCATGTAGTCATTTCAGAGAAAGACGATACCACTCCCAATCTTTGACACGGAGTCCATAATGCACAAAAATCTAAATGTTAAAGTAGAACTCGCCGTCTCGTCGAAGCGTCGAGGACCCTCGGGCTGTCGAGGAGACGGTCGTTGCATGCTATTACAACACTCGACCGAAGCACGCGTCTTATGCCAACACGCCGCCACTGTAACGAACGCAATCGTTGGTTTATGTTCAAAGACAAAGAGACTCAGACCGAGTTGGTATGAGACGGGTCGCTCGGGACGCTGCGTCCGCGCGACACACACACGCGCGGCGGAGCCGGCGCTTTCGACCTCCTTATCAGATTTTTTGACGAGTCGTTGAGAATGAAGTGCGCTGCTTCCGATATACGATATTCCGGCACTAAGTAGTGCGCTTATTCTACGCGATAACGTTAAGGGACCAGGAGAAGGAGGTCGTCCTCATCCTATTTACTCTTGTCGAAAGCTCCACGATCACTCGTTATATTCGGTGTTTTCTGTGTTTTCGCGTTGTTATTTCTTCGCATGAATCGAATTGTTGTGACATGTCTACATTGAAGATAAGTGTGTCGGTTTGTCGTTAAAGGTTTTGCTCTCAGTTTGTACTCAGGTACATCCCACTTGGCACACTCTGTGGTATTGTTTCCGAGGCATCTCATGCGAACACCAGCTTGGAATATACTGATCTTTTATACAGAGAGTCCGAGATAGTGAAGTACACAGTTTTAATGTCTGCGTTGGCAAGATTTGATGGGATTTTTATCTAGATAATTCAACACATTGTGTGACAGGGTGCATGTATCAAATAAATAATGAATTATGACTAAATAGGCAATGAATTAAACTTAAATAAATAGATATAACAACTAATCACTATCCTAAGATGGAGTAAAAAATAATAATCAATTAGCTTATGAACATAAACGATTCGTGTGCTTCAAATTTAGCCACAAATTACGATAGATTCCTCATACACATACTTACATTATGTAACTTGGATGGCTTAATACATATTATTTCACTCGGATTACAGAAAATGGGAATTAAGTCTAATTGAACCATTGTTTTTTACTCCATGTGAGATACTAATAAGTAGAACTAATCTGCATCATTCTAAACGCATATCATAAGATTAAACAAGTAATAGCAAAAGTGTTAAACTTCCTTATATATGTGTCTTTTAAAGTTATCGATGTGTATTTAACTAGAGTATATTAATTTTAAGTTATAAGAGAATATACTAATAATTTTCAAAATATAATTTATTGGCACCGGAGTCTTACTAGAATGTTTAAAATGTGAGTAATCTGAGTAAGTATTAACAGATTTCTTCCAGAGACGTGGACAGCAAAATGATTTACAGAAAGATAAGTAACCTTACATTGCATCTGGGAAAAAAAAAATAACAGACCAAAATAACTTTAAGTAGAATACAACACAAATACAAACAGAAATAATCTTCAAATACTCACAGCTAATATAGATACAGGAATAGAACGTAAATTCTTTCACTTTTCCTTGCTCTCATAACTTTTGGTCTAACCGAGGTCGCTTTAAATGAAATAAGGTTGAATGTGAGCCCCTTTTCAAAGCGAACACGCGCGTAAAGTTCATAATCGCAATCAAGACACACGTACCTATCTCCTGCATACCCCACATTTGAAATTCTAATCAATTTTGTTCATTCAAGACGTAGGTTTAAGATGAATATATTCATTTGAACTCCGGTGCCTTGTGAATGTTCACGTATGTTGGGACGAATAAATAGTTTTGTGAGTTGGTATGTACACAGGTGGACTTGAGGCATATGGATGAGCAAGCAGGCAGCAACGTGGTGTCCGTGGGCGTTGACCTGTCAGAGTTCTACATGTCCGTCGAGTGGGATATACTGGAGGTGCCAGCTGTCAGGTACGTAATCCTACCTACCCCCTCAGCCACGAGCGACACGCGTCTTGCGATAGTTATTGTGGGGAAAACAAATGAAAGAAGTGGTTTATTAGGCCACTTATATACGTCCGTTTTTCGTCCGGTGTCCGTTGCGCCGAGGGGAGGCGGCGTTGCATCCGGCGTAACTTTTTCGCCGGACCTGTGTCCGATGCATGTGCACATACCGCGAATCCGGCGAAAAAAAACGGTCCGTTGTCCGGTGAAAAAAACGGACGTATACAAGCGGCCTTAGAGCCACAGTCTAGTTGCGGTTGTGGACGCAACTTGCGGAGCGAACGGACGGAAACGTAAGGCCAATTCCCGTAATTAAAACGTTCAAAATGTAGTCGCAATCTCATTTCAGCGACAAACAATGTCAAAAACGAAAGAAAAAGATGAAGGTATTTTTGACAGATAGAGACTGAGATCAGACTGTGCACGTTCTCAAAATTACCACTCTGGTGACAAGCGCGCGTGGCGCTTGATGCAAGTCTGAGTACCGGAAATTCCCTTTGAATTTTACAGATGTTTTTTGCATACCCCAATCCCTTACATAACATAACATAGTATCCAATACTGCCAATACTGCCAATAGCCTATACTGTTCCCACTGCTGGGACACAGGCCTCCTCTCTGTGAGAATGAAGGGAGTGGGCCGTAAACCACCACGCGAGCCCAGTGCGGGTTGGAAGATGTCACATGTCTTAAAATTGTTGGTTCTAGGACATGCCGGTTTCCTCACGATGTTTTCCTTCACCGTTTTTGAGAGGAATGGTGGTGAAATAGATTAACACAAAGAAGCGCCTGTCTGGGTTCGAAACCATGACCTACAACTCGTAAGTCGGGTTCGTTACCACTGGACCACTCCAGCTTTCTAATCCCTTATTCACAAAAATTTGATAATCATCCCTTGTTGTGTTTTTAGAAGGCATAATTAAAGCACAAGCACAAGCAGTTAGTTTAGTAATAAAAAAAGCACCATTTTCAATACAGGACATTTAATAGTACATTATGATACATGTGTGCTATGTTGATCATTATGGTCGAGGCGGTATTATTCGATAAGAAAGCCGAGAGTCTAATGATCAATGCACACACGTTTCATACGACGTTTTTCAACACACATAAGAGGAAAAAAACACACTTGTATTGTTAAATATTAAATTGTTTGGAAAATGGCGCGCTAGTTTTGTTTTTCCACGTGCCATGCTAGCCAGCGCTAGCGATGCGCGCGCAGGTGTAAATAAAAGCACTGTCTCTCATTTTAAATGTATTAGTCTATGGCACTGACAAAACCTCTAAACAGCCTATAGAAAAAATTTAATAAACACAAAATAATGTTTAGACTGATCGTAGTGTTCTCTACAATCGTGTGTGGTAGTCTGACAACCAGTCTTACCAAGGGGTATCATATTACCCAGTAGCTGGGTTGTGGAGGTCAGATAGGCAGTCGCTCCATGTAAAATACTGGTATTCAGCTGCATCCGGTTAGACTGAAAGCCGACCCCAACATAGTTGGGAAAAGGCTAGGCAGATGATGATGACTGATCGTAGTGTTATCGTATGTCAAATTGTAGTTTAGTTAGTATGGAATTTGAAAGTACTATTGGCATAGAGAAATATACATTAGTTCATTGAGAATCCGCAATAATAGAACGCCAGTCAGGGTCTTTTCCGTTTGGTTTCGGAAGGACGGACAATTTAAGGTGGATAATTAAAATTTTCTTACGTTTTTTTGTAATTTACAGGTCAGTATCAGGTTGTATCTTGATCAAATATGATTCGCGACTATAATTTATATGAATTTACATAATTATATGAATTTACATGAATTTACATAATTAATATAGTCATTAGAATAGAATCTTTCGAGTTAGATTTTTTCCCTAAGAACTTTTCCATAAGAAATATGTATTAATGATTCGAATGATACCTAATCATTCTGTAAAAACGTACCTGTTATAGTCGCAAATCATATTTTGATCAAGATACAACCTGACACTGACCTGAAAATTGCAAAAAACCTAAGAAAATTTGAATTTCGCGGTCTACCACTGCGCATTCACCTTAAATTGTCCGTGGTCTTTGCGCATTCACCTTAAGGTAAATAAATATTAGTTAATTTTGGGACTAAGGACAATACAGACTATTTAAAAAAAAGTGAATTGATGAGATTAAAAAAGCGCGCATCTCCTAGTAAATAGTTATCTGTGGAAATAAAGCACTTGTGGATTAAAATAAAGAAAAAGCACGCGTTTTTAATACACTGCATTATGGACCTAAAAGCGGTTCAATAAGAGCCACTTTACGAGCAAGTGTGTTGAAAAAGAACTTATAATATAAATAGCATCTTAGAGCGTTATTGTACAATCTGAAACGTAACTGATATTATTATTATTATATTATTACTTCTTTGATATCTGAATATTCATACAGTACCATAAAATACGCAGTATTACGTTTCAGTAGAATACCTACTGATCAACACACGCTGAAATATCTTTGCTTCCAATTTTTACAGACTTTCTCAAATCCTTTCAAGATGTCTTTATTATTCGCAAGATCTGCAATGAAGGGAGTCTAAAGAAAGAATTGTTCCGTTTTATATTAGCTTCTCTCCGTTACAGACTGTTGGTCTATTTTTCTCTTGCCAGATTAAGTCCCATCTGCTACCAAGCTAAGTTTGTACCAACTAGTTTAATCCCTCATACGCCACCTTATAAACGAAACCTGAAATAATAGTTCCAACTTTCTCGTATAACGCCACAAAAGATATCTCCCATGTTATTCGCAGTTGATCTAACCGTAAAATAATAACCGGTGCACGTCTATGACGGATGAGTCCAACGATGTTCTCTCACATTTCCTTGAATTATTTAAACTACGACGGTGTAGGGATACTAAGGATACTCACGTTCGTGCTTATCGTACGACCGTTTAGTTTCAGCGGGCCGGTGACGGCTGAACTAAATGACCGCTATCAGTACTTATTCTATTACGACAGGAGGTCATTTATTTCTACTTTAGTTATTCCTTTGTTTGGTCTTTTAATATTTAATATCATAGTATAAAAAGTTACATTCAAGTTTCATAATAATATTTTTTGTTTACATTTTAAAAATGTCCCTCTTGAAAACAATATTTCCTAAGTACTTGAACGGTAATCAAAAAGACCCAGACAAAGGTTAACCCAGCACGAAATACGTCCCGCGGGCGGTTAAGAAAAGTTAATTGGAGCTCGATGTACAGCGGTCGTTTGTCCTCAGGCCTCCTTGCCGGTTACGGGCCATTATCCACCTCTCGAACACACGAGTGTCATTATTAACCCGACGTCTCTTACCTCGCCATCACTTTTACGACGTGTATTCGCTTTGCCACGCTTGCTTCTGTACTTACGCTGCGAACACCTCCCGATTTCAACCCCTTTAAAATGCGTGGCTATAATGCCTGAAAAAGATGTTCTGATAAGTCACGTTGTCGAAAGTTCAAGTACCTCGGTATCCACCAAATAATCTAATCAGCCTGTCTAAAAACGCTGAGCAGATCCTTGCTTCACCTCAATATACATATTCCTTTATAGATGCCATTTTAAAATTCTAAGAGGATTTTAAAAAGGAAGAGGTGTTCGGAATACTTAAAAGAAAACAAGCAGTAAAAGGACGGATATTGTAGTTACAAATAAAATATTTCACAAAAATAACACGGCTTTATAAAACTGACGTTTAAGTACCTAAAAATGAAAGAGTATTTCAGCTTTACTCACGCTGGTGGCATATTGTGGAAATGTTGCTGTAACAAAGGCCCTTGGTGAAGCAACACACTAAAATCTACTTACAGACGAGCCTCCGGTAATGTCCTTTATACATATTCTGTAGTTGTAACACAGCCCGCGGCTGACTCCCACTTGCTTTGAATAAAGTTCACATTTTCACGTTAACAAAGCTATTGCAACGGTAAAATTGTCAAGTGCTTTTTCAAGCTGCGACGTTTTCTAAAGATGCTGTCGTAGACGCTGTTTAAGGTTTAAATTAACGAGTTTTATTATAATATCTACGATGAAAATCTGCTAGTTGCTTTGTGTTTTCCTCTCAGTTGATTTTAATTGTTTACAGAGAATTTATCACACAGCAAAATAGAAATCTACAGACATATTAGCATCTGTACATACAATTTACGTAACAAAACAGTATAGTAATACAGTAACAAGCACTTGGTTCCCTTCAAAAATATTTGCCCAATAATAAAACGCTCATGTTTTATCACCGTGAAATATTATATCATAACTTTGCATATGGGATGTAACCCTTCGTTTGATTGACGGATAGCTAGACGGTCGGGACAAACTGCGCTTTTCCATATAAAATGATTTCCCTGGAAACGATATAAATGCCATTTTCATATTCCTTCAAAACTTTTACGAGCTACTCTACGAAATTACACGAACACACACTTCGTATATGGCCGCTCATAAAATATTGTTTTACAAAATTTGCAAGCGTTTAGGTACAGTCAGCATCAAAAGTCGATTAACACTTCAGTTTTTTTAGTCTAAGTTATTGAGCAAAATAATTGTTCAAAATTGCATTATACGAGTACTTCTGCTGCAATTTTGAACTATTTGTTAAAAATTGCTCCATAACGGAGATTAAAAAAACTGAAGTGTTAATCGACTTTTGTTGCTGACCGTACCTATCTACTTGTACTAAATTAGCTGTATAGGCTTTTAAGGTCTATTCTCTAACTAATTTGCATTAAGATTTCTGCGTACAACTGTCTAACTATTCAAACCTTTTCAGAAGGCTCAAAGTGGTCTTACATGCCCACGGCTTTAATCTCAACTACTTTAAAGTTTCTATTGCCCGCCTATAAAATGATATTTAAATATTAAAATCGCTTGTAAAACTTCAACTGTAACTGAAAGGCGAAAGTGTCGTTATTGATGTTTGACTTTTACGAAGTTTCGTTTGAAGAGCCTCTGTTGCAGACTCAATGGCTATATTCCGTTCAGTAATTTAATTTCAGAGTTCTGCGCGTTTTGAGTAATTTAATAAGACACATTTGAAAGGCAATACAATGACAATGTTGTCTTCAAAGTTTTTTAAGTACTTAAACACTGATTACTTAAAGATGTTTGACGTACCTATAGCAATTAAATCTAAGTCTCAAAAAATTACGCGATATAAACGTGAGGTTGATTTTCTTTGCCAAGTTTTATTTGTACCTAATACCCTTTTAATAATTACACAGGAATGAGAAGTTCTACACATGCTGCGACGAGCCGTACCTGGACATCACATTCAACATCACGATGCGGAGAAAAACGCTGTTCTACACAGTCAACATCATCATCCCTTGCATGGGGATCTCCTTCCTTACCGTCCTCACATTTTACTTGCCTTCAGATAGCGGAGAGAAGGTAATATTTTTTTAAACTAACTAGTTTCGCCCGCGTGGTTTGTCGTTAAAAAACTAATCTATGTCCTTCCTTACATTGAACCCTGAGTAACATACCAAGTTTCATCAAATTCGGTCCAACCATTTCGGAGATTAGCCGGACCAAACAGACAGACAGAAAGTCAAACGAAAATTTTATAAATTTATTTTATTAATAAGTACCGAAGGTATACTATATGTACATACTTTCAAATGTATCTAGTAAAAAGCTGTTATTTTAACATTACAAATAGACACTTCTATTTTATTTATTAGTATAGGGTAAGGTTTTCCTAGGATTAGGGTTCATATGACGACAGACTATTTGACGGGAACTATAATAGTATAACTGATCAAATATTTTGTAAAACTCTGTGTCCATTTCTCTACGAACTACAAAGAGCCTAAGATATAAAGCTTGATAAAGTCCCCGTTGGGAATTCGTTGTCTTTTTTGATCTATGTAGTCTGTAGGTATACGTACCTACTAAAGCTCGATATTTAACCTACTGAAAACGTTGTGCCCTGGGACCGGATTCCAGAAGTAAGAAACTCACTCACTTCACTAACTAACTAATCCTTGTGTTTTGATTCAAAATCAAAAGACAACAAACATCAATGAATACCTAAATTCAAACCTAAATAGTTTAACAATTAGAAGTAAATGTTTGCAGAGTATTAGACTTTCAGTTAATTTTCTTTTTATACATAAAGTTAAGTAACTAACAGAGATGAATTATGGACTATAACTACTTTTGTATTTAGTACCGATTTTGGTTCTAACAATTTCTTAGATATGTACTTAAATAAATTCTACATATTGTAGGCAAGTCTTTGACTTGCCTACAAAATTTATGAAAAAAAATCTAATCGACCACAAATATTAGAATTTTTTCATAAGTTTTGTTTAATTTATTAAATAAGCTCACCTTAAAATAGTAATTATATTAACTTAACACCTTTTAATATTAAAATCGTATTAAATATCGTTTACTAACCCACTCTTTCCAAACAAAAACAATAAAACCCAAGCCAACCCTAATGGAAGCACCTCAAGTTTTTTATTATATTAATTTAGCCCACATGAATAACATTTCCTACGCTGTTATTAAAGTGAACTTCTAAAAACAAATTAACAAAAATTCCGCGCATTTTGTCGACAAAGTTGGGGCGGTCCGTAAAGTTTTACAGTGAATATTGTTACAACCGCTGAGGTCCAAATTGCTCAAATACGATTACTCAACGTGTTCTTTTATTGCTCTCTTGTGATTACCCACCCCAACGTAATAAAAATGTAATTCATTTGTGTATCAAGCGTTCAAATCGAGCTTACTTATGATTTATACGACCCTTCCCGCGAGTATTGTGAATTACTGCGACGCGTTTGTATCGAGGGGATGTAAACTAATGACATTATACTGTTATCTCTAAATGTGTTAAGAAGGTTTGGCAATATTGTACACTGACGCCTAATAGAGCCAATCAGGTTAAGGAGAATGTGGAATACATCAACCTCACATTTGCTTACATTTTCGTCGTATCTGTGCATACAAATGCCTGACTGCTGTCTTATATTTTAGTGAATGGGAATAGAAGAGAGAGAGGGAGAGAGGGAAAAGTTTAGATTAGATTCCTAAATAGCCACTGCGTATGTGAGTCTGTTAATTATTATACATTTTATTTCTGCGACGTAAATATGATTAATAACGTCAAATCGACGATAAGCATTCGTTAAAAAAACTTTCACGTTTCACGTTGACTTTACTTGGACCGAATTTGAATACCTACCACGAAATCCTAGGTACAAAAGCTTAGTCAATATTGCTCTTTAATTACTGGGGCATTCTGTAAATAATTTGTTTGCTCTGGAAGAGATTTTTTTAATAAGCAAAGCAGTTACTAGGCTCTTTTAAAATACAGTCAAACCTGGGTAAGTGAGAACTGGATAAGTGAGAAAACTCTATAAGTGAGAGTAATAGCCAGGACCCGTCATTTTAAGCTCCCAAAACCTCTATTAGCGAGAAACAGAAACCTTTGTAAGAGAGAGTCGTTTTTCCCTCATGGACCTCCGTAAGTGAGACTGCTACTTATCTAAACCTCTATAAGCGACAGTCGAGCTTTATTTATTTAGGAGGAACAAATGACAAAACAAATTACAAATTTAACATCTGTTATTTTATGACTCATTCTTAACTTTCGTGTAACTTCCTATCATTGTTTTTGTACCTATTGTTTTCTCGTCAATATTGAACCTATTCTATTTCGTGGAACTTAATAAAGTTGTTATTTTATCGCATTCTTTTCGAATGGACACGTGTGCCTGTGTACCACATTCGTACTTGCTGTGACTTGTTATTGCTGCGTACCTCTATAAGAGAGAAACGCTACCCATGTACCTGCATTAGCGAGAAACTCGGGTTAGTGAGAAACCTCTATAAGCGAGAATGAGATTGTGCTCCCTTGAACTCTCGCTTATCCAGGTTTGACTGTAATTGTATTGTAATGGTGCTACGACGTAGCCATCGCGTCGTAGCCAATCTGCTACGCCGTAGCATCAGTCACTTTTCTTGTGCATCAGACGTGACTTTTCTTTGCCGCTCTTCTTCATTCTAGGTATTGTCATTCATTTCATAACTGAAAGGAAGATTTTAATTAGTAGGCTTGGTTTTCTTTCATACGAAAGGATCTATTACATTTACTACGACTTGCAAATGGATGAGACTTGATTATTTATTTATGTACACACAGTAAAATAGATACAGATACGACATAGGTACAATTGTTACTGTTGTTGTGTACTGAAATATGAAAAAGCTGAATAAATTGCGCAATCACGCAATTGTATTAAGTTATCCACACGTTGTAAATTCTCGAAGTTATATCATTAACAAACAAGTATTTATTTTTAACCGTTTTGTATAAAAACAAAATATTTCATCATCATCATCAATGATATTATAAGTGTAAAAGGTGATCATCATCATCAGCCTAGCCTTTTTCCAACTATGTTGTAGTCGGCTTCCAGTCCAACCGGATGCAGTAACAAACAAAAAACAAAACAAAAAACAACAATTGAATTAAAATAAATAATTGTTTATACATAATTTTCTCTTGCTGCAGTACAAGTTTTGGAGTCCACTTTATTCTTTATCTTTAGTACAAGTATTGAATTTGTGTATAGTTCTTTAAGATAGAACTCACTGTGAGGTACATCTTCTCAGTCTTAAATTATAGCAGCCTAAACTATCATACCTACATAGTACCTACATACTCTTTCGATATCGATTCAATATCGGTGTAGGTACATATATACGTAACCGAAGAGTATGTGGTCCCTTTTATTTGAGTCAAGGGACATCATTGGATATAATATTTCAATCACCTAAAAGTACTGAGTTTTCGGCGTAAATCTCAATCAGATTGGTGATTACCGTCACAATTTAGATAGTTCATGCCCCGTATTTAAACGTTACAATCAATGTAAGTAGTTAAGGCGGATCACACACTACAACGAGCCACGCGACGGGGCGCCGATAACGCGCCCCCATGCGTGACTTTTACAAATTAGAAGTCGGCTCCGTTTCCCGCGCCCCGTCGCGTGGCGCTTTGTATTGTGTGATCCGCTTTAAATACTTACATTGGTTTTATATGATCAGTAATGAAGTATCAGTAAATAGCTACTAATTATTGTTTAAAGACCTCCCAATATTTAGTTAGATCTTACATTTTATTTTCTAAAATCGAAGATAAAGAATTATATTCTCATCGCAATCATCATCTGAGTTAACTTCGCTTATTATGTTTAGGTACCTATTCGTTCTCGAAGATTAAATAGAAGTTCCATTAATTATGTAAGATAACACTGTGTAGCAAATATTTTATTTTGATTACGTTCACTGATATTCGACAATAGAATCGTGATAACGTTTCGGTCTACCTAACTACGTAATAATATGTATGTAGAGTAGGTACGTAATGTTACCCTGGTCCTAACCGAAAGCGATAGTCAGACTGTCGAGCGAGTACGCGATTTCGCGAACGTTTATCTGCACCCTAATTGCGTAACACACTATCAATCACAATCTGAATAATTTTGAAGGATATTGCTTCATACGTTAAAAAAATTGGTCTGCTCAACAACGTAAATAATGCAATAAATGTTGTAGAACTGTCAAAATCAAAGCCTTTGCTACTTTTAGTGTGTTACGCAATTATCTTGCAGGACCCCGTGTCACTTTCTGTTCGGTGAGGTTCACCGAACAAAAGGTGAAGAACGCATGGTCGCGCCGACAGAGAGCGCATTCCAGGTTCCCGAAAAAAAAGTGACATATGACCGCGACGATCGCTTTTGAATAGGACGTGGTCGAATAATGACGGACAAACGCGACTTGATTAATCGCGTGGCTACGTCATCTTCTATATGTATAAAACAAAGTCGGGTTAGTTACACCATTTATAACTGAAGAACGGCTGGACCGATTTTTATGATATTTTATTTGTTGGATTTGTCTTTGTCCCGAATAGCAGAATAATTATTAAAACATGGGGAAACAAATCTAAGGCGGTGTAAAGTTCGTCGGGTCAGCTAGTATTTACATAAAAGAGCGCGATGGTCGCATACGCGCGCGACTATCGGTTTCGGTTAGGTCGCGGCCTTATGCGATAACGTTACACGGGCACACTGTTGATTGTACCTAATTTAAGTTACTTTGTAAGTACTACTTTTACATACAAACTAACTTAATGGTAATATTTAATCTTTGACTAAAGGATAATATTACTTTGAGATTAACATCATTCATCCACATATTTCCAAAGTAAGTAAGATTGAAATTTTACACAAGAAAGGTTTCAATGTAAAATGCTTCATGATTTGAAAAAAAAACCTGCGAAGCTATCGGATTTTTCTATCAGAAATAATTAATGTTGTATGCGTGTATGGATAAAAGTCGTAAATCATTGTGGTGAAATGATTAGTTATCGGGTTATGCGGGATGGTGTCAAGCGTCTGTAACTTGAACGTATATACAACAAACTTTAATTGACATAAAAAATCGTATCAGTTTTTTTTCTTTTGGTCGTATATAATGGGCAATTCTCGTCGTTTTAAGAATGTTCACAGTCTGAAGGTCAATTTTCGTAATTTAAAACGGTCAAAATCTCAGTCAGAATCAATCAGCGACAAACAAATATCATGTTGCCGAGATGAGACTGCGACTAGATTTTGAACGTTCTAAAATATCAGAATTAGCCTTCATTTACTAACTAAAGAAACTGTTGGATTAATTTATTTACAAAAGTTAGTGTACTGACTTACGTTCTATATAATAATTATTATTATCTATTATTTCAACGACATGAAAATCCCTATTTATATAGCTATTCAAACAATATTGTATTGTATCGCATAATTATACATGGGGCAACGATACATGGGGCAACGGGTCTGTGTGGCACTGGCTCCTCGGTTTAGGAACCCTGTGTTGGTTCCAAAGAAGTGATAGGCATATATTAATATGAGTGTGTTATTGTCAACAGGTAACCCTATCGATCTCGATATTGATTAGTCTCCACGTGTTCTTTCTGCTGGTCGTCGAGATCATCCCTCCTACGTCTCTGGTTGTGCCCCTCTTGGGAAAGTACCTTATATTCGCCATGATTCTCGTATCTATCAGGTAAGTACCTACAACCATCCGTAATGGAATAAACCTGTCCCAAAAAAAGTAGGACCAGTCTACATGAATAAGCGGATTTTTGGTGACCGCCGAGCCGAAGAAAGGGAGAGCCCGTACAGAAATGCCCCTAGGGACAGCCTAACCTGTGGTAGCTCAGTTTGTAGTTTTTCTCTTATCCCGTCGGCGAGTCATATAGCGTCGTGAAGTAAAGCTCCTTAGTTTCAGCAGTAAGTTTCCCGCCATCTTGTAGAGGTACAATGCCTGTCGGTAAGTTTGACGTAAGAGAAATTTATTGTACACTTCCCCTCGCGACTACGTAGTCTACAAGAATAGTTTGCTCTTCTATATATTGCGAAATTTCTATTATTTAATGACGTGATGGTTTCATGTGCCCTGAAGGCCAAATTAATATTTACGATGGCATTCCTTGTAAGCGACATCGACAGCGTAATGTTCACATGTAAAAAAAAGTATCTGGATAATTATGGCTTTAGTTAAGAAAATATTTAATCAATGTTTCAGTTCTACACGACATAAAGGTAAGTACCTATTCAGTAAAAAAAGCAAGACGTCAATTCTAAAAAAAAACAGTGGCACTCCGGGAGTGCCGACAGAAGTGAAAACAAAACACAAACAGAATACTTTGCCATCACTCACTGTCATATCGGATATGACATTAAAACCGAGTACCTACATCCCGAGGACAGCCGAAAACACACGAAGCGGGTATTTGTTTAATCGTCTTGTAAACAAAACACGCGCGGTGTCGCTTACGGTAATAGTGACGCGAGTTCAATGGTTTTTTCTCATCTCAAAAAATTCCCAACGCGCCTTAAAAAGTTTTCATTTCAAAAATATATTTATTTTTATGTATATGTATCTGCTGAATACATATGCAAAGCAGCATGTGCCTAACACATGCAAAGAACATTGTAAATGTAATTCAGTATTGAACTACATATATAGCCATTTTTATACTTTAATCCGACCATTTATGTCGATAGATTACTCCCAAGTTGTCTATAACAGAAATGTGCACTTTGATAGCCAAGACGCCACACACTACGACCCACTACGATAGTTTCAAAGAGTTTTATAACTCTAAAAAGGAAACGGCGCAGTAAACTACCATTGAGCTACACGAACTATCCCGTGATTAAAAATAAATAAACTAAGTAGGATGCTCCCGTCGTTCTATGTTTATTTGGTAAATGTAATAATTTCGCAAATTGAGAGTGGAGGGCGTTTAATTTAATTCTCAGCGCCCCTTTGATCCTCGTCACACGGACTTGGGAGGAAACAATTAAAATAGCTACATATAGGTATTTATTTATTTATTTATTTATTTATTTATTTATATAACAATTGCATGCTGCACTTACAGTAAACACCAAAGCGCGCAGCAAGCCAACAACATAACATTTAGCTAAAGAACTTAATACAAACATTTAACATAGATTTACTGCTATACAAAAATATATCAATTTCCGGCTCCTGAGCAATTAGGGCGTTCAGCAAATTGATCGCCTGGGTTGTGGGAGCAAAGCGAGCAGTATGGGTACGCACTGGCGGCGCCGCGAGCAAGCACCGCGAGGCACAGGCGCGCGAAGTCCGCAGCCGGTCCGGAGCAAACAATGAACAGCGAGCTAGTGTAGTCGCGTCATCTATCTTATTATTGAGCAATAAGTAGTAGTGCATCAACAGCGCACACTTACGTCTTAGTTCCAACGTGTTGACTCCTACCATTCCCGCAACAAACAGAGACGGATACAAATAGGGATAATACCCATATATTTTTTTATATAGGTAGCGAGCAAATTTTCGCTGGACCCGTTCTATCATGAGCTTGTATTTTTGCTCATGTGGATCCCATACCAACGCATTGTATTCAAGTTTGCTACGTACAAACGAATAATAAAGAGTGAGAATAACATTCCTGTCTTTAAACCTACTTGCCTGTCGCATAACGAAACCAAGTGATTGAAAGGCTTTACCACAGATATTATTAATGTGCTTATTAAAGGTCATATTCGCGTCCAAGGTCAGTCCAAGATCTTTTATTTCGCTGACGCGCTCCAGAGGGACCCCTGATATGTGGTAGGTATGTTGAATGGGCGCACGCGAACGGGTAAAAGACATAGTCTTGCACTTAGAAGTGTTAAATTCTAAGTGATTGGCTTCACTCCATTTTACTACCATATCGATGTCCCTCTGCAGAGCCTCACAGTCATGCTCGTTGTTAATACCCAAGAATAACTTCAGGTCATCCGCAAACATGAGACATCGTGCCGCCTTGACGACCTTCGGCAGGTCATTAGCCATTACAATAAATTGCGTAGGTCCAAGGGTGCTACCCTGGCTTACACCAGAGCAAGTTAAATATGGAGCAGATTTATGTCCAGAGATTTGGACATACTGAAAACGATTAGTTAAATAACTCGAGAAGAGTTGAAGCAACTTCGGGGTAAAACCTATTGCAGATAATTTTTTAAGTAGGACGTCATTTTGGACGCGATCGAAGGCCTTTTTAAAGTCAAAATAAGCCACGTCAACTTGCTTATTTTTATCCATTTCGGTGACGGCATAGTCTACAAAATTAATATGGTTTGTCACAGTGGATTTACCAGCCCTAAAGCCATGCTGACACTCGGACAGTTGGGTCTTAATCTGTCTGGTGATGTACTGATTAAGTATCGACTCAAAGACCTTGCCGAAAGCTGACAGAACCGCAATAGGCCTGTAGTTGTCCACTTTTGACCTGGCGCCACCCTTGGGTACAGGAGTAACCCGTGAAATTTTCCACTCTGCAGGATAAGAAGCTGTTTGTAGGGCTAAGTTATATACAAATAGAAGTGGTTCTCTAAATATTTCCAAGCAGTCTTTAAGAATAAAGGGTGGAATTCCATCAGGCCCTGCAGATGAATGGGCTTTTAGGCGGCGAATTGCTACTGATATGTCGGCTGAGTCAACCACATCTATGGCAATCCGCGCGGAGCATAGCGGGTCTGTTGCCTCCAGCTCAGCATTGGCTGCAGACAAACCAGGGTCATACGGCAGAAACACTGAACTGAAGTATTTAGCAAAGGCATTTGCTGCTTCTACCCCTACCACGATCCGTCCATCATATTCAAAATCAGTGCACGTTTGTCTGCGAGCCTGCTGACCTTTAACAAAATTCCAAAAACTTTTAGGATCCCTCTTTATATCCGCCTCGGTTTGTCGGATATATTCAGTATATGTCTGATCGATTAGCTCTTTAGCTCGCTGTCTGTAAAATTTGTATAATTCCTGATTAAACTCTAATTTAAGCTGCTTGAATTTTTTTAAATGAAAATACTTAGCTTTCAAAGTTTTAACTATTACGGGTGTAAACCACACCGGATACTGGTACTTCGAGTTTTTGTTTATTCTGTTTTTTTTTGGTACATGTTTTTCAAAAATTACATGTAACTTGCTGTAAAGTAATCTGACAGCTTCGTCAACGTCTGTTTGTGTATATACATCGTCCCATTTTGTTGAATACAACTCACCATATAAAGATTGAAAATCAGCTTTACGGAAATTCCATTCTGTTGGCTTAGTATCGTCGTCACAGCCTGGAAAACGAGGTGCGCGCACCATGCGACCCCGCGGCTGCTCAGCACACTTACCTCGCACCCTCACTAATAGTGGCGGATGATAGGCATCAGCCGGGACCACAGGCTCCACATCACCACTTACATCAATCGTCTCAACGTCCAAACTGCTCAGCACTAAATCTAACATCTTACCGAAATTATTGCAAACGGTATTGTGTTGCGTTAATTTACAAAAAGTTATCAGATAATTGTAATGCATAATAACATTCTCACTACAAGAGTTTAAATTAAAGTCGCCTAATATTAACACGTCAAATTTTTCAAACTTTGCAACAACATTCTCTAACACACAAAAGGTTTCAATATACTTGCTATCACTCGACCTAGGAGGTATGTACACCACACAACATATGATTTTAGTAAACTTTAGTGTTATAATACCAATCACAACCTCAATATCGCTCGAGTAGCCGTCAATATCGACTACTTGTTGCACTTTATACTGATCACGTACCGCGAGCAGTACACCACCCCATCCCGCATCGCCAGCACGATCCTGACGCAAAACTGTATATCCCGGAGGAAACAATTCAGCGTCACATACGCTACTAGTCAGAAAAGTCTCTGTAAATGCAAATAAATCAACTGATTCAACTAATATGGCCTTTTTACAAATGTCCAGCTTTGAACGCAGACCACGGACATTCTGGTAAAAAAAATCGTATGTCTTCTGCTTTTTATTAACCCTCATACTGCTGTGGTTTTCGAAATCCACGTCTCCATGGTTTAATATGGACATCTTCTGCCCAGTGTTCGGGTTTCATATAATTCTCAACATGTTTTGTTGGCACCGTTAACTTAAATGACGCATAATCACCTCGCGACTTTAATGCTTCCACTGAGCAGTTGTCATCCGCACTAATATTGCGTAGGTGAGTAATCACTTGATCAGCTGTAGTACCAGTTTGGACGTAGTACAAATGCAAATACGATTTCCTTTCCGCCGCAGCTAATGCACATATAGCCGAACCCGGGGCAGCCGTTCCACGAGTCACATTATGAGGTGCACGACGTAATCTTTGCCGTTTGACTTCAACCCAGTCCGAATCATTGCTGTTATGATTTTGCTGCGCATGATTCACCGGCGGCACTGTTGTGTTTACGATTTCAAGTTGTGACGTTTCTGACGGCAGCGGTGGGGTCGGAGTAGGGGGTCCGCTGAGGCACGTTGACACATTCGGCTCGAACGCCTCTAGCCCGCGCGTGACCGAGACAGGCGATACGTTGCGCGCTCCCTTCGTTTTACGAGCGCCCACGGAGAGCGCCGTCTCAGCCCGAACGCGAGCATCACGCACTGGCCGTTGGGTCTGCTGCACTGTGTTGACAGTGCTCTTACCCACTTTTGCTCCGATTTTTGTGGCTATCGCCATGGAACTCGAATCATCACTAACACCAATAAGTTTACGTATTAATTGTGTTTGATCGAGGACGACCTTTTCCAGCGAAACTATTCTGTTTCCCAAAGAGTGCACAGTTTTAGTGAGTTCGCCAATTGTGGTTTCCAACGATTTGCCCGCCATTTCTAATACTTTAAATAATTTGTACGGAGCGATTAGCGAACGACCTCCGGCCTCGACGGTGGCGGGGGTATCCCCGGTAGGTATATGCGTGTATCTCAGCTTATTACACATAAACAGTAATCCTTGGTTCCAAGTATTGCTCTTTAACCTGTTTGAGATACAAGACAAAAAAACTGGTCTTAGGTAAGAAATTCTATACGTAGGAGTCAGTTTCATAGCGGAGTATTAATTAGGTGAATTTCAGGAAATTGGATGCTTTTTAGAAAATAGTTATATCTAAGAACATTATTTGGTACAACAGGTATATAATACAAGCCTTTATTGGGATTAACCAACCACTTATGAATTCTTGAGCTGAAATAACCTTAATATCAGGTATAAAAGATCAAAGCTTATTTCGAGTTAAATTTTATAATACATTTCGGACAAAAGTAATTTATTTAAATATGGCTCGGTTAGGGCGTGCCGGCTACCACATTTCCATATAAATTAAAAGCTGGTTTCTAAACAAGATATTTAATTGCGTGCTATAGCTTCAAGGAAATTAATTTTTTAACACCCCAACCTCCGACTTTGAGTTAGGATAATTGGAAACCTTTGCACTGAGTCCCGCTACAAAGTTGCTAAAAGTCTAAGCTTAGGCTAGGGTTAACATTTATGTAAAGTAGAAGTTAGTTTGTATGTATTACAAATATACCTAGTAAAGTAACGTACTTTTGCTATGTTATATAGTAAAGCCAGTACCTAGATAAACTTATGTGTTGTTTAATGCTAAATCTGTACATATCAATGACGTCTTATGGATAAACACACAATAATACTTTATAAAGAGAAAGAGAAAATTATGAACATAGTTCAATGATCGTAAATATATTTTTTTTAATAAAAATGTCAGTGTTTTATTAGCCGACTACGTCGAAGCAAAAAGGAGGGTTATAATCATTATCTTTGTATTCTTTCATGATACGAAAACTTACATAAGTAAACTTAACAGTTATGCTGCGGATAGGTTTCTACCAATGTAATAATACATGTTTTATACACTATTAGCAAGTTAACTATTCATAAATAAACCGGTAACACGGCCGCGGCACGAACTACCTGATTCAGCGCTATTCAGCAGGGAACTTACAAATTACCCACCATTATTTGTAGCACTATTGTGTAAACCTATGAATAAAACTATTAGCATTAATAATTTAGCTTAATGTTTGTACGCCGGGATTGTTAGTAATTGATCCTTTGGATACACACGAGCAACATAAACAATGGAAAGCATTGGATGACATTGGAAACTCCGATGGTTTGTTTAATCAGTGATTTTAACTGATTAAACAATCCTTCCAGTATAAATATGAAACTTATTGATTTTTGATAGGTACTTTCTTAAATCATGAAAGGCAACGGCAAGTAACAAAATTAAAGTTACGGTCAGAATTTTATCGTTATCGGTAAATTCTACTAGCCAATATAGGTAAGCTATTAATTGTACCCATGTCCTCGGTAATAAAACCTTTTATTGCTTTTAGTATATGTGTGACGGTAGTGGTCCTAAACGTCCACTTCCGTTCGCCGCAGACACACCGGATGGCGCCCTGGGTGAAGCGAGTTTTCATTCACATCCTGCCACGACTGCTCTTCATGAAACGACCGCAGTACAAGTTTGACACCACAAGGTGAGGCTAAACTTGCAGTATCTCTCTAAACTTTGTTTCACGATCTTCGCAATTAAAGTCAAATTAATTCGTACTTTGCTTGTTCTAATCTGGATCTCTGAGTGAACATTGCTGAGTCCGGTCGGTCGGGCCGCCAACTCGTAAATCCGAACGCGGATCAGTAACAACTCTAAATTAATTATAAGTTTATAGGACTCGCTGGTCGCGGCCGCCGAGTCAGGCGTTTATTTCTCACTTTCACTGAACTTTAATACAAAGCTTAAAGTTAAAAAAGCGATGGAACGAATTATAAAGATTGCGTGCCGGAGATTATTTCAAAGCGTGATACTGGCGACAACTTTGCTTGCCGCCGCCTTTTTATGAGCTAACATCACTTTGAGGTATTTCAGCGAGATTCCGAGGTAATGTTTTAATTTTACGGCCAGACATCAAGCATTTTTATCAACATGTTTGCCTTCATTTATAAAATCCGGTACATTATCTACACACCGGGTCACATGGAACTTTATATCTAGGTTGATGCATAAACTGTTGATTGTAATTGAACTATTGATCCGCCAGCGCATATAGCTATTATTAACCACAACCATTTACCACTCGTAGCCAGTCGCTGGTTACACTAGAATGCCTGAATATCTGTTGTTTAGTATCTATGTCTGTCAGTTAACTGGCTCGCGAATAATTCGTGTGGATAGCTAGTCGGTATCGTAATTCACTTACGAATGGATGTCTGTTAAACTAGACTAGAGGTGTTACGGCCGCGCCGCCTCACTGTGGTTGCCGACTTACCAACATTACGTATATGAATCTCTGAGGTAGATCACATGCTTGGTTCAACTGTTGGGTTCCTCCTAAATCTATCCACTAATGTGGCTTCTCCGTTTTGGGTGATTAGATTAAACTTTATATCAGTTGGAGTCTCGTCACCTATATACATTACCCGGAGACTTTTCATTGAAATCAATCTATGGATCGTTAATAACAAGGCTTATGTGTACCTTCATTGATAAATGAATATACTAAACGTGTTATTTGCAAAAGTTAACCAATAAATACGCCTACATATCTACTGCATGCTTCCTACAAAATATTAATGCGTATGTAAATATTTGATAGTAGACTTCGGAATATTCGTAACTGGGTCACATACAATTCGTTTAGGATTTATTGACCGGTCCCACCTTAACCAAAGTTCATTACTTTTAAAACAGACAAAAACACGTTCGATTCTTATAGTTAATTTTTTACTCTAGCACTACTAACATTTAAAAGTTTAAAATTTCAAAGAAGGTAGCAATGTTTTAAAATACACTAAAATTGAAGGTGGATCGTGTTAACATGGTCCAATCGTAGCCATATCTCAGCGTAGCTAAGCCTCGGCGGGCTACGGCGCTACGGCGTAGCCGCGAAGCGAGAATAGCATTTTTATGTAAAAATAACAAATATCCCGGTCCCTGGCTTATCGCTGCGGCTCGGTCCGACCTCAGTAGCCAAATGGCAATATTGCGACGCTAACTGAATTGTAAATAAAATCAGTATATTATTGATGATAACCCAAGGTTAACTGATACATATGACTCCCCGTAGACCGCGACGTAGCCGCGAAGTGCGTAGCCATCTATGGATAAATTCGTTGTAGTCTTAGGGCTGAATTTTCAATAGTACCTAAGTAGAATGTTTGTGGGTTGCTTTTAATTACCTAACCCTTTTAACAAGATTAGGTGGTGAAAGACTGTTAGGCTACATACAGGGTGAATTTTCCAAGTGGGCATGGATGGCCAAATCCGAAACTATGAGGAATAGCAAAAAGTACTGAGTCGCGGGCTCGATTTTGATGAAAACTAAAACTGCATCATTGGATGCAAAATTTGAATTTAGAACATAATGTTTTGAAGGTGACTGCGCTGCGGGCGTATTGAGCATCATTTCGAACAAGGTACAGGTAATGCCTGTATGAATACTTTAAAAAAAGCAAAACATTTTGCCTGGGTAACGCACACAATAAGAACCAGTTTATTAAAATCCAACATTTTCCTTAAGTTTGCCCTATGTCATTACTTTCCAGAATTTGATCCTTAGTAGGGACACTATCGAGTGGCGTAATAATACAGTGTTTTTTGTATCAAAATCAACGGGTTCGATTCCTGGCTAGAAATATTGATTTTTCAAAAATCCAATGATGCAATTTTAGTTTTCATCAAAATCAAGCCCGCGACTCCTTTGAGTACTTTTCGCTATTCCTCATAGTTTCGGATATGGCCATCCACGCCTACTTGAAAAATTCAGCCTGTAGGTATAACAATCAGATTTAACCGAATTTACAAATCCCGGTTCAGTCCCTATTGTACTTTCAGGCACTACAGTTTCACAGAGAATAAAGCCAACAAATTGAATCTAGTGAGCGATTGAAGAGCGCTGCATATTCATTTGCTTGCACTTTATTTTCCTTTTACATTTACTGGCTTTCACGAGTACGTACTTGCAAAGTAAACAGATTATACGTTGTATCTGTTTTCAGAAAACTCACTTAATGCCAATCTCCCGAAGTATGTGCCTTCTGGTAGTTTATAATCGGATTAGTTAGAGTATCGTATATTAATCCGCTTACGAGTATAGCACAGATTATATTGGTAGGGTGAAAAGGCCGGATCCGTATCATGAACAGGCGCCCGCACACGTCTATATAAATAAATATAATATAATGCCAGTCGCGAGTGCGCTTGCACTCGGTATGCGTAGACGCGTATCTACGTGTGAGAACGTTTGCTTGGCGCCTTCTTTACCTTTTTGGTATCTGTTACCACAGATCGCGATACACGGCGTGCGGCGTGGTGGTGCGGTGCGGGGGCACGGCGCGGCCTCTGTACCCGTACCGACTGGCGGCGGCAGATGATGACTGCTGCGCGCCTGGCGCATGGCCGCCGCCTGCTGCGCCGCCTCCTCGGCCTCTAACGAGGACGCCGAGCAAGGAGGACCTTACACACACCACCTACCTCAATTCAGGGTAAGATTTTGTTGTTTTGGAAAATATTTTTACCTATGTGTAATGGGTGTATGAGTGTATGTGTTGTACATGTGTGTAAATGTGTGTTAAATATGGGTGTACTATAGGTACTTCTGCGTAAACCGGACTGAACCTTCTAGGATTACAGGCATAATCGTATGTTATTGTGCTGATTACTAGACAGGGCATTATTACATTACACACTACGAAACAACAACACAACTACACACAACACAACAACTATGAAATTAATAATCTGGGTGATCATCATCCTAAAAGTGCAAAAATACTTATAACCAATGAGCTCCTCAAGATCATGTTGCTACATGATCCTCCATAGTAGCAGGCGAACCAGTAAACATTATCCAGCAATTTTTTTTATAATTATATGGCAGAAGAGCTGAAAGAGAAAAGAACTGCGTTGTGTTTCAGGATGGGTGACAGCAATAGGTTCGGCGGCAGCTGCCTGGTGCACGGGTCAAGTGAAGGGGGTGCGGGGCTTGGTGCGGGACTAGCCGGGGGGCTGGCAGGGGGGCTAGCCCCCGAAGACGAGACCCTTAGCCCCGTACCTGATCCGCCACCCGGCTTCAGCCACTCCGCCTGTCCGCCAGAGGTGCACAAAACATGCTTCTGCGTGCGATTCATCGCAGAACACACTAGGATGCTGGAGGATTCTACTAAGGTAGGGGTATTGTACTTTTGCAAGTCCTTTCGCGTTCTTACAAAAACACGAGTCATGACATTTTACTGCAATTTATTTTTCAAACAAACTATTTCATCTCTTAGTAAATAAGCAGTGAAGACTAAGCACTTATATCACAAATAAAGACCCAATAACTCCCAAAAATAACTTAGGTATTTAAAAAGTGATATTCTTTCTTCATCTCGTTTACCTATCGTGTATTAAATATAAATAGCGCCACAACAGCCACGCATTGCTTACAAAACGACCGAGTATCGAGGGCTTAACGATGCAATAAGATATTATTACAAACATCGTTATCGCCATAATCCAGCCAAATGGTACCTACTTGCCTATTCTGCAGAAATTTTGCAATAATTTAAAGATGAAAAGACATACCTTAAGGATTCAGAAGACTGCTTAAGTTAACTTTAGATTAGTAATAGAAAGAACATAAGTATTCTGAAATATTTGACAAGTTTTGAGCGCAACATTTTAAAATCAACTCTTTATAAACAGGTAAAAGAGGACTGGAAATACGTCGCAATGGTGCTTGACCGTTTATTCCTGTGGATCTTCACGCTAGCTGTGTTAGTGGGCACGGCAGGCATCATCCTGCAGGCGCCCACACTATACGACGACCGAGTGCCCATAGACAAGCATTTCAACCAATATGCTACCTCGTCGCTAGTGCGGTGTCCGCCACCTTCGTAATATGGAAATCTTGACGTCACATGTGTATGGAAGTACGACGTCAGAGGTACTGACGTCAGCAAGTTTTATTAACATAATATTTAGAACAAAAATGATGACTTGTTGTACACCTGTTTAGGCTCTGTTACGGCTCAAATCTTAGGAATTCTTCCCAAAAACTAAACATAAGTATAACAAATAACGGCTGAACTGACTGACGTCATATTTCCTATACACATGTCTAATAGTATGGTTATTCAATAATTATATAAGCAACGGTGTCTTTAAAAGGTGCAGTGATTTGTTTGGGAAAATCATTTTAGTAAAATCGAAAAAATAAACTATTTAGTCTTTGTGTTATAGGTAATATATTGGCATTTCTTAACGATTTTCGTGAACAAGTTACAGTAAGACCGTAGGACATATTTTATTGCGTCGCCGTTGCAATACAAGACCCAACGCACACCCGTCCCGCCCGGAACGTGTTCTATTCCACGACACGTAGGTAACTATATCTGTCTAAAGTTTACGTATAAACATAAGTACTTTCATATCTCTTCATAATATCTACTCTTGCACTCAACATTAGTATAAGCACATATCCATACTCACTCATTCTGTTCTTCCATGCAACATTTCGAGAGCATTGCAAATTGCTCATACCAACGTCTTATGTGACAATAAAATGTAGCAATTGTTTTCTGTAGCTATTTCTAATGAATTCATAATAGTATCACAACCCAGAGCGACTTCATAAAATCACCTAGAGATATTATAGTCTCTATGAATAGGAATAAGAAAATGAACGAAACACCACCATGGTAAATGTATCTGTGTTCAAAAACATCATTTAGCTGATTAGCATACATAATGTAGTAGCACCATTATCTAAGCTCACCCCAAAGCAATAGCCCGACAAGTCTGCTTATAGCACCTCGCTTGTTCATGCAAGAATTTTATAACAGACCTGCACAATCGTCAACATTAGTGCTAAATGTAGACATCGAAATCAAAAGTAATTTTAAGGAATTCACTAGGCACTAGAGGTAGTGAGGTCTTGAAATCATGCTGAAACTATCGACTATAGATATTCTTCCGACTCTTCTATTTCTAAGAACATTACTATAATTTGTCGTAGAATAGAACATGTACTTTAAAATAAGAATATCGATTTTATTATTTATAAGAAAAAAAAATAGTATTTGAAACCTATGAAATACAGTAACGTATTTATAAAACAATTTTATTGTTGGCTTTGAAAGAACGAGATTCTGTTAATAGACTCATGAATATCGTAACGATTTACAAGACCAGTGTGAAAGAAAAATATCCTTATGATAATAAGTACAAGATAATGATTTAATTTAAGAAGATAATTGCTCAATTTTAAAATCAGTACCTTCCTTCTTTCTGCTACTGGTTATTTGATATAGCGAGTGATTTTGTATTACATAAACACACTTTATGTTACACGTACCTACATGTGCTTTACCTACCTTAATCAAATTGATTTTATGTATACCTACACCTTAGTTGATATCTATTATGTTATTGACATTAAGTTTAAAGCTTTTGTGTTGATTATGTACGTTTGTTATATATACGTATAGTTACTGTAAATAAAATTAATATAATAATTATATTTGAGGCACGCGTTCGAGCAATGACCGTGCAACTTTTGGACAGGAATTGAAACTATTTATTAATTGAATATGAACAAAACACAATAAAATACCAAATAAAAAAAAATGTACAAAAATAAATAACGAATATAAAACATTAAGATTAAAAGCTTATTGTACTGAGATGAAAAAAAATGAAATTATGATGATAGGTATCATAGACACATAGGTAGGTAATAAACTGCCGCATGTTGTAAAGTCACTAATGAAATGCGAGGCTATAGTCGAATATTGAAAAGCTACCCAATAGCTACGGCCATAAGTTTCAGTCGATCAAGTAGGTAATCAGTTTACGGAATAAACTTTATCACTTGTCTTGTCAGCACGACTGAGATATATAAAACTAGATGGTCATCGTAGACCATTTATACAACATTACCATAGATCGGAATAGGTAGAGCTATTTTATGTACTTGCCATAGGTTAGAATAATATGGATATATTCCCTTTTAGTTACGAAGTTAAGTTTAGTTTCGAAGTTACGGTTGGTAAAGAATTGAATTCTAGTGGCGCAGAAAAAGACAAAAACAGGTGCGTCACTCTAGCGACAATAAAATCCCGTAGCATCAGTCGGAATCCCGTGGAATATCCATATTATCATCAATGTTTGCGGTCAATGAACCTAAATAGCTCTACCTATTCCGATCACTGAACATTACATATACCTACATAAAAATATTGCCTCTTTTACGGCGCGCGGCGTTTAAATATTCGGCTATACGTACATATTATAACTGTCAATAAACGAATAGAAAAGTACTGGTGGATAGTATAGTACCCTGTAAATCATTATTTATCTAATATAATAATTAAAATATACCTAACACACGTTGACTGCTCGCAGTAGAGTAGCGCAGCTCAATTGTAGAAATATAAGTTTGTAAGTACTTATTTATATTGTTAATAAAATCGTTATATATAGAATTTTCTTTCCTTTACCTTTCTATAATGTTTTTTACCATCAAACTAAGTAAATACTTAGTAGCCTTACGTATTTAAAATAAGTCGCATTCGGAAATATCCTAAATGCAAAAGTATGATCATATTGGACAGTTAACGTTAAGTTAAGCGTATCAAATCGCATTAGTGATGGATGTTCAGTTTTTTTTTTGTCTGTGTTAAAATACCAATCAAACCAACCCAAATCCAATCCCAATCTCTTTGATTATACCTGCGTAGTGCAGCGAAAAAATGAAAAACACGGACTGTCTTCACCATATTATGATTCATAATTTTATCCTTTTATGATTCTGCCAGTGGCCTTTTTAGGCCCCCTGTTCGACCATCATTATTTTAATATGTATTGTCAAGAACAAATGCAACAAAGTCGACACTAAATAATAATATGGTTAGATAACAATCCCCAAAGGGACGCTCGCTAATCAGCTGGTGCAGACAGCCACCTGCAGCCTAATTGCGTAACACACTATCAATCAGAATCTGAATAATTTTATAGGATATATTGCTTATTCATTGCTTCATATGTTCGAAAAATGTTTGTGCTTAATAACGTAAATAACGCAATGAATGTTGTTGAACTGTCAACATGAAAGCCATCATTCCTGCTGTTACTGTGTTAGGGAATTACCAAACCGGACATAGTACGGTGGTAGCCAACCGAGAGCACGGCGCAACGGTGGACCTATATCCAAAATCAAGCGCTAATTTTTAACTCATCTTTTATGGAATATGTTGAAAAGAATAAAAGACTATGTTAGTAATTTAATTTACCCGAATACACTTCTTGCATTGAATTTATTTCTGGTTTTCATAATATTTTTAATAATGCGTTCTGCTCGTTTGCTGTTCGCCATGAGTTGTCGAGCCTCTTTCAAAGCGCGTTGATGTGCCTCCGAATTCCTTGGTGGTGTATGGGAAAACGAATCATCGTCCATGGGTGGGCTTTTATAATTATTTGCACGACCAGTTGATTTTTTCGGTCTTTCTGTAGGTAAGCCCTGTGGTCTGTAAGTGTTTGGTGGGGCTCTATTATCAAAAGAATAAGGCGGATCTGTTGGATATTTAGGTGATGGCACATCATATGAAGGATTTTCGTAATTAATTATTTGCGGATCTATGGGTTTCCTTGGAGCATTCGTTATTAAAGGCGGTGTAGGTGTATGAGCTATTTTTTTAATATCTTCCTCTGGGTCAAATGGCGAATCCGAATGTGATAATTGTTTATCCGCACTTTTAAAAAACTCAAACGCAGTTTGTGGTAGCTCGACGTTTTCAATTTTAGGTTGTTGATTGGGAGCATTAGGAATTAACCTGTCAGGAGTCAGCAACTTCGGAGCGCCGTTAAACAAGCTTCTTGTAATAGGAGGCACTGCTTGGCCGTACATTGGAACTTCAGGATTAATAAGTGGTTGCGCTGTTTGTAATAAAGGATCGCTTGATGATATCGGAGCGTTAAACTCATAATTATTTCTTGGTGCTTCGTTTGTGTTATGGTTTTGTTTCTTAGGCGTATTTGATGTCAACCATTCTCTGTTTACAGGAACACTTTCGGTAATCGTTAATGGTGGAGTCCTTACATGCAGATCAGGGCTATATAAGATTTCTGGACTCCTTGATGTATTTGCTTTTAATGTCGGTGAGTTCTTCAAATCCTCTTCATTTCTAGAAGTCGTTATGCTTCCACTTGTAGGTATCCTTTCTGTTGGCGGGAATACAGTACTTGTTGTCACATTTATCGCTGATTGTGTAGTTATAGATGTTGACGACAACTCTTGTTCTTCAGAAGCTGTGGAGATTTCATCTGTTTGAATAATTTCGGTTACAGCTGCGCTGTCCGCGTTCTTTGTTGTAATCGTCACGGTTTCAATTGTATCAGTGTTTTTATCTGTAACTTCGTCTGGAACTGTTACAGGTGTTGTTAACAAGACTGAAGGTTCTACATTTTCAGTAGGCGCAGTATTTTTAACACGCTCAATTACTTCGCTTACAGTTGTGATTTCTGCCGACGGGAATGCGTCAGTATTAGAATCAGTGTCTCTTAACGTAGCCGGAGACGCTACTGGCGAATTTGTAGTCGATACTAAAGAATCATCATTTTCAGCTACAGAAACATTTTTTTGAGGCATGATTTCCGAAATCGCCCCTGGGGTCATCGTTACCACGGCAGCACTCGAATCATCATCATCAGTTCCATCATCATCAGTTCCAACATCATCAGTTCCATCATCATCAGTTCCATCATCATCAGTTCCATCATCATCAGTTCCATCATCATCAGTTCCAACATCATCAGTTCCATCATCATCAGTTCCATCATCATCAGTTCCATCATCATCAGTTCCATCATGACCATGTTCATCATCATAAGTTCCTGTAGGACTATTTGCAATCAAACCTAACGATTCCTCGTCACTTGTAGTAACTATAGTTGTGTCTATAACTTGAATAGCCTCACTTTCAGGCGTGCTTATAATTAGGTTTGGTGTACTGGTTATTGTGGTATCACTATTATTTTCATTTACTATTTTTAAAGTTGTTGTCAATTCGGATGTAGCCACTGTTGAAAATTCTTTGTTACTAGAAGCTGTAGTGGTTTCGTCGGGTTGAATAGTCTTATTTAAAAGTGTGCTTTCTATTATTGGCAATGAAGTACTTGTTATCATGGTTCCATTCGAATCTTTTGAAAATTCTTCGTTACCAGAAACTGTAGTGGTTTCTTTGGGTTCGACAGTTCCACTTACTGATGTGTTTTCTGCTATTGGTAAAGAAACAGTAGTTATAATGGTGTTATTCGAATCATTGTTGTTGACTATTTTCGTTGTAACTGTTGAAGATTTTTCATTATCAGAAGTTGTACCGGTTTCTTCGGGTGTAAGAGAAACACTTACAGGTGTGTTTTTAACAGTTGGTAAAGAAGTATTCATTATTATAGGGTCATATAATTCTGTTATGGATTGGTCTTTGCCAAAAGTCAATGTGGTTTCTTTGGATTGATTAGTCTCACTTACTTTACTTTCAAAAGTTGGTGAAGAAGTACTCGGTAACATAGTGTTATTGGAATCATTGTCACTAATTATTTTCACTGTAACTGTTGAAGATTTTTCATTAACAGTAGCCGTACTGGATTCGGTGGGTACAATCGTTACATTTAAGGGTGTGCTAAAGTTTATATAGGATAATGTACTCGTTACAATGGTATCATTTGATGCAATGACGCGAAGTGTTGCAAGAGAATCTACGACTTCACTTGTAGCCGAGGTTGCAGATTCCACGTTTTCAGAACTAGTTGCATTTACAGATGTGTTTTCAACCATCGTATTGGATGTGCTACTAATCACTGTATCATTCGAATTAATATTACTTTGAGAGGTTGAAGTCATCTCTATCCTCGCTGATTCTGCTGCATTTATAATAACGGTGTCATTATGTATAGCGGAATCAGATGATTCCTTTTTTCCTGAGTCTGTATTTCTTTTGACTGAAAGTATCGCGCCTTTTATTGCTGTGATTTCTGGTGGCTGTAATGGATTATTCGCGGTCACAGTTTCATTCGAATTATTTTCATTTGTATACAAGACAGTTGTGGGTTCATTTGCAGTCACTGACGACAACTCTTGTTTATTTAATTCCGCAAGTAAGTCAATTGGCGGAATAGTCTTATATAAAGGTGCACTGTTCATTATCCCTAATATACTATTCGCCACGGACTCGTTAGTATTATTTATAGTTAAATTGAATTGCAGAGTTGTAGATTGTTTTGTAGGTAAAGTTGCACCTTCGCTAGATCCAACTGTGGTAGTACTTTCGAATCCGTGCCTATTAAATGACCCCGGATCGAAAATTTTCTTATGCTCTTCTATTTTACTCTTTATTTCACTTAAATGTCCAGACTCTTCTTCTTTCCATTCTTCAAATTGTTGCCTTAAGCCCATAAAACTATTATTGGAATTCTCGTTAGATCCGGTCGCTTCAATTGCATCTAATTTGCCTAAACCTTGATGAATTTCGCTAGCTTTTGAAGTATTTTTCGTGTTTTGTTCTCTTTTTTTCAAAACTTTTATTTCCTGTAAAATGGTATCTACAGAAGGTTCTAAATCGCTTTGTTTCTCTATTTTCTTTAAATCAGTAGTAACCTCATGGGGCAACTTATCCAATTCCTTTTTTGCTAAAACACTAACACCAGCTAATTGTTCAGATTCCTTAGCCAACCCATTTTCAATACTTAGTACATTATTATGAGATTTATAATTGCCAAGAACCTTTGAAAGCGTTACGTTAATTCTTGCATCTATTTTAGCAGGTATCATCTTCTGTAGGTATTCCGAATTATTCGGTAAACTCAATGTAAGTTCCGATTTTGGCGCACTTGCTGCATCTTGCAGAGTTTCACTGACTGAGTCAGTTTGATTAGTTACACTTCCACATTTCTCATAATATCTTGTAGTTGCGTCGTTGCTCAAAGATAGAACGTATTCCACCGCTAATATAGTGCAGTCTACAGTTTCTTTAACATCGGTTACTACGTCAGTGAAAAGTTTTCCAAAACTATTTTGGACTGATAGTACCGCGCCGTGAAATACATCAAAAAATGAGGCCGATACCTGGAATTAATAAAAGATCGTTAATACTTACATAGTTATTTTGCTACATCGTGCGTTTTATTTTAACTGTCAATATAAAACGCACCTGCACGGCCAGTATAGTTGTAATAATTACTGATAGTTTCATGATGCACTGATTTTAACACTTGGAGTATCCAACGTATCACCACCGACCGTTTTCAGACACGCAGACATACTCGTCGAGTTCTCTTTTAATTCTCTATACAATTGGTTTACGTCTGTTTGTTCAATCAAGAAAGACACGCGCTATTGTTACGTTCATACATCTGTAGCTCTACCATGAGTTTGCACTGCCAAAACTCGCTAGCGTCTACGTAAATAATATGTATGAAATATTGTACAGCGCCTCTAGTGGTCACACAAAGAATTAAAATTCGTACCATGAGCACTATAGATTTCGATAGGTAAGAAACCTAACGTAATCTATTCGATAGTCACTAACGTTTTTCAGCTGTCGCCATACAAAACGGCACCATGAGTTAATAATTTGACAGACGCTATCGAAAAATACGCTTACGATAGTAGTTACGTCACTCACTAGCATTTTGACGCGTGAAACATATTATGTTTACATTGAAATTATGTACGTTTTTGACTATTTTGATTCAAAATAATGTCTGGAAGAGCTTATTTAGCATGGAATATGTTGGCGGCCGCTGAATTTGAAGACCAACGACGTAAAGAACGTGAATTTCAAGCCAAAATTACAAGAAAATGAAATTCTAGCTTACCAATGGGCGGGACATTTCGCAGCTACCTAGGAGGCTTTCTGTGATGAATATTAACTTAAATTTAAATAAAAGACATTTTACTTATACAACCTTTTCATTTATTTTATTATAATATGGGAAACATACAACATATTTAACAAAATAAGGAACACAAAAATTGACATAAAAACACATACATATTACCTACTAACTACACATTTTTTTCTTTAAATATTGGACACTAGGATTTCCCCTGTATCGTGGGTGCATTTACAAACACAAATATCACATGCACAAACATCCAGACCCGGAACAATTAGGTATCTTGCTTTGGAAGATTGGATCACACAACTTTTTGCTCCGTGCGACAAATGAACCGGCGATTCTTAGCGCAGAAGCGACAGGCAGTTTCTAAAAATTGTGCCATACTGGTCCTCATTGTATTATTGTCATTTTGTAAACTTATTTAACTGAATTTTATTAAAAAACGCCGTGAACACAATGTCAACAAATACAAAATTACAAATTGAAAACGACACTCGATGACACAACAGTGACATATAAGGAATAAAAATTCAACAACCACTAAATACTTTAAGAAGTTCACTAACCGCCAACCATTCTATTTAGTCGGATTATTGCCTATCATAACATTTTAAGCATAGGCGATAGCACTACATTTTGAGCATATATTATGCCGTTCTCTCTCCTTATTACTGAGAAAGAAAGAAACAAAACTTAAGGAAGTGACGTTACATACGACACGATCTATCGAGCTCACCTCAGCGCCTGCGTAAGATACCGTAAAACTCATGGTGCAAGCATTATCGAAATCTATTCGATCCACGTTAATACGCTAGCGAGTTTGACGCTAGCGAGTAAGTTTTCGATAACAACTCATGGTAGAGGTACTGTGCTAATATTTAACGTCACAGCGTTATAAAACAATTACATTGTTCAAAGTAAGTCAAAGTGGTCATGTGGATACCGAAATAAGATTACATACTAATAATAAAAGTTCGTTTATTTTTGAGTAGCTTAATACAATATATCACAAACGTAATTCTTAACTCCATAAATAACACTTTAAAGTGCTCCGCATTTTCATCATAAATCAATCTTAATGCAATCTTGACAATTCTTAAATTAGAAATATTTTAGTCTATCTAGTTATTGAAAAAGCTATATAAATATTTATTGTCAGATATTTCGTCTTGAGATACGTACTGACAATTTCATACCATCATTCCTATGGTTGCACTCGTGCTACTGTTAGTGGGTTTAAAACGTTAAGTCAAAAACAAAAGTTATCCATTCCTATACTGTTATGATTATTATAATACCACTTAATAACCGGGGGTTTAAAAGTTATGTTGAGTACACCGGAAGAAAGTTCCGAAGTGACACCGTATTTAATAGTTATTGTGATATTTGAATGACAATATTAAATTTATTTGGATAAATATGTTTCAATTGTGATTTTTAAAATGCAAAATAAAATGTATACACACTGTTAAAGCATTATCGGATCTAAACCTAATTTATTCTTTGACAGTTAAAAACAATATATGTGCTATACATAGCAAATAGACGGATCTTTAGTCATACAAGATACTATAACTTAAACAATAAGACATTTATTGCCAGCTGCGGATAAGAGTAATAGTCACCAATTTCGTAAAATACAAGAATTTGGCACTTCTTGAGCAATATTTTCAGATTCTAATCGTCATAAGATAATATTCATTTTTCAATCTTTTTTTAATGGAGACACTTTTCCCAATAAAATTTATACTCAAGGTTAATATTTGAACACACCTAGTTTTGACTTAATTCAATATAATGATTAAAAAAAATTAAGATTTATTGTGGGTTACCCACAAATAGGTACAATGGTAGAAAATGATCACAATAAAGGTAAATAAAATATCCAAACGTAAACCTTGCCATATAAAAAAAATAAAGTTGTTCATAAAAATCGAAAAACTGATAGATGCAATTTAAATCTGTAAATAAATAAATTTAAAAGGTAAATAAAAATCTAGGGAATCATCAAATAAACATGTAAACGATTGTAAATAATTATTAAAAATAATTGTAAAGCGCATAAATGTAAATGAGTGGAATGTAAAGTATTTGAGTATTTTCCACATGCGACATAAGAATGAACAAGAACACTGAAATATGCTTAATTACTTACTGGCAACATAAGACATGAAATACTGCGAGAAAAATATTTACATTGATGTGAGCATTCCAAACCTATTGGTTCAAATCAAGGTTATTGTTCTGAAACCTGTAGGCCAGACACTGCTCGCAATAATTCACACTATCTATTGTACATTTTACGGCTTTCTGCAAATATAACAAGTGCATTGTTTGCAGTAAGTTTATAAGCTCCGTCTACGGACTTCAAAACAATTTATATTTTTTTTTAGTATCAGTACAGAACAATAGAATTTACCTAATGCTGTTAGCAATAACTGTTTATAAACACGATGACAATACATTGCAAAATTATTATTAATTGAAGCGAATATTCTATATTCCGATGAATAATTATGATGCAATACGGTTAATGTATAAATGGTTGCTTGAGAAAATATTAACTTACAACCTTAAACGCCTAAAAAAAATGAAATGCTTTACAGCTGTTTAAATATAGTATAATTTATAAATAGCGACATAATCATAGGCCCTAATGCTGTGTGATTTTCTTTATGATATGTAAATAATCGAACTTTATTCTTGAATTATACCTACGTATTCTATTATTTTAATTTGAACACGTCTAATACAACCATAATTATATAAAAAAAATAAACTAACGACCCTCGACTTTACGATTACATCATTATATGGCATTTAATATAAAACATTCCACTTCATACCTTCACGCACACAATACATGCCACGCCTCGTCGCGTCAAAATCACGATACAATTGTTCTTAATTAATTAAAACTAAATACTGTTTTACATATCGCTATACAAATATGCTTATCCTACGTCATACACCGTGAAATAAAAGTTTTCCTACCGCGGCGCGGGCTCTTTACACAAGGTGAAGTCAGTCAATATATATATATTTTTTTCAATCTGCGGTTTTTTAAATGGAAATATCAAAATTTTATAGAAAAGCGCGGTGGGTATTTTCAGGGATTAAAAAGTAGAGAATGAGAATCAATGCGTATTTAATTGTGGTAAGGCGAACCCATTATATTTTTGATATAAATCAAACTTTCCGATAAATTGTTCTCCCCACCAATCAATATAACATAATCACAACACGCGGCATGAAAATAATTTAATCTTTTAAAACTGAGCATTAATGAGCATGCATGGATATGAGCATTTAGTTTTATTGCTTATTATCGTTTAAAACATATATGTTTTGTAATCACGGTTTTATTCCTGAAGTACACAAGCTTAAATTAAATTAACTGGCGAAACTTCACAGACGTGATGGATGGGTATCGATATCTAGTGACAATAAAATAATT
The DNA here is from genome assembly GCA_916614155.1 of Mesoligia furuncula. Lineage (NCBI taxonomy): Eukaryota > Metazoa > Arthropoda > Insecta > Lepidoptera > Noctuidae > Mesoligia > Mesoligia furuncula. The sequence goes on from OU744798.1 coordinate 13,440,132, forward strand.
ATACCCGTCACATTTGTGAAGGTTTACCAGTTAATTTAATTTGAGTTATAGTATCGTATATTCAATATTAATTGAAATAAAAACCATTTCAATTAATATTGAATATACGATACTATAACTATGTTCTAAGGTTCGCACAAAAGAGTAAACGAGATCACTCCAAGACTTCACTTACAGATAATGTCCACATCTAACACAACTACGGACCATAAATATAAGATCATTATCAAAATATTTTTAGACACATAAATTTTTTCTTAAAATAAATCTTGATTTTGTCGTAGCTTAACTTTACGTACTTACATTGGGTACGATTTCAACTAGTTTATTGGTAGTGGTATTAGTTATCTATGAACTTCACCCACTGTTTATGTCAGGGTAGCGTCGCATCATTTTCTTCGTCGCTCGGCGTTAGCGCCAGCGGGGCTGTCGGGAGCTCCTCCCGTTGTGGCGGTGCAGGTATGTCGAGGGGAGTCTCGTCCCGCTTGGGCGGCGGCGGCGGCGCCACGCTCAGCTTGGGCAGCGGCGGGATGGGCGGCGTGGGCGACTCGGCGCGCGACGCGGGCGACACCGCGCTGTTGGCGGCCGGGAAGCCGTTGTTCATGCGCTGATAGTGCTGCTTCCATTTGTTAGCAGGCGGCGTGTAGTTTAGCCGATCGTATTCCATTTCTGAAATGAATTATCCATTATCAAAGTGTGCTTCACTATTATGGAATATTTTTATACTTTTTTAGTCGACAGATTTAGTTTTATGATTTCTACTTTATAAACCAATCAAAATCAAGTTATATTTACCATATCCCTCCTTATGTTTGATCTCATCGTATACATGGTCCAATTTATTGTCATCTTCATATTGTTGATACAAGTTAGGATTGTTCGCATCTGCGTCTTTGTTCTTCAAACATGACATCGGGTCGTAGCCTTGAAATTAAAATGGCATAAATTAGCATCACATGCATTAAAAAAGAAAAGCATCCACACCACCTCCCGACTTCGTTAAACCCCAGGAACATTTGCCTTTCGGCCGTGACCTGCAGTGGCCCATATGGAGAGCCCTCAATCGATTGCGTACCCAAGTAGGGCGCTGCAGACACAGTTTATCGAAGTGGGGGATTACTGACCCATCCAATACCCTGTGCGAGTGTGGTGTCTCAGACGATGCCCCACTAGCTGGAATGCCCTAAGTGCCCGTTCACCTGCACCTTGGATGACGCAATGATGCCGCAACGTGGCCACCTACTGGGCTCAAACAATATAAAATATCGAAGAAGAGTATCATCGACACGAAAAGAAGAAGAATCTTCGACAGAAAAAGCTATAACAAAAGACAACTCACATCTCAAAGTTAGCAACAGCCAGTAATTGCTTCCTTGAAATCTGTTACAACCAATATCTATAAAATTTTATGATCACCATTGTCTGATAGACAGAAAATTAAAAAAAAAACACTTAAAAAAGGGTACATCTACTTACTATCAGAAGAACCAGAAGCCTTCATCCTCAGTTTCTCCATAGTAGTGTTGTTCAGTTTACTTCCCGGGCCCAAGTTGTTCAGTATGTGTGTGCCGTTGTTGAGCAGGGTTGTTGAGTCGTCGCTACGGGTCGAGCCTTGGAACGAATACACTGGGTTGTCGAAGTGCTGTTGTTCTGTGTAATAGAAACGTATTGGTTACATTGATGGTTCGTTGATTTCCTTGGTATCGCATTGTGAACAATACAAAAATAACAAGATTCTGAAATAATTTGATGTGAAATAAATCATTCAAAAATTGCACGACTATTAAATAATATTATTTAGTTAGCTGAACCATTGGAACACTGCAGTTGGCGTCCAGAACACTTTTTAATTGGTTGTCTAAAGTCAACAGTGGCGATCAAGAGGTAAAATAATACATAATCATTTTAATCATAGACAGCTCATAATAAGTCATCATACTATTTCTCGTCCTACCACAGTAAAATGAAAATTACAATAACTTCTAATACTTCAAAATGGGTTATACACGTATTTTCTATGGTAATTGGGTAAAGCTTCAAGCATTATTTGAATTTTATGTCAGTTTTAATTTTGTTCACATGTGTTGCTTGGCCTTGCCTAATAAACATTTTGTCTTTCTTCTTTCTTCCATTAATTAAAAACTTAATCATGCTTACCAGGTTGTGAGTTAGGGTCTGCTGTATAATGCACGTGCGCGATCTCTCGCTTGAGATTGCGCACACGCTTGCGATAGTACAACAACACCAGTATCGCTGTAGCGGCGCAGATGAACGCCAGTATCACCATCACCACTGTCAGACCGGAATTCGAAGATTCTCCTAAAATTGTATATTTAATTATTTATCGATTTTTAATTTTTTATTTAATAGTATATTTATTATGATATGTGTGACTTAATAAGTCCATTAGTGCACGGCGTGAAATCAGCTCCCGAGCGTAGCAAGGGTGTGTCACACGTATCGTATACTAATTTATAGCACGTGTGACCTAAACGCGCAATTAAGTCACGCTTTTCTGTGTAAAAATGAACTACTCAATACAAACGTTTTATAAAAATGTAGTAAGGCTTTGTGGTAACATGTTTTAGTTGAGTTTAATGGTAAGGTGTCCCCAAAAATAAGATCGTCAATAAGGCCGTATAATACAAACACATAAAAGTACGCTTCGGTTTGGTTCAGTTATGTTAACATACTCTGTAGTATCACGCTCACAGTTTATTGATGAGTCTATGCATAGAAATTTTATGACATAAGGAAGCAACTCTTTTTATATTATTCGGCTATATTTCTCGGCGGCGGCGGTTACGTTACAACTTCACGATCACAATAGCACCCTTCGCATATAAAGTACTGGCAGCGCCCCGTGGTTTCACCCGCGTAAGTTTCGATCCCGCGGGAATATCGGGATAAAAAGTATCCTATGTGTTAATCCAGAAAATGGTCTATCTATGTGCCAATTTTCATCCAAATCTGTTCAACGGTTACGCGTGATTGAGTAACAAACATCCAAACATCTTCACAAACTTTCACATGTATAATATTAGTAGGATACGTCAGTCGCACCTCGAAAATCTGCCACAAATACGTATTACATAACATAACATCACGCTTTGTGTCCCGAAGGGTTGGGCAGAGGTGTACCTGTAGTTCACCCACATTTCGCCAGTTATGTTTGAGTCCCATGTAATAGGGGGCGAGCCCATTGCTACTATAGAGGTATGAGGAACAGGGTCTAAAGTTCACTCATACTCTATAGAAAAGGGAGGACCCTCCGACCAGACGGGTGTTGTGTCTGGCGGGCAACTGCCCGATGATTCATGTCTGGCCGTTGTATCTATGCTAGTTGCGCGGTAAACTCTGCTTGCGAGATGCAGGATTTTGCGTGCGCGTCATGTTGCGTTGTAGATACCGCTACACCGCTAACCGGGCACAAATTCAGACTCCGGGCTCCTACTGAGAAATTGCAAATAGAGAAAACAGAAACACTTTGCTGCGAAGCGCTATTGCAGTCCGACTGCTGAACATGAGGTCTTTCCGTGACGACAATGTCATGGACGGAAAGAAATAAGCTCAGGATAGAAATACATACAGGAGGAAATACAACATATGACTAGGGACAAATTAAACTTACGTGTATCAATTCCAGTGACTATAGCGTCACTGGCGTGTGTATCGCAGTGGTCTCCAATGAAGCCGCGATGGCAGATGCATCCGACGACCGGGTCGCATACCCAGTTACCCTCCGAAGAACAGTTGCAAGCCTCCATGCAGTGGTCCCCGAAGTAACCCTCAGGGCAGACTGTTGAATCGAAAATATGCTTTATAATATTGTTAATTGTTATGTAAACCTGTTTTTAAATTCATTACAGAAATTATTAATAGAATTCTGCCCGCCATCTTGTATTTTAATTAAAACTACATTTTCGGCAGCAGGTCTCTTGTCAATCATCCAGGGCGAAAATTTTTCGAATTTTCATAGCCGCCACCTTGGTTGTGGATTAAACTTCAAATTTGGTTTGTATGATCTCATTTTTATTCGTCGTAACGAGTGCCGGTGGTGGCTTATTCGCCAACATCAAACGCCTGACTGACTGAATGGTTTTGTAGCTAAACTGTGCTTAAACTCATTAGTGGTACAGAACAATGTTATAAAATAAAATAATAATTTAGTGTTAGTTTAGTCTATAATGCTAATGGTGCCTGCCGATTCTGTTGTTCACAAACTAAACTAAATTTAAGTTTCGTGCATTTTTTCTTTCTATTTCATTAAGAAAAGGACAGAAGATAAATTTTACTTTAGTCCTGTCAAATTATTCAGCGCTTGACGCAAATTTAGTTGGCAAGTTTTTAATCACGTCTAAACTTGTATGGAGTAGCGTCAGGCGCTGATTAATTTGAAAGGACTAAACTAAAATTTATCTTTTGTCCTTTTTTTGATGAAATAGAAAGAAAAAGATGCACTGAACTTTAATTTAGTTTAGTTTATGAATAAGGCAATCGGCAGCAATATTACCATAATAATATTTTTTTGTTTTAGTTTTGATGTTCTCTTTTTCTTTTTAAGGGGCAGTGTTGTGTTGTTCACTGTTCTGTTTTTTTTATAAATGAAGACTTTTAATTGGTTGTCAGCTACACTTACTATTTTTATTCTGTGGTTAGCTGTAAGTCTTCTAGAAGCTTAAATGAATCTATTTAATAAAATTCTTAAAGTCACTAATAGACAATGCACAGCGTAATAAACTGCTGGCTCTAGAAGCATAAAGTTTAGTATAAGAGTTTCTTATAGAGCGAAAGCGGGTACTAAGGAATGATTTTTGAAAATTCATGACCTAAAGGGTTTAAAAAGGGGATGAAAGTTTGTATGGAATTTTGTCATTTTTGCCGATGGGAAAACCTATCGGGCAGGTGCTCACGGCTTGTTAATAAATAAATAATGTTCAGGTCTCATATACGTACACTGCGTGCAGTAGTGGCCGGTGTAGCCGGGCGGGCAGCGGCAGTAGCCGTCGTTGGGGCGGCAGGCGGCGTGCGGCGCGCAGCGGCAGGGCTGGCCGCACGCCGCGCCCCACCAGCCCGCGCCGCACGCCGTCTCGCAGCGCGCGCCGCGCCAGCCCGGCTGGCACTGGCACGAGCCTGGGGAATACATACTTTGCTAAACTATGTACGCTTTTTAAGAGCGTTTACGCCGTACGGCATTTCATACAAACTTTCAAGCCCTTATTTTTCGAAATTCATGAACCGATTTTAATGAAACTTCACACGCATAAGCAGGATACAAAGGTCTAAAAAGTTAGTAGAGAACATTCTCGAAATGTCTTATTTAAAAAAAGATAACTGGTAATCTCTATTTCTATGGAAAATTTAAAATCGGTCTAATTTGGCTGTAACACTATTTTTCGAAAATGTTCTCTACTAACATTTTAGACTTTTGTATTCTGCTTATGCGTATGAAGTTTAATTAAAATCGGTTCATTCAATTTCGAAAAATAAGGGCTTGAAATTTTGTTCGAAATGGCCGTACGGCGTAAACGCTCTTATGGCGAAATTTAATAAATAGAACATTCAAACAGAACGGACTGGACGCCACGCAGTGAAACAATCACATACATTCTTAAACGATTAGCTTCAGGTAGTGATCGCTCCAGCTACAATTGACGATCTCGAAGCCGTAACAGAAAGGATAACAAAAAACAGATTTTGTTCAAATGATATGGATCCGAAGGTAGAACTACCCATGTATGCATGGCATAGTATGGCTTAACACGAAGATAAGTATCATTGCGCCTGCGCAAGCACACTGCGCAGACGCAATGACAGTTTAAGATGCCCCCAGAAACTAAAACCAAGCTAAAATCTAGAATGTTATCTAATTAGCCTGAAGCTGTTCCGACCGAAGACTAAAACTTGAAAATTCTCTTTAAAAAAAAACCAGTAAACCACTCACCGGTAACATGATGGCAATCAGCGCCATGCATGCACTTGCACTTCTCCTTGCATCCAACGCCGAAGGTTCCAAGTGGGCACGGGTATTCGCAAGTCACGCCCGTGAAGCCGCTCGGACAGCTATACATACCCGTTACAGGATCACACGTCGTGTTACCTAGCAATCGATAACATCGTTACGTATAATCATTTACCAATTCGTTTACAAACTTTAACTGCGAGAACATACACACTGGAAGTTTACTGCTTGTGTAATCCGACTTGGCCATTTCAAAAGTGTGTAAACACTCAATACGAACGGATCGAATTTTTAAATTGGTGACTGCACGGGGAAAAGTGAATAGGCCGAACGATGGCCTGGTTAAATTCGACAGTATACGCCGTATGCAGGAAGCACAGGACTGGGGGCCTAAAAAGGCCACTTTGGCAGAATCATAACAGGATAACATAATGGACAGTTAACCTTTAAGTTAATCGTATCAAATCCCATTGGTGAAGCATTTTTCAGTTATTTTTTTTTTTTGTAAAATACTAATCCATCCGATCCAAATCCAAACCCAATCTCTTTTATTATACCTACGTAGTGCAGCGAAAAAAAGAAAAACACGGTCTGTCTTCGCCATACTACGATTCATAATGTTATCCTTTTATGATTCTCTAAATTGGCCTTTTTAGGCCCCCTGATCGTTGTGGCTATGCTTAGTGGAGGCTATGTCTAGCAGAGGTGTTCAGTCTTCCAGATGAATGACGGAAGGAAAAAGTACATCGGAAAATCGTAAAAAAAGAAAGTGCTATACTAACTTAAGTATCTACGTTAAAGTTACTTACAGATCTCCTAGCAAAAGTATACGCTTCGGCAGTGAGTGTCTATCTTCAGAAATACGAATATTACCGAAGCGCATACCTTTTCTGGTTTATCTGTATTGAATTTTTAGTGACTATATGAGATAAAAAGATCCTAAACAACGTTTAGCACTAATGGAATATGAATTTTATCGTGTATGACATTGTGTTTGTATTCTGAATTCTAGTTAGTTACCAGCTGGCGACTCGGGGCAGAGCTGCGTGCATCCGGCGCCGTAAGTCCCGGGCGCGCAGGGCGTGGTGCAGTCGTCGCCCGTCCAGCCGGCTGAACACACGCAGCGCCCGCTAGACGCGTCGCACGACGAGTTGTTGCCGCACGGACACTTCTCTGAGCAGTTCTCGCCGTAACGACCCTCCGCGCACTGCGTCTCGCAGCGCACACCTGATGGAACGCAATAAATGTTATTTCGTTTTAACACTATTCCCAATCCCTCTATTTAAAGCATTGAGATATCTCTACAAAAAAACATGCACACGCTCACTTGCACAACTATGCTCGAGTTTAGATACATGGAGCGTCTCTTCGAGTAGAGTATTACGTACTTCTTATCTAGAAAGGCACACAGCCTTCAATACTTTAGACTTTAGTCCAGCGGAGGTTTTGATACAGTTCTGGCAGTTTTAGGCTAGTTCCGGCAGATTTGGATAAGGCATGAGCAAGATGAAGCCGAAAGTGGAGCGAACCGAATTTTGATCTTAGTTACCTATAGGTAAATTCAAATCTCAACTGTCATTCTTTATCAGTCGTAAGGTCGTAACACGGCAAATTGATGTATGTAGCGTGTACACTTTGAACCGACGCACCTGGTGATGTTTTACGAAGGCTTAATAGTACGGATGGACGGATCACATTGCGCATAATATAGCGCATTTTTGTATATCTATGCTTATGTATAATTATGTATAACACGACATTAAAAAATACAATTATTTATTACTTTTATTTCAAATAGATTGTTAGTCTCCAAAACTTCCCAAATATTGAATATTTGAATTATTGCTGGCGAAATATGGTGCATTATTGAAGCCGGCAATGACAATGTTTGGTGACTGTCGGTTTGGTTTTAGTAAGACATAAAATAACCTGTGCTGGATACGTGTACAGTGGTATGTGTTGAGATGATTACAAGGGGATGCCTCGATGATGATGATGATGATGATTAAATAAAACCAAGGTTTGGTTTAGGAAGGGTCCTTCAAACAGGCGCGACACGCGGTAAAATCGCGCACTACACAAAGGCACCGCAAGTCGCGCAACGAGATTTTTTTTTTTATCGGAATCGTGTAGTGGTCACACTGATTTTTTCCTTTGATGCTGTCAGTTGATTTTGACAGGTCACTTTCCGACCCAAGCTTTGCATAGAATGGAGTAATTTGAGAGCTCCGAATTAAATCTGGAAGTTAATACTTCAGTTGGACGGGATGTAGTCCTAATTATGTGGTAGCTGATTTGCCCTTGTCGGCATCATAATGGGATTGCCCATATTTTTTAAAAGGATCTTTTAAACCTTATATATTTTGGATTAATTCATCTACTGATGTAGGAACTTTTTTTTTTTAAATAACGCCGCGAGGCGTTTCTTCGTTTCTTCTTTCTTTTTCTTTCAAGACTTAAATTTTTAACGCTAGCCCCTGCCGACATATTTCATTGAACCGCCCTTGACGTCCCCGCGAAGATCAAAATCACCAAAATGAGCGAGGTTTGCTCGTTCGGTTCTTAGTTTATTCGACGGAATGTGGTATGGTTTATAATACTTAACTTAAATTGACAAAAGTGCAATAATGACAGGACCAAAATTAATTTCTATTCTATCTTAGTTTTACACCTTAGAAAGGAATTTTCTTGTATATTGAGACCAGCAGCCTTCGGGTAATAAAATCGTTCAATAACTTTTGTGTCGATTTTTATTGATACTCCCCGCTTGAAGATTAAAAGTTTCCAGTTCCCGCAGGTTAGTCTATCCTTGGCATAGTTTGGTGTGTACTCTTGGCGCCCGAATTTTCATTTCTACTTATTGTTTATTTATTTGGAGTACTACACACACACATTTAATAATCCCATTTCATAATATACATTTATAACATCCATTCATTAAAATTATTTTTATTATTATTACAATTGTCGCTCTGCGAACAGGGACTTGAAGTAGGTTTGTCTGGTACCTTTATACTGTCATTATTGCACTATTAATTAATTAACTTATGAGTCTATTGTTTGCATTCGTTTGTTCTACATTGTTACTTTAATAACTTTGTGTTTATTTTGATTTTTGACTCATAAGTAGTACTTAACTTAATTTGGTGAATCTTTGTAAACAATGTTTGGTGTTTACAATTGATGATTTTGTTTAATATCATGGTTTTTCTTAGCAAAACCAACAGAATTGTATAGCATAGACTGCGTTTTGTTGTTCTCAACAGTAAAGTTATTTTAAAAACTAAGTTTAACTTTTTAAGTAAATAATTTAATCTAATTGTTAAGTACAATATTGTGCATTTAATTTATCTAGATTTAAACTGCTTGTAAGTGATTATTGCACTTTTAAAACGATAAAATTAACGTAGTAATTTTTTATGGGAATACCCACATTGACTTTTATAATTAACCTCAAACTTGAGAATTTATTTTCAAACATTTAACTTTTTGAAACTTAGTTTTTGCTTTTCGTTTGCTATTCGCCTTGCTGTTTGTTAATCATGGTAGGGAGCTTATTCTTGATGCGTCATTACATCACTTTAGTAGTTCTGTTGATAACTTATCTCAACTAGAAATTTCAAATAGAAATGCTTATGCAGTTTCTCTTAATTCACTTAGTGATATTTTTGTTAAAGTTCAAGCTTACTTGTTAAAGGGGTATAAGCGTAATGCCGCTTATTATAATGGGGGTCGGAAAGTCATTTCTTTTGGTGTGATATGGTGTGGAGAAGAAGTTTTCTTCAATCTAATGCACAAGCATATTTTTCAGCTAAACTTGCACCTAAGTTTGTAAAATGTAAAATAACTGAAAAGGTTTCAGATAACGTTTATGTTTTGAAAGATTTAAATAAAGGTTCAGTGGGACGTTATCATGTTAAAGATATTATTAAATTTTAATTTGGTTTCCAAGTGTTAGGTCTTGATTTTGATAATTTTGTTTGAAGGCCGCTTTTGACAGTGTGATGTACGAGAGGATGGATGATAGGTTATCGGCGGTTTGAAAGATGTATGTTAGGTAACTTCTTATAAATTTGTTGAATTTGGGACATTCTAAAAATAAAACTTAGGTCATTCTGGTTAATTTAATACTATTTTTTTTCACACCAAATATTTTTCACATCGAAGGATCTTATTTTATGTTTTGTTTGTTTTTGTTGGATTGTCTAAGATCTTATTTTTCTTTTTTAAGGGTAACCTACCTGTTTATATTTTATTAAGATCTTATACAACCCTACAGTTCAGGTAATTTCTACCTTGAGGTTAAAAACTTAAATTCGATTTCGAGTTTTTGTAATCTTTTTTTCTCATAGTTTAAAATCATTCTATTTCCTCTTCGTCATAAATAGTAATCGATTTTTAAATCTATTTTGTGCTGTTCGTTGACAGAATTGTTTCTCATTTTTACTGGAGTTTCATTCTTTTTAATGATCGGATTTGACTTTGTTAGTAACGCGTTCATCCTGGACTTTACTTTTTAGGGTCATTCTGTAACCTTTGTTACAAAATGCCTTATTATTTTTTGGATCTTGGTGTAGTTTTTGACCTTGATTTCGACTCTTTTCCATTGTGCTCGGAAAGTCGGTGGAGTTGTGCCGGTCACAATGTGGGATTTCGGCCCCGGCCATATGTTTTCCTTTTTCCATTGTGTTGGACTTTGTTGTTCCAATCACGATGCGAGATTTTGTTTTGACTTTCGTCATTTTTTTTCCTTTGCGTTCGGAAGTTCGGTGGTGGTGTGCCGGACGCATTGTGAAACTTTGGCTTTCGCCTTTTTGTTATTGAGATTTCTCATTGGAGATCTCAATGTTTTTTGGTGTTTGTCTGTGTTTGGGAGATTGGTAGTGTTGAGCCAGTCACAGCATTCACATTCTTTTACAGCTATTGTGCTCGGGAATTCGGTGGTGATGAGCCGATCACAATATGCTTTCCTTTGTCTCGTTGCAGGTTGTGCCTGTAACAGTACTTTAAATAAAGTCTTTCAGCTTCATTTAAAAACTTTTGTTCGGAGTTTCAAATTTTTTGGATTGTTGAATACGGAGTTAGTCAGTGGCAATAGAGCCTAACTGCACTCATAGAGATGGTTGAGTTGGTAGCGGTTGACATAGTAGTCAGTGGCGATAGTGCCTAACTGCACTCAAAGTTGTACTGTTCCAAGTGGTTTGAAATTTTTAGTCAGTGGCGATAGGTGCCTAACTGTACTAAAAATTGTAGTTTGTTTTGGTAAATTGTCCGAATTTGTTTGAAATTTTTAGTCAGTGGCTATAGTGCCTAACTGCACTGTTTTGAAGTTTTGGAGCGCTAAGAGATATCTCTCTTCGTTTCATTTAATGAGTTTATATAACTTATATTTTTTTGTTTTTCACTATTTCGTTTTTGACTTTTTGTCATTTACATTTTTTTTTACTTTTATTAAATTCTTGAGATTTTGTCGTTTGACATTTTCAGAGTTGATTTGCACTTTGAATCTTATATGATTTTTTTTCTTTTTTTGAATTAGAAAGTTGTTAACCTCTCAGGTGTCGCGCGGCAAAATGCATCGATACCGTTGAGTGTCGACTCCTTGACCAGTTGACCTCAAGTGACCTGACGTCTTTTACTATTTTGCTTAAATAACCCATAATTTTCGTCCGTTTTTTATGATTTATACATTTTTAGAAACCTAGAAACATTGTCTAACCATTAAAATTAAGTAATCACAAATACATACCCTTTTTATTGCATTTTATAGCATTTAATTTCACCAACGGTAAAAAATCTTCAATACACAAACTGACGATTCAGAAATCATGTAAAACATGCTCTAAATCACATTATTTTTAGTTACACACCAAGCATATACACTTATCATCATAAAACAATCAACACTTTGCACCATACTCATTTGTAAACAAAACTATAGAATTAAATACAGCTCAGCACACTATGGGATTCCGGCTGCTAACATGGCGATCAAAATACTGACCAGAAAGTATGGTACTTTTTCTATGAACTCGATAGCCAATCATAATGTAGTATTCGAGAGCATAGAACACAGAATAGATTGATGTCAAACACTCCTATTGGTTAAAATAAGTTGAAGTAGTAAAAAAATAAACTATGGGCCATGTCACTGGCGGGACGCCCTGACGTCCCGCCGACACTCAACGGTACTTTTTTTCGTGGGAATGCGGGGGTTCCCACCGACACCTGAGAGGTTAAGACTGGTTTATTTGGTTGAAGATTTCTTTCTAATAAAAGAAAGTTCCTTTCTTTTATTTTCGGGAGGGGATGTAATGTAACGAGTCTTTTAAGCCTGTTACATGAAGCGCATTCTTTGCTTTAATTTGTAGGCAACATGGTGTTGCCATGTAAAAATTCATTTTTTTTTTAATCGCATTCGTGTAGTGGTCACACTGATTTTTTCCTTTGATGCTGTCAGTTGATTTTGACAGGTCACTTTCCAACCCAAGCTTTGCATAGAATGGAGTAATTTGAGAGCTCCGAATTAAATCTGAAAGTTAATACTTCAGTTGGACGGGATCTAGTCCTAATTATGTGGTAGCTGATTTGCCCTTGTCGGCATCATAATGGGATTGCCCATATTTTTTAAAAGGATCTTTTAAACCTTATATATTTTGGATTAATTCATCTACTGATGTAGGGACTTTTTTTTGGAAAAGAAACGCCGCGAGGCGTTTCTTCGTTTCTTCTTTCTTTTTCTTTCAAGACTTAAATTTTTAACGCTAGTCCCTGCCGACATATTTCATTGAACCGCCCTTGGCGTCCCCGCGAAGATCAAAATCACCAAAATGAGCGAGGTTTGCTCGTTCGGTTCTTAGTTTATTCGACGGAATGTGGTATGGTTTATAATACTTAACTTAAATTGACAAAAGTGCAATAATGACAGGACCAAAATTAATTTCTATTCCATCTTAGTTTTACACCTTAGAACTGTTAATATTAGAAAGGAATTTTCTTGTATATTGAGACCAGCAGCCTTCGGGTAATAAAATCGTTCAATAACTTTTGTGTCGATTTTTTATGATACTCCCCGCTTGAAGATTAAAAGTTTCCAGTTCCCGCAGGTTAGTCTATCCTTGGCATAGTTTGGTGTGTACTCCTGGCGCCCGAATTTTCACTTCTACTTATTGTTTATTTATTTGGAGTACTACACACACACATTTAATAATCCCATTTCATAATATACATTTATAACATCCATTCATTAAAATTACTTTTTTTTATTATTACAGGGTGTACGACATTCCTACGTAGTAAAATATAAGTAGGTATAGCTAGTACAGACAATTGAACGAATGGATAGAATAAGAAATGATTACATAAGAGGAAGTATAAAACTGACCGATTTCCACACAAGTTTTCAGTTACCGGCTAACTGAAAAATTGTGTGGAAATCGGTTGTCATGGTATGGGCATATGATTCGGAGGAGTGAGGAAAATGTCGTGAGGACAGTTTTGAGTATGAATGTCGATGGCTATAAAAGTAGGGGATGACCAAAGAAACGATGGATGTAGTGTGAATGATGATATGTATATGGTTAGAAAGGGGGGTGACTACCGAGATGACTACTAATAGAGAAGTATGGAAGAATAAGACTTGTTGCGCCGACCGCAAATAAATTGGCAGGAGGAGCAGGGCAATGAAAATGAGCTAGTACAGACAATTTCAACTTCTTATATTATTTATTTATTATTATTCCTAATACAACCAGCATTACAGGTTACCCCAAATCGGTAGCGTGATCTTAAGGAAAATCTGATGAAAGGAACAATTGTGATTGAAAAACATTTGAATATATTCGCCTATGGGTAAATGTTTGATGCGATAGTTCATCAAAACATAATACAAATTACAAAATTCTGTCCAACAAAATCTTGTTTTATTTCTTACAGATAAATCAGACAAAAACTAGGTATATATTAACTAATCTTTATTGTGTATTTTGGGTCTATTTAATACTGCTGAAGATAGCTCATTCACGTAGGTTTGTCCTTGATTGATAGATACTTCCCATATCGCCGCACTATCATATTGTGGTCCCATTTCAGTAACCAATGCTACTATAGCTCTGGCACTGGGCACGTTTAAGCTACTCAGAGTATGCGTTACCACCGGTATGACTAGTTTAGGATCGGTGTGTCCTTTTTTTGAACTCCATGAAGCGCAGTTTCTGACAGGTATTTTATTTAAGTGATTGTATTCTTCGGACATAACTTCGTTCAACATTGCGTATCTATCGAAGTCCCTATCGAATTCTCGTTCGTCATTGTTGAATTCGGGCGCCGAAAAGCCTTGTTTGTCGACTTTCAAGTGAATCATTTGGAACATCTCGCCCGTGCTGGTAACGTTCCTGTTCATAATGCTTCTATCTTCATCGCCCGTGAGTATTGTATTGTTATTGTTGTCACACAAAGTGTCGTATATAATGGTGGACGCAAACAAATCTGTCATTAAGTTAAAAATAAAAACATTATAGTGAATTGTTATTTTGATTATACGTACCCGTCTTAGCAAGACCTGGATCAAAAACATACATGATGATGTTGAGATAAATAAATAAAGATTTATGATCTCGCCGGATGCCTGCGGCGCGAACATTTTTAGTTAAGGGGCTTTCAGGTTATGAATAATAAGCAAGTGATGTCTGACCTCTCCAGGCGCTCTCGCAGATGCACTGGCCGGTGACGTGATGGCAGCCGCGCGCGTACTCGGAGCAGTCGCAGCGGTGCGCGCACGCCAGCCCGAACGTGCCCGCGGCGCAGCGCCGGCCGCAGCGCGCGCCCGTGAAGCCCGCGCCGCACACGCACTCGCCTGGAGACAAAACAAATAGGTTTTAGGCCCGCTTACACAATAAATGATTTCATAAAAGAATAATTCATTTAGTTCAGGTATAACCTTAAAGAATATAACTCTGGAGCATAAGCGCAATATTCTGAACAAAAAAGTCACTCTCGGCGGCACGGTACCTATGCCCCTCGCCCGCAATGACACGTCTAGTAATACCTATTCTAATTTCCATTCCGTCCTACGCGCGCGAGTTGTACACACGCGTGCTACTGCTGTGTCTCCTTGTATTGTCGCGCGCTGTCATAGTGTTATTGCCTACCTCACAAATATACTTTGGTTGTAGTGATGGGAAAGACTTTTATCGATACCACGATACATCGACCTTTGCGCTCACCATGGAGCGATTTGTGACACGTTCTAATTCTGTGGGTAAACGCCCACTGGAAGGACCTGTTGACACCAGTGACTGGAAAATACCAAAGTTTAGTCTACCTGCTACTGTTACGAAAAAACCTGATCCCGTCAAAACTTCAAACCGGTTCAGTGTCCTTCGCACTAATCAACCCCAAGACACGGACGTCTTTGCTGCTCGTCTCAAGGAAGCCTCTACTCCAAGGAGAAAATCAGGTCATATCCCACCTATTATCCTACAAATACAATCTGAGTGGACTCATGATCACATCAAAAATCTCGTACTGAAGCACACCAAAAATTTCGATCTGCAATACAGAGGTAACAACAAAATTGTAGTTTCTTGTTATAGTCCAGAAAGCCACCAAGCAGTAAAAGATGGTTTCCGAGCTGCTGATCTAGCATTCCATACTTTCCCGCGGAAGGATGAGAAAAGATACAAAGCGGTAATCTTTGGCCTACCCGCCTATGTAGAAGATTGCTTAGCAGAAGAGCTCGAGACCTTGGGTTTCAAAGATGCGATTGTTCGCAAGATGAAACTGCCTGATAACAACAAACGCAGTGGAGTTTGTCCTCCTTTTTTAGTACAACTTCCAGCAGGTAGTGATTTTACCAAATTTCAAAAAATTAGATACCTTAGCAACTGTTCAGTGCAAGTACGCAAGTACCAAGCAAGAAACCCGTTTGGAACACAATGCTTCAGATGCCAAGGCTTCGGTCATTCTTCAAGAAATTGCAATTTAAGTCCACGTTGCGTCAAGTGCACAGAATCCCACCCTTCGGCCGACTGTCCCAAAAAAGACAGAACCAGTCCGGCACAGTGCTGCAACTGCAAAGGTAACCATCCAGCAAACTTTCGACAATGTATCGAGAGACAAAAATACCTTAAACTTGTCCAGAACCGTCAAGAACAAATAAAAGCTACTCAAGACGCTAAAATCAACGTGAAAAGCAGTCATGTTGACGGGCGAAGCTGGAACACTGTCGCTGCAAATAAAATGGGATCAAGCAAAACTGATGCTCAACTTCAAATTGGAACGCAAGATCAGGCCACTGCTGACATGTTAGCAATACTTATGACAATTAAGTCCATCAAAAGTCAATTTGTAAACTGCAACAGTATGATGGATAAGGTAATATTAATTCTGACCCACCTTGGCCAATATGTTTAATGGTAACAATTTGCGTATCTTATACTGGAATGCCGATGGTATTCGCACTAAACTTACGGAATTGCTTGATCTGTTAAATGATTTATGCATAGATATTGTAGCGTTATGCGAAACTAGAATTTCTCCTCGTTTCAAGCTTGAAACTCCAGGTTACGATTGTTATAGGCATGACAAAAAGGTTGATGGCCGCGGGCAGGGAGTGGCGCTGTTGGTCCGGAGTAACATAAAACACTCTCTTCTTCCCTCTCCAAACACATACAATTTAGAGTGTATAGGTGTCCAGGTAACCACTCCAGAGAACAATTTGGCTATCTACTCTACTTACCAGTCACCAAATCTTCCTCTGCTGAATAGTGATCTAGACTTATTAGTAGGTGCAAATCACAGGTCTCTGATAATGGGTGACCTAAATGCTAAACATTCCTACTGGAATGGCACTACCTCTAATCCTCATGGCAAAATCCTCTTCGATCACATGGTTGCTAATGATTATGAGATACTAGCACCTTCCTCACCTACTCTAGTGCACTACCAAAGCTCTCACGAACCTTCTACTCCAGACGTTATACTAGTCAACAATACTCCCGATGTTAGTGAACCTCAAGTTCTCACAAGTCTTTCGTCGAATCACCTGCCAGTACACTTCACTGTAGGTGGAACGTATAGCACTAAATCCCAATCAGCATTTAACTTTGCCAAAGCTGACTGGAAATATTTTAGATCTTACTTAGACAACAATATCACACTATCTAGTACAATATTAGACTCAATACCGTGTATTGACGCTGCTATAAATCACTTCACTGACAGTGTGTTAAATGCACGGAAGGCGAGTGTTCCTACCACCGAAATAAACAAGGGTCGCTTAAAATTACCAAGGCGCATCAAGAGCCAAATTAAACATAAAAATTATACGCGCAGAATAGCATTGAATGAGTGCAATCCTTGCCTCAGACGTCAATTGTTCTATAGAGTCAAACAGCTACAACACTCAATTAAAGCTAGTATCCAGACCTTGAATGACAGTATCTGGAATGATAAGCTTTCAAAAGTGGATAACCCTAGTAATGATGTATGGCGTCTAGCTAGGTCAATCAATCATAACCTCTGCAATATTCCTCCCCTAAAAATCAGAAGCGATCAAACGACGTCCTCAGTATCGGAGCAGTGTGAAGCTCTTGCCGATGCATTTGCTGGTAATATGAGTCTCACTCATCAATGGACGAGCGATGTTGTAACTGAGGTTGCTGTCAAGGAATCCATGGCGACATTAAATTCCAAAGACATAAGTAGTCACTCCCCTCTCGTTAGACCTAGGGAAGTTCGGAAAATAATACTAAAATTAAAACCTCGCAAATCCCCTGGTCTAGATGGCCTCAGCAATCGGCTACTTAAAAACCTATCTCAAAAGGCCCTGGTCTACCTCACAAAAATATTTAATGGTTGTCTGAGAATAGGCTACTTCCCTGCATCCTGGAAAATGGCAAAAATAATACCGCTCAAAAAACCTGGCAAAGATGGCAGCGTCCCTACAAATTACCGTCCCATAAGTCTACTCCCGTGCCTGGGCAAGTTATTTGAGTCTCTCATTCTTACCCGGCTGTTAAAAGTTACAGAACATTTACTGATACCAGAGCAATTTGGATTTCGTAAGGCACACTCCACCACTCAGCAGTTGGCCAGGGTATCGGAGCACATCGCACACAATCTAAATGAAGGAAAATCGACAGGAATGGTCATGCTAGATATTGAAAAAGCCTTTGACACTGTCTGGCACGAGGGACTACTTCACAAGCTAATCGTTAACGGCGTTCCTCTCTCACTTGTCAAAATAGTCCAAAACTATCTAACTAACCGCCATTTCAAAGTTTTCATAGGTGAACACTGTTCTATGGCGAAATTTATTATATCTGGTATACCACAAGGTTCAAATTTAGGGCCATTTCTCTTTATCCTGTACCTAAATGACATACCTAAGCAACCTAGAACTCATCTCGCAATATATGCTGACGACACCGCCTCATATACTTCCTCGGAGGATATTGATTTAATAATTGGGCGGCTTCAACTTGCACTAAACCTACTTGATACGTATTTCACCAGATGGAAACTAAAATTAAACTCCAGCAAAACGGAAGTTATTCTTTTTTCGCGTAAAAGATCATTACCCTTCAGGCGCATTAACTTTAAAAATCATTCCATACCTTGGAGCCGTTCGGTTAAATATCTCGGTGTAGTTTTAGATAACAAAATTACTTGGAGCGAAAATACTGATGTACTTCGTGAAAAGGGTCTGAAGGCTATCAATGCGTTAAAACCTATTTTTAACAGAAAGTCCAAGTTAAGCGCCGTCACTAAGTTACGCATTTATACCACCCTCGTCCGACCATGTTTAACATATGCTGCGCCAGCCTGGAGTAGCCTGACTGATAAAAACTACAATAAGTTGCAAGTTGTTCAAAACAAGGCAATCAAAATATCTTTTAACACTGCCTTTCGTACAAATTTAAAACGAGTTCACGAACTAATTAAATTTCCAACTATTAAAAATTTTATCTTAAAATCAGCCCGAAAATTCTATATTTGTAAAAATCCCAAACATGATAACCCCCTAATTTCATCCATAGGCAAAACTAGATCTAATAACTTATCGTATTTTACAACATATAATCGATATCGTTTACCTCATCACTATTTTCTGAGTGATTAACAATATGTACCTACCACCGGACCGACCGTGCTGCCCTCACCCGGTCGCAGTTAGCGTACTCGGCGTAAAGTTACGCAAATTACCCACAATTTATAATTATCATTTCTTTGTTTTAACTCATCGATGATAAATGTTTAAATCTAAGTTATATTAAAGTATTGTAATGTTTTTTTTAGCCTGTGCTCCAAATATTCTTTGTATTATTTGAGTGCATTACCTTCAGTAGGTAAACAATAGTGTTATGCGTTTAAAGTCAGTGCTAAGACTTTTGTGCTTTTATTTGAATAGTAGTGTGTTCGTATGGACTTAATTTAGAATGTTTATAGAATAGTAAAATAGTAAACTCAGTGTAAAATGTTTGTAAAGGTAAGTTAGCCTAAGAACTTGTTATGTTTATGGTTGTACACAATTAGAATAAGATCTTATTGTATGCACTTTATGTTATTATGTTATAATAAAGACTTTTAAAATCAATCAATCAAATCAATACCTATTCTACACAAACTTCGCTGTAGAACGATGCAGTTTAACCGGCCTAAATATACAGGGTTATTGGAAAAACAACAAAAACCTCTTAAGAGCGTTTACGCCGTTCGGCATTTCATACAAACTTTCAAGACCTTATTTTTCGAAATTTATTAACCGATTTTAATGAAACTTTATATGCATAAGCAGGATACAACGGTCTAAAAGTTAGTAGAGATTTCATACAAACTTTCAAGACCTTATTTTTCGAAATTTATTAACCGATTTTAATGAAACTTTATATGCATAAGCAGGATACAAAGGTCTAAAAAGTTAGTAGAGAACATTTTCGAAATTTTTTATTTAAAAAAAGATAACTGGAAATTTCTGTTTCTATGGAAAATTTAAAATCGGTTTAATTTGGCTGTAACACAATTTTTCGAAAATGTTCTCTACTAACTTTTTAGACCTTTGTATCCTGCTTATGCGTACGAAGTTTCTTAAAAATCGGTTCATTCATTTCGAAAAATAAGGGCTTGAAAGTTTGTATGAAATGCCGTACGCCGTAAACGCTCTTAAGAGGTCATTGTACTCATCATTAAAACAACTTTTACTATGGGACCAAAACTGAAATCGCGAAAAAAAAATCAGCTGTTCCCTATGTTTATGTTCGTATAACTCGTCAAAATGTAGGGAACAGCAGGCTAATTTTTTTTTTGCGATTTCAGATTTGGTCCCATAGTAAAAGTTGTTCATAATGATGAGTACAATGACCTCTTAAGAGCTTTGGTGTTTTCCAATAACCCTGTATAATTAAAGATATTTACCACAAACGTATTGTATAAAAAAGCTTCGATAACATGATTTCCTCAATAAATTCGAATGAATTATGTACAGACGCCAGCACATCAAGCTACCCGAAACTGTGAAATTTTCCCAATCAACCTTGAACCTTATGCTTTAGCGATAAAGTTGAAAATCTATTAAAGAAATTTGACAGATTGTAGAAGCTCGATGTGCCGGCCGGCGTCTGTACTTACTGAATTTCATGACATAATTCGTAACACCCCGCAAAGTCAGCTTGTATCTAAAATGTCATTATCTTGTCGAGCAGAGGTGTTATTGCATCATCCAATAGTGTCGTAACAAAGATCAAGTTCTGAGAAGTGACTTGCGTCATTATAGGTACATACCGTTAACAGGATTGCAAGGAGCGCCATTTTCACAATTACATGGTTGCCGACAGTTTAATCCGAACGTTTTACCATTGCATGGGCGATCGCACTTGAGACCTTCATACCTGCAACACAGAACGAATACTTACAAAATAATAATATGCAAAAGATTTAAATTGTACAACATTGTAAGTTGGAACAAAGTAAGTTTAATAATAATATTGTTGTAGCAGGCGTGCTGTCTTTGTTGGGAATAGCCTCTTGACTGCATTCACGCATACATGCAAAGTGTAATAATAAACCTGCGTTGAAATTTTTCGTCAGTTATTAAACTAGGAGGTCTGGAATCAAATATGAGGGGCCCGTGGCTAAATAATAACAGCCGCACAGGTCGATCGATCAGGCGCTTGCCGCGGTTGGTCTGTGAATGGGTGACTATCTTTACATACCGAAACCCCTTCGTGCCTCGGAAAGCACGTTAAGCCGTTGGTCCCGGCTGTCATTAGTGGATCGTTGACAGTCGTTACGGGTAGTCAGAAGCCCGAAAGTCTGACAACCAGTCTTACCAAGGGGTATCGTATTACCCAGTAACTGGGTTGTGGAGGTCAGATAGGCAGTCGCTCCATGTAAAATACTGGTATTCAGCTGCATCCGATTAGACTGGAAGCCGACCCCAAAATAGTTGGGAAAAGGCTAGGTTTGGAAAAGGCTAGGCAGATGATGATGATGTTTAGAATCATGTACTTAATTAATGCTTACAGTTTGCGTGTCGATGTCCCTACCACCCTTGTAACGAGTCTTTTAAGCCTGTTACATGACAGCGCATTCTTTGCTTTAATTTGTAGGCAACATGGTGGTGTTGCCATGTAAAAATTCATTTTTTTTTAATCGGAATCGTGTAGTGATCACACTGATTTTTTCTTTTGATGCTGTCAGTTGATTTTGACAGGTCACTTTCCGACCCAAGCTTTGCATAGAATGGAGTAATTTGAGAGCTTCGAATTAAATCTTGAAGTATTAACTTCAGATGGACGGCATCTAGTCCTAATTATGTGGTAGCTGATTTGCCCTTGTCGGCATCCTAATTGGATTGCCCATATTTTTTAAAAGGTAGGTAAAATTCTTCGTGGTTTCATATTCACGTTGTCGTGTGGCTATTTTGATGGTAGACGTTAATAGTTTCCGATATTTGTTTCAGGATCTTTTAAACCTTATATATTTTGGATTAATTGATCTACTGATGTAAAAACTTTTTTTGGAAAAGAAACGGTGAGTTAATTTGTATTTGGTCGTAACCATTTCGATCGCCATTTCTATCAACGCTGGATATCAGCAAACAATTATTCATGTTTGATTTCAGCCGCGAGGCGTTTCTTCTTTCTTTTTCTTTCAAGACAAAATCACCAAAATGATTGTGGTTTGCTCATTCGGTTGTTAGTTTATTCGACGGAATGTGGTATGGTTTATAAAACTTAACTTAAATTGACAAAAGTGCAATAATGACAGGACAAAAATTAATTTCTATTCCATCTTAGTTTTACACCTTAGTTTTACACCAACTGTTAATATTAGAAAGGAATTTTCTTGTATATTGAGACCAGCAGCCTTCGGGTAATAAAATCGTTCAATAACTTTTATGTCGATTTTTATTGATACTCCCCGCTTGAAGATTAAAAGTTTCCAGTTCCCGCAGGTTAGTCTATCCTTGGCATAGTTTGGTGTGTACTCCAGGCGCCCGAATTTTCACTTCTACTTATTGTTTATTTATTTGGAGTACTCCACACACACATTTAATAATCCCATTTCATAATATACATTTTTAATAGCATTCATTCATTAAATTATATTTTTTTTATTATTACACCCTGTATACACTATACCTCGTCATTGATAATTCTAATACATTATTCTAGTAAAGCAATTTTTTAAATATTTGTTACAGTTATCGGCAAAGTTTAAATAGACACCTTGAAAGCAAAAAAAAACCGGACAAGAGCGAGTCGGACTCGTGCACCGAGGGTTCCGTAACATCCGGGTTTATGCATAAGGTTTATGTTTATGAAATTAAACGTTTTTTTATTATTTTTATATTTGAGTTGATTGAATAAAAGGTACATTGCGGTTTACGATTTATGACATATTAAAAAAAAACTACTTACTAGATCTCGTTCAAACCAATTTTCGGTGGAAGTTTACATAGTATTGTACATCATATATTTTTTTTAGTTTTATCATTCTCTTATTTTAGAAGTTAGAGGGGGGGGGGGACACATTTTACCACTTTTGAAGTGTCTCTCGCGCAAACTATTCAGTTTAGAAAAAAATGATATTATAATAGAATAGAATACTCTTTATTATGTACACCATATTAATTACAGACATAAGGTATAGAAACCTCAATATCATTTTTGAAGACCTATCCATAGATACCACACGTTTGGGTTTGATTTTTTTTATATTTTTGTGTGAAAATCTTAATGCGGTTCACAGAATACATCTACTTACCAAGTTTCAACAGTACAGTTCTTATAGTTTCGGAGAAAAGTGGCTGTGACATACGGACAGACAGACAGACGGACGGACGGACGGACGGACGGACAGACAGACAGACATGACGAATCTATAAGGGTTCCGTTTTTTGCCATTTGGCATCGGAACCCTAAAAAGCCTAAATACCTATAAAGCTTTTATGCGAATCAATGTGCATAAAGTGCGTTCAAGGGTTATCGTATATCAATTTAGTGACTCATAAATGCTAACGTTATCAAAACAAAGGCACGTGTTAAGTGACGCAATATTTATAGAAGATTAACTATATAAAGTGGTTACTGCGCTATCATCGGTCACAATAAAATTAAATATTACACTATAAATTACCAGGATGCGATAAAAAAAACACGAACGGAGTTAAACGTTGGTAAATAAGGATAAATCTCTCAAGCGATATAAGGGCGAAAACGAGTAACTTTTGCTGAATAAATGATCCAGTACCTACTGTGATTAGTTAATTATTATTACATACATGACAGAGATCAACAAGCAGCGTAGCTGTGTTACGGGTTCAAGCGTACGTAAAGTTCCAGTAAAATGACAGGCACATGGAGACATTTTTGTATGCCTTGGGACAGGACATAGTTTGGGTAATTTTTAAAGGAAAACATAATGTACAGGGGATTAAAGATTTTTTTAAGGAGCCTGGCATACAAAAATTACAAATTACAACCTGTCCGCCATTTTGTTTATTTTTTCAAAATCGCCATTTTGAAAATAAAAATTGAATTTGCGGTATATCTTCTTGCTTAGATGTTTGACTACTTACTACTACTTCAAACATAATATGCAACAATATGTAAGCAAGTTAAAAAAATATGGACATCACGTGGTCAACTTTGAACATTAATATCTCGGCAACGTGACAATTTACGGGTTTGGTCTTGTAATGTTTTCTGTTTGCATTGATGTCAGCTAGAGATCTATACAGGGTTATTGGTAAAACATTAACAACCTCTTAAGAGGGCATTGTACTCATCATTATGAACAACTTTTACTATGGGACCAAACCTGAAGTCGCGAAAAAAAAATCAGCTGTTCCCTACATTTTGATGAGTTATACGAACAAAAATGTAAAGAACAGCCGATTTTTTTTCGCGATTTCCGGTTTGGTCCCATAGTAAAAGTTGTTCATAATGATGAGTACAATGACCTCTTAAGAGGTTGTTAATGTTTTACCAATAACCCTGTATAGGACGCATGTGTGGCCGCCAATTTGAAAAAAAAAAAAAAAAATGCGTACAGATAGGTATGCCTAGGACCTATAAATTGATTTGATTGGTCTCTGGCATGGCAAGCCTCGCATCTGGTATCCGTATTACAACTGTGGTATCAACTTAACATCAGATCTTCTTAGCGATCTAAATTGAATCCGCCACCGTTTGGCAATAGGCTTGCCATGTTTATCGAAGGACCTATGGTCCGTGGAGCAGAGACTGCGTATCGGCAAGCGTAGTGTGGGATGCCTCCCAGCGACGATGGACCGACGACCTTAAGAAAGTGGCTGGGATAGACTAGATGCGCAGGACGGAGGACAGGGTGTTGTAGCGCAGCCTGTGATAGGCTGAGTTGATTGAGTGTTTGGCTAGGGCCACCGACTTGTTTGCCATTAATAAAGGTGAGTTTACACCAAACGAACATAAAACCAGAACAAGAGCCAAAACATTTTAGAGTAGGGATAGAATGCGCATTCTAAACCGACCGATACATAAAGAAATACTTGCCCTGGTTTGCAGTCGCAGAGCCCGGTCTCAGGGGAACAGGTAGCGTTGTTGTAACAGTCGCAGGTGTCAGAGCAGTTGTCGCCGTAGTACGGGTATGGACACGTCTCCTCGCACCGAATACCGCGGTAGCCCGGTGCACATAGACACGATCCTGTGGAAAAAATATATTTACACATTTACCTACAATAATTAAGGTCTAAGTCCAATATACTTACAAGACTAGAATACTTTAAAGGGCAGGTCCTATTCCACAAAACTTTACAATTCATCATCTGCCTAGCCTTTTCGCAACTATGTTAGGGTCGGTTTCCAGTCTAACCGGATGCAGCTGACTACCAGTATTTTACCAGTATGAACCAACTGACTATCTGACCTCCACAACCCAGTGACTGGCTAATACGATACCCCTTGCTAAGACTGGTTGTCAGACTTTCAGATTTGTAATTCGTATGGTGTACATAATAAAGAGTATTCTATCTTCTGATATCCTATCTATTCTAATGCAGGTACAATAATTACCATTAACAGGAGAACACAGTCCACTGTTTTCACAGCGGCATGTAGAAAGGCAGCCTTTCCCGTACGTCAACAGTGGACACTGCCGTTCACAGGACTCGCCGGCCCAACCCGCAGAGCACTCGCATGCACCCGTCCATGGATCACACCTACGGAACAATACGATAATGTACAATAAAGTAAAATGTTTGACAAGCAAATTGAAACAAATCAAGATCACCTTTGAAGGTTCATTTAAATCACCCGTCATTTTTTTCACAATCGTATAGAAATTGCTACAGCCGTAGATAGACATTGTGGTTTGTACAATTTTGTTACAAAGATTCGATTCAATTCCGTTCTGCGGCAATGTAAATTGAGCCTTATTTTTAGTGACTTGTCTAGGTCTATAGACAGTCAAATTGACGTGGTATGCCAATTCTGCTCAACAGTTTTCCTGACTAGATTACCCGGCTTCTAATTTGGTATCTCGACTTTAACAAAAAGTTTGGCTTTATCTCTACAAAGCCGAACCTTTTTCTAATACATGTATAAGTGACAGACACGACGCTCTCGTTGTCTGTACTCGGCATAATCAGCCTATAATGTTCCCACTTCTGCGACACAGGCCTCCTCTCGGTGAGAGGGAGTGGGCTATAATCGACCACGCGGGCCCAGAAATGAGCAATACACTACATACACTAACATGAGTTTTATACTAGCAAAAACATAAATATTTGGACAATACTCCAATGGAAATCAATTGGAGTATTGATCCAAATATATTTTTTTTAATCAATACAAAACACCTTATCTCTGTTCGAAGAAGATTCATTTTTCAAGCGAAAAATTAAACATTTGTAAATGATAAATGATAAATGATAAATGATTTATTTTCTGTAAGTAGGTTTTTACAAACACTTTTACACGTCATCATATTTTTTAAACTAGATGTGGTCGGCGTTTCCTATCTGACTACTCTGAGAAGAAAGGCCGAAACAAACTCAGAGGTCACAGTCTCTTTTAAAGTCCAGACAAAATCTTGGTCAGATCGTGTGAAGACCATGTAGATTGATGTCTGAAATGGTCTTTTGAGGAAAGAACCACACAGATTGAGCGGACCTGTCCAATCAGTGCACGCATTTGTCAAAAATCGTGCAGCTCGACTCAGAAATGAGGAGCTCAACGATTCGACGAACAATACCAAAGAAAGGACATTTGGGTAGGCCGCGTAAATTACTCAAACTGCCAGATCATGATTAAAACTAAGAAGGAAAACAGAAAAAAAAAAATGACCCACATAGTCCTCACATTCACAATAATTAAATGAAAAGAAAAAAAAATAAAATAAAAAATACTTTACAAAGTAAATATTCATGTCATTGTCTAAATAAAATTCATCAATGTCAATGTGTATATAAAAATCCGGACATAATCTTTGAGGACCATGTAGATTAGTGTCTGAAAAGATCTTTTGAGGAAAGAACCACACAGATTGAGTGGACCTGTCCAGTCAGTGCACGCATTTGTCAGTAACCGTGCAGCTCAACTCAGAACTTCAGGAGCTCAACGATTCGACGAACAATACCAAAGACAGGACATTTGGGTAGGCCGCATAAACTACTCAAACTGCCAGACCACGATTAAAATGTAAACTATGACCCACATAGTCCTCACATTCACAATAATTAAAATAATATAATACTTTATACAGTAAATGTACATGTCATTGTGTAAGTAAATAGATGCTTAGTTAAAAAAAAAAAAAAAAAAAAAATGTATAATGTATAAACACTTCGAGTAAAGTGGCATCCTAAAATTAAATTTTTTAGTGTAATTACATTACTATCGCAAGGACTTATCTCTGCGAATCCGGGCACATTAGCAGATTAGAAGTTTGTTTAAAACGAAAAGAGAGCTTTGTCTTGCAGTAGGACGGATCCAGGCTAGTGAAATAATCCATACTATAATATTATAAATGCAAAAGTTACTGTCTGTCTGTCATCATTTCACGCTTTAACGGCTGAGCGGATTTACAATACGACCGATGTATCTTGGCGAGCCCGAACTTTGCGCAGAAGGCTGCGCAGTAAGATTTTTTAGGAACCAAATGGTGATATGAGGCAAGTGCGAGTGAGAGAACATGCACGAAAGTTCTTAGTGCCTATGTTCAGGCCCGCCAAGTTACGTCGGTCGTATTGCACGTATGACGTATAGACCACGACCTGGGTTATGTCATAATTTTGCCGGTATAATGTTTCCGTGGGATAACTGGCGATCTCTACGCCAGCGAAGCCGCGGGCAAAAGAATAAATATTATAATAAATTATTAATTACATGTCCGTAGTGTTAGGGTCACATTCGCAGTCGCGGTCGCAGTTGGCGCCCCACTTGTTGGGCGGGCAGGCTCGCTTCTGGCACTGGTCGCCGGTCCAACCCGGCTTGCATTTACACGATCCATCCTTAGCCGAACATTCACCGTTATGCTGGCAGTTGCATTTGCGTGAACAGTCCACGCCCCAAGTACCAACGGCGCAGATTTCAAGGCACTGAAACAAAATGCAGTTTAAGTCACGGTGATTCAACAATGTGTAACAGCTAACTAATGTTAAGGGGAAGCACTAAGGTAGTCCGCGAAATTCAAATTTTCTTACATTTTTTGCAATTTGCTGGTCAGTATTAAGTTGTACGTTGATTAAAACATGATTACAATCAGTAATACAACTTGTTAAGTTAGTATAATCCCCAAATGTCAAGATTTCATGAAATAGTCATTCTTGGGGATTACTTGGTCTTAGAGAGTTGTGTTGATGACTTTAATGATTATAATTCTGTAAATACATATTTGTTACGGCCCCAAATCATATTTTAATCAACGTACAACTTGAAACTGACCAGCAAATTGCAAAACGTAAAAAAAAATTGGATTTCGCGGGCTACCCTGGCGCTTTCGCCTTAACGAAAAAATTATCACAGTTCACTAGTATTCGGTTTTTTTTTCCAGAAATATCTTAGCAGCAGCCCTAAGCCTAATTTTGTGCCCGGCTGTGCGGTAGGCTCACCCGCTATACATGGGACTTAAAGATAACTAACGAAATGTGCGTGTCCGGTGTACTATAGTAAATAGTTACACCTCTGCCAAACCCTACGGGGAGGACAAACGTGATGTTTTGTTATTTTATCAGTTTATCTCCGAGACACAGGTATAGGTAGTTACGAAAACAAAGGATAGAGAAAGGCCAAAGCCATTTTCATATTCTCTGATCAACCGTTAGCCTTAGTGTGTAATTTCCTTGTGTTATAGCTACCTTTTCTCCAGTAAATCCAGCTTCACACTGACAACGGCCAGTCATATGATGACATCCAGCTCCGTTCGCACATTCACATGTCTTCTCACATTTCGGACCCCATCTACCCGCTGGACATCTAAACATGAGAAAAGACATTAAGAACATCTGTATCCAGTACATTAAAGTAAAACATCTTTTGATTTTTTTTTACGTACTTGTTAGCACAAACTTCCCCAGTCCACCCCGATGGGCACTCGCAAGTCAATATAAAAGTACATTTTCCACCATTTTGGCATCGACATCTTTCCGGGCACGGCTCATCCTTCGGACATTCTTCTTCACATCTGCAACAACGATAAGACAGCTGATAAATGAGAATGCGCTAGGGTAGCCTGCGATTTCAGATTTTCCCCATCACTTTTCCCTAAAGGTTCGTTAGAAAACCAGCGTGAGACAGTATCTGTCTGGCATTAATGCTGAAATGAACCTTTTTGGCGCAGCCGTGAGGCACACACTATTGTTGTTGAAACATTATTTTTATTTTGTATTTTGTGTTTCACGAACTGTGTCCAAATAAACATTTTTTCTTTCTTTCTTATTTTCTTACATTTTTTGCAATTTTATAAGATAAGTCAGTGTCAGGTTGTATGTTGATCAAAATATGATTCGCGACCGTAATAAATTCGGTGACTTGCAAATTGCAGAAAAACGTAAATCGGCTACCCTGGCAGTTTCGCCTTATTATGACGAATACGTAATATTTTGTTTAACATCACCGAATGTTATCCAAATATCCAACGCATGTGTAATAACTGTAATAAGACACTAATTAGTAGCGAGAACTATAAACATTAGGGATCCTGTATCATAATACAGTGTGCATATTGCCACCCATAGACTAATAAAATTGTTATCTACATATATTAAATGTGAGTAAATAAGAGACGGACACGGTCTTTACACACTTTGAAAGCAGTTTTGTGGGGCAAAGTTTTTAAGTAAAAGACTGCTGTAAACTTTTATAAACAAAGAAACATTATAATAAAGACTGGAAAAAAACAACGATCAACATTTTATTTTGGTAAAATCAATAACTTTCTCCAGAAGGCTGCGTTTTCTGTGCAATATTTATTGTTTAGCTCATTGAAGTTATAACGAAATGCCAACTTCTGCTCTGGCGAAGCCTCTGTGATGTCTTCGTCACGGGAAAGAACGCGTCCTCTTTGTGAGGGGGAATGGGCCATAATTCATCACGCGAGCCCAGTGCGGATGGAGGATGCTCAGGACTTGCCGGTTTCCGCACGATGTTTTCTTTCACCGTTTTAAGAGCAGTGGTGATTAAATAAATTACACTAGCAAAGCGACGCCTGGGTTCGAGCCCACGACCTACAACTCGTAAATCGGGACTGTTACCACTGGGCCACCAGTGTTCTGCGCAAGAAATAAAAACGCCCGCAATACGAAGGGTATCGGTCATAAACTTACAAAGGTCCTGTGAATCCTTGTAGACAGTTACAGGCTCCGGTAGCAGGGTCGCAGGTCCCGTTATTCTTGCACTGGCAGAGTTCGTCGCAGTTGTCGCCGTAGGTGGGCGGCGCACAAGCCCGCTCGCACGCATCGCCTCGCCAGCCGGCAGTGCACGCGCACTTACCGGTCAAAGGTTCGCAAGTACCACCGTTCATACAGCTGCACTCGTTCTGACAGTTCCGTCCCCATTTTCCGTCGGGACATGCTGCAAGAATGTTGCCATTAGGAATATTATATTTATATAAAGATTCTGAAATTTTATGTGACCTCACATAGTGACACAGCATTATGCTGAGCGTTGACCATTTCCGTGAATGTGACGCATATTTTACCATAAGTTCATAACTGTTGTTTTCTTTGTTTTTTTTTTTCTTTGCGTCAAATTTAGCACAAACAAATGTTGTTGCGCGTTAAGTCTTAAAAAGTAAGTTAGGAATTTCAAGTGGCTGTTACTGCCGAAAAACGTGGATATAAATAATTATACTTTCTGTTTTATCAATGCCGTCCATTCCAAGCCTCGACTAGCTTACACAAATATATTTTCAACAAATATCAGGAGGCAACGCATATTCGTATTTACGTCAATTGTTTCCGCGATATGCTTCGTTAACAATAAAGTATTTATTTACTTTAAAATACGTAAAGTATCCGTCACGAGAAGCTATAAATTTTGTAAATAAAAAAACTTCTACTAAGTTACGTAGCGACAATTCAATCAACGACAAATGATCCCAAATTCAATCAAATCGAAGTAACATACGTGTAATTCGAAACTAAGGAGCAATATCACTTGGTCGGGTTATATTTTTGCGATATAAAGCGCTGTCGTCTAATGTTTTGTGGTACTGGAACGCGACAAACTCATGGAACGTAAACATTGGGGCTGCCATTTTGAAGTAAGTTCACGCTGACGCTTTCAATGCTGCAGAATGCAGATGCAGAATACTCGAAATCGTCTGACGGCAGTAATTAGATGTGTCTGTTAACATAATTATATCCCTAAGAATAAAAATAATTACAAAACTGTGTTTCTTTTTATTTGATCCAAAGGTTACGAACCCCTGAATGTGTGTCTACAAAATGTATAGCTTCTCATAAAGGACACTTTAGTCACTAGGTTTTTGCTACTAAGATTTTTATTAACATAATTCATACTTTCCGCCGTCGCACGACCGTGAACTATCTATCGATGACTCAAACATAAACCATCTTTGTCTGGTCGACTATAATTGTCACGTTTTTCTAACAATGTGTACCAAATGTACAGTTTTGGCACGCTAAAAAGACCTACATCGTTAACAAACCGAGGCATTGTTTTTTAAATGAGCTATGTAGAGCATATCGCCGGTTTTCGAATAACTTATTCAGACTAAATATTCCACTCTTCATTAAATCTTTATCCGACTATAAAGAACGGACTGTACACTTTATTTATTTACAGTAAGTAGGTATACAATTTTATAGGCTTTCCGATCGATTGACTTTTTGATTCACACAATTACAATTTCTCTTTACGCGGATAAACTCAGATTGCGATTTCTGCGAAGAAAATAAATTGTGCTAACGTAGAACTGTAAGCATCATAGATAAGAAGATAAAGACGTGTAACTTTCGTTTATGCACACCGTAGTGAACTTTGAACCCATCAGTTTTATTACAATGGTTCAACTGTAATACAGACAGCATTGCAAAATAATTTATAGCTAGTTCCTAATTAAAACTGAAAACAGTATTCGTTACTTTTACGGCTGCTACTATCCATGTGAACTCGCATATGTGACAGTAACACCACATTAGCAACATCCTGTTTACAGCGTTATTCATAACTAGCTTCCGCCCGCGACTCCGTCCGCGCGGATGTCGGTCTTCGCGTGGATGGTTTATTTCTCCATTTTGAGTAACTCTGACAATGACATCTTATAAATATCTATTGGACCCAAATACGGCTAAGCCTATAATAATTAAGGAGATCCCTCTATTGAGCTACTGCTGTTGAGCTCGCGTTCTGTAGTAAGTATTTTTTCCATAGTAATTCCGACCTTGATAAGTAGCATGTAGCAGTAAATTACTGACAGTGACGAATAGTTTGCAATAATAAAAAAGTGATCGTGACAATGCGACAGAAAGTTAATTGAGAGCTTCAGCATACACAACATTGTTAGTGAGCTCGTCCGGAATATGAACATGAAGATTTCTTGGACTGCTCACACGGGAAAGAGCTACGTAAAGTTGCCCGTGTGAAAAACAACTCGCGGTAAGCTCTACGCCAGCAACTCCTAGGGTCTGACCTTGAGCCTTATTTATTGTCATGGCGTAACACAAAGCTACAGGAAACTGTATTCTCTTAAATTGAAATGGAAAATTATCCACTACGGGTAATGCAACGTGTGTTCGCGGTTCTACAGAACAACGTCTATGAATAAAACCGAAAAATAAGATTTTTTTTTCTACGTATTTTTCCAGGATAAAAAGTATCCTATTTTATGCCCAGGATAATAAGCTATAATTATACCAAGTTTCATCGAAATCGAACCGTTAGTTTTCACGTGATGCCTGCATATACAGACAGACAGACAGACAGACAGACAGACAGACAGACAAAAAATTTTTTAATCGCATATTTGGGTTTGGTGTCGATCCAGCAACACCCCCCGCTATTTATTTTTTCAATATTTTCAATGTACAGAATTGACCCTTCTACAGATTTATTATATGTATAGATAACCGTAGTTGAGTACGGGGAACTCGCTACGCTATTGAAATTTTCTATATAAAAACGTAGCTTACATATGTCGCAGGCGGGTCCTCCGTAGCCGTGCGCACAGGCACATGTATTGGGCGCCACGCACTTGCCGTGGATGCAGGACTCCACGCACACCGGCACACACTGCTTCCCTTCAGAATCAGGAGCGTACCCCGCACAGCACTCCTCAACTGGCCTATATTTCACCAGCGTCTGAGTCTTGAACACCTCTCGAAACTTAATCTTGTATTTCGAACATTTAGGCGGCACATTGAAGCACCACGTGTACTCTTTCACTTGGTATGGCTGTTTTTCTGATACCCGTAACGTTGTTGTGTATCTGGAAAAATATCATTAATGCTAATTAAATTAAGTGACGTTATTTATTTCTCACTAGTGTCACAATGCAATTACAGGCAAATTGTTTCCGGTGCAGATGTGTTACCTACCTACCTAGAGTTATCTAGAGATGCTTGCGGACGTTGTTCTACTGTGCAAAAACATTATCTGAATCAATAGCTTCTGTCCCACATAACTAATAACTCAAGCGAGAGATATAGGGAAAACAGAGCATTGCAAAGTCTTAAGGTTCACTGTCAATTGATAAGCATGCTCCAACGGATATCGATAATAGTAACATTGAACTGTTATGTTCACATCGTCAACAAGTGTACGTAACGGGGCGCGGGACGGAAAACTCGATAAAGTTAACTGACCCGATGAGTAACGACACTGATCAGTGACAATCAGTCGCCCCAGCATTCGAAAGTAAATAATAAACAGGCCCTCACTGAACCAATAAATAGCTGAACATACAGCTGTGCTGCTGGGTAGTTTGTTGCGCCACTTCTTCTCCCCAGCGAAAGCACTAGGAAGTGGTGAAGGGCGGGTGTTTTGAGGAACTGTCTTTTGTAATTTTGACGTTAGAAAAGTGCTGATTCTCAGCCTAGTTTAAATAAATGACTTTTGAATTTGATTTTTGAATGTGTGTCGCAAGAGCTCGGTACCGTCCCAGACAATGGCGAATTCGTAAGTGTGTGTGTGTGAGTTATGTGCTGACGCTCCTCGTCTTCATGCACACATTCGCAGAACGTGTTTGTACACTTGGTTACTACGAGTAAAGCACGCCTCGCTTCGTGAGATAAAAATACTGAGCTCTAGCATACTAGGTATATATTGTAGAGATATTTTCAAATCTGCCTAACTCAACGTTTATAACTCGATACACGCGTTGAAAGGATAGTGCTACCAAATCCCATTCATATGTCAAAGTAAGCTGGTAATTAAAAAAACATTAAGGAAAATTATAAATTAAATGTAACAAAAGTGAGTTTTCCCTATTTATTTAACAATTATATTATTGTTAACCATAAATATGAGTAATGTACACTTCTATCATTAATTTGCGGCTTGCGGCTGCTATTCTAACTGTAAAATATTTCAGTATTAAGACCATGCTAAACAATTAGTATCAAAGTACTCTATTGTACTTCTGTGTACCTATGCACAAGAAAAATTTGTACCTACATAAAGTATAAGAGAGCTTAAGAACTAATTTGATGTGACAACACATGTATTGGAACAGAAAAATTAAAAAATTGTTTTTAGTCTAGCAGTTTTGATCAAACAATAATCAGATTGGTGTCAGATACCAAACCATACACTTACAAAACCAACAAGATCTCCCCGTTGGATTTGTTTTTTTTTTTTTCAAATCAGAAGCTGCTGATTGAGATTGTAAAACCACTACACTAAGTAGTGGTTTTGGTTTGACTACCATAAAATAATTTAAATCAGTTATCAACCTACTGTTAGTACAACTATTACTGTTTTAATTAATATTTACCTCCAAATTTTTTAACATAAGTAGCATAACTTTGTTAGTAACTAATGATAAAATATCACAAATACTATAATATCACAATAATTATCATCCTAACAAATATTACAAATGCGAAAGTAAGTTTGTTTGTTTGTTACCTTTTCACGCCTAAACCACTGAACCGATCATCCTGAAATTTTGCATAGACGTTGTCAGATGTACAAAAACGGGCATAGTACCTTTCATCCCGAAAAAAAGTGCTGTTCCCGAGGATAACAACAATAACGTTATTACGATAAAAGATGGCGCCACGGTCTTTTTTGGAATCGAAACTTACGCGGGTGAAACCGCGGGGCGCAGCTAGTGGCAAGTAAAGGTCAATTAATTGATTAATTAACTCTACAATCGACTAATTGAACAATAAAAAACAGTATAATCATTTTGTTGATAAAAACTAACAATCAGAGGAAAACGGAAACTACGGCCAATCATCGAATTTCGTTTGGCTACTCTTTGCTATAAGTACAGTAGGCATACAAGTTGGTGATTGTTAAAACATTATATGAAAAATTTAATAACTGATTAGTACAAAACAATGTGATTGTATGCGATTGTCAATCTATACATAGCTATCAGGGCAATGTTTTGATGCGCCTGTAAATTAATCACATATTAAATAAAAAGGGTGCTCAGTTCAAAATAAAACTTTTTTTTTATAAGTAAGTACAAGATGTATGCGTTTCTCGTTTATTGAACAATATGATGAATAACTGTGTACGATCATTAGCTCATATTGTCTATGACGTTGACGTACTAGTAACTGAAATTTATGAATCATCAGAAGTTGCATTAATGAATAAAGATAAGCTACACAACCAACATACCTATAAAACAATAAGTGTACAAAGACAGATTTTTTAAATAACCTCCTTTTTGTTAAGTCGGTAAAAAATTGTATTGCTTTGCTAGCATGTCAGAAATCAGAGTGACGTAGTGGCCTATTGAGTCTATGGAGGTGAACCTATACCTACCCAGCCTACCCTATTAGAACTTATTACATTGCTGAATTGATACAACTTCCTCAAACAAGATTCAGATTTTCTTTCAGAACTTGTCCAGATTTCATACACAATATGCTTTATTCATTTCATAACATAGTATGGGACCACTGTATATGTTGAGTGTGTCTCACTCTCAATAACAACAAAACAATAAAAACCCTTTGTATGGAAGCAATATTTTGTTCACATTGAGAAAAAATTCAAGTTTTTCAGAGCCCTTGCAATGTCTAAGCTGAGAAGTAGAGATGCAAACACTTATCCAGGACTAAATTCCAAAATCGAATGACGAACAAAATCATCATAAATTTTCCGTTCTCTATTTAATTTCACAGTTAGTTATTTCTGTTAAAAGTACCTAACTGAAGTAGGCAAGTCTTAGATTTCATGCCCCAAAAACATTTCATGGTATCCTTGAATTTCTAATAAACATCTTCGACTTAGAAATCAGATCTTTACAAGCCAATGAAGTGTTCAAAAATATAAAAAGAATAAGGTGGTACACCTTATGTTATCATCTGGCATTATGGCATTATGGCCTTTTGGCATTATAATCTTTGTTTTCTGTTTTTATAGTTTTAAGGTGTATTTCTATTTATTTTGCTGTAATGCCAATAAATGCATTTTTCCTTCTTTCTTTTCTTTAGATAAATATGAGAAAAAAAGTGTTTATCACACCCAGGCACTCAGTAGCCGGCTAGACTAGAACGTGCACAGACATGAACGTTTTCACAAAAGTAATTTCGAAGACAACTTTTTAGGGTTCCGTAGCCAAATGGCAAAAACGGAACCCTTATAGATTCGTCATGTCTGTCTGTCTGTCTGTCCGTCTGTCTGTCTGTCTGTCTGTCTGTCCGTCCGTATGTCACAGCCACTTTTCTCCGAAACTATAAGAACTATACTGTTGAAACTTGGTAAGTAGATGTATTCTGTGAACCGCATTAAGATTTTCACACAAAAATAGAAAAAAAACAATAAATTTTAGGGTTACTTAGAACCGAACTATACTTAGAACCGAAACTCAAAAATTTTTTTTTCATCAAACCCATACGTGTGGGGTATAATATGGGTAGGTCTTCAAAAATGATATTGAGGTTTCTAATATCATTTTTTTCTAAACTGAATAGTTTGCGCGAGAGACACTTCCAAAGTGGTAAAATGTGTGTCCCCCCCCCTGTAACTTCTAAAATAAGAGAATGATAAAACTAAAAAAAATATATGATGTACATTACCATGTAAACTACCACCGAAAATTGGATTGAACGAGATCTAGTAAGTAGTTTTTTTTTAATACGTCATAAATCGTAAACCACAATTTACCATTCATTCAATCAACTCAAAAATAAAAAAAACATTTAATTTCATAAACATAAACCTTATGCATAAACCCGGATGTTACGGAACCCTCGGTGCGCGAGTCTGACTCGCTCTTGTCCGGTTTTTTTTTGTTAAATTGCACAGATAATAAACAAACTATACTCACGCTTCTTGTCTAGTGCAGACATTGGGGCCTTCCAGTAGCGCATAATTAATGCTCACGTGCGCACACAAAACGTACAGCACCACCGACCACATCTCGACTTCAGTTCACGCAATATAACGCCGTATCTCCATAACAAAACTATTGTTTTGGTGTCTTTACGTCACAATGGGCATTCAAATCCAATTCCGTTGCGCTTGCAATTATTGCGGAACAGTGTTGCTGAATTTTACCTGAAAATAAAGATGAAAATAAAGACTGTGTATTATGCATACAATGAAAGAAAGAAAGACAAGTACATTTGTTAAACTGTATTATGTTAGTGTTAACAAAAGAACGTCCCTAAATAAATTCTACTAAAGTACGGTTTGCCTACACACCTTAAGGGACTGTCTCCACGAGCGAGAGAATCGCGGCGATAGTCTCGCCGCACCATCAAATTTTCGCGGCGATGATATCGCCGTGTGGAGACACGTTCTAAGAGAGTGTATAGAAATACGTGGCACGACGATAATATCGCCGCGATTCTCTCGCTCGTGGAGACAGCCCCTTAGGGGGGAAGCGCGAGGGTAACCAGCAAAATTCAAATTTTCTTACGTTTTTTGCAATTTGCACGTCAGTGTCAGGTTGTATATTGGACAAAATATGATTCGCGACAGTAACAAATATAACTTTACAGAATTATAATCATTAAAATCATCAGTACAGCCCTCAAATTCATATAATCTTATTGATTGATATTTCATCTTAAAAAAAATCGTTTTTGTATAATTTTATGAATTTCGCGGGCTACCTTAGCGCACCCCCCTCAATAAAGTTAAAGAATAACAGCTTATATTACATCGTTTTATAATTTAGATCATTATAACCAACTATTTACTTAGTCTCACAAAACAAAGAAGTTGCAAGACTTGCAAGACGCACCGAAAATGTCTGGAGGAGCTATTAGGCCATGAAAGACCGAATGAAGGGTGAACTTCCTTTGTCCCCATTGACGTGTGCATACTTCCCATCCTCACATATGGTGGTCAAACATGGTCTGAAAAATCAGCAGAAGTCCACGCTTGAAGTTTGCCACAGGCACGGAGTACGATACGTACGGTAGGCACGGAGTATTCTGGGTATCAAACTAACAGACCGGGTTAGGAATACGAATAGGACCATACGTTCCATCACAAAGATAACTGATATCACGTGGAATGCTGCCACGCTAAAATGGAAGTGGGCTGGACACATCTGACGCATGTCAGACGAACAATGGGCCAAACTTACGACCCAATGGGTCCCTCTTAATGGCAAGCGACATCGTGGCAGGCCCAGTTGGAGATGGCGGGATGCGCTGGACTCGTTCAACAAGAACTGGTCCTTAGCAGCTTTGAACAGAGAGAACTGGAAAGAGAGTAGGGGAGGCCTTTGCCCTGCAGTGGGACATCATAGGCTAATAGTAATAATAATAATAAATAACCAATCACTAATTGAGTAGTAAGTTCTAGGTAAGAAGCAAAAGCATGAATGTTTATCGGTTTCGTCTATTCCATTGTCAGACAGTGCTGAGTTGTTTTTCTTTGTTAATGATTTATTTGTAAACTAGCTTCCGCTCGCAGCTTCGCCCGAGTGGTATGTTGATAAGAAGATAGTCTAAATGCTTCCAGGGTTCAAAGTATACCTATATTCATCAAAATCGGCGCAGCCATTTCG
Organism: Mesoligia furuncula; assembly: GCA_916614155.1. Lineage (NCBI taxonomy): Eukaryota > Metazoa > Arthropoda > Insecta > Lepidoptera > Noctuidae > Mesoligia > Mesoligia furuncula. The sequence continues at coordinate 13,479,244 of OU744798.1, forward strand.
GAGACTAGCCGGAACAGACAGACAAACATTTTAAAAACTGTTTTTTGTTATTAAAAGTATCGTATTTATTTTCATATGCATTTAGTAAAGAGCAGTTATTTTAACATTACAAACAGACACTTCAATTTTATTTATATACTAGCTGACCCGGCAAAATTTGTACCGCCATCCATCGCCATCGAAATCAGTCAATCCGTTCTCGAGACATCATCAAAAAAGCCGTTCCATACAAAATGTGTGAAAAAATGAATTATCTTTTTTTCGTCAATTTTTCCCATGTTTTTATAGTTATTCTGCTATTCGAGACGGAGATAAATCCAACAAATCTAAGAACATAAAAATCCCTCTAGCGGTTCTTGAGTTATAAACGGTGTAGTGTAACTAACCCGGCTTTGTTTTATATAATTATTTTACTAGCTGACCCGGCAAACGTTGTTGTGCCATATTTATAAATTATTTCTAGCTGCCAGCTACTTCTTTCACGTGGTGTCCTACCCCTTACCCTACCCTACCCCTACCCTACTCCTACCCTACTCCTACATCACTCCTACCCTACTCCTACACTACAAAGGAAAAAAAAGTATCCTATGTCCGTCTCCTGGTTCTAAACTTCTAAGCTACCTCCCCACCAATTTTCAGCCAAATAGGTTCAGCCGTTCTTGAGTTATAGATAGTGTCACTAACACGACTTTCTTTTATATAAATACAAATAAATGTAAGTATAGAAGATATAGATTGTGTGTCCTCATATTACAATTTATATTTATATGATGATTCATATGATATTAAGTGAAGAGCATGAACACAGAATCAAAGTACTAAAATTGTCGTGGGGAGTGGGAAGGCATTGCAGACAACGAGACGAAAGATTGTCAGCTCATCAATATGTTTATTACAATACGAGACAGGGCCTGCAGAGCATGAATTGTTGATATGATAACATTCATGTGTGTGAGTATTCTTACTGGTGTAAGAAAAAATTACAATTGAAATCTACAGTGGAGACAACTGGTGATATTAACGCGGCGATTAAGTATATATATGTATAATTTTATATTATATATATTGATCCTGCGCTCTTGTTGGGACACCCTATATACACATGTACAGTCAACAAAGGAGGTAACAATGCAGGATGGTCGGATACAGTTGAAGTTTAGTAAGAAACTGATGAATATTGCCGACTGAAATTTAATCTGATAGATAAATGAGCGGTTTGTTTTATATTAATAAAATTAAATTTTATTCGAGAACATCCATCGGTTTCTTACTAAACTTCAATTATATCCGACGATCCTGCATTCTTATCTCTTTTGTTGACTGTACATGTGTATATAGGGTGTCCCAACAAGAGCGCCGGATTTAATTTTAAAGAAAAACACATTATTTTTGAATTAAGCAAACATTTTTATTTTAACATAAAGAAAAATAGTTCCGGTTAAACGTGAAAAACAACATCATGCAAATAGCCAACACGAAAGCTCTGGCACAGGGTTATTCTTTTGCTGAAAGAATAACGTTTTGTAGCAATAACGCGCCGTATTTCCTCAACTATTTGTGTCGATTCATTTGGCGCATTATTACGACCGAAAACTTGACGTAATTGGCGAACTGTTTTCGCAAAACTTTCACCATTTTTGTAATGTGTTTTTACAATAATTATAATAAACGTTGTTGATTTGAATACTTCTGCATATTCTTAAATCGCGTGGTCTGTACGTGACACTGACAACTGTCAAAAAAAAATCACCGTACAACTCGTATTAACAAAATGGCGGCTTTAAATCGCTCTTGTTGGGACATTTTTCACTTTTATGTAAAATTTTCATGCAATGCAAAAAAATTTGGTCGGTTGGTCCCGGCTGTCATTCGTCGATCTTTGACAGTCGTAACGTGCCATCGGAAGCCCGAAAGTCTAATAATCAGTCTTACCAAGGAGTATATCGTATTACCCAGTAGCTGTGTTGTGGAGGTCAGACAGGCAGTCGCTCCATGGAAAATTCTAGTATTCAGCTCAGGGGTTGAAATACCGGTATTTTTGAGAATTGGTACCATGGGATTGGCGTGATACCGGTACCAGACGTTATCACACGTAGTGCCTGTACTATTGGTATTTCTAATCATTATCGGTATCGGAAGTGTACCGGTCCCAAAGAAATATTTCCGTAAGTTAGTGATAAAAAAAAAAAAAATATACGGTCGAATTGAGAAACCTCCTCCTTTTTTGAAGTCGGTTAAAAACAGATATAGTCAATTAAAAAACGGATCAAGTGCGAGTCGGACTCGCGCACCGAGGGTTCCCTACAAATTTGTAGGTATTTAAACGACTTTTTTTTAAAGTTCCAATCTACAAAGTTACGGTTTTCTGATTTTTTTTTTACTTGTGCTACATTAACTAAATAATAGAATATATGAAAGAAAATATGAATATATGAATATATGAATGTATGAATATATGATAGAATATATTTAATGTAATGATTTAGTGAATAAGTCGTTGGTGTGTCAATAAATAAATAAATAAATAATTAACTTCCTTCTTGCCAAATTTCATGATTCTAGATCAATAGGAAGTACCCTATAAATTTTGATTCCCTTAAGAGTGCCGAAATATAGGTTTTTTGCGGGTATAAACGGCCATATCTTTTTTTTACGCTAACTTAAAAGTTTGATTTTTTCACAACTTCTAGGGACTGTACACCCGAGTATATGGTTTTAATTTCAACTCGATACCTCCACGCTTTCCCGAGATAAAGGGTCTTGACAGACAGACAACAAAGTGATCGTATTATAAGGGTTCAGTTTTTTTCCTTTTGAGGTACGGAACCCTAAAAGGATAGTTAATAGGCATTACAGAAAAATAACTTCAAGGTTGCCAACCGTACGAGGTTCCTCGTACAAATATGAGATTTGTGGTACTACGCTAAAATTTAGTACCAAGCCTTTCTTCAGCTGCATCCGGTTAGATTGGAAGCCGACCCCAACATAGTTGGGAAAAGGCTAGGCCGATGATGACAAAAATAAAATGTGGATCCCCCATTTACTGGTCTTCATTTGGTGTCTAGGAACGGGATAGTACAGACGCCAGCACATCAAGCTAGCTACTACAATCTGTAAAATTTCTTTAATAGATTTTCAACTTTATAGCTAAAGTATAAGGTTCAATGTTGATTGGGAAAATTTTACAGTTTCGGGTAGTAGCTGGATGTGCTGGCGTCTGTATTATGGCATGGTTGCTAACCATAAGAAAGTGGAATAAAACTGTTACTCGCTGCCAAGATGAGGAATAGAGTAGTATAGTATAAACAGGATATGTTTACTGTTGTGTAAATAAAACTGTTGTGTACATTAAAATTCAAATAATATGTGTAGTAAACACACTAGCCAGACTACTTTAGCATGAATTTTGCCCGTTTTGGTTTAAAAATGTATTTATTTACTTAACCATTTATGTACAGACAAGAAAAAAAAGAACAGAAAAATAGGTACAAAGGTGGTGATTTACCTAAATTACAATATTACTTACTAACAAAACGCCACACAAAATATAAAAATAAACAGTTTCAATAGTTATCTGAAACTTATTATTAAACTGCTATTGTACATTTTATTAATAATTAAACATAACATAATATAATTAATTCTTAATATTGAAAAGAGTGATTCATATTTAATCTTTACTTGTTTGGTTTAAGTATGGAATTGTGGCTAGGTATGTATCATGCATGTATGTCGCATTTGTGATTACTAGGTACAAACAAGAAAAGCTTTGACTTTGTACTGGATGAGTAGAACTGCTCTAAAAATAGGATACAGAAAATAGATTATGTTGTTGCACGTATGGAATCCAGTAAGACCGCATAATATATTATAGAGAAGTTATAATTGCATCGTACTCGAACATTCTTTGAAATGTGCACCTCGAAATATCACGCTGATGTTACAAAACGTGGCCCAAATATGAAGCTAATGTTAGAAAGCTTGCCCACAATGTGGGTGCAATGCCAAAAAAAACTAACAGAATCAGGCAATCAAACATGTCTGGTAAAGCAATTATCTCGAAAAATACTTTGCTGCACTGGTAATAAGCTCAGCTCTGAAGTGACACGATTAATTGAATAAGAAAATTTAAATCCGTGGGTTTGAGAACAGTTTGTATTCATTACCCACAAACTTGAGAATATACTGTTATTTCCCTACTTATTAGTTCGTAATTAATTGTTTGGTTTGTCCTCTTCTCACTGTAGATAGGTACCTATGCTGACCACAATACATTACCTACAATGCAAGATATTGGATTAGTAATTATATACTTATTAGTAAATTAAGTCTATGTTCAGTAAACAGTATATTTTCTACATGATTGTGGTTAAAAACATGCAGGCACATTAAGGCATTGTTTGTCCAACTCCGGGTATTTCCAGGAAGTTATGTCCTACCAACAGCAGATTAGTAAATTATTTGTTTGGTTTTGTTCTATTACCAAAAGTGGACTTACCACTTTTGTTATTCGATTTTCGTTACTGACCGTACTAAAATATATTTCTTCAATATGCTGGTCAATCACAACTTTTGACCAATTGACATAACATCGCCGAATACCTAATAAGCAGTTAGGGAAAAGACTTTTTCTAAACACGATGTGTTTTGTTTAACAATTGGTATTCATTAATTTGTCGTTCGGTACAGAGTCGATAGCCTGCTCAGAAGATAGTTTAGAAATCTATGCTGTACTTATGTGATAGATTGTTAACCATAAAGTCGTATACAAAAGGAGAAAAGGACACAAAAGCGTAAGCTGACCACGTGAAAGGTTGACCAGCGCAGCGCTCCGCTGATACCCACAGCAAGAAAATTAACAGTGACTTATTATTAATTCAATTAGTAGTTATAGCTCCAATTATGAATGAAATGAAAGTGCATCAACTAGTCTTATTGATACGCATGGCATGGATCGCTTGAACAGTAAGTAACGGACTCAATAAGTGCAACTATCATCGATTGACCAGTCACATCACGGTCAAGTCCGCGAAGTGGAATTGGGCTGGTACCTAACTGCTAAAGTGATAAGTCAGTTTATCGGAGTTAAGTCGCGAAATGCTCAGTAAGCACAGGAATAAGAAAAATGTCGTGAGGAAACTTTTGAGTATGAATGTGGATGGCTATAAGAGGGGAAGACCAAAGAAACTACGGATGGACTGTTTGAAAGATGACAAGACTAAAAAGAGTCGAATGAGCGAAATGACGACTAATACAGAAGTATGGAAAAAGAAGACCCCAAATAAATTGCGATAAGGGCAAGAGTTTCTTTTGAAAGAACCTGAGACTCAGTCAGCAAAACATCGCTAAACGATTTATACGGGCGTAGACTACTACAGCCTTTTTATTTAACCAAGTCGACAATCCTTGGGATAAAGCTGTTTCTGCAGACCGTGCTGACTTCGTCCATAAAAATAATTGATTGAACTCTTGCGCAAAATACGCTGCTGATACGGGCAGTTTTACGTTTGAATTTATTTCTAGGTCGGCAAATATTTAGACATACTTATAAATAAAACAGCGACCGCTTAGCTCTCAACAGTCACTGGTGCATATCAACGTGGGAGTAAGATTAGCAAAAATATCCGGTCTGCGAGTCAATAAGTTTTGTCAAAAATACCCACTCGACGAAAGATAGTAATAATCTATCCTTTGTCGAGTGGATAGACATTCTGGTTAGTATTGTCTTTAAAATATCGCTTTTAGCGATAAGACCGCCTATTGTGTCACCCCATTCTTCATTTATAAAATTATATCTATTCTATTCTTTAGTCAGGAAAAATACCCGATCTGAGTCATAAGTTTGTAAAAATATTTACAGGACTAAGGATACAATCGTCTCTGCATAAATTAGGTCTGTTTAGGCTAGCTGCACCCTAATTACGTAACACACTATCTATCGATCACAATCTGAATTTTTCTGCTCAACAACGTAAATAACGCAATGAATTTTGTTGAACTGTCATGTCAAAATGAACTGTTAGTGTGTTTAGCCTCTGCCGAAGTCAAATACCTACCACAGACTAGCAACTTACCCCGTCTACACGTCGGCGGAGGCATTCGCAGATGGCCATCTGCTGATGAATCTGTCGGCGTGTAGAGGAGGCTTTTCGCAATTACCCCACAGGTCTTTACAATAAGTTTAAGTTTGAAACTGTGTTTAGCAGCATTGAAAACAGAGCTTTTTGTTGAATTGTAATTATGTGGTTATTATATGCATAGTACCTACCTATATTCCAAAAGTTGGTTTAGTTGACAAATGAGTAAGTTTAAAATTAATATACATAGCCTATTCAGCAATGTACTTCTCATCCTACACTTGTCTAATTAATATTTCAAAATAAACTACTACAAAACAGTATTTTTCAGAGTGTCTTTTTATTATATAAAAACATGCATCCAAGAGGCAGATACTATACTCACAGTGCCCTAAGTACGAGCAATAAAATAATAATATGCCATTGTAATATACAGTAATAACCAACAACCTGCCTACAATACGAATAATATTTATGTATTAGGTAAATTTATTTAATGGTTTTTCCCCGCTTTGTTACAAAAAATATAAATTAATTAATTGTTGTGTAATTGAAATAATATAATATTGACCTACCAATACCAAAAACCCACACGATTAGCGTTATTGTTATAGAGTGTCATACCTAATTGGTGTAGATTATGAATGGCAGTAGTACGGCGTCATATGGATATGTTTATCTACCGTTAAGTTTACAAGTAGGTCAAACGATGCAGATTGCTTATTTAACAGAAACGTGAGTAATGAGTAAGTAACATTCTGTGGTCGTTGCGAATATTGTCAAAACACGAGTCAGTGATGTTTGAAGACTAAAACAATTGAGCCCATCATGTCATGAATTAAACAGGTCACCGCACCAGCGTGTGGGCATGGGCAAATATACAGGCATGCGGTGCAAGGAGCGAAAGTGGAGCGATTACTGTACTCGAATTGCGAACGCCTACGAACACGCCTTGTTGATGATAATAAAGGAATTGTTTACGAATATAACGTCGACGTTATTAATACTTGATTTGATGATAAAATATTAAACGTGTTCGTTAACTCCTTAGATAGGTACTCTAGGTACCTACTACTTGCAAAAATTAGATAAAGGAAAGCTACTTGATTTATAAAAATCAATGACCATCCCTAAACATTGGAATTAGTAAATGAGTTTATTGCTCATGACCTGAACCATATACAAAAAGCTATTAGCGAAGAGATCTGGGTGCGACGCAGACGCATCCGCATTTCATTCAGGATGTAATGATAATGTATCAAAGATAACGAAAACATTAAAGGGTCCACTTTTTATTTAAGTGTTTAATTCGGACAGACAGATACGTGGCTTGGTAAGCGCTTCGGCCGCCGAGTTTCGTCCGTTCCGGTCGAAACAGAAATTTCATTATTATTAAATATTTTTGAGTGGTGTTTCGGACGAATCTTTTTTTAGAGACAAAGTAACGTCAGAAACATAATTAAATAATCCATTTTATTTTTTAGCCATGGATGGGAAATTATTTATTAATTATAAATAAACATTAATGAGTGTGTCTGTGTGGTGCCGGACTTAAAAAATAGCACCACCCCATACTTCCCGTAGGTGTTGTAAAAGGCGACTAAGGGTCGTACTGGAGAATGGGCAGCAGCGTTCTCTATGCATTCCACCACCATACTATACTGCGATCGCCAACCCGCCTGCCAAGCGTGGCGATTATGGCAAACCCCCCAACTTGTGGGAGGCCTATGTCCAGCAGTGGACGTCTTTCGGCTGAAATGATGATGATGATTAACCTTTTGAACGCCAATGTCGGCTATAGCCGACATGAGCAAGCGTGCCCTGTGCGCCAACGACGGCTATACTCGACAAAAAACAGGTCGCAGAAAAATACAAAATAAACCTATTAAATCATTACTTTTATGTATTTTATTGATACACCTTGAAATTAAGATTTTCGGGCTTGGCGTACAGGGCATAGGAATACCGATATGGCGTGGCGGTGAAAAGGTTAATGAGTGATCGATCAGTGATCATGATCACTCACGCACGGGTCGGTTTGTTTTCGACTTTTGGCATGTTGCAAGCACATTGACACACAAACACAACAAAACAAAAACTATTATAACAAAGTATTGCTGAATCTACAACGAATCTTAATTATGTATTGTGAATTTACTTAGAATTAATCTACAAATGCACTGATAATAATTTAACGAAATTATTTTGGCACTTTGTAAGTACTTAACTGCTTATAAAACTAAATACTCTTTCAGTAGTATGTCCATGATCTTCATCCACAGCCCGATTTAGATCAACCGCGTTTCAGATTGTCTAAAGTAAAAACTTCTTTTATGGGTTACTGTGTAAAATGTTATAATAAAATACCACTCGATATTCTTCAATTAAATGGGAAGAAATTTAAAACATACATTAAACGCACACTATATGTAAACAAGCATATTACAAGTTGGATGACTATATCATCATTCTCCTGCCCTTATCCCAATTTATTTGGGGTCGGCGTAACATATGTTTTTCTTCCATGCTTCTCTATTAGTCGTTATCTGGGTAGTCACCCCCTTTCTAACCATATCATCATTCACACATTCCATCCATCGTTTCTTTGGTCTTCCCCTTTTCTTATAGCCATCGACATCCATACTCAAAACTCTCCTCACTACATTTTCCTCATTTCTTCGTAACACATGCCCACACCATGACAACCGATTCCCACGCAACTTTTCAGTTACCGGTGCCACTTTCAAACTTCCTCTTATGTACCCATTTCTTATTCTATCCATTCGTGTAACACACATCCCTCTTAGCATTCTCATCTCTGCTGCATGCAATTGCCTTTCATTCATCCGTTTTGTGGCCCAACATTCTGATCCATACAAGACAGCAGGACTCATCATGGTTTTATATATCTTCCCTTTAAGTTTAAGGGGAATGCGGGAGTCGCAGATTGTTCCCGTGACCTGCCGCCATTTCATCCATCCAGTGTTAATTCTGTGTTTAACCGTCCGATCTACTTCGCCATCGCTTTGCACGAGTGTACCGAGATACCGATAGTCAGAACAGACTGGGAGAAGTGCACCATCAAGTGCTATAGCTCCAGAACTGGAGGGACCGCCGAAATCGCAGAATATATATTCGGTTTTGGTTCTGCTGATTTTCAAGCCCACATTCTCCAGCTTCTTTTGCCATTTCTCCAATCTGCTCTGGATCTCAGGTCCATCTTCACCGACAAGGACAATGTCATCGGCAAACAACATGCACCAGGGTGCCTCGTCCTGGATGTCCGACGTAAGAGCGTCCATAATCAACAGGAAGAGGTAAGGACTTAAAGCCGATCCCTGGTGCAAGCCTACAGCCACACTGAACTCGTCGGTATTGCCGGCAGCCGATCGCACGTAGGTACGAGATTGACTATACATAACACGAATTAACTCTACATACTTCCCGGGCAAACCTTTCTCTTTCAAGGCCCACCACAGCACATCCCGAGGTACCCTGTCATACGCTTTCTCCAGATCAATGAACACCATGTGCAAGTTCTTGTGTGCACGCCTGGTACTTCTCGCACAATTGGCGGAGTGCAAAAGTGGCGTCCATTGTTCCTCGACCTGGCATAAACCCAAACTGGTTTGGGGTAATCTCACTCTCCTCTCGCAATCTTTTCTCTATTACTTTCTCCCATACCTTCATACTATGTGACATGAGCTTTATCCCTCGATATGACTATATCGTAGATAAAAATGCTTGGCGTCTTGCTGGTCCTGCTCCACAGGCACTTGGAATCACTAGTTAAAATTTCAATATTTGGAAGAGGTGCTTCCCTGTTTCTTTTCTTTTTTTAATGTTTCTGACGTTACGAACATAACTTTTTTATTTTATTCAATCAACGTTTTATTGTTGAATACGTCAAAATTAAATATCTCTTCCTGTTTGGTAGTAAAATTCTATTAACCTCTTAAATAAATTGCAAACTATAGTTTTGTATAATTTAGAAGCATTTTTTAAATTTTGTAAATGTAAGAACCATGTTTCCGTTTACTATGATTTTTTGATGTTGACTTAAAGAGCATGGCAGTTGAGAACGTGTCATGCTCACTTGTCTCACCGATGGTGGCGCGTGTGTTGGATCATTAAATTCGGTTCCCTACAAAATGGTTGAGCTGGATGGTGCTGATCCACGCGTCTGAACGGGCGCCGTCGGTTGAGACTGGTCATCTTTTAACTGCCAATGCTTATTTTAAATCTTATATTTTGAATTGTTTCTTCATGTGTCTTTGTTTACATTGTTCTCACATATAGAAGCAACAAGAATAATGTACCCAGGATTTTGTAATATCTTGATTTAAAAGAGTGTCCACGGAGTTTCTTGCCCGTTCTTCTCCATAGAGATCTACGTTTTGGAATGGGCAACTAGCTTCAACTTTCTGACTAACTGCCAGACTATTTAATTTTGACAATTCAAAAGTGGGTACAAGGTTTAATTGAAATAAATGCTTTGAGTTTGAGTTTGCCAATCTCCACACGTGCCAGCCTCATCCAGGTTTTGCCCGTGATGGCAGCTGTCGTCTGCATATTTCGCCACCGCCGCCGGAAGACCGACATCTAGTCTTCCAGTCCTTTGACGCCACTCTGTTACAGCCCTACTCCACCTGTCATCACTGAAGCAGGAGTCCAGCCTAGCGCCATTTGAGTCCCATAATACTCTTTCCGATATGGAGGACATTCGTACGACTTCTTATCTCAACGTTTGGATCTCGATCTATTAGCCTGATGCTAAGCATGGAACGCTCCATGGCTCTCTGTGCAACTCTCAAGTTGTACACAGCCTCCAGCGTGAGCGTCCACGTCTCAGCACCGTACGTCATGGTGGACAGAACACACTGATTATAGAGGCCGGACTTCAGACATTGTAGAATTTTGGCTGATCTCAGAATATCGTCCAGTTTTCTTAATGCGACCAAGCTGTATTCTTCTCAATGTCTCTGTTTGTTGATGCTCTTTGCCAAAAGAAAGAATATTACCAAGATAGATATACCGGTCAACCATCTCCAACATTTAATACCCGATTTTAACTGAAGGATTTGAATTGCTGAAGATGTTTGCCATAATCTTCGTCTTGGCCATATTCATCTAAGTCCTACCTTAAAAGAGGCATCATAAAGGTTTTGAAGCATTTTCTGGAGATCATCAAAATTTTCAGCAAAAAGCACTAGGTCATCTGCAAATCTTAAGTGAGACAAGTTGTCGTGCGGTGTCCCACAGGGATCGGTCCTGGGGCCGCCTCTGTGGAACATCGGGTACGACTGGGTGCTGCGCGCCGACCTCCCTGATGGCGTCAGCGTGGTTTGCTACGCTGACGACACGCTGGTCCTGGCGCAGGGGAGGTCGCATCAGGCGGCGGCCGACGCGATGACACGCGGGGTTGCGATAGTCGTGGAGAGGATCCGGCAGTTGGGTCTCGAGGTGGCATTGCACAAGTCCGAGGCCATGTCGTTTCATGGGCCCCGGAACGCGCCGCCATCGGGATCCCAACTAACGGTAGGAGGGGTTCACATCGGCGTCGGGATGACGATGAAATACCTGGGTCTCGTCCTCGACAGCCGGTGGAACTTCGTGGAGCATTTCCGACGTTTGGCCCCCAAACTGGAACGGGCCGGGGCCGCCTTCAAGCGGCTCTTGCCCAACCTGAGGGAGCCAAACGCCTCCTGCCGGAGCCTTTACGCGGGGGTCGTGCGGTCCATGGCCATATACGGGGCCCCGGTGTGGGCGCGTTCACTGCGGCGGCGAGCCGCCCACTACCTGAACGCGCCCCAGAAGGTGGTAGCCATAAGGGCTATCCGGGGCTACCGCACGATCTCTGGCGAGGCGGCAAGCCTCCTTGCCGGACTGCCGCCATGGGATCTGGAGGCGATAGTCCTCGCGCGCCTGTATGAGTGGCGCGCGGAGGCACTACGCCGGGGGGAGGATCCGCTTCCGCGGCAAATCGCTGCGGAGCGGACGGATCTCCGGCGCGATCTCATGGCGGCATGGAAGGAGCGACTGTCGCAACCCAGCGCAGGGCACGCCGCGATAGCGGCGATAAGACCCCTCTTTGAGGAGTGGCTAGAGAGGCGCCACGGCGCCCTCACCTACCGCCTGACGCAGGTCCTCACCGGACACGGAAGTTTCGGGAGGTTCCTGCACATCATCAGGCGGGAGGAAACGCCCGGGTGTCACCATTGTCAGGATCGCCCAGAGGACACGGTGGAGCACACGGTGGAGGTCTGCCCCGCTTGGGCGGAGCACCGCCGTGTCCTCGTAGAGGCGATTGGCAGCGACGGCGACTTCTCGCGTCCGGCCCTGGTGCAAGCCATGGTCCGGGGCGAGAGGGAGTGGGAGGCAGTCACCTCCTTCTGCGAAGCAGTCATGCTAGCGAAGGAGGTGGCGGGACGGCTCAGGGAGAGAGCCTCCCGTCCCAGCCGCCGCGGGAGACGCTCCGGGCGTCGGGAGCCGCGTGACGACTCCCGGCCACCGTAGGCGCGGGCCTGCGGGCGGAGAGTAATGGGTAGCTCACCGCCCGATCAGGACCAGGCCCGTGCCGGACGGCGCGTACGTGTTCCACGCGCGCCTCAAAGAGATGTCAGCATCGGGGAGGGGCCCCTTAGGGCCGAAGCCTGCCGGGTCAACGGGATTGTCCGAAAGGGTTACCGCTGGCCCGGAACATAAAGGGCTAAGGAAGGAATACGGGTGGGTTTTAGTCAGTAAGAGTCTGACACTCCCTTCCGCTCCACCCAGAGCGGGAGGAGTCATTTGATGACTTCCCATCCGCAAAAAAAAAAAAAAAAAAGTGAGACAAGTAGGCACCATTGATATAAATACGGCAATAAGTAGTCCCAATCTAAACTATTCACAATGTCTTCTAGGACTGCTAAGTTTTGGTGAAATGGTGTCGCCCTGTCTCACTCCCCACTTGATCGGCACTGGATTAAATAGGGAATGTATGCGGACCTGCAGAGTGCGGCACGTAACGGGAATCGATGTGGCAGCGATGGAGAGCGTGGAACACGGCCCAGTGCTCGACACTGTCGAAGGCCTTCTCGTAATAGACGAAAGCAATGCACAGGGGTCGGTTGTTATTTTTGGCATATCTCCATTAGCTATTTTACCGTGTGGATATGGTCGATGGTTGAATATCCGCTGGGGAAGCCTGCCTGCTCGATGGGTTGGGCTTCATCAAGCTCACGGGTAAGCCGATTTGTAATGATTTTAGCGAATAGCTTGAATGTCTGAGAGAGGAAGCTAATGGGACGGTAGTTAATTCATTTTGAAATATTCTCTTTTTTGTGAATGTTGGTGGCAATAGCATTACATAATAACTATATTATATTCTACTCTACTAGCGGCTTCGCCCGCGTGATGTCGGAAAATTTCCACGGAAACGTACTACCGGGATTAAAAGTACCCTCTGTGTTATGTTAATCCAGGTTATAAACTGTCTAAGTACCAAATTTCATCCAAATCGGTTCTGCCGTTTTTGCACCAATCCGGAACATACATCCAGGCAATTAGACATACGGACAAAAATTCCAAAAACTATATTTTCGGCATCAGACTCGTTGAGCACCTCATAACAATTCCTTTTTCTTTTAAATATTCAATGCACAGTTCGACTTTGCTATTTTATTATATGCATAGATCTACTTTTTCTTTTGAAATAATTGTTCATGCAAAACATTTGGATGCACATTATGCATTTACTTATGAACTTGTAGTGATTAAGATAACATTCTGTAAGTAGTTGTAACTCCTGTGATGAGTCAGAGCACTTATCTTTTGTTTATCACAAGGAAAACAAAAGATAGGTGTTGTTCATACTAGATAATGTTGTGAGAAAATTAAACTGTTCCAGCAATTGAAATACAGGCTACATTTTTACATACAATTTTTTAAATTCTTGTTTATTTATTTAACTAACTTAATAAAATAAGGAAGTTGCCTGAAAAATTATTTCTCCAATTTCCTCAATCTTATGGAAGTTGAATAAATTTATAATTACTTAAACCATGATCTAACTGGTGTTTCATAATAATGAGGACAACCTGATGGTAACAATTCCAACACCCAAAATAAACACAGTTGTTGGAAATATGTTAAGCAGATGTCACTGCCAATAGTTAGAATATTGCTCATACCATAGGCATAGTACAAAAAAAATAGTAAGACATCTGCTAAACTAAATACACAGAGATAAATTTTAAAAGCTGTACTACAATCCTTTTTCATGTTTTTATTAATCAGTCTTGATTTCCAAAAAATACAAAATAAGTTATCAGTAAATTACGCAGAATTAAGTAACTGAAAACTTATTTTGCAAGTGACCCCTAAAGTCAGGGTCGGCTTCCAGTCTAACCGGATGCAGCTGAGTTATAGTATTTTACATGGAGCGACTGCCTATCTGACCTCCACAACCCAGTTACGGATTTAATACAATACCCTTTGGTAAGACTGGTTGTCAGACTTTCGGGCTTCTGACGCCTCATAACTACTGTCAAAGATCTATGAATGACAGCCGGGACCAACGGATTAACGTGCTTTCCGAGGCACAGATGGGTCTTGGTATGTAAAGACTGTCGCCCATCCACGGATCAACCGCGGCAAGCGTAGCTTAACCTGATCAATCGACCCGTATGGCTATTATTACTTAGCCACGAGCCCCGACCCGTGCGGCTGTTATTACTTAGCCACGAGCCCCGCCCCATGCGGCTGTTATTACTTAGCCAAGAGCCCCGCCCCGTGCGGCTGTTATTACTTAGCCACGAGCCCCGCCCCGTGCGGCTGTTATTACTTAGCCACGAGCCCCGCCCCGTGCGGCTGTTATTACTTAGCCACGAGCCCCGCCCCGTGCGGCTGTTATTACTTAGCCACGAGCCCCGCCCCGTGCGGCTGTTATTACTTAGCCACGAGCCCCGCCCCGTGCGGCTGTTATTACTTAGCCACGAGCCCCGCCCCGTGCGGCTGTTATTACTTACTTACTTAGCCACGAGCCCCGCCCCGTGCGGCTGTTATTACTTAGCCACGAGCCCCGCTCCGTGCGGCTGTTATTACTTAGCCACGAGCCCCGCCCCGTGCGGCTGTTATTACTTAGCCACGAGCCCCGCCCCGTGCGGCTGTTATTACTTAGCCACGAGCCCTCCTTGGTGCACAAATACAATTTAGGATGAAGGTTTCTCACAGCCCCATCCATACACATAATACCACCACCACCTTTGTACCTATTTTTCTGTCCTTTTTATTTTTTCTCGTCTGTTTATAAGTGTGTACATAAATGGTTAAATAAATAAACCTTTTTTTTTAATATTTGTTTCATGACTAATACTAGCTATTAAGAGAATTTTAAAATGTATTATTAGAAATTGCACAGAAAGTAGGCAATGTAAACAAAATCTAGGTCATTGATAGAGAAAGTGGTACATTAAATCTGCAATGCTTAGAAATGTTTGTGCTTAGTTTAAACATTCAATAATTCTTAAGTAGGACAAATGCTACTTTAAAAAAAAGGTTTTGTGTTTTATTTGTTAATGTGGAATAGTTAATTTTATGCAAATAATGACAAATAGAAGTACTTACGTTAAAAGGGCCTACTAATATTTTATTACATTGTAATTATATAATAAAAAAATTGTCTGCTTATATACTGAAAATATATGTTAATTTAATTCACTGGCTGACCTATTTAACAAATACTTTTGTAGGGAGATGGCCTGAAAGACAGGTTTAAATAAACCTAGATCAGGCAACGCACTACATTATCTTCAGAGTTCTATTTTAGACTGTAATCACATATTTCACATACCATAGTCTATATCCAGATAATTATAATCCTATTATACGCCTAGATTAATATACATATATATACTACTGAACCATATGTACACTTTTTGTAAACTTTAATTCAATAAAATTTATTAATAATAGTTACAAGTGAAGTTAAAAAGTGTGTTAAAAAACGCTTATAGCTTCAGGGAGGAGTGGCCAGTGACATTGATCATAGTTGTTTATGCTTAACCATACCATTAAGCAAAATATTTATACATAATCTTATCATTAGTGTACATATTTTTATTAAATACAGCTAGAACAGAGTAATCTACTATTTATTTATTGCTGTCAATGGTAGATTATCTTTAGTTAGCTGTTTTTCTTATTAGATTTTATGGCTACCTGTTAGGTGTAAAAAGAAAATCTACATTATGAAGATTTCTTATAACTAAAATTCCTATAAAGATTTCCCATTGTCATCTCAATTACAAACAATTAGCTACCAAGTGTAATTTCAATGATGTGTGCTCAAATAATTTGGATTGGGACCACCTTATTCGAAATGCTAAAACTTATAAATACAACAAGCAATCATAATTTATCTAAAGTAGAATAGAATACATCCATAGAAAATACGAAATAATTTTTGATTTGCAAAGTATTCCGTCTTACTTTAGTTTCAACATAAAAACTTGTCATTGACATCATTTTGAGACGAGTATCTGGAAAGTATACGAAATTAAAGCGTCATAAAAATTACTTACACTGAAATCTATGTGTTTAGAGATTGACCGCAGTATGAATCACTGTTCCACAAAAAATATACACGATGCAGAAGTAGTTATTCAATGAATTGGCTGTCTCATCGCCATAATATCCGTAGCGACCCTGTTCTGATAGGGAATCACTCACAGATACACTCAGTAAAGTACAGATGGTTGATGAAGCAAATATCACAACATTTGGAGTAAACTCGAGTGTGCAAATCAAAGCGGACAATTTGCTAGCACAAAGTAAATAAAAGTCCGCTGATGCAGCTGTGAATGAAACGAATTGCTTATAAATGAAACACACAAGCACACATAGCCACAGAGCACAGAGTACTTTTTGATAGACTCAGGAAGCACCACAGAACATAACACAGCTGAGCACAGACTACTTATTATATATGAAGTAATCCACAGAGTACACTATAATATGTCAGCGCGCGGACTAAAAAAAAACCTAGCAACAATACCATGGACATTCTGCCCGTATGTTCCACCAACGTAGAGTATGATGTATGTCATGTAAGTAGAGAGAGTTCATTCGAAAAGTACTAAGTGTAACCGAGATAGACTCATGCAGGTTAAACTTAGCCAAAGCGAGAACGAAAGCATTTAGCCACTGACCTCTCTATTACAAGTACTTGTAATATAGAGGTCAGTGCATTTAGCTAACTAATGTGTTTTTCAGAGACCGTAGGTCCTGAAGGATCGTAGTCCGTAGATTCTCTGTCTAGACCGAGAAAAAGACAGAGGCAGTAAGTTCTTATAATACTATTGATTGATATAACATGAAATAGTCATTCAATAGGGTTATATGAATCTAGAGGATTGTATGGTTGGTTTTAATTATTACATATTCGTTACGGTTGCGAATCGTATTTCGTCCAACTTACTACCTGAAAAAACTAAAAAATGTAAGAAGATTTGAATTTCGCGGGTAAACCTTTCGCTACACGCGGTAGGAGTTTATTGGTAGAAATCAAAGAGATTAGAAATCTTCACGTACGAAAAAATTGTTAGGCTAAGCGCGGACTACGATTTTAATCGTTGCGATTTAGTTATAAAATCGCAAACACAACAAATTTTCAAGCGAATTCTCAAGCGATTTTTTTCCGCAGTGCGCGGACTTTAGTATATTAGTTTTGTCTACAGATAAGCGATTATTTATCGCAATGATTAAAATTCGCAGTGCGCGCTTAGCCTTATGCCCTGTATGCGACTTGCTATCAAAATAAAATGTTTTTTTCAAAAAAAAAAAACGGAATTCGGTGTCGTTGGTTCCACATTTTCGTTTTTTACCCGACTGCGTCAGAAGGAGGGTTATGTTTTTTGACTCCGACTTCCTTAAAGTTATTTTTCACTTTATAGTGTTTTTTTTGGAAGTCAACTGTTTTTTTTTTTAAGTTTTTGTTTTTATAGTTTTTGTTTTTAATCTCGCGTGTCGTGAAAAGTGGATGGGTAGTTGAGACCGCGAAATTCAAATTTTCTTACGTTTTTTGCAATTTGCAGGTCAGTGTCGGGTTATATCTAGATCAAGATATGATTCGCGGCAATAACAGGTACATATTAAGAGAATTATAATCAATAAAATCATTAATACATCTTTCTAAGTTAGATTTCTACCATTAACACTTTTCCATAAGCGATTATTGGATAAGATATATTAATGATTCTAATGATTATAATTCTCTAAATATGTACCTGTTATTGTCGCGAATCATGTTTTGATCAAGACACAATCTGACACTGACCTGCAAAAAACGTAAGAAAATTTGAATTTCGCGGTCTCAACTACCCATTCTCCATCTCATGCAACGATTAAAAAACTAATTTACATTCTCAGTATATTCAATGTACTCTGTGATTTACATCTCGTTTCTTTTTTGGCAGGTATTGACAAGAACAGGCAGGTATACCTACAAATGTACTATCCATTCTATACTCTAGAGGTAAAAGAGGAAGTGTGATAAAAAAGTAATTAAAAAAATTAAACCGACTTCAAAAAGAACTCAAAATTATGAAATAACTTTCGGAAGTCGTTGTCTCGGGATCTTTTTTTTTTTTTTTTTTTTTGCGGATGGGAAATCATCAAATGACTCCTCGCGCTCTGGGTGGAGCAATCCCGCTGACCCGGCAGGCTTCGGCCCTAAGGGGCCCCTCCTCGATGCTGACATCTCTTTGAGGCGCGCGTGGAACACGTACGCGCCGTCCGGCACGGGCCTGGTCCTGATCGGACGGTGAGCTACCCATTACTCTCCGCCCGCAGGCCCGCGCCTACGGTGGCCGGGAGTCATCACGCGGCTCCCGACGCCCGGAGCGTCTCCCGCGGCGGCTGGGACGGGAGGCTCTCTCCCTGAGCCGTCCCGCCACCTCCTTCGCTAGCATGACTGCTTCGCAGAAGGAGGTGACTGCCTCCCACTCCCTCTCGCCCCGGACCATGGCTTGCACCAGGGCCGGACGCGAGAGGTCGCCGTCGCTGCCGATCGCCTCTACGAGGACACGGCGGTGCTCCGCCCAAGCGGGGCAGACCTCCACCGTGTGCTCCACCGTGTCCTCTGGGCGATCCTGGCAATGGTGACACCCGGGCGTTTCCTCCCGCCTGATAATGTGCAGGAACCTCCCGAAACTTCAGTGTCCGGTGAGGACCTGCGTCAGGCGGTAGGTGAGGGCACCGTGGCGCCTCTCTAGCCACTCCTCAAAGAGGGGTCTTATCGCCGCTATCGCGGCGTGCCCTGCGCTGGGTTGCGACAGTCGCTCTTTCCATGCCGCCATGAGATCGCGCCGGAGATCCGTCCGCTCCGCAGCGATTTGCCGCGGAAGCGGATCCTCCCCCCGGCGTACTGCCTCCGCGCGCCACTCATACAGGCGCGCGAGGACTATCGCCTCCAGATCCCACGGCGGCAGTCCGGCAAGGAGGCTTGCCGCCTCGCCGGAGATCGTGCGGTAGCCCCGGATTAGCCTAACGGCTACCACCTTCTGGGGCGCGTTCAGGTAGTGGGCGTCTCGCCGCCGCAGTGAACGCGCCCACACCGGGGCCCCGTATAGGGCCATGGACCGCACGACCCCCGCGTAAAGCCTCCGGCAGGAGGCGTTTGGCCCCCTCAGGTTGGGCAAGAGCCGCTTGAAGGCGGCCCCGGCCCGTTCCAGTTTGGGGGCCAAACGTCGGAAATGCTCCACGAAGTTCCACCGGCTGTCGAGGACGAGACCCAGGTATTTCATCGTCATCCCGACGCCGATGTGAACCCCTCCTACCGTTAGTTGGGATCCCGATGGCGGCGCGTTCCGGGGCCCATCAAACGACATGGCCTCGGACTTGTGCAATGCCACCTCGAGACCCAACTGCCGGATCCTCTCCACGACTATCGCAACCCCGCGTGTCATCGCGTCGGCCGCCGCCTGATGCGACCTCCCCTGCGCCAGGACCAGCGTGTCGTCAGCGTAGCAAACCACGCTGACGCCGTCAGGGAGGTCGGCGCGCAGCACCCAGTCGTACCCGATGTTCCACAGAGGCGGCCCCAGGACCGATCCCTGTGGGACACCGCACGACATCTCTCGCCGGTTCCACTCCCCATCGCGACCGGGGTAGCTGACGGCTCTTTCCGTCAGATACGCCTCGACTATTCGACGGAGGTAGGGCGGCACCCGGTGATACCGGAGTGCCTCCACAATGGTGCTCCAGGGGAGGGTGTTGAACGCGTTGGCGATGTCGAGTGACACCACCACGACGACCCCACCCTGGGACACCACGTCCCCCGTCGTGAGGGCTCTCACGCGCATGATGGCGTCCACCGTCGAGCGCCCCTTGCGGAAACCGAACTGGCTGTCCGCAAGATCCGGCCCCGTCCTCACCAGGTGCCCGACGAGGCGGCCCGCAATCACTCTCTCAAAGAGCTTGCCGACCTCGTCGAGCAGCACGATGGGCCGGTATGCGGACGGAGAGTCCGCAGGGCGCCCTGGCTTCCGAATGAGGACCAGCTTCCCCGTCTTCCAACGGAGTGGAAACTGGCCTCTCTCCAAACATGCGCTTAAGAACGCCTCCAGTCGAGGCCCGAGAGCCCTCGAGGCCAGGACCCAGGCTTTACCTGGCAAGCCGTCGGGTCCTGGGGCGGTATTTTTGGCCTTCAGCCTACCTACCGCCGCTCTCAGTTCTACCCCGGTCACTTCAGGGATGTCGTCGTCGTCGTCCGCGTGGTCCGCTTCGGGCACCGCCAGTGGCGGAGCCATGGGCGGGGGAGTGTGCTCCCCCCGTGAAGGGAACAGAGCGCTCACCACCTCCTCCACGAGCTGGGGGCGGAGACTCTGCGTCAGCGGGGGGGCCCACGTGCGGAGTTTATTCCGCACCATTTTATAAGGGCGCCCCCACGGATCTCTGTTCAGAGTCTCCACCATCTCCTCGCGGGCCACATCCTTGGCACGCTGGACAGCCTCTTGGAGGGCGGTCTTCGCCGCTCTGTACCCCTCGTACAGCTCCGCCTCCGTGGCTTCCGCATCCGGAGGGCGAATGCGGAGCCTGCGGTGCCTGGTGTAAAGGTGTCGCGCATCGACGCACGCCTTGCGTAGTGTCTCCAACTCCTGCGACCACCAGTACACCTGACGTCGGGCGCGTCCTGGCCGGACTCGGGGCATTGCCACGTCACAGATCTCGGACATGGCCTCCCGGAACCACGCCGCCTCATCGTCGATGTTGGCAGGCCTGTCCGGTGATGACACCCAGGCCTGCACGATCGAGGCTTCCAGGAGGAGCTCCCGGTGTGTCTTGGGATCTGTATTTTAGTTTTAGTTTTTTGTCACCGACTTCCAAAATTATATTATACTTCTTTGCTATGTGCGATTTCCGAAAAACCCAAAAACTCTTTATTCTTTGTCAATAATAATATGAATACCAAGTTTCGAGTTTTATTCGGACCGCGTGCGCCTATATATTCTTCCATACAAACTTGAAGGGAAGTTTTGGAAAAACTACTCATGTTTCGTGCAGTGCAAACGCAAATTCAACAAAACAAGTGGTGAGATTGGTTTCAATTCACCAAGCTTGCACCTTGCAACAAACAATATTGCAACCATAAACTATAATAAAAAGATTTTGTGTTGTGTTGTGACTTGTGATATCGCAGATACTCAGCTGTCCTCACTTCAAAGCCTCACATGAACCCGCAGAGTACTTTTATATCTGTCACTACTTCACTAGAGTGTGAGCCTGTGACTCAGTCACAGGCTGTGAGTCAGTGCTCACTGAGCACTGACTCATTGTTGTCTGACTGACTCAATTATGTGTTCTGTGGACACTACTGAGCACTGCTCAGTAGTGTCCACCATTGAGATAGGAAAAACATGGAGAGGCCGCGTTATTCTATACATACATTTGCTTATACAAATATGAGTGAAATATGATTCAGAAAACGAAATATCGTTTTGTCTCGTTCTTTCTAATAAGATAATCGTATTTGATAAAAGAGACAACAATATTTTAAGTTGTTGCTCATTTTGGCAACATTTTGACGTGACGTAGTACAATTGTAGGTAAGGTGCCGTATCAGCCATCTTTTGCGACAAGTTTCGTGGTAGTTTTGCTGTCAAATGGTTGTTTACTTTTTGTATTATTGAGATTTGCGAGAAATATACAAGGATTTTACCTTTTAAAACTGCATGCAAATGTTGGAAAACAACAATTCAACATGTCTGTGTGTTGTATTGTGAAGTGTGGTGCAAGAAAGAATGAAAATCAACCTCTAATGTCTTTGCAGAGGTTAATAGCCGGTTTTCATGCAAAAATACATTTAATAATACACATTCGATGATACAGTTGTGACGCGATCATGAATTTATGGCTAAAGTATTGATATTTGGGTTCATTTCCGTATAATAGACCTTTTTAGTATATTTTGTTAATTCATTTGTTTGTTTACAATAATATGTCAAATGGAATAGGGTTGTACCGTTGCCGTAATAGTTTTCTCCGCTGAAACGTCATCGACATATTCTGCGATGTGAACATAAATAATTCTGCGTCTTATTCGGTCCGAGTGACCTTGCCAGGTCCGTCCTCTGGTTCACAGCACCGAAATTAAAATATTTTATTTCACATAAACCTACATGGCCACTTAGGAAACGTCAGTAGCTAGGTCATCATCATCATTTCAGCCGAAAGACGTCCACTGCTGGACATAGGCCTCTCCCAAAGGGGAGCGATTATGGCAACCCCCCCCGGGTTGCCATAATCGCCACGCTTGGCAGGCGGTTTGGTGATTGCAGTATAGTTTGGTGGTGAAATGCATAGAGAACGCTGCTGCCCATTCTCCGGTACGACCCTTAGTCGCCTTTTACGACACCCACGGGAAGTATGGGGTAGTGCTATTCTTTAAGTCCGGCACCACACAGACTGTAGAGTTTCTTGCCAGTGCAGTAGCTAGGTGCACGGTTCCAATTGGTTGCTTCCTATGGCGAAGAACTGGCAAGAAACTCCACAATTTTTACAATGTTTTCTAATTTGTTAAGTACCTGGTACTGATTTTAATAAATAAATAACTCGTTTTTTATTAAATTTATGGACTATCTGTTTCTCTCTTCTCGCCACTGCAGATTTATTACCGAAAAAACTCAGTGAAAGCTGAAGTGACGATAACAGAGAGTTTTTACATTTGGTACTTACGCTATCAGATGCATTTATAAGTAGGTATCTTATTATATTGCCATTTGTCTTCACAACTGGTTTGTACATAATACACATTGTTTGTACATAATACAGGTTTGTACATAACTATAATATTTTCTCTGAAAATTCTAGCTCTAATAAAAGATTTTCTTTTTTGACATGTATACCTACCGATAAATAGTTCAGTAATTAACCATGAGTCTTTCGTTTCACGCATCACAAAAGATTATAAATAAAGTATTTTTGCACACTTTATTTTTATGCAAAACTATAAAGTTACCGAAAATAAAGTAACAAACGTTGTTATAAAGTATCGTTGGCAACCGTAATTACAACTGACTTTAATTTAGTAAGTTATTATGATCCAAACGTAATAACTAGTAAGACTCATATTTAGTATCGATACTCGATAATAGTAACACCTATGTTCCTTGATTGACACAACCCTAGCAGTGGCAGCCATTTTATGCGACAAAACGAGTTGTAGGTATGCACCCTTTTTTTGTAGGTATTTCCAGTCCATATTTTTATTTTTTTATGTCAATGGTGTCCACAGAACACATAATTATACTCCTATCGGAGGTAGTGTCACTGTGATGTCATTGTCGTAAGTGTCAGTTGTGGTGTCAGACAAGTTGTACGCGTAATAGTCTTATTTTTTGCTATGTTTTTGTGATCGTTCTTAATCCATTGAAATTTAAAGAATTCCGATATTGTAGTACGGTAACGCAGTTTTTGTAACGAACCTTTTTCAATGGCTGAAGTCTGAATTAAAGTTCGTAGAAAAAATTATGGAGTCCTCATCCATAGTCAGTTTTAACAATGATTCTACTTTCCAAACAACTTTGAAAGGGGATTGTAATAATATCAGCGTTCATGAATTGGCTCTTCACGCTATGAGAGATCGATGTCTTTTGCTGCAAAGAAGAATAAACGCATTAGAAACTGATAATATGCGATTAAAACTTGATGTGGTAAAGGCTACTGAGTGTTCACCATACGTCCCGCTAAAAGAAGATGAAAAAGTAACACTGCACCAGAAAATTGCAGAGCTTAATAAACAAAAGTCTAAACTAATGCATCATGTATTTATGGTACAATGTGAAAACAAAAATTTGTGGAACAAAATATCCAGTATAAAAGGACCTGACAAGTCGACAAATAAAGACTATAACAAACAGCCCTTACTACGCACGAATACATATATTCATAGTACTCCAAAAAATAGTGCAAACTATCAAGAAAAGTATTCCGAATCAAGTCTGGAGGAAATATCTCTAAAATTAATAAATAGCTATATTCAAGAAAAGTCTCAATTAGTTGAACAGTATGAGCAGATGGCACAGCTGCAGGATATGGATGACGATCTTTTGAATGTTGATTCTATTGGCTTTACTTACATGGAAGACCCCGCTACAGATTCTCTCAAAGAAATTCACTGTCAAACAGAAAAATTGCAGACTTTAAAAAAGGAACTAGCACAACAAGAAACCGATCTAAAATTAATTATCTCAAGAGTTGAGACTATAATACAAGGTAAAAAATAACAGACCAATTTATTGTTCTTCATTTATATTTATGTGTTATTTTATATTTATTTGTTTCGCTTTCAATATAATAATACATTGAGACTGCTGTTGCGGGTGCCGATTTTGTCGCCATTATTAGGGATAGATTTGCATCCTTGGTGATGCGTGTTCACTTCAGCACCAACAGTCTCAGTGCATTCACAGATCGGTGGGATTCTCCATCACACTGTTTGTGAATGGAGGTGGATGCAACATCACACTGAATTTTAGTTGTATATCTGTGAATGTAACCAAAAAAGAAACTACAAAAAAAATAAATACTGGTATTCAGCTGCATCCGGTTAGACTGGAAGCCGACCCCAACATAGTTGGGAAAAGGCTAGGCAGATGATGATGATCTGTGTCTGTAACCTACTAACATTAGAAGTTAAGTTAAATTGTTGCTAACACTATGATATGGGCTCCTGTCTGAAATAAAAGTTTTCTATTCTTTTGCAAGTGCCGCCGTCCAGTCCTTTCAGTTTTTTCCAGCACTCGCAAATACAGAATTGTGTGGAAAAAAGGAGAGGGAGACCATTGCCACGCAGTGGGCAATACAGGCTAATTAGTTAGTTTTATTCTATTCTAAATTCTGAAAATGTTGTGTGACTATTCATTATGGAGTTATAAAGCTATTCCTTTAGGGTACAGTACCTAAAGGGTGCCATACCTTTGAACTGAATAAATGATTTTTTTTTAAATATGTACTACTAAAGCTGCTGCTGCTGCTTTAGTAGTAAGTACATACTTTTAGCAGAGAAATAATTTAAAAAATTATATATTTCTATACCTACAGGAACACACACAGGAAACAAGTAGTTTTCGGCGTTTCATGCTCTAGTGTTAAATATGCATGGTGGTATGGAACCCTTTGTGGGAGTCCGACTCACACTTGGCCACTTTTTTATATTAACAACTTATTTATTATTTATTTATTCAAAATTTCGTAAATAACACCTTAACAGCTATAATGCCAACTCAATATTACTGCCACAAAGATACACATACTTATTTATTAATGCATGGTTTTATTGTTTTCAGAAGGTTACAAGTGTCCTACATGCATTGCAAATAATGCTAAAGTTATAACATCAGAACATAAGGAGATAGAAACAAGTGATAGTCTAGCCAATTGGGCCACACCGGCAGATTCCAGTACATACAACAATAACTTTAGTGAATTAAACACATCAGCTTATAAAAAAAGTATTTTAGAAGAAAGTGAAAAGGATACTACTGATGAAGCTGGTGATAAAATTTGTCCAATGTGTGGACAAACATTCCAAAAAGAAGTTGCATTTAACGAGTTCCAGTCTCACGTTGAAAGTCACTTTCTAGGTGAATCTGAACCTGAGTCCATTACTGATAACTTTGACCATGTTCCTAATTCTTTTGATAATATTATTTAATTGTTTTTAGTAGTAGGTACTTAATGTTTCATTTACAAAGTTATTAACTAAATATATTTTTCATATTAAATTGACTCAGTATACAACATTCCACCACATCCATAATCCCTTATTCTATCTGATAATTAATATTATAATAAATTTTCTATGTAGTTACTTGTTGCAATCACCATAGAATTAGGCTATTTTTGTAGAATTAAAATAATGTCTAGTTCCCAAGACCAATCCTCATGAATGATTTCATGATATATCTGAAAAAGTTGTTGAATTTTCAAAGTTTATGTTTCTCATAGACTTTCATATCAAATTGTGTTGCACTGTTTAATAGTACTTATGATTTCTGTTTTCTTTATTTTGTACATAATGAAATATGTGTTAGGTAATCCACAAATGAAGTGATAAAATAATTACTCAACATATTGTATAAAATTATGATAAAAGTATCAAAATTATCTATAGTCGACCTCGTCAATATTATCACCCGGTTGAATGTCCGTTTGACGATATAAAGCGGTAAGGTCTATTTGTCTATGTGACAGATTGTTTCAACCCAAGAAGCTTATTAGATAAAAGTGGAGGCAACACTCTAAATACCTGAGTGAAGACTACTGTGGTCGGTCACTCTCTTTCTAAATACATACATATGACAAAGAAAACACATATCACTGTCTCGTTCTTATGTGTGTATTTAGAAAGAGAGTGTCCGACCACAGTCGTCTTCACTTACGCATTTAGAGTGTTGCCTCCACTTTTATCTATAAGCTTCTTGGTTTCAACCTTATGCTATGGTTTCCGAGAAAAGCGGAGACCACACATAACGGCCGCAGTGACGGCTGTCATGACAATGTTGACAGCAGTAAAGTTTTAAATCGCTAGATAATACAGAAGCATCAAAACGACCCTACCGCGTCGTTTTGACACTTCTGACACAATGACATGCCCGCCTACCTGTCGATATTACACCGCATTATTATTGTAGTCTTTGATAGACCCACAGAACACTGTACTCCTAGCGGAGGATAGACCCCACGCGACGGAGTAGTTAAATGGACGCAGTGAAGTCAATGTTTTCACAATGACCATGACAATAGTTGTGTAGGTACATTTGGTGTACCTACCGTTGACGTTTCGAGCCCTTTCCCATATGTATACTTGATCGTCATGGAAACGCTATATAATAATGTGAACTGACTTTTCTCAATGTGGGTGGACAAGGTGTGGACACTTTTTCGCGTGACGAAGTATGGTGAGGGCAAATCTAGCGATTTAAATTTAGGGCAGCGGGGTTTGAATTTACGGTGTCAAAAACGCTCTCTAGGAAAACACACCAACTTACTTTACGTTTCAGTGACGTCATTTACCGGTAAATTGCGGACGCTATGTAGGCGGTCACTGCTTTTCCAGGAAACCGTAGCTTTAGAAAATCGTTTCCAAGCATCTGTTCAAATAATATATAAATAAATATGTATATAATATGAAGCAGAAGCACTGTAGAAAGACTTATTCCTAGCCTACTTATATCAAAAGAAATAAAATTATATATTTTTGTACTTTCAGTATTTTATTTATTGAATTGATAGTAGGTACTAAATACAATTACATAAATCACTACTTTCCTATAAATTGTTAAGCTAAATCTGTGGGTTTAACATCTGTTGATTTTGATGGCTTCTGTGTTGTCTTTTCAAGAAGATTTTTGCTGAACCATTGTGGCCTTTCTTTTTTCATCTCAATAATTCTTTTGCCTTTCCAGAATTCTTTGGGCTGAAACGAAACATTACATTGTATTTCCCATAAATTGGCAATGCTAATTGGCCACATTAATTTACTTAAGTATATCAATGAAGGAATTAAATCGGAATTTGTGGCTTTAGAGAGATTAAATTCACACTTGGGTAGAGCTCTTACACGCCACGTTTTTTTCAGGCGCCGTCGACGCGAGTATCGCTATCGCGCGTTGTCGGCGCTGCTGAACTGAAAAAAGCAGATTACTTGCGATTGCATCGCTGCAATTTCACGAGAAACGCGCTACAGACGCGCGTGAGCAACTCTCCTTGCAAAGTAAAACGCGCGTAGCACACGCGCAGCACACGCGCGAACGATCCACAAACGTGCGTGCGCTGTTTGATCGATTAAAACGCGCTGTACTACGTGTGAGTTTGCGTACGACGCGACGCGCGTCGACGGCACTTGAAAAAAAACGTGGTGTGTAAGGACCTTTTTACTGTCATGCGTGTTTGCGCCCGCGTGCAGGCCAGGCACGCATGCGTGCTGCCCGCAACCTATCGTATCATACATATGTTTTTATTGTCATGCGCGCCACACGCACGCGGCATACGGGCGGATCGCGGGTGGCTCGCACGGATGCGTGCCGTCCGTGTGCGTGTGGCGAACCTTGACAGTCAGTGTTGTTTTTACTGTGAAGCGGGTCGCACGCACGTTGTATGATCAATATGAAATCATTTTGACATGAGTTCTCTTCCTGGCGACACGTACAATACTGTGGCGGCGTGGCAAAAATAATCTGCTCTGCGTGCGGCCCGCAAGCCGCAACAAACATGCGTGCCTGAATAAAAAGGCCCTAAGAGCTCTTAGATGATACAGGATGAAATTGAATAGGCGCGTCAAATTAATATAATTATCTAATTCAATGTAATAGAAAGAAAATTTAGGGCATGTCATTATGGAAAATGATGCACATATGTATGTGCGCGTAGGCAAGCGATTTGACAACCTCGTCGCGCGCCCTCGCCCTTTTTAGGGTTCCGTAGTTCTGACAAGGAACCCTTATAGTTTCGTCATGTCCGTCTGTCTGTCTGTCCGAAGTTTTTTTTGTAGCACCGTTAGTACTACCAAGCCTCTTGGCTTTGTAGTAGGTACTAACGGTACTACAAAGCTGTAATTTTGTAGGAGTGTGTATATCAATTACGCCGACAAACTGGTAAAATAAAACGTTTTTAAAATATTTTTTTAGGGTAGCTCCCCACATGTGAAGTGGGGATGAATATTTTTTCGTCGTCTACCCCATCGTGTGGGATATCGTTGCATAGGTCTTCTAAAATGACTTGGGGGTTGCTAAAATTATTTTTCGATTTAATGTTCCATTTACGAAATATAAACTTTAAAGTGCAAATTTTTGTTCCAGTAGTGCCGCCCCACCCCCCCCCCCCTCTAAAAGCTAAACTGCTGGCTTGAAAAATCTGAAAAAATTCACGATGATAGTGCATTTCGAACTTTAAAGGAAAATTATAGCGGTTAAGATAACTTTATTAGTTTAGTCGTTGAACTTGGGTGTTGGATAATAATTTTGGAAAATAAGAAAGAAATAAAAATATATGTATATTTATTGCAACAGGGACTGAAAGGGGGTCTGAAAAATTTGAAGTGGGGCTACAAGACATGTAGGGTCTCATATGAAAGAGCGCAGTTAGCACATTCGCAAACATTTTTTCTTTTTTTTTAGGCCGCATAGTTTTTTGACTTTGATGAAAAATGTAAAAAATTCTGTTCCCGCCCTTATCTCCGAAGTTTGCAAAGAGAAAAATCTGAAATTATTCTATGTGATAGAAGTTTATGTAAAGATTACAGGAAAAATAAAACGAAGTCTCTAAATAGCACACTTTTTCAGAAATCATCAACAAAAGTTACATTAGTTCCACTATCGGTCAAGAGATGGCGCTGACATAAAACTGCAATATTCTACACCGCAGTGTACAGTGTTAAAATTCCCTGACGAATATAGGCCTCGCCAATGAAAATTTAAAAACATGATGGTACGGAACCCTCGGTGCGCGAGTCCGACTCGCTCGTGCCTAGTTTTTTCGTAGGAATGGTCAAAATTAGCTAAATGACAGCTAGTTCAATGCGTTGCCAACTTGGTTCGTGTTGTGAACTCTGCGATGAATGGATTGCATATCGGGGGTGCACTAAAATTGACTAGATAAAACATAATATTATTACGTTTTATTTTTTACTGGAATGCTGATAATTAATGTTTAGTTGAAGGCTTTAACTTGGTTTTTCTTTCAAGTAGGTATTTAGATTTGGGAAATGACAATTTATTACTGCTCCTCCTATTTCGAGTTTGTGTAAGTTTTCAATTTCATCCTGTTTAACACTTCTGTTTACTAACCCCTTTACTGATAAACGTATTATATCAGGTGAAAAGTTACACACCAATTTCTCTCTTTCAGTTGTCAGTAATTTGACTTTCGAAAGAAGAAGACAAAGCTTTGTGTAACTATACAGACGCTATACAACATTCATTAGTAAGAGGGTAATTGTTTTTGTATGCCTGTATGAGCAAAGTTGGTTTTGTATACATTCTGAGGTAGATTAATACAGTGAAAAGCTTCTTCTTATTGATGGTATGTAGTGACTTGGCCCTGATTGCTCAACAACACAATAGTGATATAAAACAGACTGATACCTCATCTGGAAGGGTTTCTCCTTGATACAATACAACAACATCATGATCAACTGGATTGATACCAAGCTTTTCCTTTATTGTGGCTTGAATTTCTTCTGTTTCTTTCTTTACTTTGGTGTAGCAATGTTCTGAAAATACATAATTGTCCATATTAAACTTTATTATCAGCTAAGCTGAAGAATTGTAATGAACCCATTTTGCAGGGTTTGGTAGTTGGTAGTAGTAGTATTAGTTTTAAAAGGCTTTGAAATCCATTTGAAAGTAACTGATCCGTACTAACCTTTTCATGCCTAAACCACTGAATGGATTGCGATTTGTCCTGGTAGCATGTTCCCGTGGGATGATTTTCTACAACCAAGCGGGTGAAGAGGTGGATAAAAGCTAGTTTAATATAACAAAAGCATACCACACAATCTTCCTTTCTCATGATGATGTCCACAGTTTTGGCACACTTTGATGTAACTTTTGGGTACAATCATTTTATTGACATATTCGGGGGTTCCAAATTTTCTCTTCAACTTCCTTTCAATAGTTCTACGGAATTTGGGTACAGCCAATAACAATCCATCTCCAACTATGTCCTTGATTGAGAACTTTTTGGGGGGAGTGGCAGGTTTCCTCTCATGGACATAAGCCAATGCTAGTTCTGGAACAAAAGTAATATGTTTAGTAAAGTTTAACGTAATATAACGCGCACGGAAATATGTGTCGCATAAATGCAACACAAGCGGTTAAAAGGTTAAAGTAGTGATTAGTGACTGGTTAACCATACATGTTATTTAACTTTAATAATTGTTTATAAATAAACCCCAAAAGCCCCACATCTCGGTGTGCTTTTTGGCATAGGCCTCCTCCGACTGTCTCCATTGTGCTCTGTGCTCTGCAACTCTGGTCCAGTATGCCCCCAGGATTATACTGATATTGTCCTCTCATCTTGTTTTTGGACACACCGTTTTCTAGTCCATTTCTTGGGTACCACAGGGACACTGGTATACAAACACGTTTTCTGCTTAGCTCTGGCGCATAAAAGGCTCTGGCCCAAATTTTTATCATGGCATGCTGAACATTAAACCCAGGTATTCCTCCAGGTTTAACACAGACACAATAAATTTATTTGAGGCAACGAGCCGATTTATTGCTTAATTCGCTTGTTAAACCTTGCGTCTGATTCGGTACTGTGACTTCGTTTTTTATTTTTATTTACCTTTGGGTGGGTATCCAAATATATGAAATAAATTCCTTTCCACATTCTTCATAAGTTGTACTACATGTGTTAGGCGTGGTATCATATCGTTGTTTTTGGCCAACGATATTAAAATTAAAAACAATAGTCAAGTACAATGCGTTTCAAATAAGAATAGGATCGACTCAGCGCCATGTTGTGACGTCATAGCTGTCAAATCGAATAAATTGGGTAGGGTGAGCAAAACAAGATATTTTTTTTAATAACATTAATTATTTACGAAAACATTTTTTTTTCAATTCCGCTCATGTCTGCATAACTGTTTGAGTGGTCATCGTCAACAAATGACAACAATAACAAATTTAACAGGAAACCACCACGTAACATACAGAATTAACGAAAGAAACAGTAACACTCTACAAGCACTCAGTCTCACGAAGAAGCACACCAACAATCACAAAGCATATAACACCCAACAACGACAAGATGGCGGCTGGCATCTTCTTTACTTTCTGGTGAATTGTTGTCAACAATGAAAATAAGAAAGAAAGTAGCATAATTAAAAAACAAACTAATTATGACTAGTTTTTTGATGTTTTTTTCACTTTGATTTATCTAAGATTTATCTAAACAAAAAAAAAAGATATTGATACGCAAGTAAGTTTTCTTTGCAAACCGTACTTTTCAATCAACTTTTGACAGATAGAGGTCATTGACGTTCCTATTCTTATTTGAATCGCATTGTAGTTAGTAAATTAATATTTTTAGGTTAGCTGGCTGGCAGAGGGTATTAATGTTCTGTGCAGTGTTGCCAACCTAACCGAAGCATAAAACAGCAGATCAGGCTTATAATGAAAAATAAAAACTTTTTTACAAAAAAAAAACAACCGACTTCCGAAAAACACTATAAAGTGAAAAATAACTTTAATTTCGGAAGTCGGTGTCTTTGGATTTGTATTTTAGTTTTTTGCCACCGACTTCCGAAATTAAAGTTATTTTTCACTTTATAGTGTTTTTCGGAAGTCGGTTGTTTTTTTTTTGTAAAAAAGTTTTTATTTTTCACTTTTTAGTGGGTCAGTTTGTAATTTATCTAAGTTACAATAGCCTAATGTCAACTGCTCATCACCTTTTACAAAATATTGCTTTACCCGATGCAGGGACGTTAATTGTTGAGGAGTTCCCAGTGTTGCCAGTAGTGATTGAAGATTTAGAACGCTGGGATGTCTGGAATGGAACGAAATTAGCCGTGAAGGAACGCAAACGAAAAATATATATAAAAAAAAAAAATTTATTAATGAATAAATAGTTTTTTTTTTTGATATTGATTCGTAAAGAAGAATCAATTTTTGTAGTATGTTATGTTAGTTAGGTATGTTAGTTTGTCAGTATCATGCAGGCGGCAAACGTCACATATTATTATTTTTGCAGATCATTAGAAGAAGAAGAAATACGTTTATTTGCGGCAAACATGACGCACAAAAATAAAGACACAAACACAAATTAATTTGTCTCTAAGTTGGATTCTGTACTCTGTGTTGAGATCTTAAGCTTAGAAGATTTTATTTCTTTATTTTGTTTTGTCTGGTGTAATTTTGGAAGTTTAGAGCAACCCGGACGGTTTTGATCGTCAGCACGAGTATTTGAGCCATCAGAATCACGTTTTCGTTTTATTAAATACCTATCCATATTAATATCTGCAAGCCAACACACCAAAGATGTCATGCATTTATTACCCATTACCATTAAGTATCACATAAAATGGACATATTATTTAGAATATTAATATCTGCATTCCTTCTTTTAAGTGAAGAATAAATTCAATTCAATTTTTTTTCAATTGAGTTTTCTGTGCATAATGTATCAAATTATTCAAACATTTTTAAGTGTCCACTAACTTTTTGTGCTGATTTAGAAGCTAAGAATACATTTTTTACTTCTAAACTATGATTTAAATCTTTTATGTAATTAAATTAAACATCTCATAAGCAAATTGTGCTATTACAAAAACTAGCCAATATTTTAAATAAACCTTGAAATTTCCCCACTATTGGAAAAATCTTTTTAATCTGGTATCCCAGAGTAGACTATGGTCACTGTGGCCGCGTTCCGAATCGCGTTCACAATTAATGCTAAAAATGTTGTTTACGCTCTCCGATCGCGGCGCGGTCTTTAGTTTTGAGCAGGGGGAGTCAACTCTGTTAGGATTGGATGGCTCAGTAGGTGGGTTTGATATAGGGATTCCAGTACCAAAAAACAAATGTTAAAAATTCGATGCTAAATGGCAACATCAACGTTTTCTGCAAGGAGTACGTCGGTTCCGAATTGCGTCAAAAGCGATTATTTCGCGAATCCGACCAACGTGCAACGTCACAAATAGTACCCAATAGTCCTTATATTTTGTGACTATTAAATTTGGTCGGATTCGCGATTTAATCGCTTTTGACGCAATTCGGAACGCGGGGATGTGTTCTGTGGTTTTCAGTCAAACGTCAAAGTTTAAAAAATTCAAAATGGTTTTTCAAACGGTTCAAAACAAATAATCGTTAATTAATTGCGTGTGTGATTGGTTTTTGTTGTCGTTTTTCCTGTATTTCGTGTGATTTTCCGTTCAAATTGTCGAGTTGAGTATTCTGCTCGAGACTCCGAATACGGGATACCATACCGCAGCATTTTGTTGTTTTAGAAGCCTAGTGACTTTTTAGCTTAGTGACTCTTATTTTGTGTTTATTTGTATTCTTTGGTCAGTGAATCGGTGAAAAATTATGAGGGACAATAACCGAAAATGTGCAAAATACAATGCATCCACAACTTAAGATTCGGAACTGATCTTACATCGTTTTCCGGACCTTCCAACCTACAGCGGTATGTATATTAAATAATCCAAAGTATAGTACCAATTTCAATTTCAATCAGTAATAACATTCTGTTGTTGATAAAAAAATTCAACCCTAAAATCATGTTTTCAGGTCGGTAGCATGGGCAAAGTTTTGTTACCCAGAGGAGAACTGGAATTCTGTGAAATTTCAGAAACGCCTCTTTGTAAGCCATAAAATGCTTTGTTCTAAACATCCGCCCCTAAGACGACCCACTGACCATTTTCCCGAAAGTACAATTGTCCAAGACCGTTTGCAAAGGAAAAAGCTGCATAGATATTCCATTCCATCTGAACTCTCCACCACATCACAGCTCTCAAGTTGAGATGTCCATTGGTGACATTGGATCCAATCAACAGCCTGGAACTGGCTTCGCCCGCATGGTATGATGATAAAATTCCTATCCTATGTTCTTCTCTAAGGTTTAATCTATTTCTGTACTATTTATTTGTCAGAAAATTGTTACAAAGTTGTTACATACTTTTAAAAGTTCATACAATTCTGCCGTTTCCGGCGTAAAAATACATTTTCAGGGTTTTGGTTATCTTGTTAGATATAACATTGAATTAAATAAATTAGAATAACATTCAAATTGCAAATTAGTCAAATATTAGGAATGGAAATGTCAAAAAGATTAAAATTAAGTCAAAGAGATAATAAGAATAGAATATAATTACTCTAATATTTAAGGTAAATTTCATTTCATTCATAAAATCATTAGTTGAGTAATAGCATTTACATGAGATAATTGAATAATTTAGATTTAAATGTCCTAAAGTTAAGAGTTTTAAAACAGTCTGGTAGTTTATTATAAACTTTGGTCGCCATACAAAATACATTATTAGAAAATAGTTTAGTATTTCGTCTACGTTCACGAAGCATGTGGACTTTGCGGCTAGGTCTAGATACAAGATCATTATGCAGATTAAATTCATGCTTATTTGGGCACACAAAAATACAAATTTCAAAAAAATATAGTGCTGGGAGTGGTAAAATTTTTAATTTTTTAAATAATGGTATTTTGTATCTGTTTTAGTCTTCACATTTGGAACAGCCTGGAACTTCAAAAGCAACAATTTCAACTACTGATATTATGCAGACTCCAAACTCATCTGGTGTAAGTAAAATGTTTTTTATTCATGGTTTTTTTAAATGTTCCATACTAAAATCGCCAACCTTCACTTTATACCACTCACACTTACTTTATACTACTACTTTTTTTTTTTTTTTTGGTTGGAATATCATCAAATGACTCCTTCCGCTCTGAGTGGAGCGGAAGGGAGTGTCAGACTCTTACTGACTAAAACCCACCCGTGTTCCTACCTTAGCCCTTTATGTTCCGGGCCAGCGGTAACCCTTTCGAACAATCCCGCTGGACTACTACTACTTTACGTGTACTTTATCACTCTTGCATCTGTCTGTCGTCACAGTTGGTTTTTTTGGGTTCCGTACCCAAAGGGTAAAAACGGAACCCTATTACTAAGACTTTGCTGTCTGTCCGTCTGTCCATCCCTCTGTCTGTCACCAGGCTGTATCTCAAGAACCGCGATAGCTAGACAGTTCCGCTATAACATCAAATACTAAAAATAAAATAAATATTTAATGGGAGCTCCCATACAACAAACGCGATTTTTTTGCCCTTTTTGCTCGATATCAAAAATGGCAACAGGTAGGCACTTGAAATATTCAGAAAATACTCAGTTGTATTTTAACTTTAATAATAAATAATAAAACAAAATAAAATAAATATTTAAGGGGGGCTCCCATACAACAAACATGTTTTATACATAGGTATACCGACTGAAAGTAGACCAATGAAATTGTGAAATGAGTGGCAGGTTCTACTGGTCCTAAAATTGTGAATAATAAATTTATGTTCACACTTAATTTACATTCCTCTATTTTTGGTTTTAGGCTAAATCCACTGAAAAAACTGATAAAGGAAAGCGACTAATTAAGGGGCTTACTTGAACTAAAGTGCGGTCACTGTCGAACTTCATAGAAAAGAAAGAGAAGCGCGATGACACAACGCTGGTAATTTGAAGAAAAAATTTGAATTACAATTCAAAATCTGATCAGATAGACGGATTTCAAGACCATGGAGGAGAGTATGGACGAGATCCACAAATAGCAAGTTATGCTCTAGTGTTCATGATTTTATGTATAAGGAAAAGAATTAAACAGCCTGTGGCATATTATTTGTCAGGAGATCATGTCACTGCAGACAGATTAATGATTTTGATCAAAAAGGTACATTATTGTATTGGAATTATTTACACTTATTTACTGTTTAGTTAACTGAAAATCATTTTCTATTTGTGACCCTATAGTATGTTATTTTTATTTTATTTTCTTACTAAACATTATTTCTAATTACAGGTTCTCCATGCTTGTTTTGAGGCATGTATCATAATTGCTGCAACTATTTGCGATATGGATGAGGTAAATAGAAGAACACTTTCACAACTAGGGGCATCTGTTGAACAACCACATTTTAGATTTCAGGAACATGAAATTGTTGCTCTACACGATACGTCCCATCTTCTCAAATGTTTTAGAAATTTATTTCTAAAATACAACTTAAAATGCAACACTAATGTTGAGTGCAATGAAAAACAAATTGCAGGTAATAATATCTTTCAATTTTATACTTTTACGGGGAGTAGTACCAGCAGTCGTCGTTCAACCGATAGACGTCCACTGCTGGACATAGGCCTCCCCCAATTTTGGGAAAGTTTGCCATAATCGCCACGCTTGGCAGGCGGGTTGGCGATCGCAGTATGATATGATGGTGGAATACATAGAGAATGCTGCTGCCCATTCTCCGGTACGATCCTTAGTCGCCTTTTACGACACCCACGGGAAGTAAGGGGTGGTGGTATTCTTTAAGTCCGGCACCACACAGACAAGCAGTACCAGCAGTAATTTCTCATATATATCATATCTCATATTTTTTCTAAAATAAAAGTAGCCTAAGTTACTCCTTATTACATCAGCTATCTGCCAGTGAAAGTCCCGTCAAAATCGGTCCAGCCGTTTCAGAGATTAGCCGTAGCATTTATACATTGAGTAAAAAGCGGTTATTTTAATATTACAAACAGACACTCCAATTTTATTTATTTGTGTAGATTAGTGTTTAGTGTATAAATCAAGGAAAAACTAAAATATTTTGCAATTTCGGTCCACTTTTCTAGATACACCAACTTTATAAATGACTTTGTAATCCCATATAAATATATAGGATTACAAAGTTACATTTGCAGTGAATGAATCAGTGTACCTGTATATGTATAATATAATGGAATAATAGGTGTAGATAGGTACCTAGATATAATTATTTATTGACTTGACAATCGCACTAAAAAACCTAATTTAATATAATATGTATTACTTGTGAGATACATTGTGTTTTCATGCGATGGCCAAGCAATCTATTTATTTAAAACATAAAATATTTTTAATCTTGATATGGTCACTATAAGATGTTGTTAGGATAGCTAATTACGTAATAACTTAAGACAGATGGACCCTTAAGTAGGGACTGAATAAATTAAACGACTTGGTATTACATGGGTCTCACAACTTTTTACGGTAGAAGAACTGAGTTGTGACACTTGTTATGGTTTTAATGGCATTATTTTGACTTGTAACAATGTAAAAGAAAAATTGTAAATCGATTTTGACCCACTGCTAATTATCGTATCTGCTGTATTATGATGATCAATATATACGTCTTTTTCAGATATCGCGACGTGGAATCACATTGCAGATTTTTTTGAATTGGATAACAACAACCCATTTTTCGTGTTTGTCTGCCCCTAACGAAGAGCCACTTAAATCCGAATAATAGTACAATATTAGCCGCGCAAGTTTTGAGCCATTCCAGTGTCTGCTGGAATGTATGCAAAAATTATCGAAGGTGTGTTGATATCATAATAATGATGTTAAAAAAACATCCATGAACTTAAGAATCAGCGTGATTATGCGAGTATGTGTCTAATTACTCATTGAAAGAAGGTCGTAAGTCAAACTAAACGTCAAGCCTATGACCTTTGGGTCGGTACTGTACTACCATCTGGAACCATTTTCTTTTTTCAAAAGTCAATCTTTTATTGCAATTAAAATGTTCATTGTTCTTAAAAACTGTTTTACGTTATTTTTAAATAACTAAAATAGTATTTATTTTTACAGGAGAGCTGCCAACAGAAGCACTTGCTACAGTCAACCTGCTAAACAAAATCGACCGATTGTTTGATAGCCTAAATGCGGACTCTCCAATTTAAAAAAAGGCAAAAATGATTTGAGAAATATTTCAGACTGGAGCCCTCAGTTTGTCCTTGGATCAAATGGATGAAAATACTGGGGAGATGCAAGCATGTGCCTATGTTTGTGGTTACATAGTTAGGAGAATGGAATCAAATTGTGAATCGTGTCCAATCTTTAACACCCTCTACGGATACTGTGTGCCATTTGTTTACTATATTTAAAGAATATGATTGAATGTGTAAACAAAAGTGTATCAATCATGTGTGATTATTTAAATAAAAATGCACACATGAGGGATGTTAAAGATTGCATTAAAGAATAGTTGAAAAAAAATATTAATTTTGATTTTCTAGATACATGTAGTGAACTTATAGGGCAAAATGTAACAATTAAAATAGATTCTATATTTTACATAAGCATTAACAGATTCTGTAATTTATTTTCTTTTGTAGGCGAGCCTACAAAAGAAAATAAATATATTAAAACACAAATAATATTTTTTTGACATATCAATACGATATGATAGGCTTTAGTGTGAGTTTTTTCGACTCACGTTCGATTGCGAGCGCGTTAGAATTTTGTATGGGAAATTAGTGACCACCAGGCGGCGCTATAACTTTTTCCATATAAAATTCTAACGCGCTCGCAATCGAACGTGAGTGAAAACAGAAGTATCAATTAATGTAAGGGACACGTTCACATTTTGACATTAATCATTGAAAGGAAATCTATACGTTAGTTTCAGGTTTTACAGCTTAGCTATCACAGATTTAAATGTAATTTAGAAATACAAAAATAAAACAATTGTTAATGTTATTTTTATATTTTCGACTTTTATGTCTGCGTAATTATGATAAATTCAACACATTAACAGTCTATAAAACTTAAGTTTAAAACTTCTAAATAAACAGTCTTACAAACTCTGTACTTAGTAATTGAATGAATGTACTAGAAACGAAAGATCGATTGTGAAAGATGATTAGTACGATGGCAATGAAAGTTGAAATGACGAATAGAAGGGACGGACGGATGTAAGGGAAGAAGATCGAATAAGAGGTGCATGAATTTTGTGAAAGATGATTAGAAGATGGCAGTGAAAGTTAAAATGACGAATAGAAGGGACGGACGGATGTCAGGGAAGAAGATCGAATAAGAGGTGCATGAATTGTGTGAAAGATGACTAGCATGATAGCAGTGAAAGTTGAAATGGGTTGGTTCGTTTCCAGTACATTCATTCAATTACTAAGTATAGATTTTGTAAGACTGTTTATTAGAATACTATTACTTTTCAGAAGTTTTAAACTCAAGTTTTATAGACTGTTTACTAATATTAACAATTGCTTTATTTTTGTATTCCTAAATTTCATTTAAATCTGTGATGGCTAAGCTGTAAAACCTGAAACTAACGTATATATTTGCTTTGAATGATTAATATTGGTTCATACCAACATTAGTCATGATAAGAACTTATTTCCATGGTGTTAAAATGCCATAAATTTTATTAGATAATCTTATAGTTACATAATTACAACACTAAAAGTCCTTTACAATAGAATTGCGTATAACTTTCTATTTCTCTTGCTGCTTACACTACGCTCGACGGTTTACACATAAAATATTAGTAACGTAAACCACAACTAAACATGTTTTTTTAATGTAAGGGACATGCTATATTTTAATCCACTCAAATATAATCGTTTTTTGGTTCTCCTGAAAAACCGTGGTTTGTCCCTTATATTAATTGATACTTCTGGTATCAAATGAGAATCAAATTAATGTAAATATTCAGTATTTTAGCAACGAACTTTTTAAAAAACAAAATAAAATAAAGCAAATACGAATTTGATTTCTACTTGTTACGTTTTATGCATATTACAGTAAGGAGCGTAAATAAATATAGTTTTGTGAGATATTAATGTAAGAGAATAATTCTTAAAAAACTTATCATAAATTAAAGTAAGGAACATGTTATTTAATTAATTGTCTGATTTGAGGTTTAAGTTAATGGACTAAATAATTTAATACGATGACTTACTTTATTTTTCTGAGAAGATAAATGTTAAATAATTTTTTTTTGTCATAAATCGTTTGTCGCAGTCCAAAAATTTGTACTTTATGGGACATTTTTTTTAACTATAGAAAGTTTTTAATAATACCATTCGATACAGCGGAGAATTCTGAATTCCAATGTTATAATATAACTCAAAATTATACAAAATGTTCTCTTACGTTAATTGGTACTTCATCTATAAACTATGTTAGCCTAACTATTTCTGTCTAAAAAAACAATTATAATTCTTGAACCTTAAAATTAAGTTATTCCTACGATGAAATATTTATTATGAATACTTAATTTATAATAAATGTTTATTCTCATTCATACATATTTTACTAGAAAATAATCAATCGGCCAGAAAAGTTCTCTATAGTTCTAAATAATAATCTTAATTTAATTTTAAAAGACCAAAAACAGGAAGAATCACAGGATGTAGAGATCGTTTAATTTACACTTAGGTACTGCACATACACTGATAAACATTTCCAGTATAAACTGACACCTCATTGTACGAAAATTCTATACAATTCGAGATCACCTTATACTGGAAATTATAGCTTCATAATTATGTAGCCTTGTGTACCATTTACAAACAATTGGCGTGTAATGTATGATTGTGTCTTATTGATTATGGTTTCCTTCATAAATAAAGTTGTATACGTTAAACTGTGCTTTTATTTAATTCTGTTTTAGAACTTCAAGTAACATGATGAGCACGTTCTAAATAAATTACTGATTCCTATTATTATCAAAAACTCGTTAATAATATGAATTAGTAATTTGTTTTAGAGCGAGCTCTTCCTGATAAACTACAAATTCAAATCACCAAAGAACACTCACACAAACACAACAACCATACACACGCATGCATACACACACATGCATACACACATGCACACTTTCAAATTTCGCGCCATGTCTAAGTTGCCAAAGGGGCCCACAAGCGACGCTAGTTGTCTTACTTTTAGACCAACATTTTTGTATGAACATGACGTTCTTCTCCGCTAGGAGTATAGTGTTCTGTGGTTTTGAGTACTCGGGCCTTAGTACTCTAAGACTCGGGCCAATGATATTATACCACTGACCTCTGAGGTCAGTGTATTATACCGACCAAACGCCGACTGCGCAGTGGCGCCCTCATCGTTTGTTTGGTTATTTTTAATAATAGTGGCCACTATTTTCCGTTTTAGTGATTATAATAAAACTAAACTATGTAAAACTACCGTTTATAATAATATAAACGTAGGTATAATCTTGTGGAGCACAACTTAACGTGCTTATTTTCTGCATTTTTATTCTAAAATAAAAGAAATAACCACACAAACGATGAGGGCGCCACTAGGCGGCCGGCATAGTCTTAAAGAAATAATTGACTCGGACCAAGTTTGAGTACGAGCACTTTTTTTTCGTTTAATAATGGCTCTAGGTTAGCTCGCTTATGTCAATCAATGCTGTCAATTCTGGCGGTAACCAATGAATATCACCAAATTTTGTAATGCATCATTATCTATGTTTTATAGATTTTGTTAGAAAATATAACCAAGATCAAAATAAGAACGAATTATTTTTTTCTGAATGTTAGATGTTTACAAATTTGAATTTGGTTTATTCATCAAAATTGAAAGGCAAGAGTGAACCGTGTGATTCGGTTATTTCAACATAAGTCCAACCAAACGACGAGCATACCTATGTCATAACATAAATGAAGTCTCAACTTGTTTTTTAAGGATAATAGGCACGTAGGCTAGCTAGGTACCTAGTTAGTAGGCTATTGAGATAGAAAAGTTATATTTTGCCCCGCGCGCCATCCAGTAGTTTGGGAAATGAAAACAGCAGCTTCTAACTTTACTTAGGTTACCATTCAGCACAGTAGAATTTAATGAAAACAAAGCAAATACCTTACCATTCAAGGGCGAAAACTGAACAAAAAAACACGAAACGATTCAATTCACAAATAAAGTTGGCTTCCCCGCCAGCCAAAGCACAGACGTATAAAATTAAATTGTAAAGTAATCAATCTTTGGGTTTGAAGTTTTCTTTGATCCACCCTTTCTGGTTAGGCAAAGGATTGTAAATACTTACAGCCTAGTCTTCAATACACGAACTTAAGGAGAATGGGTAGTTGAGGCCGCGAAATTCAGTTTTTTGCAATTTGCAGGTCTGTGTCAGGTTGTATCACCATACCAAAAAGGAACGAAGAGAACGCACAAAAGATGGGAACGCAAAGGGAACGCATGACCGTAAAATAGAACGCAAAATGTTCCAAAAGGAACGATCTGGCAACGCTGGGAGTTCCCCTAATAAGAGCCAGGAGAACTGGAGCTGTTTGAGAAGTCACCATTAGCTCAAAAAAGTATTTTCCGTATCGGTTCGTAAATGACGGAGTTATGAAATATGAACAGATCGTTAATGTAGATAAATTTTTAGGTTTTTGTTGATTTTTCAAAAACCGCTTGTCCGATTTCGATAAAATTTTCATGGGACCATTTGGGAAGCATACCCTTTCCAACAAAAAAAGAATTTTTCAAATCGGTTGGCAAGCGACGGAGTTATGCGCGAACAAACATAAAAAAAAAAAAATACAAACATCCGAATTGAGAACCTCCTCCTTTTTTAGAAGTCGGTTAAAAACAGCAGAAAACAGTAAAATGATAACTTTAAAACATTTAAGTCTACTACTATATTAGAATTAAAAATGAAACCGTTAATAGAATTGAAAACGCAAGTAAAATCAATATTATTTATTTAATAAGTTAAGAATACGAATAATTGACAAATTCTTAGAAATATTCTGACAAATAATTTTTATCATTTTCAATTTCTCTGACTTCAATATTTTCTGCCTCGTTTTTTTTTATTAAAATCGGACATACTTTTATTGAATTTCTTCGCTTTTCAGTCGCGTTAAATGTATAGCATTCCTTTATTTCGGTTTTACTATGTAATGTGCCTTTGATTGTCGTCGTGGACATTTTATTTCTTAGTTTAGTTTTCAAAATGTTTACTGCTGTTTTGTTAGACAGGTAAAAATTAGTTCGAATACATGTACCTACATGCATATCATGAAGCTAGTTATTTTAACTGGAGGTTTTATCGTTTTAGACGAAATCTCCAGTAAATATAATAGTAAAAACAGTAGAAATTGGCACTTAAACAGAAAACAGGGATGTCATGGTGAAAACAGTAAATCTACTGTTAAAACAGTAGGGTTGGCAACACTGGTTCTGTGGTCTGACAATGTAACTTCTCTTCTTAGTCTGTGGGTCCAGGGCTGCCAGGAGCAAAACAGGTGTGATCGTACGCCAACTATAATAAAATCGTATGCCAAGGAAATTTTGAAATGAAAAGATTGTATACAACCAATACAAATTTATTGAAAATAATTAAAATTCGTTTAGTTTTAGAAAAGAAATGCAATAAAACTATTTATTAGATTAAGGGCTGATTTTTCAATCGA
The DNA here is from genome assembly GCA_916614155.1 of Mesoligia furuncula. Classification (NCBI taxonomy): domain Eukaryota; kingdom Metazoa; phylum Arthropoda; class Insecta; order Lepidoptera; family Noctuidae; genus Mesoligia; species Mesoligia furuncula. Next base: position 13,523,779 of record OU744798.1, read on the forward strand.
CAGATAATTTTTATTTGTGGAATAAAATTGACGTCTGACAGTTTTTGCATGGAAGAACTGTCAAAAATTATTAATTATTATTAAAAATGATTAATTATTATTATAAATTATTCCTCTGTTAAAATTATCTGTCGCTGGAAAAATCAGCCCTTAAACAAATTTTATATTTGTACTACGTACGAGGAAAACAGGTTTTGACTTTGCCTTATCATACGCCCACAGGTCAATTTTTAATTTTGATAATGGTAACATTGAAAATCATGGCGACTTTGACAATCAGCTGTCTTAAAGTGGGGGGGAAATGGCGAATGCCTGTATGCTGTGTGTGTTATGCAGTTCATATCCTCAAGCGTTTCGTTGCAGTTGTAGCTATGGCGTGTTTAAGTTCGAGTAGGCTCTGTGCTCGTGTTCAAGATAAGTTATTGTGTCAATTCGGACATAAAGTTCGAAAGCAAACTGTATTTGTGAAACTCAAACCTCCCGGACCATCTCCATTGCGAATATTTGGAAAGACATGTCAGGTTAGACAATTTAAATTTCAGATTTGATGTATTTAGTTCATTAATTTAGCAGGTTTGCTTTATTATTAGATTGATTATTTTGTTTTTAATTTTGTACACTTATTTTTTGTGTCATGTTATTCAACAATGTTATTCCTTTTTACATAACAGCATGACAGAATATCTAACCTCTCTTTGTCAGCTGATCTAATCAAATATGTAACATGAATTTTCTGACACAAGAGGCAATTAGAAATTGTCCTAAAAGCGTATAGATTACATGCTAAGATATGTGGTAAAGTAGGGTCAGTCATTGGAAATGTTAAAAGTGAAATCTTCGTGAGTCGGTGAGCAGTGGGTCGCTTCGCGCGCGGCACAGGTTTGTTGGGTTTGTCGGATGATTTTCACCGTAAGCAAAGATATTCGCAACTTTTACTTTCATCAAACAAAGCAAAGCTCTGTTCGAAAATAATTCAATTTATGAGGCTGCTTTGAAAATACGACAATCACACTCACTGCTCTAATAGAAACGATTCATTTATATCCGATTGTCCGTTCATTAGTACGGTGAAATCATGTAATACTTTGTTATCAGTCTATTAATCCGGTATGAGCAGTATCAATCCCGTTTACGCTGATTGACCCTGACCTAATTTGACGCAATACTCCATGTTACATTTTTTAGGTCAAGCACTATGTGATCATAAATTTCGGAATCTTTGCCTTAAAACAAATGCTTCATTTCAATTATTATTGTTCCCAATAAAGTATGCTCTCTACATAGAAAACCCATGTACAGACCTCGTTCAGATAGACGTATCAGAATTTCAATAGTATGCGTGTCCTTCGTATACCAACGTCAAGGTCCTAACACCACGTCAAAATATCAACAGTACATGTTAGTTGGGAACGCGCGCCGTCGTGCTTTCTCGCGCAGCGTGCGAGCATGCAATGTCCAATCTCGACGACTCGTATAGAACTTTCTAAGCAACAATTATTATTCGCATTAATATTTCATTTACTCCTTCAATTGCAATTGAATTACTGGCCGATTTCTTTATCCATATCATAACTCTGTGCGGACTTTTGTCGAGAACGCGTAGTAAGAAGGCTTAAGTATTATTATCATATCTGAAATCTTGATTGGACAAGTCATAGTGGTCATTGACGTACGCGTATCTTTAGCTTTACCTATGATGAAAATCTCTAGACGCATGCACTGGCACACGGCTAGTGAAAGTTGTGTGACGATTCGTTGAATTTTTAATAGCGCGAAAACTGGGTAAGTAACCTGTCGAAGGAGTGCTATAGCCTTTCTTATTTTTATTCTAGTCCATTTGGCGAGCATTGACCCCGTTTGCCGCGAGACATCATCGTTCAACGCCATTTCTTCGATGTTGCGTGTCTCTAACTTTTCGTCTAGCATCGAAAAGTAGATCCATGGATGTATGTTTAAATGAGGGTTTTCTAGACGATGTCGGGCGACATCGTCTAGAAAAACCCTCATTTAAACATCCTAGGGCCTTAGAGGAGCCTGACATGAGCCTCTCATGTCAGGCTCCTCTAAGGCCCTAAACAGAGATTCCGGATTTGAATGGTTTTACACTGCAATCGTTTATTAGGTAGATGAATCGGTCGACTGAATCGCACCGTACGTAACCTCCTGCGTAAATGAAGCTCAGTAGAAATGCGGAACACACAACTATTTGTTCAGTCGACATCATTGTATAAGAGTTTGCGGCAATACACACGATGTAGCATATGTTATTTTCGACTTACAACATTTACTTCAATCCTAAATTACGTGATGACAATACAAAAGGGCATAGAAAGCCGAGTGTTATGTTTGCTGCCTTCGACTGAATTTTGTAACAGATTACATATCTGTAAATGTATTTGTACATAAAACAAAAATAATAATTTCTAGTCACAAAATGAATCAAACCGTCACTCTGATCTAGCCCACGTGATAACCAATGTACAGATTCTGGTTTTGTCTTAAAATCCCAAAAACATTTTCTGCCCAACTCTTAAAGATATGGAAAAAATGCGTTTTCCTCTCAGTTCGTAGATTTTCCTCAATGTAATTCCCAGATCAAGTTTGCCAGAATAAATATAAATTGACTCACCCTGGATGAATGGAACATAATACTAACCCACAATAGACGAACCGTGGTTGTTGTGTCTGCCTAACGCACTCCTCTACCTAGCCTTTCGAGGATTAAGGAAGGTCCGAGAACATTATGTTTGACACAAGAGAAATATTTTACGTTGCAGTACAAATTAAGAACCCAATTTTCTTGGTATATTCTGTACTCGTCTTAATTTTTTAAAGCAAGTTGCGCAGTTTTTTTGATAGACCTTTGCGAACGTGGGCTAGGATTGTGACATAAAATGACCACGGCCTTGTGAATATTTTATATGATTACTTTTGTAATGATTTAAGCCACTAAAAACAGGTTGGATCTTGGCCTTATTCTTAAGGTTCAAATTAATATGTATTATTTAAATGATAAACACTATTTAAAGTCACTTTCGCTTGGTTGTAAGCGCTGTGTAATCACTGAAACTACCAAATGCTTAGCGGTATATTTGCAGAAGTGGTCACCGATGATCCAATGTCCTTGCAAGCGTTGCATGCTTAGGCTGGTACAATTGTGCAATGACGTTTCGGTCACCACTTGCAAACAATGAACTCATCAACGTTGTCTCTGGAAGCAATATTAATTGCCGTAGCTTGCGCACGTGACGTTGTTACTTGATAAGAGAACTATGTTTCGTGTACTAGTATTTAACTTAGTTATGGATTGAGTAAGTCCAGATTACTCGTAATGAACACCACACACGTCCATTCAGCAATCGTAACCTACAAGTTCGTTACTTGTTGAGGTGATAAATTTGTATAAATATAAAAAGCGCGTAGATCAAAATGAAAGTAATTTGCGTACGTGCACTAGGTTACCAATCTATCTTAATAAGTTCTAGTGACTAATAGCAATCCGACCAAGAACTTACGCACCAAGAAGTGAATCACGCGAGTTTATTAACAAAAACTATAAGTACCTATTTACTAACAAACATAAAGGCCGTATACAATCATTTAAGACTCATTTATCACGAGGAAAATTGTTAAAGTTTTAATATTTTACAGGAATTTGGAAAAGTGATGAGCGCACATTTTAAAATGTCTGTACCACTACCACTGCAGTTATAACAAAACAGAATAACATTCAGTAAACTCGTGAACGTGCCTGCATAGTTAGAAATGTAGAATGATAGCCTGAAATGTTTGCTAGAGTAAATCGGAGGTTCTTTATAATTTGCATCCGCGATATTTCCGATGGATCCGCGAAATCGTAAACCAATGCCAACCTTTAGCTATTACAGTGAAGAGGAGAAACTTAATAATAACCAGTAACATTGTTTTCGTATAGGTAATTGAATACCGATTTATAAAACGAAAATAAAACAAGTTATTTGTTATGAAACTAACGCTATATTTAACTCAGTTCATTTTCATAAAGATAGGTATATCTATTTAGTCGAAATCTACACGTCTAACAAGTTTTCAAGGATATTTTGCCTTTTATTAAAAACCCTTCACAACATGTAAGACTACAAGGTCTATTTTATTAATTACCAGTACCCTTGTTTAACACTCGCTTTGATTTGCATTTTCTGGTTTTACTCCATCACAAGGTGTTGTAAGCCGAAGTCACACCGAAGTGTTCGTCTTATCAAAACTGCCAAACAATTATCAAATTGTTTGGAAGTTTTGATGCAGAGATGAACAGCATAAGCTTTTGTGATAGAAGATTATAATTTTGAAACATAGTCGCCGCGTCCTTGTTGCGTACGTTGGCGTCGATTGCAATCTGTAAGCACAGGCAATTACGTCCGAAAGTGTATAATCGTCATATCATGACTACTCCACGGCATTCTTCAGATAAACTCAGGGTCGATGTGTGTAATCTTTGCGCTGTTTAAGTACTGTGTATGTTCCGTTAGAAAACAAATAAATAAAATAATCTCGAAGTTAATCGAACTTGGATTATCTTCGAGACAATTTTAGTTAGTGTAGATTTTCTAGGTGTTTCGTCATCCTCCTGTTCTTGTACCAATTTATTTGGGGTCTGCGCAGCACGTCCTTTTTATTCATACTTTTCTATTCGTAAAAAAATTCAAAACGTAAGTATAATCAATTCATCTTCCTCACTATCCATCTACCTTTGCAAATCGGAGTTGATTTATTCCTTTTCAAATCGAAGCTTACTCTTTTCGACTTTGGAAATTTCAAATGTCTTAAAGTGAATGGGTAGTGGTAGACCGCGAAATTCAAATTTTCTTACGTTTTTTGCAATTTGCAGGTCAGTGTCAGGTTATGTCTTGATCAAAATATGATTCGCGACAATAACAGGTACATATTTAGAGAATTATATGATCATTAGAATCGTGAATACATATTTCTGAGTTAGTTTTGTACCACAAGAACCAATCTCTTATGGAAAAGTGTTTTTGGTAGAAATCTAATTTAGAAAGATGTATTGTATTCTAATGTTATAATTATAATTCTCTAAATATGTACCTGTTATTGTCGCGAATCATATTTTGATCAAGATACAACCTGACACTGATCTGGAAATTGCAAAAAACGTAAGAAAATTTGAATTTCGCGGTCCACCACTACCCATTCACCTTAAGGGACAATCCCTGCTGCATAAAAGGATGAGGTTCTCAAGTCTACGCGTATTTTTTTTATCGAACCATTCTATTATGAATAGGAAATGAGATAAGATAATGTTATCAAATGAATAAGCAGTAAAGCTGAGGTTTTTATCGCAATTATGATCACATTTCAACAGATGGGATTTATAAAAGTACCTACACGCCTAGGTACAACACGATTGTGACATACAGACATAAATAGAATATTATTTATTGCTATTTTTACCAACGGCTTCTAAATTTGTATGAGTTGCCAAAAAATTACCAATGCTCACATACAAAGCTCTTGAAATACACGTGTACGTTGACCATCTAGGTATCTAAGCAGACACTATGTGTATGTATTCTAACGAAGACTATCTATATACGATTCTTAATATGTACATAGTATTTAGATTTTTTGTTATTTTTGTCCAAGATTTGTCCAACTAAGTTTTAGGTAGTTGACACCAAAACAAGTCTGATTTTCTAGAATTTATTACAGCATTTTAAGCGTAAGTTTAATTCTTTCAATTTCGTTTGTTATTGATAGATTTATTAAAATTACCTAATTTATTGGCCTTTAATTACTTTTGCGTTGCAAATCCACTTATATCGTGGATATTAGGTACTCGTATCTATTACATAATTGACTATTAAGACGCAACACCTATTGAATAAAATCGATTGATTAACTGATTGTTTGTACTAAAATGTCGTCATCTTTTCTCACGTAATGAAGTAATTATTAAAAAAATTAAAAAAACTGTTAAAAACAAAATCCCCATTAACCAACTAAACCAGCTTGCAAGTTCGGATGCTATCATCTCTGTGAAGCTCTTCTAGAATGGTTTCACGTCCACATGACTCATGCGACATAATTCAGACAACGACCAGCCGTACCTTAAATTCTACAAGAGTATGAATACTTAGGTGTCTGTGTGGTGCCGGACTTAAAGAATACCACCACCCCATACTTCCCGTGGGTGTCGTAAAAGGCGACCAAGGCGCGTACCGGAGAATGGGCAGCAGCGTTCTCTATGCATTCCACCACCATACCATACTGCGATCGCCAATCCGCCTGCCAAGCGTGGCGATTATGGCAAACCCCCCGTTTTAGGGGAGGCCTATGTCCAGCAGTGGACGTCTTTCGGCTGAAATGATGAATGATGATGAATACTTAGGAATGTAAGATTATATATTCGGAAAAGAGCTGTAACCATGCCTTTTTATTGCAGAACAAAACGAATAGAGGTATCTTCTAAAATGCGCCAAATTAACGAGTTCTCCTCCACCATACCTACATTCGTCATAGCTGCATTCGTCACAAAGTGGGATTTTATGTCTGATCTGATTCCATTATAAAACGCTGCTTATCACAGTTCACGCTGGACATAAGCTCTCCCAAGACCCCAGCTTTTCAACTTGATCGAACATCATTTTCTATCTTACTTCAAGTGTTCCATCCAATCGAATTCCAGCTATCTTAAGGCATAAAGTATTTTAATATTATATAAAGTCCAACTGTACAACCTACCTACACACATGACTACAGGCATTCATAACCAGTTGTTCCCGTTAAATACGTCCTTGATTCATAACCTAGCGGGGCGGGGCGTCTTCGACCGACATGCCTCTCGCCACAGACCGGTGGAGTCTAATTGCACCTGTGATCATTACTGCCAGTGGGTGCAGTAACGACCTTGGTATACCATACTCTGTGGCTGCACTTATTGCTGGTACCAACCTTACCAACGTACAAACACGCAAACTGTCGAGGTCGGTAGGAATAGTGTCCAATATACTGTCCATTGTTATTGACACGTAATATAAATAAGGTTACAATTAATTTGATCGTACGCCAATTAAAATTGTTATTTAAACCATTGTCCATTTGTGTGTGTGAGCTTTTGTTATGTTTATGATTGTCTAAATTTTGGCAACATAACAATACCTTAGAATGTCTCCAGCGAGAAAAGAGCCGCGAAAGAAATTATTATTCTTTTCTGCTTGCCGAGACTGAGATGCCTAGAATCTATGATCCTAAATCTTGGAAGAACAAAGAATGCTAAAAGTATATGTTTTCAAATGTCTAGACAGATTGCGGTCATGTTATGAATTACATCGCATGAATAGGAGTAATTTCGCTTGGAGCTGTCATAGAGAATGATATTGACCCTTTTCGACCCAGACGAAGGTGGTTGCATGCACAAGTCAATTTGTTATAAAGAGATGATGAATTAGTTGTTTTATGAATGTATTAATCTAGTAGCCAAGAAACACGTCCACAGCTTGGATAATCCAGTCAAACATCTTTTATTGACTTGCCGCGTCGTAGTACAATGATGAAGTTCGCTCGTCATCGGACTTTTGATGATTTCATGAGAAAATCAATGTGCCAAGTCTAAATAATGTTTGTGTTAAACACCTTTTATCTAGATCATAAAATGTCAGTGTATAGATCATAAAATGTCTAGATAATAGCACGTTTAAACGTAAACACTGAATTATTCACACAAGAACCATGATAAGTTTGCGCTTGCGCAGATGACGCGTTGATGTCTTTTATACGCGTAAACATGCGCAACTACGTTCGCAAGTCCGGTTATGAGCTTTTGCTAAGCTGTAGGTATGAGAAATTCATGTTAGGTTATAATTATTATTGTTCATGAAACTTCATGTAAGTTTCGTTATAAATTATGCTTATTTTTCTATGCATGAATTAACGAAGTCTATTAATAATGTAGATGTATTCATGAAATATTACCAAATAACCCATAACATTCTTGCTTATGAAGTAAAATATATTTACTTCGTGGGGTAGATGGATAGGTACTTACTAAATTTATCTAAGTGACAAAAGTCAGTCTACCTACGCCTAATAGCAGTGACTGCGCACAAACATTTCTAAAACGATTGACGTAAATCGTGAAACGTCTTTTTAATTAATTTTGTGTAATCAAAGCGTCATGTCGCAATATAATGACTATACAAAACATAAAATAATATTTTTACAATCTTGGAATCAGAGAGATTAGTTATTAGTCGATTATCGAGTTTTAATACCTATTTTATTCTTTAAAATTGACTAAGTAAATACTAATAGATTTTTGAAGACGTGTGATAAGTATTTCTTACAACCTAGTGATCGTATATTTGACTATTTTACCATTACACCCACTTCTTACAAGTTACCTACACATTTCCAAAAATGTTAGTTTTTTTTTTTGTTTTAGACAAATACGGTCAGGCTATGGCCAAGACGTTACGGAGACACTGGAAATATTCAGCGAAATTGTCCAGGAGCAAAACCCATGATCTATAGTCCTGGACGCCACCAGACCATTGTTTCAATTGTTTCATGCAACCGGCACAGAAAATTGCTTTGACACCTGCTCATCGCCAAGAAAGGTCCGTTATGCCCAGGAATATTTCAATTTCAATTTTATCTTCACTGATGGAAAGTCATTTAAATTTGATAGAGATGGACGTAAAATCTTATGGCGGAAAAAAGGAGAACGCTACAATGAGAAGTGCTTGCTACCGTGTAGAACCAGCGGTAGAATAACCCTGGGCTACTGTGGCTGGATATCGTCTATGGGACCTGGTGAATGGGTAGAAGTTAGTGGTTGATTTAATAGTAGTCAGTATTTGGAAATTCTGCGTGACGTCATGCTGCCGACTGTGTGAATTGCCTAACCAAATACAGATATTTACTTCGTGCAAGATAACTCACCATCCACTGTGCAGGCATTGTCCAGAATTGGTTAGTTGCTCAAGAAGGTGTAACAGTTATTAACTGGACATCTAAAAGTTTCGATTTGAACCCTATAGAAAACCTATGGGGTCAAATGGTTTTTAATTGGGACACATCCGAAGTGCGAAATAAAAACAATTTGGCTGAGATCGTGTCATCGACATGGGAGCACATGAGTGGAAAAGATTTCCTTTTACTAAATTAATTTATTTCCTCACATAACTATTTTCTGAAAGTGAATTCAGACATGCTGTCTTAGCATAAATTAAACTAGGCACTCCATGACCATGAGGGCAATAAAGATCAACATAATTCATAAAGTTACAATAAACTTTGTGTCTGGGTACGGTTTTACCGATTCTCCTTTGTCAGATAAAAGTGTTCAGGTGGATGAACATGGTGTGCGGTACGCGTATCCGCTTATAGCAAGAAGGAGACTGTGCGCCACTCCGCTACTAACTAATCTACATAAAAGTGTTTTTAAACACACAACAACACAAAGTATTTTGAAACACACAACATTTTAATGGTTTAGCATTCAAATAAAATGCTAAACCATTAAAATGTTGCAGATTCTGCGGTGATGTTATTGATATAAACGGAAATGCATTTTCCTATTTACTTAAATAACATGTTGATTACTACATATAGCTATAAATCTGTAAAACATTTCACAAATTAATTTATTTTCTCGATAACAAACTTCCAAGCATTAGCATGCCTTTTTAAAAATGCTTATAATAATTAGGTTTGAATATGATAAAATGTATATTAATTTTGAACAATGAGCATTTACTTACTTTACTTACTTAAGTATAATTATTTTAATGAAATAATAAACATTTTCATTACACACTTCCTGCTGCTTCGTTTCATTCCTATACAAACTGCCCATTTAAAAAGATAGTTCCCGAAATCGTTCGTTCGTTAAAGAACAGTAAAAAAAAAGATAATAATTATAACAAAACGTTATAAACAAAAAGCTGTGTTTAGGTTATTCCTGATTTTGAACGCAGGCAACGATGAATATCGAACTGCCTTAGTGACCATGAGATGATGAGACCAAATCAACTCTTATAATAAATTCGACCTTAGTTGTGATGCTATACGCAATGTTCTAAATAATTTGAATCATATCGTATATTTTCATAAAGTTCACTATCGCACAATCACAAGCAGCTGTTAAAATGGATCACGGAATTAGCTATTAACCGTAGACAGTTTACTAGAGCGCGATATTTTTTTTATTAATCCACACTCGCCGTGGTTATTATTAGTACTCATTAGCCTTTCAACCCCACCGACAGCAATATAATGATTAAAATCGCTTAACAACATGATTTATCGAAATGCTTGCACGGAGTATTCCAAATTCGCAATTAGGTTCAAATTCGCTATTATTCAAGTGGGTTCGAACTTCGAACCCACTCTCGACTACAGTATGTGGCCAACATTATCGACCACACATCCACGCGGGCAATAGCTAGTATCCTCATAAAAACCAATAATTTCACTTAGTTTGGTTCAGCAGTCATGCTGGGAACACAATGATCTCACATAATTTAATGCAGCTGTGGCCTGTAGTGATTCATCAGCATAGTATTCAACTATTTAGCTACTACTGCAACTATTTAAGTATTACTTTTTATATATTATTTATTCTTGCGAAAAAGAAATACTACTAAATACATACAAATCTTAAATAAACACTGCGGGGACACGCCCAGACGTTAACAGGGCGTGCGATTCTCCATACAAATGTATTCCCCTTTTTCTTCCTGAAAAATGCCTCTAAAGCAATTTTTTTTTTTCATTAAATCAAGGTCTGCTGTAAAAAACGTCTCTGTAATTTTCTTTTTTTCAGATTAGTAAAGAAAATACATAAAAAATGATAGGAACCTAAACACACTTTCTTAAAATGTTAATATAAAAAATATTTGAACCGGCTCAGTTTTCGAGGAGAAAAAAGGGGAATACGAAACGTCGATCTCGTCAAAATTTTTGTGATAATTTCAGTCTGAGCTGCAGCTGTTCCTATCACACACTAAAGTTCATTTCAAATAAACTTGCGATAAAGTTTGTTCACCTCCTTCTACTAATGTATCCCAATATTTCCAAACCATACGAAAAAAATGTATGGGCAGTGTCGGTAACACGATCAAAACATTGACTTACTCCGTGTTTGGTATTATGAAACTCAACCGATGCAATGTTAGCGACAGTTTTGTATGACGAACGATATCTATCGTAAGTTATTTGGACTTTTTGGTACAGGATCGTTGAATGACATTTATCGCAAGTTTATTTGAAAAACACTTTACGGGGGCAGACTTGAGATAAGGCGACGGCAATAGTTTCTTCAAATAATTATCTACTTTTCAAATTCCTCGCAGGCCCCGTCCCCTCTTAAAACAATGAAACATCAATTTGTGTCTCGTTCACTGTTTCTTCAACTGATTAATTAATAAAATATTTATATTTTATTAAATAACATGTATTTATTATTTATTAATAATAATTCAACTATTTCCATAACTGATTTGGTAAATAATTAGACATTGAATAATTTACTCATACAAATAATTTGTGAATTCTTCACACGTACAAGTTTTATTGTTATTTGAACTGATCTACGTCATTAAAGTCCTTAGAACGTATAATCTACTAATTTGTAAGCAATTATTAGCATGGGATTACAGGTCATTGATTACAAAACTAACTACATTTTAACCATAGTTGTGCTACACTAGGCAGCATAGAATACAAATTAGGAAAATTCTATAATTGAATACTTAGTTATTCTGATTTCGGCACAATCATGGCTATACAGGGTGGATAAGAATTTCGTACTGACAGTTGTTTAAAATGAAATGAGGGGTAGAATCACCCCCTTGTTGGATGTACGTGACTAAATCGCCACCCTGTATAAAGGAAACATTATTGTTATTCCTCATATGACACATCATTCTGTGTTTTTGCGGTTAAGAGTAAGGTATACACCTACCTCCTAAACCAGTACCATTTTCAGACTAAAGAAACTAAATGTTACTACGGCGTAGGCGTAATGCAATAGCAGTTCAATTAATTTTCAAATCTAGCTGTCGGCCATTTATTTTGTTGATAACAATTCGTCGGAGGAAACTTGTTGATGTTGAGCAGATTAAGCAATTTTTACCCGACTGCGGCGAAGCCCAAAAGGAGGGTTATGTGTTTGACCTGTATGTATGTATGTATGTATGTATGTATGTATGTATGTCCGTTTCTTTGTTCCCTCGTAACTTCTAAACGAATGAACGGATTTTGAGAAATTATACGTCTTTAGATTTGTCTTGGTGGCGCGAGTGTCACTGGGTATATCAAAATTGAAAAAATATAAAAAGGCCGATTTTTGGCGCAATATTATGTCTTCAAAAAAATTTATTTTTCTCGAAACCTATCGAGTGGGGTATCAAACTAAAGGGTTTTTAAAGGTGATTACAAAAAAAATATGTACAACTTATATGGTTAAAAGTAATTCGAAGTGACAAATCGTAAAAAAACACGTACCAAGAGCTAAATCGTCTGCGAAATCTTTCACATTTATTTTGTAAACTAAAAAGCTGGAAATAAAAAAAGTTATTCAAAAAAATAAAAAAACCCGACTGCGGTAAAAAACTGAAAAGTTAAAAACAAGCCCATTTTAAATTAAATAAAAGTTGGAAGCAGGCGGGACCCATAATAATATAATCATTTTTATTATATTTTCAAATTCAAATGGGTCCGCCTGCTTCCAACTTTTATTTAATTTAAAATGGGCTTGTTTTTAACTTTTCAGTTTTTTACCGCAGTCGGGTTTTTTTTATTTTTTTGAATAACTTTTTTTTATCTTTAAATACTAGTAAATACGCAGATTGGCGCAAAATCTACTGAACTGATTCTGTTTCAAATTTTGAACAATTATTCCTTGAAGGTCTAGTCATCGGATAGGCTATATACATCACGCTTTTTGCTATGAGGGATTAGTAATATTGCATTATATCCGTATTCCTTAACAGTTTACCGCGGTATTGCAGTTTTGAGTATCATGTTATCCCGCTACTGGGTTGTGAAGGTCGGGATCCTGCCGTTTTGCCGAAAAATATTTGCCAAAATTTCACTACCCAAACATATTTTAGCAACCTTTTTTATACCAATGCAATGTTTGGAATGATTTTAGTACGCACAATTCATTTGGTCAAATTTTTGCTTGGCAGAATATTATCAAGGATAATGTCATTTAGGCATTTTGTCTTTAATCAAATTATTTATTACAGCAAACAATCTTTACACAATAAACATTTAGTTAAATGATTTGTTATGAAAGAACATATAAGGTCCCATTAAAATAGGTGGACAAACTTTTACGAATCATTCAGACCACCAAAATAAGGACGATGGTAAAAAAATATAAAAGAAAAACACAAGAAAAATAAAATCATCTAACGAAAATACACTAATGTATATGCAATTTATTATTTTAGGTCAAAATAAAATCACTTTAATCGGTGTTGTTTTTTGCTTGGATATGTTTAGTTAGACGTACTGAGCGCTGTGTTAAAATTTGTCCATCTATTTTAATGGGACCCTGTATATACAAAAATATTTTTTTTTGGGAATTATATGGTTATACTTACATAATTATTACATGGTTTTACTTACAGAATTTAATCGACATTGGATGCAAGAGAATGAGAATACAAATACCTTTACCTCATATCATATTAAACAGGGCCAATTGAAATCATAGGCAGACAGAAATGGGGCCCCGCGGTACCTACTAAATATTTGGCTTATTTTATTTTGCGTAAAATATTTTATACCAACTGAAATATTTTACTAAATTAAAATTGGTAAAAGTATTAAACGTTTAAACGTTCACTTGCCAAACATTAGGTTTGCGTTACAATTTCTTATGAAAAGTTTATTTGCTAAGTAATGATTTGGCAAATGAAATTATGCGGAAATATGTTTGGGAAGTGATAATTTGGCAATTTCTTTTCGATGAAACAATGGAGACCCGTGAAGGTCAGATAGGCAATCGCTACATGCAAAATACTGGTATCCCGCTGCATCCGGTTAGACTGGAAGCCGACCACAACATACACACATCAAAAGTGTCTAGGGATCAACATATATTTTTGCAATAACTTTTCTCCTGGTTGATATTAATTAAAATTTTCTTTAAGGATTCATCAAATAAAGTGTTTTCGTTTGTCACAGTAACGATAAACCAAGTCACCTTTGCATTAATAAAGAAATTTGCCATTTTCCTAATAAAGGGATTTTTGACATTTGAACCACTAACACAAAAGTTCGAAAAAAAGACTGAAATAACAGTTTTCTTTAAAATTTTATTAGGTAACTTAAACAATTAATAATCCGTGTTTCTACCGCGAACACTAACAACACAAGAACATCGGTTTGGCATACTCAAAATGAGTTCATCCAAATCACGCTGTGGAATGGCCGCCCATGTTCGTTGCAACAACAAAAAAAGGTCTTCTTGCGACTGGATACCCTCCATATTCGGCAGAGCTCTTCTCTGTAGCATATCCCATGCATGCTCAATCGGGTTCAAGTCTGGCGACTGAGCAGGCCAGGGCAGGACATTGATGTTAGCTGCGGCGAGAGTCTGTCTTACAACTCTTGCGGTGTGCGGTCGTGCATTATCATGCATTAACTGAAATAAGGGACCGATTTGCACTTGTAGAGGAACGATGACGTCTGATACAATCGTCTCAGCATAAATTTGAGCGTTGAGGTTGCCTCTGATCCAAATCAACTCAGTTCTTCCGCCGATCCAAATACCCGCCCATACCATGATGGTTCCACCACTATAAGGATGGACTTCCTGGCAGGATTTTAATCGCTGTTGGCGTCCAGGGGTTCTCCAGTGTCGTATACGTCTTGTATCCGGTCTCATACCAAAACGAGACTCATCAGAAAAGCACACGAAACGCCATTGTTCTTCTGCCCAATTTCTGTGTTCAAGAGCCCATTGATATCGAATCCTACGATTGTGCATTGCTATAGGTGGTACCCGTAGCGGTCTTCGGGAATGAAGGTTCACTTCATGCAAGCGGTTTCTGACTGTTTGGTCGCTAATTAAGTTCCCTGAAGAGTGATGAAGCGTCACGGCTAACATCATGGCGGTTATTGTTGGAGCTCTTCGAGTTAAGATTTGAATGTATCGGTCTTGTCTCCGTGTGGTGCAGCGATACCGTCGCCACGGTACCAGTGCTTCGGTAACGTGTCCAAAGTCGACTGATAACACTCTGACTTGTATTCAGAGCTAAAGCCACAGTACGTTGCCGGGAACCAGCTTCTATCATTCCCACGGCTCTGAGCATTTCTTCCCTGCTTAAATGACGTCGCCGCTCCATAATAACGTTGGTTTTAATCAGTAGTAGGGAAACAGTAGCACTGTCTTCAATGCGTTGTATGTTTTTATAGGTAAAATATTGACAGCTGATTTTCATCTTTTACTCGAATTTGATTCACAGTTCCTGATTCAAATTATGAAATGCACCAAAAAGGATCCATATAAATTTATAAATTTATTACAAAGCCACATCTCAATCTCAAGAAATCCGCATAAAAATGCTTGATCCCTAGACACTTTTGATGTGTGTATTTGGGAAAAGGCTGGGCAGGTGCCTAGGTAACTAGTAAACGCTGGCCGTTTGAGATAAAATAGGTTTAGTAGTGTCTAAAATATAATAAGCATATTTTTTTTAATTTAGTAATATCCAAATAAGAGAACTAATTAAGCGTTCCCTTTAGGTCTACATAATGTGTCGGATTGTCCACGCAACAGCTATATATCAATCTAATGTACGTGTCAATTGGTGTTCACTTCTATTTTAAGACCAGTGTCGATCGATGCGCAAGAGTGTTCGAAACGCTCACTTTCTATCGTGTTTTAATTGTTATGTGCGCCCAGTAACACATGCAATTTTACGTGCGACAATGTTGTTCATCATTTAGGTACATTGAATGCGGATATCAAGCTTTTTGTATTTAATTTTTCAGATACGAGTATACGTCTGCGTTCAGTCTATTTTATTAGGTTCCATTGAGAAACAATACTCAATTATCTACGTACATTTTAATTATGGTCAAGTGTCATTTACGTAGCCTGTAATGTTTATTTTAAAAAAAATGAAAATCACGCATAGAATGAAGTAGGCGTTTTTAATGAGATTTTTCCTTGTTAATTAAAAGAAGTTCACATATTGACATTACACGTAAGTGTGAAAATACTTAGAATTATCGCGCCTTCATTTAACCTGTAAGTAAGCATTGACGTCACTAAGTACGTCGTTCAGTACTTATCCAATTTAATTGAACAGGCTTTCTTAGTATAATTAATCAGTAAAACCGTATAATATATAGTAATAGGTACGTAAAATATTTGACATTACGGGTAGTAATTGCAAGCAACACGGAAAGTATGAACTATGTTTTTTGTCTGTTCCGGGTTCATAAGTAATATAGGATAGGGGAAGGACACAAGTGAATCAACAGCTTTCCCAAGGTTTTGGAATATACACTGCCATTTATTTATTGTGACGCACGTAAATCGCCTTCCTGAAAAGAATTGAAAGCTACCTTAGCCTTAAGGTCAACTGTGGTTATCGTTTTACTGTGATAAATTGTATTACATTTTGTTTATTAATTGTGGCCGTAGGTCAAGACTGAACGGTTTTCTTCGTAAGTGCTTTTGAATGCATTCATGAAATTCTTTAAATAATAAGGTACCTACGTAGTTTTTCCTTGAAACATTTGCTAAGGTATTCTTTTGAAACTTCAATAATTTAAGCATGCATGTAAGTATTTACATTTTCATAGAAAATCTACACGTACTAAAGTAGCATTTTTTCAGGCATAAGTGTTTATAATAATACTAATATTATTGACTATAATACATTAAGTATGACAGAAATTAATAATAGAAATAATATGCAGCCTCCACAATACTTCTAAAAACTAAACTCAATTGGCCTGCTACGGCGTAGCACTGCAGTCCCGACTTAGAACAAGTTGAGGTGGCCATGAAAACTCATTTTAATTTAGTATCGGTAGTAAATAGTAGTGTAGCTTGTTGTTATCTGTAGTCATGTCGATCCTTATTTAAGGTGAAAGCGTCAGGGTAGCCCGCGAATCCAAATTTTCTTACGTTTTTTGCAATTTGCAGGTTAGTATCAGGTTGTATGTTGATCTAAATTTATGATTCAGGGCTTTTAAAATTTTAGATTTTAAATTTGAAATCAGCATAGGATCTCATCATTTCAGCCGAACGACGTCCACTGCTGGACATAGGCCTCCCCCAATTTGGGGGGTGAGGGGGGGGGGTTGCCATAATCGCCGCTTGGCAGGCGGGTTGGCGATCGCAGTATGGTATGATGGTGTAATGCACAGAGAACGCTGCTGCCCATTCTCCGGTCTCCCTTAGTCGCCTTTTACGACACCTACGGGAACTATGGGGTGGTGCTATTCTTTAAGTCCGGCACCACACAGACAAGTCCAAGCATAGGATCTGGTTCAAAGAAATAGTTTCTTTGCCAAAATATTTCCTATATTTTTCCTCTCTAAACATAGTCTCTACTCATTAAGTTCCCTGAAGTCTTCAATGAAGCCGTCCTTTACCGTGCTAACGTGTGTGAAATCGTATGGAAGTAATTATTATGCTACGCATCAGACGTCGCTGCGAATTAAGGATGTTGTCGAAACGGCTCCACTAATACGCTTATTTTTAATTCCATGTTACATATTGCGTTATATAATTTCTGATCGATGTAAACAATGAAAGGAAATGATAAGGATTACACTTGTCGGTATTTAGTCCGCATAGTTTTGAACTTGGCTCTGTGAAAATCATTGTAAATGAAACTGATTTATTTTCTCCATGTTATCCCAGTTTTGTCAAAGTACACATGATGTCAAACGAGGACACAGTCGGTAATCTGGAAGATTATTAGAGCTTATCTTTTAACTGTTCGGAGATTTATATTTTGACCCCAGATATTTAGCTTATTCTGAGTAAAACCTAGATTAAACTCATGTTCTCAGCCGTCCTTAAAAAAAAAGACTGTTTATAAAATGACGACATTAACCAAACCGCTACGCCTTTTTGTTGCTTCTGTGGCAAGATAAATATTAGCACAAGAACCTTGAAGTGTATATTCACAGCTCGAACTACGTTTACTAATAATGCATTAGATTTTAAAATTGCAACATTGATCCTACCTCCCGCTAGCGCCGTCACGAGCCTTGCAACTGGAGAATGGCTCTGAGATTAACGTTCAAATCACGCTTAGTCATTCGCTATTTCTTAAATATAGCTCAGACCTGTCTTTAATTCCAATATTTAAACGTAATTCTGTAAAAAATACGAGACAGTACTTTGGTTATCAGTAATTTGCACATGTCTAGTTAGCCACGCACGGTTTGGTATAATGTTATATACCCAAGCAATAAAATGAAAGTAGCTACGAACAAGGGTTCACGGTCGATGTAACGATGCATAATTTATCTAGATCTCTGTTGAAGAACAAAAACAGTAACTGTCATGAACAGCGACACACGCAATGCCGCAACGAACAACTGCGCACAAATATCTAACTGGCAGAATAGAACTCGAAAATCCGTATGACGCAATGAAATCTAAAATATGGTTTAGCTAATTGTTTTCTCTTAATTTATAACCGCAAACGCGTCCATCTATGGGCTGGTACTTGCGGGCACATACGTGCGTCGGTTGAACGTGTGGTGGTTTTGCAACGCGCGGCCGGTCGCAGCCCATCGGGCGCGAACTGCACTCGCTTGCAATTGCATAAACGGAATTGCGAAACCCGCGTATCGCGGTCACTGCCGCCGTCGACGCTACCACTTAGTTAAGGGCACCTGGCGCACCCTTCGTGTCTTGACGGACACTTCTTGCTGTTTGAACGCACCACAAGTTTGCAACTGATGACAAAGACGTTAAAAATGTGGAATAGGTGTAATGCCCAGTAATATCATAATACAGACATTGGGGATAAGCGAAGTCCAGGATGTGAGGCCGGCTTTGGGTTTCTCTTCGAGGCTATAGTTGACATCTAGCCATGTAGCATAAGTAGTACTTTGTTTCTTGTACTGACAGAATATTTGTTTATTACAGAGAGTCACAACATGCGGGCCCGCATGCGGGTCAGGCGGTTTCAGCGCTGCCGCTACTGGCGGGCTGGTGCGCCGCCTTGCCTCCAGCCTACAGAGCACAAGCACAGGCTCGCTACCAGATTACGGCACACAGATCGTCGACCCCTACCGCTTACTGGAAGACGACCTCAACGGAATATATGAAGACATAAGATCCGTAAGTACAAAGTAATTTATAGCCATTGTGTGAAACTGAATTACCAAAAAAGTTTATGATTAATGAACTCGCGAATGTAACTTTGTTCTTGCTTGTTTTTATTGCGTTGAAATTGCAGTACCAACACAATTATCATATTTTTTTATAAAGTTAATAGTATTTTTCAAGATTGCGCATACTTTTTTTTTATAATTACCATAATAAAAAAATCATAATACTAGTGAATGAAAGTCTTGAAAATTTTGCATTATTGTTGTAAGAAACGTATTCAAAATATTAATTACTTCTTTAAGAAGATCAGTTTAACAATAAGAATACAGAATTATACACGATGACACATGTGGTGACTGTATTCAGTAGAGTAGCATTTGATTGACTTTGTAATTATTGTAAACAACGAGTAACCGACAAAAGTAGACTGATCAATGTGTCATTCATTGTATCATAGGCCGTGATATAAAAAGGGAACAGTTTACGAGCCCATTGGTCGGCACTGTGTCCATTGATCGGCAATTGTGTCAAAGTCACGACGTGTTAGCACGTTGGTCAGTTCGGGTTGTGCAATTCGCGCATCGGCGGTAATTGAGATCTGTGGTACACAATACTGCTAACCGTAACGTGAATTATGCGCTGAAAAACACATTTGCTAGATTCCAGTGCGCTTAACCTAGTCGTAATGAATGCATTGCGACTTAAACCGGAGATCCCCACTACGAATTGTTTGGCAAATGTAACATCGGCACATCCCACTTCGTCTTTGTGACATTTTTTGATAATAGGGAGGTCAATGCTTGTGATCATAACTAGGATTACAAAAATGAAAAACAAACAAAGACGAAGTGGGATGTGCCGCATCCCACTTCGTCTTTGTTTGTTTCTATTGAAGAATTATTCAACTTAAGATTTTCATTCAATTTGGTCTTTTTCATTTATCAAAATTCCCTATTATCAAAAAATGTCACACACATAAATTATGTTTAAGTGACTTTATATACACTGGAGCATAAAAGTACTAGACTGTAATTGCAGAAACTGACCTTGAAGCAGCTAATAAACACAAAAATTAATGACATCCTCTGCATTGTGCTCGAAGCCGACAACCTCGGCGGTGTTGTATGGTTGCGCATTTGGCTCAACTGAACTTTTGACAACGATATTGCAAAACGTTGCAATGCACTAAAGTCAAAGTGTATTTACGTTGGCGAACTCAATAGCGATTCGATATCCCTCTTTTGCATTGGTGTTGCGAGTAAATCACTCTTCCTGGTTCATTTTGTTTATTCTAAATATTAATTTAAGAAACTTTAGTGCTTACTTATGTAGGTACACAGGTGTTGTAAGTTCGTATTGTTGACAGAATCTTTAAATACAGACAAAAAGTTATTGTTAAGTAAAGGATAAAGAATGTTGATCACTAAGGTTTAGTGACATCGGTCTTACCATATCATCGCTGTTTGTGATGCCAGTGCTCGTTTACCTACTTTCTGTTTGGAAAACTCGTCTAAAACTAGGCCCCTGTGTGAATGCTGTACTGGCAAGCTGTATATTTCTACACGATCATTTCCTTCACGTCTGTGGCCATATAGGCTGGTTTCTAGTTTTAAATCCATCTTGGGTAAGATCTTTCCACTAGGAGTAAAAGCACAGATTAACAATAAGCCTTCTGGTTAGAAATACTAAGAAGATCTTGTTTGTTTGTGTTATGAAAATATTAGACATGCAAAAGTAGGATTTAGATTATCGCAAATATATATTGCACGTTAGTGACCTGTTTGTTAGGAAACTCACCAAACCTGTCCTATAGTCTGACCAAGATTTTGTACGTAACTACGTTTAAAATTAAGTAACAGTCCACCAGACAGAATTTCATTCAGTCAGACTACGAGTTAGCCTAATTCTGCCAAATTCCACTAAAATCGTGTTTATTACAAAAATAAGCTAATATAAACTTGAAATCTTAAGAAAACGAGTATTTCCATTTACCAGAAAATGTTATTGTTCTTCAAGTTGTGTTCCTAGAGTTTAAAATAAAACTATCAACCAAGAGTGTCAAACTTACCACAAAATTGTTTTGGCTTGTCTTGTTTACATTATTTGCAAAATGACTTAGCCCCGAGTATAGTCATTTTCATAATTAATGGGTCTCGCAGTGCTAAGCAATGAGTGGGAAATGGAAAGTGTGGCGTGGAACAGCGCTAAACTTGAACATTGACCTTGTTTCCAGACCCGGTACGCAAAAACAACTAACAAGTATTCTCATTACTTCGTTTCCGTTACTGGCTGTAGTTTTACTCAATTAAAATATAGGAAAATACTAAGCAGGTATTCAAGATTCTCGAGATGTGAAATGTTTTTGGCATTAAGGATTTAATTGATTGTGCTACTTCGGTTTTAGTTCGCAGTTTCCACAAAACAATGGCTCCATCTATAGAAAATGTTAACGGAATTACAGTTATATGTTAAACAAGTTTAATTAGATCGTTTCTGTTACACTCAATGTCTCACAACATCTGGGGTTCCCGATTTGGAAATAATATGTCATTGTTGGTTTTACCGCTAGCAAGGCTGATATTGGAATTATCTTATTTGAGTGAAAATAAACTTAATATGGATATTCTAAACATAACTGCAAGATATTAAGAATAACACCGTAATGTGGTAATACAACATTGACTCGTCATTTATACAATAACGATGTATTGTATCGTTTTCGTCGTTTCAGCCGATAGACGTCCACTGCTGGACATAGGCCTCCCCCAATTTTGGGAGGGTTTGCCATAATCGCCACGCTTGGCAGGCGGGTTGGCGATCGCAGTATGGTATGATGGTGGAATACATACAGAACGCTGCTGCCCATTCTCCGGTACGACCCTTAGTCGCCTTTTACGACACCCACGGGAAGTAAGGGGTGGTGGTATTCTTTAAGTCCGGCACCACACAGACCAACATACAATACATGTAGGTAGGTATTAAAAGTTGTCTAGGTCAGAAATTTTTCAGTGACTGGAAATCTTTCTGTATCTAGAAGTTTATATATGGGAAATCCAGACAGCCTAATAGTGAGAGACGCAGGCGGACGTCACTTTTCTACGTCATATGCTTGCGTTATCACATTAGCGAGGGAGTCGGAAGATTTTCAGTTTTTATTTGAAAAGCTTTTTTCAGTAATAAACGGGTTTTCTTACTAAATTGTAGAATATTATAAAATTCCGTGGCTACCTATGCGATTAATATATGAAAGGGAATGACCTTGACCGGGTCACACTCATCACATACTTATTTTAACTTTTGTGTGTTCGCACATTTTATACAAATTGAGTTGGATCGAAATTTTCGTCATAACGTCATGAAAGGTCAATTCAATTATAATTATCCTGTTAGCATTATTTTCAACTAGCTGACCCGACAGACGTTGTCCTGTTTTTAATTCGAAAGAAGCGTGGCGCCATCTATTATCACAATAACGTTATTGTTGTTTTCCTCGGGAACAGAACCTTTTTTTCGGGATGAAAGGTACCCTGTGTCCGTTTCTGTACACCTGACTAGGTATACGCAAAATTTCAGGATGATCGGTTCAGTGGTTTAGGCGTGAAAGGTAACAAACAAACAAACACTTTCGCATTAATAATATTAGTTAGAATGCAACAAATTACTCTAACATGAATCTACAATCTACAACTATTAACCATGGCAATGGGAAGTTCATTGACAAAATTAAGCCCAAACAGATTACTTCAACTCGCCATGCAGATGTAAATACAAAATTGTAGGTTAGTCGGTCCAGTTACGTTTGCCCCGAACTGCGGAAACTTCAAGTTCAGTTTAGGAGCGTTTGCTCTGGCCTTGAAAGAGTTCGAACAGATTTAAATACACCATGCACACTATTTGAATGTGCCAGGGTTTGTATATCTTTGTTTTGTCATTAACTATTGGTGCTACTACGCACACTCAGCACTCTAGTAGAAGGTGAATCTCACTATGTAGGTGTGTAGCTCGTAGATACGTACCGTCCTAGGATTTCGCAACAGACTGACTGCGTGACGTTTTGAATGTGTTCGGTCAACAACGGATGGTGAAGGATCCATTCATCCAATATTTACTACTACGTTTAGCATATTCAAAACCTTACTCTTAATTACTTAACGCTACATATTTACGATTCATATATTTTAGGGAGATTAATCTTAATTTAACGAGGTTATATTTCACAGAATTTTTAATATCTTTGCCAACGAACCTCGATGTCAGAATAGATATTTGTTGCAAAAGAGTTGAAATCTCTTAGAGGGATATGATTTTGAATAATTTGCGACACACCCTTAAGCCATACCTACATCATATGATTATAATTTAGTGGTATCGTATTGGAAAAGCTTGGTAGGTGTGATTTAATGTTGTCGTCTTAATCAAAATGTACGTATGGTTGGTACATCGGTACTTAACTGTTTACATACTTATTATTATGTATTGTTATGTCCGTGACTGTTTCCAGTATTACCAAAGCGGAGTCTTATGTTATTTATCTAAGGAAGTTTGCAATGGTGGGTGCGCCTACATGAATATTTGGTAAAACTTACAAAACTCTTATGTTAATCCGGTGATTTTACTATATAGATATATATTTATGAATATGTAGGCTTATATCATAGTCTATTATGATAATCACAGTAATTGTCAGTGACCTTACATGGACGATCATTACCTTACAACATTAAAAGCCAACACGTAATGCCAACTCAAAAGTGGTTATAGATTTTATTTGACAATAGACGTTTACTGAAAATATAGGTCATCCGAATTTAAATTGATATGACTTTGCATACAGTCTTCGTCAGCGAAACAATGAAATTGATGTTCAACAATCATAATTGAAAAGCAATGGCAAAAGTCGCATTGTCCGCTGTATAGATAGAGGACACTTGCGTCAAGCTTGCGTCAATATGCAGTCGATGGTGGTTAGCACACCGCTAGCTGAAAACTACCACCGAGTCGTTCAGGTAGTTGCAAATTATCTCTGTTGTAAGTTTGTAACACCGTTTATACTGCCTTTTGCGGTCTCAACAAATACTTGTCAAATAATTAGCACCTAAGTATTTTTTACGCAGTCGCAAGTCATTGTATAAATTAGGAGAAACTTAAGGTTCACGTTGCAGTACTTTGTAGATAATTTAATTAGCCGTAGGTAGATACAGTAATAAGATATATGTCGTACATACTATTCAGACCGTTAAAGAATCTGGCTTCATTGCGACCGATAAAATCAAGAGCGTGAATTCACTACAACTAAGTAACAAAAGTGTTTCTAATTACCAGGTTACGGCAAAGCGATACATAGGTTCTCATTATGTTTTCCAGGAATTAGACGTTTCATTTTTGTAATGTTCACCATTAGGTAATGAACGCAATTAGGATTCATTTGTTTTATTGTTGCATTTGTCATTTAGACAGTAATTAGACGCACATAAAGAACGTAACAGTCAGCCTAGAAAACTTATTAGTTATTTGGAAATGCTACTTACGTGTTTTATAACATTCGCCTTTTTATAATTAACTAGCTGCGCCCCGCGGTTTCACCCGCATAAGTTTCGATCCCGAGGGAATACCGGGATAAAATGTATGCTATGTTCTTTCCCGGGATTCAAACTATCTCTATACCAAATTTCATCTAAATCGGTTCAGCGGTTTAAGCGTGAAGAGGTAACAGACAGACATTTTCGCATTTATAATATCACTATGGATTATTTTGACAGAAGAAGCCTGATTCTCTTTTAAAATTATAAATACGAGGCGTATGATCAACCATTTCGTACGACAAGAATCCTTTCTTAGCATAATCTTGTAAATTCCATCTAATATACGAAATACTATAATTAAGTGGTTCACGATGTAAGTACGTATTTTGAAAGATTACTGACAGAGCGACTGGTTGATAGAATATGACACAAATACTTAATGAATGGCCATTGGAATGTTATATATTTTTCGTAGCAAGTGCTACGAAAGCGTAGCACATGTAATTATGCTTCATTTTATCAGCGAGGACATTGTTGGAATGTATGAATGTACGCTTATTAGCAGGTTTGTGATATTTAATGAATATAGAAAGTGAAAGAAAGAGAAATGTCTCACTTTATCAGATGACTCATTTGTCTACATAGTGAAATTGTCAATAGAACCTACACGGTTTCTTGAAATCTAATATTAGCTTCAAGAAAGTGTACAATTTATGTAAGAAATTATCGTAATCTGTGTGACGGTTTATCAATATCAATGCCTAGTGTTGGTTCAGTCGGTTATCTTGTCTGTCAACTCTAATCAGTTAGTATTAGTTCATATTTTAACCTAGTGATATTTATCAGCGTGCCGATTGTAGATTAAGCTGTTACACAAGACATATTTCTTATTAGTATGCGTTATACTATAGGTACCTATATTGTGGAGCTAACAGCATATGGTCTTGGGCATCATGATGTATAGCACGGCTTACAGTTTTCTTATCTGTGCTCGTAACGTTATCAGTGATGTTGTTATAAACTTGAGTCACATACGTAATTTGAAACATGATTTCATTGAATAATTTAAATGTTTTCTATTGTTCGCCTGTCATAATCCACAACAGCGGTGCTATTCTGTAAAAATCTCACCGTGAAAACTTAGGTGAACTTAGGTGAAGTGTCACATCATCTAAGTTTTCACGGTGAGATTTTTACAGAATCGACCGGCTGGGCAAATAAAGGTAGGGTAACCTTATATTTTAGTCAGGAACTAAACGAAATAATTTTGTTTAGACAATATAATATTGGATCAATCCTGTTATTGAATGGAATTAAAAATTAAACCAAATCCAGTATGCGCTCTCTTCTTTAAAATATTATCTTACTCTTGTGATATTTTTGTTAGATGTGATCCCAACTCGACTGTAGCCCCTCTGCCCGACAGGAGCTGGAGCGTAACACCAACCAACCAGAACTGAACACCATAGCCACATACTACTTCGACGGCCAGGGCAAGGCGCTCAGGCCGATGGTCGCGATACTTATGGCGAGAGCCGTCAACTACCACGTCTATGGAGAAAATAGGTATGTGCTCTTACTTATGAGCTCTTGAAATATACATTTATCTTATTCACAACTATGAGTCAAGGTTTGCAGACGTACTTCTGTAATGTCTTATTTAAGGACAATGATCTTGGATATACATTTGTAGAGCTATATAATAACTGCAAAAATACGGGACAGTCAGATGTCTCAGTAAATAAATGCTTAAACGTATTATCATTTCATCTATTCTGTATCATTGTTAAAATAAATTGTATGCTACTAACTAAAAATAAAAATAAATTCTTTATGAAACAATGTGCTGCATCACGAACACGCATAGTGGTAAGAAAGTAAAGAAAGTTAGAAAAGTCTGGGGTCAACCCGCAATGTTTCTTTGTAATAATAACCACAAGTATTATGAGCGTAAACAATGTTTATCACGTTGTGCTTCAAATATATTGTTTCAGTAATAATTTAGCCACCTATTTTATGTACAAATCTAACCTTGAATGATGATGGACTTCGAAATGTAAGGGTCAAAGTGCAAAAGTCTCCCACAGTGTAATTGACGTTAAAAATGTTGACCACACCCATCGCCTGGGGTTACATACAAGGTCATAGTATTCTGTGTTAATATGAATGAAAGTGGCGAAAAGGCAGTCTATAACAATATTATGACACCAGATTTTGCCAAAATTATTCTCATTACTACTGGTGCACTAGGTGTTTAAAGAAAAGATTTATGTTCAGCAGTGGACATACGTTTACCATCTAAAATAATCTATGAAGTGTGTTCTATATCAGAAATGTTAAACAAGACGAAATGGACCATGGTTGGTAAAGTGGAAGTCCGACCGAGACTGATATCTAAACTTTTATTTCCTAGCCTTTCGCTTAATTCATTGAACTTGTTGCCTAACAGTATCTGTTTGCCAACACTTTGGGATTGCGTTCGGTCATCAGACCGTACGCTCCATAGTTCAATGTCTCGCCGAGGACCTTGAACAAACGATTTTTCAAAGGTCTTTATGTCGTCACATATCGCGAGACCATTTATTGCATTAAATCGAAGGTTGTACTCAACGGTCAGATATAATTATATTGAAGAAGATTAAAACGTAGTAGATTCTCATTAGCATAACAATTAGTCTGATTCTTCATGTAGTATTCTAATCAGTAACATTGTAATTGCATAATAATGGGTACGAACTTTATTGTTCTTGAAAACAAACGTGCTATTATATAATTCATTGTGGTTTATTAATAAGCTTATATTCAAACAATTGGTGCAGAAAATAGTTACTTGTAAATAAAAAATAAAATAAAAATAAAAGTCTCGAATTAAGACCTTTATCTTACGGTTTGTTTAAATCGGGTAAAATATTCAGATTTCCTTTGTCTGTCTTACATGAGTCGTGACGTGAAGACGTGTAGGAATACATTTCTATCTTAAGGAAAATCTGGACTTCTAAAAACGGTCTTATTTTTGCATTCAGTGTAAATAATTACAATAAATGAATAGTAAATGTCCTATTCAGGCATTGAGTTCACGTGCTCCCTGTAGTTTGCCGCGATCCGCCCTTACATGATGAGAATTTGTAAAATATTTACACACGCAACACGAACTACTGGTCGATTAACTTACCTACGAATAATTAGATTAGCTGACCGTGATCTAGCTAAGAGAGGTAATTAATAGTTACAAGATACCTGCACACGAATAAAAAATAGAAGCCAAAATTAATTTTTTTTTTTGCGTTATTGAACACTTAGTGTATACCTACGGTTTACTTTGTGTACTTTGTTTATACAGTAAACATGGATGGGTGGCGGCGTGTTATCTACTACACGTCTTCCGAAACCTTCAGACGAACTATCTCGCACATCGCGTGGTATGCGCAAGCGCAACCGAACCGCTAACCAAGGCTTTTCTAACTTATTGATGCAATAGCTGTCTTTATTATTTTTCTAACCCATTAAAAGTTTAAATATCACGAACTTGATGTACATCATAAGTATTTATAAAATAAAGTTTATAAGTTGTTAGCAAGTAAAATAAGAAAAGAGATAATAGCTAGCAAAAGAATAGAGTTTCTGCATGGTGTGTGCTAGTATAGGTAATAAAGCTTAGAAATGTGGTTCTGAAAAGTCCATAATTTGTATGAATATACAGCTAAAGGATTATATTAAAAAAAGATCAGATTCAGACTGTGATCGTCAGTCATAAGCAGCAGATGATTTTAAGACATGAGTTCAGGATAGACTTGTCATTCTCCTGGTCTTTTTCTAATTCATTTGGGATCGGCGCAACATGTCTTTTCCTTCCATATTTCTCTATAGTACAGACTATATAAATAAAAAACCAATGCAGAGTTCCATAGTTTGAATGAATTTATCCCAAGAACAAACTTAACATTGTAGTTGAAAATTATGTTCTTCCATACATTGCAACTGCAAATTTAATTTGGTCGACTATTACTCGTAAACTTGTAAAGCCTTAGACTTAGCTGTGATAGTTTTCCTTTTAATTTCGTTATGTATACTACTGCCGTGATTTTTTTCACATATCCAAAAGAAACCATTTAGCTGGCAGGGGACACACACTTGACTAATAAAAATTAGCACTTTATAGCTTAATATTTAACAAACGGATCCCCGAATCGAAAAATGGTTTTCACAAACCCGCAATATTTTTAAAAGACCTATCTAACGGTACCCCAGACCATGGGGTAGACGAGAAAAAAAAAACATCCCCACTTTACCTGTAACGGAGAGACCCCAAAAAAGACACACACTTGACTAACAAAAATTAGCACTTTATAGCTTAATATTTAACAAACGGATCCTCGAATCGAAAAATGGTTTTCACAAACCCGCAATATTTTTAAAAGACCTATCTAACGAAAAAAAAACATCCCCACTTTACCTGTAACGGAGAGACCCCAAAAAATATTTTTTTCAAGATTTTATTTTACCACTTTATCGGCGTGATTAATATGCATATCCATGCCAAATTATAGCTTTCTAGTACTAAGGTTGTCTGAGCTAAGCTTCGGACGGACGGACGTACGGATGGACAGACGGACATGGCGAAACTATAAGGGTTCCTTGTTGACCACGTAACCATGCTAAAAATGATTTCTGTTCGTGGGTAAGCGCATCACTAAAGAACGCTATTTTTATATTTTTAAATGTTCGTAATAGTGTAAATATGGACATGGCGAAACTATAAGGGTTCCTTGTTGACCACGTAACCATGCTAAAAATGATTTCTGTTCGTGGGTAAGCGCATCACTAAAGAACGCTATTTTTATATTTTTAAATGTTCCTAATAGTGTAAATAAGGTTTTTAGAGAAAAAATTAGAAAACTGAACGTGCTTTTTCTATGGGAATTGAAATTTGGACAGGGCAACGTCCGTGCTCACCTAGTGTTTTAATAAAATTTACCGAAGGGCTTTTTATTAGCTCTTACGTGGCCATTCTATACTGAAATTGTGCAATACTGAAATGAATTCTCTTACGGAAAATCGTAGATGTAAGATGCAACATATTCTTAGAAACAGACAGTTCTTTACAATAAATAATAAAACACAGAGCAATATTGTATTCAAGTTACATTACAATTGACACTAGTTTCATGTCAGTTAACGTATGTAAGTAAATGTTGTAACAAAATCTCGCTTGAGTAGTTTTAACGTACGTAATTGTCCGGTTTTGGGTGCATTCATGGCTAACGGTGCAACGCTCCTGTTTAATTCGTAACCACGCAGGCAATAGGTATTAGGTACTGAGTAAATATTTTCTTTTCATTGTATTGTCTTTACATGAGTCTAGGATTTTCGCCGGTAGAGCATGATTTGAATTTGTCATTATTTTATTAATTTCGACAAATTAAATAAAGCCATTTATTGACTGTTCATATCGCAGGTTTTAACGACTTGACAAAACATCATGATTTTTTTTATTATTTTTGTTTTTAATATTATTGTATTGACAAACCTGAAAGCCAATTCTCGTAATTAAAAACTTTTAGAATCTAGTAGCAATCTCCGCAGAGCGACAATTAATGTCAAATAATTGACAAAAATGTCGGGAATTTAGAGGTATTTCTGACAAATTGAGACTGACATCAGACTGTAAACGTTATTAAAATTAAGAGAGTTGCCCCTCTGTTGTATAAACCTTCCGGAATACATTTTCTAAATGATGGTGAAAACCACATTATGATCAGTTGTGTAGTTCAGAAGAACAACGCGGTTACACAGACAGATACGGAAAGCGACTTTATATACGTATAGATGCAGTATAATCTATAATATAAAAATGAATCGTTGAATGTGTTGCTAAGCGCAAATCTCGAGAACAGCTGAATCGATTTCGCTAATTCTTTTTTTAGAATATTTCTTGAAGTACGAGGATGGTTCTTACGCAGAGAAAAATTTAATATATCTATGGGAGTAGGGTAGAAGTAGGGTAGGAGTAGGGTAGGAGTAGGGTAGGAGTACGGTAGGAGTAGTGTAGGAGTAGGGTAGGTGTAGTGTAAGAGTAGGTTAGGAGTAGGGTAGGAGTAGGGTAGGAGTAGTGTATGAGTAGGTAGGAGTAGGGTAGGAGTACAGTAGAAGTAGGGTAGGAGTAGGGTAGGGGTGGTGTAGGAGTAGGGTAGGAGTAAGGTAGAGGTAGGGTAGGGGTGGGTAGGGTAAGGGGTAGGACACCACGCAAACGAAGTAGCGCCGGGCAGCTAGAAATAATTTATATGGCAAAACAACGTTTGCCGGGTCAGCTAGTAACATAATATAATTGATAGTTCGTTGCTATATGTGAATGTACTAAATAAACTTTAAATCAAAGACTATATTTCTCTTTACCAATAGGTACAGTCCCAAGTCCGCAACCGCAAGCTTCTGCAACGTATTTGTATTATTCTCGTCAAAGTTATAAATAATGTAACTTATGCCCAATACTCCACGTCACTACTGTTGCGAAGAACGTGAAGCATTACATAGTCTGAAGTATTACATTCACGTAAAACTAGTTGGAAAAACTTAACGATCAGCTTTTTATTAGTAAAACGTGTTTGGTATACATCTGTCCATAGTTCGATGATCCAAGTCAAACAGTTGAAAAAATCTAAAGGCACTGTTTGAGTAAACTTGGTTATGTTACATTGTTTCATAAAAAAAAATTTAAAGCTTCTTCATCTTAAATCCAGAGCTAGATGTGACATGGGATTAGTTATTCGACAGAATTTATCCGACACATCTTGCAGAACATAATGGCCGATGGGGCCGAAAGGTTCTGGAGTGACGACCGCCTGCCGAAAGATGTAGCGTAGGAAGGCCTCCCACAAGGTGGACCGATGACCTTGTGAAGGCTGCAGGAATCCGCTGGATGCGGGAATCACAGACCCGGTCGAAGTGGCGGTGCTTGGGGGAGGGCTATATCCAGTGGACGTCTTTCCCTTTGTCATCGTCATATTATGTAGATATTAAACTTTTTCGTTGCTAAATGGCGACCTTGTTTTCGGATAGCAAATAGTCTTTAAGGTTTCAGCCCAGGGCAGTTTTCTCCCATGACTTTGACTTGACTATTATTTCACAATATAATCTTTGGAAATGTATGTAACATCCAATAATTATGTTAATGTGCTATGTTGTGGCGCAGTGCATTGCAGCCGTCACAGCGGCAAGTGGCGATGATCAGCGAGATGATCCACTCGGCGTCACTCATACACGATGATGTCATTGACCAGAGCGACTTCCGCCGCGGGAAACCCTCCGTCAACGTGCTCTGGAATCACAAGAAGGTAAATATTTTTTAATTTAATCATCGGTATTGCCGACATTGCACTGAGATTGTGCCAGATACGCTAGCTGTGTGTAAAGAGGCTAAATACCTTTTTCTCTATTTCTTAACTTTTAATGCCGTACCTACCAACAAGAAACTTACGTCTTGTTCCCAGGTTTTAGTAATACAATAGAGATGTATTTGATTTAATTCGATTAACAGCTTTATCTCATGTGAATTAAAAATTATTAAAAAGTAATTTCAAGTAAGTACACTTCTTATCTTAAATACGAGTAAATTATACGGATAATTTATGAGCTGAACTGTCACTAATGACACACAATAATTTTTTTCTATTGTTAAGAAACTTAATAAGTCTGCCAAACAAACGAGGCGCGGGGCAGACAATTCGATTATCACCTTTATGTCATAGGAATTCTAAATTACCAAAAAAGAAAAGATTACATACACAAAAAACGCTCATTAAGTAGGTAATCTTAATAGTTTGAGAATATACGGTTGATTTTCCTTTGAATCGTTATTTCTCCGTGACATTAAACTTCAATCCATCTCCTAGTAAACATTGTTCCAACGTGTTGAGGATATTTTACAAAAATCGCTTTAAAGCCACACGACGCGCTTATTATTAAGACAATGAATCTATCGTTATCCGACATTGATCGCTTTATGTAATGTAGTATCCATAAAAGTAAGCTTATAAAAATAGCACGTAGGCCATGTCTTCAGAATGGTTCCTTTAGAATACTAATGAATCTATATTTATGGAAGTGATCGTCTTATGACAGCGGTTCTTGTGGTTATCTTATGTAGATTGACGCAAATTCTCTGCTAACTACGTGTGTGTACATTTAAATTAACTTAATTAGTATACACAAGGGATTGCTTACCACATCAATCATATTTGTGGTTCTGTACTTTGCAAACATGTTTTATTATATTTGCGATGGATTATTCAGATTACCTTTATTTTTAGAATTCACACCAAATGTGCAAGAGAGTTATAACGACCTGACCTAAGCAATTTAACTACTTTGAAAAGAGTTTTGAACAGTCGGAAATATTGAAAAATAATCCAAATTCAGGCAATTGTGCAAAACCATTACTAAAACAGTATTAGTTTTTAAGGAGACATAGTTATTTGAATTTTATCAAGAGTTTAAAATCGAATTCATCAGGAAATCCAAGTGTGATACGAATCAGTGATTTTATTAAGGTGATTATTTTAATGCTTGACAGACCGGTTGCATGCCAATTTGAAGTACCTAACATATAACCTTGTCATTGTATACGATACTGTAAATAGAACAAATAAGTAGTACTAGTTCTGCTCTATGTTAGTAGGTAGCCTATTGTATTGGGATAAACCGAACACTGATTAATATGTGTGCCATGTCTTCTCGACCACGAGCCGAATGGAAAGTGCAAATGGGCTAAGTACATAAATAAGGAGCGGCTGTGTCTTGTCTGTCATTATGTCTGTTGCTAAGGCGGTGCCGAATTTCTGATCGATTACGTGCGTCACTATACAGGGTGTTTGGTGCATCGTTTGCCAAATGGAATTGGCCGAAAGGAGCGGTCATTTGCTATCTCTTAAGGCCCAGTAACTCATTCTTTCTTACACCGGTTTTTTTATTATGACTTTTTAATTTTTTTTATAGAAAAATACAAGAACTCTGCATTTAAGCTTAAATTAAAAAAAAAGTTATGAGTATAGCCTTCAAATTTCATTTTAATTCTTATGTTTACTCTTGTATGGTTTATGAAAATCAAAATTACTTGCTAATAACATATGCTTGTTCTTTTTTAATAACTCACAAAGTTTTTGAAAAAAGGAAAAATACAATTAACACTCAACTTTAAATTACTGTAAAAAAAAAAAAACTAAAAGCGATCGGGATCTTTGAATTCTTTTAAAAAGTTCTCTAGTTTGTCCCCTTTCCGAGGGTGTGCAATATACAAAAAAAAACTTTTAATATCTTCAGTAATTCGCTAAATGTGTAATCGAGACACATCAGGCTGATATTCGATATTACGGTAAGAACACTAGTTTTCACATAAATAACATTCTTATAGTAGGTGGATAGTGTTATCTCACTCTTACGCAGTCTCTTATCTCTTTCTAGGGTTCTAACTTTCCTCGAACTTGAAATAAAAAATAAATTTTTATTTAATAAGTTCCTAATTTTAAATTTTGTTCAAATCCTCCACTGTTGCGTACACACACGCCATCTTCGTCTTATCTCTGGTGTGTAAACGTATTTCTACTTTGAGAGTAACGAAAGTCGCCTCATCCCTAATTTCAACTTCCGTGGCGTAAACAAGTTCTTTGGGCCGTCCCCAGAAGTAAAAATCTAACGGAGTCAGGTCTGGGGAACGTGGAGGCCAAGGAATAGAGCCATCCCTCCCAATCCATGAGTTTGGGAATGCAACATGCAAGTACGTAGTGACGGTTAATCTCCAGTGAGCGGGACAACCGTCTTGATGAAAAACAAAAGACAGGT
Organism: Mesoligia furuncula; assembly: GCA_916614155.1. NCBI lineage: Eukaryota > Metazoa > Arthropoda > Insecta > Lepidoptera > Noctuidae > Mesoligia > Mesoligia furuncula. The sequence continues at coordinate 13,558,462 of OU744798.1, forward strand.
CTTCACTGAATATTGGTAGCTGAGCTAATAATTAGGGTAAGTCTGTTTGTAGAAATTCTTTTTAAAAAGTTCAGATTATCCAGGTCCGAGTGTAATAAAAAACGACAAAACTGGACACGGTTATCATAGTCTTAACAAACAAAATACGCGTAACGCGTTACTTTCTCCCAAAGGGTATTTTTTATTTAATATTTGGAAAAAGTACAATTCGTGCAGGATAAGATGACATCAGGCAGAGTGACGTCAAAGCCGTTACCTAGAACATCGCTGAGGTACGCAGTAGAGCTAAAAAGGGTTTGCATTCCATGTTAGCGCGTACGGTTGTAAGTCACTATCAAAGCAGAAATACGTTTACACAGCACTACAGTCGAGATAAGACGAAGATTTCGCACGTGTGTACGCAATAGTAGACGACAATTTGAACAAAATTTATAATTAGGTACTTATTAAATAAAAGTTTATTTTTATTTCAAGTTCGAGGAAAGTTAGAACCCTAGAAAGAGATAAGAGACTGCGTAAGAGTGAGATAACACTATCCACCTACTTAAACAATGTTATTTATGTGAAAACTAGTGTTCTTACCGTAATATCGAATATCAGCCTGATGTGTCTCGATTACACATTTAGCGAATTACTGAAGTAATTAAGTTTTTTTTTGTATATTGCACACCCTTGGAAAGGGGACAAACTAGAGAACTTTTTAAAAGAATTCGAAGATCCCGATCGCTTTTAGTTTTTTTTTTTACAGTAATTTAAAGTTGAGTGTTAATTGTATTTTTCGTTTTTTGCAAAAACTTTGTGAATTATTAAAAAGGAACTAGATGTTATTAGCAAGTAATTTTGATTTTCATAGAACCATACAAGAGTAAACATAAGAATTAAAATAAAATTTGAAGGCTATACTCCTAACTTTTTTTTAAATTTAAGCTTAAATGCAGAGTTCTTGTATTTTTCTAAATAAAAATTAAAAAGTCATAATAAAAAAACCGGTGTAACAAGGAATGAGTTACTGGGCCTTAAGAGATAGCAAATGACCTCTCCTTTCGACCAATTCCATTTGGCAAACGATGCACCAAACACCCTGTATATCAGTGCTCAAGTGGTTCGCGAAATGGCTACATAGAATATACCAACGGTCATTTTTACTAGCTGTACGTAAAGAATACATTCGAGCGCCTTGATACAATCGTATTGAGTTTTAGTTTGCTTGTCAGCAAAATCTGGGTTACGTTCACGATTCACGCTATTCATTACGCGTTCCATTAAATCATATTCTAAAACCCACTCACGCATATACATATTAGATATAGTCAAGGTCAAAATAACCCAAATTTCAATGAATATGTGTATTCACAATTTTATAGTTTAATATTCTATTGTGTCGCCCATTTTCACTGAAACAATAATAATAGCATAGTTTTAGGACCGACATAGCGGCCAAAAAAAATTAAACGCGTGTTGTCTTTAGCAATATTAGTTTAAGTTATAAGTCGGCACACATTATTTACCCATTTGCTTTGCAAATATTGAACTTCGTAGATACACGTTCGTCATATTCAATTTCGTTTTCAACGAAACTATAGAAAGCTGGTTTTGGAATGACCTGCTTGTAATAATTATTTAATAAATCACGTTTGAAAAATTCATTCCTACGATATTTTATTTATAGATTCGCGACTAAGTTATTTAACAGTTGAGCAAAGAACCCAAGGTGATCTAAGCTTAATTAAATGTACAGAACCGTAGCACAATATTTTACTTTATCCAAGTATGGTTTCTGTTTAGATAAACACTTGTTTTATAATTCAATCAATGAATATACCTACATACTTAAGTAAACCTGTTCTCGTCTTGACCCACTTTGTGTTTTACCAAAGTTAATAAACTTAACAAAGTCCAGGTTGTTGCCCTAAAGATAAAATATTAATATAATCAGTGGGAAGTAGTCCGAGACATCTGCGTCGACGGGACAATCAAAATAATGATTGCTACCACGTGCACGGCTATTCTTTTCTTCCAATTTATGAATGGGTGAGACAAAGCTAGCTATAAGGCTGCATCGACTTAGTCGCGTAGTAGTCGTGTTGTTAGTGGCAAGTGGCTGTATCAGACAAGCCTCACCTACTCGCACTGGGCCAAAAGGCGAGCGACCCTCGGTGAAAGTACCTCGCGGCCTCATCGCACCAATAAAATGTTGATACCGGCTTTTTTTTGATGACTCGGGAGTATTTTACATTTATATGTAATTAGAAATTGTCAGTCAAGCATAATTTATAATTTAACCATTTGTAGCACCTATATGTAACTTTACGGTTGTCAAAAATAAATTCAGTATCATTAACCTACCTTCCCCACAAGACCAACAGTATCATCGAAGATTTTTATCTCTTATTTTTATTCTTCTACTTATTTTTATTTTTTATTTACAACAATGCACACTTGCTTTTTCAATTCTCTTTAGATATTGGCAGAATGGTCGACATCGGCTTTGTTTGCCATAATAAAAAAAACTGGCCAAGTGCGAGTCCAAGTGCGAGTCGGACTCGCACACAAAGGGTTCCGTACCACAATGTAAAAATTCGAAAAATACACGTTTATTGTATGGGAGCCCCCCTTAACTATTTACTTTATTCTGTTTTTACTATTTGTTGTTATAGCGGCAACAGAAATACATCATCTGTGAAAATTTCAACTGCCAATTAATCTGCAATGTGACTTGCTATCACGATTCTTGAGATTCAGCCTGGTGACAGACGGACAGACGGACAGTGGAGAATTAGTAATAGGGTCCCTTTTTTATCTTTTGGGTACGGAACCCTAAAAGTAGAATCTACCTTAGTCATTATTATGTTAACAAACGTTATAAATCACAGTATTTTTTTCTTTACATCTATATATATAAAAGAAAGTCGTGTTAGTTACACTATTTATAACTCAAGAACGGCTGAATCGATTTGGCTGAAAATTGGTGGGGAGGTAGCTTAGAACCAGGAGACGGACATAGGATACTATTTCCCGTTTTTTTAAATACTTTTATTTACTTATAGGAGTAGGGTAGGAGTAGTGTAGGAGTGAGTTATTAGTAGGGTAGGAGTAGGCTAGGAGTAGGGTAGGAGTAGGGTAAGAGTAGGCTAGGAGTAGGGTGGGAGCAGGATGGGAGTAGGGTGGGAGTAGCGTAGGAGTAGTGTAGCAGTAGGGTAGGAGTAGGGTAGGGGTAGGGTAGGGTAAGGGCTAGGACATCACGCGAACGAAGAAGCGCCGGGCAGCTAGAAATAATTTATATGGCAAAACAACGTTTGCCGGGTCAGCTAGTATATTTATAAAGCCTACCTATTTTGGGTCCGTGGCTTAGGCCCCCAGTGGTCGACGCACCTGTGGCCGACGCCCCCGATTCGATTAATTTAATTCAAAGTAATTTTTGATCAAATGTACTGTCAGGCACAAAAATTGTTTTACAAAAATATTAAATGTACTTAATATTGATTGTTGGCGATCTATTCTCTCTGCAATTTGATAGATAACTTTTGTTTAGCGAGGAAAAATACTTTATTAATAGGGTGAAACACTTTTCTCATTTACTGTACTAAGTGAAAAAGCACAAAAAAATAAAGATATTAAATTAATCGCATCGGGGGCGTCGGCCACAGGTGCGTCGACCACTGGGGGCCTAAGCCACGGGCCCCCTATTTTGTCCACGTTATCAGATAATTTCCTCAAATCAATGTTATCGTGTTATGTGTATTCAGAGTATTGAATGACCGTAAACAGAAGCTCGGCGCGTCGAATGACGTTTGGGACACGATTATTGTGTAATATTTCCCTCTTTTCAATGAATATATTTGTTGAAGCTATTATAGCTGTTAGATTGGTCAAGGCAGTTTTCGTAAGTATTGTCACAACAGAACAACCAATATTAGGATAGGTTTTGAACTTCATCCTATGGTTTGAAATCTTTGTATTATAGAAATATATTCCTACATATAGTTCCTTATGGTCGATTGATGTGATTTGAATAGAAATTAGTGTAGAACAAAGCATTTAACTCGATTTAGTTACTGCTACGAATCTCGTGTTAGCTACGGGTGCTGAATGCTTTTATTGCATTGTAAATTACTCGTTATCTGTTAATATCTACTTGTAAGCAGTTTGCGTTTGCCTTCGTCCTTCATGAACAAATGCCTATCCTGCGATTACATCTTCCGGCGGTGTAATCTTTAGTGTGAAACGTTTTATGAATCGACAATGCATTTGATCGTACGTTGTGTTCTTCATCTAATGCCATGATGGCGAGATGTCCCATTAAACACGTTGAATATTGTGCAATTTAGGTCGGCACGACCTTTGCCTTTTATTCACTGATTTTAAAGTCGAATTCATTATTGTGATTTATTATATTTATAACAGAATGATGGAATTAAATATTTAATGTGTATAATTTTAACATCATTGTCAAATATTAGTATTGCATCGATGTTATTAAATTAAATAATGAAATCGCGAAAAAAAAATCAGCTGTGCCCTACATTTATGTTCGTATAACTCGTCAAAATGTAGGGAACAGCTGATTTTTTTTTCGCAATTTCAGTTTTGGTCCCATAGTAAAAGTTGTTCATAATGATGAGTACAATGACCTCTTAAGAGGTTGTTAATGTTTTACCAATAACCCTTTATAGATTTTCATGTTATACTTTCCAAACAGTAGTTATTTTGCTATTTATTTATTTCAAACAATACTTCTAAGACAAGTTTTAAAATAAGTCTCTAGGAAAATAATTTGTGATGATCTTGAGTAGGTACCTATGTACCTTACTAAGTTCATTTAACCCGCTGTCTTGTTAGGTGGGCACTAGCGGATGTTGTCACAGTTCGCTAATACTACTTTGGGTTCTATTAACCTGTATTTGTGTTGTATAATTCAAACACCCAAATGTTGGTGTTAGTACCGTCTGAACGTAGTACTTACCATGTACGTATGTATACATACGTTTTGTGTAAATATGTTATCATGGTAACAGGGCGCGTCTGTTTGTACTTAACTCATTAACGACTATGTTGCTGTGCACGGATGTGGTATATTTACATTACTTTTACGTGGACAAAATCTCTTATAATTCGTTTGGTTGCGGACTCTGTGTGTCAATGGATATAACGATTAAGGGTTTAAGACTATTATCCAATCAAATACCTTTACGACAAAGGTCCTTATTCGGTCAACGACCGCTGCAACCGCGGTGCGTTTCAAATATGTATGTATTCCTGCTCTATAAAAGAATTTTATTGTATAGTGTTGTGCGACAATAGGTAGGAGTCTTCAACAACGTCAGTAGCGAATTTCCGATTCCTATCGTATCTGCGACCATTGTTCAGAATATGTCGCGGACCTTATTGTTCACCTTGTCTGAGCTGTGCTATGGAATGACGAGTTTAAATGCAGAGCGTACGCGCTTGGAATTTATGTAAAAATATTGGACATACCAAAATGTCTGGGTAACACTATGTTAGCCCACTGCTTGTGTGACATTTATAAGATAAAGCTGCGCCCCGCGTAAGTTTTGATCCCGTGGGGATATCGGGATAAAAACTATTCTATGTCCTTCCCTGGGATGCAATCTATCTCTCTGCCAAATTTTATCGAAATCCGTTCAGTGGTTTAGGCGTGAAAAGGTAACATACAGATAGACAGACAGACAGAGTTACTTTCGAATTTATAATATTAGTATGGATGTAACTTTGTAGGTGGGGCTCTCGTTGTAAGATAATAAGATTCGACCGATATGTCGTGCGGCGGCGGTGACACCTGTCTCTCTGTAATGTCACCTGCGCCCAAACTCGTAGTCTGACGCAACCCCGCTTTGTATTGACTATCTGACATTACCTATTTAATATGGCTTGGTTTGGAGTTCGATAATCACATTAATCTTATTTAGTTACTAGCAGGGCCCCGTGGTTTCACCCGCGTAAGTTTGTATCTCGTGGGAATATCGGGATAAAAACTATTCTTTGTCCTTCCCAGGGATACAATCTATCTCTCTGATAAATTTTATCGAAATCCGTTCAGTGGTATAGGCGTGAAAAGGTAACTTACAGACAGATAGACAGACAGAGTTACTTTCGAATTTATATAGTATGGATATCATTTTTCATATTTCAGAGTAGGTCTAGCAAAAGTAGTTTTAATATTCATGAGTAGGTACTACACTTCTAAAGTTTAGAGTTCAAACCAAACCATAAATTTACAAGGCTTTTTTATAATGTAAATTAACTCAAAGCATTTGCTACATATTAGGTTATTAAAAGAATTCAATAAATTCGTCGAGGTCAAAGTGGAATTTCATTCATAAGTGGGTAATTAAATATAATGATTAAGAAATGCTCAAGTAGATGAATATTAAGTAAATCGGCGAGGTCACAGTTTAGAATTGTTAGCTGAGAACTCGAATAAATCTAAATGAGTTGATCGACGAAATGCTGTTGGAAGGACTCGTGTGAACACGGGCTTTGGGGCGCGGGGTCTCTGGTAGCTTTCACCGGGGAGGATGGTGCGGGGTGCGGGGCGCTGGGCTCAAATTCAACTCAGTCATCTATCAACATCAGCTGATGTCAGGTGTTCTAATGCGTGCTAGCGTAACATTCACTTGATTTTCGATACTGGATGAAATCATTTGCTACTATTATAGACAGTCATTCGATCAAACCTTCTGATTTATGGTTTATCTTAGAAAAAATATCATAGTTACATTTTACTCATCTGAAGTACCTAGACTACAGAGAACTAAAATGTATTAATCACAAATTAGGTAAATAATAGCGGAATATAATATAAGTTGGTAATGTGAATCAGAGTATTAAATCCCTATACAATACATGTACAAGCATACATACAGTCTCGCCCTTGTAACATGAGGTATAATCGTAATCCCTTTTACATAATGGAGACTGTCATACTGTGGAAATCTATTTTCTCTAGGGTTTACGAAGGTCAAGCGGCATTCCGTCCGTGTGAAACTAGAAATTCTCCATAGTATACGCAAAATAAACTGATCGTGTGCTTTATTGGCATAGCTAATGGGTACACAATGCAAGTTCCTCTCACAAAGCCGACCCTCTCAATAAGGAAAACGAAACAATAAGGCGGTTCCTTTTCGACAAACAAATAAACAAAAATACTTGACTCAAATGGGTATTATTCAAAATGTGACAAGTATCATTCCAACAAATTTTTCTCAAGATATGACTTGGAGGATAAAGAAATTCCCTATAAGAAGTTGAAGACCTTGTTTCTTGGAACATAAAAACCTTTCACTTAATGTAATACGAAATTACTTTGAACTCTTCAACACGAAGCATTTAACATAATTATTGTATTAATGTGGATATGAAATGTCTCTGATTAAGGTGCGGACAAAAAATAAAATAGGTATTGTGTGGATACTGCTTGCGTATTAATTTCCTCTTTGCTTTCTGCATCAGACAAAACAATGACCCTTATTAATTCTTCCGTCATAGTAGGTATTGTAATGAACATATAAGAAATCTACATAAATTATTATATATAATATAAGGTATAATTAATTTAACTGAAAATCTGTAGAGGGGACATTGAACTAATCTTTATGAACGACTATAGAACCCAAAGTTAAATCGCGAAAATAATAATCAGTTGTTACTACATTTTGTCTAGTTACGCGAACATATTAAAATGTATGGAGCACCTGTTGGACCCATTGTAAAAGTTGTTATGAAGTTATTATTTCAATTAAACCTTGTATAGTTAACTTAAAGGCTGGTAGAGATAACGACGCGCAAACTGTAACCTTGAATTCAGCACATGATTCTGAAGAATCATAGAACATTTTAGTAGATTATTTAAAAATAAAAACGGATATTTCATAGAAAAGTGCAATACCCACGCGGTCAAAATGTATGGAACAGAAGATTTTGTTTTTTAATAACCAACGAAAAATTTCAACACGTCCAGAATCATGTTCTGACTCCCTGCCCCCCTGTATAAAGTGTCCATAATGTTGTAGTTTTGAATCTAATAAAATTCATGAACCGTCTGCTAGGTATGATGGTTAATCTAAGGATGTCAAGTTAACATCATAATTGATTTATGAACATACTAGCTGCACCTCGCGGTTTCACCCGCATAAGTTTCGACCCCGTGGGAATATCAAACTCAAACTCAAAGCATTTATTTCAATTAAACCTTGTACAGGCACTTTTGAATTGTCAAAATTAAATAGTCTGTCAGTTAGTCCGAAAGTTGAAGCTAGTTGCCCATTCCAAAACGTAGATCTCTATGGAGAAGAACGGGCAAGAAACTCCATGGACACTCTTTTAAATCAAGATATTACAAAATACTGGGTATTTTATTCTTGTTGCTTCTACATATCGGGATAAAAAGTAGCCTATATGTTAATCCAGGGTGTCAGCTACCTCCGTACAACATTTTATCAAAATTGGTCCAGCCGTTTGAGCGTGAAGAAGTAACAAACATAAACACACACACACACACACACACACAAACTTTCGCCTTTGTAATATTATTGTGATTAATTAAATGATCTTACCAATCAATACTGAAGGTGGTTATTACTTAATTTAAACATTTAAATGAAGTTGTACTTGCAAATCATTGCATGTCATGAAACATTTACATTGCCATTTCTCATGTTATTAAAATTTTAAAACCAGCTTATTTAAACAGAGTAAAGGTTTTATGCATAACACAGTACAGTCCTATGATTGCCTTTAATGTGTGGAGCGAATAATGGCTTCTGTAACAGTTCAAAGCCTTTAAAAAAAAGCTTCAAAGCTTTTATGTATTTTTGTACCGAATTGTTGGTATTAAAAGATGGAAAATAGGCTAATGGCAAACTTGACAATATAACACTAACACTACGCACTATTTTTCTAAAGAGATAATCTTTTTTTGCGGAAACAGAGGAATCCAAACACGTCTTTGTTCCTTCGAATATTATCTGTTTGTAGTTCCACCGTTTGAATGCCAAAATCAATAGGCACTCCGAGTCCGCAGAATATAGTAATTGTTTAAAACCTGATGTTTCGGGGTCAATTGATTGATTAGCAATTCAATATAAACACATCGTGCGAGAATATTATCATTCATTGGAACTAAAACCTTAAAAATGTTAAACAAAAGATATCAATTGAATTTTCGTAGACAGAAGAATATGTTGTTTCTTCAGTTGTCTCTTTGTCTGTTAAATTGTTAAGGAAGGAAACGTGAGGCGATGCTCCAACATAATGACAGCGCTTACTGAAATGTCACGAATTCCAATTTAACGATAATTAAACCTACAAAGAAATGGAAGGTAAAGTCTTCATGCATAATTTATGCATTTATCTCATCTCCTGCTATTAAGTAAGGTACTAAAGGTCAGTCAACTCAGATCCATAATTATCACAAACTACATCTCAGTTTCTTCGTGTGACAAATCTTCTCCATAACCAAGTGAGTAATAAAACAATGTTTTCATGCAAGTTTTTGTATCCCCAATTTCTCATTGCCTTTGTAAGGTCAGGTCAATTATGTAATTTTTTTTTGTTTTATCTTAACATTTGTGTCAAGAAATTTCCCCATATACAGTGTCGTAAGGTATTGGTTCCAGTTAATATTTCCCAATGAGAAAATGCTCGGAGATGCTGCTGCCCAATACTTTTGATTTATGGTGTATTTGTAGGCATTGATTTGAAATGACAACTTTTCACACATAAATCACGCAGGAATGTAGCAATATGTATAAGAATGTCAGCATCGAACTAAATTATTTTCAATCGCCATACAAATAAATAGAATTAGATTAGATTGAAGTTGAATAAATAAAATCCATATCGCAGACACGCGTTGATGTCTTTCGTAGAGCGCAGCGCACCTGCAATGACAACGCGCACTCACTGCACTATTTACATACGTTACGCGGTCAAACGCAGTCTAGACGCCGTCGTATGAGACTTGTTTTTATATCTACAATTAGATTCAAAAGTCTGTGAACTATTATTACTTTCTACAAATTGATATTATGACCGAATGATCCGTTGAAAGCAAAATCGTCCAACACTTTCCTTAAGTGACCTACCGCGGTGTGTATTAAAGAGTGTAAAGTAAAAACTGGTCTTTGTAACTGTAGTTTGCGGGGAGCCGTAAGTAGGTGCGGGGGGATGTAGGTCGGACGCGCGACCACGCTGCGGCCCGCGAGCTACGGACCCAACCGACTCGTGATTAGACCTTTACATCGATGTTTAGGCAATTCCATTATTTCAAGCCTAAACGAAACGAACAAAATACAACTTTAAAAACAACGTAGTAGATACTAGAGAAAAGATGATGCAATTTTTTATTAGTGAATAGATTTATTTTCAAACAAGTATAGCCCGCTACGAGAGCCAACAGCCTTGATGGTTCTGAGTCAAGGTCACAGCGTTTGTCCCCGTATCTTTGGGCGTAGAGTTTACTTTGGTTTATGGACGTTGTATACGTAGGGAGAATTGTGTAGTACACGTTGTCTAAGTGGAATTACTAAACTAATTAGGGTTGGGTACAACGGAATGCCAGATTTAACCGGTAAATCGTAGGACATTTCTCCATGATTTATAAAGAATCTAATCTTTATTCCATTATAGCTCTGTAATTGAGTGTATGAGGAGATGACGGTGAACGACGCATTCCTTTTGGCAACAGTCAATTGTCACGTCCTTTACGGTGCGGTTGATGACACGCAGATTACACACTTAACCATTATTACAATAACCGGTTTTTGACGGATACACGTGCCCACAATCCGACGTATGTTGAAACGATGGCCCACTCGTCGACCACTAATCGCCACAACCACTAGATGGCCGGTGTCGCAACCGGCGGACCTTCCACTCACTCGATACGAAATACCTCGATCACCTGTAATACGAACGTGTATCGATCACATTGATTGCTAGCGTACTAACTTAGATTTATCTTAATCATAACTCGTTGTATGTTATTATACTGTGGGCTCATAATATAGGAATTTACGTTTACATAGTTACGTCGTCTATGGCTACGATCCAGTTTCATAAAATGTTATACTCAAACCACCAATATACCACCTGGATAGTCGTAGGACTCACTTGCCTAATCTGTCATGGAAAACACGCGTGACTTCTACGTTACTAGTAATGAAACTTATCTGGGACAACAATGTCTTTAGAGACGCATTTATTAATTTCAGCTGAATGGTACAAAACGGACAGAGTCGTGTTACGGAACGTTGCGCGGCGCGGCTGTTTCGGTAGCCGATCTCCAAATGGCTGGTGTTGTGAGAAGGATGAGGGGGGAGTCAAGGCCGGCCGCGTGACATAGATCCCGCCACATTCACCTTCCGTCCGTTGGCCGCCGCCGTCGCCACCACCACCTGTCCACTGTCAAGGCTGCCTTGCGAAATGCAGCCGACTGCATACATCCAGTTATACGAGATCCGCTTTAAGAAATCATGTCGCAATTATCCGACAGGCTCTGATGATGGCCTTCGGCTGTCGCGCAGGACAATTGCTATCCTACGAGTTAAAAATAAATTACTAATATTACCCCATGGCGACAAGTTCCGCGTTTAATAAATATTGATGAAACTAGCTTTTACCTTATCTGCCACGGTATTCCCCGCTGACGATGCGATTCCCTACATGGACCGCCTCATTTACGAGCTATGAAAATGCGGAACCTTTTTCACCACAAGTAAATGGCTTTATTTATTTTTTGCATCCAATAAGGAAAACTTTTGTTGTTGCCGGGGTGACTGACACCGTGTCGCCTTGAAAAGGGATTTAATATTATATTATTAATTTTGCATTCGACCCTGGAATGTTCGGGTTGAAAGCAGTTACTACTGCGGGCACTTTATCGCTCGCATCTCGTACTTTCAGGAACATGAGAACAATATCAAGTGCTTGGTTAGCAATTCAAGATAGGTGCAAACTTGCATTACAATGTATGGGTGTAAATGAATTACAGAATAGAAACTACAACGCATTCGGAATTAAGTTGTCGTGAAATCGTAGAGATTTTTCTGGTAAATTATTCATGTGGCTCACGTTGGGCAGACTTTCAACGGCGTTCTTGTGAAAGCCTTTCACTCTTATCATGGGAGTTGCATATATTTTTGAACATTTAAATCATATATTTGAATACAATGTATACGCCAATAATTTCCTCTGAAAATACGGCGCGCGATGTGTTTATTGAACATGCACCTACCAAGAAATTGTCAAAAGAACTAGTAGCTCCTTTTTGCCCGTACCCTGCATTCTGGGCTGCTAATTTTTTTTAATGTCCAGTCACGTTATTAAGAATTACAGTGAATATTTTCCTGTAAGTAATTAATGAAACATGAAACTGGTTCACGGATGTGAGTGTCATGACACATCGCGAACGTATCGTCAATGCAGTTGTGGCGGTCCGGCTCGCGCACGTAACGGATGCGTTTTTAGCCCGGTTAGCGTACACAGAAAGTATGCTAACGCGTGCACCGATTTGCGCAACCAAGCGCGTACGATACGCGCGGCCACTCCCGTATGTAGTCCCGTTGCTTATGTTACTGATCTACACTTTACATCATTTATTATAAAATCATATAGCGTATAAACTAGTCTTATTTAAGCAATCTAATATGCAAATTCTAATTTTATAATGTGGTCCACTGAGAAGCTTATTTGCCTTCACCTTCAAACGCCCGAATAAATGCAACGATACTGCAACAAACTAGTAAATTAGACAGAAAAAAATGAATCCAGTCATATGACTAACTAGATCATAATAGTTTCGAAACTTTTAATTGAGCCTCTGCGACTTAGTGTAGGTATGTAATTTATTTATTCATTAACAACCAACTTACAATCACAAAATTGGGTTAAATTACATAAAACTAGAAGAAATCAATATTTTAATTTTAATTTATTCTGTTATTGAGGATCAAAAATTTACAGTTTAGACATACAAATTTATAAAATGCGGTTCATGATAACTTTGGAAGAAAAAGGCGTGTTGCGCCGATCCCCAAATAAATTGGGATAAGGGAAGGAGAATGATGTTGGGCATGATAACTATGAGCGTAATACCGACCAGCACAATCAAGATTACGTTTCTAGTGATAATTACGGTGATTTAATTTTGAAAATGCCTGAGCGGGCCGTCCCTTTTCCGCCCAACAAACTTATCTCCGTGTCATACCTTAACGTTACGTAAAATTACTTCCAACATTCCATGGTGCATGGGTGTGCACGTAATATGTGAAAATTCCGGCTAATATTTTAATAGTTTCCAATACAATGTTTCGACATTTATCAAAGGGATTACAAAAATATTTGTAAGCTCTAAACCCTCATTAAAAAATATATTTTATTAATGATAATATTGAAAAAAACAAGTTTAATTCGTAATTGAAGAGTTACGTGGGGTTACGTTATGGCCAGCCCACCCATGTACGATCACAGCGATCAGTCTTTCGATCTTAAAAACGCTGCTAAAAATGTTCAGACGAATTTTATATAAAAGTCTCACATTAATTCAGTGACGTGCTTATGTCAGTTCAAATAGTGATGAATGAAATAGTGTGGTGATGGTGATAGATATTTAATTAACTAACATTTGATTGTGATATTTGTGCGTCATCGACTTCAAACCGGACCCGTCGCCGGATGCCTTCATTCATACCACCTTATGGAAAACGTATCGCGTCATCGTCCGACCACTTTCACATTTTTTGATTTCCTCCACTTAGATGGCAATGAGCTCTTCTGCGACGAATATTATTGGGTGGTCAAGGACATTCGCCAATTATAATAAGGTATGCCAACATAGGCTTCCCAAAGCAAGTTTAGATTTTATAAACAAAACATTTTTTAGGTACAGTTAGCAGATGTTGTGATGTAGTTTACAGTTACCATTTTCAATTTATTTTTTGGAATCAAGGTACAAGATTTCTAGCATTTTAAGTTCTATTAGAATCACTTTGTTAGTTTTTCATAACGTATCTATCAAACATTGAATATAATAGACGTATTTTATCCAAATAAAAATTTGTAATCAATTAAGCCCATTTTTAATTAATGATGATAAAATGTTAGCGTCTGTCGTCGGTTTCACAAGCTTTATGATCGTATATTACGTTTTAATTACCAATCATTAGAAAATAAATTCTCATGAGCCAAATCGAAGTCTGAGCTTGCTATTGATCAACGTAATTACACTGTTCAGCCGTAATGAGCCACTTTACTGTAATTTTTGGATTAAAGTGAAAAGTAGTCAATGTAGAATATGTAATAGGTACCCATCTAAAGTGATGTTTTAGTTACAAGTTCTAAGCCATTGAAAATCTTTCTTTTGTTTTTCTATATTTTTGTACATACGTGTACATCGAATGAACGTAGTAAATATTATCGAATCGTCTCATACAACGGATAAGTCCGGCGTATTAAGTCTGGCCACTGGATGTAGGCTAACAAGTGTCCAGTGGCTTAATGAGAGGCGGTTTGTGGTCGGTCCCCGTCGGCCGCGAGGTCCCGCGCGCCCACACTCGGAAGCAGCGCGCGCGCCGCCGCCGGCGAAACGTCCGCGCTGCCATTAGTATGCGACCGAACACCGCATCACAACTTTCTCGACATTCTTGCCAACAACTGGAGAAATGAGCGCCATCGATACATTTATTACAATCTATGTTATTTACAGCAGCTGTGCTTGGATGGGCTTGAGGCCAATAATGCTGTTTTGCAGCTCTTATATGTTGTTTTCAGTGGCATTCGTCACCACGAAAAACGTAATAGTTCATAAGAGTGTTTATTCGGCATTCGTCATCTGCTCAGATTACTTAATCGGTTTACCAAGTTTCCAGGAGTGGGACATTCCAACATGTAAATGACTACTATTACTATTAATTAGTGACTAGACCTAGATGTTTTAATATGTGAATCACACTTTGTATTTATTCAAACTCTTATCACAAGAGGATATAAGCAGGAATTGAGGAAAACCTAAACAGGTGGATTTGAAATGTGGGTACAATTTACTCGTACAAGTAGGATAAAAGGTATAAGTATTGTTGTTAGGTGCTAAGTTTTACAGTTTATTGTAACTCTAAATGATGTATTGGTTTCAATCAAAAGTATGATTGATTATTCACTCAATTATTTGACATAAAACTCATAACTCATTTTCTCCAAAAGTTTTCCGAAGCAAAATGTTTTCTCTGCGTGTGTTGCAGTAATATTATAATTATTAATACATGCTGTATGCGATAATGTCACTCACTTTCCCCTGCACACGTACGTTTCAAACTACTCACGCGACGTGTGTAGATATAGTTTAAATTATTATTAATTAAGCGTTCGTATAGCAGTAATGTATTGTGGCGCAACTTGAGGCCTATACTGGATAGAACTGCGATAGGTTGAGTAGATTGATCACTCATTTTCTGTCAATGTTAGAAGGAATATTGCAAGCCATTTTGATGCGAGATTACAGGAGAGGTTTTTCTAAACGAGTCTGATAATAATGTGTCTTTACAAGAGTGATGTGGATGTTTGATATAGTTACCTTGATATAATCTCATTAATCAGCGCCACATTGTTTACTTAATTACTTTAAGAGAATCCTTGACCTGAGTTTATTTCGGTGATTCTTTTGTAGTCTAGAGAAGTCGGACAACGCCAGCTCCATCTAATATTTTAGATGGAAGTTAAAGTATATTTACATACTTATCTATTTTATTTTGTTTTTTCTTGTAACTGTGTATTTTTATATGTACTTATAAAAATTAACATCTGAATTAAATTGTTTCCAGGTGGCGATGGCCGGCGACTTCATCCTCGCCGTGGCGTCGATGATGATAGCTCGCTTGCGCAGCGATGACGTCACACTCGTGCTCAGCCAGGTAACTACTTCATTATCGCACATTAGCTACTATACAAATTCGCGAGGCTCCTAGCTAAATGAGGTTTGGCAACGGTAGCCCATCGTCTTGGTGGGTCACTGTTTTATAGAGTACATTATAGGCTAGGTCGTCCTGCCAAATATCTTGAACAGGCATCACAGTAAATGCAATCAGAAATTTCGAAAATGTCGGACAACTAATCATTCTTTGAAATATCTGTGCAGAACCTTTGTTTTTTTTTTGCTCTTGGAAAATCATCAAATGACCCCTCCCGCTATGGGTGGAGCGGAAGGGAGTGTCAGACTCTTTCTGACTAAAACCTACCCGTGTTCCTTCCTTAGCCCTTTATGTTCCGGGCCACATTACATAGAGCAGAGCCGGGTCAGCGGGATTGTCCGATAACCCTTTCGGACAATCCCGCTGACCCGGCTCTTTCGATTGCTTGTATGAGCATTTTTAATACTATTTTATATTCAGAATAAATGTTTTCATTAATATACCATCAATCCATCATATTTAAGTGTAATTAGGGCTCAGTTTTCACTTATATTGAATACCATAATTTGAATAGGGTTGTAAATATTCCATGTCGATAGTGTGTCAATAATTTTCTTCAGACAATTAATAATTTTAAAACGTCTTAGAAATTTACTGTCGCCAGAAATTTCTGCAATTTGATTAGCTAAAACAAATTAGCAAATGTGAGTTTCTAATTTCAAAAGATAAATATTTTAGGTATGTAATGTGTACTTGTTTCCGAAGTTAAAAAGCAGACCCAATTAATTGACCAAATTAATTTATTAATGGAGTGGAAATGCATAGTATTGGCTCAATTTCGTCGCTTTAGAGATAAATATTAAAATTTGACGAATGCTGCTTATACTACTTGCCTCATTGCTTTATAAATGAGTTGTTCGTAAACGGATCCTGTATGCGCTGCCATGTACGATACATGACTCGTACAGATCCAGTGACCCACACTGTTACTCAAAATTCTGAGTAAAGTCCGTTTTCCTAATACACGAATATTGCGTATTGCGGATGCACCGCTCATCGACGACCAATCGACCAATACATAAAATACATAATACATACATAAATCTGTACAATATGTAATCTGTGCCTTAACATTATGTTACTGGACATAATGCAGCTATTACGCAAGTCATAACGGTCTAATTAATATTCAAGGGGCGGTGCACTAGTGTTGAAGGAATCTCAGATGGTACCCATTATTTTATTGTAAAGGTTTTGTACCCTGCATTTACTTAGTTACTGCTGATGTTTATATAAGGAAGCTTTACAAAATAGAATATTTCAATAAGATTTCAATGATGCCTTTGAAGGCCCTTTCCAAAGCCTGTTGATACTGAAGGCTCAAAAAACTCTATTCCAAGTTTGAGATATTATTCTATATAGGCATCATACCGTAGGTACATCTAAACAGGATCAGTTCATTTATGCCATTCTTTGGTTAACCTATTTTTAGATTGTTAAATTAGTTACACACACAACCTCAAAAATTCTAACAAAGACATTTAGTGATGCGAATTGAGACGCAAAAATAAAATTTCGTAATATTTTATGTCGCACCATACAATAAACGCCGATGCGCTTGATGTGATAAAACATTTACTTACATCTAACATTAGTAGGTATTGCGTTTCATAACAATATTGAGGTACTCCCATTCAAAGTCTCAAGTAGTAGCACAACCATTACTTTAATACAACCTTTTGAGTGTTCGTGCGCACACGCATGCTCAATTGGGGTCGAATGTTCGGTTAGAATATTCATTAAAACGATTCATCCTGTCGGCCTTCTTCAGTACGATGGTAATAACGCTGTGCCATATGTTTCAATGAATTTTATTGTTCCAATAAGTAACTTTACTAACACCGATTATTTGTTTTGCAACATATTTTTGCTCTATTATAATAAGGGGAATTTTTAACTGCACCTTTATTTAGAAATTTAAGCAAACAAAATTTCTCCACTAATAACCTACTGCATATCAAATAAATGACTGAATTACAAATTAACTACACTACACACTAAAAGAACATAATATACAAAAGTAACACATTTGTAATGGCAACTTAGGATGCAAGAGCGAGCGAAGCGAGCTCGGGACTTGGGGCACCCCGACTCGGACAGGTTAGGTTCGAAGGGGATGACGGGGGCTCGAGTGAGCGAGCAAAGCGAGCGAACGAGCCCCCGTCATCCCCGTCGTGTTAGGTTCCTCTAAACCCTGTAGACAGAAGTAGCCCCGCGAAGCGGGGCTCCGTCGACTACGCCTAACCACATATTTTTGTAGATAAAAAAAAAACGATTTTTTTTCTCGGCCACTATGATTTACTTTTAGTTAACAGATAGTCATTCAGTAAAACAGTTAAGCTTTAAAGATCTAACAGTATAGTATAATTGATTTATTTGATGAGCAAATTTAATGTATTCATTATATTTGGTGGTAATTTCGAATATTTTGATTGAAAAAAGGGGATTTACATTTAAAATATTAAATACCACCCTTATAATAATACTTTTATACGGGCTAAGGAAAGGCTAAAGTTATGGCGCGATAGTGCTCCCCTAACGAACCCATTTGTTTCGCCTAAAAATTTGGCACCGGGAGGGTAATTGCGTAACACACTATCAGTAGCAATGGGTTTCATTTTGACAGTTTAACAACATTCATTGCGCTGTTTACGTTGTTGAGCAGACACATTATTTGAACATATGGAGCAATGGATTAGCAATATGCTTGAAAATGATTCAAATTGTGAGTAATAGTGTGTTACGCAATTAGGGTGCTGGACATAAGTTGCCTTGGCTTTGTTGTCTTTAAATAGACTTCGGACGCAGGTAGGCCGAAGTAAAGAAAACCTGCTCATGTAGAGATTCACAGATAACTCCACTCTGGAGTGTAAATGTGGTGCTGTCCCACAAACAATGGGAACTTAATATCGAGTCCAGCATGTCCTGTTGTCTGCACGGTACAGGAGTTGTTGGACGCTACTGAAGATGCCAAGCTCGTAGCAAAATTCTGGGCTGACTGTATAAAGATTGCCATCGACACGCTAAAGCCAGTAGCAGGGGATACACATGCCAGTAGCTTGTACACTAGCATACCAGCTCCTTGCACGTGCCAGCTGCTGTCATGTGAATACGCTTACTGGCATGCCTGTAATTGGCATACAAGTATCTAGCACAGCATTTGATTTACTAGCAGGCCCGTTGAGGGAGGGGACGCGGGGAGTTGCCAAAGCATACTTTTGTGCGACGCGATGGTAATACTGGCATACAAGGGCACAACTTGCATGCCCGTATTACTTGCAAATGTATCCGCAGTGTGCCAGTTACTCGTACATGCCAGTAACTTTCATGCCAGCTACTTTCCCGATTTACTGGCATGTGTATCCCCCCGGCTTAGGCTGCGTTTCCACCAGAGATTAGCGAGGATGCGTAGCGAGGAATGTGTGTAAAACTAACCAATAACAACGCTAACTTAGTTCAAGCTATGAAAATAAAGCGATGTCATTGGTTTGTTTCACACACATCCCTCGCTACGCATCCTCGCACATCTCTGGTGGAAACGCAGCCTTAAGAAGAATAAAAATACTTTTTATGATCATGATCGAAAAGTATTGAACGAAATCTCATTGTGAAGTTTCATAATGTTGTCTATACATTATAGCTTTTGTGTGTTTCAATAATTAAAAAAGTGAAATGCAAGAGTAATTAATCAACAGACGTCACCTTATTTAAAAAAAAATCAGTTGACTTTTTATCTCTGTTTGACTATTAGCATTTTTGGAAATTTTAAAATTAGTGTTTCGAAATATTTAGATATATTTGCAGTGATTACCTTTGTATTTGAATTTGGGTTCTCGAATAATGATAGCATTTGAATAATGACAGTATTCAAGTACTAATGAGTGCTATTATCGTTTGAATAATCATGAATGTCGAAATCTTGTAAAAATTGTAGAAAAAAGTTGAGGTATGCAATGAAGTTAGCAATTAAGTATGTTCTGAATGCCAGCTGCTTGCGTGAAATAAAGTATAAATAATTGTTCCCAATTAGATCACCTTTCCCCAAGATTTTATTTGTAAACAAGCTGTGCCCGCGACTTCGTTCGCGTGAATTTTGGGAAACCAATTGGATTTCATAGGTTTTAACTTTTTTGCGCGGAATCCTAATTATGTTTTTAAAATAAACATACAACCTCAGATATCCGTCATTGAAAGTCCCGTTAAAATCGGTCTAGCCTTTTCGGAGATTAGCCGGAACAAACAGACAGACATAAAAACAAAAAGAAAATTGATTTTTTGATAAATTATGTATACTTTCATAAGCATTTAGTAAAAAGCTGTTATTTTGACATTACAAACATACATTTCAATTTTATTTATTTGTATAGATAGAAGATAATAAAGATTATGATTTTTATTTCATTTGCCTGAAAAAATCTAGTCATCGTCTATGATGTACGCACGACCTAAGAAACACGACGACCTAGGTTCTTGCAATTATCCTAATACGTGGCCAAGGCAATACTTCAATAGTGATGATGATGACTGTTTTTATTGTTTCACAGTAATTAATTATTATCAAACAGTTTAATTTTATCATATCATCTGCAAAAAGTAGCCCAACATAATTACACATTCTTGTGTATGACGGATCTGTTAAGGCTGCGCCGACCGCCAAGTGGCGCCCTCATCGTTTGTTTGGTTATTTCTTTTATTTTACAATGAAAATGCCACGCCACCTGGCGGTCGGCGCCAAGCCTTAAACCTTAGTCTGCCGGAACGTAGATCTACGCGAGACACAATGGCTTTTTAATTGTGTCTGTAATTACGGCACACAAGCGGTTAATTAACATTGTCTGCCCTTACTCCGGCTTGCGGGTAAAGTCCCTTAAGAATGAATGAATGTAATGTAATGTAATCCTTGAATGCCCTTCAATATTGCTTATTTTTTAATGAATTTTATTGCATTATTCAATTTGTAACACTTATTGTACAAATGTCGCGCGGCGCATCCGTAACATGCAACAACTAATCGGTAGCGAACGACCTTGCCCGTCACAATCCATGCTGTTTAGGTAACGATTTATGCTAGACCAAGCTGTAGGTAAACAAGTAGCCGAATTCTGGGCCGAGTCCATTTAGATTGCTATCGACACGCTCAGAAGAAGAAGAAGCTGTAGGAGCAATGATTTAATTCCGAAACATACAAATTTAGCTTAGCTTAAAATGTACGTTGCCTTGTATTGTATAACGGGCTGGTAGGTACGTGAAAGTAAAATGTACGTTACATTGACTCCGGCCATTATAGTTCAGTATACAATGGTGCCGATTCCCTTGTTCACAAACTAAACTAAATTTAGTTCAGTGAATCTTTTTCTTTCTATTTCATTAAGAAAAGTACAGAAGATACATATTAGTTTAGTCCTGTCAAATTAAGATACTCCATAGACAAGTTTAGACGAGATTAAAAGATTGGCTACTAAAAATACGTCAATTTACGTCTGGCGCTGACTAATTTGACAGGACTATACTAATTTTTATCTTCTGTCCCTTTTCATAATGAAATAGAAAGAAAAAGATGCACTAAACTTAAATTTAGTTTAGTTTGTGAACAACAGAATCGGCGCCAATAGGTATCCGATAAGATTCTCCAGACTAATAGAATTATATTATGGCTTACCAGAATTATAATCAATAGAATCAGCAATACAACTGCTTATGTTAGAATTGGCTCCAAATGTCATCCTAACTAATATTATAAATGCGAAAGTAAGTTTGTTTGTTACCTTTCACGCCTAAACCACTGAACCGATCATCCTGAAATTTAGCATATACGTTGTCAGGTGTACAGAAATGGACATAGGGTACCTTTCATCCCGTAAAAAAAGTGGCGCCACGTGTCTTTCGAATCATGATTGATTCAATAGGGTAATATGAACTTAGCGTGGTATTGATGATTTTTGATTATATTTCTATAATTAAATGTTAGTTTCGGCTGCGAAACATATTTAGATCAACAACCTGATGCTGGCCTACAAATTTCAAAAAAAACGCAAGAAAATTTGAATTTCGCGGGCTACCCTAACGCTTTCGCCTTAAGGTGAATGGGTAGTGGTAGACCGCGAAATTCAAATTTTCTTACGTTTATGGCAATTTGCAGGTCAATGTCAAGTTGTATCTTGATCAAAATATGATTCGCGACAATAACAGGAACATATTTAGTGAATTATAATCATTAGAATCATTAATACATCTTTCTAAGTTAGATTTGTACCATAAGAACCAATCTCTTTTGGAAAAGTGCTTATGGTAGAAATCTTACCTAGAAAGATGAAAATTGCAAAAAACGTAAGAAAGTTTCAATTTCGCGGTCTACCACTACCTATTTACCTTAAATATTATGAACAGTTCTAACAATGATGTGTTGTTTATTTCCAGGTGGTGACAGACCTCGTACAGGGCGAGTTCATGCAGCTGGGCAGCAAGGAGACTGAGAATGAACGGTTCGCGCATTACCTCACCAAAACGTACAGGAAGACGGCTTCGCTCATCGCCAACTCAGTTAAAGCGGTAATATTCTCATTAGTCTTGTGTAATGTTATTCTAATTACGGAATTATACTTATTATAACTTATAAGGAAGCACGCCTCGTTTGCAAATGTGAAGAATATTAGTTGAATGGAGACTTTAGAAATTATTGCACCCGTCACTTGTTGTTTTGTTTCCCTATTAGCTTTATTAGCTGTATAGGTACTACAGCTAATAAAGCTAATAGGGTACTACAGCTAATAAAGCTAGTTTGAGAAAATGCAATAACGTACAATAAAAAAAAATGGAATATACAGTTGTTATCCCACATCGTTAATAACATCTACAATAATTAATATTTAACCAAATAATTAGTCTAATATTTATAAGCTAAAGTAACTATTCTTTGATTTCGATAATTTATGGTTTGCGCAAAATCGCACAGAATCAAATATGGTGTATCAAAATAATAAGCCAAATAATCTTCACTATAAAGTTATGCAATATTTCGTAAGTAATTGTATAATTACAATGACTACTTTACCGAGTGTATCTAACAGTAGATTTAAGGGGGATGCGCTAGATTGCCCGCGAAATTCAAATTTTCTTACTTTTTTTTTGTAAAATCATCAATACAACCCTCTGAAGTTCATATAATCCTATTGATTGATATTTCATGAAATATCTAAATATATAAAACTCAAAGGTGACTGACTGACATAGTGATCTAACAACGCACAGCCCAAACCACTGGAGGGATCGGGCTGAAATTTGGCATGCAGGTAGATGTTATGACGTAGGCATCCGCTAAGAAAGGATTTTGATAAATTCTACCCCCAAGGGGATAAAATAGGGGATGAAAGTTTGTATGAAACTTTGTCAATTTTAAACCGATCGGGCTGAAACTTCGCATGCATATAGCTACTATGACGTAGGCATCCCCTAAGAAAGGATTTTGATAAATTCAACCCCCATAGGGAAAAAATAAGGGATGATGGAGGATGTAAATGTATTAGTTTTTTTTAATAATACTTAACGCGAGCGAAGCCGCGGGCAAAAGCTAGTCAATCAATAAGCGTAACAAATATGACTTTACAGAATTATATCACAATCTTTACAGAGTTATATTACGCTCGCGAATCATATTTTAATCAACATTCAACATGACACTGACCTGCAAATTACAAAAAACATAAGAAAATTTGAATTTCGCGGGCTACCCTAGCGCTTCCCCCTTAAGTAGCTCTCATTCTATAAAGAATATACAAAACTTTGCAAGAGGTATTCGAAGATTTTGAATTGAGCGTCCGTTAGACCTCAACCTGACATGGAAATATGCTTATATTTAATAAGAAAAAAAAAAAAAAATGCTGATGCTAAATGTGACTGTCCACGCAAAGGTGCCAGTTACCGCTTTCAGTGCATTCAAAACACAGATTCAAAGGGTTATCCAACAAGCCGAAAAAAAATCCATAAATAACATACAGAAAGTTTATAGGACTTTCTGTTTTTCTTTTTTTTTATATATTAAATGTGTGTGTAGTTCTATTTAGTTTGTGCTCTTCCTGTGCGAGTCCCAATAAATACTTTTTCTTTCTTTCTAATTACCATATGTTCATATCTCTCAGTTGCCGCAAATGCCGCAGCACTCAATCCGTGACTTACCACTTCAACTGCATTGATGAATTCTGCCTCTATGCAGGGAAACGCCTTCGGCTAAGTAGATGCATATGTACTGGTCCCTAGTATTAAAACTATCCCAATTTCTAGGTGGCCCTACTAAGCGGCGCTGACGAGAGTACGTGCGAGCTAGCGTTCCAATATGGCCGGAACCTCGGTCTGTCCTTCCAGCTGGTGGACGATCTGCTGGACTTCGTGTCTTCAGCGCAGGCTATGGGCAAACCCACCGCCGCTGACCTCAAACTTGGACTGGCGACCGCACCCGTGCTGTTTGCCTGTGAAAAGGTATTTTGATTTTTTTATTTTGTTTCTGAATCTATATTTTTGAAGTTAGGAGGGGGGGGGGGGGGCTTACTGGACCTAAACACAAAAAAACACAAGTTTTAGAAACAATAAAAGTATATGATCGACTACAGTAAACAAAATCAGAACATATATGAACATATATTTTCTTCAGGATATATGCTAGGTAGATAGTGTGTTGAAAACATAATACAACTAATTTGATACGATGGAAAAAAATCATGAAGATACCTCTAAAAACTTTCTTTTTACAATAAAAACTATACTAATATACATACAATCATTCTGATTTTTTGTCTGATTATTCTACAAGCAACATACTAAAATACTAGTGTTTTATTTTTTTAGTCTAAACAATAATTTTTTTGTAATTAAATAATTGCTTCATATTTTGCAATAAATTACCAACCTTGTGTCATCGCGCTTCTCTTTCTTTTCTATGCAGTCAGTCAGTGACCGCGCTTTAGGTCATGTCATCATCATCATTTCAGCCGAAAGACGTCCACTGTTGGACATAGGCCTCCCCCAATTTGGGGGGGGGGGGGGAAGGGTTTGACACAGACAATACAGACTTAGGTCATGTAAGCCCCTTAAATTAAATTATTGCAATAGTTTTTTTAAAGGTTTGCCTCACGTGGTTTCCTAATAAAGAAATTTTTAAAAATGTTCACGAATTTAACGACGCTAGCAATAGCCTGTTGAAGTTTTTCGTACTTAAACAATTGTCTCTGTAACTCAAGTGCGCAAAAAGCCAGAACCAGAACAACTACGTATGGGCCATACAAATATTCGTTCTGTATTCGATCAAAAATAGCGACAAAAATACTCGAAAATTAATAAGAACTGATAATAATAATGATGAATAATATAATCGACCAGTTTCGCATCAGTTGAATATAGATAAGACAACGTCGTCAGTTATTAAATATCAGAAGAATGCAATGACTTGTTCCACAGTTGCGATCTTGAAGTTTTCGGTGGTAAATTGTGTATATTTAAGAAAAGTATTTTTAATAATATGTAAATAAAAAATACAGCATTTTTAAGCTAACGTAGTATTCAAATTCTTTTTTGTTTTAATTTGTTTTAGTGTTTAATTTTCTATTTATTGAATGGTGTACTAGTACGCTAATTGATAGTGCCGTGCTATCCTATAATTTAAATACACGCGATATCAATATTATGTCAACGACTCTGGATTAATGCTGTGTATGTCATTGTGTTTAGTTGGTAAGCTTTATTAAATAAATAAATATAAGGCTAAATCTAACTTTTTAAATAATTTGATTGTGCGAGTACTTTACCTAGTTACCTAATGATCTTAGATCGACATAATAAATATTTCGAATTTCTCAGTGCGAGATGTGAGCGTGTTTAAGTTCGACTTAATAATGTGAAACCGGTTGCCCTACCCCAACTCACGAGTCACGACCATAGCGGGTATTTAAAGACACACACTTGCGCAAAAATATACGTTTTCGCAATACACACGTTGGGTCACAGCCGAACCATTTGCACCATATTGCAAAAATATACACGTTTAAACCACTACGACAGCCGGTTGTGAGTTGTGACGATACGACGCGAAATGGAGATGAAATTCTTTAGCACGCCGTAAAAAAATAATAAAAATGAAAGTTATGAAAGTGTTTTGATGCTTTATTTTTATATTCTCGCTCTAGCATCGTCATGCATCGGTTACGCACCTATTCTAAGAAACGATTTTGGTAAAAAGGACATTAGGTACTTTGGTGCCGTACATTGTTATCGTGAAACCAAACAGCCTCGTGAATTTATTTTATGTGAAATTATAATGGTTATGACTACATTCGACTGAAAGTTTCAGTGATAAAATAATTTATTTAATTTCACGACCGGGCAAAGGCCTTACCTTTTTCCTTCCAAACCTCTTAGTTATCCAAAATAATGTCTGATTTAAAGCCTTATGAAACCTCTTAGTTATCCAAAATAATTTCTGATTTAAAGCCCTATGAAACCTCTTGGTTATCCAAAATAATGTCTGATTTAAAGCCTTAACCTCATAGTTATCCAAAATAATTTCTGATTTAAAGCCTTATGAAACCTCTTAGTTATCCAAAATAATTTCTGATTTAAAGCCCTATGAAACCTCTTGGTTATCCAAAATAATGTCTGATTTAAAGCCTTAAGAAACCTCTTAGTTATTCAAAATAATTTCTGATTTAAAGCCTTTTGACCAAAATTATTTCGGATTTAAGCCTTATGAAACAGAGCAAGTTGTTAAACAAAATGTCATCCGTCACCAGTATCAACTGTCAAGCCACTGCATGGAATTATTAAGTAGGTGCTATCGTAGGTACTTTATTGAAGTTTGAATAAAATACTACAGTACTTAATAATTCCCATCCACTAGCTTGACAGTTAATCCGGGCTAGTGGCACTCGTAATAACCTCGCTCAGTGTTTTCGAGCGCTTTAGCGCAACATGCATATTTGCAATAGCAATAAAATAAAAAAAAGTCCTATGATAAGCGCTGTAAGTGCTGCATTTTTTATTGTTATCCTTTGATTCGTCCAAATGCGGCGCAAGAATTTTTTTTCTGGAATCTATATCTAATATATGTATGTATAAATAAAACAAAGTGGGGTTAGTTACACCATTTATAACTGAAGAACGGCTGGACCGATTTTTATGATCTTTGATTTGTTGGATTTGTCTCCGCCCCGAAAAGACGAATAACTATAAAAATGCGGGAAAATTTCACGGAAAAAATAATTATGAAGATAATTCGTTTTCTCATACATTAGTTTTTTTTACATTTTGACGCGGTACGAAGTGCGCCGGGTCAGCTAATTTCAGAATAAAATCGTAATACCTCTCTTAAAAATGTTCTAAAGCATAAAATAAAATAGGAAAGCCTGTACGATAAAGCCTCGTCTCTACTAGGAACATTAGTCGAGCGACATGTGTCCCCGGAGACATCGGGCGATGTCGGGCGACGTCGGACGACATCGCCGCGACATTGTTGAAACTGTTCCTTGTCGCACAGTCGATGAAGAGTAGTGACAAGGAACAGTTTCAACAATGTCGCGGCGATGTCATCCGACGTCGCCCGACATCGCCCGATGTCTCCGGGGACACATGTCGCTCGACAAATGTTCCTAGTGGGGACGAGGCTTTAGGCTTCATACGTGTTGATTGTTGATTCATAGAACTATTGGAGCAATGTTCTTTGGCGCCTTAATATACAACTTGCATGACCAGTATTCTGTCTAAAACTTTTCTTATTTATTGTGACAGTCCACTTTATCAAGTATTTGCGATACTGATCTTTGCATTTGATCGACTAATTCACGTTCCTTTCCAGTATCCAGAACTGAATCCGATGATAATGAGGCGGTTCCAAGAGCCCGGCGACGTGGAGAAGGCGTACGAGCTGGTGCACAAGTCGCGCGGCCTGGAGCAGACGCGCTTCCTGGCGCGCAAGCACGGCGCCGAGGCCGCGCGCCTGGCCGCCGAGCTGCTGGACTCGCCCTACCAGAAGGGACTCGTCGTCACCACCGACCTCGTGCTCAACAGGATCAAATAGTACTCCTCTACGCACAAGCACCAAAATAACTCTAATATTATATTCCATGAAAGGCATCCACAGTTCTACTGCCTCCCCACTCATGGTGAGGCTTCGAAACCGATCGTCGAAGTAGTTTTTCGTTCACGTTGTAGCGCGTCTACACGTGATCCTAAGAGTACTTTGAAAGAGTTCACTTTCCATGTCGAGCGCCTCCTTTAATGTTACTTAAAGGTTCATGCGCGAGACCAACAGAATTCTGGATACCTTTTTGTAAGGGATATAGAGGCGATGGACAATTAATTTTTAGTAATGTATGAGTGTTCGGTGTTGAGCCGGGCCCGGTTGCCGCCGCCGGGGCTGGTCGCGAGTGAACGTTTGTGTATATGCGAGTGAATCGAGCCAACATGGCGACATATATCGTAGATATTATACGTCAAGCTATACCATGTGCCCTGATAAAATAAACAATAATTTCTACTATACACTATATAAAACACTGTGTAGATTGTTGTTATATTATTGTAATCAGTACAACTGATTGTCAAGTAATTATATATTACATAATGTTAAAGTATATATATTTTATTGGTATTGATATTATATACATATTTGTACTTTGTGTCCTTCACTTGTGTGACCTGATTTATTTTAAGATAGTTTTCTGTGAGTTTTGTGACACCACGAAGTATCAACGACTAGCGTGAAGCTAATGCTGCCAGGGAGCGTGTATGACTACTCGTTACCAAATACTGTACGCTATACGTACAGACAACAGCACATCAAGCTACCCGAAACTGTCAAATTTTCCCAATCAACCTTAAACCTTATGCTTTAGCGATACAGTTGAAAATCTATTAGACTATCACTACACTTTTATCTATTTACTCTGTTCTTTTATTATTATTATTTTCTATTATTTATTTAATCACCTTTGTACCTATTTCTCTGTCTGTTTATATATGTGTGTACATAAATGGTAAAATAAATAAAGAAAGTTGACAGATCGTAGTAGCTTGATGTGCTGGCGTCAGTACATACGTGTACTGCTTATATAAATATGCTCAACTGTGGTTTTGTATCGTGCAATCTTTATGTAGGTATAGAGATAGAATATTATGCACAAAGACGCTATCGACGATCATCACAAAATTGCTTGCACTTTGATTTCATGAGTTGGTGTTCGTTTGTTTCTTACTGTATGTATTTTATGATGTGTAAATACTGAGAGTCATTGGATAAGTTACCCGTGTTTTATCTTCAAAACCAATTACCTCAATTTCTATAGAGTACACGTTGCATACTAGAGGTGTATGTTATATTCTGACCTAGTATTAAATTGTAAGTATTTTACGAGGCCGCACTACATATTGAGGCAGAATGTAAACATCGGTTAGCCAATTAGCACGTTACAATTGTAAATAATACTAACAACTAAATATATTCAATGTAACAGAAGTTTATATAGACAAATGAAGTATCAGAGTACCGCAAAAATTATGCACCATAAGCGCAGTATTCTTAAAACTTTTTTCTTGAAATTATTAATATTTAACAAAAAATATTAGTCATTAATAAGGTAAATTAGTAAGGCTGACATAACGATTGAAACTTCATGGAATAAGCTCCGACAAAAGCACCTTTCTAAATTGTTAAATAAAGGTCTCCAGCAGATACAGAATCCAAGAGGAAAGCGAGTACACATTATTGTCGGGCAAATGAAGCATGCCTTCTTTTGTCAGTTCATGCCGTCCAAAATACGATTAGTCACCCCACTGAATTAATAGTTTGTGTGTAAAAACTCGTTATAAAATAAAAATAGGTTCACACGTAACTTTTTATCACTTTTAATTGGTGTGGAAATGCTTTTTAAGTGGAACCACGGAGCGTGGAGATGCAAGCGATTCAGTTAATTGCGTATGTATTGTAAACGCGCTGGAATGGACGAACTTATTTCATACCTTGGTCGCTGTGTCAGCCAATCCAATAAATGGAGATGGAGGTGTATGTTTTTTTGTACATTAAAAATGGGAGTCAATGAAGTTTATTTATATGTATGTAGACATACTTTCATAGGACATACGTTTGTAAATATTATTATTCTGTAAAATGGTAAATCATGAATAATTTTTAATATAAACATTAGTTACATAATACTGTTTTATTTCAATTAATTTTTATAATTTACACTAAAGGACATAGAAATTTTGCAAACAACAATGCAGCACAATTGAGGCCGTCAGCGCAAAAGTGGCCTAACCCACAATTTTTCATATTCGTACTTATCTATTGCAATTTATTTAAAATATAATAAATTTTCATGCAAAACCGGCCTATCCGTATTTCATGGCCATGAAACTAGGGATAGGCCGGTTTTGCATGAAAATTTATTATATTTTAAATAAATTGCAATAGATAGGTAAGTACGAATATGAAAAATTGTGGGTTAGGCCACTTTTGCGCTGACGGCCTCAATTACCCATTACATTTTCCCCTTCTAGACTTTACATAACATCGATACTTGCAAGGACGCACGCAAACGTTAATAGCAGTGGCGTCCTTGACAAAGTCGTAAAATGATCAGCATAGTTTAACTGGCAATTTTGGTGGTTTAACTGGCAAATTTGGTGACCTATTTCCACGGTACCTTTGCCACTTTTCCGCCTGCAAGCTATGTATATATGAATGAATGCAATAGGATTCGTAGCCGCGTGTTTGCGGCAATCGATCGGTCCGCGACCGGTACCGCCAGGACGAACCGAATGCCAACTCTAAATGACATGAAAAATGTATATGACCTACTGCACTATACAAAGTACCCCAATAATACATGGCGAAAAATAACTATGGTTACGAGACCCAATAATAAACCCTATTGAAACGCAACAAAGATGCAATTCGAGAAACTTCGATAGGTAGGACACCCCTAACCGTGGCGAGTTAATCACGTAGTTAGACAAGGTTCTTTTTACTTGATTTAAAGATAGCAAATTAGTACAACTACGGGTATGGTACGTGCGACAGGTCCGTTATTTTTTAACCTCGTGGAATTTGATTACCTTCAAGGAAATATTTATTGCTCGTATATTAGACATAGGAGACAAACGTGATATCGCGATATGTAAATTTGTAAAATTCGCATAGGTTTTCTGTCGTTTTCTTATTGATTAACGTTAAGTAGACGTATATTTGTTTGAGTAAGTTTTTGCGAAGGCCATGTATAATGCTTACTCGTGTTTTGATCATCTCTACTTCATTCGAAGACACCAGTCTTGGTTTAGTTTGCGTCTGATTTTTGGATAGTATCTACAAGTTGTTAAAAAGCTTTCATGTTTAAAAATCGTTCACCTGTAGTGAGTTTAACAATGAGACGACCTACTTTAAGCCTATTAATATTAAGTTAAGGTACAACAAAGGGCTTAATCACAATTGGTGATTTGCAAGAATATTCTAGTCCAAACTCAAAACCTATCAAGAATCAGTTACAATCCATACGCTTAAGTGGAAACTTGTTGTGCGTACCCGGTACCAGAGAGGTAGTTACGCTTTTTATTAACCTATATTTCCTAAGGTAAGTGGATAATTCGGTGTATTTTCACCGACTTCAAAAAAAAGGAGATTATCAATTCGACACGTATGTATGTAATATTATTGGATTTGCATTATATTCACATATGACAATCTATTAGGGCTTCCAAACAAATATACAAAATTTTATAGAGGTATGTTTGTATGTATGTTTGTCCACGCATTTCTCCGAAACTATTAATCGGATCGTGGCCATTTTTTTTATTGGCTTACATTTACTTCAACTTAGGGAACAGTGCAAGTTTCATCAAAATCGATTCAGTAATTTTCAAGATATAGACTAATACGTGTAAGTGTGACGGCCTGGCTTATTGATACGAGCTACGGGTGTAGTGTCAAAGCGAAAACATTTCAAAACTTTGGTCAAATTCTAGTGCAATATTTACAACAAAACTATTAGCTACTTATTACAATTCAAAAAGGAATGAACTCAAAATTATGAAACAACTTTAATTTCGGAAGTCGGTGGCAAAAACTAAAATACTGGGAGCCTAAAAAGGCCACTTTGGCAGAATCATAAAAGGATAACATAATGGACAGTTAACCGTTAAGTTAATCGTATCAAATCCCATTGGTGAAGCATTTTTCAGTTATTTTTTTTTGTCTGTGCTAAAATAGCAATCAATCCAATCCAAAACCAACCCCAATCTCTTTGATTATAACTGATTATAACGTAGTGCAGCAAAAAAAAGAAAAATACGGACTGTCTTCGCCATATTACGATTCATAATGTTATCCTTTTATGATTTTCCAAAGTGGCCTTTTTAGTCCCCCAGATCCCAAGACACCGACTTCCGAAATTAAAGTTGTTTCATAATTTTTAGTTCATTCTTTTTGAAGTCGGTTTAATTTTTTTTAAGTACTTTTTTTTTAATACCTAGATATGAATGTGTGTACACACACATTCATATCTCATCATGTCTATATGAGTAGGTAGAGGAAGCCCAAGGAAATGATGGATGGGCTGTGTGAAAGATGATAAGGGTGCCGATTCCCTTGTTCACAAACTAAACTAAATTTAAGTGCAGTGCATCTTTTTCTTTCTCTATCATTAGGAAAAGAACAGAAGATAAAGTTAGTTTAGTCCTGTCAAATTAATCAGCGCCTGACGTAAATTGACGTAATTTTAGTAGGCAAGTTTTAAATCACGTGTAAACTTGTATGGAGTAGTGTCAGGCGCTGATTAATTTGACAGGACTGAACTAAAATTTATCTTCAGCCTGTCATTTTCTTAATGGAATGGGGTCCATTTTCTAACACTACGCGGAACAACAACACTTAGTGCGTTTTCAATGTGTCTTGAATCAGTCCGTTGATTTTGCTGACGCTTATTTAATTATTTATTTGGGATCCCCACTAAAGGACACACATCTTTTTTATATATAAAAATCATTTGTCGTTCGTTAGGCTGAGGCCAAACGAGCGTAATTTTTTGAGCTGTCAGTCGCGTAAAATGAATCGCGGAATTTACGCTGCATTCGGTTTCATACTAAAGTAATGTTTGTACAGACGCCAGCACATCAAGCTACTACGATCTGTCAAATTTCTTTAATATATTTTCAACTTTATCGCTAAAGCATAAGGTTCAAAGTTGATTGGGAAAATTTTACAGTTTCGGGTAGCTTGATGTGCTGGCGTCTGTACCACACGGCGACGCAAAATGAGTTGTCTGCTGACTCACGCGCGTTATTTCAACCGAATTGCGCTCGGGGTGAGGGAGGGGAGTGAGGCAACCGTCAGTTAAATTACAGAGTGCGACTGAAGTTACGTCCGTCCGTCTGGCAGTCTAACCGAATTTCAGTTGAACGTAAATTGCGATACTCAAAATGCGCGACTCACAGCTCAAAAAATTACGCTCGTTTGGCCTCAGCCTTAGTCTCGCAAAAACTCGAAATTGTCTCGACCGAATCGATTGTGATTAAACTTTGGTACCTAAGTTGTTGTGTGCGCGCCGAAAAAGGTTCCTAACAAAAAAAAAAATGAAATGGCATTGCAAGGCATTAGCTAGTAGCTCGTTAGAGAGTAGTATATTCCTTGGCTAGTAGGTAGGTAGGTACCTACCTTTACAAATGAATCACAATAATAGAAAAGGTTATTTTACGTGTGCTCCTTCAATTATAGGAGACCACAGTGTGGTCATATAACTAGGTGTAACCACGATAAAAATAGAGAAAACTTATGACGTTTATGTGGAAGCCCTACATTGTAGTCTACGTTAAATTTTAAATCCTACCTTTAACTAAATAGGTACCTACTTAGGTAGAGGTACCTATCTACATTTTAACAAGTAGGAGTAGGTAGGTATGTACCTTGCATTCTTAAGTTACTTAAATTGTAGGTAATAAAACCGTTCGTACTTAATTTTCCAGGGCTGGCATAGTTAGCTGACATTAAGGAGCACGTCACGGCTGAATAATTAAAACCGTGAAGAACGTTGCATGTAGGTAGAAAATTAGAGTTGAATTTTACATGATCATGGAAGTGGTTAATGGAAGTATCCGTTATCAATACACCCGCAGGTTTTGGTAAAACTGCATCATATTATTGAAAACAGACTTTGTCTAAGTATCTACTCGTATGGATTATCTGTCCTTCTCATCTTTCTGTCATCTTTCCCCGGGATGCAATCTATCTCTGCCAAATTTTA
Source organism: Mesoligia furuncula (assembly GCA_916614155.1). NCBI lineage: Eukaryota > Metazoa > Arthropoda > Insecta > Lepidoptera > Noctuidae > Mesoligia > Mesoligia furuncula. The sequence goes on from OU744798.1 coordinate 13,592,714, forward strand.
TCGAAATCCGTTCAGTGGTTTAGGCGTGAAAAGGTAACATAAAGACAGACAGATAGAGTTACTTTCGAATTTATAATATTAGTATGGATTTGGTATGGATGGATGTAGGTACTAGGACTTAGTAGTTGTAGTTTTTTTTTAATAATAATTATTTAGAAAAAAAAACAAAAAATATCTGATATTTACTGATATTACATTTTAAGAGTATTTAATTAACTCTTAGCTGTTAGGTACGTGAAATGCAGAAAAGCAATGCATCGACTTACCAACTGAATTTCGACAAACCGTAGCACGACAAGATTTTATTTCGACAATATGGAACTCCGACACGTCTTCATTTCTTTTGTATCGGTTTAGATGACAGGTAAAAGAAACAGTGTTAATCAAGTTTTGTTGCTGACTGTACAACTTCTAACTGATTTTGTATGTATTTTGTTAATTTTTTGTGATATTCACTTAATAATGGTTTAAAAACAAAACAGCTTAGGTACAACAAAAGAAAATAAATTCCGCAAACGATTTCAGACTGAAAAATTGGTATCATAATTTATAGTAATCACGCAGTCATACCACTCAATGGAAACGTTCACGACAACAGTGAACAGTTTCAGTTGAAACCGCGGCGACTTCGCGAGACGCTTTCAGTGGTTGGCGGAAAGCCGTTCAGTGACTATCGGACATCTGAAATGATCATCTTCAGTGTGTGCACATTCCTCCCAGCGTTCATACTTGTCAGAATCTGTTGCGTGCTCAGTTATGTGATACGAAATTAGTTGTTGGGTTTAGTGAAAACTATAGTTTAAATGTTTGCTTTGCACTCTCGAAGATTGCGTAGGTAAGATATCGTTTTATGGGCTGTAGACAAATCTTGTGCTTTCTAAATAAGTAAGGAATTACCGAATACCTACTTAATGAAAAATTTACACCGTGTTTGATAATAGTGCGGAACTGAACAATTTTATAATTTGGAAAAAATAGGAACAAAACATTACCTATTCTTTTAAATGATAAATCGGAACATAACCAATTAAAATTGCACTAAAGCATATTACATCATAAATATTATGAGGCTATCCAACCTTCTAAGTACCCGACCATGCAAAATACAATTAATGCCTCTAACAAAAATTCTACGAATCTCTGCGCGGGCGAATAACAAATTACGACTCGAGAGATTTTCAGGCTATTGAAATATGTTGTAAGTAGTGTCACGAAAAGTTTGGCTAAGTTTCACTGACTGTTCAGCAAGTCTAAATGAACGGTTGTGTATAGGAGGCTAAGCATCCCGACGTCAGGGTCACTCCGACGTCGAGCGCGAGAGCGACGTCGTGCCGAGCAGACGAGGGCGGAGGGCGAGCGGATCGCTCGCGAGACGAGGGAACGGAGGGCACGAGACCAGCTCGAACAACAGCGGAAGGTAAACCTAATGAACCACTAATAGTCTCATGACTATCATACCAATGCGAGTTTCTCGATACATAATTATGCACTTACTTTCTGAATTTATCTTGGTAATTACTGACAATGGTGAAGGAAAACATCGTGCGGAAACCTGGACTTATAGTAAATACTAGCTGCGCTCCAAGGTTTCACCCGGATAAGTGTCGATCCCGTGGGAATATCGGGATAAAAAGTATCCTATGTGTTAATCCTGGTTATAAACTATCTATGTGTCAATTTTCATCCAAATCCGTTCAGCCGTTTGAGCGTGAAGAAGTAACAAACATATAAACAGACACACTCACAAACTTTCGCCTTTATAATATTAGTGTGATAAGTCTGAAATCGCCAACCCGTCTTGAGTCGACGCGGTGATAAATGCTCGTGTCTTCTTTGTCTTTGTAATGGGACAATAATAGGCTGGCATGATTATTATTAATAGACAGATGTAGCTTTTTATAAGAGAAACCGTTATTAGAGCTTTACAGTGATACTAATAAAAATCTCTAATGGAATATTGTAGCCAACCTACTTTTTAAATAAACCTGCATGTCGATTCTGTAAAAATTTCACCGTGAAAACTTAGGTGAAGTGAGTTTGTTTTTGCTAGGAATTAAACAAACTCACTTCACCTAAGTTTTCACGGTGAGATTTTTATAGAATCGACCGGCTGTGCCCAAAAATTAGATACCCATGATAAATTGGCTGACTGGTAATATGTTTTTGATAATTAATTAGACAGACGTAGGTAGGTATCCACAAACCCGCTGGGCCCGCGTGGTGTATTAAGGTACTGACAGTCGTGCTCATTACTAGCATGCTCAAACCAATCGGAGCACGCGAAACTCACGTGACTTTGATTTTCGCATGCTCCGATTGATTTGAGCATGCTAGTAATGAGCATGTGTGTCAGTACCTTTAAAGCCCACTCCCTCTCACAGAGGGGAGGCCTATGTCCCAGTAGTGGGAGCATTGTAGGGTACTTAGGATGATGAGGTACCAAAGGCCGCTTGTATACGTCCGTTTTTTTCACCGGACAACGGACCGTTTTTTTTCGCCGGATTCGCGGTGGTGTATGGTTTATAATGAATATGTGCACATGCATCGGACACAGGTCCGGCGAAAAAGTTACGCCGGATGCAACGCCGCCTCCTCTCGGCGCAACGGACACCGGACGAAAAACGGACGTATACAAGCGGCCTAACAGTAACTCACCGGCTGTCAATCAAATAATCATTTCTATAGGTCACTGATTCAAAATTACGATACAGAACACTAAGCAGCTTTCGCTATGGGAAGTTTAACATTTAATTATCTTCGGTTGCAAGTAAATAATAGGCAGGTACTTACTCTGTTATAATAGGCTCATTTAATAAACGTATTCGTTACTCGTCTAACCTTTTGCTTTTGCTTTTGATCTTTGCCCTTAACAGTTACACCATATCATTTGGTATGATAAAATCTCCCTTTTAACTAGTATGGTTAATGATAATGTGTGTTAAGTATCAATTGTCTAGCAGAACCGTCCCGCCAGATGTTGTAATTAATAGAATGGTTGACAAAGGCAAACATTTTTGTTGGAAATATTTCTAAATATACTTACTTAATTTTACAAGTAACACGATAACGCGGTAAAAACGATGCAACGTTCCACCGTTCTGTGCCTCCCACCTGACTGATGAAATAAGAGGTGCGGCACCAGCCTCATCATAACATCATATTAATGATATGTTTCAAATGCCTACTAATTAATGTTTTAGGGACAATACCTTAAAGGCTTACGTAATTGATCGAAAGGTGACTGAGTTCAGGGGGCCTAAAAATGCCACTTTGGTAGAATCATAAAAGGATAATATTATGAACCATAATATGGCGAAGATAGTCAGTTTTTTTCTTTTTTTCGCTGCACTACGTAGGTATAATCAAAGAGATGGGATTTGGATTGGATTGTTAGCACAGACAAAAAAAAAAATAACTGAAAAATCCTTCACCAATGGGTTTTGATACGATTAACTGTCCATTATGATTCATAATGGATTCCTATTATGATTCTGCCAAAGTGATTTTTTTAGGCACCCTGATCCTAGGAATGTTCAAGAAGTTACAAAAAATGCATAAGAATGTCGGCGATTCACATTGCAGTCCAATAAATACAACACAAACATTGTAAGTAAAGCGCGGACTAGTAGGTATGAATCTGTCGTTATTTAATGCTACTAAAGGTAAATCAATCTATCTTAGCCTTTTCAAATATAATCATACTATTATTATAAAGGCGAAAGTTTGTGAGTGTGTGTGTGTGTTTAAATTATTATGTTTGTTACTTCTTCTCGCGCTTTTGTATGGAGGTAGCTGACACCCTGGATTAACATATAGGCTACTTTTTATCCCGATATTTCCACGGGATCGAAACTTATGCGGGTGAAACCGCGGGGCGCAGCTAGTATATTATAATACATATAATTATTTTAAGGGCTGATTTTTCAATCGACAGATATTTTTTTATTTGTGGAATAAAATTGACGTCTGACAATTTTTGGATGGAAGAACTGTCAAAAATTCAAAATTATTCCTCTGATAAAATTATCTGGCGTTGGAAAAATCAGCCCTAAGTGGAACAAAACTATTACATATAGGTATGTTACCTACAGGCTCGTCAAGAGCTGGCGACGTACCAGCCGTGGGGGCGTGCGGGCGGGGGCGCTCCAAACTCTCGAGGCGTACGATTTACCAACCTCCGAGACAAAGGAATATTTCCCGAAGACGAATTAAGGGTATGTGCAATATTACCATGTTTGAGTCTGTACAATACAGGGCGGCACGGACATCGACGCATAAAGACCCCCCCTTTTTTTTGGGTGGGAAATCATCAAATGACCCCTCCCGCTCTAGGCGGAGCGGAAGGGAGTGTCAGACTCTTACTCACGGGAGCCGCGCCTCGCGGCTCCCGTGTTCCTTCGTTAGCCCTTTATGTTCCGGGCGAGCGGTAACCCTTTCAGACAATTCAGGACGGTGAGCTACCCATTACTCTCCGTCCGCAGGCCCGTACTTACGGTGGCCGGCAGTCGTCTCGCGGCTCCCGACGCCCGGAGCGTCTCCAGCGGCGGCTGGGACGGGAGGCTCTCTCCCTCATCCATCCCGTCACCTCCTTCGCTGGCATGACTGCTTCGCAGAAGGAGGCGACTGCCTCCCACTCCCTCTCGCTCCGGACCATGGCTTGCACCAGGGCCGGACGCAAGAGGTCGCCGCCGCTGCCATTCGCACATGACACATGTTCAGCACATGATTCTAGACCCCTAGCGTAGAAATTTACGTCAATTATCAAAAAAAGCTGTTTCATTGAAAAGTGCAATACCACAGAATAACTAATAGTAAGTAATAACGTACTAATGTGCGACCCGGCCAGCGCGCGGCAGCCCCACTGAATTGGCCCGGCATGTCGGCAAGTTGAGCCCACCGCGTACTTGTAGCCTCATTCCTAAAATGCGGAGTGCGCCTGGCCTGGCAATACCCACGCGATCAAAATTAATAAAACAGCATTTTTTTTATTAAATAGCAGCCGAAAAATTATAACACAGCGGTGTTCAGAATCATGTACTGAACCCATAGTAACAGATTGCATGTCGATATCCCTGTCACTCTGTATACGTCCGCATTTGTAGTATGTGTGAGATCACTGCCTACAGTAGTCTTAGAGCTGATATTTCCAACGCCAGATAACTTTATCGAAGGAATAATTTTGAATTTTTGACAGTTCTTCCATACAAAAACTGTCAAACGTCTATTTCATTCCACGAATAGTAAATCTCTGTCGATTGAAAAATCAGCCCTTAGTACGTGCTATAATTATTTACAGTCAATTAAGATCTACAATTCCTAAATTGGGAGGTGTATAAGTTTAACAGTAGTTTGGAAAACTTTGCGGTAGCGGTAGCACGATATTCCTTTATGCGTTAGCTACAAGTAGATATACCTGAACCAACTTAGGTTTTTAAAATTGAATTTTTGTATTAGTCATAGAAGAACAGATTATACAATGCGACATAAATCTACACGTTAATAACATATTTCTTTAACAGCCAATCTGTTTGCCAACAATGTTTGTGATTAACAGTAAACGTATTAATTACATACGAGTATGTATAGAGAAAGTGTCTACGACATTGAAATGGCAATGCCTACAGCAGTATACCTCCAACAACGGACGCCCCTGCCAGTGGTGTTCAACCTCAACATTTTTTTTACAATGCTATCTAAGCAAGATATTATTTTATAATACTTTTTTTTAGGTTTAAATATTGTAGCTTACTCGCAATATATAAATCTTAAAGTATTATAAAATAATGCGATTCGTAAGGTGTGTGCGAATGTAGTAAAAACCGTAGCAAGCAATGTAGCGTAGGGCGTAGCACGCACTGTAGCGTAGCGCGTAGCCAGAAATGATGTAGCGTAGCGCGTAGCAAGCAATGTAACAAATGCAAACATTGCGGTGCCGCATGGCCGGTTGCAGTCCGAGAAAAACAATGTTCACCATTTCTGAACTAACGCATTGTAAGTAATAATAATTGTATGCCTGACTGATCAAAACAAGCGTGTAATTGAAACAATTATTTGTCTATTAATGATTATGAGATCTGTATTTAAATCTTACTTAATGCAAATTGCTTTCATAAGTCTCGTTCAACATTTTGAACTAACATGCTAAGTATTTGATAAACGTGTCTCGTTGATCTTATGGCGAATTACTATGTTGTCAACAAAATGTTGCTTCATTACATGCATGATTTTAGTCAGTTTGTGTAATTATGCAAAAATAGCAAATCCACTATTCTGTCCATCACTAAACTAATACTTCATAATGAAATGTGAAGACGAAAAACAATTTGATTGACTTATTTTTATTCGTGACCTCAAATAGGTACATGTGTACAACTACGACGCATGCTCTGAATCCCACGAATTTCATAGAAAATTATACGTTTAATAACATTTATGGATAGTTGACGTCATTTCTTAATCTCAGTAATAGTACAGGTTATCTGGTTACTTACTTAATTATTCGGTACATAAAAATAGTTGCATATGGCGATTGACCGATGGCTATAAATCTATATAAGGTAAAGGGTCATTCATTACTTGAATGTTATTAAGGTTCCCGGCCACACCGTAGCGTTACGAAACGAAGATGTATAAAAAATGTGCGAATGACTGCTTCTGCCGTATCGAGGATATGAAATTTGTTGACATACATTTAAGGTATTTTGTATTTTCGTCATCAGTAATTTCCTCTCTTTTAAAACTTGTCCGCGTTCCTTTAATGTAATCGACATAATTATATGACACGATTTTATTACAAAACTGATTGCTCGCTGGCAGGTTAATGATGGTATCAAACATGCAAATGTTTGTCCATAGTTTCGATTCATTTTCTATATGAAAAATTAATTTGATTGCCTTTGTTATGGCGAAGTGATCAAGTCTAATTGACAAAATATCGACACCATAGCTGATTGGGGTGGTTATTTAAACATACGCTTTTTGATTTTGTAGGTTACAAAAGATATGTATCTAATAAGAATGAACGTTTGGATGAAAATTATCTAAGTATAAGAAATATTTGTTTAAACACTATAATTTTAAAAGTATGATTTTTTATGAGGGACTAGAAATTATCTGTGGAGTTCCGCCACCAGGCCATCCTGATTTTCATACAATATTATTTCTGTTCTTTTCTAGGGGGTATCACTGTACGAGGCGTGTCGCAGGTGGGCCACGTCACCCCTCCGCCGACAGAGGCAGACGCCGGTGAAGCTGCGAGAGGACCCGCAGCTGTGTTACGCTGAGCCGCTGCGCAAGAGTGTCGACAACGACATACGATATAAACAGTCACCGCGCGAACAACAGAACTACAAAGAGATATTAGGTACATTTACTATCGTGTGTAGACTTTACGGTTTTAAATATATGCACAGAACTTCAATGGTAAGGATCTGAGTACTTATTTTACTTACCACAATTTAAGTCTTTAAAAATGAAGAAACTTAAATATAAAAGGATAATCTTATTTGCTTTCACTCCTACATCATTATAATAAATTATGATAGATATTTCTAGGTCTACGCTTAGAAAAACCTTTGTATAGATCACTAAAGATGGAAAATTTGTTGATTACATAAATCATGAGAAAGTCTATGCCTTATAGAATTCTGATCTACGTTAATTAGATGACAGTCAAAGTTTTATTGTCTTATCACAAAACATTGATATTTCAGATGAAATGGTTACTAAAAAAAAGAAAGCCGTAAGAGAAGAAAAGAAAAAGAATTTGGAATATGAACGCAAAATGGTAACAGCATTATTTTAACATCAAAGAGTATAGTAGATATTATACAATAAATATTTAATATTTCCAGCATGCCATGGAAGGTCCATGGGGTAAACCAGGGCCAGGAGGCACTGTGTGGAGGAATCCTCGAAATGTTGGGCTAAATTTCTCTAAGTCTATGGTCCGTATTGAAATAAAGATAAACATATTCATAAAAGACATTTTATATTATTTTTTTACATTTTTACTTCAGGGTTGGACAGATAACGAAACTTTTACGAAAATGGATGGGGATAATAGGCGCAACGAAAAATCTTCGCTAACTTTACCCAAAGTAAAGGGAGACGATGATTTTAGAGAAGATATGCCTAATAAGGAAAATGTAAAACCGCCAAATGTTGAAAAGTTACCAAATATTAAACACACTGGCAGGTCGAAATCTCCAGAACAAAGGAGATTTAGTCTAGACGTAAAAGTGAGACACGAAGTTGCTTACGGTGGTAATGGAGAAGGAAGAAGAAGTCCAAAAAAAACTAGATTTGTTAAAAGATTAACTAATGGCGATAAAGTGACAAAATTAATAATTGATGATAGTTATGACAGTGGAGAAGCTGTAGTTGTAGCTGAGAAAAAGCCTACGCCTGAGACTGCTATTTTACACGTAACAGGGGGAGTGGAACTAGTGCCGCTTTTGGCTAGGAGACGTCGCGTCGGCGCACGCACACTGCCGTCGAGTGATGTCACAAGACAAGCGGATCAATCGTGTCAGTACGTATGAAACGAATAAATACCATTGTTAGTATTATAGTGATGATTATGAACTTATTCTCTATGACATGACCTAACGTGGTATGATTTCGCAGTTTGATTTCATCGATAAATTTGAAGTTCTTTAAGACTCTTTGCGCATAATAGGAACTAACCAAGTTCAAAGAAATAATAGAATTCAATTCACGGCATCTGACCCGTTTACAAATCGATTAGATTCACTGGATCCATAAAGTCTCAAGCATTGCTTACAGACTTTTATTAACGTAGGTAAGTAATTTGCCGAAGGCTTACGAAGTTGCGTGACACGTTTTCCCGTATCGTAAATTTATTCGCGTGTAAAATGTCAGCGGATGTCGTAACACTTTTTTTTCGTAAATCATATTGTAATATTGAATTATGAGCCGCGATTCGGAAATTCCATTGCCTGTTTACTTAGGTATAATTGTGTAGTATCTGATGGTTTTTATGAGAATTTATTAGTGCTATTTATTAGGTAGGTATGTATTTATTAGTGCAATTCTGAGTAAAACGAATACTATTGAATTATTGCTCGTTGATATATGTAATACCGTACGCACGAAACAAAACTGCTGCTCTATTTCATCAATGCTTTCAGCAAAGTAAAGAGTTACCTACACGCGTTAAATCTTTCTCACACTAATGTTTAAAATAACTCTTACATATTGCACCAACTGTGAACTCTAAATTGATGTTTGCTGTGGATGTTTGATCTTGAACATTCCGTGTTTATCTTATAAATATTTTATGAATACGTTTCCGTTGCGTTGATTCGAGTTACATATCTAACGGTAGGCAATGTTTGGTCACCAATCCGGTAAGGTAGAGGTTGCATCATGGCTTTCTATCGGTCGGGGTCCATACGACACCAAGATTAACGGCTTTCATTAGACCGGTGACGTGGGCCTCAAGACCGTCAGTTGTTGATAATAATCGTTGACACCTCGGCATATCGATGAGTAACTACGTAATTCAGATAAATGGTAATGTATTTCACGTTGCCTTTGAACCGTGACCTCCTTACAATAGGCTTACCCAAGTTATGTTGATCTTTTATTTTGATAATAAAATCGGTGTAGGCCGGTTTTTTTATATGCCTGTAGTTATAAAATATAGGTATATATACATATCTATATTTTACACGCGCTTTTTGCAGGTGGCGCGATTCGGTCAATATGGACTACTTGAGGGAACTGAAGAATCAAATGAAAGTAAAGTGTATTCAACGGGAGGTAAAAATTTAGAATTATTCCTCGTAGATACACTTTCCTTGTAGAGACACTTTTGGAAATCATTCACTTGTGTTCTTGTCAAAGCGGCACTTTTTAAAGAATCCCAAAATAGCAGGCTCATTTTCCTTAATATTCCCTTAATGGTTTTGCAGGAGCGTCGTCTTAATTCAGCAGAAAGCGTCCGAAAGCATCACGAGACGTGGGAGTCTCTCTGGGGAAGGCAAGGGCACGGGGCTCCACTGCGGGGCAAGTACGCAAGAAACAACCTAGCGCAGCTACTCTACGTTGCACCCCTGACAAATGCTCAATAGACACCTATAGCTTATACACGTAGTAGGTAAACACCCTGTCAATAAACAATCCAACTCTCAGTTATTTTTTATTGCATTTAACCATTTTGAACTTTGTATTGATGACCCTCTCATCATTCTCTTTATAGCCCTTATCCCAATTTATTTGAGTCGGCGTAACACGTACTCTTGTTCCATACTTCTCTATTAGTCGTCATCTCGGTAGTACCCTCTTTCCCGCCATGTATCTCTCGAATTAATTGGGGATAGCAAATAAAAACGAATGACGATCGTGGAAGAGGTTTTAAGATAAAATTGATGAGTTCTGAAGTGAGAATGAAACCTCAAGAAAATTATTTTCCCACAAGCATACGGGAAATAGATCAGTATGCAATTATTACTAATAGATGATGATACTTTAAAAAACATCGGAAGTGTCATGAATTTATAACTACAGAACTTCTATCTAGAGTACACACGGTGATACATCAAGCTAAACATTTCCAGTTTTTAATGACCTCACATTGTAGGTACAGATTTTTCGTACAATCACAAGTCAGCTTATACTGGATAACTATAATAATTATAATAATCAAATTTTATTTGTACACTTTGAAAAGCATACATAAGTACACAGGATTTAATGTTTAGTGTACAATAGAGTCACATTAAAGGGCGAACTGATGCCTTCTAAACTAGGCCAAAAGCCTGTGTTTTAGGAGTCAAAGTTCCTCTTTTTTCTCAGTTCTCGTTCTTATATGCATAGCTTGAGGTGTAGCCGTGTGTACCTACCTGTCCAGTAATTTTACTTCTGTTTTATTTCCCACATAGATACTTAGTAGTTATGAAATTTGATATGAAATTGAGTAGTAAACATAAATAATATTAGTGCCAACCAATAAAATACAATGTCATAAACTTTTATCTGTAAATGTAATTTTACCTTGACCTTTATTAAGCTTATTTGTTTACCTGACACGTCCTTGAAACAAGGGCTAATCATTGTGTATACTTACCTATTATAATTAGCAGTAATTATTTCAATATTTCTGATTTTGTATTCAATCTCTGCCAAAACGTCGAAGTTTCTAGTCGCTGCTCTTTCCCTATTTATTATCTAATTCATAACGATAAAAAAACCGTAGAACCTAAATGGATTCTGTAACTTCTGAGAATTTCGTTTCATTATGCGTTAAAAGTTTGAATTAAAGGAAGTACTTATCAAGTTGGTAAAAAATAATTAAATAACCGCAAATTATAATAACTTAAGAAAATTACTATTTCACGAATTTTAGTCTTATATTAATTTGTTGGTAAGTGAACCTTGCACTGTGAAAGGATGGATAAATAAAGTGTTTTAAAATGACTGCTACTAAGTGTTTTCTTGTGATATATCACTTACAAACTAAATTACATTTAAACCTGTATCCGCATTTTTATTCAACTATTTATTAGCCCTTTTTAGTAGAAATGAGATATTTTAATGGAATAAACTGGTTGGATGTGTTTTCCCGCTGTTGATTTAGTGGTACCTGCTAAAGATTGCTCAATACAATATAGGTAACTACCTACTATTTTATTTAAATTCAAGACATAATTAAATAAATTTAAACTAACTGTAACTTTCAGATTAAGTGTCACCATTATTTGTCAAAATTAACAACCAATCCAATATATCTTGAACTTGTCCTTGGTCGATGTTGTTAAACATTCAGATTATTTACTATAGGTATTATTCTATTTTAGACATTTTGAATACAATCAAAATATTACACAATACATTTCATCGGTCACGCACGCCGCTTATAAAATAACTGCGGATGCACCCATTGTATTACGATGAACTTTCAATAAAGAACAGGTTCACGACACTTACCTACATATATTTATATCTACATATATACCCAATAAACTTGATGATCCACCTGCGTGGAATCGACGATACTGATGTACTTAATGATTAGGAAACGTTTTATTTATGTTATTTAAGTTTTTGTGCTTAATTTATTCTAACTCGTCTTAATGAACTTTTCACAACATCGGCATGAGGAAATCGGCATGTCGTAGAACCAAAAAAAAATAAAGACATGAGACTACCAACTTGCACTGGGTCCGCGTGGTGGATGACAGTACCTACTCCCTTTCATTTAGAGACCTGTGTCCCAGCAGTGGGATCATTACTTATAGGCTGATTATGTTACAACATCATGTAGCTAATGCATTCGGTATTATGTGCACTTGTGTGCTACTCTGCAATCATCATAGGTAAACAGACGCGACCTCAAACGTGTGCTTTTGAGGCTCACTGTCAGCAATTTTCTGGGGGCCTAAAAAGGCCACTTTGGAGAATCATAAAAGGATAACATTATGAATTATAATATGGCGAAGACAGTCCGTGTTTTTCTTTTTTTCACTGCACTACGTAGGTACAATCAAAGAGATTGGGATTGGATTTGGATTGGATTGATTGGTATTTTAGCACAGACAAAAAAATATATTGAAAATTGCTTTACCAATGGGATTTGATACGATTAACTTAACAGTTAACTGTCCATTATGTTATTCTTTTATGATTCTGCCAAAGTGGCCTTTTTAGGCCCCCTGATATGTGCTTATCCCTTCATATGCGTGGATTCACGCGAGACAACGGCTTTTTAATTGTTTCTGTGTGTGTCGACATATTTAGTTAACCGCGGTTAGCTAAATATGTCGATATGTAAAAGGCGAGTACACAATGTTTAAAAAGCCGAAGACAATTATAATTACATACACACCTACGTGTGGTGCCGGACTTAAAGAATTGCACCACCCCTTACTTCCCGTGGGTGTCGTAAAAGGCGACTAAGGGTCTTACCGGAGAATGGGCAGCAGCGTTCTCTATTTATTCCACCATCATACCATACTGCGATCGCCAACCCGCCTGCCAAGCGTGGTGATTATGGCAAACCCCCCCCCCAAAATTGGGGGAGGCCTATGTCCAGCAGTGGACGTCTATCGACTGAAACGACGACGAAGACACACCTACGTAGCTTGCGCAGCTGGTACTCACTATGCAGGTAGATTCTAAAACGTTAAGCTTATTTAAGCCTGCAACATCTCAGTGTATGCGGTAACGATGGCGATGAGCAGTTATCTCATTCTCAAGCATTTCGTATTTTTATCTCTGGGCTATGTAGGTAAAGTGTTATTACATACTTTATTGTTAATGTTACGAATTTATGCGTAATTTGAACTAGTAGCCCAACTACACAATATCTTTGTTAAAAATGATTATGACAAAGTAGAGCTAGTAGAGCATCACATTTGAATTTATTTCTGTGTCAAGTGGAACGTGCAGGTTACGTATAATTTTATGTTTAATTATTCTTTGTTAAAATTTTAACTTTTTAATTAAGTAATATAATTATTTTAATTAATTTCATTGGATTATTGTTGATTTTATTATTATTAATTTATTTGATTTTATAATTACTTATTTAATTGATTTGATTATATTGTTATTTTTATCACTTTAATTACCTAGTAAATCAATTAGGCAAACTATGTAAGTGCTGTTCACTGTAGTACTTTATAAAATAAGACTAAGCTCTCTGTTAATGTCGTGAAACAGTCGTTGGAGTGCCATAATAAATATCTAAATAAATATACGGCTGATTAAGCATACATTTATTGTTGGCAAGATTAACTGTTACAAAATTCCCGAAGATTAAATAAAATATATACTAACTCCCTAATTAAACTATACATAAAGGTTAAATGCCTCGAGTTTTTTTTAAATTTACCGTTAATAAATCTTGATTTAACGCCTATCATTAGCTCATATACCTATAAGAACACTTTACAATACCGACACCTATAATATCATGAGTTCGTGACACACATTATTATTACACTGCAATTGGAATGCCAACAGCCCTTCGGGCATTACACATTATGAACATTTCACAACCCTGCGATTGTGTCGAGTACTACGTGGTGCTAAGTAAGTGCAATGTAAACAATTCATTGATGAGCCTCTAATTGTTCTTATACCCTCGAGACGTGTCTCGCGTGGGTACGTGCGACTTATGGTGAAATCTGTAAAGCAAACAAAAATGTGCGCATGTATGTAAATACCCGGAGAAAGCCTCGTAAGTACTATGCTATGACGAAATTACAAAAAAACTGTAAAAACTCCGACACCTCCGTTCCGTCAAGTGTGTCTGCAATAAAAGGAAAGAATGAATCGAGCAAGAATTCATTCATAAAATATTAAATTTATTCTATAAGGTTACCTATTACCTGTGTCAAGACTTTAATTCAAAACTCAAAAAATTACTTATTTTAAAATATATCTACTTACATAGGTATCTAAATAAAATGTTGGTAAAGAAGATTATTACAACGTTATCGAAAAACATTTAGGCTACACACAAATCATTTAATTATCTTATGTCAACTTATATTTATTTATTATTCAAGGCCTCCAACATTGTGACAGATGGGCTGTAATTTATTGCATTTGGGCCTACGAGAAATAGTGACGCCATCATTTCTCGACTAAGCTAATGGGATCCGAATAAAATATAAAACGATATGATTATTGGAGACACTAGCCATAAATAAATAATACTCAACAATAAACACATATATTTTACATTAAGTTATAATAATTTTTTTATTGAAATAATTTGTTTACATAGATAGGGCCTTAAAATAGAGGTAGGTAGGTACCTATATAACAGATAATTGGATTCTACCTGAACTAGGACTGCATCTGTTTGTCTATCACGCTCAAGTGTTTACACATACCTAAGTATTACCTATCTAAGATTCCATAAACAAATAATAAAATATTGACCTACTATAAATTATAGTTTTATTTAAATCTCAAACACACAACAACAACAATGAGCATGTAAACTAAGCTTTTAAGTGACAAAGCGAAAAATTCAATAAACATTTTTCACACAAGTGACCAATCATGTTAAAAGGCTGTTTGCGGCGAGCCCATCAAATGAATAATTAATTGTTATGTGATATCTCTATTGACAGGAACGTGGGTTACTAAAGAATTTTACACTTCAATTTGTCATTCGTTGATTGTTGCCTTCTTGTTAATGAAATATGACGAAACATTTGCGCCAAACAAACTCTCTCTTGGTTTCTATTCAACCAAAACAATTATTTGTGCGTTTTGTTTAAAAAATCCTTCAATTAATTTCTATTATTTAAACCAATGATATTTCACTAAAATATCATTGATTTAAACACAAACATCTTACCTATGTGAATTTTTTAAGCATTTTTGCATAAGGGATTGAAGATTTTATATGGATTCTAGCATAACTACTTGCGGGCGCCATTTTGAAAATAAAAACAAAATGGCGGACCGTAGGTATGTCAAAGCCCTTTTACAGTCTTGTCTGAGAAGGCGTTATGCGGAACAGGGGGCCTAAAAAGGCCACTTTGGCAGAATCATAAAAGGATAACATTATGAATCATAATATGGAGAAGACAGTCCGTGTTTTTCTTTTTTTCGCTGCACTACGTACTTAGGTATAATCAAAGAGATTGGGATTGGATTTCGATGTGATTGATTGGTATTTTAGCACAGACAAAAAAAAATACTGAAAATCCTTCACCAATGGGGTTTGAAACGATTAACTTAACAGTTAACTGTCCATTATGATTCATAATGTTATCCTTTTATGATTCTGCCAAAGTGGCATTTTTAGGCCCCCAGGACTTGTACTATTTATTCTGTGCCCCAGGTCTCTTAACTTTCAATAGTTGGAGAAGCATTGCATGAGAAGAAGAACTCCCAGAACACTTCACCTAAAGGTCATCTTTGATTTAGTCATTAGTGTATAATCTGTCCCATCGAATGAGTTTCCTGTGTTTACGTTGTCATTTGGTTTAAATTGCTAATATCATGAAACCATGTAAGTAATTTACAATTTAAATAAATAGTGTTTGTATTTTAAAATCTAAACAAAATGACAAGAAAACATGGCATTTATTTGAATAAGTGTCATGTGTACCTATACTTGTCATTTTGCAAGAAAGTGTACTTTGTTGACAGAGTATACTTTCTCAAAATATTTAAATGACAAATAAAATACGTACCCTAAGTACCTACTTAAATAATTTATGTTTTTTTAGGAAACGGACACTCAAAGAAATGTAATTTTACACGTTTACCTACATTCACTTATGTTGCTCTGAAGGAATGTCAATAATAATAAAGTTATGATGAACAATGCCTACAGCGGTGCTATTCTGTAAAAATCTCACCGTGAAAACTTAGGTGAAGTGAGCGTGGAGTGAGCTGTCAATAGTGTCAATTCCTAGGAAAAACAAACTCACTTCACCTAAGTTTTCACGGTGAGATTTTTACAGAATTGATCGGCTGTAGTGCTACCTATTCTATAAAAAATATCACCGTGAAAACTAAGGTGAAGCGAGCTGTCATTCCACCTGATGCTTGACACTTTTGACAGCTCACATTAAGCTCATTTCACCTAAGTTTTAACGGAGAGATTTAAAAAAAAATAGCACTGCTGCACTTGGTACCTAGGTATCAATAAAGGTTGTTTATAATGCTAATTGTAGGCCGTAGGTTCGAACACAGACAGACGCTTTACCTTAATTATTTCATCACCACTTCTCGCAAAACGGTCAAGGAAAACATCGTGAGGAAACCGGCATATATGTCCTAGAACCAAAAATTCGATGATATGTGAGATCTACCAACCCGCACTGGGACCGCGTGGTGGATTACGGCCCACAGCCTCTCAGAGTGAAGCAGCCTGTGTCCCAACAGTGGGAACATTATAGGCTGATTATGCTAATGCTAATTATGTACCTATTATTTAAGTAATACTTAGTGATTTTTAACTTACTACACTTGATTTCTCGTAGGGAAATCAAGTGTGTGGTAAGTTAAAGTAGTAGTACTTTGATCCAAGCTAGTACTAGGAGCAACATGTAATTAGAACAGCAATTTAATTAAATTTATTTATTAATATATTATAAAATTAAAAATAAATTGTATTTATTTATTAATAAATTTAATTTATTTTTAGATTGCTGTTCTAATTCTGTTATGCTGCTATTTGTGTCGAACTGTATTTTTTAAAAGTTTTTATGGAAAATAAAGTTCTTTGCTTAACCCCATCTAAATAAACATTCCGGTTTCAATAAAGTTAACGTAACCGGCTATTGTTTAAGGAAGTTAATGATGCAAGAACAGAGATATCAGGTCTTCGAGCTTGTAGAAATTGACCGCTCAGGCTTTATAGCTATGAAACTAGCACGTTATTACTAGGCAGACAAGAATTCAGTACTATACACAGCGTCCCAGCCAGACATCGCGCTACATAGAAGGAATAGAATAGGTACTCGCACCATTTTGTATATCGAAACAAATACATCAAGAAACGATGCATGTGTGAAAGATGATAGGTACCTATGGGTAGAAAAGGAGTGACTACCGAGATGATGGGTATTCCTCGAAACGCACCAACTTTGAAACGCACCAAATGAAGCGTCTATTGATATAATTTATTACGAATCCTTCATGTTCTTCTCCATGTTTCATCGTTTAGCATTTCGAGGAATAACATTATAATATTTTTATTTTTATT
Source organism: Mesoligia furuncula (assembly GCA_916614155.1). Classification (NCBI taxonomy): domain Eukaryota; kingdom Metazoa; phylum Arthropoda; class Insecta; order Lepidoptera; family Noctuidae; genus Mesoligia; species Mesoligia furuncula. The sequence continues at coordinate 13,610,418 of OU744798.1, forward strand.
AACTAGCTGCGCCCCGCGGTTTCACCCGAATAAGTGTCGATCCCGTGGGAATATCGGAATAAAAAGTAGCCTATATGTTAATCCAGGGTGTCAGCATTTGTATCTCCACCCAAAATTTTATCAAAATTGATCTAGTCGTTTGAGCGTGAAGAAGTAACAAACATAATTATAAACACACACACACACACTCACAAACATTCGCCATTATAATATTAGTGATATTAATTTTTTTTTCGAGGAATACTTTGGTGCGTTTCGAGGAATACCCCGAGATGATGACTAATAGAGAAAGTATGGAAGAAAAAGATATGTTGCATTCCACCGACCCCAAACGAATTGGGATAAGGGCAGGAGAATTAATGATTGAAACAAATACATCGTTTAAATTGATTTTCACATCCACTATCTTGTTGAAGAAATTCTTGTCACCCCAATGTTATGTTGGGTACCTATTGTTTAGTTTAACTCGTGCTAATTCTCAATATTTAATTTCATATTTTAAATGTTTTGGTTGAGAATTGTAGAGAGTGATTTCAACATTCCTTATGATGTCATTGTTTTGAGAACCGGTTCGTTGGAGACTAGTACCTAAATAGGACCGGAATAACTTCCTACTCTAGATCAACAAAATGAGAACCTTTCGGACCGCTAGAACTTTCAAACAAATCTCCATTGTCGCGTAAAGAGTCGCTCTCGCCCCGCCTGTGCTGTGAGGACCCGGTTTTAGGTTACGGAAAAGAAAGTCCATACATCGCAAAGCCGCGACCGACGCGCCGCCGCCGCGCCCCTCGGTCGCTGCGCTTTGACCCCGAATAAATACAACAAACATTTTATTCCACCACTTTTCTTGCAAAATTAATATGTAATCGACATGACAGAATTAAACATAATTCTGAAGTGTTTTTTATGTACCGCTGCTGTTCATTATTCATTTATTCGTCATAAGTTTTGCTGCAGAGAAAGTAGCTAAGGTGGTCTCTTATCCGGGTCAGCGGGATTGTCCGAAAGGGTTACCGCTGGCCCGGAACTTATAGGGCTAAGGAAGGAACACGGGTGGGTTTTAGTCAGTAAGAGTCTGACACTCGGGATTCCACTCCACCCAGAGCGAGAGGGGTCATTTGATGAATTCCCATCCTAAAAAAAAAAGGTGGTCTCTTATTATTATTATCAAATACATAATAAATACGGCTGCCATAATGATTTTTTTGCGTTTTGGGTGAGAACAAACATCACTATGCCATAATTATTATGTTCCTATACAGGGTCAAACTAATTAAGCTAGCGAAACTTCGCAGACAACAGATATCTCAATGTGATACAACAAAAAATTAATGATTTGATGATATTATTTTTTGGGGTCAACGACCGTAGGTGCTCTAGTTACTTGAAATATCAGTTTTGTGTAAACTTCCATACCAACAGAGATACCCATCCGATCTGCGGAGTTTCGCTAATTAATTTAATTAGACCATGTATACCCATAACATGGACTGCAGATGGCGAAGCTTACAAATTATAAATAAATAAAAACCTTTATTTTCAGGCTACTTTGGCCCATAGATAAATACCTTACAGACTAACATATATATCATAATAGTACAGTTTGTGTTAGTGTAAACTTAAAATTAAGTTAGTAAAACACACTTCACTCGATTCGAAATAATAAAACATTACAAAGCCACCACTGAGGACGCACAGAACCGAGTAGTGGTGAAGATAGAACCACTCAATAGGGCATGAAAGCTGGGGAGTGACAAGGTTATAGGGCCGTTCAATTCAAAACCACTTTCTAGCTTTCAGTTACGATCGGTGCGAAGTCCATTATCCAAGCCAAGTCTATATTCCTTTATTTTAAACACAAAATACTTTTTGTTCAGTTCTGACAAAGTAGACGCGTTTATTCTGCATTTGAGATAATTTAGCTTCACACTCATTCTAGTCGTATTAGTCATACATATTTAACACATGTCTTTGTAGTGTTCAGTTGGGTTACACGAGAAAATGCATAAACTATGTTACATAGCCGTGCCGAATCCACTTGACGAGGATTACGTATGTTTGCGCTTTTGTTTGCACTTAAGATTTACAGGTGGTTAGTCGTAATCATCTGGTACGGGTTGAAGCTTTTACACACTGAATTCAGTGTGTAAAGTTCACGAACGAAGAAAAAAATAAGACATCATTCATTTACCAAAAAAATTTTTTTTCATCTCATAGTGGCCCTTATGCATAAACCTGCTCCAACTCCGCCCCTAAGACGACCCACTGACCAAATTCGTTTTCAAACTAATAATACTTAGGTACCGGGCTAACGTGTCAGGTCCCTAACTTCGATACAACATGTTCATTTTATGCGGAAGTGTCGACTTCTGTTACAGTGTTTACCTAACGTTTGTGCAATTTAAGATCCTGATATTGTGCAATCACTGAGATAAACCTGTGTTGACGCCATGCTCTACCTAATTGCTATGGAGCGTATCGCCTATTTCGTTATGCACACTCATCGTATGATGTCACGGCGCGTGTGGACTCTAAGGATGCTTTTTAAGCAGGTCAGAGCTTAAATAGGTTTTATGGAATTAAGATTTTAGCAGGTTTATGCAACAGCGAGAGAGCAGTGGTGGCCCAGTGCCAGCACCCAACGGCCGCGACTTACGTGTCGTAGGTTCGAACCCAGACAGGCGCTTTACTTTGTGTAAATATCATCGCCACTGCTCTCAAAACGGTTAAGGAAAACATCGTGAGGAAACCGGCATGTCCTATAGAACCAAAAATTCGAAGGTCTGTCACGTCTACCAAACCGCATTGGGCTCGCGTGGTGGATTACTACGGCCCATTTCCTCTCACAGGAAGGAGGCGTGTTTCCCAGCGGTTGGGACATTACAGGCTGATTATGTATTCAACAGCGCAACTAAAGCATTGTGATCGGCATCCCATGGTCCAGGAGACAAATACCATATTATTATTATTTTTATAGGTTCCAGCTCCTGTGTGGTGAGATATTCTGACAATGTTTTCTGATGTGACTAGACCATAGGTTCTTAACGTGGACGAGAACGCCCCCTCGTTGGCGTTTGAGACTTTCCGGAGGGCAGTTACCCAGAGAAAATTATATATATTATCTTACAACTATAAAATATTACACGTTTAAATATAATCGTAGCAATAACTGTTTCTGAGTAAAAAATAAATGGGGGCTATTTAGAAAAAAAATATATTCTCAAAGTGGGCGGTGTGCAAAATAAGGTTGAGAACCTATGCACTAGACGAAAGATTTTTTACCTTTATTATCCACGTTAATCTGAGAGCTACGAAATAAGCACATACTTGCTTTTTACTTTTACTATAACTACCAATTTTCCCATGAAAGTTGCAAGAACCAAGTGAGGGTAATAGGTTACTATGTTGATCGTAGGCTGTGGGCTAATCACTAGGTACTCGTGTGGATAAGTACTATTCCAAACATTAGACACATACAAGTTGTTACCATGCATAGCTTCAAGCGACGATTACATTACTCCTCGTGGAACGACTAGTGAACTATTGATAAACGTTCCACTTAATTATGACCCAGTGAAAATGTTTATCAACACTTTTATTTCCAGCTTTTCCGTAAATTCGATTCTTATAGGTAGTTTGTGTACATAATGCCATAGTGACAACATCCTTGTGGTATATCGGATGTCACATTATATACAATCAGTGGCTGTTTGGTCGCATCGCGGGCGCAACAGCAGCGGTGGTCGACAGAGCGCGGTGTTCTCACGCAGGCGCAGTGCACGCAGATACCGGGCCGTATACACACGTGCGACAACCACCTTGCCGCCGTCGTCGACACACACGTTGCTGTAACATAGTGCTACAAGTGTTCTTCAAGAGCCGGCAAGATGCGCCCAGTGAGTACCGGTGTTCACTTATTATACGTTAAGCAGTGTTTTTCAAGTTATGCCGTAACTGTGCGTGAATTTTATGAGTGGATGCGTGAATTTTATGCATGGAGGAGTATTTTTTTAGATGCTTTTGGATTTCCCCGCCCACTTTGGTATTTTAATTAACTTATCATTGATATAAATTTTCACTTTATGATTTTGAGTGATAAAAGGACCTTACTATTTTTTTAAGGAGAAAAAGCTTATTGAAGTATGTGGGTATGACGTTTGTATGAAATTAGGTTGAATATTTTGAATTGAAACTTCGCAGTTAAATAATTATAATTGTTACTTGCGAATGCAAGACATTTTAATTCAAGAATAAATTATTTTCACTTTACCTCCATTAATAAAACAATCCTTGAACTGAAAGTCTCCATCATTTAACATAAATTACGTAACCACTTGCAAGATTCATTAATTATTTTCTCTAAAATGTGAAAATCACATTGATGATCTTTATAAAGTGAACATAACCTTTCACCATATTGCACAGCACGATTTTCTATTAACTATTCTTCATGTCAAGTAAAAGCTACATTACGATTAACTAACGACCGAGTTCGTATAAAAATGAGGCTTACGTCTATGTTCTTTATCTCTTTATTATTAAGATGGTCATCTATCATGTAAATGATTGCGTGCCTATGCAAGCACTCTTCAATGTATTTAAAGTAGACTGTAATGCGGAGATTTGCATGCGGCGCTCACACCGTTTGAATATTTATGTTTATGTGAAGTAAAGTCTGTCTTATTGTTTACGGTTATTATCCCTAACGTGCAACAGTTTCAAATCATGCAGTTGCTATGGATATTTAAATACGGAAACTAATCCATTTTATAAAGTTACTCTACCTAAGTACCTATGGGACACAACATTGCAAATTCCATTGACTTAATAGTTCTTACTTATTGCCCCTTTCTCTCAATCTACTATTACGATTAGATATGGCCTAAGTGGTGCCTTTAAACATTTGATTGATACCAAAGTATATACTGGGTCTGATTTTCTATTTAGATTATAAATACTGTAGTAGGTACACATGTTTTATTCCTTAAAATATCTTCAATTCATCTGTGCTTTGCACAAGCCCACCAGCAGTGTGTGCAATTTAAAAGCTGTTAAAATCAAGTTTACTCTCTCGCGCATGACTGTGAATAATAAAAAGTTTCAACTCAAATTACGTATAAATGAAGCGTTACCGTCTAGAATATTCTATATCCCGCAAACAGTGAATTTATTTAAATATAATATTAAAACAATAAATTAATCAATGCACTTTCCCCGTGTGACGCAACTGGTGCGTGGTGATGCGGTGCGCTCGTTTACATGAATCGTCGGAAGAGAATGATGGCTATTAAGGATTCATCATTCGTTGCCGAGCCACACGTGTTACGACTGCAGCCGCTTAACGGTGAAATTTTGAATCATTTCACATCATTTCCAGTTTCTACGTCTAGACCGAGACTCGAGAGCAAACGACCGACACATGACTTAAGCTGTGACTTGAAGCGCGTAGCTTTTGTTTATGATAAACTTTCCACATGTTTGAACTGCTGTTAAATGCCATTTCACGCTAACGTTGAATTAATCTTGCATAATGTAAGTCTTGTAGGTTATAAAATAAACTGCCTTGTTAAAATATTTATGCAGACACTACGATAGTATTTCTTTCCTTGTGGTTCTTCTTTATTATTTACTAATTACTAATAACTGCATCCAGCTGTACCTACTTATGCTGTTACAGGCATACGGGTAGAGGGAGAGGTCAAGAAAATATCGTTTACTAATCAAAAAGTACAGAGAGTGTGGTTATTTTCTGGTGTAAAATAAGGTATATGAATAAATAACCGTAATTAGTTTACAGTAACCGCCCTTTCAGATCTTAGCTATTATTAGGCTGACAACGCCCTGAAACCTTATCCCTTTAAAACGCAGTCATGCGCCTTCCACCTTCGTAACAGATCAACGGGTCGAACACTGAATATCTCATGGCAATGGGTTTGACTCATCCACAGTACTCACTCAAAGTATCTTGGCATCACTTTGGACAGTTCCCTTAACTTCTGGAGAAACTGCGCACATGTCAAACAGTTGTTGTCAGTTGTTTCTGGTATGTACATTCTGTACATACCAGAAACAACTTACTCTGTCGCCTAACATCCACCAGATAAAGGGCATCTACTCAAGTCCTGCGAATAACTGGAATTGCACTTTATATCTCCACAGGCTACTGTGCCTCAGGTGAGTATGCCTGTTCGAGTTGAGTATGGAGCCGATCTGCCCACGCTAAATTTTTTTTTTCTCGTTAGCCTATATTGTGTCCCACTGCTGGGCAAAGGCCTCCCCTTTTTTCTTCCAAACCTCCCCTGTCTTGTGCGATCTCTGGCCATGTTGGGCCTGTGAATGATATTAGATCGTCACCCCCCCTTTGCCTTGGTCTACTTCGGCGGCGATGTCCTGCCTCAGGCTGCCCACGCTAAGTTGGATACAGCTAAATGCAAATACTTATTCTCTTTGGCTAAATGAGACATTACAGGATTATTACTGACCCCGTTGCGAATGCTGTATCCACTGACTGGCATCGCGCCTCAAGAAATCCGCAGGACTATAATAGCCAGCCGCATCTAGAGGGTGAAGCTACAGGATGACCCACGCCACTCAATGCACAACTTTAATCCAGTTCCACAGAGATTTAAAAGCCGCAAAAAAATTCTTAGGTGCGTGAGTCCACAGGAAGATGTGACCTTTAGAAAGAACTGCTTAAACTTCCTGGCTTCTTTATTGAACCATCAGAGAGTCTCCCATTCAGGCTCAAGTTACCGTGGCCTACTTGGAAAACTATAAATAGACTTCGTACCCAATACCCAAGTAGGCCGAAGCAAGGACAACCTCCACAAGTAGAAGTTCATGGAAGGCTCAGAGCTCCTGTGTGTCTGCGGCGTCTCTCCACAGACAATGGCTCACCTCCCATGTTGCACCGCACACCCTGTCACCTGCATACGTGAGGACGTAATCATCCTAATGGCTGCGTAAGCGAACGGTATGCGCGTTGCTGAATTTTGCGGCAAAAATATTTAAAAAAAAACATAGGTAATATATGTATATACTTTTTCGTGTTATTTTACCATCGACACGATAAGAAGATTATGATAATAAAGGAAATTTTTACTATACTAATTAAATCTGTCCTTAGCCTAGTATGCAAACAGCAAAACTTGATCATCGTTAGCCTGCGAAGTAGGAAACGATGAGGTTTACGTGTAACAGGTGGTGTCATCTCATCTCGTAAACACGAAACTAAAATTAACATTTTATGTGTTTTTCATTGCGTGATTTAAATATTCATCACTATTTTGATATTTATTCCAGATTACGAAATGCACGATACGAATACGCATGCATGATAAAAATACAGATACAGTTAGTTTGTATATTAAGATAAAAGTTACCGACTACGAATCAGGGGCCTAAAAAGGCCACTTTCGAAGAATCATAAAAGGATAACATTATGAATCATAAATGGCGAAGATAGTCCGTGATTTTCGAACTATCACGAATTATTTTGGCACTCATTTAGATCTCCATTCTTTTTGCGGCCAAGCCCACAGCCAAGCATAATTTTTGTATTGAACTTGGCTCTCCTTTTTACATTTTAAATGTTTTTGGTGGGATAGTGTATTACACAATTAGGGTGCGGGTCTACGCGGCCTATTCGCGCCTACGCAGCATCTATCGTGGCGTAGAAGCATCATACAGTACACAGCCCACGCTAGGCAAACGCTATAGTTCAAAGACACTCCATGAATTGATGATTCTAACAATTGAAAAAAAGTTTTTTTTACAAAATTGATAGGTATTCTATAGGTAGGTAGGTGCAAATAGGTATTACAAATAAACGCTAAATCATCTGGTAGATTCAAATATAAATGCAAAAAATCCACGGCATCAATCGCTTGATACCCCTTGCCTACAGTCTTGTCATTTTAAAACAGACACTTATTTTATGGCTTTCTGGGCAGAAAGTAGTAAAAGTACTTGATTTCTATCATAACAGACTACATCTATAAGGAATTCATATCTCAAGTCAGCTAAGATCTGTCCGATAAGCTGAATCATCACAATGCCGTTTCGTGGCTCACATTTTACTTTTGACCGTGGGACAGTGAAAGCTAATAAATGAACGACTCTAAGCAGTATTTCACATAATCTTACTTGATACTCACTTTGTTCGTAATTTCTAAGTGTTATTTTACACAATTCTTTTAATTAGTCATTGTAATCTGCATCATTGTTGAATAATTTCTCGTTGCTGAGCACTGCGATCTATGGTTAATTACGATGTCTCTCGCGTTTATGCCTTAATCTAAAATTTTCCACAAATTTACCAATTTTAGGGTTCCGTACCCAAAGGGTAAAACGGGGCCCTATTACTAAGACTCCGCTGTCCGTCTGTCCGTCTGTCACCAGGCTGCATCTCATGAACCGTGATAATTAGACAGTTGAAATTTTCACAGATGATGTATTCCTGTTACCGCTATAACAACAAATACTAAAAACAGAATAAAATAAATATTTAGGGGGAGCTCCCATACAACAAACGTGTTTTGTTCGGCGTTTTTGCCTTGTGGTACGAAACCCTTCGTATGCGAGTCCGACTCGTACTTGGCCAGTTTTTCTTGTGTAATTTGCTCTAATGAGTTGATTATGCAAAAGGTATAATTTAGTAATTAAAACAAAGATGTTGCGAGTGCGAGCAGATACACCTACTGACCTACTACCTATCTAATATCTTACTTGTTAATTGGAAATCAATTCATTAATTAACTCCAATCAGGGACATCGATGCGCTAACTGTAGCCATGAATCCAGTATGTGATTCTAGACCCTAGCGTAGAAATGTTTCGTGGGTTATGCAAAAAAGTGCTGTTCCATAGAAAAGTGAAATAAATACCTACGCAGTCAAAATGTACTGCACAGCTATTTTTAGGGTTCCGTACCTCAAAAGGAAAAACGGAACCCTTTTAAGATCACTTCGTTGTCCGTCTGTCTGTCTATCTGTCAAGACCCTTTTTCTCAGGAACGCGTCAGCGTGGAGTTATCAAGTTGAAATATTCAGGGCTGCAATCCTTTGAAGCGGTGAAAAAATCAAACTTCTAAAAAGATACAGGCGTTTATGTTCCGGAATCAAGAATTATGGAATTTGGCAAAAAGCAATGTCATGTAGCACAAGTTAAGAAAAAATCCGAAAACCGTAAATTTTTAATTATAAACCTACAAATTTGTACGGAACCCTCGGTGCGTGAATCCTACTCGCACTTGACCGCTTTTAAAAAAATAACTGACGAAAATTTTCAACGCATGGGAGTTCAAAATCATGTAGGTACTGAATCAATGGTAACAGACTGTGGGTCGATGCCCCTGCCACCCTTTATAGCCAAACCTACTTGATTTGTAGGTAATAAAGCTCAGAAAGAAGTTTTAATTAAGTAGGTAATATACACACATCAAAAGTGTCTAGGGATCAAGCATTTTTATGCGGATTTCTTGAGATTGAGATGTGAAATTTATATGGATCCTTTTTGGTGCATTTCATAATTTGAATCAGGAACTGTGAATCAAATTCGAGTAAAAGATGAAAATCAGCTGTCAATATTTTCCCTATAAAAACATACAACGCATTGAAGACATTATTAGTGCTACTGTTTCCCTACTACTGATTAAAACCAACGTTATTATGGAGCGGCGACGTCATTTAAGCAGGGAAGAAATGCTCAGAGCCGTGGGAATGATAGAAGCTGGTTCCCGGCAACGTACTGTGGCTTTAGCTCTGAATACAAGTCAGAGTGTTATCAGTCGACTTTGGACACGTTACCGAAGCACTGGTACCGTGGCTGAGCGCCATGGAGGACGGTATCGCTGCACCACACGGAGACAAGACCGATACATTCAAATCTTAACTCGAAGAGCTCCAACAATAACCGCCATGATGTTAGCCGTGAGGCTTCATCACTCTTCAGGGAACTTAATTAGCGACCAAACAGTCAGAAACCGCTTGCATGAAGTGAACCTTCATTCCCGAAGACCGCTACGGGTACCACCTATAGCAATGCACAATCGTAGGATTCGATATCAATGGGCTCTTGAACACAGAAATTGGGCAGAAGAACAATGGCGTTTCGTGTGCTTTTCTGATGAGTCTCGTTTTGGTATGAGACCGGATACAAGACGTATACGACACTGGAGAACCCCTGGACGCCAACAGCGATTAAAATCCTGCCAGGAAGTCCATCCTTATAGTGGTGGAACCATCATGGTATGGGCGGGTATTTGGATCGGCGGAAGAACTGAGTTGATTTGGATCAGAGGCAACCTCAACGCTCAAATTTATGCTGAGACGATTGTATCAGACGTCATCGTTCCTCTACAAGTGCAAATCGGTCCCTTATTTCAGTTAATGCATGATAATGCACGACCGCACACCGTAAGAGTTGTAAGACAGACTCTCGCCGCAGCTAACATCAATGTCCTGCCCTGGCCTGCTCAGTCGCCAGACTTGAACCCGATTGAGCATGCATGGGATATGCTACAGAGAAGAGCTCTGCCGAATATGGAGGGTATCCAGTCGCAAGAAGACCTTTTTTTGTTGTTGCAACGAACATGGGCGGCCATTCCACAGCGTGATTTGGATGAACTCATTTTGAGTATGCCAAACCGATGTTCTTGTGTTGTTAGTGTTCGCGGTAGAAACACGGATTATTAATTGTTTAAGTTACCCAATAAAATTTTAAAGAAAACTGTTATTTCAGTCTTTTTTTCGAACTTTTGTGTTAGTGGTTCAAATGTCAAAAATCCCTTTATTAGGAAAATGGCAAATTTCTTTATTAATGCAAAGGTGACTTGGTTTATCGTTACTGTGACAAACGAAAACACTTTATTTGATGAATCCTTAAAGAAAATTTTAATTAATATCAATCAGGAGAAAAGTTATTGCAAAAATATATGTTGATCCCTAGACACTTTTGATGTGTGTACATTATATTATAATATATTATATTATAATATAATAAATATATATTATAATAATATAATTTAATTAAATAATTAATTAATTATAATTATTATTAATTATTTAATGATATTATAATATATTATATTATAATATAATAAATATATATTATAATAATATAATTTATTACCTACTTTATTAAAACTTTTTTTTCTGAACTTATTACCTACAAATCAAGTCGGTTTGGCTGCTATGATTGACATGAAGTTCTTTTCAAATATACTTAGGATCGCGATACTACATCGTTCATTGATTGATTACAGATAAACAACGTCAGAAAGATATATCATTTCTATGGTCAGAATGCTTGACAACAATTCAAATCAAATTCCTTTGATGTTTGATAAATGATGTGTACCCTAGATACACGTCTACGTATTGTTTGCCTAGATTACGGGGCATAACCTTTACTGGTAAGACAATTTCGTTATAAATCAGCTCTAGGCGATCGCTTACACTAAAAATTCAGTTTGAATACTCTAATCATGGACTCACTGTATATAATTTTGAATTATATAACGATACATCCGATGATATTTTCGATTCGCATGTGATATTAAAGAGTAACATACACAAGGGCGGAGTTAGTGCTTATTCAAATTGTAATGGTCATAGTGGGTGGTTTAGATAAGTACGTCTATTATTATAACGCCTACTAATTGTATGTACTTGTTACGACGATCCATCTTACATTTAAATGATACATGACATCAATGCTCGATAGCCATGAGGAAGAGAAAGATTGTGTGATCTCTTTGGCTTAGATAATACTTACTAAGACGGCGATGAATTTCATGACATCACAGCACTTGTGATTTCAAACACGCAGACTCGGCAGTGTGGCCTACGAGCAACACTCGTTTTGTTTTGGTTTTAGTTAAATGCTATGATGCTAAAACTAGTGGGGCTCAGAATTACTGCTTCACACAAAAAAGGTTTTATTAGGGTTTTTACCTGGGGGCCTAAAAAGGCCACTTTGGAGACTCATAAAAGGATAACATTATGAATCGTAATATGGCGAAGACAGTCCATGATTTTCTATTTTTCGCTGCACTACGTAGGTATAATCAAAGAGATTGGGATAGGATTTGGATAGGATTGGTTGGTATTTTAGCACAGACAAAAAAAATAACTGAAAAATGTTTCACCAATGGGATTTGATACGATTAACTTAACGGTTAACTGTCCATTATGCTATCCTTTTATGATTCTGCCAAAGTGTCCTTTTTAGGCCCCCTGGTCTCAATCTGCGGTGTTCAGAAAAAAATACCAAGAATTAAGACTGAAACTGTGTTCACGCATACTCTAATCGAATAAGTACAGTTATCAGGTAATTATTAATTAACATTGTTAGTTAAATAGTTGGGAAAAGGTTAGGCAGATGATGATAAGTTACGAGATGCATAAGCCCATTTTTACACACATTTAAAACCATAAATAAATAAACAAACGTAAAGTATAAATGATTACTTCAAACTTTGGCATAGATACTTAGGTTAATCATTGGGGTCATTAACGAAAACATGTTGACATTTTAGGATGACAAAATTGTAAAAAAATAAATAATACCTACATTTCAAAGTCACTAGTGCAAGGACCCTACATATTTATAATCAAAACAAAACAAAATATTTGAATATTTCATTACGAATAATAAAGCTGGCACAAACCTTAATTAAATTGTCACGAATGAAATAATGCACAGTAAGTATTTGAATTGTTTAATTTCAAAGAAGATGAAACTTGCAAAACAAACGTTTTGTTGACAAATGAAAATATTGTTGATGATAATGGTGGGAATACCAATTATATATGGAAAAAGATTAAGCGGAAATGATTGCTTCATGCAAATACTTTCAAAGAATTATTCAAATTCGCCGCGAAGTTCCGAACAAATAGACAATACTGTCGAGATTCGAATGACAGTGCGACATTGAGTAATTAAAGAAATTGATTGCCGAGTAGAAAGTTTAGTTAGAGCTTACGTAATTAATCCTTTGATTTCCATAAAATACAAAGACTTGAACTCTACGCAAAAATATTTCGTAACTTAACATACATTCATTATCACACTCGTGTAATAAACAAATGTAAATAAACTAGGACTAGATTAGGGCTTGTTGATTCTGTCTATCCAAAGAAAGTGAACCTTGGTAGGCTTCTTGAGACGTACCTTCAAAACGTTTACACACTGGATGCCAATTTAACACACATTTGCCTGGACATTCATTAAAGTTATGCGAAAATTCGTCAAAGAAAAAGTAATTCTTGCCTAGCCGAGTTGTAATATATAGCATAGAATAGACTCCCAGAAAATGTGGTGACGGCTGGCTCAAGAACCGACTGGACAGATTAAATATCTTAGCTGCTAGTGTAATAATAATAAACAATAATAATAAATTGGCAATTTATACCTAATTAGCAAAAACTACACAGGGTTATTGGTAAAACATTGACAGCTGTTCCCTACATTTATGTTCGTGTAACTCGTCAAAATGTAGGGAAAAGCTGTTTCAAATCTTCTCGCGATTTCGGGTTTGGTCCTAAAAGTTGTTCATAATGATGAGTACAATGACCACTTAAGAGGTTGTTAATGTTTTACCAATAACCTTGTATAAATCAGACGTCACTATGTCGTGGGATATCCAAGTGAGTTTACGATTTGGAGATATTATTAAAGTAAAAAAAAAAACTCATAAATAACACAACAGATTGTTATTAATTCACGTGACAGCGATGCGGACAAATTTTTTAATGCCCATGGAGCTCCTCCCTTTTTTATTTTATACTTGTCCATAATATATATATATATATGTGTTAGCTTGTATTATTTTTGTTTGTATTTAAATAAAATAGACAGACGTCTAGACTTCAAAAAGTTTATTGGTATTCTGTATATTTTTGTCAGTTTGTGGAATGTCCATTTGTAGGTAATTAAATATCGTCACTGCTGGGACACAGGCCTCCTCTCAGTGAGAGGAAGTGGGCCGTAATCCACCACGCGGGCCCAGTGCGGGTTGGACATGCCGGTTTCCTCACGATGTTTTCCTTCACCGTTTTGAGAGCAGTAGTGATGAAATAATTTACACTAAGTAAAGCGCCTGTCTGGGTTCGAACCTACTACCTAAGTAAGTAAGTACCTTTTCGTAAGTCGTGTTCGTTACCACTGGGCCGCCACTGCCCAAAAATAAAATAAATATGGTACCTACAGACAAAAATAGGTCACAAGAATTGTAAACGAAAATCCCACAAATAGTTCTGAATGCATCATTGACTTTTATCGCTCTATCGGTGTTAATTAAATCGCAACAGAAAGACAATGAGTAACTGACACGGACGTCGGTACCTACTAACAAAATATTGCACATCACACCAGATACGGTGTAATAAGAAGATTGTAAACAATTCTAGGACGCAAAACAATGCTCATTCATAACTGGGTCTTAACTTAATTAATGAGATGTCGCAAGCTATCCATGGATATATCTGTTAAAGTCACTTGGATTGTACTACTTATTTTTTTAAATAGCTCTATTAGGTTTCCCACGCACGGTGTTACAATATACTTATCTAGTAACAAAAATATTTTACGCGAAATGTGCTCGTGTGAGGAATGCTTTTCATTGATGAGACGATTACGCAGCAAGTTGTAAACGCGTTGAATGACCGCGCCGCATTCGGTAAAGGAGCTTTCGTTTTACGGCTCTGCCGGTAGTCATCTCCGCAGTGTATTATTACGAAAAATGAATTATGTAATTGAAAAATCGAACAGTGACGAAATCTATGTAATCTGGGGGCACAGGAGTGCCCCCGTCAAGACGAGGCAAGCGAAGCGCACCTACCTTTTCTCGAAGCGCTTCGTCGTATTTTTGAACCCTCATAACTTGTGTTTGGATTATACCAGATAAACAAATTTCTCGGGATATGATGTTAATAGTAAACTTATTAAACATATAAAGTTTCAATTGCATAGCTCTTATACTTTTGATTCTATTGATATCTAAAAAACCTCGATTTCGTCACTGACTGATGATCATCAAAACTTTTAGGGTACTTCCTGAAGTCCTACAAAGCTGAATTTTGGTATGTAATCTAGTATTGGCTCGGCCGTACCTGCCGTTGCCGTTGGCCGTTGGCTACCATATCATGGGCGTAAGGCGAAAAATTTATTCACTGTTCAATACTTTTATGTTATACAATATTTCTTGTAGGCCAAGCCTTTTCTTTATTTTGACGATGGTGTAGAGTTTGTAGAGTTAGGGCGCGTAGAGTTAGAAGCTTGGCTCTACATGAGATCTGATAACTTTTTGACAGTGCGAGCCGTATGCGGTCTCGTCTTGACAACATTTTACATGAAAATGTTTTTGGTGGGTAGAGATTTCGCGATGCGATTTTTATCAAGAGAGTTCTTTGTTTGTTAGTATTGAATTCTCAATTTATTTTAAGGCGAGTATTATTGTAGCTTATTTCTATGGATTGAGGCATAGGTTCCTACCTAACCCAATCGCTTTAGCCATGTGTAGAATATTAAAATTATTACCTATAGTTTTTAATTTTTCAGCACCTACCTACCGGTCTATAGTTCGTAGAGGTACTTCGTTACGTTTATGAAATAGTTAACTGCTTAGGTACTTAATGTATTTATAATTCCTAGTAACACAGATATTACGCATAGAAGGAAACTAACACAAAAAAGCAATGTAAAGAAAGGCGGCATGCGCTCATTATGCCGTTGACTTCCCAGATATTTCAATCCGAGACGTGTTGTGAGGATTACATGCTAGTTTCCGCATAACAGTCGCTAACTATTCCCTAACACATAATTTGCTTACTTACTTCTTCTCTTTTTAACTGCTGTCATAGTGCAGTGACCATCAAACTGCTTCTTGACCTTCGAGCTGCGTTATTGCATAGTATTGACAATTATCATCTAAGCCAAATCTGATGCTTGAAATAGAAATTAATTACCTACCTAATGTTTTTATTTAGTAGCGATGGGCATTTCGAAAACCATTTCGCTCTACAGATTTTACAATTATGTAGTTAAGAACAACAAACAACTATTTTGCTGAACCTGGCTTTTTAAATCATAAGCCTGGCTTTTAAAATTATATCTAGGTAATTACATAACATAAATTAAAGTAGCTTTTCTTGTCTGTCTCTGTGACCGGTTTTCCAAACTTCGCACCGGATTTTGATGCGGTTTTCACTATAATTTAGAGAATTATGTATTTCGGAAGGTTTTTGTTTTAAATTTATCAATATCGAACTTGCATATAATAAAGGAACCTCGGTGTTTAGAGTCAAGTCGTAAAAACTATGTGAAACAGGCGGGTCGCTAATTTATGATTAAATAGAGCCACACATATCTGAACAGGTTGCATAGGTAGGACGTCTTCGTAAGAATAGTTTTACAATTAACAATCATGACCCGGTCAAAAACAATTAAAAAAACGCAACTTTAAATGCCATAGATTACATCGCAGATTCCAATTAAAATTGAAAGTTACTGATAGTTTAGCTATTGTAGTCTCTTTGAAATATGACACAACAAGTTTGTTACTCGTCAAATACCTTGATGAATAATTCTCTGACCATGCTGTTTTCTCGTAACAACAAACCGTTTAAATGGTATTTACTTAACGTGTGTATTTAAACAGCCCTTTCCATAGCATTAGCGAGGAATCTCATTTCCCTCGCAGCAGCAAAGCACAACGTACAAACACTAGACACAACACAACACAACACAAGAGGTAATTTGCGCAAATTCTGCGCGTTGTGATGACGTAAACTTTCACTGGCGTCTAATGACGTTAGTTTGTCAAAGCGGGTTTCATTTAAAAGAAAGTTTATTGAAAACAAATGCATGTTTATATTTTTGAGGTTCATTCGTAGCTATCAAAAACTCATCGTGTCTCGGAGCGTCGGAGCATAATAAGACTACCTTTGACCGTAGTTTCAGGGAAGCACTCGTCCAAAGAACCGAACCCTACAACAGACATACCTTACAAAATTAGCTTTCAGGCGTCACAGATCGAGATTGCTGGCTGTTTTTCTCTCATTCAGTTCTCGATGTATTTACAAGTTTGGAGAAAAAATCAATCAAAAATCAAATCAATTCATAGAATATGCAATAGTAGGCATTTCTATTAATTGGGAACACGCCGGTCGTTACTGTTTTAAATTTAATATTTACATTTGAATATTCAAAATTAATTAAAACGGTTTTCTCATAAGTAAAGCCTATGTAGTAAACTACTGTTGTTAAATTAAAGTTACGCAACATATCCCACTAAAGGTTCAGCTGCTGCTACTGTATCGCCTAGTTATGTACCTACCTAGTAATTAAAAAAGCATCAACATTGAATAAATTAAATCAAACCTACTTTACAGTTCACGAACTTCACAACTTCCAACAGACTCGTAACATCTCAGCCTCTCAGGTTGCGTGTAACTTACCTATCTTAATATCCGCGTAATGACAGGTTTTTGTAGCACATTAGTCACTCAGTTATGCTTTAATGTATAGCAATTTTGAACATGTTATTGGAATAACTTCCTCATATTGCATTGCGGATTTGTTCTGTTTGTTGTAACCAACAAGTTCACAATAACACAGTAGGTACGGCACAAATATAACAACTATAAGTAATTGAATTTTCAAATTATATCTTCTTTAATTGGGTTTGGGTAGTTTCAACCAAGTGCATAAGAGATACCACTACCTACTTAGATATATAAAAACAAAAACGTCTGAAGCAAGATAAGCGATATTTTAAGTTTATTAGGACGAGCTGGCACACATGAGTACCACAAGCAGTACAAGTTTGTACCAACCCGTTCCGGTACAAATTTATACCAGCCCGTCTCTGAGAGGTTAATTAAGAACTATTAATTCGTCTCCAGAATAGCATCTATCATACTATTAAACGTCAATAACAATTATGAAATTTTAATAATTACAACATGTATTGTTCATAATAGCTGCCTCGTTGCATCTCACGTCATATTACGTGGAGAATCAACACGAGGATAAGTTCCCAGCATATTTTTCCCAGAGATTATACAAACCACTGATTTCGTGTTCTAACACGGATGATTATCAACATTTGGAAATCACATGTCATCTTATAACGGTGCACTGCATGAGTGCATGCATCGCGAGTCACGGAGGGAGAGCGATGGCGATGTAGACTCACGAACTAAGCTCAACGTAGCCTGCATTCATACCCAGTCAAGATAACAAAAGACACCGTCCAAGTGCCTGAACGTGAGCCACAATACATACTAAGTACACTTTCTTTCAAGAATACGGTAATATTATTGCAGCGACAATGCACTTTTGTACCTAAACATAATGGTCATAGGCATAATGTTACCGAAAAATATATACAGGATGAAATCGAAAACTTATGCCATCTCGAAATAGGAGGTGCAGTAACTGTTAGTACATCTATATTATAGAAAATGGTAAACTGACTGACTGACTGTTCTTATATCAACACACAGCCCAAACCGCTGGTCCTAGGGACATGAAACTTGGAGAGGGTGTTCTTTGTGAAGGGTATGTATCCACTAAGAAAGTATTTTTGGGAATTCTACCCCTAAAGGGGTGAAATAAGGGATGGAAGTTTATATGAAAGTCCGTCAGTTTTGAAGTTAGGATCTTCAAATTTTGTTTAGGCTGAGGATTGAAAATTAATTTATACGTGTCTCAGCGTTTTTGACAATTCTACTCCCGAAGGGTTAAAAAGGGGGATGAAGTTGTGTATGGAAAGTCCTTAATTTTCGAAGTAAGAATCACTAAATATTATCTAGGCTTATGATTGGAAGGTAACGCAACGGTGTGTTAGAATTTCAACCCTTAAGGGGTTGAGAAGGGGGATGAAATTTTGGTTTTAATTATATAATCTATCAACACACAGCATAAACCGCTGGTCCTAGAGACATGAATTTAGGAGGGTGTGTTCTTTGTGAAGAGTAGGTATCCACTAAGAAGGGGTTTTTGGAAATTCAACCTTTAGGGAGGTGAAAAGCGGGGATTTTGTTTGTATGAAAAATATTATTCCTTGAGTTAATAACCTTGGAACTTGGCACGAATACTTATCTAAGTAAATTAAGAAGTTTGGCATTTTTTGTTTTTCTAAACTACCCTCTAAAGAGAGATTGAAGGGTGTCAAAATTTGTATGGAAGAATTTTAACGCGCTGTCCGATTAACTCTAAACTGAGTATGTATACTTAAAACTAAAAATAAAGAATAACGTGTATCAGGGTTTTTCGATAATCTAGAAGAAGAAGCGTATGGAGAGGGGTAGTCAATTTCACAGGGGAGTATTTTATTACGTGGCTTGATTAACTGGAAAATTGGTATTAATAATCCTTAAGTGAAGTCATAGAAACATACCTACCAGACAATTTTTCAAAATTCCATCCCTATGGGGATAAAAAGAGGGGATACAGTTTATATGAAAAATCTTATTTATTTGGTTTATAAACTTTATAGACTACCAAAATAACTTAAATTTCGGAAGTCGGTGTCTTTGGATCTATAAAATTTTAGTTTTTTGCCACCGACTTCCGAAATTAAAGTTATTTTTCACTTTGTAGTGTTTTTTTTTGGAAATCGGTTTTTATTTGTTAAAAAGTTTTTATTTCTCGCTATTTAGTGGGTCTGTTTATAATTTATCTATGTTACAATAGCCTATTGTCAACTTGCTCATCGCCTTTACCAAAATATTACTTTTCCCGATGCAGGGACATTCATTGTTGAGGAGTTCTCCTGGTATTTCACCATCAGCTCCATTTCACCATTCGCATTGTGACGAGCATAAAATTGCTAATTGCTTATTAAAGTATACCCGTGAAATACTTATTATTGAGTAGTTCTGGTGGCCATCTGTGATCTTCATCATCAGTTCCACTTCACCAAATTGTGCTTTTCGAGAGCAAATGCACGAGTTACTATAAAAAATACCCAAATCGCTATAGGTTTCGATTTCTCCAGGATCCCACCATTAGATCCTGATCTGATGACAATGGGACCACCTGGAAAGTATACCCTTTCAAACAAAATAATATTTTTTCAAATCGGTCTAGCCGTCTTCGATCGGGATCATACATAAAAAAAGGTACTGACGAACTGAGAACCTCCTCCTTTTTTGAAGTCGGTTAAAAATAAAAAAGTGTTTTAGGGTTTTTCAAAAATCGACTCCTACCAAGGTGGAAAAGGGTAATAAAGTTTAAGGGTTAGATTTTACTTCTTGCCTCCATTAACTCGAAAATGGGTATGGGTCTTTGAGTCAAGTTATGAACAGAACACATACCAAACGATTTTTCAAAATTCCACCCCTGTGGGGTTGAAAAGCGGGGGGGATACCTGCAGTTTATTTGAAAAATACAAAAACCCTTTGATTTATAAACTTAAAAATTAGCCCGAATACTTATTTATCTAAATAAATGATAAGATCATAAACATACATTTTCGAAATTTTTAGAGGAAAGAACGAATTTCACGCGGACGAAGTCGCTGGCAGAAGCTAGTAATCATTATAAATTGTCATTTCCCAAATGAAAATTCTTGGGAAAAAACGTGTAGATAACGTCTTAGATAGCGCATTTATTACCTTCAAGTAAACACGAATTAACGGCGTTTCAGTAAAAAAATAAATAACAATCTATCTAAGCATAATAAGAAAACTAAAGGATCCATTTTAGCGCGCACAGGGGGCCTAAAAAGGCCACTTTGGCAGAATCATAAAAGGATAACAGAATGGACAGTTAATTGTTAAGTTAATCGTATCAAATCCCATTGGTGAAGCATTTTTCAGTTATTTTTTTTGTCTGTACTAAAATACCAATCAATCCAATCCAAATCCAATCCCAATCTCTTTGATTGTACCTACGTAGTGCAGCGAAAAAAAAGAAAAACACGGACTGTTTTCGCCATTGTATAATTCCTTTTATGATTCTCCAAAGTGGCCTTTTTAGGCCCCCTGATAAGCAATCAATTCATCGTAGAGTTCACAACATGAAGCATCAAGTAAGTTGGTAACGCACGTCATTTATCTAATTTTGACCGTTCTACGATAAAAAGGGCGCGCGATGACGTTGCCAAATTACCTGCCTACGCTGACGTATGTGCATCCCTTTACTTAATGAATGACAGGCTCTAAATTGCCTTTATAACACGTTGAATTCGATATTTTAATTTGGCGCACCTTTTCAATTTCTTTTTTGTATAAATGTTTGTTTTATTGAGAGAAACCAGACTTGAGAGACTTGTATAATCCATTTCGCAAGAAATTTCGTGAACACACATAACGCACGTTGCCCGAGGCACATCTGTTAATTATTAATTATGTAAATTTACAACAAGTTACGGCGGAAGAGAAACCTATCGTAGTAAGCTACTGACGGCATTGTTGTATGTAGTACATTGTTACACCGATAAAAACAGCAACATTCATATGTAAGTTTTACTATTGTCGTCTCATAAGTACCTACCTAAGTACTATTATTCTAGCGACAATGATCGCTTACTGGCGTTATAAAGTTGTTGAAGTCTTGATATATGCATCTTGACCTGACCTTCACCTAGCTGACCCTAGATCGAGACATAGTAGGTATATGTACCTACATAGTAACTGGAAGTGGCTCATAGACTGTAAAAAATTTGAAAATTTATTTAATTAATTTAATTTTTAACGTTTTGAAAATTTGAAGTAGGATACCCATATTATAAGGGAATCCACGACAACATAAATTGCCTTCAGGGCCTAAAACTTACTAAGGCGGATAAAACGTATTTTGTAACGCAGCAAACTGTGACGAAACCTGAAGTTAACCCTGTCACATACATTTAGTTTGTCCTTAACTGACGACAAACTTACGCAGGTGAAATGATTTGAACAAAGTATAAAAACAGACTCTACCATATCTACAAGCATGTGGTCTAAGTAACATAGAAAATTGAATACTTTGTGGTACACCACAAACTTCCAAGTATTTTGTAATCAATTTCGCACGGCATCTTATTAGCTGTTAACACATGTATACAATAAGACCTATAGATAAGTACACATATATTATGTAAGTACTTACAGAAATACAAATAGTATTTTGAAATATATAATCTGCTATAATGATGATACCTAACTCAGCCGATTTTTCTAATATCTACTTAACCCTAGAGCCGTACCCATAAAAAAAAATTATCAGTAAACTACCAAACGCTCACAGGACTTATACCCGACAATCTATTCCACGCTACTTTCCGCCCCGGGCAAATACGCGGTATAAATCGTTTGAGAAGTAATTGCAATTTTTTTATTTTTATTATTCATACCCTGGGGTACTTACCTACCTAGGTAGGCTGTTCTAGGGTTAAAGCAAATTAAAAGCATCGCTTTAAGTAATTCCGAGATAAACTTAATGCACATGTAGCTATATTCCGGATTTCCCGGAATTCTGTCGTGTCGGAATGTAAGCACATAGTACTATGTGCCGATAGAAACATTATTACCAAACCGCGCTCACTATGGAACATTTTATTTTATGACATGTCATAAAGCTTCGAAAGCATAGTCAAACGAGAAAATGTTTCCGCGTGCTTTTTGCAACAAATATTATCAATAGCTAGTTTTCAAATGCTTTGCCAATACATCATTAAGTGGATATATTGATAAGTGTATAAGTATAAGTAATTATTGTCAAGTAGGAAGATAGTGTTATGTTGCACACTATACAGCTATTACTAACTTTATATATGCTGCTAAATACATATGTTTGTATATAGCTACTTGTGTAAAAAATTGTTTCTACCTAAGTGTGTGTAATGTAAACTCGCCCTCCATGCATGCTTCCTGAATAAAATCTGAGACGGGACTGAAAAGTACCTACTTATTGACACTTACATGAAAATAACCGTATTTCCTAATCCAAATTCACGCACTCGACTCCCAACACCAACACTCCTCATTCAAGTTTGTTTTATTTAATTTTCCTTTGTGTGTTGTTTAATATCTATATTATATCTATAAAAGCATAAAACATGAATATACTCAAATTGGGAGTCGAAAATGTCTTTCCTGTATACAGATTAGGTCAGTGACTTAGATAGGAGAGCAGAGATTCACCCAACAATTCATTGTACCTAAACCATGTAATTAAAAAAATAAAAAAAAAACCACAAACAAGCTACAAACAAGCTCATTTTAAATTAAATAATAGTTGGAAGCAGGCGGGACCCATTTGAATTTGAAAATATAATAAAAATGGTATGGGTCCCGCCTGCTTCCAACTTTTATTTAATTTAAAATGAGCTTGTTTGTAGCTTTTCAGTTTCGCAGTCGGCTTTTTTATTTCTTTAATTACTTTTTTTATTTCCGGCTTTTTAGTTTACAAATGTGAAAGATTTCGCAAACGATTTAGTTCTTGGTACGTGTTTTTTACGATTAGTCACTTCGAATTACTTTTAACCATATAAGTTATATATATTTCTATAATCACATTTTAAAACCCTTTATTTTGATACCCCACTCGATAGGTTTCAAGAAAAAAATTTTTTTTTTTGATGACATTGCGCCAAAAATTGGCCATTTTTTTTTTCAATTTTCATATACCCTGTGTCACTCTCACAATTAAGACGAATCTAACGACACCTCTCAAGCTGAAATCGATCAAGCCGTTTAGGCTACAGAGCGTGCCAAAGAAATATACATACATACATACATACACTCGAAAAACATAACTCTCCTTCTGACGCAGTCGGGTAAAATGCATAGATATTTTGTAAATCCCTCATGTACCACAAAACCTTTATGACTTGTATATACTTGTAACTCAATAAATTATTATTATAGGTATTAGTATAATTTATTTATTTCTGTTGTTTTTATAGATAAGTACCTATAGTATAACGAGTCTCTGAACATATTCATAGATATACAAAGCTTTCCCTAATGAATAAAAATAAATAATCTTTGAATATCTAAAAAATATTTTGCACCAACAATATCTGTCTGCTGTATGACTTTCTCCACAAAAGACTATATTGAATAATTGAACCAATATAATAACGTTAACAATGTAAATGACAGGTAGCAATTTGTGGAATTAGTTTATAATATGGAATTGTTTCAGAACAATACACGTGTATAGTTGCGCAATGATAAATCAAATCGTAGGCCGTTACGGCTATAAAGAATAATTGTTCTGGTTTCGGATATAATAGCATCACAGGCGGGTGTCACGCAGAGCTCGTGGCGGTCACTGCTCTTAGGATAATTATCACAGGCATTGGAACTTCGACCATGTTATTTACTTGCACAATACTCGCCGACGCCTAAAGAGTAATTGGTTTAAGCCGCAGGTCGTTTCCGTGTAATAGATAACTGTAATATACGAATATGATATGCCCAACATCGGACAATTGAACATTGCTGTTCGAATAGCGCAACGTCATCGGATATAATATATGGATTGCGATAGTTTTGGACATAGATAATTTCTTTGGTTTTGGAGCACCGTGATTTAGAAAATGTAGGGTATAAAGTACAGACTTATGCGTTTACAAAGTATTTCCTATCTTCTTATTACTGTTATTAATTAACATACCAAGAAACACATAGTTTGTATGTTAATTGAATTTAAAGTTCTACTAGCTCGGTAGGTAAATAATGATATCCGTTAGTTTTTCGGCGATACAACAAGCAGGTCTTATAAGTGACAAATGATTCCACTTATTTCCAGTTTTGACTTTTAGTTCCTGATTCGAAATCGTGGCAGACAGAAATACCTACCAACATTCCCTTGAGATAGGTCAGTATGAGAAAAGAAACGAAGTACTTATTAGAGACAAGTAGTTTCGTAGTAGTAGTATGTTCTATGGAACTTGCTGAATAACCTACTTTCTTACTTTAGTTATTAAGATTAGTTAATAATATTACCTACTTAGTTACCTTTACCTTAATTTGTACTATTTTCTTTGTTTATGTTATACTGCAGTTACTTAGCAGTAGGTAATCTATAATTGTATAACACTGTTAAGACTTGTTACTCAGATTGTTACTTAGCAGTAATCTATGATTCATTATCTACTGTGTAAGCAATATTTGTACGCCTTGCAAGGCAGCACATAGTGACACAACATAAATCTTTTTATTTTATTCATCATACCACTACATTACACCTATGTGTACAAATAAATTTTGAATTTGATTGAGAAAATCTCTGCCGCCGCCGTAAGTAAAAGGGGCGTATCTGAGGACAGGGTATAGAGAAACCTTTATTGTTTCGTTTCAGCCGATAGACGTCCACTGCTGGACATAGGCCTCCCCCAATTTTGGGGGGGGGTTTGCCATAATCGCCACGCTTGGCAGGCGGGTTGGCGATCGTAGTATGGTATGGTGGTGGAATGCATAGAGAACGCTGCTGCCCATTCTCCGGTTAGACCCTTAGTCGTCTTTTACGACACCCACGGGAAGTAAGGGGTGGTGCATTTCTTTAAGTCCGGCACCACACATACACTTTATTGTTTAGTAAGGTTTATTTTTCTTTAAATTTTTGGCCAATATTCGTCCTTTTCGCTTACTGCGGCAGAACTGCTTTTAAGATTTCCATCATCATCATTCTCCTGCCGTTATCCCAATGTATCTATTTGAGGTCGGCGCAACATTTGTTTTCCTTCCATTGATGATGACTGAAAAATCGAAAGACGTACCTAATAATGACCAAATTGTCGCGAGGAGTCGCTGGAGACTCTGAACCGGGACCCGTGGGGACGCCCCTACAAAATGGTGCGGGATAAACTCCGCCCATGGGCGCCCCCGCTAACGCAGAGTCTCCGGCCCCAGCTCGTGGAGGACGTGGTGGGCGCTCTGTTCCCTTCACGAGGGGAATATACACCCCCGCCCATGGCTCCGCCTCCTGCGGTGCCCGATGCGGACCACACTGCCGACGACGACGACGACGATGCTCCGGAGGTGACCGAGGTAGAGTTGAGAGTGGCGGTACGTAGGCTGAATGCCAAAAATACCGCCCCAGGACCCGACGGCTTACCTGGGAAAGCCTGGGTTCTGGCCATGGAGGCTCTCGGGCCTCGACTGAGGGGGCTCCTAAGCGCATGTCTGGAGAGGGGCCAGTTTCCACTACGTTGGAAAACGGGGAAGCTGGTCCTCATTAAGAAGCCGGGGCGCCCTGCGGACACTCCGTCCGCTTACCGGCCCATTGTGCTGCTCGACGAGGTGGGCAAGCTCTTTGAACGAGTCATTGCAGACCGCCTCGTCGGGCAGCTGATGCGGGTGGGGCCGGACCTGGCAGAGGGCCAGTTCGGTTTCCGCAGGGGGCGCTCTACGGTTGACGCTGTCATGCGCGTACGAGCCCTCACGACGGGGGATGCTGTTGCCCGGGGTGGGGTCGTCTTGGCGGTGTCTCTAGATATTGCCAATGCCTTTAACACCCTGCCCTGGAGTTGCATCAGGGAGGCACTCCGGCATCACCGGATGCCGACCTACCTCTGTCGCGTGGTCGAGGCCTATCTGTCGGACAGGGCCGTCATCTACCCCGGTCATCAGGGAGAGTGGAACCGGCGAGAGATGTCGTGCGGTGTCCCACAGGGATCGGTCCTGGGGCCGCCTCTGTGGAACATCGGGTACGACTGGGTGCTGCGCGCCGACCTCCCTAGCGGCGTCAGCGTAGTTTGCTACGCTGACGACACGCTCGTCCTGGCGCAGGGGAGGTCGCACCAGGCGGCGGCGGAACTAGCGACACGCGGGGTTGCGACAGTCGTTGAAAGGATCCGGCAACTGGGACTCGAGGTGGCCCTGCACAAGTCCGAGGCCATGTGTTTTCATGGCCCTCGGAACGCGCCACCGTCGGGTTCCCAAATAACGGTAGGAGGGGTTCACATCGGCGTCGAGTCGACGATGAAGTACCTGGGACTCGTCCTCGACAGCCGGTGGAATTTCGTGGAGCACTTCAGACGTTTGGCTCCCAGACTGGAGCGGGCCGGGGCTGCGTTGAAGCGGCTCCTGCCCAATCTAGGGGGTCCAAACGCCTCCTGCCGGAGGCTCTACGCGGGGGTCGTGCGGTCCATGGCCCTTTACGGGGCACCGGTGTGGGCGCGTTCACTGAGGCGGCGACCAGCCCGGCGGTTGAACGCGTCCCAGAGGGTCATGGCCGTCCGGCTAGTCCGGGGTTACCGCACGGTCTCCGGGGAGGCAGCGAGCCTCCTTGCCGGATTGCCGCCATGGGATCTGGAGGCCAAAGTCCTCGCTCACATATGGGAGTGGCGAGAGGAGGTAAAACGCCGGGGCGTAACTCCGCTGCCGCGAGAAATCGCGGCGCAGCGGACAGAGCTCCGGCGGGATCTCATGGCGACATGGAGAGTGCGACTGTCGCAACCCAGTGCTGGGCACGCCACAATTGCGGCGATAAGTCCCCTCTTTGAGGAGTGGCTAGGGAGGCGCCATGGCGTCCTCACCTTCCGCCTAACGCAGGTCCTCACCGGGCACGGCTGCTTCGGGAGGTTCCTGTTCAGAATAGGGCGGGAGGAAACGCCCGGGTGTCACCATTGTGTGGATCGCCCGGAGGACACGGTGGAGCATACGGTGGAGATCTGCCCAGCTTGGGCAGAGCACCGCCGTGTCCTCACGGAGGCGATCGGCGGCGGCGATCTCTCGCGTCCGGCCCTAGTCCGGGCCATGGTACGGAGCGAGAGTGCATGGGAGGCTGTCGCCTCCTTCTGCGAAGCAGTGATGCTCGCGAAGGAGGAGGCGGAGCGCGTGAGGGAGAGGCAATCCTTGCGCCCTCACGCCCCTAGCCGCCGCAGGAGACGCCCTGGGCGTCGGGAATCGATAGCCGATTCCCGGCCACCGTAGGCGCGGGCTTGCGGACGGCGAGCAATGGGCAGCTCGCCGTCCGGTAAGGACCAGGCCCGGGTCGACGGCGCGTTGTGTTCCACGCGCGCCTCAAGGAGATGTCAGCACCAACTGAAGGGGTCCGCTAGGGCCGATGCCCGCCAGGGTCGCGGGTTGTTCGAAAGAGATACCGTGGCCCCTGGCACAGGCAACTGAAGGAACACGGGTGGGTTTTAGTCAGTAAGAGTCTGACACTCCCTTCCGCTCCGCCCAGAGCGGGAGGGGTCATTTGATGATTTCCCACCCAAAAAAAAAAAAAAAAAAAAAAAAAAAAGGTCTTATAAGTGACAAATGATTCCACTTATTTCCAGTTTTGACTTTTAGTTCCTGATTCGAAATCGTGGCAGACAGAAATACCTACCAACATTCCCTTGAGATAGGTCAGTATGAGAAAAGAAACGAAGTACTTATTAGAGACAAGTAGTTTCGTAGTAGTAGTATGTTCTATGGAACTTGCTGAATAACCTACTTTCTTACTTTAGTTATTAAGATTAGTTAATAATATTACCTACTTAGTTACCTTTACCTTAATTTGTACTATTTTCTTTGTTTATGTTATACTGCAGTTACTTAGCAGTAGGTAATCTATAATTGTATAACACTGTTAAGACTTGTTACTCAGATTGTTACTTAGCAGTAATCTATGATTCATTATCTACTGTGTAAGCAATATTTGTACGCCTTGCAAGGCAGCACATAGTGACACAACATAAATCTTTTTATTTTATTCATCATACCACTACATTACACCTATGTGTACAAATAAATTTTGAATTTGATTGAGAAAATCTCTGCCGCCGCCGTAAGTAAAAGGGGCGTATCTGAGGACAGGGTATAGAGAAACCTTTATTGTTTCGTTTCAGCCGATAGACGTCCACTGCTGGACATAGGCCTCCCCCAATTTTGGGGGGGGGTTTGCCATAATCGCCACGCTTGGCAGGCGGGTTGGCGATCGCAGTATGGTATGATGGTGGAATAAATAGAGAACGCTGCTGCCCATTCTCCGGTAAGACCCTTAGTCGCCTTTTACGACACCCACGGGAAGTAAGGGGTGGTGCATTTCTTTAAGTCCGGCACCACACATACACTTTATTGTTTAGTAAGGTTTATTTTTCTTTAAATTTTTGGCCAATATTCGTCCTTTTCGCTTACTGCGGCAGAACTGCTTTTAAGATTTCCATCATCATCATTCTCCTGCCGTTATCCCAATGTATCTATTTGAGGTCGGCGCAACATTTGTTTTCCTTCCATTGATGATGACTGAAAAATCGAAAGACGTACCTAATAATGACCAAATTGTCCCGGTTACGCAAACAATTGGGTCACGGTTTTGATTCATATATAAATTAATATCTTAAAATGCGATAGCCAAAGACACAACCTCATAGTGTAACCTAAAGGCAAGCTATTTTACAGCCGTCATGAATGAAGACACGTCGCTTCGCACGTTTAGATAGACATTACAAAGCCGTGTAACTAATGATTAGTGTCAATTTATACATTGTAAGAGGAAATCCAGTTCAACCCATTCAACAGCCGAGCATTCAAAGCTCCGATGAGATGAATACATCGTCAATAGTCAATAATAGATACGTGCACGACAAATACCAAAACCTTTGATGTAACCCAGTAATATTTGCCAACCATAGAAAGCGAATTTCATATTTGTTGACAATAGCGCCTTATATAATTACGTGCCATTGTGCTTAAACTGTGTTGTTGACTTGGCCACAATCATGATAAAATAACACCTATTTCTGGAAGTAAGAACCGGCTTCGGTGTGTCAGTTCCCACACTAACTTGAACGCATCACGTAGGAGGAACGCGACAAAAACATACGACAATCTGGGACCGGTCACTCACACGTGACGCTGGTAACTGCGGAGATTGAGTACATATTTACCTATTTATGTGTTTACGGAATGTCAGTGACCTCTGCGCATCAACATCCCATCTTCTCAGTTTTCGTTTACTGACTTAATCGTTGACCATTATTTATTTTGAAGAAGGCATAACTATTATTAAAAGGGAAAGTGAAATATTAATGCTTTGTCTTTATGACGACTGACAAGGCTTATTCACATTTAAGGGGCCTACATGACCTAAGCGCGGTCACTGTCGGACTGCATAGAAAAGAAAGAGAAGTGCGATAACACAACGCTGGTAATTTATTGCAAAATATGAATCAATTATCTATTTACAAAAAATCTAATGTTTGGACAAAAAAATTCAAACACTAGTGCTTTAGTATGTTGCTTGTAGAATAATCTGCCAAAAAATCAGAATGATTGTATGTATATGTATTAGTATGGTTTTTATTGTAAAAAGAAAGTTTTTAGAGGTATCTTCATGATTTTTTTCTCTCGTATCAAATTAGTTTTATTATGTTTTCAACACACTATCTAACTAGCATATTATATCCTGAAGAATATCATATATTTTTCTGATTTTGTTTACTGTAGTCGATCTTTACTTTTAGGCATTATAAAACTTCCGTTTTTTGCGTTTAGGTCCTAGTCCCCTTAAGACAATGATTTCCCATTTCTTCATTAATCTTTTTAGGATGAGTGCTTTGAATGACAAAAGAGTATTACTTATATGTGCGTAAACAAGACGAAAGTATACCGCATATACCGGTAGAAGGTATGTTTAGATATTCATCGGTAGCCGCTGCTAGCAAGGGTGCAATGGCGGGTCAAGCACACGATTTCAAGTCGACTGGGAGGTTTCACCGATACTGCTCCTCGCACTTAGTTACTTTCTTATGTAATGTAGGTAAACTTTGACTTGTAAACCATATTATATAACGTCAGGCTTTACGTTTATATTATTATGGAAAAAACGTACCTAGTCAAACAGTTTCCTCTTAGTACCTCGTAATAAGAAAGTAGGCAACCGCTTTAACAACTTTTCCAAGAACAGTTTATTGATTTCTTCAATACTGTAGATCATGCTGTAATTGAACACTGCTAAAGTACTTCATCAGTCGTTATTATAGATGTTCCATACGTGACTGCATCAAGAGAAATGTATTGACGACGTTATTTTGACATAAGAAGTGTTCACGACTTCACGTCCGACCTTTGATACCGAATAACAGGCGCATCATTTAAAGTTGCTCCGGGCTGTTTTTACCGACAAGGAACAAACAGCATACATTATGTAATTACTTACTAAAGCTTTTGTAGAGGTTCGCAAAAGCTTAAAGGTCATAGCAAACGTATCAAATCGGAAAGGGATCGTCACCGTATCGCCTTTCGCCTCGCCGTCAAACAGGCGTCAACCTAACGTAAGCACGTAACCAAAGTGGATCAGAAGCTCCGATACGTCGACTCGGCTACGGCTAGGCGACGCCGCGCTTACGGCTCGCCAACCGCTGTTTGATGGTGTAGCAGGCAGGCCGGAAGGGTGTGAGGGGCAAGGGTGGACGAAGAGGATCACGTAAGCTCGGGTACGGAGAGACGTAAGCGCGGGGACATCGAGCCGTAACGCACCGCACCGCGGTTCGTGAGCTTGTCCCGAGGCGAGGCGATAACGTTATGATTCCGATTAGTGTGCGTTGCAGTAGGAGGAGTATCATACAAAAGTAAGGTAGTAAGGGAGTATCATACAAATAATACTGAACGGCTCGAGTTGATACGGTGCCGATCCCTTTCCGGTTTGATACGTGTGCTATGACCTTAAAGGTCATTCGAGCCGTTCAGTATTCTTTGTATGAAACTCCCTACTGCAACGCACACTAATCGGTATCGTAACGCCTCGGGACAAGCTCACAAACCGCGGTGCGGTGCGTTACGGATCGTCGTCCCCGCGCTTACGGTTTTATTATTTTGCGCGGAAACCTAATTCTTTTTCTAAAATAAAATCTACCAGTGAAAGTCCCGTCAAAATCAGTCTAGCCGCTTCGGAAATTAGCCGGAACAAACAGACAGACAAAAAATAAAAATACTGTTGTAAGTATTTTCATAATTATGCATTTAGTTAAAATGGTTGTGGAGGTCAGATAGGCAGTCGCTCCATGTAAAATACTGGTATTCAGCTAGATCCGGTTAGAATGGAAGCTAACCCCAACATATTTGGGAAAAGGCTAGGAAGATGATGATGATAAGAAAAAAAAATATGATAAAAAGCTGTATTTTGACATTACAAACAGACACTTTTTTATATTTATTTGTATAGATGTATAGACACTGCGAAAAGGTAGGTGGCAAAACGCCTTGAATTTCGGTTATTTTATAGAAGAAGTAAATGACATCAAAATAATAAATACATGAGTTCACTTGAATTAGATTTCGTAGTCGCTCCGTTTTCGCGTGTGAAACCACTCTATTTCTAAATTGCTTCCGACGATATTTGCATCCGGATTGTTTGAGAGTACCTAATTAGGAAGATATTTGTCATAGTTTTACAAATAATGTTATGTCAAACATTGGATAGGAAGTATTCTACTGGCTAATTGATGTGTTAGTAGGAAGATTGCAAAACGTGTTTTATCTGGATACGAATAAATACATTCATTTTACGTGTTCTATTGATTGATTGAGATTACACATAAGTACTGACCGGACAGACGTTGTCCTGTTTCCTAGAATAGTTTACGTCGCCACCTATCGGGTCCAATTGTGAATTTAAACCATCCAGGAACGCAAAAAAATCATTAAAATTGAGCCAGCCGTTTAGAAGGAGTTCAGTGACACACACATAGTACACAAGAATTATATACTTCTATATAAAGATAGGCGTAGATCATATAATTATATACTAATGCACCACTTATCATTCAGAATTTCGCACTAAATAGAGGACAGATCTATCAAGTAATTGCGGAAAATGATTAGGTATGTACAGTGAAAATTTTAATACAACTGGGGTACCCAATTGATGCAGCGCACCGTACCTGCGGGGTAATTGCGTACTTAACACACTATCAGTAGGAATGTCATTTTGACAGTTAAGAATAACATTCATTGCGTTATTTACGTTGTTGAGCTGACAAATTTTTCAACCATATGAAGCAATGGATTAGCAACATCCTCCTAAATGATTCAGATTGTGATTGATCGTGTGTTACGCAATTTGGCATGGATTTGGTTTGGTTTGGTTTGGATGGTTGAATTTGGTATGGTGCTTTCCAATTTGAGGCATAGAGAGAAACGCCTATCAGTTTTATTGGGCACTTAGCGTGTTACAATGAAATAACAGTTTATAGTATTTACGTGTACAAGGTTCTATTGCATTCAATTAATTATCCTAATGTTATTATTCTCAAATCACTGACTCACTAATGTTTCACCATGCATAATCAGTCTATAACGTTCCCACTGCTGGGAAACAGGCCTCCTCTCTTCGAGAGGGAGTGGGCTGTAATCTACCACGCCGCCCCAGTTGGTAGATGTCACATGTCTTCGAATTTTTGGTTCTATGTCATGCCGTCCTTGTCTTGTCTGTCCTTCACCGTTTTGAGAGTATAGTGGTAGGTAAATAAATTACACAAAGTAAAGTGCCTGTCTGGGTTTGAACCTACGACCTGCAACTCGTAAGTCGAGGCCGTTACCATTGGGCTACCACTGCACTCACCCTGCTATTTCACAGTTGGTTTATGTATGAGGGGCTTGTGGCTAAGTCATAACAGCCACACGGGTCGATCGATCAGGTTAAGCTACGCTTGCCGCGGTTGGTCCGTGGACACGTTAAGTTCGCGTCGCACCGTCGGCGCTGACCTGCAACGCACGCGCGCCTCTGTCTTCAGTGAGCGTTCTAGTGTCGAGCCAGTCATGACGAATCGACGAATCTGTACTCCACAGTAATCAGCACGATACTGAAACGTCTCGCGCTGAACCTCAGCGCTGACAAGCTGCGCGCTGAGCTGGCAGCGCCGATGGTCAGCGTGACTGTAAAACCAGCCTAAGAGGTTGGTCCCGGCTGTCATTCGTGGATCTTTGACAGTCATTACGGGTCTTCAGAAGCCCAAAAAGTTTGACAACCACCCTTACCAAGGGGTATCGTATTACTCAGTAACTGGGTTGTGGAGGTCAGATAGGCAGTCGCTCCATGTAAAATACTGGTATTCAGCTGCATCTGGTTACACTGGAAGCCGACCCCAACATAGTTGGGAAAAGGTTAGGCAGTGATGTTGCCTATTTTATGTATGTCAACAACAATATAATATATAAGGCTATCTTGTTTACCATTAAATTACAAATCAGGCAAATTTGTTGTATGGTGGGCGTTTTGCAAAATTAAAATATTCAGAAATGCAATTAAGTTTGTCTTTTTTGTCATAATAACAATGTCAACAGGATGATTAAGGATCTTAGATTCGTTGGTAATGTAGGTACAACTACGTATAAGGTTGATACGGTTAGATAAACTTACAAAGTAAACGTTAAAAAACAAAACGAAACGATGTTGAATAAACGTATTTTCTTTCTTTTTAGGGTTCCGTACCCAAAGGGTAAAAACGGAACCCTATTACTAAGACTTCGCTGTCTGTCCGTCTGTCTGTCACCAGGCTGTACCTACCTCAAGAACCGCGACAGCTAGACAGTTGAAATTTTCACAAATTATGTATTTCTATTGCCGCTATAACAACGCAAATACTAAAAACAGAATAAAATAAATATTTAAGGGGGGCTCCCATACAACAAACGTGTTTTTTCGGCGTTTTTGCCTTGTGGTACGGAACCCTTCGTGTGCGACTCCGACTCGCACTTGGCCAGTTTTTTCTTTATGTTTACGTTCGCTAATAATGTATTATTTAACCACTGTTCTACTGCTAGTAGGTAAGTACCTACGGTATTGCAGCTTTTCCCACATATTTAGATAGCAGTAGGTATTATGTTAAGAATGTGCGAGAAGAGTGTGTCGTTGGGTCTCAGGCTTATGTCACCGTCGAGCGTCGCTTACGCACGTGTAGGTGTGCCAAAGGTGCGTTATTGAATTTGACGTTCGCGGAGAGACGTCTCTCCGTGAATTACCTACCTATGTCCGGTGAAAGTGATGATTCGGACGCCACATAACTTTTGCAAGTGGTCGCCGGCTTCCATCAGTAGGTATTTCGATAATTGTACTCGTGCCTATCAATGTCTTCGATAAACAACTCCGATAACATGATTAGTATCGATATGTAGGTAAATAAGTATGATAAAACAAAACAAAAAACTGAAGTGAACCAAGTGAACCAAGTGCGAGTCGGACTCGCACACGAAGGGTTCCGTACCACAATCCACAAGGCAAAAACGCAGAAAAAAACATGTTTGTTGTATGGGAGCCCCCCTTAAATATTTATTTTATTTTTAGTTGTTTAGTATAGCGGCAACAGAAATACATAATTTGTGAAAATTTCAACTGTCTAGCTATCGCGGTTCTTGAGATACAGCCTGGTGACAGACAGACAGACGGACGGACAGACAGCGAAGTCTTAGTGATAGGGTCCCGTTTTTACCCATTGGGTACGGAATCCTAAAAAATGGGTCTACGCTAACTCACACTACCAAGTGTGAGTTAGCGTTAGTTAAGAAAATCATTTCTTGTTTGTTGTTTGTTGTTTTTTGTTGTATCATATTTAGTTATCTATCCAATCACCCATTACCATTACGTCTGCGGAGTTTCCCTGGTAAAATTAATTTAACCGTTTATAAGACGATAAAGGCAAAAAAAGCTCTACTTGTAAATATCACACTAATATTATAAAAGCGCAAGTTTGTGAGTGTGTTGTTACTTACATGTTTGTTACTTCTTCACGCACAAACGGCGTGACCAATTTTGATAAAATTTGGTATGAAGGTAGCTGACTCCCTGGATTAACACATAGGATACTTTTTATCCCGATATTCCCCACGGGATCGAAACGTATGCGGGTGAAACCGCGGGACGCTGCTTGTGTAAATAAAAAGTAGCCTCAGGCACTAGCTCGAGATACAAACAAAGCAATGGCCAATATCTTGACCTTTGGCTGAGTACTCTAACTTTCTATAGGTCATAGACAGCCAGGACCGTTACCATTTCAATCGCATCGCATCATATAATACAGATTACCTAATATGCTCACTTAAATGAGCGCAATGCGATCTGTGAGAACTTTTGAAGCTCCTTTTGATAACCTAATTATTATAAAAAAAACACTTATTATTACATGATAATAATAAGTGTTTTTTTTTATAATAATTAGGTCACATAATTTGTCTTTGTTTATGTCTTTGTACAGACATTCGTACTTATGTATTTTAAATCTAAGTAGGTACCTATATATTTTACTAGGTATGTGTTACATTATTCAATTCAACTCCTGAATAAGTACCTAGGTACTTATTTTATGAAACCTAATAAACAAATCACAATCTAATAATCATTTTATGAAATAAAATTCAGATGCTGAATTGAATAATATAAAAGTTATCTAGTAAAATCACTTGATAGGTACACTGAAACAATAGGTAGACCTCATTATGTATTGCAGCTTGCAGCCTCTCGTGACCCTCTTCAGAAGTAATTGGTTGGAAAATGATAGAGATCTCTTAACTACTGAGGAAGCTCACGAAAAATCCGTCTAAGAACAAACATGCACTTCGTTGTCTCACATATTACTTAATAGTTATTATTACATAAGCAAAATATGCATAAATCATGACTTTATGAAATAGATAATGGCTAGTCAATTTTGGTGAAATTATAACGCACACTACACTACATCCTATATTAGAGGTAGGTTATATATCTGCATCGGTAATAAAATCAAATTGCTTTAGTTGTAAGTAGGTACTAGAACACGCTGTTAATATTTGATTAACTTTAACCTATAAAAGGTCATCAAACTTCTTTGCATTTCAATTTCAACGTGCGCTTACCATTCTTCTATGTATGTAGGTACGCACGACGACATACTTAAGCACATTTCTAGTATAAGCTGACTTCTCATTGTACGAAAAGCCTATACCTACGATGTGAGGTCAGGTAGAACTGGAAATGAAATGGCTTGATATGTCATTGTGTCTACCTACATGTGTGTAGTTTTTAATTACTCAATTGTTATAGAAAACCACCTTTAGCCTCATGACGACTCCGGTCAAAGATGTTCATCACACCAATAATTATAAAGGCGAAAGTTTGTGAATGTGTGTGTGTGTGTGTTTATATGTTTGTTACTTCTTCACGCTCAAACGGCTTTACCAATTTTTATTTAGAAAAAATATGGAGGTAGCTGACACCTTGGGTTAACATATAGGCTACTTTTTATCCCGATATTCCCACGGGATCGATATTTACGCGGGTGAAACCGCGGGGCGCAGCTAGTAAATGATAGAAGTTCGTAAGTAAGTGCTAACTAAAATGTCACGCTCCCTAACTACGAAACTTCAACACTTACGGCCCATCAGAAACATTACAATAAGATTAATTATATTATCGGATGATGATGAATGACGTGTGTATCAACGCATGTTTGTTTGCATATTTCGGGGGTCACGCGCGCATACGCAACATTACTTATTGCTTTATGTTTAACTTAACGCGCACGCACAATTGTCCAACAAAAGATTGAATACATTATATGTTTTGCGAAACTCATTTATGACCATTTGTTTGTGCAGAAAAAATGCATTCTTAACATCAGGTCAGTTTCATACAAACGAATAAGAATAGGTATGTTTAGTTTCTACTTTAATGATAATATATGTCTCTGCAAAGTAGGCACTACCTACCAAACTAGAATTATATATTATACTACCATTATGTTATTAAGGTATTTACTTAAATCTCAATCAATGACACACATGCAGTCATACGTTTTAATACTTTCGGCATCATAGATATACGTCAGAAGATAGTACCCATTCACGTTGTGTAATCGATCCATAAGAAAACAGCTATTGTTCAACATCACACAAACAGTGTCACTGAGCACCGTGTGTAAAAACACAAGATGTTGGAAATGTGGAAGTATCAATAGCTATCGTAATCAAGTATTCAACGTCGGGATTGGAGACTTCCTAAATGCAGCTCCATTTTTTGCAAATTTTAGCAATGTAGTTTTTATAGACCAATGTTTCGTATTTTCATGCACGGTACGGTCTATGAATTCTACGATATTATATTTATCCCTACAAACGTATATGATTTGATTTAGTTTTACTGTATCAAATACAAATAAGACGCCTGCGAGCAGAATCAATACAGTCAAGACAGTCCACTTAACGTGGCTGACTTTTCTTTAGTTTTGATTATCGCACATAATGTTACATGTTCATTAACAACTAGGCTAGGTATGTATTTTGATAATAACAATTTGTTTTTTTTTTACTTTCAGATGTTGGCGTGGATGCTCCTTTCTCTGTTTTCGTTGGGTTTGGCTGAAGATACTACTACTGATGGTTACAATGACAAGTTTAATACTATAGAGCCTAAACCGTCGGTGCGGTTGGATCCGTACATAAGAAAGGCCTTACTAAAAGCTCTAAGTGATCTTGAAGACTCCACTACAGGATCGGAACTCGATGGAACTACTGGCTTAGATTCAGATGCATATACGACCGATGAAGCTGAACCCGACGCACAAATAGACAAAGACGGAATACAGATTCATTCATTCGTCGTTAATGGACAATCTGCTTTTGCTAATAATAGTACAAACACACCAGCAATAGTTGACAACAATATCTCTATTCTGAGCACTACTGCAGGTAACGTTGAAAGTCAGGTAACAGCGACTTTATCAACGTCAGCACCATTTCCCGAAATATTGCAAACAAGGGAGAGCGACCACAATTTTCTACAAACGAGAAGTATTGCCGGTCCCTCTAAATTGAGCACGGAAAGCTCCGACAGTACTAAAAAACCCACACTGAAACCTGTAATTTCTACAACAACAACGACAACTACGACTACAACAACGACTACTACTCCGAAGCCGACTCACAATGATGATGGAGAAAATATAGAAGAAGTAAATCAACGTGATGTACAAGTATATCAAGCTCCTTTAGTTGCAGCGTTTACAGTTCATCAAGATCCACAAGGCCTACCGAAAAAAGTGATACCACTTTATCAGCAAACGAATAGTCAACATAACTTTATGCGACCACTGCCCGCTACAAATTTGGCATCTGGGGTTTCACAACCTCAATCCTTAGGTCAACTAATTCCCAGCGTCAGTTTAAATCATATACCCCAATCGGACTACATAAACCAACAGTTAGTATTACAAAGACAGCTTGAAGAAAAGCAAAAAATCCTTGAAGAGCAACTTCATCTTTTACAACAACAACAAAGACAACAAGAGGAACTCCTTAGAAAACAGCAATATCTTTTGCAGCAAAAAGATGCAGAGCGGCAACAACTTCTAAATTCCCAGAAGTATCAGGCACAGGGCTCTGTGAATAATTTTCAAGTCCAGAAAAATATTCCTCAGAACCAGTTTATAAATCACAATACGCAAATAAGACCAAATAATGGTGTATCAATTCAACCCAGTGTACCTTTAGAAACGAGCAACGCAGTAACAAATCAACAGTTGCCCAATCGTGAGGCTGTTGATTTTCTTATTCATTTACACAGTCAGCAGCCCGATCAGTTTCCATTACAGGAAAACCATTTGCCTCAAGGAATAAGTAATTTTCTACATCCTAACTCTGGTCAGACCTTTCACCAAGGAATTAATTTTAATCAAGTAAGACCTGATCAGTTTAGTCAACAAAAACAAAGCCATCGTGTTTTCCGTCATGATAGTGGAGTCGGTAATTTTGGGTTGAACAATCACAATCAAAATTTTAATACGTTTAACTCTTATAACCCAACTCATGCAAATCGTTTCTTTCCGATAAATTCGCAAAATCAGTACAAAGTAGATGCAGAATTAAAACAATTGTTAGTACAGAATGGTTTAAATGGAAGGAATCAAGAAGATTTAAACATTGTATCGAAAGTTTTGTCTTTGAACCATGGTGTATTGCTAAATAACAATATTTCCAATAGGCTACCCTTCGACAGCCGGAGACATGTAAGACCACTTATATAAATCGTATAAGGCGTAAAAATAATATATAATGATTAGTGAAGAGTACCTTTTAGTTGATCATTCGAAAAGTTTTGAGTTCAAAATTACCTAGATTGTTACTTTTAAAGCCAACGAGGTATTCATAAGTATTACCAAATGGGGTCAGCAACGACGTTATTAATTTTAAAACACAATTTTTAGACAACCACAAAATCACATACCTATAACATAAAATAACCAAAGAAATGCTGAAACATTAAGTATTTACAAAAAAAAACAGCGCACCCCTAACTCCGTCTTCTACAAATGTTTTATTTTATAATAGTTTAAGATAATTATTTATTTTACTTTAATATATTTTACGAACTGCCATAAGTAGTATAGTTATGAGAGCGATGAAAGTAATGTTATGATGCAGCCGATTCATTCGTCTATTATAACTGAATAGGTACGCACAAGTTGAAATAGAAATTAATATGCTTAATACTTAATTTAAAACTTCAAGAACCTGACACCTAATAGCTCTTATCATTACGAAAATCTTTCTTAGTTTCCAACAAAGTTTCCAATAAGCCCGCCCTTTGCTTGGATTTTTGCAGATTTTTATCTCATTATAAATTATCCGTAAGATTAAAAAGGCTTAGATATAATATTTGCAATGATTGTCATGAAAAATAATATTAAATCGGCACCTGGTTTGCTCACATTAGAAAAGCCGGTTACTGTCTGAAGAAAATAAGAAACATTTATTAAAATTTAGGTGTACTTAAAGGTTGAAGATGGGAAGGTAGTAATTGTTAGGTATTTAAATGTCGCTTACTTACCACGAGCTGTTTGATTGCGCTAGCAATAGTAGCAATGTCCCTTTGTCAATATTGCAATTATTTGTAATTGCATTTTTGACGAATTATTATTGAAAAAGGAAAAATTAATGTAGACCTGTTTTGAATTACAACATTGTTACTCGTAATTATAAATCTAGCTTTATATTATAAGTACCTAGGTAGTATGAGATATTTAGATCTTAGAATTCTTACAAATGATGAATACATTTTATATTATCTACATATCTGATAGTAAGAAGGCTATAAACTCAATATAATGATTTATGATATGATACTTAATATCAAAACAGATAATGTAGTATACTTTTATACATTTGATGTAAGTCAATAGGTAAATATGATGTAAGCAATTACTTTACCCAAATAAGACAGACACGAAAATGATTAAAGTTCTAAGTACAGATGCCAGAACATCAAGCTACCCGAAACTTTAAACCTTAACTTTGAACCTCATAATTTAGCGATAAAGTTGAAAATCAAAAAGTTAAAGAAATTTGACAGATTGTAGTACCTTGATGTGCTGGCGTCTGTACCTATAATCGACATTTTATGACGATAATCATTTTCTTGTCCTTTGCCTGCAGCAATAGAACAAGAAAATAACAGTATATCCATCAATCTGCCTATCCTTTTCCCAAATATGTTGGGGTCGGATTCCAGTCTAACCGGATGCAGCTAAATACCAGTATTTTACTTGGAGTGACTGCCTATCTGACCTCCACAACCTAGTTACTGGATAACACGATACTCCTTGGTAAAACTGGTTGTCAGACTTTCGGGCTTCTGACGACCCTTAAAGACTGTCAAAGATCCAAGAATTACAGCTGGGACCAACGGCTTAACGTGCTTCTCGAGACACGGAGAGATCTCGGTATGTAATAAGATGGTCACCCACCCACGGACCGACCGCGGCAAGCATAGTTTAACCTGATCGATCGACCCGTGGGACGTATTACTTAGCCATGACAGTAGATAATGCAAGTTAAAATTAGGAATAAATACCTAATCTAATTTGTAATTGGGCGCCCTTCTACTGAGAGCATTCCACTGAGAGCATTCCACTCTAACTTCCCCTGTGGACTTCCACACGGAGGGCAGATACCTTTTAATTTTTGTACCGAAAATTCAGTGTAGGGGCGCGCAAGTTTTATTTACTCTTAGATGATCTATAAGGGTACCTATAAATCATCGTAGGATATATTTTTTACACTTACTGATTGCTTACAAATAAACCTTGAGTTAATTACTTAGTTTTATTGACCAATGTAAGTTAGTATTAAATCGTACCGTTTGTGTCGTCGCTAAAGAATGTTATAGAGTCATACATTATTATAAGTAAGTACCTCTTAAACATTGTGTAAATATATTATTACTCACATATTAATTATGAGTTTCTTTTATTACAACACCCCTTACTGCACACCCATTTGAAGTTTAATTCAATGATAATTATGAGATTTCAGAGTGACTAGTACTATTGGAAAAGTTATAAAAATGTTTGAAGTTGTAGCGTAAACTGAACTTTTGTGTAGATATTAAAGTTATTTTCCCATTAATTCATATTTCTTTACATTTTTGGCAAATAAATCTCGAACGTAGATTAGACACTTTCCCCTTTATTTCAGTATAAACGTTGCTTAAAGTTAGGTAATGATTAGCGACTATTTAACCATCAATTCTCGACATTTATACGTCTCTTAACTTTATAATTATACTAGCTGACCCGGCAAACGTTGTTTTGCCATATAAATTATTTCTAGCTGCCCGGCGCTACTTCGGCTTCGTTCGCGTGGTGTCCTACCCCTTACCCTACCCAACCCCTAATCTAGTCCTACCCTACTCCTAGACTACTCCTACCCTACTCCTACACTACTTCTACCCTACTCCTACCCTACTTCTACCCTACTCCTAACCTACTCCTAACCTACTCCTACACTACTCCTACCCTAGTCCTATAAGTAAAAAAAAAAAAGATAAAAAGTATACTAACACGACTTTCTTTTATATATAAGAAGATATAGATATAGATAAAATTTTACTTGATAATTAAGGAACAACATGACTGCAAAATACTTAGTAAGTGGTGCCGATTCTGTTGTACACCGAACTAAATTAAACTATAACTAAAATCTCAAATTTTTGGTTAAGAGAATCTTAAAAGCTATTCTGCTAACATGAATAACTAAACCTAAAAACAATTTTGACATAACTAAAATCGAGTTTGACAATCGCTAAGTTAAGTAAACCATAGACCAAGATGTGTTGGAAATTAAAATAAAAAGTGAATGAAAGTGAACGAAATGATCTGATGTGCAAAAAAAAACCTGAGTAAAATCAAATAATCTTTAATTATTTACCAATATTTATTTATATGAAATGTAGGGAGCATAATTACGGCGTAAAACTTTATTGTTGTTTTTATTGTAATAAATTAAGATGCAATAACCTGTATTTGTTTTTATTATCTGTGACCAATGTTATTCTGCTAGGGTTGTGCACCGAAAACGATTTAAAACTTTGGCAGCGACGTTTTCGGTTTTCAATAAGAAAAAAACCTTTAATTTGATTAAAATCACCAAATTACAGCATTTAAAAAAAATATTCATGTAGCATGATTATCTTGCTATTTATTTCAGCCTTATAAAGCATATTTAGGAATGAAAATGTGATCTTGAGAGAAAAAAAGTTCGGTTTTTCGTATACTAAGTTGAAAATCTCCGGTATTCTCGTCGCCGTGGGAAAGCCCTATCAAGGACATCTTCTGTTTGTTTATAAGTGTTTGTTCATAACAATTCGGTGTTTTATGGTTTTACTGTTTTAAAATTATTAAGTAAATCATCATTCATCAATCATGCAATCATCAAGAAAGCGAGCCACTAAAAGGCAGCAGGAGCTTCTCGTGGAGCGGCTCCATAATAATCGTCTAATGGCCAGAGGTAAGAAATACAACTGAACTGGTTATTTTATTGATAAATCCATAGC
Source organism: Mesoligia furuncula (assembly GCA_916614155.1). Classification (NCBI taxonomy): domain Eukaryota; kingdom Metazoa; phylum Arthropoda; class Insecta; order Lepidoptera; family Noctuidae; genus Mesoligia; species Mesoligia furuncula. The sequence continues at coordinate 13,654,151 of OU744798.1, forward strand.
GTTAACATAAACAACGAAAGAAAATTTGAGAGCATCATTATTAATTATCAGTTTATTGTTGTTTATGATAATGATCCTCTAATATGTATGAATTCAGGTCCTAGGTAGCGTCTTATTTTTTTTTGTCTTACATTTTTAGAAAATCAAACTGATGCCGAAGTCGTGGAGTTTTAGGCTAACGTCAGTAGCGAGCTGAACCAACTCGGCTGCAGCAGGACTGTAGAGCAGTGGCAACATGTAAGTGATTTATGTCAGATAAAATGTTAAACTGGATTGCATAATTTTTATTGTGTTCTAAACTAATTTAATTTCAACAGATTTGGAATGTGTGGGTGGCGAAAGTGAAAACTAAGGCGAGAAAAGTGAGAGACTCCATCAGAGCCACAGGAGGAGGACCGGCAGGGGCAGATCTCAATGATATTGAGAACAAAATTCTTGATATCATTGGGTCTGCTTCTGTCGATGGTTTTGCCTCTCTGGAAATGGTAATTTATTTTAATATTTATGGTATTTTTATGGCTGAAGGGCAATTTTTATAAATAAATTACTAAGACTGGTATTCAGAAAATTAATATTAATCTTTCCAGCACCAAAAAATAAGACTAAAGTCATCTGTTTTATTGGAGCACTGGCGCTCACATGATACTCAATGAATTAACTGTTTTTTTTTTAATTCCAGGGAGTACCTATCTCGTCGCCACTCGCCATGTCGCCTGCCCCACAACCAAGTATGTCGCCCTCTCTACAACCCGTACTCGAAGAGCAGCCTGTGGAAACTGACGGCGGGACTCCTGCAGTACCACTACGGCGTGCAAGCAGTAGAGTTACCCGTCGTCGGAGACTTCCGAGAACTCCCCGCCCGCCAGTGCACCACAATTTGGTACAAGCTCTTAATGAGAATAGCCGGTTACTCCGGGAGAGCATTGTCCAGGCAGCAGAAATTTTGGCTGCTGCCATTCGCTCTTCCGGCATTCCAGTTTTGGTGCAAAATGCCCAAGACGAAGATAATGGGAATGAAACCTGATGGGTTTCCTCTCCATTACTTTGTCTTGGAGCTTACAACTGCATCAAACCGGCTATTCTCATTAAGTGCTTGTTCCAAATCCTCTACAGCTCGCTACTGATATTAGCGCTAAACCATTATTTCTGTTTAAAATTATTTTGCTGATTAGTTTACATATTTTGTTGATTGTTATATTTTGTTGATTATTATACCTACTTTGTTGATTATATTTTGTTGATTATTCTATTTTGTTGATTATATTTTGTTGATTATTCTATTTTGTTGATTGTTTATTATCTTGGTTAGGGTTAGGTTTATTGGTAAAAAAAAAATTAAAATTTTATAGTAAAGAAATATGACGTTTAATTTAATTAAAATGATTTACAAGCGATTGCCGAATTTCCCTTGCTTCGGCAAGAAAATCGGTGCTGGTATCATCTACAATCGCACTCTGCTCGCTGTCCTCAGTCACATCAATATCTTCATCTGCAAAAATACACATATTTAGATTTCTTATTTTGCAAATGTAAATAAAACGAGAAGAATTACATAATATTAATAAGCAAACTAGGTACACTTACCATCCAATGTTTCCAAAAACATATTGTAAAGGGTGCAACATGCCAGAATAATTTTAGCTGCCTTTTCTGGCTGGTAGTGTAGACAGCGATGCCTGTGTAGGCATCTAAATTTATTCTTGAGGCGCCCATTGCACATTTCCACCACATTTCTTGCCCTGGTGTGGCATTCATTATAGGCAGCCTCCGCTTCAGTTGCTGGCACCATAATGGGAGTCATGAGCCATGGCTGTAGTGGATATCCCTTATCACCTACAAAAGATAAAACTTTATAATGTACTTAGCTAATAGATACACCTAGTATAGGTATAAAAGTTTACTATTGACCTACCCAGAAGCCACTGAGATCTTTCCCCACGCACAAAGTCATTTCTCAGGACTCTATTGATGGTAGATGCTCTCCAAATTGCAGCATCATGGGTGGAGCCTGGAAAATTTGGGTTGAGGCCAATAATCTTGCCCCTCGCACTGCATACCTGAAAGTTTTTTTTTTAGTCAAGGTTTCTAGATAAGTATGTTAAAAAAAATTGTTTATACGCACAATCTGGCAGTTGATGCTATAATAGCCCTTTCGATTGTAGAAGAGGTTGCCAGGTGCAGTAGGGTGATTGAGCGGAGGTTTTGCTATCGCAACATGGGTCCCATCTACTGCACCTAATGTGTTGGGCATATTATATAGGTCTTGAAAACTGAAACAAGCAAAGTGTTACATGAATAAGGGTGGTACAGATCTCAGTTTTGTTAGCTGTAAAAAGGAATGTTTTAATTATCTTAAACTTGTTTATTATTCTCTTTTCAGTTTTCTGAAGTTTGACAGAAAAGAAATTAAAAAAAAACCATTCAGCAACCTAGTACCTTTTAAAAGAAAGAAATATTAAATTGAACTTACTCTGTTTTGGCCGCTTCCTTTTCTTCACGGCTCATGGGAAATCTCAAGTATTGAGGGGATAATGTTTTTAAAATTTCTTCTGTTGTTAGAGCTAGGCACCTGCTCACTGATGGCTGGCTGAGCCCAAGTACGTTGTCTTGCCCAACAGCTGTTTGATAACTGCCTTGGGCAAACAGATTGAGTGCAGCTAGAATCTGAATATGAGCTCTATTATCATACAGGTAGGTACTAAGTAATGACTAAAATAAGTATAATCTATCATCCTTCAATATGAAAGTGAGATACCACTTTTTCTGCCTGAAAATTCACAAAATCTTAGGAATTTTAATTCTTACAAACTTGTAATATAGCAAGTACTTCCTAAACAATGATATCTAAGGAATGACTACACACCCTACTTATAGGCTGTAAGCATCTGTTAGGAAAGGATACAAAAGAAAGGCAACAAAACTGTTCTAACCTTTAAGTGTTTGGGGAGAAATCCTTCATCCAACCGAGGATTCCTTAGCATATCCACCAAATAAAGTGCTCCCGATCTAGGGAGTCTAAAAATTTTTTTAAACTTCTCTTCATCCATGTGGAATGGGTTGGAATGGTCTCGCAATATTTCCAACCGAACTCTTTCTTGATGGTTTCTAAAAAATAGTTAATTCTTATTTCACAGAATCTGGAAGTCGATCTATCCACTTCATATTATTCAAATTCAAATGTTTATTGCTTCACTTGCACTTATTTTCCAAATCATATTGTAGTACAAAGCTACTTAGATGTTTTCACAAATGCATTTCGTATTGTATTTAGGTACCAATAATATTATTATTATTTACCTTTCTGCCGAACCGACAACAGCTGCAATCACATAAGCTTCCATAATGACTCAACTACTCAAGCATCCAAACTATCAAGAACTTTGAACGAGAATTATTAAGCTTTGTAAATCTTATTTCATGACAACAAATTTTATTCCACACCTTTTTAGTCGCGATTAAAAATAGTTTGATTTAGTTTGACAACCAACATTTTAGGTGAAAAACGTCAGATTCAGAATAGCAAAATTGCCATTTTCACTAAATTGAGTAACTAAAATGATATTAGTGCTGTCAAACTATATTATAGTTAAGTTGTGTCGCTTTAGTCAATTTCAGAATAGGAAACGTCGTTTGACAGGATTAAACTAAATTTTAGTGATTTTTAGTCTAGTTTAGTGAATTTTGTGACAACAGAATCGGCACCAGTATATGCCTTCCTACAAATAATTTTCTTAACTAAGCCAAGATCTAGATAATAGGCTTAGCATGCACTGCGAATAGAAACGCAAGCGGTTAGTTAGGAAATGCCGAAAAATGTAACGTATAGCTGTCTAAAGGGTCAAATTAAATTAGCTAGCGAAACTACACACGTGATGGTATCGATATGTAAACACGGTAAAATTAAGAAGAATTGATGTTATAGAGGTATGAGGAACAGGGTGTGTTCACTCAACCTCCATAGAAAAGGGAGGATCCTCCGACCAGACGGGTGTTGATTCTGGCGGGCAACTGCCCGATGATTCATGTCGGGTCGTTGTATCTATGTTAGTTGCGCGGTAAACTCTGCTTGCGAGATGCAGGATTTTGCGTGACGTCAGTATGACGCGTTGTTCTCATGTGGCGTTGTAGATACCGCTACAATGTTTGTTGTGTGACATATGAGTTTGTGTTGACTTGAAATATGAGTTGCGAAATATGTTTTCTCGTGTTTAGATATCGATACCAATCACGCCTGTGAAGTTTACACAAAAAAAAACTGATATTACAAGTTAATACAAGAACAGCGGTCGATGACCCCACAAAAAATAAACTAAATACTTTTTTACTTTATCATGTTAGATGTCGATCGATATCGATATCTATCAGATCTGCGGAGTTTCTCTAGCTAATTTATTTTGACCCTGTATACAAATGCATGCACTAGCGATTTTTTTCAGTGACTTATTTGAAAAACGTAATTCGCAATACTTTTGCATCCCAAGTAATAGTATGGTGGTGCACGCACAGCGGTTAACCGCACTTCGGTATTGCCTTACGAAATGTAGTGTCTTCATGTTGTAGATACTGGCCCACAGCATGCATAAATTATCTAAAGTACCTCTCGCATACCGCTCGGCTCGACGTCTCGCTGTACAACAGAGAGTTCGCAGTTCGTGTTAGCATATCATAGCATAGCATGCATAGCACATAAAATAATTGAGAAATTACTTATCCACACAAGTTCAAAATTACGTTGAATCTTTCAAAGTTATAAAGTTATTTGGGACATTGAGCTTTCTAGTGTTTTTTGTTAATGTATCAAAGCAACTTGTAACTAATTGAATGTGTTTTTAAAAGCTCATAGTAAGCCCCCTGTAAAACCCTCTGGGCTACCATATTAGGTATGCTAAGTTTGTATTTGATTAGGGGGACCTGAGACGATAATCTGGTGTTAGTGCAATCTGTGACAGTAATAGGTTAGATTTATGGCGGGTTATTCCGAGCATTTCATACATTTTGATTTTCTCAATGAGATTGAACTGATAACAGAGAACCAGATGGAATAAGATATTCTCTATTCTCTAGAGAGATACTGGATCAATGTACAGACGCCAACACATCCGAAACTGTCAAATTTTCCCAATCAACTTTGAACCTTATGCTTTAGCGATAAAGTCAAGTTTAATCTATTAAAGTTGTAAAAGCTTGATGTGCTGGCGTCTACAGCACATCCTTAATACGAACTGTCGGCAACATTTTTTAACTTTCAATGTGCTGTTTGTATTGGTCTGTGTTCCGAGTTGGGAATATAAACGATGTAATCGAATTGAGCGTGCTTAAACCCGTACCGAATTAGCGTGAGCGCGATAACGATGTCCCGTGAATCGTCATAGATGATCGCGTGAATCGTCATGACATGCGCCATCTTGCGATAACGCCATCCGTGCCTTATAATAATATCACAGTGAGCGCTGCGCTGTCAAAAACGAGTGTGTGAGATGATGTGTGCTGTGAGCGATTAGAGTTAATTCGGAATGCGGCCTGTAAACTGTTTGCTGTCAGTGTCATGTCAATTGTCAAATGTCAATGTCATCATCAATGTGTCAAATGTTAACTAGTTCTGTGAGAATTTGGGTAGTTTTCGGTTTTCGTAAACATCAGTAATCACATCACAAGTAAGATTATTCTAACATAATTTAGAAAGGCAATGCTGGTATTTTAATATTACCAGTTTGCCTACTACGTATCACGTAATACAAAGTCTCGGTAACGTTATGGTTATCATGGATACTGCGCAAGGTGTTGGCAGTTTAGAAGAACAAGCTCTCAAGAGAAAAGAAAGACTTAAAAACCTTAAGCGCAAAAATCCTACTAATGAAAGTTCCGCAAATGATACGCCTAGTGAGTTTGTACCACTTCCCAAGTGAGTATCGTTCCAGTAGGGAAATTATTGAGGTTATGTTTGTGTAAAACAGGAACACAAACAAACAAGACTTGTTTCGATTTGTGGCCAGCCTTGTATTGTTAGAATATAAGGGCCGCCCCTAAGACGACCCACTGACCGGGTTCTTCAAATATAATTAACTATTCTTCAAAAACGAAAGTTTATACTATAACAAATTTTGAATAGACAACTTAATACTTATGAATAGTGCAAGTTAAATAAAAGCTTCTAAAAAAACTATCTTCTTACCATATCAATGACAAAATGTTTAAATATTTTTGACCCAAAATTCAGCTGCGCGAAGTCTGCTCACTGACAAAGTGCACAGGTGACATGGCATGCGGTGTGGAAGGTGGGTCATTGTCTGTGGAGAGGTGCACCATACGCACTTGAGATCAAAGCTGTCTGTGAACCCCCCAGCTGTATAGATCGCCTTTGCTCCAGCCAACTTGATTACGAAGTCTATTTAAAGATTTCCAAGTCGACCACAGTAACGCGTGTCCTGGCGGAAGGCTCTCAGATGACTAAAAGACCCCTGACAATTTTTTTTCCTGACTAGCAATAAGCACCTACTTATAAAAGTACTTATTGCTTGTACTTTTATTTTTCTAATTTGGCTTATTTTTTCAATTTACAGACCCAAATTCAGAAGTTATAAACCACAGGATGAATCACTGCAAGAGGCCAAATTAGAGGATGCAGAACCTGCTGCCGTAGAGGCTGAGGTTAAGGATTTACTGGAGGCAGGAAAAGAAAAGGTAAAAGTTAATACTAGGTCCTAAAACATCCACTCCATTTTTACCTTCATGTAAAACAGGTGTAAAATAATAATAAAATATGAAGAAGGATAACTTTTATTTTGTTTTTAAATTTAGTCTGAATAGTCCTACTGCTGAGCAAAGATATCCCCCATAGCTTTCCATACTTACCTGATTGTTGCCTTCTCGGAAATGAACTTTTTAGTTAATTTTTTATGTTGTTGGATAGCAAACAAGCCAATACAAGCACTTGCCAAACTAAATGTGTCAAAGATTTGTACTATCCCAGAATCAAAACTGGAATGTCTCATGTACCTGCACACCGTTACCCAGTGTCACACACCCACCACACTCCACAGTGCCAGTCACCCATACTTCTCAAATCAGAACATAGTCCTGTTCTGCAGATCTAGTAGCATTGTAAGATAGGTTGTTGTGCTCCTTAAAAAATATGACTGAGGCATGCCTGCCATCTGTTGTGACAGGTCAACTCAAAGCTGCAATGGCTGTTTCTTCAAAAGGCCTTTTAAATTGTCCCTGCATTGTTAGACTGGACTTTAAAAGAGACATGACCTCTAAGTTTGTTTCGGCATTTCTTCTCAGGGATCAGTCAGTTAGGAAATGCTGGCGCCATCTAGTTTATAAATATTGATGTGTGAAAGTGTCTTAAAATATCTACTGAAATGAATAAACATTTCATTTCATAGCAATACTGCATGGTGGCAGGAATTGGCATGGTGATAGTACATCCTCTCAAACTATCTTCTTCACAAATAGCACTACTGCTACAATTAGTTCATCTAAACTTTATTAATTTTTGTTATCTATGAGACATGTTGTATAGAAATAATATAATTAAAGAGCTAATGGAAATCATTTCTGCAATTACAGATAGTTCTACAAGACCTGGACATTTCAAGTTTAGCACCACGAAAACCAGACTGGGATCTCAAGAGAGATGTAGCAAAGAAGTTAGAGAAACTAGAGAGAAGAACACAGAAGGCAATAGCAGAATTGATATGGGAGAGACTAAAACAAGGCAGTGAAGATAATTTGGGAGCCATGGTCACAATGACTGATAATAGAGCTACTGAAGAGGACTGAACAATTTTCTAATACATTTGATGAAGTATGAATATTATGTAATGTAAGTTATTTGTGTAAGTAAAACCAATAAGGAACAATATTTCTTTTTAATTCTACAAAATGTTCTGTGAAATGGTTGAGTTCACTTTGATCACAATCCGAGAGGTTTGAAGGATAATCCATTGTTTCATAGGTTTGAAAAATTTGTTTGCTCTACAACATAAATAATGCAATGAATGAGGGTGAACTGTCAAAATGAAACCCCTTGCAATCAAATGTCATTTTATGTGTTACGCAATTACAGTTGGGAGTAACAATTCAGGCATAAAAAAAATCTGGATGATGAATTTTATTAGTGAAATTTATTGCACAGAACTTTAATTTCACACTAGCAATTAGTTTAATATCACAGAATACAATAAATAGTGTACATTTGTATATTCCTTGTTAGAAACAAAATTAACTATCTCAGTCATCAAAATTTATAACAAAATTTCTCTAATGGTGTATTGTTAGGCTTAAACTAGGGGTAAATAAGGTATGTCCTAAATTTTGGTTAGTAACAATTGACTTGCCAGTCAACAGTTCCAGGCTTTGCACAATTTGTCAACCGAATGTGTGCTTGAAAGCATATTTAGTGTTAATGATGACTGGCCACTAACATATTTCATTCCATTCTCAACTCGCTAATAAACACAGGGTGCTCGAAAAGTTTACCTATCTGGGAAGCATAAAGGTGAGAGCAAAGAGTAATAACCCACTCACCTAATCACAAATACAAATTTCCAATTTTTATAAGAAAATATGTAAGTAAGCATGTATTTACATTTTATATAAATTAAGCAGAGTACCTACTTAGTTTTTAAATATTTTTTTCTTAAAACACAGTTCAACCTCTTAATTCAGATACTAACATGCAACAATTATTAAATTAGTGACATTGTTTAGTAACAAAATCCTACCACTCTTTTACTTATACAAATTATAACAGTAAAAAAATATTAACTGTATGTAGTTGAATAAACAAGGGTATCTAAAGATTATCACAAGCTGAACAACATCATTAAAGTAAAGCTGATTGTATATAAAACTGTAGGAACTATACTATGAGCATTGTTGCGACCCTTTTTCCTCCTCGATGGTCTCAGAGTTGTGATTTCTTCATGATCTTCGATCTCATTGTACACATAGTAGTTGCTGTCAATGTTGTAGAACACTACTCTGTCACCGATCGGCTGTATCGGCCTGAAGTTGTGCGTGATCTTTCCATGCGAAGATCTTATCTCTCTGAATGCCTCTATCTGTGAATATAAAACGTTGGTAATTACCATGTGTCACGTGACGCCTGCACATATGTCTGTGTTTGAATATAAAGTTATGTAACGACACATAATTTACGCCTCAGTATTCCCATGTGTGCACACTGAATTGCTCATTAGCAAAGTGTGCAGTTGTAGAGAGCTATTAGGTCCTTTCTAATGTAAATTACTTTACAGTTTACTATTTGCGCCATACAAAAGCTCACGGGAATATCTGCAATTGCATTATCTCTCTACAGAAAATAATGGTTGTCATGTTGCACCTATTTAAGAGAATAGTGGTGTGCTAATACAACATGAAAGAAGTATATTGTACTTGTATACAATATACATCTTTATCTGCAACAATGGTGGCAAAATCCGTCATAAGTTAATGTCAACCAACCTAGCGAGCCAATAGGATATTGTCGACTTCTATAGATCAGTCACAAACAAAATTGAATACTTTCTCACCTGTTCATGTGTTAGCCTGATCGGTTGCTCAAAGTCAAGCCAGATGACGACTTCGGAGCAAGGTGGCGTGGTCAACGATCCTTTGTACGTGAAGTATCTCTTGAGGTCGTACGGCAAGATGTTGAGGAAAGAGAACGGATGGCTCATGACCACGCTGGTGTGGGGTTCTGTTACGTTCACCAGCGCTGATGTTATGTCGTCGTAGGCAGGGTGCTGGTGACGATCCAACTGAAATGGTTTAATGTTCAGTTAGCAAATTTTTTAACGTTAGGTTGGGGCTGTGTATTCGCTCGGAACGGTCAGGCCCCATACTTCCCGTGGGTGTCGTAAAAGGCAACTAAGGGTCGTACCGGAGAATGGGCAGCAGCGTTCTCTATGCATTCCACCACCATACCATACTGCGATCGCCAACCCGCCTGCCAAGCGTGGCGATTATGGCAAACCCCCCCTTTCGGGGGAGGCCTATGTCCAGCAGTGGACGTCTTTCGGCTGAAATGATGATGATGGTCAGGTCCAAAGAGGTGCCATGCGCACCCATATGAAAGCATACGGTTGTGGTAAAAGGCCTGCTGAGCATGGCGGGCGGGCTGCTACCAGTCGGAGATGCGGCGAATGTACAAGTATCTCCCGGGCCCCCGACAGATGGTAGTACAGTAGAAGGTTTTAGTCGATAGGAGTCCGACATAACCATCCGTGTTCCGGAGACGGATACGGAGGGTATCCATGAGGAAGCCACCAAAGCATAAAAAAAGCTATGGTTCTTGAGATTTTCTAATTAATCATTGAGTGAGTGGTATTTCGCGTAGTAGCTATCTAAAAAAGATTTCAGAAGGATTTCGTAGGTAGATAATCGTATCTTGTAAGCGCGTTTTCCCACCAAGGTGAAACTAATTTTCAATTATGATGCTTGGTGGCGGTAATCTGTCGTCCAAGGTTCATATTGTCTCATCAAGTGGCAAGTAATGCTTACAAAAATTTACGCTCTCGCTTGTCTTAATCTCAAAGACCATCCGAAAACTACGTGAACCTAGTATCTACCTACACCTCTAGGTACTCTACCATAAAAACATGCGTAACAAAAGCACCATTTTTCAATATACAACAAAAAATACTGATGATCCAAACCAGTAGGATTTAGGGCTCGAAACAAAACTACCGTACCGTAACTCTCATTCACTTTCGAACATTGACCGTGACTTCGGATTCGGAAGTCACGGCTAGCGCCCCAACGTGATTAGATAGGTAGGTATGTTGTATTCTAAAACTACGGTTGAACGCACTGCGATCAAAAGTAGGTCTACAAAAAGTGCAAAAGAGAACTGGGTGCTAAGTATACCTACCTATATTTAGTAGGCGTTCCTAATCAGCTGAAAAATGGTGATGAATTTATGATCGTAAGCTTCTTATTTTGATTTGCTATGCTGAATGCAAAAGAGCCGAGGCGGCAGATTGCCAAACGTGATGAATTAGACATGAAATACATTACACTCATCTAGCCGTTATCATATCATCACATTTGGCAGCCAACGTAGGTAGGTACTACTATCGATCAATGCTATTAATTTGCACGTGCATGCTGCGATAAGTCGCTTCTATTAGTAAACACTGGACCTAGACCCATTGTTACGATGCACAGAGGACAGAGCTGAATGAACAGTATTGATATTCTTGCAGATAAGAACGGCAAATTGTTGGGATGGAATCCAAAAAGCAAAGGTACCACTACACTAGCCTAAGGTACAGACGCCAGCACATCGAGCTTCTACAATCTGTCAAATTTCTTTAACAGATTTTCAATTTATCGCTAAAGCATAAGGTTTAAAGTTGATTGGGGAAAAATTTGACAGTTTCGGGTAGCTTGATGTGCTGGCGTCTGTACACTAGCCTACAAATTATAGCTATATCTACCCTGCGGGGTAATTGCGTAACACACTATCAATAGCAATGGCTTTCATTTTGACAGTTCAACAACATTCATTGCGTTATTTACGTTGTTGAGCTGACAAATTTTTCGAACATATGAAGCAATGGATTAGCAATATCCTTCAAAATTATTCAGATTGAGATTGATAGTGTGTTACGCAATTATGGTGCTGGTATCCTGGGTGCCTAAAAAGGCCACTTTGGCAGAATCATAAAAGGATAACATAATGGACAGTTAATCGTATCAAATCCCATTGGTGAAGCATTTTTCACATTTTTTTTTGTTGTCTGTGCTAAAATACCAATTAATCCGACCCAAATCCAATCCCAATCTCTTTGATTATACCTACGCGGCTACGTAGTGCAGCAAAGAAAAGAAAAACACGGACTGTCTTTGCCATATTACGATTCATAATGTTATCCTTTTATGAATCTCCAAAGTGGCCTTTTTAAGCCCCTTGATCAAGCTAAAAATAAATAAGTACAAAATAAGGACGCAGCTTATGTTAAACGAACCTCATAAAAGAACGCGAGCACTGTTAGGCCGTCTGAATGTTTGACAGCCTCTGTTGCTGACCCGTACTCCTCTTTGAAGAACACCATGTGCAGTTCCATCGGGAAACTGGAAAGAATCAAGAACAAAAGTCAATAACACGACTAACACACATCATTTTACACTTAGGTACCTTGAAATTATCCCGAAAATGGCATGTCGTTAAAATTACGATACGATACACAAGTACGATTGTAAAATGTACCACCTTTCATTTGTTTGCACGACGTATTAAAATAATATTTTTTTCCTCAATATTTTGTACATACAAATTGCAATCGACTTTGTCTCTGTCACCTCTGACCTAGACTAGAGTAAAGAGCAAAGCCATTTAAAAAAAAAAACAATTAATCCTTGTTTGTAAAGGACTGGTTTTGGTTTGGTTTTTTTTGAGCAGATAATCTGTAAATTGTATTCGTAAATAACGATCTCACCTTCTATGGTTAATCTTATCTTCGGAGCCGAAGGTGTCATTGTCTCCCCAGTGGAAGTGCATTTGACTGAATATGTAGTCACTGTCGAGGGGGCCTCCTCTCACTCGTGGATGGGGCTCGTTCTTCACCTCTATCAAAACTAAGGAAAAAGTCATATTTTATTTAAGGTTCGTTAATCGCATAGCCAATAGAATAGAATATATAGACAGCTAGACAATAGAGATGCAATAGAGATGTTTATAATAATTATTATTCTAAACATCCCGCAAGCGCAATTATTAAATATGTAGTCGGTTTGATTCCCAGATCGGGCCATAAGTATAATGTTATTGGGGTTTCCATTAAATTTTCCGAGTCTATAGATTTGGTCTTGGTTGATGGCAATTAGGCTCATATTACTTACAAAGGATGTGTGCACTACACCTCTGCATGGCCGACCCTTTCAGGGAATACAGACATCATCATCTGCCTAGCCTTTTTCCCAACTATGTTGGGATCGGCTTCCAGTCTAACTGGATGCAGCTGAATACCAGTATTTTACATGGAGTAAAATAGCTTATAGTAGCCTATCTGAACTCCACGACCCAGCTACTGGGTAATACGAAACCCTTTGTTAAAACTGGTTGTCAGACTTTCGGGCTTTTGATTACCCTTCTTTCAAAGATCCATAAATGACAGCCGGGACCAACGGCTTAAAGTGCTTTTCGAGACTCGGAGGGATCTCGGTATATAAAGATTGTCACCCATCCACAGATCGACCGCGGCAAGCATAGCTTAACCTGATCGATCGACCTGTGCGGCTGTTATTATTTAGCCACGGGATACAGACGTGATGTTACTTTTGTCGTCTCAGCTTTTTACTAATGGTGTATACTGTACCTACCTACCCAGTAGGTACATAAAGACGTTTGCTTACTTTATAAGATGTTTCGTAAAGTTGTATTGAACCTTGACCGCATTTATACTTGAACCGTGATAGGCGTGAACTTCGCTTATCTATTATCAATGATACTATTTACACGCAAATTTTAAGATCAATAAAAAAAGTCATAAAAAATGCAATAGAAATCTACTGAGAGAAATCGTCCTATACCTGCAACAGTTTGCAGAGCGCTCTGCTCTATCGAAACCTTATTGTTGTGAAATAAACTGTCTAGTTTATGGGGTAAAGTTGGAATAGCCGCATCCATCTTTGCTTAGAGCAAAGATTACGCCAGACCCGTGACTGACAGAATGTAAGCAAAATTAGCAATGAACTGTGAGAGGCTGTAGCTTCAATAAACGTGTGTGTGTTCTGTATCAACTATTTACATCACAATACACTTAATAACCAATTCATCAGTTATACAACAAAAAGCATGACTCCATGACCCATAGGATGTTAGTCATGCAATTCATGCATCAAGTCATTTAAAAGTGGGTCCAGCGGCATGCAACCATATGTAAGAGGCACACTAAATACGAAAACAGACGTCAACATCATCATATCAGGCTAATACACTTGTACTATTTATTCGGCGCTAATACGCTGTTTTAAAACAAGGAAAGAAATTCATGATATCATAAAGCTCCACTTTGGATCTGTCACGGTGGCAATTAAGAGGAAGAAGTCGCTCATGCAATTGATCCATTAGGTCCTCCAACTAAGCTGCTATGTGTTTTAACTAGGTAATGCAACCTTCAGTCGCGTTGTACAACATCCACTGTGTTTGCTTATTTACTACTGGGAACCATATTTATACGGCACAATAGGTACCGTATTGCGTTGTCCGTAAGTGTACCTATGTCTTAACACCTTCATGTGTGAAACCTTACCAGTGTGTCCATTGTTAGTGACGTGTACATCATCAATGGAGTCGTCGAAGCCCACGAGTACAAGGTCGGGTAGTGTGACCTGCTTCACCCGAAGCACGTTGATGTTGATCGGGCTCTGATGCTTGCCTGCGCACTCCCGGTACCTCTCGCCCCAGTATTCTGGACCTACAAAGGAAACAATTGTTTTAAGATGTGGGATTTATGTATTTTAGGTATATGTTGTTGCGTCTATCCGGCACTTAATATTGCGTAGATAGAGTCCATGTGCCAGCAAAAAGTGTTCCGTTCCTTAACGTTTTTTTGCACGCAAATAACTTACGTACCTATAGCCTTCATTCCGGCGTTCGATAACTTTCAAAACAATCAGATATCCGATTAAAAAGCACACGCCACCATGCAATGGCATTTTTATTTATGGAACTTAACTAAATCTATAAAAACGGTTAACTACGCGGTATTTTTAGATCTGTAATCTAATCTATAAACACTAGCATTTAAATAATTACCAAGCATTAATTAAATATAACCTTGTCAATTTCATTCTATTCTCGAATAATTCAGCAATATTAGGTGGAGTTGATTCGACCGCGCTATAAAAACCATAGTGGTAGTAGGTACCTATGCAATTACATTGTTTTTGGTGAAACAATGTGTACCTACCCGATAACATAATAGCATTAAGTATTGTATTCGTGCTGATTTTCTTCTAAGCGCAACAAGCAAGTTGGGCCAAGGGCTCGGACCACCTTGGTGCCTACTTTTTGTGTGATTTAACTGCAAGAGAAATTTTAGCATAATCGATAAAGGTAAATCTACCTTAAGGATCTGTTCTGTTAGCATTTTAGTCAAATCATGACTATTCATGAGTTCGTGACTCTATCTTCTCTTCTAGGTTGCATACCTAGTTCATGACCGGAGGTCGTGTCCCTAAAATGACTCTAATACAGTTTTCTAAAATATAGCCATCACCCGGGTTTGGGTTGCTCAAAATGGGGTAGAGCAGCTGGGCGTACCAACACAGACGACACACGATGTTCGTGATAGGGACAAAAACTCTGAGCATAATAGCAATGTCCCTCTAAATGCTTTCATATTTACCGGTAGATAGACAGACCTACTGCAGCTGCTGCTTACATAACGGAAATCGGGTAAGTAAATTGATTCCTGGTAATTAATCAGGTGGTCCGCAGCCTACACAGGTGGTCCTACGATGTCTAGTTCCTACAATTTTAACGGAAGAAACTCAAATAAATCTTTCAAATGTTTCCTCTCTACCTCTCTAAACCCATGGATCAAAATAAAGATTTGATTCTGCAGAGATAGAAAGCCTTTCTGGCCTCGCAAAGGTCTTTTTTCTTGTTTATTTTTTTGGTTGTTTTTAATGTTATTTTTTTAGATTTAAATGCTGCTTTTTACTTTTTATATTTCCTGTGCGTGTCCTTTATAAAATATTTTTTCTTTCTTTTATTTCTTTTAGTGATAGGCCGTACCTAGAAGTAATTATTAGGTACGTACCTACTTATCTAATATGTTGTAAGTAATCGACATACAAGACGACCGGTCATTCAAAAAATTTAATCTATGACAGCGATACTCCAATCGCTATTTAATAGAGCAAATAGCGTTTCACCTAAATTTTTGCGTGATATAGCCTCGATATACGTACATATTTAATTGATTCTTACCGATACTTCCATCATAGCCAAACTCTTCGCCATGCGTGAGCTCTGTAATAAAACAAAAGAATAAAATATGAGATTGTTAGCAGTTACATGTAAATTAAAGTAGACACGTAATGTAAGTAGCAAGGTTTCAAAAGAACCTTACTTCAACTTCAGACGCTTGAAAGGTTTATGGGTGTATAAGTAGATACTGGTATAAGTTATCTTTCCTTCATGAATACAAATGAAGATAAGCTACCGTGACATACCTACCAATACGCATGTTATAATGTTGAAAAACAGAGCCCGTTTGCGTGAAAAAACAGACGGAAATGAGTTAAAAAAAGAGTGACAATTTGTTTCTGTACCAAATTGTCACACTCTTTAACTGTTTTCACATTAAACCTTTTTTAGCTCATTTCCGTCTAAGCTAAACCATCAACGTATACTGATATTGGAACTGTAAAGTTAGGAAAGTAGCCCATCCATCGGCCATATCATTGTTTTTTATCCATGTAACTTGAATAGGTAATAGAAATAGTAGGTATTTAACGGTCGAAGCCAGTTCAAGCGTGTTTTGCCTTTGTATACCTTTAACAACGGAACATTGTCATTATACTTATTATCAAATGGTCCATGGGTTTCCTGAATACAACACACACAGACAACCGGTTGATATACACGAGGGCTCTTGCTTTGACTACGGTCGCGTCCATTATAATATGACGGAAAACCACTTCCGAAGGCAATTAAATCCAATGCATATAGGAAAGTCAAGAACATCAGCATTCATGACTTTAAAGTGTGATCTAGGAGTTAGGGGCGGTCTTTATTTCCATGTTTGCACTTCCGCGATAATCATGTTCTATTTTCCAATAGCATTTCTGCATGAACTGAATTTCCCCGCTACCTAGTAGCTACAGGGCTGCAACTGATGTTTTCCAAGAAAAACCAACCGATCAATGTCTTATCTATCCAGAACCTTTTGGCACTGCAGGTACAGCTTCTGTATTATTCTGTATATTTTACATGGTTTCATTAGGATATTTTTAGTCTTATTGCGATCTAGCAAACCGTTGACATACGAAAATATAGGTAGGCACTTCGAAACCATGAAAGTACACTTCAAACTGTACCTCTCCAGATTCGATTTAGTAAGTACCTAACGGAGTACCTTTTGCTAACTTGACAAAGCGCCCTATTTACTTATATTATAGAGATCAATATTCTATTTTAATCTTCATCTGAGACCTGTCCTGGTGACTTGCATGTTTCCGCTTGGTGAGAACCGGTAAATCATCTGCCCATTAAATCTTCTATAGGCTTCGATTCCGCATTTTATTAGTTGTAGATAGGGAATATCGTTAGTGATGCTACCATCTTCAGTAAGGCTTTCAACGTTGACAATTACGCTTCCATAAATGTCGGTACGACGGAAGTCGCCTACCAACAATTTAGGAGTCTACGATTTCGATAGCATCAGTAATGAGCAAAGTAGAATTTATCATAGCTTTAGTACAAATATGGCACTCAGTCAAAACGGGACCAGTTCAGGAAGGAAAGGGTTTATAGAACTATAAAATGGTAAGGTGATAAAGATGTAGGTATGTATATGACCAAGTTGCTACATATATGACCAAGTTGCTACAGTTGCAAAGATATCGCCTTGAAGAGTACGATGTCTTCTTAACTTCTCATTCACCTTGTGCCAGCGGCTCAAGGTTTCAATCAATCTTTTTTTATTCCACCACTTTTTCGGCGACCCAGAGATGTAACTGGAGGCCGTGAATTATTACACTAGGAAAATTTTATATATTATATTTTTCTTTTACAGCCTTCCAAAAGAGTAATCGAAAGATAAAGCAGCCAGATAAAAGTCATGTGAATCCTGACATTGCATTGCCCAGTTTGCATTTAAAGTGATAAGTAAATAAAATTCACGGTTATTTAACATTAAGGTTCACTAAATTACAAATTGATCTATGTAAACATAATTATACCGTAACAACTAGTGACGCGTGTCAAACTCATTGATACAAATAAATTACTCAAGACAATAATAGCTTTAGCGACCTTTTACAAGTGCCAATGCTCATGGGCATGTGCGAGACAATTATATACACTTTGAGGCGGGTGGGTGGAAATCCTGTTGGTCTGCATGGATTAGAGGAACAAGGTCAATTATGGGCATGTCTATGCGAAACCACACTTTCTCTAACCAGGCTGTTTTACTTTTGAAAGTCCAAATATACATACAATGACAATATTGTTTATTATTTACGGCATGTCATCGGACATCGGTAAAGGATGAACGTTGTTCACAATGGACATAAAAGCCGATTGTCTCATGGTATGACGCGATGTGAAACGCTTCGTACGGTTTCGCATTGTTTTAATTCGTTAATTGGCATAGAAGCAGCGAAGGTCCCAGAAATCAGTTTGGGTACAGCATCCTAAAAGAAAATAGGTTTTGTTCTATTGTGTATTACTGTTACGCGGCACTATTGTAGTTACATGGTTATTAGTTCGCCTTGGCGGTGGCGACTGTTCAATTTTCGCCTTCATTATCAAGGAGGCCTTACCAATATCACCGTTCTTTTTATCACAGGGTTGGTGACCTAACTTTCACACGTTAGACAAATATACACTACACTACTACAAACTTACTACACACAGTACACACTTCACAACACTTATACAGGGTGTGGTGTAAATAGCGGTCCACCGTTAAGGATTCGATATACCAAATAATTTACTATAACATATTAAAATTTTAAACATTTTAGTAGTACATTTTTTTTTTACAAAAATCGCTCTCAAATTTGCATGATTATGTTAAAATTAGGGTTTAAAAAGAGAAGATCTAAGTTTTTCTTAAAAAGCTCGAAATTTACATAAAAAAGCTTTACACGATATCTCTAGTATTCAGCAGTAAAGAACATAAATCAAAATGAAAAAATTATGGTTGTTGTCGAAACTACAGCCAAATTTGTAACAATAGGTAGAAAAATCGTAAATAAAAAACCAAAAAAATATATTTTCGGAACCCTTGGGTAAAAATGGTTCAAATTGTAATATGTTATAGTAAATTATCTGGTATATCGAATCCTTAATGGTGGCAGGTGAACCACTATTTACGCCACATCCTGTATACACTTTGTAGGTACTATTATAATATATATGTTACTCTGTAAGGTATTTATCTATGGGCCAAAGTAGCCTGAAAATAAACATTTTATTATTATTTATTATTAAATATAGATCTTATAATAACAGGGCGTAGGAACATCGGTATTTGTAATCTTTTAACAACAATGTGTCAGTTCTAGTGGTGAGGTGATAATTATGTTACTAGTAGATTAATATAGCGATAATAAAGCTTTGAATAAGTTGTTGTATTTCCTTAGAGTAATGCCCCTTCGTATTACTATATTATATAAGTGGTTCTCGTTGTATTGCTTATTACTCAAAGTAATCGACTGATACAAGCGATCATTAACCCCTTGATAAGGCAAGGCATCACATCACCTAGTAATATTCCTCTACAGACGGTTACCATAATAGCATAAAGCTATCTCTAAGAAGACGATGATGATGAAACACCGATTTAAATCAACAAATAGAACGCGACTAAGCCTGAAATATTTTCACCTACAGCTTGCTAAGAAATTAAAAATAAGTAAGTAAATGAATATTAGCCACTGCTCTCAAAACGGTGAAGGAAAACATCGTGAGGAAACCGGCACGTCCTAGAACCAAAAATTCGAAAACATGTGGCTGCCAATCCGCACTGAGCCCGCGTGGTGGATTACGGCCCACTCCCTCTCACCGAGAGGAGGCCTGTGTCCCAGCAGTTGGAACATTATAGGCTTATTATGAAATGAATATTAGACAGAATTAAAGCTTCCAATTGGAGGTTAATAGACGCTGCTTCAGAATACAGATAGGTAGGTACAACTTACAATGGTAAATGTCATTCAGACTTTAAACAAATCAGTACAAAAGAAAACCTCAATTTACTTTATTTACCGAACAATTTGTAGCGTTATGTGTAATTTAGTTTGATATTTCAACTGTAATTCCCTAATCATATAAAATTGACATGATTAGGGGGCCAGTTATCGAATGACAGTTTTATTTGCATTATTTCATGGATAATTTTGTTGAACCTCAAATGTTATGAGAAACTAGGATTCTAACTCGTCTGACTACGTCAGTGCAGTAATAAAACAATCAATCTTTCGTACACGGCACGGCAAATACCGTCATGAACTCATGAATTAAATAGCGTAGTTATTATGTGCCTTGCTTTGTGTTGAGCGATTGTCACGAGAAGCGTATTGGCATTATTTACGTGTGCCTTTCGTTTTGATTTACGACCGTGACTGTAGACAGGAAATTCACAGGAGACATGCATCTCTTTCATCTTGAAACGATATGTTCAGTGATTCGTCTAATTGGTTTTAAATGCGAATAGAAATGAATACTTGGCGCTGAAGACTGCGCCGGCGACGTTGCCCGGTATGATTGTTGGCGTTCCCTGTATCTACATTCTTGGGATCCCACAAATTCTGTATAAACCTGGTGTGATTATCATATGATCTAGACTACCTACTGGCATCTAGTTCGCCTTCAGCTGTCTCGTCCACTTTGTCCCTCTTTGGCATGCTCAAAGGCAGTCCACTGTCCAATGGCTCTCGTATCTTCTCAAGATTTGCGAAAGCGCTTCTTTCGGCAATTACAAGGTCTCGCTCCGAGGGCAAGTAGGTCAAGGCATCTTTTATTTATCATTGATCTCCCTCAGTTTGTGAATGACAAACCACCTTCAACGGACCCACCGTTGAAGGTGGTTTGTCACTCCTGGAGGTAGGTATTTGCTCTACATAATTTTCCATAGTGGGTGAATCAGTTTCATACCATTATTTATTTAGGAAAGCGCTTTTACGGATAAGCGAAGATGACGATTCGTCAAAACAAGGGACGAATTAGTTAATTACAAATCAATACGACACTACCAATTGATTACCCGCGCCACGGCTGTAATTGGAAAATGGCGTAAATAAATGAGAAGGGGTGGTAATACCTACTTGTTAAAATATGACATTATTTATGGAACTGTGACGTCAAGATTTTGCCACACGCCAACCAGAAGATCATCATTGTTTCATAATTCAAACTATATTGCTTAAACGAACAAATGAAAATAATGAAATACGTTTTAAATAAATTCAGTTAGTTTTTGATTATTTCATTACCTACTTATTATAATTTAAATTACTAATTTATTAGATTTTTGCTCAAGAGGGGCAAATAATTTCTCAGGCTGTGAAAGCCCTTTATAAAAAAACCTTCGCCACTTATTTTCCGTAAACTGATCAATGTGTCGCCCTTTTCGAGGATGACGACTTATCTGTATCTTAGTAATATACTGTTGGTATACAAAGTTAAAATACTCCTACTATTACGAAACTCCGAATTGAAGTTTTAGACTCAGTTTGGTCGTACAACTGCTCCCGTTGCCCCCCGCTCCCCTGTATCCACTCCTAGAGAGAAATAGGAACTTCATTGTCTTTGTTCTAGTGAGAGATAGGAACTTCATTAGATAGATTAGACAGAAATAGGAACTTCATTGTCTTCATCATATATAAGTTCTAAAAAAGTATAGAGTAACAAAATTTATGCTAAAATGCCAAAAATAAAAGTAAGTCGGTGTCGTGGTGCACGACTGACAACATTTTAAGATAGCTTTACAATTATCTCCGCTCGTGAAGACCGTCCATAAAAGTTGAGCGTTTGAGCAATCGTGACTCGAATGCGACAAGAATTTTTCTGGAAACGTCCCTCTGTAACTTGCTATTAAATAACAGCTCCATTTGAAGAACAACAACTATGAACTATCAATATAAACGACACAAAGTACTTAATAGAGTTGTATTACCAAGATCTAGGTCTAATCGTAAGTACCTAACACCAATAGCGATTAATTTCTGGTCATAAACTATGATATGATATGTATAATTGTTTCCGTAGAAGGTAGGAACTGTTAAGTGATCTGTGGCGGAGGTCCGTTAGCCAAGTTCAGCCGGCGATGACCTCTGCGACTGCACCACTTACAGAACACCTGGTTTGCATACAGATGAAGACATAATTCTTATGTTTTGGTGACGGGCGACGCACATTGCGGCTGCGCAGGGTTGTCAACAACATGTTTAAGTACAAAGAAACATGTGTGTGACAATGGGAACTAGATTTCGTAAACATTCTTGAGTGTATGAATGATTCATATTGTGATGATAGCGTAATGCAACATAACTTTCCTATAAATGGTTTATCTATCCGGTTATCTTAAAGACGTTGTCTTAAAGACGTTGTCCAAATATAACGTTGTCCAATTATAACGTTATCTTAAAGACGTTGTCCAAATATAACGTAGACCGTACCTACTTATTTGTCACAGGGTTCTTATATTCTTTTCATTGATTGCTGTACCTACTTAACAAACTCAATTATACTTATGGTATGAATTATGAGTATTTATGAGACATAGGTGCTGCACACCTGTATTCTTTTGTTATTGAAACAAATGCCATAGACAATTTGTATAACAATTGTTTTACCTTCATTGTTACCAAACAGTGCGAAGCTGTGCAGCATTGTCTCGGCTTTCAATCAAATTTTTTATTGTGATTTACCTAAAATCACTTAAACATAATATCTAAGTACACACTAATCTAAGTACAGAATTTACACTACACTAACAACAATAGAATGTAATTTTAGTACTTAACTCCATGGAGCATAAAAATCAGATATGTGTCCACAATACACAATTACACATCTACGTATGAATAACACTTTGTTACTTCTTTCATAGTAAGTAATAATATTATAAAACAATCACTAATGGCGATACGCAATGAAGTAAGAGTGGAACGATAGACCACGGTCTAGAAATCTACTACCTAATAATAAAGCCGAAGATTTTGTTTGTTTGTTTGATTGCGCTAATCTCTGAAACTACTAGACGGATTTGAAAAATATTTTTGTATTTGATAGTCCAATGTTTGAGGAAGGTAAGGCATATTTAACATCGCGCTAGGACCCTAAGGAGGTGTGCAAAAAAAAAACTTGTTTAAAAAAAAAACCGGCTTCCAAAAAAACACTACAAAGTTCAAATTCATATAACACTACTTGCTATGTCAATATCAGTGACAAACTCAAACTATTTATTTCAATTAAACCATTTACAGGCACTTTTGAATTGTCAAAAAGTCGGTCAGTCAGAAAATATGAAGCTAGTTGCCCATTCCAAAGCGTAGGTACCTATGGAGAAGAACGGGCAAGAAACTCCATGGACACTCTTTTAAATTGTATTTTTACAAAAATATTAGTTACATCAGTAATGTTGAATTTACAATTATATGTGAGAACGATGTAAAAAATATACGCGTTGAGAGCGTCCAGAGTACAGCAAATAGTAAGAAGACAACATTCCAAAAATAAAATAATTAAAAATAAGCCGAGGCAGCTGAGTGATGACCAGCCCCAACTGACGGCGCCCGTTCACGAACATGACGCATAGATCAGCACCATTCAGCTCAACCATTTTGAAGGGAGCTAAATGATTCAATACACACGCCACCGTCAGCGAGACATTTGTGTGAGCATGACATACTATCAGCCGCCATGGCACATTCAAGTCAATGAAAGACATATTACCCGGTAAATGGTAAATAAGGTATACTTACATAGAACTCACATCTGTGCTATGCAGTTATACAATGCAAAGGAAATTGAGTTTATACAATGCAAAGATAATCTTACAATCTTCAGCAGCTCCAACAGTATTGAACACATCTACCTACCCCTTTAAAGGGTACAGGCGTGATGTTATGTTGTGTGATTGCGTAAACAATGCATACACATATGCGACAGCAGCAATCGCGATTAATTTACTGGCATTTATTGAAAAGTTCCGTTGTCTGTCTCCGAAACTCATCATCAGATCTTTACGAAATTTAAATAGGACCATTTCGGAATAAACCTCTTTCGAACAAAAAAAGAATTTTGCAAATTCGTCTATGTATACCTACATACCTATATGACGGAATTATGCCCGAACATATATAAAAAAATAAAAAATATACATACCTATAAAATATATTATATACTTACATCCGAATTGAGAACCTCCTCCTTTTTAGAAGTCGGTTAAACAGTCAGAAAGAACGCTATAGAAGCGAAAACGAAATAATGGCGCCGATTCTGTTGTTCACAAATTAAACTAAATTTAAGTTCGGGCATCTTTTTCTTTCTATTTCATTAAGAAAAGGACAGAAGATAAATATTAGTTTAGTCCTGTCAAATTAGTCAGCGCCTGACGTAAATTGACGTATTTTTAATAGCCAATTTTTTAATCTCGTCTAAATTGTCTATGGGGTATCTTAATTTGACAGGACTAAACTAATATTTATCTTCTGTCCTTTTCTTAATGAAATAGAAAGAAAAAGAACTTAGTTTAGTTTGTGAAAAACAGAATCGGGGCCAATATCGCGGGCAGGCGATGCGATGCGACGGAGTGGATCGATGAAACAAGAAATTTCACGCGGACGAAGTCGCGGGCAGAAGCTAGTAATATTATAAAACAATAATGCTCATGCACAATGAAGTAAGATAAGTATAACGATAAGTACGCTCTACGAATAATAAATAAGAAAGTGGAAATTGTTTAATATTCCACAGCAGAGCTCAACAAAACTGTAGTTTATATAATAAGTGGAACCTTGTTCTGTCAATCAATCTTATTACCCCATGCATTAGAGTCTATCGTTCAATATTTATGACATCGTAGCATTTTAGGAAGAGCTAAGTGCCGTGGTAAAATGCAGGTGTCACTGGACTTCGCGTCATTTATTGAGTGGGTGTTAACTAGCAACCCTAATAACAAAGAAAAAAAACACATTTTTTTTTTTTAAAGTATCCCTTATTATTTTTAGTAAGGAAAGGAGGGTCAGTGAATGGGTAGTGGTAGACCGCGAAATTGGAATTTTCTTACGTTTTTTTGCGATTTGCAAGTCAGTGTCAGATTGTATCTTGAACAAAATATGATTCGCGACAATAACAGGTACTTATTAATTTAGATAATTATAATCATAAAGCCCTAAGCCTCCTCTACACGTCGACAGAGTCATCAGCAGATGGCCATCTGCGAATGCCTCCGCCGACGTGTAGACGGGGTAATTTGCTAGTCTGTGGTAGGTATTTAGCATCTGCCGACATCAAATACCTACCACAGACTAGCAAATTACCCCGTCTACACTCTACACGTCGGCGGAGGCATTCGCAGATGGCCATCTGCTGATGAATCTGTCTACGTGTAAAGCCTCCTTTACACGTCATCAGATTATCATCGTCGTCATTAATATATCTTTCTAAGTTAGATTTCTACCACCAACCTCCAATCTCTTATGTAAAAGTGCATACGGTTACCACTACCCATTCACCTTAACAATAAGTATTACCTATGTGACATGATCACCTAAGTATTTTCCAAGAAGGTGAAGCAACGCTTGCCGACGTCAATTCGTGGATGAGTAACCATCATTTACATACCGAGATCTCTATGGCACGGAAAGCACGTCAACCCGATGTTCCCGACTGTCATTCGGATGGTAGACCTTTGGCAAGCGTTATCTACGGGTTAGTTACAGGCTTGAATGTCTGACAATCAGTCTTACGAATGGGTATGGTGTTACACAGTATCTAACTGGGTTGTGGAGGCCAGATAAGTCGCTCCATGTAAAATACTGATATTCAGCTGCATCTGATTAGACTGTAGTTATATTACTTAGTGGTTGTCACTAGTTGTAATGGCAATGATGTAATTTGGTAATAAGTTTTTTATTTTTTAGATTCTTTTATATTTTTTGAATGTGAGAAAGTTGTAGGCCTTGTAGACTGTAGATTTGTACACCATTTTATATTTTATGAAGTACCTGGTACTTGTTGACAGGCCTACGCTGTCCTCTCATACCTATAACATAAGCACTTTAATTTGAAAACATTATAAATGCCAATCGTTTTTAAAAAAGTAACCGTGAAGTTACTTGCTGGCTCTTCTCCATAGGAAACGACCAAATGTAGCCTTGCATCTAACTTCTGACGTTTAATAAGTGTCCATGTAGTTTTATGCGAAATAAAATATTTTGATTTTGACTGGATGGTGACCCTAATATAATTATGTACTTGGGAAAAGGCTAGAGACAAAATCCCCTCATTACTTCTTGTGACTAATACGAGGCTTTTCATTCGGCAGGACAGGTGTTCGGGTAGGCACGTGTAGACTGATCGTATTTTATAATAGCTTTCAATGCATGGTTGACCTTCGTGCCTCCAATGTAGCTACGCGAAATTACCTAATTAAATCAAACGCCATTGTTTATTTCAATATAATAAACGTAAATATAAAAGCTGTGATTGCTCTTGGTTCTAGTCCAACTGACATAAATTCTTTTTATGGTCGGTCGTTGGATCCAAGCGTGCAGCGCCAATTTTCGTTTAATTATAACATTTAAACTGCATTCAACATTTAATGTCGTTTTGCACATGCATCTGAATAAAAAGTAAATCAATTAATAATTTTGCAGTACAGTATGTTGAAACTGCAGGCAATGAACGCTAAAGGAATTCTTGGCAAACAAACGATTTCAAGTTCTTTTGCAACACTGCAGTTTTCGCCTACTTACCAACCCAAATGTGGATAAACGCTTTGTCAAGTAAAGCCTCGATAAAAATTTATGGCGACATCAGCTGACATTCAAAAATCTGTACAACCTCAGTTTACTGTAATGATTATGAATAATTAACTTAATAGATATTATTTCGTAATTACGACACATTTACATAGGTATAATTATGTTATATTTCCAACAATTTTGTTACATGTAATTTGGGCGATTGTCACGTAAAAAAGCACTACGTATTTATTTATTTTTGTATTGTCATTTTGTTTTGATTATAAAATTCCCATAGTCAGTAAACACAAAGGTTTTAGAAACCAGAACAGTCAGAACTATCTCGAACCTACTGGCAGTGCCACAAAATCTCTCAGGATGCATCATAATAATACACAATGGAATAGTGATTATCTCAGAGCCTATCTATGTACATATCTGAAGAGGCATCATACATTAGCATGCCAACTGACCAACGTCAGTTGAAGTTGTATAACAAGGCTATTTTATAGGCTTACAACGATTTCAAACCCGTTTTACAGTGCATTACCAATTTACAGCATGTACGTTGAATAACGACGATCATTATTTTGTATTTATCCTAATTCATTATTTTAATGGTTACAATAAGATTCAATCAGCTGAGCAACTCTGTAATTGAATTAAAGAAGTCGTAGTGAAAGAAAATCACTAGGCATGCCTTCTCTTATCTGCCTGAAATAGGCTCTATTATGGACATTTATGGGCTCCTGTAGATATCCTATGTTTCCGCATATTTCAGATACCTAAGAAAATCAACTCATGTAGGTACCCGTAACTACATGAGTTGATTTTTGTCTCCGTAGCGCTGCAACTACAAGCAACGCCGACAAGGTGGAATTAACTTTTCTTTCACTTGATATTTTTTGTACCGTATTTTAAATGAGTAGGTATATTAGAGGAAGTCTGGAAGTGACACTCTTGACTAAAAACTTATGATGGAAATCGGTTGTCATGGTATGGGCATGTAATACGGAGATGTGTGGAAAATTTTGTAGTAAAGTATGAACGTGGATAGCTTTAAACCAACGAAACGATGGATGGACTGTGTGAAAGATGATATGGCTAATTGGAGGTGACCATCGAGATGACGACTAATAGAGAAAGATGAAATAAAAAGACATGTCGCCCGATGCCAAATAAATTGGGATTAGGGTAGGAAAATGATGACCTACTTAGCTTGCTTACCCTGGTTTTTCTGTTTTTTTAACCGACACCTAGATTGAGTAGTTTATACCGTAGCCCAAATCATGTCAAAATTAATTTGTTTACCTCCAATACAACCGTAGGTAAGGTAGATACGTACCTACCTACTTAGGACACCATAGATTGAGTAGTTTATACCGTAGCCCAAATCATGTCAAAATTAATTTGTTTACCTCTAATACAACCGTAGGTAGGGGGTAGATACGTACCTACCTACTTAGGTGTAGGTATCTACTCGTTCGCGTTATTATTAAAGCACTATAAAAACATTTAGCATTATTACTAAAGCACTACAAAAACAGCGCACCAAACTGTGAAATCAGTGTAATTATGTTTATATTCATAATATTCATTACGGTGTCTACATACATGGCTGTTACATTGTTCGAAAAATATACTGGCTAAATCTAAATAGTCCTCAGATGTTCATAATAGTACACACATTGTCACTTATGTGTCAATAAACAATGTTCTCTTTTGGCTTATTAGTTGATTCGCACGAATTTACTCGCCCGAAATGGAAGAATCGTCACTTTATAAATAATATTATTTTTTGTATAGGCAACTCGCACGACGTTAATTTATTAGTGGGCGAGTCGACAACTCCAGAAATATGTAAGTATTAAGCAATTGGCACATTTTGAATTTTATAGAAAAATATATTATTTAAAAGTGACGATTAGCCCGTTCTGGGCGAGTAAATTTGTGCGAATATACTAATAAACCTCTATTATAAAAGGAACCTTCGTGAGCACCTACTACCGATCTTGGTGATGGAGTTCGAATTTACCTGTACAAACCTATAATTTATTTTTCAACACACTTGCTCGTAAAGTGGCTCTTATTGAACCGCTTTTAGGTCCATAATGCAGTGTATTAAAAACGCGTGCTTTTTCTTTACTTTAATCCACATGTGCTTTATTTCCACAGATAACTATTTACTAGTCAGAGATGCGCGCTTTTTTAATCTCATCAATTCACTTTTTTTTTAATAGTCTGTATTGTCCTTGGTCCCAAAATTAACTAATATTTATTTACCTTAAGGTGAATGCGCAGGGATCTCGGACAATTTAAGGTGAATGCGCAGTGGTCTACCACTGCGCATTCACCTTAATAATAATAATAATATTCTTTATTTCAGACAGCTTGTGCACCGTCCATATAGAGAGAAAAAGAACAAACCAAAGTATTAACTAAACTAAATTAAATAACCCTCTTAATTAAAGACCTCCACAGTGGAGATGACACTCTGTTAGCTATCGTCTTCAGGATTTCATTGCGGCTACCACGCACTCTGTAGATCAGGGACACCGTCCTCTTGCGCATGACGGCATGAAATTGTCCGAAAAAACCTAAGAAAATTCAAATGTTCTTAGATTTTTTGCAATTTTCAGGTCAGTGTCAGGTTTGTATCTTGATCAAAATATGATTTGCGACTCTAACAGGTACCTACATCTTTACAGAATTATAATCATTCGAATCATTAATACATCTTTTCGGAAAGTTCTTAGGGAAAAAATCTAACTAGAAAGATTCTATTCTAATGACTATAATTCTGTAAATACATATACAGAGCGTTAGGTTAAACGAGGGACATACTTTGAGGGGAGTTAGTACTCATGAAAATGAGCAACTTTTACTATGGGGCCGAACCTGAAATAGCAAAAAAAAATCAGCTGTTCAGTACATTTTGACGAGCCATGCGAACATAAATGTAGGAAACGGCTGATTTTTTTTCGCGATTTCAGGGTTAATCCCATATTAAAAGTTGTTCATTTTCATGAGTACTATATAACTCCCCTCAAAGTATGTCCCTCGTTTAACCTAACGCTCTGTATATGATAGTCGCGAATCATATTTGATCAAGATGCAACCTGATACTGACCTGCAAATTACAAAAAACGTAAGAAAATTTTAATTATCCACCTAAAATTGTCCGTGGTCCCTACCCGAAACCAAACGGAAAAGACCCTGACTGGCGTTCTATCATTGCGGATTCTCACTGAACTAATGTAGGTATATTTCTCTATGCCAATAGTACTTTCTAATTCCATACTAACTAAACTACAATTGTTTTTTTTTTTACAATTTTTTTTACATGATCTGTGGTCAGTGCTTTTATTTACACTTGCGCGCGCATTGCTAGTGCTGGCTATGCGGAAAGACAAAACCAGCGCGCCATTTTCCATACAAGTTAATATTTAACAATACAAGTCTGTTTTTTTCCTCGCAAGTGTGTTGAAAAACGTCGTATGAAACGCGTGTGCATCGATCATTAGACTCTCGGCTTTCTTATCGCACTCGCCTGCGGCTCGCGCGAATAATACCGCCTCGAGCATAATGATCAACATAGCACACATGTATCATAATGTACTATATCTACAAGTAAAACTTAATAATTAGCTGTTTGTTCTATTCCGCGAATATGTTCATATCTGGATGATCTTCTAGAATCTAGACAATCATGTCTATTGTAGATAATTTATTATATAATTACGTACTCGTACATAAGATTGTGTCTAATGAGGTGCCTTCTTACGTCTATCCATCTAAGATACATATTTTTTCTTACATAAGGTAAGGTATGTCGTAATAAGTGCCTACCTATTTTAAACCCGTGGGTAAATTTTTTCTTCAACGTTTTTTTATAATCAAGCTCTAAGGATATCTATTTGGCAATTAATTTGCATGTCATACATATTTTCAAGTCATTCTTATTAGGATTACATTAATAGGTAGGCTAGGTAACTAAGCAAAAAAAAAACTATAATATACACTTTCGGTACAGTCACCAAAAGTCGAATAAAATTGAAGTTTAGTAAGAAACCGTTGGATGTTTTCGAATGAAATTTAATTTGATAACTGAATTGTTTGGTGTCTATTAATTAAATTAAATTTTATTCAAAAATGTCCATCGGTTTCGTACTAAACTTCAACAATATCCGACGACCTTGGTCAGTTACCTCCTTGTACACACTGAATATTCTATCCCAATTTTATTTTCCTCCTAACGGATTTTCCAATTATTTAAAGTTTTCAGTGCAAAAATAATTAAGTATCCATTTTATTGCTTTACCTATCAATTCACTCATGAATTATGTGACTTACTATTATTCTTTATGGGAACTGCTGTGATCCTCATATCTGTAAGTGAACAGAAACAGATTGCAGTAATCACTCAACTTAAAATGCGTGATTTTAGCATGCTTTTTTATTAGTTTCACTTGTAACTAACTAACAAACAATGTAATAAAATCTTACAAGTCAATTTTAACCTACTTCTAAGTGTCGTATCGAAATTAAACTTTGTATGTATATGCAGTTTGGATGACAAAACTACACACAACAAAAGTGTCTAGGGATCAAGCATTTTTATGCGGATTTCTTGAGATTGAGATGTGGCTTTGTAATAAATTTATGATTTTATAAATTTATATGGATCCTTTTTGGTGCATTTCATAATTTGAATCAGGAACTGTGAATCAAATTCGAGTAAAAGATGAAAATCAGCTGTCAATATTTTCCCTATAAAAACATACAACGCATTGAAGACATTATTAGTGCTACTGTTTCCCTACTACTGATTAAAACCAACGTTATTATGGAGCGGCGACGTCATTTAAGCAGGGAAGAAATGCTCAGAGCCGTGGGAATGATAGAAGCTGGTTCCCGGCAACGTACTGTGGCTTTAGCTCTGAATACAAGTCAGAGTGTTATCAGTCGACTTTGGACACGTTACCGAAGCACTGGTACCGTGGCTGAGCGCCATGGAGGACGGTATCGCTGCACCACACGGAGACAAGACCGATACATTCAAATCTTAACTCGAAGAGCTCCAACAATAACCGCCATGATGTTAGCCGTGAGGCTTCATCACTCTTAAGGGAACTTAATTAGCGACCAAACAGTCAGAAACCGCTTGCATGAAGTGAACTTTCATTCCCGAAGACCGCTACGGGTACCACCTATAGCAATGCACAATCGTAGGATTCGATATCAATGGGCTCTTGAACACAGAAATTGGGCAGAAGAACAATGGCGTTTCGTGTGCTTTTCTGATGAGTCTCGTTTTGGTATAAGACCGGATACAAGACGTATACGACACTGGAGAACCCCTGGACGCCAACAGCGATTAAAATCCTGCCAGGAAGTCCATCCTTATAGTGGTGGAACCATCATGGTATGGGCGGGTATTTGGATCGGCGGAAGAACTGAGTTGATTTGGATCAGAGGCAACCTCAACGCTCAAATTTATGCTGAGACGATTGTATCAGACGTCATCGTTCCTCTACAAGTGCAAATCGGTCCCTTATTTCAGTTAATGCATGATAATGCACGACCGCACACCGCAAGAGTTGTAAGACAGACTCTCGCCGCAGCTAACATCAATGTCCTGCCCTGGCCTGCTCAGTCGCCAGACTTGAACCCGATTGAGCATGCATGGGATATGCTACAGAGAAGAGCTCTGCCGAATATGGAGGGTATCCAGTCGCAAGAAGACCTTTTTTTGTTGTTGCAACGAACATGGGCGGCCATTCCACAGCGTGATTTGGATGAACTCATTTTGAGTATGCCAAACCGATGTTCTTGTGTTGTTAGTGTTCGCGGTAGAAACACGGATTATTAATTGTTTAAGTTACCCAATAAAATTTTAAAGAAAACTGTTATTTCAGTCTTTTTTTCGAACTTTTGTGTTAGTGGTTCAAATGTCAAAAATCCCTTTATTAGGAAAATGGCAAATTTCTTTATTAATGCAAAGGTGCACTTGGTTTATCGTTACTGTGACAAACGAAAACACTTTATTTGATGAATCCTTAAAGAAAATTTTAATTAATATCAATCAGGAGAAAAGTTATTGCAAAAATATATGTTGATCCCTAGACACTTTTGATGTGTGTATAATTTGGTATCGTGGAGCTAACCTGATGATGGACCCAGGAGGTGGAAAGTGGAACTCTTCAGTGGCTATTAATAAGCCCCTCGACTTTGGGCTCATATGATTTGTTTTGACGAGTCCAATAGATTGGGCTTGGCTGAATTGTTTGGTTGGTGGTAGAGCCAAAAGATAGATCTAGTGGAACTGTTTAGTGACTACTAGTAAACCGCTCTAGTTTGAATTTGTTTGACTGGTTTTAGTGCTGTGGAGCTTGAAATATCCCACCCAAGCCAAGGTGAGAAAGGTGCCGAGGACTGAATGGTATGAGGGTGGTTAGAAATGTCATATCGCAAGCGTCACCTCAGGGCACCCGGTGAAACTCTGTTGTAGTTAGCCTTGCCTTCCTACACGGACCACTGGGAGGACGATTGTTGAATTGTCCGCTACTCGTGGGGACAATATGAAGGGAAACAATAATAAAAACTAAAATGACTGGAAATAGCAACACAAAGAAAATGGCAACTGGAGACGGAAAAACAAAAGCGCAAAGAAAAAAACTCAATTGCGTGAGACTAAATTTAAAAAAACTATTAAAAAAAAAAATTAAGTATGTCGCAGCCAACTGGTTTAATTAGCCGTTTAGTTAAACGCCTAGCCTTTTAACTAAACGGCGTCCGTTCAACTAACGGCGATATCCGTAGCTTGAATGATATTCAATTATAGTTTAGGTTGGAAGTCTGTTACCAATCAGGCGCGAGCCAAATTGGTCGCAGTAACTAAGCCAGGGCACCCCGACCGATCAAACGCGTGTGAGAGCGAAGCGAGGCGGGCACTACTTTAATTCAAAAAGCGTGGAGCGCTTTTTGGTTGTATGTACTTTTAATTAGTATAAAGAGCTCTCTACATTTTATGGATAAACCATAGGATATAAAAGAAGTGAATTTAAATATTTTATGACTTTTAGTACCTACTTGATATTTTTTTTTATCTTTGATAAAAAAAAAAAAAAAAAAATACAAGATCCAACTTCACGAGGATCGTCGATGCGAGGGGCTACGACCTACGGAGCTGCGCATCTTCACGGATGGATCTAAAACAGGTAGTGGCACAGGTGCTGGAATCTTTTCGGAGGATCTCAACATACATATTGCCACACCATTGGGGGCCCACAACACAGTATTCCAGGCCGAATGCATGGGTATTTCTCTGGCAGCTTCAGCCATTATGGCTAGGGAAGTAAAAGACCACTCAATCCGCATACTCTCAGACAGTATGGCTGTTCTGCAAGCGCTGAACAGTTATACAGTTGACTCTGGGCTAATATACGAGTGTCACCAGCGCCTCAACCAGGTGGGTAACCTCTCAATAACCATTCAATGGATCAAAGGACACAGCGGTTCGCTGGGCAACGATGCAGCCGACGAGCTTGCCAGGAGAGGTTCGAGCATGGCACCAGTGGGACCAGAGCCCATCGCGCCACTTCCCTTCGGGTTTTTACGCACTCTGGTAAGGAAACGCACCAGAGACCAACACGACAAACTTTGGACGGATCAAGGCGATTGCAGGCAGGCTATTCCATTTTGGATCCCCGCCTCACGAAACAGGTTCTCCGTCTAACTAAACAAAAGCTGCGTATAGTTACGGCAGCTTTAACTGGCCACGGGTCATTTAATAAACACCTCTATGTCATAGGAGTAACAGACAGTCCGCTGTGCAGGGCCTGCATGGAGGATGACGAGACAGCGGCACATGTGCTTCTAAACTGCCCGGTGATCACCACGTACAGGGCAAAGTACTTCGCACAGGGCAAGGTACAGGGCAAAGTACTACGCGAGACGGTCAGCGACATCAAGGCGTTGCTGGCCTTCCTTGAGGAGCTGGGGTGGATCGAATAATCGATTTTCCCACCCGTACGCAAAATACGCGCATTGACGTGGAGTTGCGGAAACCAGCCCGTAATACCAATTACCTACTTGATAAAAGTGTTATTTTTAATAAATATTTTTATTTCATTGCATGTTGAAAGGAGCCCGGATCCAATATATCTACAGATACCTACTAAACAACTTAGGTAAAGACTGATGACGTCATGAATTATGATGAAGAAATGAGTTCCTTCATTCATGATTAAGTACTCGTATCATGCAAGACACGTGCTTAACGCCATGTGACATATTAAAATTAATGATTATTTGTATTGTGTTAGGATTGGAACCTGCCATAAAAATAATCCATTGTAATTTATTGGTTGTCATAAAATATTATATCTATTATATTATAAATAATATAATTAGCAAAGTAGACACGTCATCACGCCTCATAACGGATGCAAAGAACTCACTATTAATTAGTAATCTATCGTGATCTAGGCTATACATGTTTAGTTATGTGTAACAATCCATAGTTTGTTA
The DNA here is from genome assembly GCA_916614155.1 of Mesoligia furuncula. NCBI lineage: Eukaryota > Metazoa > Arthropoda > Insecta > Lepidoptera > Noctuidae > Mesoligia > Mesoligia furuncula. The sequence continues at coordinate 13,689,341 of OU744798.1, forward strand.
GGTATCCGTGTGATTCGAACGTACGTAAGTAGGTATACAGGCAGGGACATGGATGCGCAAATTGTAACCATGATTCATCATAGACCACTAGCATAGACTAACAAAAAAAAAATAGCTGTTTCCTAGGAAAGGGCAATACCTACGCGGTTAAAATGAATAGGAATTGCATTTTTTTTTATATCATGCGACGAAAAATTTCATTTACAGGGTCAAATTAAATTAGCTAGAGAAACTCAGCAAACATGTGGATCGAAATCAAAACATGATAAAAAAAAATCTGTTGGTATAATTTATTTTGAGGTCAACGACCGTATGTAGTGCATTTAATTGCTAGAACTATCAGTTCGAAAATCTGTTTTAGTTTCTGTACACTTCACAGACGCGATGGATATCTATGTATAGCTAAACAGGAAAAAACAGGTTTTCTCAACTTATTTTGGGATGCACGAAGAAGCCTCTCCGTGTAGCGCAGTTTGTTCCGCCAGTTACTCAACTGAACCGAGCGCTCGGCGCATCCTGGACAGTCAAACCCGACACCTTATTTGACTGGCCAATTCTTCCCTTGCGGTGGTAGGGCTAACGCCCGCCTGGTTTGCGACCACCCTCGAGCTCGGCGTTAAGCAGCTTGCTGTGTTGCATGCGTGGGAGTTCCAGTGCCTTAGGCATCTTCTGGGCACGCCCCCATCCATCACTTTTCATCAGGCGTGATCGAGGTCAAGAGCGGGCCCATTCAGCAATTATAAGAAACAGTGGCACTCCGGGAGTGCCGACAGAAGTGAGAACAAAACACAAATAGAATACTTTGCCATCACTCACTGACGTACCGGATTTAAAATCGAGTACATCCCGAGGACAGCCGAACACATTCGAATGTAGCGCGGTGTCGGTAGCAGTGTCGCGAGTTAAATGTTTATTTCCCCATCTTAAAAAAAGAAAGAAGAAGAAGTTTTCAGTTCAAAAGTGGTACTCCAGGAGTGCCGACAGAAGTGAAAACTTGAAAAAGCATAGTAATTTTATAATTATATATGTTCAAACATATTTATAAAATTACTATGCTTTTTCAAGTTCACATTTACATTTTCTTACACAGGTTTCTTTCTTACCGCGCGTTAATGTCTTTATAATGGCCAAAACATAAAACAGAGGTGTCGGTTACGGTAACAGTATCGCGAGTTTAATGGTTTTTTCCCATCTCAAAAAATGCTGAACGCGCCTTAAGAAGTTTTCACTTCAAAAAAAAACTTATAAGTACTTTGCTTAACCTTTATGTAACAACACTACCAGCGGTCGTTGATCCCAAAATAAATTATCCTCATGTTTAGATATCGATTCCCATGAGTCTGCTGAGTTTCGCTACCTAATTTAATTTGACCCGTTATAGGTACCTAGTTTCTCACACTCGTGAACCATGTCTATAGATTAATTATAACCCGTTTCACATAGGTAGAGATACAAATAAAAAAAACAAATAATGACTGTATTTATCACTACGTAGCATGCGATTTTCCAGCAACTATGTCATTAGTTATTAATCGATTTGTCATTTTCAAGAACTGACACATATATGTTAGATGGCTGCAACGAATGTATGGCGCATTTACATGACAGTAGTATTTAGCATTTCTATTTTCTTTTGTATTTATTCGAAATTAAAGTGAACAGGCTTCTTCTGGGTAAACCCACTCCATCGTCGACTTTGTCTCTGTCACTTCTGACCTAGACTAGATTCAAGAGCAAACCCACTCCAAATAAAAAATAAAGGTAAGTAAGTTAAATATAGGTAGGTCACATCTGTCTGCTTATACGGAGTCAAATTAAATTAGGTATCGAAACTCTACAGACAAGTTGGGTACTTATCGATATCTAGGCAAACATGATGAAACAAAAAAAAAAAGACTTTTGTGGGGTCGTCGACCGCAGTTAGTGTAGTCATTTGAACATCAGAGGGGTAATTCTCGTAATTTTAAGAACGTTCACAGTCTGATCTCAGTCTCAATCTGTCAAAAATACCTCAATTTTCCTACATTTTGACAATTTTTTGACATTTGTTTGTCGCCGAGATGAGACTGCTGCGACTAGATTTTGAACGTTTTAAATTACGAGAATTGGCCTTCAGTTTAAAAAACAGTAAACAGATTATCTCAACTCATACTTCAAAAGTAACAACTAACAACACTCCTAACGGTCGTTGACACCCCTTTATTTTATAGTCATGTTTAGATATCGCTTCTCATCACATCTGCAGTTCTTCTTCCGAAACAACTCTGTGAAATTACCTAATTTTAACATTATAATAGATATAGGTACCTGGAACAAAATATCACTATTGTCTTGATGGATACTAAGGTCCCAAAATATCATTATTGTCTTACACCGATTTCAGTTTTGTTAACATTTCTTCCCAACGAGACATAAAAGCTAAAATGATCAAGATAGCAGGTAAGTATCCACTCACGGATTTGTTCTTTTAACGTCCGGTAGCAAGAACTAAATCAACGCCATCAAGAGCCTCCGGTTAGTCCGGCTCCATGTAACCACAATGTTTAGAAAAAATATGATCCTATTCATATTTTTTCTAAACATTGTGGTTCACCCTAATCAGCGAATCGAGTGTAATATCTATATTCTATATCTAAATTACATATTAAAAATTAAAATCGTTTTTCGCGTCTGTCTGTGCGTCCGCGTTGTTATAAACTTTGCAACGGTCTTTGATGGGGTGTGCACCGTCATTTAGAGAATTTATTCCGGTAGGTTTATATGCAATAATATAAAACTTGCACGTAATGAAGAAATCTGGATTTTTTGTCAAGTCGTAAAAACCGTGCGAAGCATGTGCAAGTTACCAGTCACTAGATTTATTTAAAAAAAAAAACAGACTAGCATTGACCACAAGGATCATTGACACGTAGTCTTACTCAACCTTGTGAGCTTCGATAAAGGATGCAAGGTTTTTCTATAGAGCTTTTTTGTCATTTGACGGTGCTCCAAAATTATGAATCTTTGGGTAGGTGCGCTCTGCTGTCTCAACATTCTTGACTGTACCGTAAAGTTTTTAAGAGATAATGATTCTGCTACTAACGTTTCAATAGGTGTTATTTAATCCAAATAATGACCTATTATTAAACCAAATAATATTACGTAAACAGGGAAAACCTTAAATAGCTTGCCATACGTATGTAGATAATTTGATGAAATTTGGCACACAGTTTTTAAATTGAGTGCCAAATTTTATTCAAATTCGTTCAGCCGTTTTTGCACCAATCCGGAACATACGGGGTTCTAGAATGTTTGTCCGTTTCTCTGGAGAAACGGACAAAAATTCTAAAACCCCTAATTTCGGCATCAGACTCGTTCCCACACCTCGTAGAAATTACTTTTTTTAAATATTTAATTTACAGTTTTGACTTCGTTACTGTTTTATTATATATTCATATCAATCATAAATAAATTATTTATATGACGATGACCAATTTAAAGAGAAGGCTGGCGTTATTCTGCGTGGCAATGCTGCCATTCTTCTGGGCACGATTCTGAACGCGGATCCGGACTTCGACGCTTAAGTGTCCTTTTGTTTTTTTTTTGGTATTATGTTTTTATTACTTCGACCTGCTTTTGACCTCGATCTCGCCTGGTGGAATGCAATGCCATGGATAAAGTCTATGACAGAACGAGCAAGCCCAGAACTCAGAAAGTTCAACACTTTCTTTGGCTGTGCGCAAAGTAAATGTGTAGAAGAAGCGCTGAGTACAATTAGTCGGTATATCGACCAAGTGTGGATGGTACTCTGCAGCCTGCATTACGTCTCTTAGTCCGGTAGTGAAATTGTGATTATGGGATCACGTCGTGGAGCTCCTGCGCACACTCTTCCAAGTATAGTCTGTAGAAGACCGACAGGCAAGCAACATTACGCCGATGAACCAGGCTGTGAAGCCTAGCCACCAGCGCCTCATCGCCTATGAGCCTTTTTGCTCTGCGTTTCATCGAGTAAAGTGCAGCAAACTGGATTTTGTTGAGCCATCCCATAAATGGGTGGTAGATTTTGTTAGTTAGTCACCTACCTACTTTGTTGATTGAGTACCTAGCGTAAATAGCTTAGGTACTTAAGTGTTTAGGTATAATTACGGGGCAGAAACATGTCATTAAGGTGATTGGGTGGTGGTAGACCGCGAAATTCAAATTTTCTTACGTTTTTTGCAATTTGCAGGTCAGTATCAGGTTGTAGGTATCTTGATCAAAATATGATTCGCGACAGTAACAGGTATCTACATATTTAGAGAATTATAATCATTATAATACCTACATCTTTCTGAGTTACATTTGTACCATAAGAACCAATCTCTTAAGGAAAAGTGCTTATGGTAGAAATCTAACTTAGAAAGATTTACCTAATGATTCTAATGATTATAATTCTCTAAATATGTACCTGTCGCTGTCGCATATTTTGATCGAAAATCAACCTGACACTGATCTGCAAATTACAAAAAACGTAAGAAAATTTGAATTTTGCGGTCTACCACTAGCCATTCACCTTAAGGTAATGATTAAGCAAACGAAGTAAAATTCAAGTATGAGTAGGTACCTACATAGGTACTTCACACAGTACACTTTGTACACATTAATTGTATGTTTGTCTATTTATAAAATAAATATGACTGAATCATAAGTAGGTAGATATATTATTACGTATATGTATAAGTTCCTGCAAAAATATATTATCCTGTCTATTCGATGCATGGGAGCTTGAAATATTGTTCTGGAAAATGCATGTTGTACATAATAGTGACACAAATAAACCCATTCATTCATACTCTATAATGATATACTTAAACCCTGACTATTTTTGCACCCGTTTTATTTACCGAAGTAAAAAATTCAATCCACTCAAACTTGAGCAGCAAAAAATATGTATTGTAAGCACATATTTATTGCTGCTCAAGTTCAAGTGAATATATCATACAAGGTCCTACTTGCCCATAGACACACCTATAGTATAATATTTTGTTTGATTCAGACACTTGGGTAATTATTATTCACGTTATTCACGAGGGATTAGTAAATAAGATAAGATATAAGATAGCTAGAATTTCACTACCTGTGTATGTATAATAGGCACAATATTACATAGGTATCTATTTACCTCAGTGTAAGTAGGTAATGTAGATACGATATACATACAGCGTAACTTATTCAGCGTAACTGCCCTTGAGTGGCGTGATCAGTGGTGACCCCATAGGGGGCTACTCTAACCCCAGTGGTAACTGCCGCAACTTACGAATTGTGTGTCGTAGGATCCAAGCCAGACAGGCGCTTTTTGTGTAAATTATTTCATCACAACTGCTCTCAAAACGGTGAAGGAAAACATCGTGAGTAAACCGGCACGTCTTAGAACCAAAAATTCGAAGACATGTGACATCTACCACCCCGCACTGGACACGCGTGGTGATTGCTACCTCTAGAAGAGAGGAGGTCTCAGGTGTCCCATGCAGCAGTGGGTACATCATAGGCTAATTATGCTATTTAGGTACCTAGTATTATAATAGATACGACAGGAAGCGCGTAGCGCCCGGAACCACTTACAGATGTTTCAGCATTACGATTTACATCGCATCTTCCGATTACAGTCGCGCTTGAATGGTTTAGAGGCTTATTACTTTTGGGGCTTTTTATCTTAATGTCAAGGTAGGGGAGAGTAGCCCAAAACGGGTAAGCTAAGGTTGATGATAAATAAAAACAATTTATAGATACAAATTGAATATTTATTTGTACATTTTGAAATGTTTAGTTATCAAGGGCTATAAAATAAATGACATATTTAGTAGTTTTGTACATTAAGAATAAAAAAATAACAAAAATCTTTAACATTCGAATTACCCGTTTTGCCCGTAGGGGGGGCCTAAAGCAGGTAGGACTTTTGGGCAAAGCAGGTAGGGACTGAATTACATTAGGTCAACGTCAATCAATGACTAGAACTGTTTCATAACAATCATAACTCAGATGGAGCTCCACCAGGATCATCAGCTACTTGCAGTGATAATGGTTGGATCAATAGACCAGTATTCTTGGATTGGTTGCGGCACTTTGTAGACAACGTAATGAGTTGGCAACGTAAACAGATAATCCATATGAAATAGATACTCATTTAGCTCTAATTTTTGAGCTGCTGTGAAAACTGTTGTGAATCTTCCTAGATTTTTTTTGACATCCTTTATTTACATGTATCTGTAAAGTCGAAAAGTTAATGCAATATTATTTTGCTGCACCATTGACGGAAGTTTTGAGAGCTTCTTCTATCGCGAGCTTCATAACTACCTCATCCCACGATGCATTTGCAGTCTTTCTTTTGTATTTATTAACCATCTGCAAAAATAAAAGAACTAATAAGGTCAATGAAATTATACAAGGCAAATCGGGTATGGGCAAAACGGGCACCCGCTTTACCCCTACCCTTTTTGCCCACAGGCATGTATTTTTTTCAATCGACTCATATCCTAAAAACCCAAATAATAAACGCCAACCTATTACACAAATAAAACGTCTATTTATTGCAAAATAATAACACAAAACTAGTAAGACCATATTGTAAACCATTTTCGAGTATTCAAAAGTAATGTAACTCAATTTTTTTTAGTGGAAATAGCAAAAAACTTCTTTCTTATCTTACCGTGAACTCGTGTCCGCCAGAGAAGCGCGACGACTCCCTGTGATTGGCGAGCGGCAGGCGCTGCGCACTGCACGCACACATTCTTATTAGCAATAACGGTGCGTAATTTAAAAAGCATACCCGTTTTAGGCGGGCTACCCGTTTTAGGCTTACCTCCCCTACACCCTCATTCATTACACAAGCAACATAATTAGGTATATCACAAAACCGTAGCAATTTGCATTCAAATCTTCTTGGGTTTATTCTAGTTCTAATTATCTCAATTTATGGGCCATATAAAATTCTAACTAACCAAATGTCAGTTTCCTACTACGCGTGCATGCTTATTATGATATTATATTAGCGAAATATGTTTTGTTCAAAATTGTACTACCTTCTTTTTAAAACGTGTTTTGAGATATTGAGATAGTTAGGTTACGTATCCATAAAAACTTATGGTGAAAGTCGGAAATCTGAGGCCCCTTAAATAAATACCAATACCTATTAGGTAGGCTTACTTATGCTTAGATTCCGTAACCGAAGAACACCGAACTACAAAATTGTGAACTTGTGACTCTATCTATCAGCAACGATTTTGTAAAAGCCATAATACATTTTAAACCTGGCGTGCTATAATGTTGTTCACGATTGCGTGCCTTTTGACGGACGCTCAAGTTTGCAATTTTGGCGATTATTCAGCGAATTGATAAATCGATACCTGTACTACGTGTTTCGTTCGAAATTCTGCATCTTCACGACCTTTAGAATTACAGATATTGATGGTACCTACCTACGTATTAATAAAGTATTTAGGACCTATCTAAGTAGTTTATTAATAGGACCTACACTACCTACCGGTTTCCTATAACTCCTTAGGTACAAGGTATATTCCAAAAAGCGGCGCACAGCTTTTCAGCTCTTTCTAAACCAAACTGACCTAGACAAAATCAAATTGGTTGCTCAAACAATATCAAACTGGTTGGTAATTAATTGTAAAATGTATTCTTTTTTTGACATTGATTTTGTATACTACATTTCTGTAACTCAACACACTGACTTATTAATTGTTAATTTTTTTATGAAAATCTACTTTTATGTTTGTAAATATGTGAGCATCATGTATCTATCATATACCTAATTAATTTATATGTTATGGTTTCATTTTTAATTCGTTTACCTATTGTGGTATAGTAATTTTATTCTAGGTGCATCGTCTTCACATGTATATTTATATAATTAATGAATGCAAAATATTGTAAAACATTTTAAATGAGAGTGGAGTTTCTGGCCCATTCTTCTCCATACGAAAACTACCTTTTGGTAGGGGCGACTAGAATCAGTTCTAATTATAATCAGTTCTATTGTAATTTTTGACGTTCAAAAGTGCCTTTTATGTGCCTATTTGAAATAAATGCTTTGACTAAGATCTAAAGTTCTGAATTTTCAGGAAAGTAGTAAACTAGGTAGCGTAGTTACCTACCTTTTATATGTATTTACAAATAGATATTTTAATTTATTAGGTATCTACTTTAGTACTTCACGGCACTAATTGGCCAATTATCGGCAATAATGTCAATCAATTTACAACAGCATTTACTCAAACCAGTGTAACCTATAATAACAAGTTCCGATTTCACGATTAATTAAATAGAGTTCTTACATAAGGGTTCTTTTCGATCAGGTAATTGAGAAGTAGAAGTGACAGTTACTGACCAATTTGTGTCTGTTAGAATCTAGAGCATTATGCTTAGAAGATAACTTGGAAACTGATAGGTAGTCTAGTTAGGCACCTACCTACTCTATCAACCGTTATGTAAACCTATAAGGGGCCGGCGGAGCATGCGTAGTTCATACAAACGTAATACCAAAATAATTTGTAAATCAAACATATTCTTAATGTAGTGTGTATTTATTCCGATTAATTGGATTACAGAATATCTAGGTTACCAAATATATATATTTTGAATGAACACTGATTTAAATAAAAATAAGTTTTCTATAGAAATTTCTCATATCTCGTCATTATATCAGTGTCCTTTCAAAATATATATTTGGGAACCTAGATATTCTGTAATCCAATCGGAATAAATACACACTACTACCTTATGAATATGTTTGATTTACAAATTATTTTGGTATTACGTCGTTTGTATGATCTACGCATGCTACGCCGGCCCCTTAAGCTGATTTATCCGATTAATCATGTTAGGAGGAAATATCTATTAGAGCTGACAGTGACAATGACAGTCCAGCGTGAATTCACAATCTTTTTTAACTCATCGAATGCCGTAATTAGAGACACAATATAAAGACAATTGCTTATGTCGAACTGTGTAACTTAAGACATTAAAAAGGTTAAGCACTTAGTCACAGTAATTTTGCCATCATCATACTCCTTCAAAATATTTTTTAAACTTTCATTATGTACAACACAGCATTCATAATTCATTTGCATTTTTTTTCATTCATTTGCATTCATTCATAATTTGACGAACTGCACTTTTGGCAAATATAAACTTTGACGAAACGCAACTTTGACTGAAAATGGTCTTGACGAAGTACAATTTTGACGAAAACGACTTTTGACCAAACACACCTTTGACCGACCGCCCTCAACTCGCAGTCAGAGTCAAGTTTACTATGAACATACCCATACTTTACCTACTACTTACTTTTTTATATGGAACTTAGTAGGATTTAGTATATAATTAGTACCTACTAAAATAGTTACTTTACAGTCGTGATGGAGATCAACGATATCTTAACACGATAACATAAAAATGAAAAATATTTAATGTTTTTTTTTTAAGTCTTCGACCGCTTATTGTTGTTATGATTTGAAGTATACGTTGAGGACATCGTAAACTGGATTTTTAAACTGATACCCCAAAAAAGTCATCAAATTAATTATTTTTTTGTTTTATCCCTCACGTCTGCAGAATTTCGGTAGGTAGCTAATTTATATTTAATTTGACCCTGTATAGTTATTTAAATATTACTTATTTCTCAGTAGCATCCCGGAGGCTGGATTTTGCCCGGTTGATAGCAATAGGCTCTGCCCCCATTACATAACTGGCGAAATATGGGCAGACGGTTTATTCCCATCTGCCCCCTTCGAGCTTGCCACCGGGGTGGTGGCTGGCGCTAAGTAGCCTCAAACTACCCTTTGGGGAATGCAGGCGTGATGGTATGTTATGTAAGTAGGTAAGTAAAATAATGGTCGATTGCCGAGGTAGGTACAAAAAAGAACAATACACTTACCTACAGCCCAGTGTTTAATATAGCCGCTAAGATTTCCCGTGCGGACTTTCTCTTCAGTATTGTAACGCTCACACTTGTGCACTATAAGTAATCTGCCTAGATTGCTTAGTACCTATAACTACTTAGCTTAGCTTTACTTGACCAGAATTGTCTTGTTTTGGACCAGTATTATGTAGTACTTACATAACGTTATTTCTAGAGAATTGTTGTAAACAAATCCATTTAAGTTTACATTATCTTGGCAAACGTTGGAAGCGGGTACTTTCGTTGCAAAACAACACAGGCACTGCAGACTGCAGGCAGCACAAAATACTTTCCTTTTCTCATAATTAACACCACATGGCCTTTGGTTAAGTGATAGTAAACATTGCATCTGCGGAATTAAATAATAAATGACGTCAAGACTTATTGGTCTTCCGGTTTCGAATATTAATTTTTACCTAAACAAAGAATTATGATCAGGATCAATTTGTAAAACATATCATTTGGTAAGCCTATTAATAAGCTATAATCCAATGGCAAACGAGGTTTAAAAAAACCGGTCAAGTGTGAGGGTTCCGTACGATAGGTATGTTAGGTACATACCTATTGTACGGAACCCTCGCACTACAAATTTACGGTTTTCGGATTTTTTCCTTTACTTGTGCTTCATGACGTTGTTGCTTGCCAAATTTCATGATTCTAGGTCAACGGGAAGTACCCTTTCGGGGTGGATTCCTTTGCGATGTCAATATAATATAAAAAAATTAATTTAAAAAATAAAAAAACCCGACTGCGAAACTGAAAAGCTACAAACAAGCCCATTTTAAATTAAATAAAAGTTGGAAGCAGGTTAATTTTTTTTAAATTATTAATCATCTACAATGTTTTTAATTTTAAATAATTTTCTTTATATTATTGACTAATTATTAACTTACTATAAATGACGTTATATTGATTATTGGGTAATTTATTGACCATTTACTGACTAATTATTAACTTATTATTGACAAATTATTGATTACATTATTGACATTGTTTTCCAATAATTGAACTTACCAATTGAATGATTTATATTTTTTATAGATTATTTAATAATTTGATGTTAGTTAAATATTTGTTTTTTTTTTTTATGATTGTTTCATGATATTTTTATTTTATTTTGATTATTCTACAAAAAAAAAAAACTATTTTGCATGCCTGACGGTAGAATGTACTGGATCCTTCTTTTACTTAACACCATATTTTTGTACCTACATTCTTGCAAATAAATCATCATTTCATTTCATTAATTTAAAAAAATATGGGGTGGGCGACCGCAGTTATTGAAGTCGTTTTCAAATAAGTGTCAGTTTAAAAAAAAATGTTTTGTTTCTTGTGTAAACTTCACAGACGCAAACGAACGAAACCCATTGTTTCGTTATCTAAACACGATAATAAAACATACGAAAACACTTTTTCTCAACTCGTACTTCAAGTAGGAACATAAACAGCGGTCGTTGACCTCTCAAAAATAAATACCTATCTAATCATTTTATTTTTTATTTTTCTATATATATGTATTTCGATATTAATAAAAAAAATTTAAACCGAATTCAAAAATAAATGAACTCAAAATTATGAAATAACTTTGATTTCGAGAGTCGGTGTCTGGGGATCTGTATTTTCGTCGTCGTCGTTTCAGCCGATAGACGTCCACTGCTGGACATAGGCCTCCCCCAATTTTGGGAGGGCTTGCCATAATCGCCACGCTTGGAAGGCGGGTTGGCGATCGCAGTATGGTATGATGGTGGAATACATAGAGAACGCTGCTGCCCATTCTCCGGTACGACCCTTAGTCGCCTTTTACGACACCCACGGGAAGTAAGGGGTGGTGGTATTCTTTAAGTCCGGCACCATACAGACTCAGATCTGTATTTTACTTCTAGTTTTTTGCCACCGTCTTGCGAAATTAAAGTTATTAGCTTTTCAGTTTCTTTTAACTTAAGTTTTTTACCGCAGTCGGTTTTTTTTATTTTTTTAAATAACTTTTTTTATTTCCAGCATTTTAGTTTACAAATTTGAAAGATTTCGCAGACAATTTAGTTCTTGGTAGGTGTTTTTTTGCGATTTGTCCCTTCGAATTGCTTTTAAGTATATATGTTGTATATATTTTTGTAATCACCTTTTAAAACCCTTTATTTAAATACCCCACTCGATAGGTTTAGAAAAAAAAAAAAATTAAAAAATAAAATTTAATATGGCGTCCAGTAGTCGCCATATTGAATTTTCACTAACGTCATGTCTTTAGTGACACTCGCCGGACTAAGAGGAATCGATTAACGTGTGAATCATAAAAATCGGCCCAGGCGTTTGGTCTGTATAGTGCTTCAAAGGAACATATAAACATACATACATAGGCTGATGAACACATTACCACTCCTTTGCGTCGCGCAGTCGGGTAAAAATTATAAACGGAACATAAACGCCCGTATCTTTTGATTGCGTTAACTTTGAAGTTTGATTTTTTCACTGCTTCAAGGGATTGCAGCCCTCAGTAGGTATTTGATATTAATTTCAACATGAAAATTCCTCGCGTTCCTCAGAAAAAGGGTCTTGACAGACGGACAACAATGTAATCTTATAAGGGTTCCGTTTTTCCTTTTGAGGTACAGAACCCTAAAAATTGGCATCACAACATAATTATCATATAATATTGTTGTGATGCGAATTTTTGCCTCGTCTGTTAGACAAGCATATTAAGTTCGGTAACAATAGAAAAAGTAATTGTGTCTCATCATTAGTCTAGCGATGTGACAGCTAGTTAATTACAGTTAAGCTGTTAAATTGCACTTGCTTCAGACATAAACTTACACTACAAACTTTACTACACATATTTATCCCTAATATACTTACTATTGTTTAATGGAATTAATTTAAATTGCTACACTTAATTAATATACTATAGTTTGAAAAACAAACTTAGAACCTACCATGAAAGTTTGTGTACTTCTAATCTCATGTCCATATTATTCTTAGTGGAAATTATTTAGCCCAATAATAATTACTATCCTCAATAAGAATAAAAAAGTCTGTAAACATTAATAATTGTGATAAGCCCTAGAATAAATTAAATAGCTTCTTCTTATACCCTCATATTTTTATAATCTTTTCTAAAACTTTATCTTTTGTTTTTCTTATTTCTTGCTAACTGTCTTACCATCCTACCTTCTCTAGTTCTCAACTCATTTTTTCCTCATACACTCAGTTGTTTCTTGTCACATTTCAGGTGCCATTTGGGGATTTTTTTTTGAAAATGATGACCCGTGGAGCCACAGTTCGTGATATGAATGACAAACTGAATGTAGCACTGAAGAAGCTGGAGGCATCACAGAAGGAATGCAACCAGCTGCTGCAGGAAAGAGAGGACAGCGAGGTTGAAGTCAAAAGGATTAACGAGAAAAACACTCAACTCAAAAGACAGCTTGTAGAACTTCACACCGAGCACATAGAAATACTTGACCAGCATCACCATCTCCGTCGACTAGTGTCAGACTTTCAAACTTGCAGTGACACTCATGACCAGGCACTGAAACGCATATCAGGCCTTGAAGCAGAATTATGCGAAGCACACAACACCATTTCCACCATCAACTCTCTGAAAGCCAGCGAACAGGTTGCCAACACCAATAACCTTTTCAACGAGCTGGTTGGTAGTGTACCGGGACTGGAGTATGAGAAACCCACCATCACCATAGACCTGACTGGGAACGATACCTTAACTAGATGTCCAACTCCAACTAGTCATAATAAAATTAAGAAATATATTAAAATTAGTAAAAACATTAAAAGGTACAAGAAACTCTTGAAGACACAAAATGTTCACAAGTTTAACATTAATCTTAGGAAACAACGTATAAACTTACAAAGCCAACTAAATGTATGTAATAATAAGTTGGAAAATAGCAGACAAATGTATTATGTCGACATACAAAACCTTCAAAAGGAATTACTGAGCAGGGAAAATGCACTTAAGGAAATATCCTGTAAGTATGAGTCTAGTCAACTTATGCTGAGCGAGCGCTTGCAAGAGGCCTGTGAGTTGGTGGACCTAGTCAAGTACAATGCAGAGAGGTACGAGTCACTGACCAACAATCTTACCTGTAGTTGTGCTCCCACTCACACTAACACCACACCACCCGATTCACCTCAGATGTTACAGCATGTTGTACCTGCTACTTCAACCACTTCAACTCATACTATAGAACCTATCTATCCCACTCAAAGTAATGTTTTGGTATTTTCTGATAGATTAGGATCAGGTTTTGGATCATTATTAAATAACCGCTCTAAACATACTATAGTTAATTGTTGTTATCATAACCTGCATTTTAATGAGCTTGTTCATAAAATAAAACGTACACAAATGAATGAGCAGACTACTGTAGTTCTTTTAATTGGAAACAGTCTGAGCGTAACAAAAAGGGACATAGTTAATGGTATTGACACCCTACTTAAATTAAAACTAGGTAAATTAATATTATGTGCATTGCCATATTCTGTTAATTTGTATGATGCAGAAAACGATTACATTTATAGTTTAAACAACTTAATGCATATTTTGACATGTCGTCATAGTGACCGTTTATTGTATTTTGATACAAACTATTTTGTTAGGGATTTTGTATTAGTTCAGGAACATAATATGTTTCTTCCCAAGAAAAGTCAGCATGTACTGGCTACTTTGTTAGCTTACAATATACACGCAGTTATTGATAATTTAACTGAGACTAGGTTAAGTGACGAAACAGTATTATCTAGTACTTCTAATAATACTGTAATTAATTCTTTAAACTTTTAGACTCGACAAAAGAGAAGCATAATAAGAATATTTTACTATATCACCAAAATATAAATCGCTTTTCTGGCAAAATCCTAGACGTGGAAATGTTAATAGATAAATATCATATGGATATCTTATGTTTTTGTGAAACCTGGTTAAAACCGGATAGAATGTTGTTTAATGTCAATAATTTTTCAGTTGCCAGTGCGCACAACAGGTCCTCAATAGGGGGTGGTACTTTGATATTATGTAATAGTTCTTTTAGGTATAAAGAAAGAAAGGATATCACTGCTTGCTCTGTTGATCGCTTATGTGAGGTAGCATGTGCAGAAGTTGAAGGCCATACTTTCTTATGTGTTTATAGACCACCAGCCTCAAATTTGTCATCATTTTTGATCATAATGGAAGAAATACTTAGTAAACTTTTTAAAGATAGTAAATTTGTTTTTGTTTGTGGTGACCTAAATATTGATATATTAGTTAATTCACCAGAAAAATGTAAGCTAATATCATTGTTTAAATCATTTAATTTAAAATGTATATTTAATGAAGCGACTAGAATAACAGCAACTTCAGCTTCATGCATCGACAATGTATTTACTAACTGTAAAATAAAAGACTCGTCCTTAATTACTGGCGTCAGGTCTGACCATACTGGTCAACTTGTATCATTTGACTTAGGTAAAAGATTACACATAAATAAATCCATTCAATTAAGACCACTAACTAAAAATAAATTGAAAATGTTTAATAATAATGTTCTTAGCAATCTTTCCACAGCTAGTTTTGATTCACAAGACCCCAACATAAACTATGGTACATTATTTTCTACAGTATGCCAAGAATTCAATAAAGCATGTCCTGTAAAAAAAGTTACTATAAATACTAAACCAAAATTTAGCGAATGGGCCACTGCTGGCATTAGAAAAAGCAGAGATATTTTGTATAATCTGTATCACGAGAAATCATTAACTTCTGATCAAGCCCTTCATAATTATGTCAGGAACTATTCAAAAATATTCAAAAGAGTCTGCGCTGAGGCTAAATCTAAATTAATTAGTAACAAAATTAGTATGTCTAATAATAAAATAAAAGCTGTGTGGCAGGTAATAAACAAAGAAACTGGAAACACAAAACAGCGAGATCAGAATGAGTTGTCCCTAAAAATTGATAATGAAACCATTTCAGATAAGTTAAAAGTTGCTGAGACACTAGAAAATTTCTTTACCAATATCCCAATAGAGGTTACAAAGTCTCTCCCCTCATCACCTATATTAGCTGAAGCCCTTCTTAAGGAAAATTTTAATAGGGAAATTCCAAGCTTTGAATTCAAGCCCATTTCTGTTGACACAATTAAAAAAGCATTTAAAAGTCTTAACATAAAAAACACTGAAGACTTATGGGGGATTTCTGTTAAGGTTCTTGGAGATATTATTGACACAATTGCCCCTGCCCTAACAGGCATATTTAATCAATGTTTAGACAGCGGTACGTTTCCTGACTTAATGAAACATAGTAAAGTAGTACCGATATTCAAATCGGGTAGTAAGTTTGATCCCTCCAATTATAGACCTATATCTGTGCTACCAGCATTGAGCAAAATCTATGAAAAAATCATGCTGGACCAGATGTTGTCACATTTTAACTCAAATGGGATTTTACATAGTCGCCAGTTTGGTTTCACGAAAGGTAGGTCGACGACAGATGCGGGAGTAAAACTCATCAGTCACATTTTGGAATCCTGGGAGAAGTCCCAGGATGCAATTGGCATTTTCTGTGACCTCTCAAAAGCGTTTGACTGCGTTGACCATAATACACTGATCTGTAAATTATACCACTACGGAATTCGTGGACAAGCTGCTGATCTTGTTCTTTCCTATCTGTCAAAGCGCCAGCAAAAAGTAAACGTTAACGGGGCGACGTCTTCGGGGTCTCTAGTTAAGATGGGCGTGCCTCAAGGCTCAATTCTTGGCCCTTTCCTATTTCTAGTTTATATTAATGACCTTCCTTACATGATGGCCAACTTGTCGGATATCATTTTATTCGCTGATGACACTTCCCTTATTTTTAAAATAGATAGAAAAGATACGGATGTCTTACATGTTAACGATAGTCTGGCTGTTCTCTCGAAATGGTTTGCAGCTAATAATCTTTTACTTAATGCGAACAAAACTAAATGTCTTAAGTTTTCATTACCAAATGTACCTCAAGTGGGTCTGAATTTAGAACTTGATGGCAAAAGACTAGATGCTGTTACGGAAACTGTATTTCTAGGAATTACTTTAGATTCAAAATTACAATGGGGCGCACACATTAGAGCTCTCTCAAGTAGATTAAGTTCAGCTGCATATGCAGTAAGAAAAATAAGGCAGTTGACAGATATAGCCACAGCTAGGTTAGTATACTTTGCTTATTTCCACAGTATTATGTCTTATGGTGTTCTGCTGTGGGGATCGGCAGCTGACGTAGATTCAATTTTCATTTTACAGAAGAGGGCAATCCGCGCAATCTATAAAATGGGTCCTCGCGAGTCTCTTAGAAACAAATTCAAAGAAATTGATATACTAACTCTGCCTTCTCTTTATATTTTAGAAAGTATTTTGTATGTTCGCAAAAACTTAGGACTCTTCAAAATAAGAAGCGATTTCCATAATATAAATACACGTAGTAAAAATGAAATTGTGTTACCTAAATTTAGATTAACTAAAACTAGCAAGTCATTTCTTGTAAACAGCATCCGTTTTTATAACAAGTTGCCAAAGCCGGTTACAGAACTTAGCGATGGAAAGTTCAAAACCCTCATCAAACGTGTCCTTATCAAAAAAGCATATTATAAGATTAAAGACTACGTTGAAGACAAGCTAGTCTGGCAATAATTCCTTCTGCACATGTGGCTTCCCTGGCTTCTCATTAACGGCATAACTATGTAAATGTCTATTAACTGCTCTCAAATTACGATGTTTAATTTTTATTTAATTATTATTATTATTTTTACATACTTTTTGACATAATTTCTTTATTATTTGACATTATATACTTTTTGACATAATTTCTTTATTAATTGACATTGTATACAGACACTTGAAATTTTTCACCTCTTTATTAGTGGTTTTATTGAGAATCATAACACTTGGTTTTAGTAGGTTTTTATTATTATTTTTCTTTTTTTATTATCTATCCTTTTGATAGATTCTTATTTTGTAAATGTGAGGACTTTGTAGGCCTTATAGACTTTAGATCTGTAGACCATTTTCTATTTTATCAAGTACTTGGTACTTGTTGACAGGCCTGCGCTGTCCTTCCATACCTACTTACTGTAATCTGGAAACATTGTAAAAGCCAATTATTTTTAAAAAGAGTAACCATGGAGTTTCTTGCCGGTTCTTCTCCATAGGAAACGACCAATTGGAACCGTGCACCTAGCTTCTGACGTTTCATAAGTGCCCATGTAGGTTTATGTGAAATAAAACATTTTGATTTTGATTTGATTTTGATTGAAATCATGGGACTAAAAAATCACAGGCGAAATAAGGATGTAATGTAGGTAATCTGCATTCGCGATTTATTTGCCAAAAATCTAAACGAATGAGTTTATGGAAAAATAACTTTAAATCCTACAAAATAAAGTTCAGTTTACGCTATAACTTCAAACATTTTTATAACTTTTTCAATAGTGCTAGTCACTCTGAAAACAACTGAATTACCATTAAAATAAATTTTTGATTTGTATAACTTGAAATAATATAGATTTGAAACAAGTTTGAATAGACTTTTAGGTAGGTACTGTAGTAGTGTCTTGTGTGTTCCGGCCTTTAGCAGAAAGGTCTGGCTGGATATAATATTCCATTCGAAGATTCAAGCGTGTGTCAAATATTTTAATATTGTTTTTTTTCTAGAGATTCATTGATATTTATTACCTTGAAGCTGTAAAGTTCTCTTAACAATATAATAATTCCAAGTCTAACGTGTTTTTACTTGTGTACCTCTCAGAGGTAGGTAGTCTAGAGGACCCCTCAGGACCTCTGTAGTACCTACACCTCTGCGATACCCTTCGGGGATTTCAGGCGTGATGATGTTTGGGAACAAATTAACATAACAAATAAACACACCGACGTGGTGGAATGCCTCTCACAGGCCGGTAGCGATGCGATGCAGCTAGTGCAGCCATGCAGAGCAACGAGTCAACGACGCGGGCGCAGAGTCGCTTGCATCATTTAAATAGAAAACGTGTTAACCGTCGCATCAAAGCAGTCTATCAAAAGATATAGATCTATTAGATATTTCAATATACAGGGTCAAATTAAAATTAACTACCAAAACGCTCACATCCAGGGTATCGTTTCGTTGGTGGTATTTGACTCTCTATAAAAGAACTCGGCAGTCTCAATATCCAGCCTAGGAATATTATTTTCTGTCAGTCAGAGACTAACGAATCCTTCGATTGGTTAGCCTACTACATAGAGAATATCGGTTATACAGGGTGTCCCGTAATTAATGGATAACCTCTTAAGGGGTCATTGTACTTATCATTACAAACAACTTTTACTACGGAACCAAACATGAAATTGCGAAACAAAAATCAGCTGTTCCCTAGATTTTTTGTTCGCATATTCGTCAAAATATGGAAAACAGCTGATTCTTTTTTCGCGATTTCAGGTTTGGTCCCATAGTAATAGTTGTTCATAATGGTCTATGGTCTACTATGATAAACTCCGTAGAACTAAGTGCTCAAGTGCTAAGTGATCTTAGTATGGAGCGTTAAGTAGCAGGGTATTTTTATGACGTCTTCACCATATCATTTAATACATATGTATACAATGATGATAGTAGTACCTACGGCTACTTGTTGTTTGTATAGGGACTTGTTTAGAATATTCGTTTGAGAGCTAATAGGTGAAAGTATTAAGATAAATACTCCTCTTACTTATTAGTTTGGGCCAGTCTTATAGTTAAGGATATTCCCCTTTATTGACGTTTAAACGCCAAAAACTTATGGTTAAACAGTCGTATAACATTACTTAACTTTAATGCTACTGCTCCATCTGCGTCTTAACGCGCAAATTAACACGTTAATTTAGGCGTTACGTAGATGTGGCCAACGTTTTAATGGCATTTTATACAAATGGCATTATTAATGGCATTAAACGTTAAGCGATAACTCGAGTGTCGGTTTTTTGGACACATCAAAGGGTTTTAGTGCGTAGTTTAGCGCGCTAAGTGATGTTGGCTACATTAATGCCATCTCATTCCACGAAACGCACGCGCACAGGGCCTCAAGTCTGCTATTACAATAGTGTCAGAATGGTCTATCATTGATTTCATAATTATTGATTTTGACTAGTTTGGTAATCAAATCAATAATGGCGTCATTATGACTTTCCAATGGTCAATCACTGATAGTCCATTGAAAGAAATGGCATAGAATCTCGTACCTACTTAATGAAAAATTAATTACTGTCTTAAGCGGTAATCTGCTAAAATTTTGACAGTTCCTTTGATCAGTGACCTACCATTACAACGTCATTGTGCAGTCATTGATTTTAATTCGTTACGACTTACGAGTATCGTATAATATGTTCTGTGCCATTGACCGACCAATGATCAACCATTATGAATTTAGCAGATTACGAACTTTTAGCAAAATGACAATGGGATGGTGGTAGAATCGTGTTGGAATGACGAATTTATAAAAATAGCAGACTTGGGCCCCAGGACGCATGCAAGGACGAGTGTAGGTACTTTGTTTAGGCGGTAACTGCATTTTACGAGCACGATAATGGAGTGGTCGAATGAGAAAGCTTTAGAGTTTTTAGAATTATTACAATCAAAGCCGTGTCTTTGGAATCCAAAGCTGCAATCACATAAGAATCGGTCGGCAGCTAGTGATGCGTGGCAAGCTCCATTGTGTGTCTAAGTTTAACCTCTTTAATGTGTGTTAACGCGTGACTTCATGAGGGATTAACTCTTTACGGCATTGTAACCTAAGTGTAGCCAACGCGCATTTTTAATGCCCTAATTAACGTGTAGTTGGCCATTGACATTAACTTTAACGCTAACGCAGATGGAGCAGTAGCATAATAGGTACAACTTGTTAAGTTAGTATAATCCCCAAATGTCAAAATTACATGAAATAGTCATTCTTGGGGATTATTTGGTCTTAGAGAGTTGTGTTGATGACTTTAATGATTATAATTCTGTAAATATATATTTGTTACGGCCGCGGATCATATTTTAATCAACGTACAACTTAATACTGACCAGCGAAATTAAAAAAAAAGTAAAAAAAATAATAATTTCGCGGGCTACCCTGGCGCTTACGCCTTAAGCAACGTTTATAAATAAAACCCATTAAGGCCTCCAATATCCCAACACTACTACGCACCCACTCATGTACAGTCAACAAAAGAGATAAGTATGCAGGATCGTCGGATATAGTTGAAGTTTAATAAAATTTAATTTTATTCATAGAATACAAACAGCTCATTCATCAAATTTTTCAGTCGACGTTCATCGGTTTCTTACTAAACTTCAACTATGTCCGACGATCATGCATACTTACGAGTATCTCTTTTGTTGACTGTACCTAGTTAATTTAATAAATTAGCACAAACATTGGATTGTTTGTAGGTACGTAGAAATCCAGGAAAGTAAGTGCTTAAATCTCAAAAATAAATAAGTAACTACTTATTTATTAATAGAATCCTTTATTTATTTACCTGGTGTAAAACCAGAAAACTAATATAAAAATATCAAATGTCGCTCAATAACAGTAAAATTAGTATTGCATGATTAATAATGTAATTGTTATGTATGAGGTTTTTTCCCACAGGCCACATGTCATAGAAAGGCTACCTAACTGTAAATAACAATTAGATATTGCTATTATTTCTTGCTTATAAGGTAATTAAACAAAAGACATTTTTCTCTTTTTTCATTTTGTAACTAATTCTAAATTCGCTTGAGTGATCGAATGCAACCAGTAATTTTTCCTTTTGCAGACAACCTTACAGTATATGCCTAGGTTTCCAGCACGACACATTTTGAAAATAGCTAATAGGAAGAGACAACCCTTCTTTGTGGTAGACACCAATATTCGATGCCGGTGTTTGGACGGCTTGTTCCCAGGCGCTCCATAATTTTATTCTCAGCGGCTCCAAATTAAAAAAGCAATGGGAACAATTTTAGTATCATATTATTTTAACTAATAGGTATAATTATGGAGCTCTTGGGAATCAATGTTTGGAGTGAAATTGTTTGAACAATAGATTTGGAGCTCCTGGGAATTAGCTGTTTGGACAACTAGGAAAGCTAAATGCACATTTGCACAATACTAAATGATAATTATCCTGCATACTTATCTCTTTTGTTGACTGTACCTAACTGAAAATAATAATATCGCCGTTTAGGTTCCAGGAGCCGGAAATGCGTCAGAAGATACTATATTGGCACATTAACCTCCTTAGACCAACCTTATCAGGACCACTTACGTACCTGCCTGACGTTATTAGAACTATCGAAGTATTCCATGAATCGCGATGCGTCAATTATTCAAAAGAACATCCGAAATAAGGAAGACAATTAAGTAGATATGTCATATGTATAAAATGAAGAATTACTGTTTTTTTACTATCATGCATGGTATTTTTTGTATTATGGTAATTTACAGAAAGCTTAGAACTATATAAAGGTACCTACGTACAAACGCATTAGGTATGAACTTAAATTGTCTCAAGTCTCAACAGGATTTAAGTAAGTATAATAATAAAGTGTCACTTATTCTACTGCTGCATTTAATTATAGAGCAATTTTTTGCAGGATGAACTCTACAAGATTTTTAAGACTAACAAAATTGAGCAATGTTAGTCATCAACAATCGATTACGTTCGTATATCTAGATATTCCTCATTATTATTAAGTCATGCATTTTTTCCAAATAAAATAAATCAATGCAACTGCTTTCTATGCTATAAGTAATTCTACATACCTTGCAAAAGCGCGAACACGAATAATGTAGCTGCAACCACTTGCATTTTGTCACTGAACAAATCACTTGTATCCCCAAAACTTATAAACTGTTGTTTTTTAATAAATACAATTCATGTTTAAGCACCTATTGTTTACAAATTATAACACGATAAAACCAGCGTGTGTATCGCGTTCGCTGGCAAGGCGTCGTGGACGTCGCGACACTCACTGCGACAGACAACTGTGCGCGGCCGCCGATTTCCCTCGCTTATAAATTCCCCAGCCTTTATTGAAAGCACGTCAGCTGCTTTCGGTGTGTAGTTTTCCGGGCTATAAACGTGTGGAGTAAAATTTAAGTAGGGCTTATTAAATGCCTTGTCCTTGAAGATGTGTAAATATTTAATCAGGATTTATCGGCCACCATGTAATTTAGCGTGTAGGTACCCAGAAATGCAGTGGTTTGAAAATGTTAGGAATAGGTATATACTTATGGAAGCTTCAGTCGATTATTATTTATGTATCTACGAGTATCATGTAATTATTATGAAAGTTTTAGCAAGGGACTGAAATAGTTTATTGCAGAGTGCTCGCTTTCGATTTCAGTGCGGGTATGCGGGTTTGATTACTAACGAAAACCAAAAATTAAATTGGTAGGCAGTAATTTATATTAATTACTTGTTCCTATTCTCGTTGTTACAATACACATAGACACTGCTCACGGACACGTTATCTCGGACTGGTTGGGAAATTGGGACTAGTGCAAGCGCGAGTGCCATCCGCTTGAGACACGCGTCTGTGAAGTGCAAAAACGGAGCAACAAAAAGTAATTTAAAAAAATTAAATCGATTTCAAAAAGAAATGAACTCAAAATTAAGAAATAACTTTAATTTCAGAAGTCGGTGTCTTGGGATCTGTAATTTAGTTTTAGTTTTTTGCCACCGACTTCCGAAATTAAAGTTATTTCATAATTTTGAGTTCATTTCTTTTTGAAGTCGGTTTTTTTTTGTTATTACTTTTTTATTTCGTAATTTTTAGTGTTTGCACTAGAATTTGACCAAGGTTTTGAAATGTTTTTTTTTCCTTTCACACTACACCCGTAGCTCGTATCAATAAGCCAGGCCGTCACACTTACACGTATTAGTCCATATCTTGAAAATTACTGAATCGATTTTAATGAAACTTGCACTGTTACCTAAGTTGAAGTAAATGTAAGCCAATACAAAAAAAATGTCACGATCCGATTAATAGTTGCGGAGATATGCGTGGGCAATACATACATACATACGTCTATAAAATTTTGTATATTTGTTTGGAAGCCCTAATAGATTGTCATGTGAATATAATGCAATTCCAATAGTATTACATAAGTACATACGTGTCGAATTGATACCCTCCTTTTTAAAAAAAAATGGCTATCTAAGCTTGATTTAAATAAGAGTTTCCTATTTTGAATCAGTATAAACGAAGTAATTTACCAACTATTTATTACGTAAGTTGAAAACATGATTTTTTGTTTGTGTAGATATTGTGTTATTTTAGTGTCATTTGATAGGTTTAGGTCTAAAACGGATAGGCCAAAATAAATTGTGTAAATAGGGTAATCCGTTTTGAAGTTATTAGGGATTTTCGATAGTGAAAATTGACAAATGTAAAATTTTATATATTTTTGTTCTGTAAACTTTTTGTATTGTAATACTATGTTTATTGTTTTGTTTTAATATTGTCGAATAAGCTCAACAATAAATCAAACAACTAGATACGAGTGCCATTACCACGATAGTTTTTTGTGCATAAAGCCAAAGTTGACAACCCTAGCGCGACCGCCGAGCGTATATGAAAAGTGAAGTACATACATGGGCTATTATTTTATTTTGGGGCCTAGAATGAATAAATATGACAACAAAATATAATTTGAAGTAAGTTATTTTTTGTTACTTTTTTATACTGACATAACATAATTATTGTTTTAAGTATATGTTACAGCAATTTGCAGCGATGTTTATTTACTATTTCATCATTTATTTTATTATTATATTAGGAGGGGTATAGAAAAACAACAACTGTGTTACTTTCATGCAAAATCAAGTGTTATTGTTAGGAACATTTACCTCAATTTGGAAACCTATCACATATGAACTTAAGATAGGATAACGATAATCTTATATATTAAATCACAAATTATCTTAGTCAGATATCTCTTAATATGGTTAAGTTTACCACTTTGTTACCTAATTTTGATTTAAGCAATTGTAATTTCTAAAAATATTACAAAATAATAGCAATTTGAACTCACTATTTAAAGAGACAATCCAAATGTTTCAAAGAAACAATAAACTGTTAAAATTAGGAAATCTGAAAAAGTAGTTTTTGTTTTATACCTTCAAACGTTTCCAGAAAAAGAGGGACAAAAAAGCAACGCAGTGGTTGGATACGTAACATAGTGGTAAACTTTTCACATCCCACTTGTGTTCTCTTCACCTTAAAGTAATAGAAACTTAATGCAAACAAAAATAAAGCATTTCAAAATAAACAAAACTTTTCTTTAAACAAAAAAAAAAGGAAACTTCTCAAATTAACAATTTATAAACATAAAAAAAAAACCTTTGTACTTATTATATTTCTTCTTCAGCTTATCATTTTCTTCCTTCAATTTTATATTTTGCCTATATGTATAATGCCGATCTGTCTCTTCTTACTTGTCGTCTTCCTGGAGAAAGGGGAGTTCCTGATCGTAGCGTCGAAGCTGGTGTATTATTCAAAATGACCTGTGAAATTTTTTGGCGCTCTTTACGTTTCTTGTTTGTGCATTCTTCCATTTACGCTTTATAGGTCTATGTTCTCTCTCTCTGTCATGTCTTTTACAAGTTTTATATTAGCGTGATATCTTTCAAGATGTCTTTGTTTAGCTTCAGCATTTTTGACCGGGTCATATAACGTCGTTGTTTTTCAGCCGGTATTAAAGCCATTGTGTTGGGAATGGTATACTGTAACAAATCAATCTAAAATTAAATCGTTTTTAAATATAAAATGATTACATAATAAGTAAAAACCTTAAGGTTTAACCACTGCGTTACTATAACTACACCTGCGTTACTTCTCGTAGTAACACAGTGTGTTGGTAACACAGTTGTAAAAATTACACATATTCTAACCTTTCGGCCATAAAGTAATGAGTTAAAAATATTTTTTAATGCCATTCAATAAGGTACACATTCTCGTACAGATGAATTTAATAAAATTATCAAATATCTAAAAAACTCACCGTTCATCACCAGTAACTCAGCGGTTTCACAATAAACACACGCACCTCTCCTGCCGACTCTTGCGCGTCTGGCTCGACCAATTCCAAGGCTACGCACTCCCCCCGCATTCCGATAGCAATTGATGACGAATCAAACGAATTTTGACGTTGAGGCATACAAAAACCCGAATTTAAGACTTATTTTCGTATGGTAACATAGTGGTCGTGATTTTTCACTTAGCCACAGGGACAAGACAAGGAATGTTTCGTAAATTAGAAAATTCCAAAGGGAAATGATACTTATTAGTGTTGTAGTAAAGTTCAAACAACTGTTAATTACTATAGATATTTAAAGGATGTCACCACAATCTGCCCAAGCGAAGTACCGAGGTACACTTAGTGGCAAAAAATACACTAGATTACACTGAATAATGTTGCATTTATATATTTTTCTTATGGTTACCCGGGGACGAGAATAAAATAACTTTTATCGTAATAAAAAGCTCGCCATTTTAGGCACAATAATACTACCTTGGTCCATTACCTTACCTAATAAAAGAAAAACTGTCAAGTTGACGTTTCAGTCTATCAAAAAAAAAGTACTACTATGTGAAGTTGACAGTTTGACAGTTGTCTGCTGTCGGCTTCAGCTGCTGTTGTTTTTGTTTCATTTCAAATATTTTGATATTATAATTCAATCTAAATTAAATAATAACTCTCATTGTCTATTCGATTATCGTTAGGCAACGTTATGTACCTAGCTACCACAAGAAAGGATGCTTATACCCAAAAGTAGCTGAATACAAGCTGTGAATGTTGATGACCAGTACATAATATTAGAAGCAGTGTTAGAAGTCTATCAGAGTGATTAACAAACTCGATAAATAAATGACTTCCTTAGCGTCGACATACAAGGGTTTCAAGCAAGCTTAATCGCCAGATCATCAAGTTTCAGTGAATAGAAGTCGCATTTAAATAAAGCCTTTTATTGACTTCATCTTGATTTCTTGAAATAAATAAAACATTAGGCCAAGAAACATCGAATATTTACATAAAACACCCTTTTTTATGCTTACTCTGCCTTTATTGTGATGTGCATAAGGGGTGGAAGTTGAATTTGAGATTCGATACTGAGTAGCCCACTTCATGGAATTCAAAAGCATTTCCTATTGTTATCGGGCCCTGGAGCCCGAGCGGCACTCGAATCAATTAAAGCCTGGAAGTCATCTTTCCAGTAATATCTACCAATAACATTGGAATAAATAGACTTATCGAGTTAGTTGTATGGAATAAAACAATAAATATTTTTGTTTTTTTATTAGCGTTCTTCATTTTCAATTTCATCTCTCACTAAAATATTATATACCAAATAATTGTCATAATGTGAGCACAGCCATCCACTGTTCATTTGCCAACAATGCAACTACAGTAATAGCTGTGGATTCTGTGCTCCCAATTGGTATGAGCCATATTTAATAAAATGTAGGTATTATATATTTTAGACCCTGTATGTTTTGATTTTATTCGTCCCCTTATTAGTTTTACTTCCTGTGCACTTTTAATTGGTATATGGATTTGTTCGGCATCACAGATTTCAATTAAAAAAGATCCATTTCTCTAATGTGTTCCCCATAATATGACCGGGCCTGCTTAATTTGATAAGTTCCCAGTGCAAACAAAATTAAGTCTGACATTGTCATCATAGAGAACTCTTCCAAAAGTGTTACACCTGCATCAATGCTATGAAAATGTGCTTTTCATCTATTCATATTAATAGGTAATATTAGAAATGCTACTTCATCTCTTTCAGGTCCTTGAGGTAAAAAATACGTAAGTATGGATACCAGCAAGGGATTGTTGACACCATACACAATTTGATGTTTCATTTTTGATGGTTGGCTTTCAATCACAGCAATATGTTGGCTATCACTATCTTGGTGATGTGCCTTGCCGGTCTTGTTAGATATATTACAAGGGAGATATTGTAAGATTGTATGTTATCATCCTGTACTCCTTGACAAGAAACGCACCTCATGTTTGTAAGCACTAGCCTGAAGGCAATAGATTTGTTAAAATCTTAAGTATTTTATTCTCTTCATAATGATAAAACGTGAACAGGATACTTAAGCGACCCTCAAACCAAGAGCCTGAGTATCCAAATCGTAATGTCCATTATGAATACCCAATCCGTCAGGACAGGAACCAAACCGTGAGGTGACAAACGGAATACCAGAAAGAATAGCCAAGTTATTAAACAAAATACACAACACAGACGAGTATCCCGAAACGCAGAAACATTTATATATTAGTCTATGCAGAAACGAACGGAATAACATTTACCCACGAAATAATGTGATGTCCACAGAACACGTATACCTACTCTTAATGTCAACTCGTACATGCAAAGTTGCCACACGATTTAATTGTGTTACAGGTTATTAAAACTAAATAATTTATTATGTAGTTTTAAATTATTTATGGATAAAAACACAATTATTTTCGAATTCCCCTATTTTTTCTCTACGATTTGGTGCACGTGTACCTCGAGGTACATGTTTGGGCAAAGTTGTATGGGCTTTTGCTGACCTCCTTTAATAGCGTCTTGAAGATTTTTTAAGTAATTTTAGTGTATCTGAAGTGAGTTGCTTATAGGGACAGCGAAATTTTGTAGGGAATACACCTGCGTTTCTCAGAAATACAACTGAGTTACCGTGATTTAAGAAAAAATATATCTTATTCTGTTAATTTATTGTAATTCTCTTAGACGGGTATATTATCGCGAACGTACTAATAGTGTTTTTATTTTTGAAATCGTTGTTTGCTTTAATAATAATCATTTTTGTTTGAGAGAGACCTGTTATTGGAACCAAAATAAAATAATAGCCCACATGTGATTGCCTTCTGTACTCTCTGTATTTTGTGGTCCAGAGTTCAAGACGCTTAACCGCTGAGCTATAGTTACCTCTTTCAATCAAAATTTATTTTGTTCCTAGGTAACATAACTAACTGACTACACACACTCAACACAATATAACAGGGTTTGAAACATTACGAAACAGATATTCGCAAACCTCGAGCCTAAAGCCCATTTACACGTTGCAAGTTTCTAGCCAGCGAGCGATGCTATTCTGTAAAAATCTCACCGTGAAAACTTAGGTGAAGTGAGCGTGGAGTGAGCTGTCAATAGTGTCAATTCGTAGCAAAAACAAACTCGCTTCACCTAACTTTTCACGGTGAGATTTTTACAGAATCGATCGGCACTCAACACAATATAACAGGGTTTGAAACATTCCGAAACAGATATTCGCAAACCCCATGTAATAGGAGGCGAGCCTAAAGCCCGTTTACACGTTGCAAGTTTCTAGCCAGTGGCATACAATAAACTTTGAGCAATAAATTACTTGCACCGGCGGCTCTGTCTAGAGTCTAGGCCATAGATTTAGAAGTGAACTGTTTTTTACATTTCTATGGTCTAGGCGGTGCCGACGCGATGTCTCAACACTGTTTAGACGGTGTAACTTTTAGAAGTTTATTTATTGTTTATTTTAGCATTATACATACTTATACCCTTTTTATTTAAGTATAAGTAAGTAGGTATGTTATTTTTGCATTATAATATGTAGGTAGGTACCTAAGTAGGTATATTTAATATTTTAGTTTGACGTCACAAAATCAAATTCATCTCTTCTTCTTCTCACACACTATTGTCTACATTTCTTTATCATTTCTACTTTCGCAGGTCTGCTGGAAGAAATTTCTTAAGAAATAAGCAGTACCTTTGTAATGAATACTAATATGTCGTATCTGTATCAATTTTACTGTGAGTACTTAGATAATAAAATATATAAATAAATAAAATTTTACTAAACAAGTCGACAGAAATGCAGGTTACCTACCTACCTGCATTTCTACCTTTCGATCTAATAATCAAATCAAAAAATAATAATCCTACACCGCTACTATAAACGACCACACTTAACTGCCACTAAAACTAAATATATCTTCAATCAATATTGAGACTTTCTCAGTAGCAGCCTGGATTACCTAGTGGAGTCTGGATTTGTGCCCGGTTGATGGCAGTAGGCTCACCCCCTTTTACATGAGGCTTAAACATACCTAACCGCTGTGTATGTCATTAGTGGACTACGAGAAAGCCTTCGACTCCATTGAAATATGGGCAGTTCTGGCCTGTCTGCAACGATGTCGAATTGACTGACGCTACATCGAAGTGTTGAAATGTTTGTATGCCGCTGCCACGATGACTGTCCAGATCCAGGATCAGAAAACAAGCCCCATCCAACTGCTCAGAGGGGTGAGACAGGGGGATGTAATATCCCCTAAATTGTTTACAAATGCGTTGGAGGACGTTGTCAATACGCTGGACTGGACTGGGCAGGGGGTCAATGTGAACGGCGAGTACATTTCACATCTTCGATTTGCCGATGACATCGTCATAATGACAGAGACACTGGAACAGCTAGACCAAATGCTGCACAGCCTCAATGCAACCTCTCGGCTGGTTGGCCTCGGCATTGGACAAGACGAAAGTCATGTACAATTCACACGTCTTGCCGAGTCCAATCCCCATAGAAAGGTCGCTTCTCGAAATTGTGAAGGATTATGTCTTAGGTACCTAGGGTAAGTAATCCAGCTCGGTAGATACAACTTTGAGAAAGAAGCCAACAGAAGGATCCAGTTGGGTTGGGCAGCATTTGGAAAACTCCGTCAAGTCTTCTCGTCCCTATCCCGCAGTGTTTGAAGACTAATCTTCAACCAGTGCGTCCTGCCCTATACACATATGACATATGGTGCCGAAACGTGGACACTGACGGTCGGGCTCGTCCGCAAATTCAAGGTTGCTCAGCGCGCTATGGAGCGAGCTATGCTCGGGTCTCTTTGAAGGATAAAATCAGGAATGAAATTTCCGGAAAAGAACCGGAGATACCGACATAGCTTGCACAGTAAGCAAGCTGAAGTGGCAGTGGGCTGCAGGCCATGTTTGTAAAAGGACCGGTGGCCAGTGGAGCACACGACTCCTTGAGTGGAGACCGCGTATCGGCAAGCGTAGTTTTGGACGCCCCCCAGCTAGATGGAAGGACGACCTAAAGAAAGTGGCTGGGACGGACTGGATAAATAAGGGCCATTTGTGAATTTTAACATCCAGACTGATTTAATTATTTTAAAGCGTTCATAAACGACATAATTTTTTTTGTGGTATTTCCTGAAGTGTTAACAAACATAATGTGAGAATACCACTTGCATAATTTTTAAAGTGGGTACTTTGAAACTTTTTTTTGTAACCACTTGAATTTACCCTATTCTAAGACGAATTCTTAAGTCATTTAAATTGTAGATTCTTTTCTGAACAGTCTTACATTTGCTAAGTTAGAACGTGGATAAACATTTTGAAAGCGCTATGCCGAGGGTTCGAAGACATATGGACCTGCAAACCGCAACTAGACCCATCACATTGATCCAAGAGGGACATTCGCAGCGTTCTGTAGCTTTACTGCTTGGCTTTTCAAGCCGAGAGATCCAGAATGCTTGGAATCGATTTCAAGAGACTGGGAGTGTAACCAGAAGACGAGGATCTGGCAGGACTCGAGCAACCACCTCACAGAAAGACCGTTACATAAGTTTGACTGCGCAAAGAGAGCGCGTCGTCACCGCCCGCGCCTTACAAAATCGCTTGCTCCAGGCGACCGGCACCCGCGTGAGTGACCAAACGATTAGAAATCGGTTACATGAAGACCAGCAGTTTTCTAGAAGACGCGTAGTACGGATTCTATTGACTAGTGTACACCGTGCAAACCGATTATCATTCGCAAAGGCTGTACCTAGACTGGGACATAGGTAAGTGAATGGAGCACAGGTATTGTTCACCGATGAGTGTAAAGTGATTTTTTTTAGTGATGATCGTCGCATTAGAGTATGAAGACGAGAAGGTGAGCGATTTTCGGATGCTTGTATCCATAAAAGTGACAGATTTGGGGGTCCCGATGTCATGGTATGGGGAGGAATCTCTCTATCAGGTCGAACCGTACTCATAATACCTACTCAGCGGAGGCACGACGACGCTATACGTATACGATGGTATACGTGTCTTGCCGTGGTCTGCAACAGTCCGGACCTTAAACAAATCGAACAAATGTGGGATTTGTTAAAAAGAAGTGTCCGGGACATAAATCAACCCATACATAATGAACTACAGCTCATTAACGTGCTCAAGTCAAGCTGGGATCAAATTTGAGAAGAGACAGTGCGACATCTGGTGGAGAGTGTCCCATCCAGGCTTCAAGAATGTGTTCGAAAAAGAGGAGGACACACGATACTAAAGAAGTGCAAAAAAGACAAAAATCTTTCGACATTTTTGTTTTAACCTCTTTTTTCATTAAATGTATTTTTTTGCTGAACTTGTATTTTTTATAAAAAACCTAATCAGATGTTCTTTTATCTATCAATAAATTTATTTTGAGGTTTTTGCCTTAAAAATTAGCTAGCTAATTCAATTTAATTATTTACCAACCCCCAAACCCAATAAATTTATTAGAATATAGAAAATACATGGTGACCCTATTTTGTTTTGAGTAGGTATATAAACGGCGGTATCTACCTGTAGAAAGATACACTGCTGCCTAACCTTCCGAAGATTGTACAAACGTGGTTTTATGTTAAATGTCAATATTGACAATTTATCTATACACGTGATGCACTCAGCTTGATCTTGAGAACTTTCAAAACCTCGAACATCACGAGTTACGATGAACGCATTTTGCGACCAATGAGGTAATCACGTAGGTAGTAAAGATGCAGTAGGTAAAAGTCATAATTTATGGTAAAGCTTGCAATATTTCGATTTTTTGCTGAAGTCAAGGATCGGTTCGCACCTCAAACTACCATTTTTGTAATATAGGTATCTACAGGCTGGGCCACTAAGCGACGTCCATGGCAAAATTTTAAAAGCCTTTCTCCAAGTTGCTACGATCACTCCCTACGATCACACTCCTTATGCCTCCTCTACACGTCGGCAGACGCGTCCGCGGACGTCGACAGATGCAACAGCAGAATGATCACCACGAGCCGACTACACGTCTGTTGGTCGTTTAGTCTGTGTTAATTCTCGACAGACGCATACGAGTTGCGTCTGTCGAGAATTAACACAGACTAGCACGCAACATTAAAAAAATGAACGTTGAGACCTTGGCTGCCGCAGCTATTTATTTATTTAGTACTAGGAAAAGAAGATGGTGGTGGATGCTGGCTATATAGGTACATAGAAACTATATAACTCAAGAAAAAATGTTTCGTCTGTGCTCATATCAGCCATTTCAGCGAACGAGATTAATAGGTAAACGAGAAAAAAAAACTGCAAGAAGCACGCGTGCACTCTCATTCACGACTATGATAATACTGATGCATCGTCAGACGTGCGGACACACGCCGGGCGCTCGCGCTTAAACCCTTTGATCCGTACTACAAAAACCGACAACAAACGGATTGGTGGCAGATGCATCTGCCGACGTCAAATACCTACCACAGACTAGCAAATTACCCCATCTACACGTCGGCGGAGGCTTTCGCAGATGGCCATCTGCTGATGAATCAGTCGACGTCCGCGGACGCGTCTGCCGACGTGTAGAGGAGGCATAAGGAGTATTATGGAGGGATCGTAGCAGCTTGGAGAAAGGCTTCTAAAATTTTGTAGAGGAGGCTATACACGTACGCCGGTTGCGAGTAGGTACGACGCTCCTGACCTATCTGAAGAACCTACTGAATTGAGTTCTAATGCTCATGTCTGTCTACAGTCTATATACCTCGTTGGTAACAACAAGAAACCATGTTTAGAGGAAACCATATTTAACAAGAATAACATGCTAGAAATGCATTGAGCCAGCAGGCTCAATGCATTTCTAGCATGTTATTTTACCTACCTACTTGATGTATTATAGTAATGCAGCAACATTACTATATTACATCAAGTAGGTAGGTACTACACATAAACTCAAAGCATTTATTTCCAACCAATTACAGGCACTTTTGAATTGTCAAAGGTTCGGACAGTCAGAAAGATGAAGTTAGTTGCCCATTCCAAAGCGTAGTAGGTCTAAGTGTATATGGAGAAGAAAGGGGAAAGAATAACGAAGTGGATTAGGTACAGGTAATAATATGGGTGGTGGTGGAACTAGGTTGTTTTTTACAACTTAAAGTTTGAATATTTTCAAACCGTCGTTTCAGCCGATAGACGTCCACTGCTGGACATAGGCCTCCCCCAATTTTGGGGGGGGTTTGCCATAATCGCCACGCTTGGCAGGCGGGTTGGCGATCGCAGTATGGTATGATGGTGGAATAAATAGAGAACGCTGCTGCCCATTCTCCAGTAAGACCCTTAGTCGCCTTTTACGACACCCACGGGAAGTAAGGGGTGGTGCAATTCTTTAAGTCCGGCACCACACAGACACTATTTTCAAACCATTCAAAAATATTTGAAGTTCTGTTGATAATTATAAAATTTAAAAAAAAATGAAATCCTCACTTAGGTAATAGTGAGAAAATTCCCCATGAGGCCCCCATAGAAGTTTCCCGCAGCCTGCCCAAATTAGGCTTTCTTCTTTAGGCCCCTATCCAAACCCCCGTGACATGCCCGCCCACTGACAGCCGCGTTTGGAACCAGTAATTTGTAGAAATGTCAAGGAGTATGGAATTTTGTCAAAAAATAAGAGTGCAGTTCATTAGTACCTAATATTTCGGTAGAGCAGGCTAGTAGGTATTCATAAATCGGTCGCATAACAGCCGATAGGTTGAAGTGGACACGAGAACTTGCACAACACAACAGAAAGAATTTTTTTCTGAAAGTGGAAGAAATTTTTTGCTAGGTCAGTTCAAGGTTTGCTGGTCAGGGGCCGAGGGGCCCCCTGAGCTTGGGGGCCCCGGTGCACGGCACCACCTAGCCCTCCGATAGCTACGCCACTGCCTATAGTTGTGTCTTTCACCTCTTTTACTGAAAATATTAAAATTTTTCCTTCCGTACATGATGTTTTCATAGAATATGATGTGTTGATCATACAATTTTAGCATCCTCACTCTTCTTTACTTCTCCCCATAGATTTTCGATCGGATTATGATCTCGGCTGTTTGCAGGTCAATCTATCACAGTGACATGTTGACCTCTAATCATCTCTAAGAAACTTTTTCACAGAGTGAGCAGCATGTTTGCGGTCGTTATCATGTTGAAATGTCCAAACTTCAGGCAACGTCTCCTCAGCATAGGGAAGCATAGTCTCCTCCGATATTTACCTGTAGATATTGAAATTGTTCTAAAATGCTTTCAACCTTTTTAACTGGCCCTGAGAAACATCCCCAAACTTTTATGTGTCCACCCCATGCTTTACTAATTTTTTCGTGAACTAAGGTTTTAATGCCTGCTTAGCCGTCAGAAATAGGTTTCCATCTTCGTTTTGTCAGAAAATAATATATTTTTCCCATTAACCTGCTTTCCAGGTTTTCGGCGCACCTTCTTGAGAAGTGGTAGGTACCTACTGTTCGTGCAATTCTTCCAAATAACTTTGCATCCGTTAAGCGTCTTCGTACTGTACGCGCTGATACTCCTCTATTGCCAAAAACTTATCTTCTTATATCAGAGCATCCAGAACCCTTAAAATAATGTATCAGTCTTCGCTGAACGAACAACATCCATACTACAATATTATAAATGCGAAAGTGTGTCTGTGTGTCTGTTAAGTACCTCTTCACGCTTAAACCGCTGAACCGATTTAGATGAAATTTGGTATATAGTTTGAGTCCCGGCAAAGGATATAGGACTTACGCAGGTGAAACCGCGAGGAGCTATTAGTAATTTATAAACCTTAGTTTTGGAGCACTCCATGTTACCCATGATTTTTAAATAATTATACGTACTTTTGACTGAAAAAACGTAGAACTTTCTCCTACGTTTTTTCAGTCAAAAGTACATAATTATTTAAAAATCCATACATACCATACATATACATATAGGCGGGTAATCACAAAACTTGCTATTCGGTATTATATACTTATCTAAAATTACCGCCTAGCCTTTGGAAGTAATGCTCACCTCGCTTCGCTCGCGGTGGATCACAGTTCTAACCGAACCTAAACCATTTGGTCGGGTGTCCTGGACTGCGACCAAATCGGCTCGCGCGTGTTTGGCTACAGTTCCAACCTAAACTATACTGGAATATCTTTCAGGCCGTTAGTTGAACGGCCGCCGTTTAGTTAAAAGGCTAGGCGGTTAACTAAACGGCTAATTAAACCCGTTGTCTGCGACATATACATTACTTCGTTTCAGCCGATAGACGTCCACTGCTGGACATAGGCCTCCCCCAATTTTGGGAGGGTTTGCCATAATCGCCACGCTTGGCAGGCGGGTTGGCGATCGAAGTATGGTATGATGGTGGAATACACAGAGAACGCTGCTGCCCATTCTCCGGTACGATCCTTAGTCGCCTTTTACGACACCCACGGGAAGTAAGGGGTGGTGGTATTCTTTAAGTCCGGCACCACACAGACTATATATACATTACTATCAGACTGATATTATGTGCAAGGAACAAAGGTGTGGGTGGTGCAAGGAAGTTTGATGATAAAAAAAATTATAGATGGAAATGATCTAGGATGTTGGATGTAATCCAAGAAAAAAAAACACATATTTAATTGGACTTCACACATTTATTGTATTTTTGTCTAATAAAAATACTATATCATATAACTATTATAAAGAGAATATCTACAGCAATTGACAGTCTTGCTGGTTGTACACACTTGCCAGAGCACATCTCCTGTAATGCATTTAGTGCACTTGGCAGGACATCATTTTCTTCTCTAACAACATTATTTTATACCTTAATTTACAGCCCTATCGCATCTATTTTAAAGTTTCGAAGAATAAAAACTGCACATTTTGCCAAAATAACACCATTGAATGGATATATTCACGTATTGCACTATTGAATGAAGAAAAATAGAATATTGAAAGGGTTTACAGAAAAATTGCAGTAGTAGTATGATTTAAATCCTACGAAAAGTGTAGGATAAGAAGTCTGTTTTTATCAGAGCTACAGGCGTTTATATGCCTTTCGTCTGACATATTTGTAGGATTGTTAGGAATAATATATGTTACACATATCTAAAGTATGAATCTCGTTATTTTAAGGTTTTATGGATCATAAGATAAAATAACAATGAATGCAGTGATTTTAACCAAAACTGGCGACAACACATGTTTTTTTTATACTGCCCAACAATAGCTTGTTATTGTAGACATATCTACATTATCAAAGTTTGTTATGTTGTTTTGTATACATATTTAGTAAGGGTCCTGCATCGTTAGAAGAGATTGTGATTAAAATACATATCATGTTTATATTGTACATAAGACCGTAATGTCTTATATCGGTCCACACATTAATTTACAATGACATTAAGTACTTAACTGATTTAGGCACAATTATGTTTACTTCGAATCGTTTTCTCATCTAAAGTAACATTCTAAAATTTAAGTTCATTAAGCTCTACAACACATACATGACATCGTTTTACCATATTAGTATATTTATCGTACGTTAAACTTTCCAATTGGCTTTCAGATACAATACGGTTGTTTTATTCCTTACAATCTTCAACTTAAGTATAATGGAACACTTTCAAAGATAAACTCGACACGAAATTATTATTTTAATATAAGATAATTAGTATTATTATACATTTTAATCATTTGTAACATGACATGAGCTAGTCCCACGCGACCAATAAAATTAATATAGGTCGCCTGTCGCCGTTGCATGCACTTCGAAAATCATTTCAAGTGGACTACTTAACCTAGTATGTTATTATTATGTACAGAATGTACTCTAATAATTGTCTAAATGATAATAAACTCATTTGTAACATTCACCTTTAATAGGAAATTAACATTTAAATAAATTATAAAAGAAAATAGTCCAATAAATATGTACCGAGTTTCCGAGAATGATAAGCGTTACTTTGTAAACCTCGTTATTAGGTCGTTGAAACATCGTAGCCGTCGAATGATCATTACATATAAAATGTACACAATTGCACGGCGGACATAGCTGGGTACGTCCCGCGTGAAGCCGGCAAGGCTCAGGCAGAGGCGCTCGCTCCCGCGTCTTTACCAACGTACCTCGGATTTCGTTTCACTCAAATAAGAATCCTAAAGACTTATTAAAAATATTCTGTGTACTTCTTTTTATTTAATAACTTGCCTTACAACTCTAAGAATGTGAAACAACCTACAGTACTACACACGGCATACATAGTATGTACAATTGTAACTATATACACAAATATAACATGGCAAAGGTGTCAAACGAGGGTAGCATTGTCATACTGTGAACACGCATAAGCGTTTTATTCCCATATACACTTAAGTGTATTTTAATGTGAGCACACTATTATGGTAGCCAAGAAGTCCTTTAGATGTTTCTAATGCATATTCACTACTGTGGCAGACAAGTGGTAACTAACATTTCTTATTGTCCAAATAGGTGAGTTTGACTTCTTTCACCTGAATAATATGCTCGAGATTACAAATATACCTATAGGTTTAATAGTTATTACTTATTAGTCATTATTTTGTATTAAATTGTTATAGCAACTAAGTAAATAGGATGTTTTAAACCAGCAATATTACAACTGCACTCGAAACATAGAAGCCTTTGTGGCATTAAAACGAAAAATAATTTGTACTCGTGATTTCTATGTGTTAAAAACATCGGAAATATTTATATACTATATGCACTAAGAATATTATGTACATAATAATGTAGCTTGGAAACCACAAACGCAATTAAAGGTGAATGACTCACAAACAGCAAATTAAATAAGTGAATATATCAATATAAATATATGTAGTACTTGTGCGTATTTGATACAGAATACAATAGTGAACTAAGTGCTTCTAGTTTGGGTAACCTGCACGATGATGAATCAATGATTTTGGCTGATATGTTCGTAAATTGTTAAGTGACATGATGCAAGAATTGTGTGAAGCCCCATGAGCACATCTCTTAAACACAATGTATGGAAAATAGCTTTATGCCGCATCTACTGTCACCTAACTGTACACCATGTCACAAAAATATTTCATTTACACTGTTGTATATTTATACAATCATAAATATCTTCGTTTGTACATTACACATGTGATTTTACTTTTAGAATATTTACAAATAAACACAACATTTAACCTTCATCTCTATTCACATTCATTTTTCAAAATCTGTTTTACTAAACTAAAATTATCAGGGCTGTAAAACCTATAATAAACTAAAACTATTTGTACCACTCTGAATAACCACCACAGCACCCGTTCTAGCTACCGACGACTGATGCCGATGCTGTGAACGTCATTTAGAAGTTACAACTGTTTTATTGAAACATAAGTTTAACAGAATAAGTTTATTGCATATTTGAGGTGAACTAAGAATTAACTAAATAATTGTATTCCTGTTAAACTTGACAGAAGACGTCTTACGGCCGAACCCAATACCTATCACCAGTTTTGACTGCAGGAGTAGCATGAGCACCGGTTTGTCGAAGGAAGAGTAGACAAAGATGACGTTCCGTGTAGACACAGTACGACGGCAGCAAAGTAGAAAGAGTCACCTGCACTTTTTACGAAATTCACTCTTTTACTAAATTCAACTCTGAATACTTTGTTTTGTCATATGATTATTTTTTTTTTCTTTTTGATTCTTAATTTTTACCGATATTAAGTCACATTATAAGGAGGGGTCCGTGGCTAAATAATAACAGCCGCACAGGTTGATAGATCAGGTTAAGATACGCTTGCCGCTTTTGGTCCGTGGATGGGTGACCATCTTTACATACCGAGACCCCTCCGTGCCTCGGAAAGCACGTTAAGCCATTGGTCCCGGCTGTCATTAGTGGATCTTTGACAGTGGAATTTTGGGAATTTTGTTTTTTTTTTCGTGGGAGTTTGTAGATAACCGTATATACTTTGTGGCCGTCGAGTAGAAAGTTTTCTACTGTCTTTAGCGATTACAAAATCTCTTCACTACCTTAGACAACTGACAGTTGTCAGTGATTTTGACATTTGGGATAGAAAACTTTCTTCTGAAATAGACTACATAAAAAAGGACCTAGACAAAGATCGTTAGAAACGAAAGACAAAATGAGAGATTGTAGAAGGATTTCTATGGTGCGATGTCAAAAATGGAGAAACGAAATGTCACTTTGTATTTATTATGTCTATACTTCGTAGAAACAGAAAGCGTCATGCTACGCCTACTGGAGCTCGAAAAACCTATCTATAGCAATGTGTATGATTATATTATACTGACAGTTATAATTATACAGGCTACCATCATCAGTAGGTATCTGTCAATAGGTTAAATAATATTGGGTTCGGCCGTTAACGTTGTTCAAGTTGTGTAAGCAACCTGCGTTTTTGGATACCAAGATATAAAATGAAATAGTTTAAAGTAATAAATAAACATTTTCCTTGCTTCACCTCAAAGACACAATTGTAGCATTGACCAGTACCTAAGTCATTTATATGTTTTATAATTTATAACACATCATATCTCATCATAAAGAAATCTATTTAGCCATTTGGTATATGAATAC
Organism: Mesoligia furuncula; assembly: GCA_916614155.1. NCBI lineage: Eukaryota > Metazoa > Arthropoda > Insecta > Lepidoptera > Noctuidae > Mesoligia > Mesoligia furuncula. The sequence continues at coordinate 13,729,898 of OU744798.1, forward strand.
TGCCCTGAACAAAATCTGCATGCATCTGAACCCATGACACACCGTAAACAAACCAAAAAACAAGCAAATGCTTATTATATTATATAATTGTATAGTAGGTACTAAGAATGTGTTATTATAGGCCGCGTTCACACCACACGTATAGTCAGACGAAGCTTGTAAGCAGGGTCACTAAAAGCGTATTCACAGATCGAAGTGAAAAATAAAATGAGCATGCTGGCTCACAGTCGGCAGTTGACAATACGTTTGGTGTGGGACATTGTCTTATAATGTAGGAAATATAGAAGAAAATATTGAACATACATTTATCCTTTTCCTTAATCTACCTTGGTAATCAAGTGGGGGATCAGTTATTTTTGCAATGAAAGTGATGTCATTTCGTAGAAGGATTGCCTTATTAACTGTAATTAAAAATTGTCGTGCCTTAAAATCATGTTTATTAGGTTAAGTTTGTTAAATTAGACTGAAATTGTAGTTTTACCCTGAACCTACTATGGTGACTGGGGGAAAATATCGCGTCACTAATAAACCACGCGAATAAGTAGCTGTATTTGTCTTACGTGTCTATAACATTTACATTTTATAATAATAGACATATTAAGTGAGCTTAAAATTATTATTAAAATAACGTAATAATTTTTTATGGATGAAGCTTAGGGCTTGCCAAAACAAATATTTTTTTAGTTTGTTCACGGTAGGCCCAATATCTATGTCAACTCAGCAGTAAATTGCAAATCAATCAAACTATTACAACTAAGTTTCAGAAAAACTTCTACAACATCTTGCAATTTATTAAACAATAATATTAACTATGCATGCAATAAATTCACCTTAGAGAATAAAGTTGTTTCACAAATTCCAAATTCGAAGCAATACTCCGTTGGTCAGTAACTAAAAATTATTATGTGCATAGGTAGCAAGTATTATCATAATTATTCCGAGACAGAAACCAATTTTAAATACTACAAAATTTCAATAAATCTATACAATATTATTTTACTACTTACTATGAGTGAATGCGATTTTATAATGGACTCCAGATTAATGTTTATTGGCTGCGGATCGTCGTACGTACATAAAGTTTATTATTACTCAACAACGTCCTGGTCTAGGTGAGCCCGCGTCAAAAGCGGGTTTACTAGGAGACCCCGCTCCAAATATAACATTCAATCCTGCTATCAACACACAACTTTCCAACACACCCATTTTTTTATTGGATTGCACACCAATATGATTGCCTCCATTAAACTACCATATTCATGTACAAGCCACGCAAAGCAAATAATCATAAAAGAATAGGTATACCTATTCAGTTCATTTTAGCGATTTCACGGACCCCGAAAGACGGCATCTAGCATTAGATGAAACGAGATACTAGTTGTGCATAAAGATATTTTTAAAGAAAATCATCTGTAAAACCAGAATAAATACTAAAAAAAAAAAGAAAGCTTGATCGGATTTACCATGCGCAATCAACATAGGTAAATAAGTTAAGCACACGTATCAGCGTATTGTAGTATACCGTGCATCGATCCACTGTCAATTTTATTTAAAGTGGATATTTGTGGCGAAAAATAAATAATAACATAAATATTGCGCAACGAATCGCGCGAAAGTTCAGGGTCCTCTTTTTTGTCATAACATCGGGCCGAAGATGTAACAAGAATGATCCAACTCACCAAAGATTCGAGAATATACCATCCAGCTATTCGGTCGGAGCGGTACAGGCTCGCTGCTCACACTCACAGCTTGCGCGGGCGCGTGAGGCGGCGCTTCTTGCGCTCGGGCGTGGCGCCGGCCGCGTCGGCCGAGGCGCGGCGGCGCGAGGGCGGCGTGGTCGCCGTGCACTCCGGCGCGCTGCTCTCCGCTTTCGGCTCCAGTTTACACTTGCTACTGGTTTCGCCTTTAAGCTCAGGTTTAGATTTCGTTGTCGTCTCCACTTTCGATTCCGGTTTGGACTTGGACTCGGGTTTAGATTCCGGTTTAGTCTTTGTTTCAGGTTTGACTTCAGCGCGCGGCAACTCCGCGGTGGGCTCGGGTAGGGCGCTGGCAGCGGCGACGACCTCCGCGTCGGCTGCGGTCACTTCACACTCCGTCGGCTCTGAACTTGTGCCGGCCGCCCACTGGAATGGTATAAAACGTTTAAAATTCGCAAACCAGTTTGCACATGCGTGGGCACCATATTTGGGCAAAAAATCTCAGCTACATCATAGCTGCGAAAACGTAAAACGTCTCTCTGGACCACAGACGAGCCATACTGCTAAGTAAGAGCTGCCTAAAAGTTTTGTGCAGCCTTTTTTTTTTAACGTTAAACGTCGATGGTTTTATTTACCTGTGCTAGTGAGGGGGCCGGCGACAGTCGCAGCGAGGCGCCGCACTCGGCACACAGCGGCGGGACGGCCGGGGAGCGGGAGCGCCAGTATTGTAGCTCAGTTTTACACTTGTTTAACTCCTGCAAAAAGAAAAAATAACAATTATTCTTTACATAATAATATGAGAAGGAAGACACAAAAAAAAATTGAAACAATATTATGTAAATAAAAACCGAATGGAATATAGCGCAATTACATATCGACGGCTAAGTGCCTCAAATACCTCCTAACTGACCAAGCCAAAAATTTACACAAACTGAAGAAAACGTTCAAAAATAGACACGTTGCGTTGGTTTAGTTGGGAGGTACATATTTCAACATTTTAATCGAATGCAGTTGCAAATAAAAATACACTTAACGATTTCACTAAAACATGCGAATAACGCTTTTAAATTCAAAAAGATAAAAAAGTGAATTTCTCAAAAAATATCAGGGAGGTATTGACACTTCGCCGTCGATATTACATAGCACAGGTTAGTTACGGGTATGGTCAGTTCATTTTACATAATTATGTAAGTGACGCACACACGAAACAAATGAATCTGTGGCAATAACTAATAGTAAATAAATATATGTCAAGACAACCACCGATCGTAACGTGTGACGGTTCATTAACAAATTAATATATTATTACAATATCGGCACTTGACGAACCTTCTTTAGCTATCGCCAAAAGCCCATTTGTTTTTCCACAGAATATATAAATAAATATACTACATACCAATACTACATTTTTACCTGCAACAAAGTTTGAAACTTGCGGCTTGTTTCTTCATTCTTCTTATCATAATCATCAAGACGGTTGGCGTACTCCAAGGTCTGTTTTTGTTGCTCGGCAATCTGCTTCTGTTGCTCGGCAATTTGTTTCTGTTGAAGAGCAGTCTTGCGCTTGCAACTGCGGAGATCACTGCGCAAAGCGGACAGCTGATCGTTGTACCTGAAGATGAAAGAATTGAATTACTACTAAAACAATTTATATAAAATAACTTATTTGTTATGTTTTTTATAATCAGGTAACCTTGGTAAAACACCTATTTGAAAAAAATAGCTTAATTTAGAATGTCAGATTCGGCAGAAGAATTGCTTTTTCCCTAAGCTTTGCAAACATTAGCTTGCAGTGTCAGCAATCATAGATAAGACGGACCAACGGCTGTTGATGCAGTTTGCTCCTCGAGTTGTATTGGCAACAGAATGGGCCTCGATCTGGCGCACCTTGGCGACACTGAATGCCAATGAAGCAGTTGTGATAACTGATAGCCCAAGTTAGAGGACTGATAAAATGTCCAATTGCATTAGGCTCAATTAATTGAACTGCTGCTGCTACTTTTTAACAATTTAAAAACTACACTTAGTATGTCCAAATTGCCTATTACTTTTTCATCCCTTGTTTAATGCGATGTATCCGTTTCCTCAGCACCATATTGCTCTGCGGCGGTGGCGGGGACGGCGGGAGACTCTCCTCCATGTACATATTGTTGACAGAAGACATCCGACGCTCCGACACGTTCGGCCCAGCCTGCTGCGACGAAGACGACTCAAAGCCGCTCGGCGGCGGCGAATCCAGACATATATACGATTTACTACTTTCGCCAGCTGAAATTAATTTAACATGTAATAATAAGACGATTTTCAAGTAAAGTGATAAGAATCTTCTTAACATAATATGTAAATTACAGTTTGATGCTTCTGCTTGGATACAATAAAAATATAAGTGTGATAATACTTACGTGAAAAGGCTGTAGTAATATCAAAGAAATCTGTACCAAAGTATGTAATCTCTGGCAAAGCTGGTTCAATGTGTTCTTTAAAGTATTCCATGGCCATTGTGGTCAAATCAAAGAGTTCATCAGTAACCTTGTAAGGTCTTGCCAGTTTTGTAGTGGTTTTTAAGTATGACAGAATACTGTATACTTCATCTAATATCTATAATAAAAAGATAATGAAAAGGGGTTAATATTGATGTTTACAAAAGTATTTCTAGATCTGATAGAGCAATTAAATGTTTGTCGTTTTGTTTTTTATCATGACTATGCAACATAAACATGTTAAGTAGTCTATTTTAGTAAATACAAGTTAGTTCCTAATTCCGTAAAATATAGATTCTCTTCAGCCTTAATTAATCGTGTCTTCGAAATCTTGAAGTAGCATCAGAATGTCTGTTTCCTTGGAAAACCTAGGCTAGCAGACGTTTTGATCCTGTGCATCTTTATGCTCGTATTTTATTATTATCCTCGTGTTCTTATGTGGCGTAAGGCATTAGCCCGTAGTAGACGCGTGATGTGTTTAGGGCTTGTACACAAAACTGCGTAGATTTTTACGATGCGACGTCGCATCGTAAAAATCTACGAGCTCGCACGACGCATCGCAAGAACTTGCGAATTGATTCGCATCACGCATTAATAAGGGCTTGTACGGTGGGCTGCATCAATTGGGTACCCCAGTTGCTTTAAAATTTTCATACAACGGGTACCCTCAAAATTTCGACGCCAAAAGATGCAATGATCGAAATAACGACGCTTATGTCTCACATTGATATCTTGAAGCATATTTGCGTCCGTGGATGGGCTACATACGTAATTTGCGAACGACATTGCAATACATACGTCTTGATCTATACATATAATAAATCTGTAGAAGGGTCAATTCTGTACATTGAAAATATTGAAAAAATAAATAGCGGGGGGTGTTGCTGGATCGATACCAAACCCAAATATGTGATTAAAAAAATTTTTGTCTGTCTGTCTGTCTGTCTGTCTGTATATGCAGGCATCACGTGAAAACTAACGGTTCGATTTCGATGAAACTTGGTATAATTATACCTTATTATCCTGGGCATAAAATAGGATACTTTTTATCCTGGAAAAATACGTAGAAAACAAAATCTTATTTTTCGGTTTTATTCATAGACGTTGTTCTGTAGAACCGCGAACACACGTTGCATTACCCGTAGTGGATAATTTTCCATTTCAATTTAAGAGAATACAGTTTCCTGTAGCTTTGTGTTACGCCATGACAATAAATAAGGCTCAAGGTCAGACCCTAGGAGTTGCTGGCGTAGATCTTACCGCGAGTTGTTTTTCACACGGGCAACTTTACGTAGCTCTTTCCCATGTGAGCAGTCCAAGAAATCTTCATGTTCATATTCCGGACGAGCTCACTAACAATGTTGTGTATGCTGAAGCTCTCAATTAACTTTCTGTCGCATTGTCACGATCACTTTTTTATTATTGCAAACTTTTCGTCATTGTCAGTAATTTACTGCTACATGCTACTTATCAAGGTCGGAATTACTATGAAAAAAATACTTACTACAGAACGCGAGCTCAACAGCAGTAGCTCAATAGAAGGATCTCCTTAATTATTATAGGCTTAGCCGTATTTGGGTCCAATAGATATTTTAAGATGTCATTGTCAGAGTTACTCAAAATGGAGAAATAAACCATCCACGCGAAGAGCGACATCCGCGCGGACGGAGTCGCGGGCGGAAGCTAGTATCAGAATAAAATGGAACTGTTTATTTTATTTTCCATAGTACGGGAGGAGTTTACGATAAAACACGAAAACCGTAAGCTTCAAACTCAATGTGTTTTTAATTTTAGACGTAATCTTAGTATTTATGAAAAATTCCGCCAAAGTTAATTGAGGGGTTGACAGGTTCCTGTCAAGACGCTGGAAACGGCTAATGTCCAATTTATACACCTCAGGCTGGCACAACATACCACGATGATAATATTATATGATGTGCGTACAAGTCCACAAGCGGGGCTTAGTTGGTGCGTCGCATACAAGTCGCTGACTTAGTGATGGGTTGAAAGAAGTTTGTTTTAACACCTTACGAAATTATAAACAATTTAGGAGAACTATTTACTGAGAATTTAAGTTGTGAAGTAGATTATTTCGACGTCAACTTCATAATACGTTTAGATGAACTAAAACCTCCTTCTCAAGTCGTACTCCTCAGTCGTACTACTGAGGGTCGTTATCCTCCCTGGAAAACATCTTTTCCCTGACGATGTTTCGCCATCTCTGTCTATCCTTGGCCAGGTGAAGCGCATCGTGAAATTTCGTGTCAAGAGAAGAACTGATCTGGTCGAACCATCGCAAAGGACTGCGACCTCTTGGTCGTTTACCATCCACCTTGCCGGTAACCATTAGTTGTTCAAGGTTGTTGCCATCTTTTCTCGCTATATGGCCAAAAAATTCCAGAACTCTGCGGAAACAGGTCGTAGTCTGGTCTTTATTCTGAGCTCGCGTAGGATAGACTCGTTGGTGCGGAACGCAGTCAATGGTATCTGAAGCAACTTCCTCCAACACCACATCTCGAAGGCGTCTATACGAGCTCTGTTGGCCTTTCTCAAGGTCCAAGTTTCTGCTGCGTATCCGAAAATCGTAAAAACCAGCTTGTTGACCAATTCCACTAAAACCATTATTATAAAAATAGATCGATAATAGACATTATTTTTTTAAATTCTCGAGAACTTTACAGCAGTTCTCGCTAGGTGAATATTCTCAATACTTGCCAGCTAAGTATCCGGTAAGAACTAGTTACAGCGGAGCCAGTATCCCAAAAGTTGATAACCCGTTTGTTGACGTCTGACTTTCTGACCATGTTGTAATATCACCGAAAGATTAAAAACATTTAAGCAGTGGGACCTGACAAAATGGAGAATGATAAAGGCAGTTCGTGTCTTTTTACTAGCTAGGTACCCACCCGATAGCTGATCGTGTGGTTCTAGCACATGCTACTACAGGAATTCGGCGGTTAGATATCCACTATTACTATCTTTTTACGCTATTTTTGTGCACGGTTTCTGCGGTTTGACGGTGGTTTATCTTTTCTTTCGATAACGCTGTTAGTGTAGCACCATGTTGCCGAATTTAAAAAGTTAACAACTTGGCATGAAGCACGGATATTTGAAATTGTTTCCAAATCTAATAAGTAAAAGTGGTTGAAGTACTAAAGTAGACGTATCATATTCAAGCTCGTGGTTGGTTAAGCAAGTTAGCTTCCAAGCAACTGCGTTCTAAAATTGGTTGCTGATGTCCTCCCCACCAAGGTACACCGTTGCCCGCGGCTGATCACTTTTTTTACGTAAACCGTTGCGTAATCATCATTTCCGGTAATTAAAACTTTAATACAAACCTTAACTTACCTCGAAAAGCTGTGAACAGTTGCTTGGAAAACGAAATTATTGCTGTATGGAATCAATTGACGGAACCTCACTATTTTTAGGGTTCCGTACCAAAATGGTAAAACGGAACCCTTATGGTGAGACTCAGACTGTCTGTCACAGCTGGATATCTCAAGAACTGCTAATGCTATCAACTTGAAATTTGGAATAGTTTTAGATGACGTTTGCCCAACTAATTTGCAAATAAGAAATAAAAATATATGTATATTTTTTGCAACAGCGACTGAAAAATTCAAAGTGGAGCTACTAGGGCATGTGGGGTATTATATGAAAGAGCGGCCAACCCCCCTTATCTGCGAAGTTTGCAAAGAGAAAAATCTGAAATTATTGTACCTATGTGATAGAAGTTTGTGTAAAGATTACAGGAAAAATAAAAAACTGGCCAAGTGCGAGTCGGACTCGCACACGAAGGGTTCCGTACCAAAAGGGGAAAACGACGAAAAAAACACGTTTGTTGTATGGGAGCCCCCCTTAAATATTCATTTTATTTTGTTTTTAGTATTTGTTGTTATAGCGGAGAAAGAGAAATACATAATTTGTGAAAATTTCAACTGTCTAGCTGTCGCGGTTCTTGAGATACAGCCTGGTGACTCTGGGTCTTAGTAATAGGGTCCCGTTTTTACCCTTTGGGTACGGAACCCTAAAAATGAAGTCTAAATAGTACACTTTTCAGAAATCATCAAAAAAAAGTTACATTAGTTCCACTATAGGTCAAGAGATGGCGCTGACATAAAACTGCAATATTCTACACCACAGTGCACAGTGTTAAAATTCTCACACGAATATAGGCCTCGCCGATGAAAATTTAAAAACATGATGGTACGGAACCCTCGGTGCGCGAGAGCGACTCGCTCTTGCCAGGTTTTTTTATGTCAGTCAGCAAGTTCGTCAGTTAGATTAGTTATCGTAAGTGGCTGATGGCACATTTTCCTATGTCGTCACGCCGCGCCGTTCGACACGTACTACTGCCCCGTAAACGCAGTAGCCGATTTGGGAGTCTATTTTTAGACCACAAGAGACAACGTTATTTTTACTTCCTTAAGGGGCTTGCATGACCTAAAACGAAGTCACTGTCGGACTGCATAGAAAAGAAAGAGAAGCGCGATGACAACGCTGGTAATTTATTGCAAAATATGAAGCAATTATTTTATTACAAAAATCTATAATTTAGACGAAAAAAATTAAAACACTAGTATTTTTCTGATTTTGTTTACTGTAGTCGATCACAATTAAACCTTGTATTGTTACTAAACTTGCGTTTTTTGTGTTTGGGTCCTGTAAGCCCCTTAATGACTTTAGTAAAAATAAGATTGGATTTTGACGTATTGATACAATTGATCGATGTCGTCGTAAAGAGTCGATTGTTTGCGCTGTCTGTGACGCCAGATTAAGCACGCGCGGGGCATGTAGCAAAATCTATATAAATTTGAGATAAAATAAAACAGTACTTTACAATATTTTTTAATATTACGCTAGTCATAACAATATTTCTAAACACAGACGTTATTTTCCTACTTAACCAAATCACCTACTTATTCTCATGACATAGGTTACGTTTGATTTTTAGCATAACTGTTGCCGGCAGTGGTTTAACCCGGCGCCAATGACGCTAGGTCATATTGACCCGAAGTGACTTAAATCTGTCATTATTTTTTTTTACGCCGATCGTGCAATTTTAGCGTTTGTGTAGCTGGAGATACGGCATCCCTCTACCCGGACAGCGGAACGCCACCTACACACCGAGATATACGTGCATCAACTCAAAACGGGTACAAATATGACCCAGCGTCATCGCTGGCGTAGTATTTTTGTGACATATTATTATTCGGCCATTTAGTACTTATTGTTAAGAGGAAATGCGGTCGGAGAGACTTTTGAAAAATCCTAAGTAAAAAGTCGTAATTCGAGGTTTGGCTCTCGCATATTTCCTCGTATAATAATGTCCGTTTCAACCGCGCGGCCACCTCATAATATTTGATGAAACTTTGCCAAGAATTAGTGCTAATTTGTTACTTTACACACCTCTTTTCCTGAATTTGTTACAAAAAAAACTAAGACGCTATGACAAAGAATAGTTGGCCGCTAGAACCGCCACTTGCCGTAGTCATCGCTCGTGATTACACAGAAACTATATAATGCAGATAGACGAATGATGCATCAAAAGAAAGGTCTTAATTTGTTACATTTGTTACAAAAATAAAAAACTTCAAAACGTAAATAAACAAAAAGTTATGCAATATTTAGTTTTCAGGTTACGAGTAGGTAGATATATCACCATAAATATCAAATTAATAGAGGCTAATGTGTATGGACAATTAGTTACTAATTTGTTACAGCGAATAAACAGAAAAAAATACTAGAAAGTAGGTTCAATAATTTGTTAGAGTCGATTTTAGTTGGCCGCTCGGACGGCAATATGCCTAAAATACAATGGCGTTTATCTCGTTATTAAAAGTAGGTTTAAGCTTATTTAAAGGACTAATCGACGGGTAACGTGACCTAGTTTGGATAAATATGGCGAATATAACTGCAGCATTCATATTTTAGAAGATATATACAAAAAAACAGTAGTATGAAACCGTATGAGAGTAGGGTGACCATGAATTTTTACAATGAAGTGTGACTGAATAGTGATTATTGGAATGTTCGATATTCATATTTTATTTTTTTAGGGCGAGTGCTTATACAGGGTTAGTTTTCAAAGACCAGCCAAAGGACTTTGTTCACTTTCGGCTTCGCGTGAACACGATGCTCGAAAAGAAACAAATTAATCAAAAATCATGTTTAGTTTTTAAACGCTTATTTATTCTATACTTTTGTATCAACTTGCTCCCACGAATAGTGTATTTAATAAGTAATGAAATTGTTTTATTCTTCCCCATATTGACAGTACTCGATCTTCATTAGTTCATAGTGATACCTACAATTAATCGTTTATTTTAAAATAATTATTTACAAATCGATTCTAATTGTTATTTTTGAAGTTCCTCATTCATTTAAGAGGCAAGAGTTTACAGTCAATTAGAGCTGTTATTTGTAATCTCTTACATTATTTCGAACATGTTTTGTCCTTAGTTTTTATCTGGAAAGCAAAAGTATTTACAAGTGTCGAAGTTAGTCAATTAAATTCGATTTTAATCAATTAATAAATCGATTATTTTAAAAAAAAAAATTATTTCAATGTCAGTTGTCTTGTCACTTCAAGTCACTTGTCATTCACTGTTTCTTGGCAACACGTGAATATTGTTTTTTTCGTTTTGCTGTGATAATTTTTCAAGTATTGTTTTGGTTTTGAAAATGAACACTGATACCCCCTTCGAACTCGCCGAACTGAATCGTACGGATACGAACGAGGCAGTTTCGCTTCAACTCCTGCCTGTGGTGGAAACTGTGATACAGCTCCGATGTGCGAATTGTGGTACTGATATCACGCAAAGGAGAAGGCATACCCTCGATCTTGTGGAAGTGGAATCTGTTATAAGGCAGTAGGTCGCTCCACAAGTGGTACATTTGCATCCATAGTCATAATTTCTTTAAATAATCCAAATAACTGTGCAAACACTAAACCAAACACAAATGATTTTTTATTAATTTGTTTCTTTTCGAGCATCGTGTTCAAGCGAAGCCGAAAGTGAACAAAGTCCTTTGGCTGGTCTTTGAAAACTAACCCTGTATAAGCACTCGCCCTAAAAAAAAAAGATATGAATATCGAACATTCCAATAATCACTATTCAGTCTCACTTCATTGTGAAAATTCATGGTCACCCTACTCTCATACGGTTTCATACTACTGTTTTTTTGTAAATATCTTCTAAAATATGAATTCTGCAGTTATATTCGCCATATTTATCCAAACTAGGTCACGTTACCCGTCGATTAGTCCTTTAAATAAGCTTAAACCTACTTTTAATAACGAGATAAACGCCGTTGTATTTTAGGCATATTGCCGTCCGAGCGGCCAACTAAAATCGACTCTAACAAATTATTGAACCTACTTTCTAGTATTTTTTTCTGTTTATTCGCTGTAACAAATTAGTAACTAATTGTCCATACACATTAGCCTCTATTAATTTGATATTTATGGTGATATACCTAGGTAGGTCGTAACCTGAAAACTAAATATTGCATAACTTTTTGTTTATTTACGTTTTGAAGTTTTTTATTTTTGTAACAAATTAAGACCTTTCTTTTGATGCATCATTCGTCTATCTACATTATATAGTTTCTGTGAAATCACGAGCGATGACTACGGCAAGTGGCGGTTCTAGCGGCCAACTATTTTTTGTCATAGCGTCTTAGTTTTTTTTGTAACAAATTCAGGAAAAGAGGTGTGTAAAGTAACAAATTAGCACTAATTCCTGGCAAAGTTTCATCAAATATTATGAGGTGGCCGCGCGGTTGAAACGGACATGTATAATATTGGATCAATTTAAAAGATGTTTCATAAACTAAATAAAAAGGATATACAATAGGATGAATTTTCCAAGTGGGCGTGGATGGCCAAATCCGAAACTATCAGGAATAGCGAAAAGTACTCAAAGTAGTCTCGGGGTCGATTTTGATGAAAACTAAAATTGCATCATTGGATTTTTGAACAATCATATTTCTAACCAGGAATCGAACCCGTTGATGTTGAAAAAAAAAAAAAACACTTATTTACACCATTCGATAGTGTCACTAATAAAATAAGGATCGAATTCTGGGAAGTAATGACATACGGGAAACTAAAGAAAAGAGTTTATTTTTAACAAAACACTTTTTAATTTTCTTATGTTACCTACCTTTTAAACCTTCACTGATTAATTGTTTAAAATTATGACCAATGTTTTCAATACATAACTGGATTAGCATCTCAAGGATTGTACCGCATTCAGCATTACAACATTATTGACTCCATTTAGAATATTTTCCAAAGATCGTTTCAAGTCATCAATTGCATTATACGTGTTTTTGTAGATTTCGTTTTTCACGTACCCTCAGAGAAAATAATCTAATGGGGTAAGATCCGGTGACCTCGCTGGCCACTGCACAGGATCATAAGTTCCAATAAATTTTTCGCCAAACTGCTGAGTCAACATCTCCTTTACTATACGGCTATTATGGGCTGTGGCTCCATCTTGTTGAAAGACTAAACGGTCAGTCTGGGTCAAAGGCAAATTATCCAGCTCCAACTTTTTAAACAGTTTTATTAAAATTTCGACATATTTAAAAGCAGTCAACGTTCCGTTAAAAATATTGTCCTTCAAAATACCGCACCAACAATTAAATGAAAAACGCACTTGGCAATGGCCTTCGGTTATCCGTAATGGATTAGTGCGTGACCAATAATGTTTATTTTTTCGGTTATACATCCATTATTGTTATTGGAGAAGTTCGTTTCATCAGAGAATAAAATATTGCATAAAAATGTCTATCGTTGTCAATTTTCTGATATAAAAAGTTGCAACTTTTGTACAATGCGTCCGAAACGGTAACACTTATAATTGTATTTTTTTTAGAACTTTACATATCGTAGTTTGAGACACTTTAATATTTTCAGCTGCATCCCGGGTGGAATTAGCGGGGAATGACTCAAAATAAGTCAAAATAGCTAATTTCTAAATCTTCATTACAAATACGTGCTGAAGCTACCTCCTTGTTTCAGGTTGTTAACCATTTTTTGGAGACACTTAACAGTGGGGGGATCACGTTGAGGATATTTGTTTCGGAAACATACCAAAGCGTGAGTGGCATTTCTCCCACTGATAAAATATGCCTGCCTACATTAGATCAAATTGTTCATCGTTGGTTAAATCCATCTTCAAATCCAAGAATTCAAGTTCCAAATGGGTATTGGTTTTATAAATTACTCAACAAAATACGAAACAGTACCTACGCAAACAGTTAGTAGTAATCAACGAAAGGTCGAACAGTCTAAATTATTAGCGCCAAATTCACTTTAAGTTCTGACAATTTTTGTTTTGCCGTCTTATGACAGAAAAGTGAAAAATTTAAGAGAAACTAGGATACAAGAGCGAGCAAAGCGAACTTGAATGTTTTTAGGAACCCGCCTCGGAGAGGCCATTCTTTTGACCATTCATACGTGGGCCTAAATGTCGAGGGCCAAAATTGTCTGTGTGGTGCCGGACTTGAAGAATAGCACCACCCCATACTTCTCGTGGGTGTCGTAAAAGGCGACTAAGGGAGGTGCCGGACTTGAAGAATAGCACCACCCCATACTTCTCGTGGGTGTCGTAAAAGGCGACTAAGGGAGACCGGAGACTGGGCAGCAGCGTTCTCTATGCATTACACCATCATACCATACTGCGATCGCCAACCCGCCTGCCAAGCGTGGCGATTATGGCAAACCCCCCCCAAAATTGGGGGAGGCCTATGTCCAGCAGTGGACGTCTTTCGGCTGAAATGATGATGATGATGATGACGTGGGCCTACATTTAGCATAGGTAAAAAGACTTGATTGTTGGACGTCCTAAGGCGGGCCCCCAAAAGTGCGCGGCCTGTAGCATTTGCTACACCTGCTACGTGGCTATTCCGGCCCTGGACTCCACGCTTTCAAGAACCCTGCTGGGGGCTATCGAAATCCAAAACTATTTAGGGTCTGTCAAATTTAGAAAGGATTGGCTCCACAATAGCGGTGGCCTACTCTTATTTGTGAGAAAAACCATGTCATCGGTAATCGGTAAGATGTACAACTACTTACTTCAAGATGTAGGCTGATCTTGAAGTATGTAGTTGTACATCTTATTTTTCCCACTGCTGGGAAACAGGCCTCTTCTCTTCGAGGGAGTTGGCTGTAATCTACCACGCGGGCCCAGTGCGGGTTGGGAGATGTCACATCGCTAGTTTGCGAGAACAGTGACGTAATTCAAAATTCTTTCAAATTGAATACTGTATGCCAAACGATCATAAATCTTTGATATTTTAACGTGAACAACAATAAATTTTCCTTGTAATCAGTAAAGACAAATCATTTACAGTTTGCGCTATCATACTTGTATAATACAGGTCAGTGACTAAAACATTTATATATAAAATTAAAATGCCATTCTCTAAAATCAATAATTTTTAGTTCCGTCACTATTCTCGCAAACCAGCGACATGTCTTCGAATTTTGGTTCTCCTTCACAGTTTCAAGAACAGTGGCGATGAAATATTTACACAAAGCAAAGCGCCTGTCTGGGTTCGAACCTACGACCTACAACTCGTAAGTCGCGGCTGTTACCACTGGGCCACCACTGATCTCCTACTACTACCTACTTACGTAAGCTAAAAATATTTAGAAAAACCCTGAAGAGAATTTTAAAATCGATGTAAATTTTTATTGTTACGAAACTCGAACAATATTAAATTAGCAATAGCAACATCAATTCGTTTCTACTTTCTTACATTTAGGTATAATGTGTAAACAAAGAAACAGAAAATAAATGGATCAGGCCGCAATAGCGACCGCGGCGTGCACTTTATCTTTGTAGGTACCTAGGTAGGTATTAGAAAACATGAGCAAAAAGCATTGCGTAAAAACCGCGAAGCCACCTCCGTGGTAGCACGACTGCGGACTTAAGGCGCACGAGGAGTAACTTACCTCGAATAAGCGATTATCGAAAGGAGATTAAGTTGACTCGTATTAACACCACCCGCACAATATGGAAACGCAAAAAATACTTTGGCTTTGACGGTTGGAAGCGTAAACAAGAACTTGTATTTTGAGTTTTCAAATCACATGGCAGTACGAGAAAGTTCGCCTGAAAAGTCTCTTGGGTGAAATATTGTTTTTCACTGATGAGTATAATTTTCGAGGCGAGTTACGCCTACGAGACTCGAGACATTCTCCCCTTTCGAAAGGCGAGAAACTATTTCGTGTTAGTGAGCCTTTATTTTTACCATAATTTTAATAGTATTATTGCTAAACATACGTGCCTAGACAAAACACATAGGTACTTAGGTCAATAGAGGGATAGCTGCTAGCTTTTTACCCATCTGCTAGATATATTCAAAGGACGAAAAAAAATATGCATGCAATTCAGACTAATCAGTATTCACATTGCACAAGCTGATACAGATAATTACAACTAATAATTACCAACACAATTACATGAATCATGTGATGAACCCATAATTCACACTTCTATGTTTTCTGAATATAATAAAGTCTCAAGTACTTTGTTTAAAATATTCATACCATGTAATTCAGTTCATAATAATAAACTAAACTTCCAAATTGTAGGTATAATAACAGTAGATAACTTTGTTGATAACTTAAGAAAACAACCTCTTTTGCTGTTCAACATTGAATAAATACCATCAGGACATAAAAATAAGAGACTTAACAATAGTATACAATACTCACTAATATTAACTCCATGTTACTATACGGACATAGCTAGGGTTAAAATAAATAATATGCCAGAGAAGATTAAGAGATGGCAAATTCTCTCAAATAAATGCGACCATCTGTGCAGGTTTTAAGAGACCCAGATCCCCAATGAATCAGTGGCTTAATAGATTGTTATCTTGAACAAGTAGAAACCAATAAACTTGTATTAAAATTAAAGTTACATATTTAACTTAACAAAAGACGCTTACCTCTCCTGGGAAGAAACAGCAATGTTTCCTTTCTATGTGTTTTCCAAAAGTCATTTGTAGAAGACTTAGTCTCATGTGCAAAGTTTCAATAATGTCCGACTCGCATGCCAGAGGGTGACTCCTACGGGCAGATTCTCGGCGAGGCATCTTAGCTTTGATTGATTGAAATCTATGCAGCATCTGGTTTTGTAACCGTTGAAATGTAGAGTTCAATAAACTGCTGCATACAGAATTGAACTGACGGTTAACCTGCAAATAAAAAGAGTCCTGAATCCTGTGAAGACAACAGCTATTACTAATTTATTAGGGAATGCTAAATTATATGGAACTTTAAATGTAAGAAGTTTCTTCTCAAAATTACATCAGCACAAACCTGTATTTTATAGATGAGGTATACCAATTGTCAGATAGCAAAACAGGAAAATAATGTAAACATACATGGTCTAAGTGACTAACATTCAGAGGTTGAATTACTGTCTCTATTTTGGTGAAACAATAGGCAAGCATTGGAAGAAAACATTATTCCACAGAATATTAAAATACTCAACAGTATATCCAGAACCTCATAGAAATTCAAGTGGAAATTTAAAATTCTTATTAATTCATATTGAATATAATCTTGCTTGTATCACAAGTCTGTTCAATTCAACATGTACTTTTATCTTGCACAGAAGAAGATAAAGATGCTATAGAAATGAGTGATACTGATCTAGATGCTATAGAAATGAAAGAAGTTCATGTTATTATATTAATGATAGTAATAATTTAATTATAAGAAATAATAATTATAACGCAAAACCCAATACTGCAACCTGCCTAAATGCTAAAGAGTAATCAAGCATATAAAAATATTAACCATTCTAATTTGTGAGACATGTTTATAGCCTGTATAGCCAATAATCTTCTCCATAACTTCAACTGGCAAATCAAGTATGGTTGTAGTGTAAGTCTTGGGGGCCGGCACTAAAGTGCATCTGGAGGTACTAGCGTGCGGCGAGGAACCTCCCGGCATCAAAGTGCTGGAGTGACGAGTGACGCGGGACACCGCCACGGGCTCCGCGTGAGAGGGACCTGCACCGTCGCTGCCTCCATTGCTACCTCCGACGCTGCTCATTTGCCTCGTAGACACCATATTGCCACCAATTTAGTCTTCACTTAGATATTCCTGAAAACTACGCTAGTCTATGGAGTCACTCTCATAAAATTCAAAAATATGCAATTTCTTGTTGCAAATGCAATCCGTAACTTATTTAAACACAAAGGTAAAGAACTTATGACCAGAATAGTTACATTTTCAATAAAACCAATGCATCTTTTTCATACAACAAAAATAAATTACTTGAGAGCACCACCGAGTAAATTCTAAAATGGTGGCCATGGATGACTAGATCGGTACCTAATCGCTTGAGGAAATTAAGTATGATTTTTACGGATTGCATATTGAAACTATCGTAATATTGCAAACAAATCACCCACTGAAGAATTCATGCACATCTTTTGTTAATTAAATCGTGATTATCTTCACAAACTAAATTATAATTAGACGCAGTAGTCACAAATGCGCTACGCTACGCTTGCTTTCACAAAAAATATTCTTTTTTTTACTTGGTTGGATTGGATAGATAGTCAGGAATAGACACGGATGAAATGAGTGAATGAATACGATTTCGAATGAAATGAAATAGCTACTTCATTTGTAAGGCTATGCTTTACCACACCTCAGACCAAAGAGTAAAGTAACTATACCTCAGACTAATCAAACAAACCAAATCACTGACGTCTCACGCCTGGCCTAAGCGTCTGATAGTTTTTTTTGTTTTTTTGTTTTAGTTATTTAAAAAGAAAAATGAACTAAATTTCGGTCGGTTTGAACTTTTTACATACCTCAACAGCTGCTATAAAACTTGATTTTAGGGCAATTTTGTGACAGAAGGGCTGAGTTGAATAACAATCTTGTTAATTTTTAGTAGATATCTAGAAAAATATAAATAAATGTTGGTCGTTGGTAAAGAACTACATTACTTGAGAACGGTGCTGGGCTGGTCAGATTATTTTTTATTTCTCGATTTTCGTTTCGAATAAGGTTTTTAGGGAATAAAAAAAATTTAAAGTTGCTTAGAAAATGAGAAAATTCGGGAAAAAGTGAAAATAGTTTTTGTTTTAATTAAATTAGGACAGTAGAACGTGTGTCGGGTCAGCTACAATAGATATACATTATAAAAAAAACCGGTCAAGAGCGAATCGGACTCGTGCTCCGAGGCCGGGCTAGGGTTCCGTACACCATCATGTTTTTAATTTTTCATTGGCGAGGCCTATATTCGTCAGAGAATTTTAACACTGTGCACTGCGGTGTAAAATATTGCAATTTTATGTCAGCGCCATCTCTTGACCGATAGTAGAACTAATGTTACTTTCGTTGATGATTCCTGAAAAGTGTGCTATTTAGAGACTTCATTTGATTTTTCCTGTAATCTTTACATAAATTTCTATCACATAGAATTATTTCAGATTTTTCTCTTTGCAAACTTCGGAGATAAGGGGGGAGAATGGTATTTTTTTCACATTTTTCATCAAAAGTCGAAAACTATGTGGCCTAAAAAAAATGTTTGAGAATGTGCAAACTGCGCTCTTTCATTATGATACTCCACATGCCCTAGTAGCCCTTCAAATTTTTCAGACACTTTCAGTCCCTGTTAGAAAAAATATACAAGGTAAATACGCCAAACGTCGGCCCCCTAACGGATTTTTTAACTTTGGATCGCTCTGGATCCATCACTTGCAACGAAAGGACACCTTGTGGTGCTGTTTTAGACAGGTTGATAAATGTATTTTATGTTTCTAGGCATAGAATTGACTTTTCTACTAAAAAAGTTTTAAGGTTTAAATGCATCGAGAACGAAAAAACCCTAAAGTCGGCCGTTCACGGCCCATGATCGGTCGCGTTTTTGCCAAATATCGGCCGTGTATAGGTTGTTTGAAAATAATAGATATTGAAAAATATTATTAATATGATATATTTTGGCAGAAGTATAAGTAAGTAGGTATAAGATTTGCACTTTAACTTTGTTACTATAATTAATATAAATAAATAAAAACAAAGTCAAGCATCACAATAAAATTAAATAAAAATTAAGAATTTATATTAAATAAATCAAAAGGATTAAAATAACACTTAAATCATAAGTGGTTGTTTGTAACAATATTTTGTCTTCGTAACAATATTTAGGATAAAATTAAATGTTTGTGAAACAGATCGGTCAACAATAAAAAAGGGTTACAAATCATTATGCTTGAGTAAACGCAAATGTGTTTATTTATATTTGCATTGCATTGATAATTAAAATCGAAAAACAACTCAGCTTCATACAATAAAAAAAGTCATAATATAGTCATATAAAAAAAATAGTAGTTGGGTTGGGTTTAATAGATTGTAACTTCCAAAGATTGTTATATATTTGTATCCCAAACCATATTTATATAGCTATCATAAATATGTTCTCAATATTATTGTAATATTTTATAATTAATTTCATTTAATGTCAACTTCTACATCAAAACTTAACCTCTTTATGATATTAATAAATTATAATAATACATACACAATTTTGAGAAAATAAGTTTGATAAATAGGTATATTAAAAATGACTACCCGCACAATCAGTGAAAAAATACAAAAGTAATAATCAGCCTGTATAGTGGCGCTCGAATTCGAGGCTGGCCGACATTACGAACTTTAATATTTCTAAAGTCGGCCCCTATTTTGTGTACCAAAGACATTTAAAGTATATCTTAAATCTCTTTGTGTGTACCTTTTTTCTCGAGATTCAACTAATATCTATTAAAATAGATTTATTTACATAAAAGCTTTGCAAATTCTCCTATTAAGCCAAAGGAATTGGTAGAATTGCAGTTTATAAAACAGACTGCATTTACTTTAAGTCGGCCCCGGCCGAGAATCCGGTTTTAAGCCGAAACTGGTATTCTAATGGCGGCCCCCTATTTTTCCCTTTAACCAATACGCAAAACTTTATAAAAACTATCTCAAAACATAATAAAACTAACTTTTTATTGATAACAAAGCTTAAAATAAAAAAAGAATGTCTTACCGTTGTAATATAAAACCCCGAAGCGTGGGTATTCCTATTCATAGCAAGTAAGCTATTTTACCTAGGTACAAACTTGAGGTTTCAACGTCGGCATTGCTGCTGACGCTCAGTGTGCGAAGAGCGAAGAGCGAGTGACTTAATAGAATAGTAACGGTTTGTACGTATAGAGTATGAACTAAGGATGCAATTCGACTGGTAGAATTGCCACTTAAACCTTTATTTGAACGCAAGTTAAAAAAGTCCAGCCGTCTGAAGATTAGGGGGGGGGGGGGATGTTTGGCGTATTTACCCCATATATTTTTATTTCTTTCTCATTTGCAAAATAGTTGGGCAAACGCCATCTAAAACAATCGAGAGTGCGGACTCACAACCGGGCTGCCAACTTTTTTAAAAAGAAATAAATTATTTCTGATTTCAGAGCGGGAAAATAGATACTCGTAGTACCTACTCAAAGAAGGAGTACTTTTTATTTTTTTATAACAAACTATTTGTCGGTCCGCAAAGATCAGCCACTTTGGCCAATCTACTCCTCGAACAGAGTTTTCCTAAAAAAATTACGGAAATTAATTGGTCTTCAGCATAGCTATTCACAATCATCCAATACGCTATCGTATCGAAAATATTTCGTTAGCATTGATTGATGTTCGATACGGTACGGGAGCGTATCGAGTGGTTGTGAATAGTAATGCTGCCACCTTGTACCTTAACCGAATAATCTTTGTTTTTTTGTACGGCCATCTCAGCGGCCAATACCTACTCAATCAAATCAACCAGAGGCGTCTCTAGCCCATGTAGCGCCCGTGTGCAAATATTACCCAAGTGTACCCCCTTTTTTTTTTTTGGGTGATAGATCATCAAATGACCCCCTCCCACTCTGGGCGGAGCGGAAGGGAGTGTCAGACTCTTACTGACTAAAACCCACCCGTGTTCTGTGTTCCTTCAGTTGCCAAATTACTCTCAGTGGTTATAACGATCGATAAAGTTCATAAAAGTATTTTGTTTTCGAAGGATATATCCCATCTCTAATATTAGTTCCACGGTACCTCACGTTGCTATCAGCGCCAAAATGGCGAAAATCAAATGTCTTCATTTTGTCATCGATAGTATGAAGTCCAGCGTACTTGTAATCTTGTATAATAGTCAATATTACACCCAAATCCTTATAAAAAAATAGCCAAGAAAGTAATATCTGTTATTTGCCGTCTCCGCATAGGTCATTGTTGTTCCCCGGTATTTCTTCACAAAATACGGGTCAGAAACACATCTCTCTGCGAATGTGGGTTGGATGAAGGTACTTTAGAGCACATCTTTTTAAATGCTCCAATAATAACCCAGCCCATGACTTGTATAGCCATCTCCCTAAATTAAAGATCCCTGTCCCAACTAACTTTCCATCCCTACTAGCATATTCTTCCCCAAAGCTCCTTGAAGCTTTGATGTTTTTTATCCGCGTCAATAACATCAAATTATCCTTGCCGACGGCATTGAGATAGTCTATGTCAATGACTCGTAGTCACATCCACAGAACATAATACTCCGAGAGGTCACACCAGATTATATGACAAACAGGATTTTTTTTCTCGTTTGTCACACCACTGATTTTTCCACAATGATTATATTATGATCATTGACTTGTTTAATACTAGCGGATTTTTGTGTGTGCATTTATGTATAGTAGGTATTCAATAATATAACTAACAATATTTTTTATTTGTTTGTTTCAGTGTACCTACTAATACTCGTCAACAAGTTTCACATTAAACTCAATTATTTACTATGGATGTAGAATTTTAGTTTTAATTTTTATTATTTTGTCTCCCCCACGCATTTTCTCATATCACATTTGATATTGGCACATCGAAAAATAGAATAGAATACTTGTATAATACAGTCAGTGTTTGTGCTTTGTGGGACACTAGAATAAAGGGCAAAAGTTATGTGTCTGTGTGTGTGTTTGTAAACACGTAACTTTCGTCTTAGGCCTAGTAGAGGAAAACCAAAGAAACAATCGTTCAAACAAACGTTAATTTCTGGGCCGTCTTTACCTAGTGTGCAGGGTGTGCGTTGCACACGGGCGCAGCGGTTACTCTTTGGCAGCGGTCCTAGGGGGCGCCGAGCGCCGCTCGCTACGGAGCCCCCACTCGGCGCGCGCCTTGGCCAGCCGCGGCACTTTCAATGACCAACGTAAAAAGAGCTCCGCTTTGCATACATTCTTTGCATCTGGAGCTCTTATATTTGTCGGATTATACCAAAGCAAGCCGCGCCACGAGCGCGCGAGCGGCTTTTACAATATTCTCTTTTTTCAACATGAAACATATTAAGTAAGTATTACACATTATTAAAGATTATTAATCTTTAATAAACTTTACTTCGGAAACAAGTACACATTACATGACTATAATATTTATAGTTTGAAATTAGAAACTAGAATTTGCTAATTTTATTTTAGCTAATCAAATTGCAGAAACTGCCGACACTAAATTTATTTTTGATCGACGATTTAAAATTATTATATTCTATATAACTTTTTGAAGAAAATTATCGACACATTATCGACATGGAACATTTACAACCCTATTCAAATTTTTGTATTCATTTTATGTGTGTACAATGCGTTTCAAATAAGAATAGGATCGACTAAACGCCATGTTGTGACGTCATAGCTGTCAAATCGAATAAATTGGGCAGGGTGAGCAAAACAAGATATTTTTTTAATAACATTAATTATTTACGAATCATGAATGAAGAATTTTTGATCTGAATTTAGCTATTCAATTCCGCTCATGTCGGCATCACTGTTTGAGTGGTCATCGTCAACAAATAACAACAATAACAAATTTAACAGGAAACAACCACGTAACATACAGAATTAACGAAAGAAACAGTAACATTCCACAAGCACTCAGTCTCACGAAGAAGCACACCGTTACTTTACTAGTGTTCTGTGTACTTTACTCTTTGAAGCACACTTCCTCTATAGTTATAGTTGCCGGCACGTAACTTGGCAAGAGTTTTTGTAGTGGGGGAAGTTTGCGCACGCACAATTTCATACATTTTTATATGCGCGAACTTCCCCCACTACGAAAATCTCTTGCCAAGTTACGTGCCGGTAATTGTACAACAATGAAAATAAGAAAGAAAGTAGCATAATTAAAAAAAAACTAATTATGACAAATTTTTTGATGTTGTTTTCACTTTGATTTATCTGACTCGGTTAAACAAAAAAAAAAGTTATTGATACGCAAATAAGTTTTCTTTGCAAACCGTACTTTTCAATCAACATTTGACAGATAGAGGTCATTGATGTTCCTATTCTTATTGAATCGCATTGTAAGTGTCATGAAATTCACTTACATAATAATATGAAAGGTTACTCCGCTGCCTTTTTGATAGCGAGTTATACAAAATGCGCATGCTTGCGTATTAAAAATGTTCTAAATATCACGTAGTAAACACAAAATACACAAAAAAAGTCGTTTTCCATGATTTAGAGTTAAATTATTAGAGACGAACCAAACAACTCAAAATCCATCAACGTCCATTTGAAAGAACGTGCCAATTTTAGTTTCGGCACAAAAAACAACTGTAATTTTTAGTTCAGTGTACAACCTGTATGTTCTAGAGGTCGGTGCCCACTCCTAATCTTTATATCCTATTATCCTCCCCAATCTTTATAATAAAATAGTGAGTTTAATAAAGACTTGGTTAAAAGGTCCCAGCAACCAGGCCATTAAAATATATATATATATACACTTCTGGACACATCTATTGGCCCACCTTGTATTTTCAGTTTCGTTTGGTCCTAGCTAAAATTTTATATTAGGTCGAGCAAAAAGTTTTTATGCAGTTTTGAACCTGGCACATTCACAATTTCATTCAATAGTCTTTTTTTGAATTTCGAACACAGAATTTAAAGAAACAGAAGACAATTTGGAGCCTGTTTGTTGATATCAAACAATCGAATACTAAGAAAACTTGGTTTTATTGGTTTACTTGGATTTAATTCTTGAAAAAGTAATTGATATCTTTGGTTTTGCAACAAACATTACTTATTCTTAACATTAAGGTGAGGTTCTATCAATAATCTATGGATACTTCACCTGAAGTCGCCGCCCAAGCTGTGGCACTTATTCAGGCCGGACACAGCCAAAGAAACGTGAGTGCTCAACTTAATTTAAGTCGATCTGCGGTCCGAAATGTTTATCGGAAGTACCTAGAGACTGGCGGCTTTGTTCGTCGCCAAGGAAGGCCACGATCTCGGGTCACAACTGAAAGGCAGGATCGATTCATCGTGACGACCAGCTTGAGAAATCGTCACCTTACCTCCATTGAGATACAAAACCAACTTCGCGACTTCCACGGAGTATCTGTGAGCGCTCGAACTGTTCGGAGAAGGTTACAAGAACGCGATATGGTACCACACAAGCCAGCTAATGGGCCCAAACTAACGCGAGCCCACCGAACAGCGCGCCTTCATTTCGCACGCAGTCATTTAAATTGGACACAGCAAGATTGGAGCCGTGTACTCTTTTCTGATGAGTCTAAAATTGTGTTACATGGCAATGATGGAAGGAAGAAGGTCTACCGACGTAAGGGAGAGCGTTTCGCACAATGCTGCTTTGAAGAGAGGGTTGCTTATGGCGGTGGCTCATGGACTGTCTGGGGCGGTATATCCGCGAGCGGCAAAACTCAACTTGAGGTTGTTACAGGACCACGCCTGCCAACATTAAATGCTGAAAGGTACATTCGTGAGTGCTTAGAACCTCACGTGATACCATACGCGGACTATGTGGGCCCAAATTTCCTTTTTATGCATGATAATGCAAGAGCCCATGCGGCCGGCATCGTCAGGGAATATCTTCGGGAAGTGAACATCACAGTTATGGACTGGCCAGCCAGAAGCCCAGACATGAACCCCATTAAGCAGATGTGGGACGAGCTAAAAAGACGTGTTAGGGCTCGTCAGCCAGTTGCCCAGACATTGCAGGAGTTGAAAACTGCCATAGAAGAGGAATGGGAGATGATCCCTCAAAATTTCATAGAGCGGTTGATAAACTCTATGCCTAATCGTATGAGAGCTGTGGTAGATGCCCATGGAGGCAACACGCGTTATTAAATTAAACCTTTATTAGATAAAACATGTTTTTTATTCAAAAATCAATTGCCTTTAACAAGGCGCATATCCGACTTGTTAGGCGTAGCTCCATGTCGTATGGTATTCTGAATTCAAATTTAAAACAATACGATCGAAAAAGATGGTAAAATGTATCAGGTTTAAAACTGCATCAACAGTTTTTAACCGACTTCAAAAAAAGGAGGAGGTTTCTCAATTCGACCGTATATATTTTTTTTTTTTTTTTTTTTTATGTGTGTTCGCGGATAACTTCGTCGTTTATGAACCGATTTTGATTATTCTTTTTTTGTTGGAAAGGATATATGCCAAGGGTGGTCCCATGATAAGGAAACCAGGATCTGATGATGGCATCCCAGTGAAATCGAGGGGAACTTTCGAAAATCGTAGGAGCGACTAGTGCGTTTGTTAATTTTTTCATTAAGTATTTTAAAGCACTACAATTTGATGAAGGCCTGGAGTCGATCTGATGATGGAGCCGAAAGACAGTTGAGGGGACTCCTCAACGATTTACAGCAGTTACCTTGTGTTTGGGCTTGATTAATTTGTATTGATGTGAACTTTACACCTAGATGGGTTGCGAATGTCATTAGGGGTCTGATGATGAAGACGATGGACAGTTAAGGGAATTCCTCAACAGTTTACAGTAGCTACCTTGTGTATGTTCACCGATTACTCGAAGACGGCTGGACCGATTCTAAAAGTTCTTTTTTTATTTGAAAGGGTATACTCTCGAGGTGGTCCCATTATCATCAAGTTGGAATCTGATGAGAGGATTCCATGGAAATCGAGGGAAACCCTCAAATTTTATAGGCAAAGCTACAGCGATTTGGATATTTTTTAAAGTAACTTGAGCATTTGCTCTCGGAAATCATCACTTGGTAAAGTGGAGCTGATGATGAAGATCACAGATGGCCATCGGAACTACTCACTGACAAATATTTCACGGGTTGCGATTCAATTACTTTAATATGGTTGCTAAGCAATTTATGCTCGTCACAATGCGTATTGCGAGTGATTGTTGAGGATCTCCTGGTTCTTACCGGGAGAACTCCTCAACAATTAACGTCCCAGCATCGGGAAAAGCAAAATTTTGTAAAAGGTTATGAACAGTTGGCATTAGGCTGTTGTAACTTAGATAAATTACAAACTGACCCACTAAAAAGTGAAAAATAAAAACATTTTTACAAAAAAAACAACCGACTTCCAAAAAAAACACTACAAATTGAAAAATAACTTTAATTTCGGAAGTCGGTGTCAATAAACGAAAACGCGGAACCGAAGACACCGACTTCCGAAATTAAAGTTATTTTTCAATTTGTAGTGTTTTTTTTGGAAGTCGGTTGTTTTTTTTGTAAAAATGTTTTTTAAAACGACATTTGCCCCACCCAGAAATAACGCTCAGTAATATCATCGCCGTTATTTCCAAGTGTTGCCAAAGTAAAATAATACATTTAGTTGCCATAGTGGAAATACATTTTAAGTTTGTTACAATATTAATAATTTGTACTTTGATAGTGTTGCCACAGTGGATATTATAATGCGGTATTAAAATAATGCATATTTTTAAATCACGACAGGTGTATCTGCTCGAGTTTCGCCTACTGTTGCAAACTATTCATTGAATGTATTGCTAATGGTTACTGGGCATTTTGTTACGTTATCATTTATTTTTAACCCCCGACGCAAAAACGACGGGGTGTTATAAGTTTGACGTGTCTGTCTGTGTGTGTGTGTGTGTGTGTGTGTGTGTGTGTGTGTGTGTGTGTGTGTGTGTGTGTGTGTGTGTGTGTGTGTGTGTGTGTGTGTGTGTGTGTGTGGCATCGTAGCTCCCGAACGGATGAACCGATTTTGATTTTGTTTTTTTTGTTTGAAAGGTGAATTACGTATTCCGCCATTTTGTGGCGGCGGCCATCTTGGACCGATTTTCATCAAACATAGCTAAGAACTACGAGACTAAAACAGATAAATTCATATGGAAGTCGGGGGACCGTTCTGTGGAACACCTTCTATGCTAAGAGGTCCCCCGACTGCCATATGAATTTATCTGATTTAGTCTCGTTACCTAGATTCTTTAAGTTGGGGGTTTTTAAATTATTGTTCAATCTAGCAATCATATTTCGGTAGGGGCCATCGAAACCTAAACTCTAAGGTGGGCCAATAGATGTGTCCAGAAGTGTATAAAAAATAGTGAGTTTTAGGGCTGACAACACCGTTTGCGCCATCATTGCTTAGAGTTTGTCAATTTGACGATAGTTTGACTTTTAGTGTCAATTGTCATGTAATCTGTCATGGAATCAATAGCGAGGTGAAAATAAAGTGCGTAATTGTTTACAAGCAGCGCTTAAAATTTATATCAATATGCAAATTCTCTGAAAAGTGTCATGTTGATTTTTAGTTTCTTGCATCGCTAACCTAGCTTTAATTCAATAATAGTAATAAGTAAGTCCCTATCATCATTTCTAGTTTTTCAGCAGATTATTAGTAAATATATATTTTAAAAATGTATCCACGATGTGGTAGCAATGGTTCAATCCAAAATATACACCAGACACCGTCGTCTTCAAACCAGAACACAGGTAAGTGAAAGAATAAATTATTACTTAATAATATGTTGCTAATGGACTTTCATCAGTCTCAAAATCTAATCATAAGTCTATAAATACGACCTGAAGATGTCTCAGATCTTTTACCAGAACTTGTTTGTGATCTTTGTTATCAAATGCAACAAAAACATGAATAAAAATACTTTTATTTAAGGCTTCTGTTAAAAGTTAATAATTTAAACTCAATTCTTGTTCACTTATGTAAAAAAGGCCTGCTAAGTTTTGGTATCTCTGCCATCGAGTTGAGGGTCCATATTTTTTTCACAGATAGATCATATTATTAGAAGCCTCCATGCAAAGTTTTAACTTTTTTCATTTCTTATGTTTACTATGCTCAATATGCTCCTCGCAAAATCCTTGCATAATACTGATTAAATAAAGCAGTTATAATGCTATTGCAACACTTTTTCACATTACAGAAGATGAAGATGATAGTGGTGACAATAAGGCATCCGCACTTAGTTTTAAGGAAAGGAGGAGAGAAGCCCATACTCAGGTAAAACTATATATAAACTAACATTCATTCATAAAGAAAAGTTAAATAATTATAAATTAAATCCATCAAAAAAAAAAAATGAGAATCTATCCTTCAAATTAGTAAAGAAAAATAAATTAATCCATCCATTAAAATAGAAAAGCTAACTAAATGAAACTGAGTCCATCCTTTCAAATATAAACTATAGATAAAAATGGGTCCAAATAGAAAATATAAATCAAAAGAATCCATTCATTTAAGGAAAGATCCATACTTAATATTAGAAATGCGAAAGTAACTCTGTCTGTTACGTTTTCATGCACCACTGAACCAATAATTATGAAATTTAATAGATAGGTAACCTATATGTCCGATCTAGACAAACATTATAGGATACTTTTCTCATCCTGTCACATTTGTATTAAAAAAGGGCAAAATACAAGCAGATATTGTTGCGGGCAACTGCTGGTAATAAAAAAATATGAATAGCAAAAGTATAGCTTATGACATAATGAATCCACTTATCCAAATAGAACAGATAAATATATTTCATCCATCAAAATAAAAATAAGTAATAAGTAAAGTAAGTAATAGTAACAGTAGTAATATCTAAGTAAATTATTAGAGACGAACCAAACAACTCAAAATCCATCAACGTCCATTTGAAAGAACGTGCCAATTTTAGTTTCGGCACAAAAAACAACTGTAATTTTTAGTTCAGTGTACAACCTGTATGTTCTAGAGGTTGGTGCCCACTCCTAATCTTTATATCCTATTATCCTCCCCAATCTTTATAATAAAATAGTGAGTTTAATAAAGACTTGGTTAACTTGTCTGTGTGGTGCCGGACTTAAAGAATTGCACCACCCCTTACTTCCCGTGGGTGTCGTAAAAGGCGACTAAGGGTCTTACCGGAGAATGGGCAGCAGCGTTCTCTATTTATTCCACCATCATACCATACTGCGATCGCCAACCCGCCTGCCAAGCGTGGCGATTATGGCAAATTGGGGGAGGCCTATGTCCAGCAGTGGACGTCTATCGGCTGAAACGACGACGACGAAATGAATTTGAATGTATCCATCCATTAGAAAATACAAATAAATGAATCTATCCATTTAATGTAGATTAGCTAACTAAATGAATATGAATCCGTTCATACAATTAGAAAAGAACTATAAATCCATTAGAAAATACAAATAAATAAATATTCATTCATAAAATAGAAAAGTATATAATGTGAACAAGCTCCACATGGAGGTAAATGAAGTCAGCCTCCCCACTTCTCATCAGCTCGTCGTATCGGCGCGCGGCGCTTTATCCAATACCTGCCAGTGTGCCTTTTACGTCAAAAACTGTCTTAGGAAATTGTATGACTGAGGCCCGATTGCACCATAATTCTTTTTTGACGATATTTTAAATCCGTTTAGCTATAAATACATTTTTCTATGATTTGTGGTGAAATCGGGCTTAAGGAGTGCTCCTCCGGGACATTGGCCCCAATTAATTTTGTTGGCATGTCATTTTCTCTCTCCTTCTTCCGTTCTTGCCGGGAAAGTGGAAAGAATACGAACCTACTTACGTAGGCATCTCCGGCTTCCAAAGACAAAAGGTATGTGAAGGAACACCTGGGTTTTGGTCTGTAAGGCTGACTATAAGAGTTAGGGTTACAAAATAGCCAAAGTTAAACGCCAAGCCAAGACGATAACTTCCTGTAAAAAAAGACGAAGTTATAATAATATAGCAGCCATAATACTTGCCAAGGTTTTGGTCTAAGGAGTTTTTTTGGCGAACCAATCATTGCTATACCAACGCACGATAAAAACATAAATAGTAGAAGCGTTCTAATTTTTTTTTTTAAATTTCAGGCAGAACAGAAAAGAAGGGATGCAATAAAGAAGGGCTACGATTCTCTTCAGGACTTGGTGCCGACTTGCCAGCAGACCGACGCATCAGGGTACAAGCCAAGTAAAGCAGCCGTAAGTTTCTTATCAGTTCGTATTTATATGGCGAAGGTTATCTCACAATTTTGTTTTACCGACCTTGCTACTAATCAATACTCAATATTGAGAATATTGTGTATTACGATGTAGCTTTGCTTGCGTAATATTTGCGCTGCTATTTATAAATTGTTGTTGTTGTTGAGGGGCCCGTGGCTAAATAATAACAGCCGCACAGGTCGATCGATCAGGTTAAGCTACGCTTGCCGCGGTTGGTCTGTGGATGGGTGACCATCTTTACATACCGTGACCCCTCCGTGCCTCGGAAAGCACGTTAAGCCGTTGGTCCCGGCTGTCATTTGTGGATCTTTGACAGTCGTTACGGGTAGTCAGAAGCCCGAAAGTCTGACAACCAGTCTTACCAAGGGGTATCGTATTACCCAGTAACTGGGTTGTGGAGGTCAGATAGGCAGTCGCTCCATGTAAAATACTGGTATTCAGCTGCATCCGGTTAGACTGGAAGCCGACCCCAACATAGTTGGGAAAAGGCTAGGCAGATGATGATGATTTATAAATTGTTGCAATACTTCTGTATTCTTTGTGTTTCATACATAATACTTTATTCAATGCAAATAACTTTTAAGTTTAATAGTTATCTGAACGTATTATTTATTTCTCAAACCAATCAACTCAGCCTATCGCAGTCCACAGCTGGACATAGGCCTGTCGCAGTCGCCACAACAGCCTGACCTCCGCCTTCCGCATCCATTCAGCCCCTGCCACTTTCTTAAGGTCGTCGGTCTATCTATGAATGTAACACAATTTGAATAAATACTGGATATTTTACCGATAAAATAAAGTAGGTGCATAATACCTACCTACACCCATAACTTTTTGATGAAAGCGTACAACGCGGTCACATTAACTCGACGCTTGACGTTGATGACGTCATTTTGGTTTTTTGGTAATATACCTAAAAAAAATAAAATTAAAACAACAACAGAAAACTAGCCAAATTATCGACGCGCTTATCGGTAACAAAGACAAAGACAAAGGCCTAACACTTGCTGGGCGAGCTAAGGAATGCGGGCCTCGCATTCCAGAGATGCGTCGAGTTAATGTGACCGCGTTGTAGGTATACTTAACTAGTTACATTCCTATCTAGATATTTTACTGTACAGTCTTATTTTGCTGTCTTGTCGCGGAATAGATATGGAGGCCAGTGACACCTCTTGAAGTAGCATGCGGCAAGCACGTGCCAGATCTAAGTTCGTTATCATAAATAATAGGTTATTAGGCACTTTAGAATTTGACATACTTTGGAAGTGGAGGTCTCGATATTTTATCGGTAACCAATCTAGTCTTCTGTCTATGAAGTCCGGTTTTTTTTATAGTTTGGAAATGCGCCGCGTGTAGGCGAAAGGAGGTTGTTGGGCATTACACTATACTTACACCTATTAACATGCTTTTATTAGGTCGACCTGTATGTAACTAATTATGTAATGGAATCTAAGGTAACTTATTTAACCATCTTCCAAGGGTCGTAGCGTAATGAAAATTGGCAGCTGTATGTAGTTCTGATGACAATACAATAATATGGTACTGTCAAACTGATCTGATGATGGAGCCGGAAGATATGAACCGGAACTTCATGATGGAAAATCGTATCATAGCTGTTTTGGATTTCTTAGAAAAGTCTTGTAATGAACTTTGACCACGATTAGGTTTCAAGGTCTGATGATGAAGCCGGAAGATAGGCACTGGCATTCCATGATAGAATATCGTATCATAGTCGTGTTTGCACTTGTGGTGAGAAAGGCCAAGCGTGTTTTTCTAGTGTTTTTTAAACTATTAATTTATTTAAATCATAAGGTCACCAGGATCCTTATCACTTTTGGATGGAGGCTCCAGGATCTCCAATTAGATGTATACCGATGGTTGATATTGGCACGTCATCTAGCTAGGGGAAACAAAGTTGTTTCCCACAATACTTTCCGCTTGTACAATCGCTTGTGAAGACTACACGCCACCTCCTTCTCAGAGTCTCTTTACGAAAACCTCGAGTGACCAATATTAGCGCCCGCAACCCTGTCGATTGTGTCGGCCCTTACCATCTTGCGGGGCTGAATAGTCACAGAATCCATTGCTTCCCAAGTTATAAGCACGTGTTAGTGCAGTGACAGATTGTGTTAGCCTAATTTAATACCTAACAAACAAATCTGCTGACATGTGTCCGCACACGTGTCTTGTTAACTTCGAACATAGTAAATGTAAATAGTGTACCTACTCGTATAGTAAATTTTAAAGTTGAATAAGTAAGTATCCGTTGAGGTGGATCGGGCAGAAAAAAAAAATTGTATTCATAACTTCATTCAACGGCATTATTTTCCTATTGTATCGTCACGAACTTAATTAGACTAAGTACCTAGATCATGTCCTGGTCCAGCAAGATGGTAACGATACTGGGGGGAGGGGGTCCGCTCGTCGTACCACTATTTTTCGGTTTCGCTACTCTTGGAGACTACTTTAATGCACTAGCAGCATTGGAATAATGATTAACTCAATTTTGACCAAATTCTTACTTACTTCTTCCGCGTGAATTGTGCGACAGAATTAGTACTTAGTTGGGTAGATAAGTTCGATTTATCAAAGTATCAAAGTATTCTTAGTTATTAAAAACTCGTTACCATAATTCCAGGTACTCCAAAAATCCATAGACTACATCCAATACTTACTGCAGCAGCGAAGAAGACAGGAGGACGAACGGAATGCTTTGCGTAAAGACGTGGTGGCATTGCGCATCATGCAGGCTAACTACGAGCAGATTGTGAAGGCGCAGCACTCGGTTCCCGGCCATAATGAACAGAGGCTCACTGATCAGGATAAGTTCCAAGTTGTAAGTATAAAAATTACGTATTTTTCGAAGATTACGCATTTTTCGAAGGTATGGGAGTTCCGACAGAATATCACTGGTACATCTATAGATCTATACTAATATTATGAAGCTGAAGAGTTTGTTTGTTTGAACGCGGTAATCTCAGGAACTACTGGTTAAAATTGAAAAAATATTTTTGTGTTGAATAGTCCATTTATCGAGGAAGGCTATAGGCTATATAACATCACGCTATGACCCTTAGGCGCTGAGCAGCGGGTGACACCGCGGGGAACAGTTAGTATAGTATAAAATAAAATCGCTTTTTGTGCCTCTGTGACCGCGTTGTTCTTCTAAACTACGCTATAGATTTTGGTGCGGTTTTCACCATAATTTATAGAATTTAAGGATGGTTTATGTATAACATTAATAAAGAACTTGCGTATAATAAATAAATCTCGATATTTTCAGTCAGTAAGCAGAACTAGCGAGCGACATAATTATAAAAGAGTTACGTGATTTGCTGATCAATTGCATGACACACAAAGAGCCTACACCACTGAATATATAGACATGGGAAAAATATTTAGGACTATTGAGGAAAGGATTTTCCAAAACTTCATCCTTAAGCTAGTCAACTAAAGATCGAATTTTGAATAACAAACTAGTTTGAAAACATAACTAAAATCGCAAATAATATAATTACTTAAACTTGTTTACGTTCACAAAACTTAAACATTGTTATCACCATAAACAGAATATTTTCCTTGTAAATGTAATCTTAATTTCTCATGACAGAATTGGTAGGCGGTGTTGCGTAATTCAATTACT
Source organism: Mesoligia furuncula (assembly GCA_916614155.1). Classification (NCBI taxonomy): domain Eukaryota; kingdom Metazoa; phylum Arthropoda; class Insecta; order Lepidoptera; family Noctuidae; genus Mesoligia; species Mesoligia furuncula. The sequence continues at coordinate 13,764,003 of OU744798.1, forward strand.
TTTACATTATTGTGTAAGTGTGTAATTGATCTGAAAACTCGCAATTTTCTTACTTGTTTTTGTTTTGAAACTAAGATATGTACCTACTTATGGAAAAAACTGTACATACAAACACTGTACAAGTGTAAAGTGTACACTATTTTTATCTATTTTCTGTTTTAAAAGTTTCAGATGACATTGTCAACAAACCATGTTACGGTTATCCAATTTTAAATGAAAAAATATATGTCATAGATACATACATCCCTGTTTGAAGGAAATTAACGGTTCAAAACACGATAAATTGTAGTTAGCTCGATGAAAAAAAAATCTGAGAAAGGGTCGATTTCAAAACCATTTTCGGATCATTTTTTTTTTCATTTCCTAAATACAGCACAAAATAACATGAAAATTGCATATACCATCAGGCATATGCAATTTTCATCGTTTTTTTTTTGTAAGAGGAATTGAACGGTTAGATTTTTTTTGTTTAATAGATTTTTTTTAAGAGCAGGCCCTATGACAGGATAAAATCTGATTTCACCCGCGCCTCCTTACCTACCCCTCTCATCAAATACGACGAAAACAAAAACACAATCCCTTCCCGCCAGCAGAAACTTTTCGCCCGGCCTATATATTTGTGTTTGAATTTAAATCTTCTGTAGTAAGTATTCGCACAATAATCAGATGAAACGGCTCTATTCAATGTACCTAAATTTGATCGTTGTACAAGTATAGGCAGATTATTCAATATTATTGTATGTCCGTGAATCTGTTCCGATGCTGGTAACAGATTCACGGATATACAAATAATACAGCCTATGAATTTCCAATTCTGGATTGAAGGACAAACCTTCCTATGCAGTAAAAAAATATTTTGTTAGATTGGAGAGTAAACCGAGTTGAATGAACTAAATTCAAGGTACCGACCTATACATTTTCGATTCCGAATAAAATTACAAATGAACGATTTTCGGATATTTTCCTGTACCTATTCGTGCTGTGAGACCTTGCTTCTTGCCAAATTTCATGATTCTAGGTCAACGGAAATAATTAAAACCCTTAAGGTACACCCATAGGATTTTAATTTATTTGCGAGTGTCAAAATATGCGACATGAATGCCAATTTATGCCAGCTTCTAAGTCAACGTCTTAGAGGCTTGAGATTTATACAGCTCCTAAGAATCATATCTAAGTATTTGATATCAATTTCAACTTGAGACCCCCCACGCATTCCTGAGAAAAAGGGTCAGATAGATAGACAACGAATTGATCCTATATACGGGTTTCGATTTCTATACTACACTAGCTGAACTTCGTGCCGCCTCAATTTTTTTTTCTTATTTTTTCCCATGGTTTAATAATTATTCTGCTATTCGGGCCGAAGACAAATCCAACAAATAAAAGATCATAAAAGTCGGTCCGGCCGTTATTGAGTTATAAATGGTGTATCTAACCCGACTTTGTTTTATATTATATAGATAGATTATGAATAATGATCTAAACAAACTCAATAAATTTGTTTTTTTTTACGATATGAAGACTAATAGAATCGTATCACTTACCTCAAACTCAAACTCAAACCATTTATTTCAATTAAACCATTTACAGGCACTTTTGAATTGTCAAGAAGTCGGTCAGTCAGAAAATATGAAGCTAGTTGCCCATTCCAAAGCGTAGGTACCTATGGAGAAGAACGGGCAAGAAACTCCATGGACACTCTTTTAAATTATATTTTTACAAAAATATTAGTTACATCATTAATGTTGAATTTACAATTATATGTGAGAACGATGTAAAAAAATACGTACGCGTTAAGAGCGTCCAGAGTACAGCAAATAGTAAGAAGACAACAATCCAAAAATAAAATAATTAAAAATAAGCCGAGGCAGCTGAGTGATGACCAGCCCCAACTGACGGCGCCCGTTCACGAACATGACGCATAGATCAGCACCATTCAGCTCAACAATTTTGAAGGGAGCTAAATGATCCAATACACACGCCACCGTCAGCGAGACATTTGTGTGAGCATGACATACTATCAGCCGCCATGGCACATTCAAGTCAATGAAAGACATATTACCCGGTAAATGGTAAAGAAGGTATACTTACATAGAACTCACATCTGTGCTATGCAGTTATACAATGCAAAGGAAATTGAGTTTATACAATGCAAAGATAATCTTACAATCTTCAGCAGCTCCAACAGTATTTTCCAGTGTTAATCAATTAGTTGTGGTTGTGGAGCAGGACCAGCATTTAGCCAGGCATTTTTATCAGCGATGTAATCCCCTAACTTATAGTATGCCTGACTGCATAGTGTGCGTTTTATACAAGACTTGAATTTTGTCTCATTCAGTTGAAGAATGTGGGGAGGTATTTTATTATAACATTTTAAACAGTACCCCATAAAAGATGAGTCTACTTTAGCCAGTCTGAAACCTGGTTGAACTAATAGGTCCCTATTCCTAGTACTATAATTATGTCTTTCACCTCTTTTACCAAAAAGATGTAAGTTTTTTCTTACATACATGATGTTTTCGTAGATATATTGACAAGGCACCGTCATTATGTTAATTTCCTTAAACAGTTCCCTTAGAGAATCACGCCTGCAGAGGTTATATATGGCTCTGATGGCTCTTTTCTGCAGAATAAAAATAGAATCGATGTCTGCAGCCCGTCCCCAAAGCAGAATACCGTAAGACATGATACTATGAAAGTAACTAAAATAGACCAGTCTCGCGGTATCTACATCAGTAAATTGGCGGATTTTTCTGACAGCATAAGCTGCTGAACTTAGCCGTCCTGCAAGAGATGTTAAATGAGGACCCCATTGTAGCCTTGAGTCGAGCGTGATCCCCAGGAAAACCGTTTTATCGACGAATTCTAGTTTCTCCTGATTCAATACTATCTCACAATTACTACTCTTTACATTTGGTAAAGAAAATCTTATGCACTTAGTTTTTTTCCCATTTAATACTAAATTATTAGCAGTGAACCAACTTTGGACCTGCACTAGGGCGTTATTTACGTCGTCATAATTTGTAGCACGTCTATTTACCTTAAAAATTAAGGAAGTGTCATCAGCAAATAACACCATTTGTGGTTGATTTTTTAATAAATGGAGTAGATCATTAACATACACTAAAAAGAGGAAAGGACCCAATATCGAGCCTTGTGGTACACCCATTTTTACTGTTAAACAATGTGAATTGACACCATTTATTTGAACTTGCTGTTGTCTGTCATTTAAATAAGAACTAACTAAACTGAGCGCAAGTTTTCCAAGCCCGTAATGCTCAAGTTTCAAAAGCAAGGTTACGTGATCGACGCAATCAAATGCCTTAGAGAGGTCACAAAAGATTCCTATGGCGTCTTGGGCCTCTTCCCACGCGTTATAAATGTGTTTTAATAAGGTTACACCGGCGTCGGTCGTACAACGTCCTTTGGTGAAACCATATTGTTGATCGTGAAGGATTTTATTCGTGTTAAAATGATTGAGCATCTGATTAAGCATTATCTTTTCAAACACCTTACTGAAAACCGGCAACACGGATACGGGTCTATAATTATTGGTGTCTTTACTGTCCCCAGATTTGAAAAGTGGTATTACCTTACTGAATTTCATTAAATCGGGGAAGACTCCTTGATCAACACACGAATTAAATACTAAGGCTAAATAAGGTGCAATAGTCTCAATTATCCCCCCATTCTCAATAGTCTCAATAATACCCCAAAGATCTTCGGTCAATTTGATCTTAATTTGCTTAAAAGCTTTTATTACTGTTACGGGGTTAATATGCGTTAATTGAAATTCAACCGGGCAGGCTGGAACGTTTGCTCTTAATAAATCAATTGATACGTCGGATGAGGAATTTAAGGCTTCCGTCGTTTTTGATGGTATATTAGTAAAGAAATTTACAAACTCCTGAGCTACTTCTAAGTTAGAGCTTATGGCTCCACGTGAAGTCTCCAATGTGTAATCAGTGTTTCGTTTTTTATTTCTACTAGTTTCGTTATTTATAATTTTCCAAACTGTTTTTATTTTATTTTCAGCTGATTTGATTTTATTGCTAATGTACAGGGCTTTGGCTATTTTGCATGTATTTCTAAAAATTTTGGAATATGTAGCAACATACTTGCTGAAAGTTACAGTATTGATGTAAGGCCGAATGATGTAAGGATGAAAGTTACAGTATTGATGATGTACCTTAAACTTTATTACTATGAGCTGATGAAATTAAGCCTTTTTAGAATGACGACGTCATGAGAGTCATATTACGGACGAACTCTATCCAAAATCTTAGAATATTTGTTGCACCGCGGTGATCAGCAACCGTATTTCTCGTAATGGTTTTTCAATTACAATATTAAAACGGAATAATATGATAATTGGCCATTCCCTTTATTTTTAATGAAATTCCTCAGTACGTAAAAACATCTGTTTATTTTGCATATACTTACTATACGCTAAGCTTGAATTCAGAATGTAATTTGTCTTTGTCATGTTTTGGAACTAGAAACACAATGTTGAAGTGAAAGAGTTTAAATTCCAATGTAACCAATTTTTATTTAGGACCTAGTACAGGTTGGGCGTCACTACATCTTCGTGGAAATGAGTGTTAACCAAGTAAAAAATTATAATGGTATATTGGGGATTTTGCTTTGCAGGATCGTGCAAAGTCACTAAACTAGCAGCAGTGATACCCAAGTAAAAAATAATATTGTTATAATAAAATAATAATATTGTAATAACCTTTCCTGCGCGAAGTGCGAAAAAGATGCTGATGATTTGTGAAAAAGAGGCTAATTTTGGTACAAAAAAATTACAGGATAGTCGGCTTCGCCGATTAAAAAATGGGGATGGGGTAAATGGGTGCCAAAGTAAGTCGAAAGTTTATTAGGTTCCTCTTTTGTAACTTTTGAAACTATAGCTTTGAAAATTTGCCAAGTTACAATATAAACTTTAGACTTTCTTTCAACTTAGCACCCATTTAGATTGCAATTCTTTTATTAGCGAAGCCGACAATCCCAAAAATTGTGATTCGTCCCAACCTTTATTCATCCCTGCCAAAAAAAAAAGGCTGGTTATGAGAACACTATCCGTATGAAATATTTCTTGTGCACACCGTTTCGTACTTGTGTCTACAATAAACCCATTAATTACCTGTTTTAGCTTTCTGATTTTTTTTATTCCAATAAGAATATAAGTACCAATAACCTACCCGTATGCTAAAATTCGAGTTTCAACTTGATTTAGGAAATGGTCAAAAGTCGCTCGAAATTGATCGTCTAAGGTAACCCACCTTACACGAAGTTTGGAGTAGACGAATTTGGATTCTGAGATAATCGCAATAAGATCTAAAATCTCCAGCAGGAACTTTCAAATGAACGTGAAATTGGCTAGTTGGCTATGTTGTAAATTATATCCGCAAGAAAATTGACCGAAATGCAGAGCAATATGGCGCTAGTTGTAATAGACCAATCAAAAATATGTCAAATAAAATGAATGTCACTTTGAGTTTTCAAATATCAACATCGAATTATTTTAATATATTTATTTTATAGTTTTGGCTCGGTATTTATTCAGTTTATCAATATTTGCTTAACGTTTTTAATGATCGTTTTGGAAGTGGTTTTAGTTATTTTTCCATGTTTTATATTTCACAGTTTCTTTCCTACAAAGTGATAAAATACGCAAATATTGTTTACGTAATTAAATTATATCCAGCGCAGCCCGAAATTTGAGCGCAGTCTTCTCGTCTCAACAGAGACGGCGACTGATTTGTGAAACAAACGTATGTCTCAACCTCGTGTCACGCGAGACGGAAGACAGCGTATCTCGCGGATTAAACATGTAGTAAGCGCCAATTGTTTTTTATTCGATTATCTTTTAAAATAGACAATAATTATTTTAAAAAATCGCTTGGGTGATCCCTAGGTTATAATACAAACATATCTCTGATTTATGTTATAGTTTTAATTCATAAAATTATTTTCGAAAATGTGGTAATTTCTATTCGGTATGATGACATTTAATTGTCATCTTATAATAGTGTTAGGCACATTACAAATAATTATCGATAAAATTATAGTTTTAAATTATAGCCATTCGTATATAATTTTTTATCGTCATTTATGAAGAAGTTTTAATAAAATCATTTTTCTAAGACTTTAATCAGAATCATCCATATTCACTCTCCATCGAACAGTCTTCGCTACTATCATATCCTACTTACATTAATTACACAATGTGTCCGATTGTCGGTTGTATACTAATATACATATACTAATGATATAAACAACTTACACTCTGGCAACAAAAACGATAAATTACAAAAAAAAATGCTGTTTCAAACAAAAGTGCATTTGGTCGTGTTAGTACTTATAGCGAACAAAATTAAAACTGGTATTTTCTGTCAAATTACATTTTGTGTGACTTTTGGGATACCCAGTGGTAACGGAACCATTATAATTTTAAATTTTCACCTCACTACCGCAAAACCATGATTATCTGTAACTAGCTTCTGTAAAATAACAGCCGCATTTTATAAAACTTCACTGTACACTTGTAGTTTTGGTCTTAGCAGCCAAAATATATAGAGTTAGGACTGGTGACGCGGTAGCAAGCGACATACAGTTGTCCGTGTGAGAAGCAGCTCGTCCTGAGGTCGAAACCCGCAGCGAATAATAGTAATATAATAGTAGCAGTACTTAATATACTCTTTACTTAATATTATAAATGCGAATTAATGATGTGTGAAAGTAACTCTGTATCTTTGTCTATCTGTTTGTTACATTTTCACGTCTTAAAGGCTGAATGGATTTCGATTACGTATGGCACACCATGACCTGGGTTAGGTCGTAGGATACTTTTTATCCCGGTAGTCTGATCTCGTGGGATCCACCACGCGGGCGGAGCCAAGGAAAGGAGCAAAGCTGGTTTCGTGTGAAAATATATTTCTGCTTTTATGACATTAATAAAATTAATTGATTGTTACAAGGCAGCACGTTAGCCGGTAACATAACCGACCCGACACCGACACTATATCGGCGGTTAGATAATCGCCTACGTTTAGTAGCTTAAACGCTTTTCTATATCGACGCTTGAAAGGCAAAATTGACTAAGCGACATAGAAGCCCTATATCGCTTAAGTAGTCAATTTTGCCTTTCAAGCGTCGATATACATTTTGTTGTTATTGTCACCTATATCGTCGCAGACAGCGACCGACAACGATATCGGCACGATATCTACCAACGAGGACACAGTGAACCCACTTTTTCGCACTGCTGAGTTGCTGACTTCGAGACGTCGATCTTAGTGTTGCGGTCGTTTGGTGGTCATCGATACCTATTCACCGATATCTGGCCAAAATAATATATCGGTATCGAATCGGTGTACTGTATATCTGCCGACATATCAGTATCGGTAAAAACGCCCATAAGGTACACAGGACATTTTAAGTAATCATTTTAGTTCACTACACCGTAGGTACCATACAATTTAAACCTAATGAGAAAATTCGAATCTCAAACTGTGAGAGCAGCTGTAGCCCAGTGGTAACAGCCGCGACTTACGAGTTGTAGGTCGAAGGTTCGAACCCAGACAGGCGCGTTACTTTGTGTAAATTATTTCATCATCACTGCTCTCAAAACGGTGAAGGAAAACATCGTGAGGAAACCGGCATGTCCTAGAACCAAAAATTCGAAAACATGTGACATCTACCAAACCGTGCTGGGCCCGCGTGGTGGATTATAGCCCACTCCCTCTTGAAGAGAGGAGGACTGTGTCCCAGCAGTGGGAACAATATAGGCTGATTATGATGAGAAAATTCGAATCTGAGAAAAACTAATTCAGTTGTTCAACTTCAAATGTCTTATAATAATAATAATAATAAAACCTTTATTTTCAGGCTACTTTGGCCCATAGATAAATACCTTACAGACTAACATATATATTATAAGTATACATTGTGTGCTAGTGTATAAACTTAAAACTATGTTAGTAAAACACTTCACTCGAGCATTGTCTTTGTGCGTTCGTGTGGCACTTGTCCGCGGAAGCGACGGAACATTACACCTTGCGGCCAAAAGTCCTCTGTCATGACGAGGTGCAGGTAACATGTAGGTACTCGCACCACGAACGCCTTAAAGTTGACGTTGCGGCGCGATTCAAGCAACTGCACTCTCGGCCTGTACTTGGTTCTTTGGCACACGTACTCCACGATGTCCTCGGCCTTAGCGGTATAATGAAGGCGCGAAATATACACGGGCGTGTTCGGCTGGGCGGCTCGTACAGGGATGTCGGGCTTGATAGGAGCTGTGCCGCAGCGGTTCTTGTTGGTTCTTTGACGGCGCTTCTTCCTCTGCACCGTCACAAAACCATCATCATCAGCCCGGTTCGGTGTGTTATACTGTGGCATGGATTTTCCGCGAAATGGTCGGCGGTGCATCGTAAATAAATACGTCGCGCTGCATTTGGGGGAGGCGGAGGTGGCGTTTCAAAGGCTAACAGCCCCGGAAAACCTCGCCTTAAATTCCTACACAACAACACACTTAAACGGAGTTACTTAGTAGCTAATACCTACATTCATTTGTATTTAGGTCGGAAAGGAAGGCTTAATTTCTTACCATTTTTTCCAACAATTATTGTTTGAATAACATTGTGGAAATTCTGAAATTAAGTATTTAATTAAAGTAAAACTGACTAAAGTATACAGTACATTATAGATGGCAAGTTTTATTTCGACGCTACGTCTTTACTTCGGAAACAAGTACACATTACACATAATACTAGCTTCTGCCCGCGACTTCACCTGCGAGATAAGTCGATAAAAACCAAAATTTATCGAAATCCGTTCAGTGGTTTAGGCGTGAAAAGGTAACATACAGACAGACAGAGTTACTTTCGAATTTATAATATTATGTATGGATTTATCTTTTGAAATTAAAATTAAATCCGGTGCTCTTTTTGGGACACCCTTTATGACTATCCTATAGCCTTCCTCAAAAAATGGGCTATCAAAAGTATCAAATGCAATAATATTTTTTCAAATCCCACCGGTAGTTCTAGAGATTAGGCTTTAGGTCAGCGGGATTGTCCGAAAGGGTTATCGCTGGCCTGGAACATAAAGGGCTAAGGAAGGAACACGGGTGGGTTTTAGTCAGTAAGAGTCTGACACTCCCTTCCGCTCCACCCAGAGCGGGAGGAGTCATTTGATATTTCCCATCCAAAAAAAAAGGCTTTATTATTAGTATATACAATATGTTGATTTGCATCCTCGTCAAAGTTCAGGAGGTTGTCATAAAATACATAAATAATCAATTGAAGTACGTTATGGGGCAATAACTAGTAAGCGCTGCTTTTTTTTTGTTGTTGAAATTTAACAGTATTTCAGAATTACACCCTGAATTCAATACAAATAAAACAGAATCACCCGACTATGCACACAGCGACAATGCATACAGCTGTTTTTCCCCGAAATGGTAGCGCCGTCGCGCCGCCGAGCAATGACCGGTAGCAATAATTTTACCTAATTTTATTTCGAAAATCACCTACATTATTGTCATAAATTTCGCTTGATAATTAACTCATTTTTGAGCATCATTGGAATACGGAAATCTTACTAATGACAGTAATACTAGTGCGCCAAAGAAAAGTTCACTGACCTGTTATCAGATGATTAATAATATCCTTCAACCTAAAGTTTTCGTAGTGATTTTGTTTTTATTTGTGGATTAAATTGTTTGATTTGAAACTTTCCTTCCTACTTAACGGGCTTAGGACCGGCAATAATACCTACCTTAGTTGGTGAACCGATCTACTAAGTCTTTAAAATGATGTTTTCTACGTTTGATGAAATGGAAAGACGTGCTAGTTAAGTGTAAATACGTGGTATACTTACTTTCAACTCTTAGGTAAACACTCGTCCGTCCACAGGGTGTTGGCGTCTTGGGTGTTCCAGCAACCAGCGACCAAAATGTAACCCGCACGGCATTATCACCTGGGTGAATGTCTTGTGCCTTGCGGTAGTGGAATGGGTGTTGCAGCTCACGCTTCAGTAGGCGCCACACTGTAGTGTGGTGCACTCCAAAGCGTTGACCAGCCTCCCGCGTGCTTGCCCGTGGGTCTCGCTGGAAGTATTCCAGGATGTCTTCTTGCAAGGCGACAGGCAGGCCTACGCTGCCGCGAGCTTGAGCATGCCGAGGAACGTCAAACTGCCGATGATCCCGCAGTTTCTGCGTAGCAGCCAGCATGACGCTCTGTGACGGGGGTTCCCGATCGAGATACATTTCCACGAACATCCGGATGGCTCCACGTAGGCTGTCTCCACTGGTGGCATACAGGCGGACCATCTCCACCAACTCAGCATTTGAGTAATTGTCCGTCATCACACTTTGTAACTACGTCTCGATGTACGGAAATTCGCAAAGCGCACTCGCGAACACTTCGGCGAGTTCAATCACACTGTCGGCGCCGGCGCCGCGGCGCCGGCGGGGCAGAGGGGGCGTGGCTAGGAGCGGCGCGGGAGAGTACCCGCATCGTGATTGGGGGATGGGATTGATCACCTACGAATTTATCGAATGAGCGTTGCATGTATGATTTGCATTTGTGTGTGTGTGAAAACCGCGGTTATAGGGCTAGTAACAGACGGGCCGCGTTTAAATACGGCTGGTTCACACTTACGGATTTCCTTAAATAAGAAAAAAAAAAAAAATACCTACTCATTTTATTGTTGATTTGGGTCGAGAATCATTAGCATAATTACGTCCTTGAATTTGACTAGGATGAATATCAACACCTTGTATAGTACTTACTTATAGATATTTTACTAAAACTGACTTTGTTATAAAAATGCTTTTCATTCAGTTCCAGGGTGTAATGGACAAGCTATTCGAGTCATTCGAGTCGGTGCCTACGAATAACTTTGCCGAGTTTTCAGCCGGTGTGTTCAACTGGCTCGAAGAATACTGTAAGCCGCAGTCGCTGAGAACCATGGTGCATGGGGTACTTAGGGAACAGAGCTATACGCCATAGATATTATATAGCCGCCGTGTCTTATTGTTTGTACATAATCATAAAACGGTTACATTTATTGGGGTTTGATAAACATTAATCTGAGAATTAAAATTTTACTTTTGTTAGTTTTCTTACCTTTTAAAATGTTAATAAAATTTCATACATTTCGTGTGTTCGTTAAATACTTGATAATCTATGTTTTTTTTATTGTATAGAAAAATAAAGTAACTCGATATGGCCTCATCAAAAGATTCAAATTATGTTTTTTTTTTCAAAGCCCGATAATGTAGCCAAAACACTTTTTCTATTGACTTTTGTCCTTCTTATTTTCGTCCTCATTTATATGTAACGTAACACAGACTTGATCCTTATTATATGCATACATAGATAACATATTTATACTGCTGCAATTTATTATTTATCTGCCAAATAAACTTAAGCTGATAATGACGATAGAGCAAGCGACAAATGTCCTTATATGTTCAATGTGATAAGAGAAAATGTATGTAGATTTCTATTACGTCTTTGTTTATTTTTATTGTTATTCATGTGTTTTTGTAACATAATTGTGGCGTGTTTACATTAGGTCGGTTAGGCCGTACTCGACTGCAACCGTTTTTGGTCACAGATTAATGTACACAGACTGTAATTCGGTTGGCCTTATTAGATCGCAGCCCGTTAGCGGTGACCGACCTAGTATAAAAGTTGTTACAGTTGGCCGTATTCGGTCATAACCGACTTGTGAAAACTTGCTTGACTTGTTGGTCGGGGAGCGCGCAAGCTAAATTTGACTACAGGGATCGACGCGTTCGGTCACCTATCTGATGTAAATAGGCCAATTCGGTTAATGAATCCAGTTAAACCGTGTGCGACGGACACATTCGGTCACCGACCTAATGTAAACACGACTTTATAATCCCAAATTAAAAGAATGAACGAATTAGATATTTCTATGAAGAAAATACAATAATGTATATAAATTAAAAATTACAAAACTTTTGATTGGGCAGGAATTTATTTGTATAAGAACATAAATATTATTCTTTATCGATAATAGGCATACCTAGAGTCCAAGAGTCTGTTTATGTTTTTGATTGGGCAGGAATTTATTTGTATAAGAACATAAATATTATTATTCTTTATCGATAATAGGCATATCTAGAGTCCAAGAGTCTGTTTATGTTTTTGTTAGAAAACAATTTATTTTAGAGACTTATAATTTTGTGATAATGGAGTTCGCCTTATAGGATTTATCCAAGAAAACGAATGTCAATAATTGATAGTGCCTTTAACAGTTTGCTGTTTTCAAATAAAAGTACATAAATACATTCATGTTTCGTTACAATTGAGTTTTATTCCTTCGTCGGCAACATGTATTTAAATAACTCCACATAAATTGTAACTAACATCAACTGTGCTCATCTTAGAACCCAGCGGGGTGTCACTGACTGGCAGGGCCACCATCAGGGATTTTAATTTTGATTACACAAAAAATTTGTCGCGAATTAGTCGAAATTTTTACGCCAAATATCAGAATTTGTCGGTCACTGGTTCAAAAGATATAAGGGTTTATAGGTGGAAATATTTTTTCTTGGCAATTTTTCGTGAACTCTTCGATCTAGCTCTTGGACTATACCTTACTAATTGAACTCATTATATCTCCTAAACTAAGACCCGATTAAATCTGTGACTTGGCGACTGATTCTGACTTATTGGCGACAAAATATGTCCCATATTATATTTATATCTCAAAAACTAGGGCACCTGCCCTAGTTTTTGAGATATAAATGTGGCCCTGCTGGGGAGACTCTCCAGATCGGCCACCTATAAACCTCTATATCTTTTGAACCAGTGACCGACAAATTCTGATATTTGGCGACAAATTTCGACTAATTAGCGACTAATTTTTAACGGGATCCCTTCTTTTCGCATAATGTTCTTTGTCCTAATATACTTCGGCATAACGATTTCGGCACAATTTGTTTTGGCATAATAATACTTCGGCATAATTTTTTTAGGCATACATTTTATGTTGGCATAATCATCTTAAAGACTAATTTGTTTTGGCATAAATTTGATTCGCATAACGTTAGTAGGCCTAATGACTATTAGCATAATAATATTTAGGCATACAATTAATTAAATTTAATATGCTGTGCAACAAAAGTTAGTGACAGAACCGAATTGCTGCAAAACCGACTCCACGTAGTCTTGTTTGTCCTACCCCTAGAGTGTAATTTAAAATCGCGTAGGCGCGTAGGGGCGAGGCGGCCCGCGGGCTGTGGAGCAGTTCGCCGGCCAGCCTCAGCCGCGGCGGTGAGTGAAAGCCGTCTGCGACGATTAGCACGCGTGAGGCCGCCGGTGGCCCGCAGCGCCGGAGCCGTGACAGAAACCTTGCCTGCTGCATGTTGCATGCTCGCCCGAATGCTGCATGCTTGCTTGCATGCTGCATGCTTGCTTGCATGCTGCATGCTTGCTTGCATGCTGCATGCTTGCTTGCATGCTGCATGCTTGCTTGCATGCTGCATGCTTGCTTGCATGCTGCATGCTTGCTTGTTTGCTTGCATGCTGCATGCTTGCTGTATGCTTGCTTGGCTTGCTTCATGCTTCCTACAGCGAAAAAAAAACCCACAAAATTGTTCAATGCGTTATATCATATTAATATGTTATATATTACCTGATTCAGGAGATATGGCTTTTTTCCAATCGTCGAAATAAATTGGTATATCCTCTTCGGACAAATTTATGCTTTAGGATATTATGCTTAAAAAAGTTATGCTTTAGAACTTTATGCTTAATAAATTTATGCTTTAGAATATTATGCTTAATCATTATTATGGTTAGAGAAATTATGCTTAAAAAATTATGCGTAAGCTGCGTAAAAATATAATTATGCCAAACAAAATTATGCTAAGTTATATTAGGTCTTAAAATTTTATGCAAATGGATAGGGAACCATTTTTAACACGTTTTTATTAGGACGACCTGTATGTAACTATATAATGGAATCTAAGGTAACTAATTTAACAATCTTCCAAGGGTCGTAGCGTTTGCCAGGATCGCCCAGAGGACACGGTGGAGCACACGGTGGAGGTCTGCCCCGCATGGGCAGAGCACCGCCGTGTCCTCGTAGAGGCGATCGGCAGCGGCAGCGAGCCATGGTCCTGGGCGAGAGGGAGTGGGAGGCAGTCACCTCCTTCTGCGAAGCAGTCATGCTAGCGAAGGAGGTGGCGGGAAGGCTCAGGGAGAGAGCCTCCCGTCCCAGCCACCGCGGGAGACGCTCCGGGCGTCGGGAGCCGCGTGACGACTCCCGGCCACCGTAGGCGCGGGCCTGCGGGCGGAGAGTCCTAATGGGTACCTCACCGTCCGATTAGGACCAGGCCCGTGCCGGACGGCGCGTACGTGTTCCACGCGGGCCTCAAAGAGATGTCAGCATCGAGGAGGGGCGCCCTTAGGGCCGCAGCCTGCCGGGTCAGCGGGATTATCCGAAAGGGTTACCGCTGGCCCGGAACATAAAGGGCAAAGGAAGGAACACGGGTGGGTTTTAGTCAGTAAGAGTCTGACACTCCCTTCCGCTCCACCCAGAGCGGAAGGAGTCATTTGATGATTTCTAATCCAAAAAAAAAAAAAATAGGGTCGTAGCGTAATGAAAATTGGCAGAAAATTGGCAGTATGTAGGTCTGATGACAATACAATAATATGGTACTGTCGAAGTGATCTGATGGAGCCGGAAGATATGAACTGGAAAATCGTTTTTTTGGATTTCTTAGAAAAGTCTTGTAATGAACTTTGACCACGATTAGGTTTCAAGGTCTGGTGATGAAGCCGGAAGATAGGCACTGGCTTTCCATGATAGAATATCGTACGTGCATTTACAAAAGCGTGTTTTTCTAGTGTTTTTTAAACTATTAATTTATTTGTGTTATCAATATTAAAATCCCTGATGGTGGCCCTGCCAGAGTCAGTCACACCCCAGCGGGGTAATTACATAACACACTAACAAGTACCAAGGGGTTTCATGTTGATAGTTCAACATTCATTGCATTATTTACTTTGTGGAGCAGATAAATTTTTCGAAAATGAATGGTGGCGCCTAACACCAAATACTTGGGCGGAAATATAAAATTGTTTGCGTTTATCCCAGACGCAGGGAGCTGGTTCATTTAAATAGTGGACTGTATAATGCGGGGGTGAAAAGTACGTGGGTAGGTCTGACTTTGCAAAATACGACACGAATTAGGACGACGAAAATTGTACATGGACAAAGGAATGAATGAATTTATGAATCAGTGGATTAGCAATATCCTTCAAAATGATTCAGATTGTAATTGTTCAGTTACAGAATTAGGGTGTAGGTACCCAGATAGACCTACCGTGACGTAACTCATACATAGTCTCCGGATAAGTTCGTTAACTTATTTCTCGACTCATCTGTCAGATAAGATCTGTGTGTGTGTGTGTGTATTCTGTAATTTTTACTTCGTAACATTCAACCATCTCGATGAATGGATGCGCTGACTGAGGGAGGACATCACCGTCGAGGTCGACTGCGGCGTAGGTGGTGTGACGATCAGGGTAGGTTTGTGGGGCAAACCTGGTTTTATATCGCAAAAGATAGAGATCTATAAGGAGATAGGGGAGGCCTTTGCCCAGTAGAACAAAAATAAATGTCTATAAGTACTTCGTGATTATCCTTACCTAATTAGTTTTTAAAAACCTTGAGAAGACAAAATATATATATAAAAAAACAGATTTTTCCCATCCCTAACCTTAGGTGTCCCCTAACCTTCCGTTCTGTATTAACAAACTCAATGTTGTTCTTGAGTACTACTTAGGGTACTTAGATACAGAGACGACAATTATAATACGAACAAGTTATTTCATTAAGGCTATAAATCATGTGTTTCCATCCAGCGGGGCCCTCGGCTGTATTGCGCTCGTAATACATTAAAAAAAATATTGATCGCATCTACTCCTAATGTACCTCTCGATTCATGTATTAAATTCAAGGAATTTTTGATAGAACACGAGAAATTCAACATGAAAGTTTTGTCTTTCCAGCAGGGCCCTTTGTAATTAGAATGAATACGAACAGAAAAAGCGTATCATTTATATGTACCTACCTCAAAGATCTTCACGTTTCACCAAGTTTTGATACAAAATTATAAGACCTAATAGTAAATAGTAGTAGGTATGTACTTATTCGCTTGGTAAGATAAGGTCAACAAAATGGATATTTTCCGCAATGAAACCAGGTTTGCTAAACTATTGATACTGCATAATAACAACTTAAATATACTACCTTACCTTACCTTGTTCCTCACCTCTGGCTTGCCTTTATTGGCCGGCTGGAGTGAACAATGACGGGGAACAGAGCTCCCACCTCATTCTTGCCTTTATTGGCCGGCTTGAGTGGAGATACGCAAGAGCAAACGTGCTCGGAGGAAGGAAGTATTCGCTGGTAAGATTCTGGTAGGGATCTTGACCGTACTTCCGGGATTATCCTGATAGCCGTGGAATACCGATCCACTCCTCATAAGCACCTCAGGACTGTTGCCCCCTTGTCGCTACGACACTGTGTTCTAGCAACCGTTTTGAAGGGCCCATTATTTAGTGTGCAAGTCACTTCCTGCCAATTTATGTGTAATTTATATAGAACATCGGTCAGGCAGGGGCTATAGTTTTTCCATAGTCCTAGATAACCAGTTCACTTTAGCCACCCAAACCCATAATCCAATATTTTTGTCTCCATGTCTTGCAATTATAATAGTCCTACACCAACCGGGGGCTGTCCTTGGGTGGACTTACATAGTGCAAACAGGGATAATCGTCGGTTGGTGCCTTATTTCATTGAAAGAGTCTAACGGGACCCTTCGAGTTGGCTTCGGGCCCTCGTACGACTCTAAAAGGTCCGGGACCACAGGGTCCCGAGATATGTCAAAGACCTTCAACTATACTACAAATAAAGGAACTATACTACAAGGATAGGAAGACTCCAGTTTATGGATGCTTCCTTGATCGCATCTCTGGGAGAAGCTGAGGACCACCTCACTTGCCGAGGAGACCATTGATGTTCTTGATTACTGGCATAACCAACAAGTCAACGTTGTTGTCTGCAGAGGCGTCTAGGCCGTGTAGCCGCCCCCTAGTAAGCGCGCGGTCAGAATGGAATGGGTACAATGTACAAGTAACAGCACACCAATACCACAAACTGTCAAATTTCCCCAATTGATAATAATCTGTATTGTTTGGAGATGAAGAAGAAATTCGTCGGTTTTGGATACCATGGTGTGCTGTTGACTGTATTTAGAATTATACAGAGTGTTCTGGTGTTTACCCTAACAAGCCAAAACGTACCCATGTTAACATGTCTATATAGATGTTATGTCCATATTATCAATGTCCAAATTTTGAAATTCTTCATTCTAATTACGACCTCATATCAAACAAAGTTCATATCAAACAAAGTTCATTATCAATTGGGAACTTTTGACAAATTTGGGAAGCTCACTGCGAGCGAGGCCCACTGTACACGGGTAAAATGTATTTTTAGGAAGAAAAGAGTGGAACTTTATTTTCTATCCCAAACAGTTGAATTCGCATTATTTGCAATATGATTGTCGGCGTGTTTTCAAACGAATCATTGAAACAGGTGCCGCCGAGCGATGCGACACTCACTACTACACCAAATATAATCTTTAATAATGTGTAATAAGGCTTTCGGACAATCCCGCTGACCCGGCAGGCTTCGGCCCTAACGGGCCCCTTCAGATGATGCTGACATCTCTTTGAGGCGCGCGTGGAACACGTACGCGCCGTCTGCGCCGCTGCCCATTACTCTCCGTCCGCAGCCCGTACCTACGGTGGCCGGGAGTCGTCCCGTGGCTTCCGACGCCCGGAGCGTCTCCCGCGGAGGATGGGACGGGAGGCTCTCTCCCTCATCCATCCTACCTCCTTCGCTAGCATGACTGCTTCGCAGGAGGAGGTAACTGCCTCCCACTCTCTCGCTCCGGACCATGGCTTAATTGCACCAGGGCCGGACGCGAGAGGTCGCCGCCACTGCCGATCGCCTCTACGAGGACACGGCGGTGCTCCGCCCAAGCGGGGCAGACCTCCACCGTGTGCTCCACCGTGACCTCTGGGCGATCCTGGCAATGGTGACACCCGGGCGTTTCCTCCCGCCTGATGATGTTCAGGAACCACCAGAAACATTCGTGTCTGGTGAGGACCTGCGTAAGGCGGTAGGTGAGGGCACCGCACTATGGAAAATAAAGGATGTTTCTGATTAAAAATCAATAACTTTTTTATTTCTGAATATTATGTTCTAAAATTTGGCACAAATATAGAATAGTGTATATGGCATCAAATGGATTGTAATTTATTATGATTGAATTTAAAACCATACATTAAAAAATAAAACAAATTCA
This sequence comes from Mesoligia furuncula, assembly GCA_916614155.1. Taxonomy (NCBI): domain Eukaryota; kingdom Metazoa; phylum Arthropoda; class Insecta; order Lepidoptera; family Noctuidae; genus Mesoligia; species Mesoligia furuncula. The sequence continues at coordinate 13,782,430 of OU744798.1, forward strand.
AAATTATCAAAAATGTTCAATATTTATTTTTCAACAATGAATACTATTATTTTAATGTTTACAAAAACTAAATATCATATAGTACATCAAAATATAAATCAATTTAAATAATACAAAACATTTTTTTTTAAATGTGATTAAAATCGAACACAGATTAATTAATTAATTGTAATGTTTACTAAATGTTATGTTACCTATTTATACTTGATGAACTTCGGGATATAAAATTAATTCGTTCACTTTCAAAAGGTCTAAGGTGTCTTCATCAAGTTCCTTCACGTTTTTAGTATACGGTTTTCTAAAGCTGGTTACAGTAAGAATCTGAAGTATAAGGCCGCTTTCACATATAGGCGACTTTAGCAGCGCGACAGTCGCGCGACCGTCACCCATTCAGAATTTCATAATAAAAACAGAAGCGCAGCGGACGCGCGGCTGGTGCGCTTCTGTTTTTATTATGAAATTCTGAATGGGTGACGGTCGCGCGACTGTCGCGCTGCTAAAGTCGCCTAAATGTGAAAGCGGTCTAAAGAAGAGTATGAAATACATCCTCGTTTGTAGCGGATCTTGAGCATTTTCTAGCATGATGTAGACGAAATTTTTTATAATCCTTATTACGATATTCTTGTGCATCTTCCGAAAGTTGACCAATAGGAAGTTAGTACTGCAAAATGCTTTATGACACTTTCTCCATGAATCAAAATTTTGTGAACTGAAGATGGCATGTAGTACCATTCATAATTGCTCATATAGATCCTGGCAGTCTCCATAGCATAACTATTGATGTAAACAGCAATATTTCAAACCGCAATAGATAGCGAGCGGTTTTCCGTTTTTTGACTTTTATCACATTTTTACTAATTACTCCGAAAATCGCAAATATCCGCAGCTTTTTTTTATTTGATTATGTTTATGGATAGGTAGGCTACAAATCAACATTAAATGTAAAGCAGGGGTAAACGTGGGCAACTGTCAAAAGTCTCGATGAACTTTAAAAAAACTTTTTTTCTCCATATTTTATAATGCAATTATTTTAAGGTAAACGTTAACACAATATTAAATTTATATTAGTTGTTTTATATTCTTCAAAAGACGAGGTTTCCAGAAATATATAATACATTGTACCTTTTCCTGTAACGTATAACAATAAAATCAATTTGAAAGTGATGAAGTGAACGGGCTTAACATGGACGTCCGTCAAAACTATAAAGTTTGTGGTGTTGTAAAAAAATCAGTTCATAACTATAATATGTATAATTTTTTGATATTGTAGTCTAGTTTGGTCCTTAAACTATTGAGTAAATTAAAAAAGCATGCACGTTCAATTGTTCTACGATTTTCCACAGTGCGCCGTGACGCCTCTCTAGCCACTCCTCAAAGAGGAATCTTATCGCCACTGTACGGCATGCCCTGCTCTGGGTTGCAGTCGCTTTTTCCATGCCGCCATGAGATCGCGGCGGAGGTCCGTCCGCTCCGCCGCGATTTGCCGCGGAAGCGGAGTTTTCCCCCGGCGTAGTGCCTCCGCGCGCCACTCATACAGGCGCGTGAGGACTATCGCCTCCAGATCCCATGGTGGCAGTCCGGCAAGGAGGCTTGTCGCCTCGCCCGATATCGTGCGGTAGCCCCGGATAAGCCTTACGTCTACCACCTTCTGGGGCACGTTCAAGTAGTGGGCGGCTCCCCGCCGCATTGAACTCGCCCACACCGGGGCCCCGTATAGGGCCATGGACCGCACGACCCCCGCGTAAAGCCTCCGGCAGGAGGCGTTTGGCCCCCTCAGGTTGGGCTAGAGCCGCTTGAAGGCGGCCCCAGCCCGTTCCAGTTTGGGGGCCATACGTCGGAAATGCTCGACGAAGTTATCATGTCGTTTCATGGGCCCCGGAACTCGCCACCATCGGGATCGGGATCTTGTGGGGCGGCTTACTTTGGTGTAATTCGACAAATATAAGAAGATCTCCAGATGCTATACAAAATGTATGCAAAGCGGAGCTCTTTTGACGTTGGACATTGAATGTGCCATGGCTGGCCAACGCGCGCGCCGAGTGGGGCTCCGTAGCGAGCGGCTTTCGGCGCCCCCTAGGACCGCTGCGCCCGTGTGCAACGCACACCCTGCACACTCGGTAAAGACGGCCCTGGTTGTCTGGTATGTTTATGGAAGCTCGGATGGATGACTTTCATGCCATCATGAGAAAGAGAGCGGCGCTCCTTATTGCACCGTGTCCGAGCAAGTTCCAACAGCATTCTGAATGTAATAGAGATCCACAACCAGTGGGTGATATTGTCCAGAGGCGTAAAATCGGATTCAGGTATATATTGCCGGTTTTTTAACTCCCATGGCTCCTTTGGATCTTTCGTATACCGGTAATTTGGACCCACAATGGCAAACTGCTGTTAACAAGAAATTGCTGTGCAACCATAGGTACAAATCGCCGTCCTGAATGTATCTGTGTGTAAATACTTATTATTAGATATGTTAGCTGTTTAGAGTTCCATACCCAAAGGGTAAAAACGGGACCCTATTACTAAGACTCCACTGACCGTCTGTCATCAGACTGTATCTCATGAACCGTGATAGCTAGACAGTTGAAATTTTCACAGTGAGATGATGTATTTCTGTTGCCGCTATAACAAAAAACACAAAAAAAAATCCTATACAACAAATGTGTTTTTTTCGGCGTTTTGCCCTTGTGGTACAGAACCCTTCGTGTGCGAGTCCGACTCGCACTTGGCCAGTTTTTTACAACTTGGTCATGCTATAACTTTACTTCCCCCTTTGGGTACGGCGGCTAACTCTCATTTTGATGACTATATTGAATAATAAACAACTACTCGAAATGTTTTTTTTTCGGTATAAAATTAATTGCCAAAATCGTGCAGTACCTCGCAGGCATTATTAGCGTAAACTTACGCTTCGATCTGTCAAAACAGTGCATTTGAACCTGATCGAAAGTTGAGCTTAGGTACGCTAAGTTTCGTCTCTGTACCTACCTACCTATCCCATAGTGTTGTTCAAGGCATGCCACCGCTGCACCGTCTCGGCCGGTAGGTGTAGATATGTGTATGACACCCAAGGAACTTTAATTAAGCATCTAGTTCCTATTAATTGCGTGATCACTGACAACGCAAACTGCAAAATTAATTTAGCGTAACAGAACCGTCCACACGTACCTACCCGCCTAACGGAGATTCTCAAGGAACCATGAACAATAAATAATAAGGGCGTCTTACAAATAAAATTGATCAAGGATTGATTAGTTAAAACACCCAAGTAAAAAGGGTTAGAATTTATTATTTATTCTACCATAACTGGGTAGGTACCGCAACTGGTTTTATTGAGAAGATGCATATAAAAGACTGCTACACAAATCATTTATTTAAATCGTACCTACTTATAAATTACCGCCGTGAAATACGCCAGATTACTGTTCTAAGAATAAACGGAAATTATTATTGACGAAGTAAGATAAAAATAATAATTAATTTATTAACCCGTCCCTGTACACGCGACATGCGAAGGGTTAAAGTGACGCAGATAGGGTTCTACGACATCGCGCTACGCATCGCGTAGCATCATCGCAGCGTAGCGCCTACGTTACTTCGTAGCTCGTAGCAACGGTATAATTGTAAAAACGATTACCTACCTCATCTTTGTGGAAATCGATTTATATTTTCTTCGATAAAATATTGTCTATATATTGCCTATTTCTTATTTGAGTACATAGAGGTACCTATAAGGCAGTAATAACAATGGATCGCTACGCGAAACTCCTTTTGATTAAGTACTTATTTTGTTTACATTCACAGCATTCATGCGCGCCAGTTGTGAGAACTACGCATGTAATTGCTTCATCAATAAGATCAGTTTATATCCTTCAAAGACGGCCCTTGCCGGTATTGCCTTATATTACGGTTTTCGTTGAATATGTAGGTACCTATGCCAATGCAAACTTGTGCCAGCAAGTTATTATGAAGTTTTCTTCTACAATAATTCATTTAGGCACCAACTATGTTGTGAGAACTTACGGAATAAGATTTAAATGGTTTACCAACATTTTACTATTGTTTTCTCAGGGTCAACACCTTCACGTGTTTTTTTTTTAATAGTTTTGTGATTGTTAAAGAACTAATAAACATACCTACCTAATGATGAAGAGATGATTGATTTTGGATCCCCATCAATCAACCTTACCACGAGCAGCGTAAACTAAGATCCTAAGATTTCTATTACCTATTATTTCTCTTTGTACCCGTGAGAACAAAAAGCAACGTCGCTATGAACGCTTGGCTGCCACAAGCCAGTTATCCCTGTGGTAACTCTTCTGGCACCTCTTGTTAAAAACTCTATATACTAAAGGATCGATAGGCCGTTCTTTCGCAGTCCCTATGCGTACTGAACATCTGGATCAAGCCAGCTTCTGCCCTTTTGCTCCACGCGAGGTTTCTGTCCTCGCTGAGCTGGCCTTAGGACACCTGCGTTATTCTTTGACAGATGTACCGCCCCAGTCAAACTAACCTGGCAGTGTCCTCGAACCGGATCACGCGGGAGTTGTACGGCGACGAGTGTTGTCGCCACGTCGCCACTCTGCACGCTTGGAACGAAACACCGTGAGAACTTGTAATTGGCTCTGTGTTACATATACATCAATTATCCTTCTGGCATCGCTGTTGGTTCTCCTGTAGGTACTTACTTCAATAAATGAATAACGAGAATAAACCAAGCAGTACTGCGAGTGGGTAATAGTTTATTTCTTACTGTTCCACATTTCAATACCATACATTATATCAAAAGTCGGTAAATGTCTACTCTATCAATAATTTATAACATAGGTTTAACATGATATCAGATAGGGAGGTAGGTACCTTCTTAGGTAGGTACATATTATGGTCAGAAGCTTAAGGAAACTGTACAACACAACGCTAGAATACAGGTTTACACCTACAGTAAAATTAGTTACTAAACCTAAAGTAGAAAATACAGTAGGTATTTACTCAAATTAAAATAGGTGTAAGTTGGTATATTTATTTATCCATTTATTTCAGGCATCAAGGCCCATATAACACATACCATACAATATTAATATAATAAATACTATAAATACATACAACATTATAATTACACTAAAAACTTGATCAGATGGTTCATCAACAACACAATTAGCATTAACAACGCATTAGCTTATTTGAAAGTATTATACGAAACAGCCAGTCGATTCTGTGAAAATCTCACCGTGAAAACTTAGGTGAAGTGAGTTTGTTTGTGCTAGGAATTGACACTATTGACAGCTCACTCCACGCTCACTTCACTTAAGTTTTCACGGTGAGATTTTTACAGAATATCACCGCAGCGCCCTAATTGCGTAACTCACTCAATCTGAATCATTTGGAAGGATATTGCTAATACTTACATTGCTTCATAAGTTCGAACAATTTGTCTACTCAAGAACGTAAATAACGCAATGAATTTTGCTGAACTGTCAAAATGAAAGACATTGCTACTGATAGTGTGTTACGCAATTACCCCACAGATTTAGAAAATTAAAAAATGAGAGGTGAGCTACTTTTGCTGATTCCTATATCGGTCTATATCGTATTATTGTATATTTAATTTACTTTACAAATAAAAAAGAGGAACCCACTTACTCAATACAATTTAAATACAGGGTTATTGGTAAAACATTAACAACCTCTTAAGAGGTCATTCTACTCATCATTATGAACAACTTTTACTATGGGATCAAACCTGAAATCTCGAAAAAAAAACAGCTACTAGTTCCCTACATTTTGACGAGTACACGAACATAAATGTAAGGGAACAGCTGATTTTTTTTTTCGCGATTTCAGGTTTGGTCCGATAATAAAAGTTGTTCATAATGATGAGCACAATGACCTCTTAAGAGGTTGTTAATATTTTACCAATAAGCCTGTATAAATAGAAGTTACAAAACGCTAAACAATATTAAAGATGATCGTCTGATAAAACCAGGCAACAGAGTCGATACCTAAATCAGTCTTACATGAAACGCAGTGTAAATTAGTATTAGATTGATTTAATACCTTACACCACTGACTAGTTTTGTCTCAGAACTAAGAATAACGTTACCAAATAAAGAAATTACCCTTAATTTCGGGAGTAGGTAATACGAGGGCAATTACTTAACATGGTTAACGTGATAAATTTATTTTATTAGGTACCTACTCCGCAATCAAATCGAATTATTGTGGTATATAAATGTTGTTTTGCGGTCACATTATTTTGATTGGACATTTTGAGCCCACTGGACATTTTGCGAATTGGACATAATGCGCCCAAAAGCATTGTGCAATTGTTTTGTGAAATGTCACTTAAAATTAGTGTCCGACCGAAGCTTCGGCTTCGGCTTCGGCTTCGGCCACCTTCGGCCAAAAAACCACCTTCGGCCAAATCTTCGGCTTCGGCCAAAAATTTGCCGAAGGTTTGGCCGAAGCCGAAGGTTTGCTAGTTGTCAAAATTTGAAATTTAAGGTGCCCCAAATTGTTACCAAAACTTGTTAAGTTTTTATTTTCTCCAATTGTTACCAAAAATGTTTAACTTAATTATCCTAAGAAATTACTTATAAGTATTTAATTTTCTCAAAAATTCCAAAAAACTTATGTAAAAAATAGATATTGAAAAAGCGTTAAACTTTGCTCAATTATTTTATAGAAATATTTTGTGTTCGTCTGATAATTAAAAAAATGTGACTGATTATTTGATTATAAATAAATATTTAATTAACATTGTATATTTGAAACTTTTATTTTAGACAATATTTTATTACCTACTTGTATATGTTGGTCACTCGGCTCGTTATTGGGCTAAATCTCTAAAGCTCTCACAATATGTATCTAGTATACTCTGAGATCAAAGTAACTATCGTATTTCTCAAGGTCAATGACACCTTCGGCTTCAGCTTCGGCTTCGGCCGAAGGTTTTGGTGAATACCGATTAATCGGCTTCGGCTTCGGCTTCGGCCAGAATTGCACCTTCGGTCGGACACTACTTAAAATGTATAAAAAACAAGATGGCGGCGTTAGGTCCGATTTATTAAAAAAAAAACTCGCAGCGCTATATTTGATTGCTAGACGCGCTCGCTCTCCGTCGGTTGCGAGAGTAGAGTGACGTCACCCATCGGGTAGCTCTCGGTTCTCCGCGCACAGCCCACATGCTTCGCTCGTTCCCTTGGAGTCCCGCAGCACAGTCGTTTGAGGACACAAGCGTAGCACATAAGCAGGGAGAACATAAGAAGTAAACCGATGATAACGGTCACTACTAGCAATATTCTGAGTTCTCCATTGGAGTCGGCTATGCTGGAGTTCCGACTCATTCTCACAGCTTACCGCGCCCTCATCTGAAACAAAGAGGAAATTCAATCATTCAGAATAGAACAGCAGTGCCTACCTATACGTTTTCTAAAATGAAGGCTGCTGGCACTCCTAGCTAAAAGCGTGTCTAACGCGATTTTACGTCGTAGGTTGTACTTTGTATAGTTTGTATCTACCTTCATAGGTTCTCTATACCTATTTCGCTTAGCAACGGACAAACATTCTGAAATCATTCCTTAATATATTTTACGTTGGTAGGTACCTACTTGATTTTGCTATTTTTAGCTCTCGAAAGACCTTTTTTTAATGAAGACTAATTACCGACTTCAATAAAAAGGAGGTTATTTTATGTTTACACATTAATTACCGTGTCTAGACTCTAGATGAACCTTTACGACATTCGTTAAAATTATAACATTTCAGGGGGTTCTGAAAAGGCCACTTCAGCAGATTCATAAAGGAATAACATTATGAATCATAATGTGGCGAAGACAGTCCGTGTTTTTCTTTTTTTCGCTGCACTACGTAGGTAGGTATAATCAAAGAGATTGGGATTGGATTTGGATTGGATTGATTGGTATTTTAGCACAGACAAAAAAAAAACTGAATAATCTTTCACCAATGGGATTTGACATGATTAACTTGACAGTTAACTGTCCCTTATGATTCATAGTGTTATCCATTTATGTTTCTGCCAAAGTGGCCTTTTTAGGCCCCAATTTGGGACTCGTACATTTGTTAATTAAGACAAAATACAACTACTTAGTAACTAGACAAGCGGCGGCGGGATAATTGCGTAACACACACAGTAGCAATCGCTTTCATATTGGCAGTTCAACAACATTCATCGCGTTATTTACGTTAAACGTATTTAGTGATTTGTTTTACAGTATTTGGTATGTGGCCTTTTAGTTTATGATATCAAACAAGCCAAAAAGGTTACTATAGCCACAACAGAGGAAGTCTGTATTGACTCTGTCATTTTCATAAGCATGTTTCAAAAATCAAAATCAAAATGTTTTATTTCACATAACGTTTTTAACGTTTCATAAGTGTCCATCTACATGGGCACTTATGAAACGTTAAAAACGTTATGTGCAACCGTGCACCTAGCTTCTGACGTTTCATAAGTGCCCATGTACGTACATGGGCACTTATGAAACGTCAGAAGCTAGGTGCACGGTTCCAATTGGTCGTTTCCTATGGAGAAGAACCGGCAAGAAACTCCATGGTTACTCTTTTTAAAAATAATTGGCTTTTACAATGTTTCCAGATTACAGTAGGTATGGGAATGGGAGGACAGCGCAGGCGTGTCAACTAGTACCAAGTACTTGATAAAATAGAAAATAGTCTACAGATCTAAAGTCTAAGTATAAGGCCTACAAAGTCCTCACATTTACAAAATCAGAATCTATCAAAAGGATAAATAATAAAAAAAGAAAAATAACAATAAAAACCTACTAAAACCAAGTGTTGTGATTCCCATTAAAACCACTAATAAAGAGGTGAAAATTTTCAATTGTCTGTATATAATGTCAAATAATAAAGAAATTATGTCAAAAGGTATATAATGTCAAGTAATAAAGAGATTATGTCAAAAAGTATGTAAAAAAAATTAAATAAAAATTAAACATCGTAATTTGAGAGCGGTTAATAGACATTTACATAGTTATGCCGTTAATGAGAAGCCAGGGAAGCCACATGTGCAGAAGGAATTATTGCCAGATAACTTTGTCTTCAACGTAGTCTTTAATCTTATAATAATATGCTTTTTTGATAAGGACACGTTTGATGAGGGTTTTGAACTTTCCATCGCTAAGTTCTGTAACCGGATTTGGCAACTTGTTATAAAACGGACGCTGCTTACAAGAAATGACTTGCTAGTTTTAGTTAATCTTTTAGGTAACAGAATTTCATTTTTACTACCTACGTGTATATTATGGAAATCGCTTCTTATTTTGAAGAGTCCTAAGTTTTTGCGAACATACAAAATACTTTCTAAAATATAAAGAGAAGGCAGAGTTAGTATATCAATTTCTTTGAATTTGTTTCTAAGAGACTCGCGAGGACCCATTTTATAGATTGCGCGGATTGCCCTCTTCTGTAAAATGCAAATTGAATCTACGTCAGCTGCCGATCCCCACAGCAGAACACCATAATACATAATACTGTGGAAATAAGCAAAGTATACTAACCTAGCCGTAGCTATATTTTGTCAACTACCTTATTTTTCTTACTGCATATGCAGCTAAACTTAATCTACTTGAGAGAGCTCTAATGTGTGCGCCCCATTGTAATTTTGAATCTAAAGTAATTCCTAGAAATACAGTTTCCGTAACAGCATCTAGTCTTTTGCCATCAAGTTCCAAATTCAGACCCGCTTGAGGTACATTTGGTAATGAAAACTTAAGACATTTGTTTATGTTTCTCGGATTTAGCTATGCTAGATAGCTGGATAGCTTCACAAACGATCGATATGCTTCCATGCCGAATCAAACTTCAATCAATGTTGTCAAGAGAGTGCTCTAAAGGCTGTTCACAAATTCATAACCTGAAAATCAATTTGCCTTGCAAATTAGCAATACCGGTGTTGGCGCGTTCATTGAGGCGGCGACCAGCCCGGCTTGAACGCGCCCCAGAGGGTCATGGCTGTCCGGCTAGACCGGGGATAACGCACGGTCTTCGGGGAGGCGGCGAGCCTCCTTGCCAGATTGCCGCCATGGGATCTGGAGGCAAAATTCCTCGCCCACATATGGGAGTGGCGCGTGGAGGCAAAACGCCGGGGCGTAACTCTAACGCAGGTCCTCACCGGGCACGGCTGCTTCGGGATGTTCCTGTTACGGATAAGGCGGGAGGAAACGCCCGGGTGTCACCATTGTGTGAATCGCCCGGAGGACACGGTGGAGCATATGGTAGAGGTCTGCCCAGCTTGGGCAGAGCACCGCCGCGTCCACACGGCGGCGATCGGCGGCGGCGATCTCTCGCGTCCGGCCCTAGTCCAGGCCATGGTACGGAGCGAGAGTGCATGGGAAGCCGTCGCCTCTTTTTGCGAAGCACTAATGCTCGCGAAGCAGGAGGCGGAGCGCCTGAGGGACAGGCAATATTGAAGCACCCCAGGGACCAAACCAGCACTTGGTTCTGACGACCCCGTGTCTGGGCACCCTTGGTCCCTCTGCGACGGGTCAGGTCATTGGCCCCACCACCTACCAATTTTCGGCCGCAGAGGATAGGGAGAGCGGCCATCGTCATACCAACACTCCTCCTCCCCTGCGGCCCCACCACGTCCACCATCAGACGGTGGCGACCCCGTCAAGGCCAGAGAAGGTAGGGAGAGCGGTGCACCGTAATACCGGCACTCCTCTCCCGCCGCGGCCTCCAACTCTCAGTCGCGATGTGCAGACTCTCAGACGAAACACGATGGGCAGACGACATAATACACATAACCGGCCGGGACTGGACAAGAGTAGCAAGTAACAGGGACACATGGCAATCTCTGGAGGAGGCCTTCACCTAGGAGGGGTTCTTGCACAAAATGTTAATAATTATTATCAATCACATAGGTAGAAAAAAAAAAAAAAAAAAAAATTTTTTTTGAATAATTTATGATTGAACTACACTTACTAATTTATTATTAATTGGATAATATTATTGAATTGTATAACTTTGTTTCTATTTTAATTTTTCTAATTTTATTTCAATTAAAAAAATATATATTTTAATGTTAATTTTTTTTACTTTTCAATGTTTATTTTTCTATTTATTATTCTACTTAATTAATTGGCAAGAAATAAAAGGCTTTTTTATTTTTTTTTTATTTTTTTATTTTTATTTTTATTTATAATGCTCGCGAAGCAGGAGGCGGAGCGCCTGAGGGACAGGCAATATTGAAGCACCCCAGGGACCAAACCAGCACTTGGTTCTGACGACCCCGTGTCTGGGCACCCTTGGTCCCTCTGCGACGGGTCAGGTCATTGGCCCCACCACCTACCAATTTTCGGCCGCAGAGGATAGGGAGAGCGGCCATCGTCATACCAACACTCCTCCTCCCCTGCGGCCCCACCACGTCCACCATCAGACGGTGGCGACCCCGTCAAGGCCAGAGAAGGTAGGGAGAGCGGTGCACCGTAATACCGGCACTCCTCTCCCGCCGCGGCCTCCAACTCTCAGTCGCGATGTCTCCCATACAACATCTCGGCCCACATTAGTTGCGATGTCGCCCAAGCGGCACTGCAACCTACTTGTTGGGCGCTACGTCGGCTTACCGGCCCTGACGAGCGGCCCCTCCTCTCTGTCCTCGCTTCACCGTGGGGTCACAGTCCTAACCTAACCCAACGCATTTGTTCGGGGTGCCCTGGCTTAGTTACTGCGACCAATTGGGACCCAAGACCTACAAATCAGGAACGGTTAACAATTTTACGGAGAATAAAATCGGACAGATTGTGAACCTTGTCGGTAAGTGCGTTAATTCGTTCTCAATTTGACGGTTTGACATGGATAGATTATAAACTATCGAAAATGAATAATTAGGTCATTTTGTAAGAAGTATGGTGCAGATCACAATTTATCGACAGTTTACAATCTCGCGACATACGAGTAGGTTATACTTAAACTAACGGTGTTCACAATCATACGGTGTGTAAACATTCTCAATGAAAAATATTCATACAAAACTTCAATTGATATGAATCTTCCTAAGATCAATATTGATTTACGACTGAATGCTGGACTCTGAATACGGAGCAAGAATGACGCTACATTTTATCGGTTCTCGAACGCTTTAAAATCCTTTGACAAATCTATCGTGTCGCACTGAGAAATGAAAAATGATCGGGTTTAGACTGTATGTAACGCTGCACAAGCTTTTTGAATAACCTGACAATCTTTCAACGTTCCATTAACTATTCGTCCTATTAGGTACCTACACAGACCTTAGGTAAAGTAGGTAAACATAACTGCCGAAATATGGGACGGTTATACCTACACTTCTGCCTGATCCTTTAGGGAATACAGATGTGGTGTTACGTCAATAATCACCTAAGTTGACGTTCTTTAGAACGTTGTCGTTTACGACAGGGATGTGGCATTGGGGAACAGCATTATACGTCCTCTGACGCTCTTTCAGCTAGTTGGATAACTAGCTAACTATAGGTATAGCTAGTTGAATTGACATGGATATGTCAATTCAATTCTTTGTTGCATAATATCTATTTCACATGTGTTTTACAAGATCTTAATTGTAATAATTGCAATATAATATTTATTGTTTTTGTTTATGTATACCATATTATGAATTACATTGAAATTTTACAATGGGTGACTCAATGGACGGTCTTATCGCTAATAGCGATCTTCTAAAGAGGTAACCTTTGGATGGATTACAAAGGGTAAGGAGAGGCAATACTCTAGGTAGTCTGTGGTGTATCATTTATATAATACAATAAATACATAAGTATATAAAGCATAAACGAATATCTATATAAATAATAATCATGAAACAGGAGGAAAGAAAATATAATGATGAAGGATGGTTTAGGAAAGAGGAAGTGTTTTTATCAAAATTTTAAAAGTAGACAAAGATTGAGCACGTCAACATACCCGAAGCTAAGTTAAGCACGAAAATTTAATTCATTATGAATCGTAGCCTAATTTAAAATCAATAATATACGTACAACATTAATATACGATTAGAATTAATTGTGCGTCATAATTAAAAAATAGGATGTATCCCAACGACTTCGCACCAAGAATAATTATACTTACTATTGTCTGTTAGAAAATACCTTTCTTAGACTTTGTCACAAAGATAAGTAGGTAAATAAGTACCTATGTACTCATTCTACAACGAAACTCTCAAGTCGCGTGGGCTCTTCAAACGGTTATCCCATAAAGCTTACATTCCTCTTCCAAGTATTCGTTCTCTTAAAAAACAGTATTATCACCCACACACCTACTCGTAAAATCAAAGCAGGATAAGGGCTACGTCTTGTATTGGAAAACTGCGTTATTTTCCGAACGAAAACATCTATTTCTAAATGATTCGTTCTAATATGTATAAATTCGGTAGATCTAAATGCTTTTTGTTTATGTTATTCATGTTGTTTTGCCTAAAAACCATTAATGGTACCTATAAACGACATGGAAATTCATTCTGCTGAATATAAAAAAGTTTCCGGTGAATTGAAATGCAAGTCCATATGAATCCGAAATCTGTATTCTGCATCTTTAGTTTAGCTATAGACTCGGAACTTTGGTATTTCCGAGTGTCTTTTCACTTGAACTAGTCGTCTCAACGTATTCACGTGCCGCGCTCTGCGCTTTAAACTTTTTCTAATAAGAAATTCCCCTCAAGAGCCCCTCAAGAGAACAATAACATTGACCAGCACCCGTGAAAAAAATGTGTAGTGAAGTTCAGCAGGATTCACGACTACTGAGTGGACGCGACGCCGCCGAGCCCATGAGCGCGAGGTAGTGGACGGGAGTTGACAGGTAACTTTTCCGAATTTTCAACTTTTAAATCAAACACACTATTATGTCACATCTAAAGTTGTTTAGGGAGTATTTCTTTTTGTTTATTTAGACAGTTAAAAATAATAAAATTAAATTCTAACTTAACTAAAACTATACAGAAACTACTAGAAAATAGCGTCGAAAAACTCATCCGCATCGCTGCCGACTGGTAATGTAGGGGAGAGTAGCCCAAAACGGGTAAGCTAAGGTTGATGATAAATAAAAACAGTTTATAGATACAAATTGAACATTTATTTGTACATTTTGAAATGTTTAGTTATCAAGGACTATAAAATAAATGACATATTTAATAGTTTTGTACATTAAGAATTAAAAAATAACAAAAATCTTTACCATTCGAATTACCCGTTTTGCCCGTAGGGGGGGCCTAAAGCAGGTAGGGCTTTTGGGCAAAGCGGGTAGGGCCTGAATTACATTAGGTCAACGTCAATCAATGACTAGAACTGTTTCATAACCATCATAACTCAGATGGAGCTCCACCAGGATCATCAGCTACTTGCAGTGATAATGGTTGGATCAATGGACCAGTATCCTTGGAATGGTTACGGCACTTTGTAGACAACGTAATGAGTTGGCAACGTAAACAGATAATCCATATGAAATAGAAACTCAACTAGCTCTAATTCTTGAGCTGCTGTAATAACTGTTGTGAATCTTCCTAGTTTTTTTTTGACATCCTTTCTTTACATGTATCTGTAAAGTCGAAAAGTTGATGCCATATTTTTTTGCTGCACCACTGACGGAAGTTTTGAGAGCTTTTTCTTTGGCAAGCTTCATAACTCCCTCATCCCACGATGCATTTGCAGTATTTCTTTTGCATTTATTAACCATCTGCAAAAATAAAAGAACTAATAAGCAGTCAATGAAATTATACAAGGCAAATCGGGTATGGGCAAAACGGGCACCCGCTTTACCCCTACCCTTTTTGCCCACAAGGATATATTTTTTTCAATCGACTCATATCCTTAAAACCCAAATAATAAACGCCAACCTATTACACAAATAAAACGTCTATTTATTGCAAAATAATAAAACAAAACTAGTAAGAACATATTGTAAACCATTTTCGAGTATTCAAAAGTAATGTAACTCAATTTTTTTTAGTGGAAATAGCAAATAACTTCTTTCTTATCTTACCGTGAACTCGTGTCCGCCAGATAAACGCGCCGACTCCCTGTGATTGGCGAGCGGCAGGGTCCGCGCACTGCACGCACACATTCTTATTAGCAATAACGGTGCGCAATTTAAAAAGCATACCCGTTTTAGGCGGGCTACCCGTTTTAGGCTTACCTCCCCTACCCAAGAGACTGGCGGCATTGCCACGTTGTATGGCGATGCTTAGCCTCTGGCCAAGGTAAACGCCAGCCCTTGGGTCACGGGAAGTGTCAACCAGCCGTTTCGAAATTTCTTCAAAAAGACCATGAGCACTCGGACCCCACGGCCCGAGGGTTTCAACCCCAAACGGCTCGAAAATATAATTTCCGATGAGGTTATTATATTTTCACCGCTTGAGGTTTTCCGCAGCCGCAGCAGCAGCGCCAGCACAGCATGCCGAGCCAGGAAGATGGGATGGCGCAAAAGTATCGACACACGTAGCGTCCCACACTAAAGGCCTACCCACCTTCCATGGAAATAAAGACATACCGTCCGGTCTCTTGCCATCGTCACGTGACAAGAGCTCGTGGATGATGTCATTAATGTTCGCGTGCCGCGCTAAGCGACCCGCACTTCGGCTGCAAGAGAGGCCGTGGTGTCCGAGGCTGTTGACATCTTCTCCACAGTGACAGCGATGGGGAGAACAGCAAGGAGTGCCTAGTCGTAGGGAAGCAGCGAGCCGAAAAGTAGTGTCGTCGAACAAAGTGCCTATGTTCGACGAAGGTAGTGCATGAAGCCAAAGACCCGACTCCCACCTACCCACAGCCAGCAGGCGCGCACGTTCCGCAGAAGTAGCAGACGAGTCGAGTAAATTGTTCTGTACTACTCTGCAGAGCGGCTCATCCCACCGTCTCTGGGAAGATGGATTATCGGGTGGATCTGTATTTGGGCAAGCGAATCTCCAGGCATCCATAGCCTCGGTGAAACACGGCACATCAGAATTAATCAGTGTGGAGGCTAGGATTTTCCTGATTAATTTATCAGTGCCGTGGACCGAAGATATGAAAGCCGGTAAACTAATACTTGAAATTTTGCGGACGCCGAGGCCTCCCATACGAATGGGCCCAACAATTATGTCTACAAACAAAATTATGTGTAGGAAAGTTGAAGATTCGAAAAAATTACCTGCCAGATCCCGTCCACTGCCTTGCGCTCCTATGAGCTCGGCGTTGGCGTGGTGTCTTCCTGAATCCTGCTAATGAAGTTTAGCAGGATTCAGGAAGACCGTTACTACACATTTTTTTCCACAGGTGCTGTTTAATGTTATTGTTCGTATCTTGACCCCGGGAAAAGTATTCAATTTAACCACGGTAGTACTAGCTGTACGGTACAGTACGGTACTGCACAGCACGGTACAGTACGGTACGGTAAGAAGTAGCAATGGCACCCACAAGGCCTCTTTCGTAGATTATGCCAGGTAGTATTATAACATTATGATATTTTACCTAATTTTCTATCAAGACCAGCCTAATTAAAGGAAACCTAGTAACCACTTCAATCGTTATTCATGTAATAATAATGTAATGTGTGTATCGTGTTCATGTAATTATGTATTATTACTCACTCCCGAATCGAACATAATAATATCGGTTATAGACGCCCTACAATTTATTACGAAATATTGAAGACTAACGACTGCAGTTAAGATTATAAAATGTAATAATTCTACCATTGTGCCACCATACCATTCCACCACCATTGCCATTACATTACCACTACCATTTACATGAAATCTACCTAATTCACCCAGATTAGTAATAACTAATCTGGGTGAATTAGGTAGATTTAATGTGACGCATTACCTAATATTACGATACAGTTATCATGTTCTACTATTATAACAATAAATTTTACGATAAGAGTTCCATGGAAGAAAAGCGTTTCAGTCTAGTTTAATCTGTAAATGCTAAGAAAGCAAGTCCCAATCTGTTTCATCTATTTCATCTTCACCGTGGAATTAGGTACTTATTATAAGTAATAAAATTTCTTCAGGGTTTTATTCCACTACTTCTTTTTATGGGGGCAATAATGACACCATAAATGGTGGCCGCGCGATAGTGGATAAAGCTAGCCACATACAGAAATAAAGAAACCAAGTTATTCCTTGCACATGATACAAGAATGCTGATACATTTAACTACTTAGTTCTTGTCATAATAAGTACCTATTTACATGGATCATTTCTTACTAACCGACCGATGCCGCTAGACTGGCCTTGCATTTAAAACTACCCACAATAAAGCGTACATTTTGTAACTTAGAGACTTTACCCCTTTATTCAAAAACGTTGCGCTTACCGACTATCCTAACTGCGAAAGTAAGTTTGTTTGTTACCTTTTCACGCCTAAACCACTGAACCGATCATCCTGAAATTTTGCATTTACGTTGTCAGGTGTACCTACAGAAACGGACATAGGGTACCTTTCATCCCGAAAAAAAGTGCTGTTCCCGAGGAAAACAATATAAGGGGGTTTATACCCCATTCTTAAACTTGCATATACATCGTAGTTTAACGAAGTAGGTAGACAATAAGTTAATTCATGACAATGCAAATTATGATAGTAAAACATGTTTTAATGTTTGCAAAGGGAAATATATTTCACCCGCATAAATGCCGATCCCGTGGGAATATCGGTATAAAAACTATCCTATGTCCTTTCCCGGGACACAAACTATCTCTATACCAAATTTCATCTAAATCGGTTCAGCGGTTTAAGCGTGAAGAGGTAACAGACAGACAGACGCACTTTCGCATTTATAATATTAGTATTAGTATGGATAGTATGGATGTAACAAAATAAATCACGATTTGTGTACAAATAGAATAAGATCACGTGTTAACACCATTATAACAACCTGTTGAGTGTTAATAAAAACCTTGAAAAATCAAACCATACCGATCATTTCGCGCTATGCGATTTCTTTCATCACAGATGAACTGAGAACTTCTATGACATTTTCTTTTATTTCTATTGGAAGAAAAATCTATAAAGTGGAAGTTGGAGTTTATAATTGAAAATGGACACGTAAGAATTGTACGGAGCCGTACTGGAATACTGGGCCTCAAGTCTGCTCTTACAATAGTGTCAGAATGGTCTATCATTGATTTCATAATTGTTGACTTTGACAAGTTTGGTAATCTACTAATATAACGGCGTCATTATGACTTTCCAATGGTCCACCACTGACATTCCATTGAAAGAAATGGAATGAATGGTAATCTCGTAGGTACATAATAAACACAAAATGAACAAATAACAAATTAATGACTGAAGCACGTAACCAAAGCGGATCAGAAGCTCCGATACGTCGACTCGGCTACGGCTAGGCGACGTCGCGCTTACGGCTCGCCGACCGCTGGTTGATTGTGCAGCAGGCAGGCTGGAGGGGTGAGAGGGGCAAGGGTGAACAAAGAGACGTAAGTTCGGGTACGGAGAGACGTAAGGGCGGGGACGACGAGCCGTAAGCGCGGGGACGACGAGCCGTAAGCGCGGGGAAGACCGCGACGAGCCGTAACGCACCGCACCGCGGTTCATGAGCTTGTCCCGAGGCGAGGCGATTACGTTACGATTCCGATTAGTGTGCGTTGCAGTAGGGAGTTTCATACAAAGAATACTGAACAGCTCGAGTTGATGCGGTGCCGATCCCTTTCCGGTTTGATACGTGTGCTATGACCTTTAGGCGTTAATCTGCTAAAATTTTGACAGTTCCTTTGATCAGCGACCTACCATTAGAACGTCATTGTGCAGATATGTTCTGTGCCATTGACCGACCAATGATCGACCATTATGAATTTAGCAGATTACGAACTTTTAACAAAATGACAATATCGTGTTGGAATGACGAATTTATAAAAATAGCAGACTTGGGGCCCTGATGTCATTGTCTGATGGCGTTATTATGAAAATACAAAAGATTATTTGTATCTACTGATCGTACGTTTCTTACTGGTGATATTCTTCAATAAGGTCAGTTGCGTAGCACTCGCAACCGGAGTACGTGTATGATGATCAGACATAGGTACCTATGAATGTAAAAGAAGCAAAAGGAGAGAGAGTATGTACCTAAGGATCGTAGCAGGTAGCGTTCCGTAGTTTCTGCCTACCCCCATGGAATAAGGCGGGGAGTTTATGTAATCTGCATTCATTCAATAAGTCGCGACTTATTTGCCAAAAAAGTAAACAAATATAAGTTTATGGAAAAATAACTTTAATTCCTCCACATTAAAGTTCAGTTTACGCTACAACTTCAAACACTTTTATAACTTTTTCAAGAGTGCTAGTCACTCTGAAATCAACTTAATTGCCATTTAAATAAAGTTGATATTTGTTTAACTTGAAATAACATCAATTGAAACAAATTTGAATAGAATTTAGGTATGTGTCTTCGTACCTATGTATATCCAACCACATGCCTACAATGTAACATAATAGCGGAATCAAAGCTGTAAATCCCGTTGAGCGAGAGTAAACCTCCAAAGTTAACGGTTTCGCCATATCTCAGACATAAACCTGTAGAGGTGAACAAGACGTATTGTTCCACAACTTCAAACAGTGGGCGCCGAGGTAATGGTCCGATGTAACCTTTGCCCAGCGCTGGACATAAAACATGGCGATAGAGTACTTGACATAAAAAGTTGTCAGTATTGCCAACAATATAGTAGAGTTTTATAGTAGGATTACTGTGGCTGATAAAAAGTGAGAAAGCTTTGAAAGTATATTTTATGAAATCATAACACACAAGGTTCCGGTTCTGTGTAAAAATAAAGTACCAAACTACCTACTATTGTATCTGTTATTGTGAAACATGACAAAGTTTTATTCTTTGATATCAAAATCTTGTTTCCTCTTTTTGTTAAACAATGACAATAACATTGTATGCACCTAAAAGATCGACTACAGGGCGGAAACCCAAAATCATTGAGGAACGAATCCTAGTTTATTAAATAAACAAGAAAGAAAAAACTATTATTCTTCATAGAAAATGATCAATGATGTCAAAGAGATAGTCGGTAGGTATTATTATCAGATAGATCATAGACATGGCTGCTCTTCAAGATAAGGGCATCCAATAAATAGCTAGCTGAAGGATATTTATTACTTTCCTTTGTTTTATAATCACAATAGTAAAATAAATGGGTCAGTGGCTTGATGGCGTCACTATTGCGCACTGTTCAGATGAGGCGTTCACTCGTTGAAGAAATCACAGAACTTTTTATACGCGTTAAAATGCGAGGGAATCAAAAATCGATTTATCCTTGTTTATTTGACGTCGGACTTTGAAATGCTATAAGAACATCTATAACTACTTTTTCAACATACTTGCTCGTAAAGTGGCTCTTATTGAACCGCTTTTAGGTCCATAATGCAGTGTATTAAAAACGCGTGCTTTTTCTTTATTTTAATCCACTATGACTATAAATCTGTAAATACATATTTGTTACGACCGCGAATCATATTTTAATCAACGTACAACTTAATACTGACCAGCAAATTGCAAAAAACGTAAGAAAATTTGAATTTCGCGGGCTACCTTAGCGCTTCCCCCTTAAATTGTCCGTGGTCCCTTCCGAAACCAAACGGAAAAGACCCTGAATGGCGTTCTATTATTGCAGATTTCACTGAACTAATGTATGTTTCTCTATGCCAATAGTACTTTCTAATTTCATAGATACTAACTAAACTACAATTTGATACCTATACGACAACACTACGATCATTCTAAACCAAGGAACTTATATCTTTACCTGTAAGTTCCTTGGTCTAAACATTATTTTGTGTTTATTAAATTGTTTCTATATGCTGTTTAGCGGTTTTGTCCTGTGCTTTTATTTACTCCAGCGCGCGCATCGCTAGTGCAGCGTGGCGCTCGGAACAACAAAACCAGCTCGCCATTTTTAACAATAAAAGCCTATTTTTTTCCTCGCAAGTGTGTTGAAAAACGTCGTATGAAATACGTGTGCATAACCTAAAAAGAAAAGTTACAAATTACCTGCTAAATCTGACATACGACGAAACTGAAAAATTACTCACGCGCATTACATAACACGTTACCTTCGATTACAGCTCCACATAACTCCTCCACATACACTCACACGAACATATACCTCACACAAACGCAAAAAACACTAACACAAACACACACACACACATATACACGAACACTCACGCACACTTATGGCAACACCTCGTTTTTCATAGACTTCTCAATAAATGCGTTTGGTACCTAGTAAATAACCCTTTTACATTTGCGGCATGTACTCATTCTTACTTATTCTTATTATTATTAATTTTTTTTTTGTTAACCTTGCAACACTTTGCTTTGTTGCTTAACATTGTAACGGCTGACAAGACCCCAGAAGGAATCACTGGCTCTGAAGATACAGGCTATGCCTAGTTTCGGAGTCAGGGATACTTATACTTTAATTGCCAAAGATAAGCCCTGGCTACATAACAGTACCCAATGAAATTATAATCCAATGTCCATTATTTTAAGTCACTTCGATGTACACCTTAGAATAAGACCAAATTGTAAAAAGGGTTGTGAATAAACTTTTATTTATTATTATATTTAATATAAAAAAAAAAAAAAAATTGTGCAACTGTGCATTGATAATTATACGCTCGGCTTCCATATCGCGCTCGCCTGCCACTCGCGCGAATAATACCGCGCCTCGAGTATAATGATGAACATAGCACACTTGTATCATAATTCATAATGTACGGTGGGCTGCATGAAAATTTTAATACAACTGGGGTACCCAATTGATGCAGCCCACTATAGGTACTATAAAAATATTTTTACCTACTTAGGGATTTAACGTATAGTTATCATAATCATTCATTTTCAATTTTGTTACGTTCCTAATACATGGTCAGACATTTTGATATGCAAAACATTGCAAAGTAAAAACTCTTAAAAAAAAAAAACAACAGACTTCCAAAAAAGAACACTACAAAGTGAAAAATATTTCGGAAGTTGGTGTCGGCGGTTCTGCATTTTCGTTTTTTGATACCGACTTTTGAAATTAGTTATTTTTTTCACTTTACAGTATTTTTTTTTGGAAATCTTTTTTTTTTTTTGTATAAGTTTTTAATTTTCACTTTTTAGTTCTACCTACCTCGTCGTCGTCGTTTCAGCAGATAGACGTCCACTGCTGGACATAGGCCTCCCCCAATTTTGGAGGGGTTTGCCATAATCGCCACGCTTGGCAGGCGGGTTGGCGATCGCAGTATGGTATGATAGTGGAATAAATAGAGAACGCTGCTGCCCATTCTCCGGTAAGACCCTTAGTCGCCTTTTACGACACCCACGGGAAGTAAGGGGTATCTACCTACCTACCCCACGCAAATTCATATAAGACTACTTTTTTTTTTTGGTTGGGAAATCATCAAATGACTCCTCTCGCTCTGGGTGGAGCGGAAGAGAGTGTCAGACGGGAGGTTCTCTCCCTCATCTATCTCACCACCTCCTTCGCTAGCATGACTGCTTCGCAGAAGGAGGTGACTGCCCCCCACTCCCTCTCGCTCCGGACCATGGCTTGCACCAGGGCCGGACGCGAGAGGTCGCCGCCGCTACCGATCGCCTCTTATGAGGACACGGCGGTGCTCCGCCCAAGCGGGGCAGACCTCCACCGGGTTTTAAAAGTGCCTTTTTTGAGGGGTTGAAAGCGGGAAAGGTATAAGGGTATGGTACCGGTATAGAATTACGATACAGCTTCGATTTAAAGGTAGAACCAAAACAGTTGAGAATTACGGTTGTGGTACCGTTAAAAAAAGAATTATACACATATTTTTTTACGGTATCGTTATACCTATATATTACTGATACCTTTACCGAAATCATTTCGGTACCGAAAAAAACGATTCCGCAACCGTTCTCTTAAGACCGATTCGCCATTGGACTATTCAGCAGAGACTAAAACCACGCCTGTGATCACCATCAGCACATAGGGGTGCTCCCGGTTCCTCTTAAAAGACCAATTCCGGAACCCCCCCGTGCAACGCCTGTAAGGCACATCCCTGGGGAGACTGTAAAGGGGCCTCCCCTGAGCCTCGCTATGCACGGCAGCATGTGACCCTGTGCCACCGTCTTCCCTGGGGTCACTTGGTGGGCGGACAGAGTCCCCATTCTGTGCGCCCGCAACCCCAAAGGCCACCTACCTTATTTGGTAAGCGGGTTTCGGCGTGTTAGGCGCCAAGGCGGCTGCCACCCCGACGCCTCCTTCTCCGAGCAGGATCAGCCCTCTCCCGATCCCGCTCGGCGACCTCCTTCTTGACCATCACGATCTCACAGAAGGAGGCTACTACCGTCCAATTCTCTGTACCTGCCAGCATAGCCCTCACTACTGCCGGCAGAGACAGGTCTCGCCCGATCCTGGCAACCAGGACCCGCCGCTCGGAGGCCCACGCAGGGCACTCCTCGAGCGTGAGTTGTGCGTAATCCAGGCTGAATCCGCAACGGTGTCAATTTGCCGTGGCCTCTCGCCCAATTCTGTTCAGGTGCTCACCGAAGCAACCTTGTCCGGTGAGCACCTGGGTGAGCCTGAAGGAGATGCGCTCCCCTCTTTTCAGCCAGGCTCCGAAGTGCGGCAGAATGGCTTCGACAACGCGCTTGAGCGAATATTGTGGCTGCTGTAGCCGCTCGCGCCACCGCTCGAGCGTGTCTTGCCGTTCCCGCCACCTCAGCCTTACAAATGCTCTACCTGGCACACTATTCTAGCTTTGGCGGATATCGCAAATCTGGTCGTACACCTTCGTGTCCATATCCGCCAGGATGTCCAGCGGCAGAAAGCGCGCCAGGAGAGTTGCCGCCTCAAAGGATATCGTTCGATATCTTCGTGCGATACGAATGGCCATTTTCCGCTGTGACTTTAGTCCTGCAGCGTCGGACGTCTGACAGTCTGCTTGACCAAACAGGCGCCCCCTACAGGACCATCGATCGCGCGACACCCGCATAGAGGCGGAGAACTTCCTCCCGAGGTCCCCCGAGATTGGGCAGCAGTCTATGCAAAGCACCCACTGCCTTCTCGATCCGGGGAACCAGGCGCTCGAAGTGTTCTTCGAAGCCCCACCGACCGTCCAGGGTGAGGCCAAGATACTTTATGTATCGCCCCACCTGGACTTGCGCATCTCCGACATGGACCAACGAGCTGGGTGGCTCTCTTCTCCTCGGCAGTTTGTGGAACCATAACGCCTCAGTTTTCTGAGGCGCTATCTCCAGACCCAGCCCACGGATTGCCGCCACGACTTTTGCCACCCTGAGATCGGCAAGCTGGATGGTCTCCTCGAAGTTGTCCCCGCCGGCCAACACCAGAGTATCGTCTGCGTAGCAAACGATATTAACGCGGACGGGGAGATCGACACGCAGTACCGCGTCGTATGCTAGGTTCCACAAGGGAGGGCCTAGAACCGATCCCTGCGGAACCCTACACGTAATCTCCCTCCGCAGAACGCTACCGTCCCGGCCCACATAGCGAATGTGCCCGTCGCGTAGGTATGCCCCGACAATGCCTTGCAGGCAGGAAGGCACTTCTTGATGTACCAGTGCCTCCCTAATCGCACTCCAGGGTAAAGAGTTGAAGGCGTTGACGATATCCAAACTTATCGCCAACACCACCCCACCCCGAGACACCACCTGGTCCGTTAGCGCGCGGACGCGAAGAATCGCATCTACGGTAGAACGCCGCTGCCGGAAGCCATACTGGCTATCAGCAAGGTCGGGACCAACCCGCCACAGGTGCTCGATGAGCCTTTCAGCAACCACTATTTCAAAGAGCTTGGAAAACTCGTCAAGTAGGCATATGGGACGGTATGCAGAGGGAGACTCTACGGCCCTGCCTTCTTTCTTCAATAAAACCAATCCAGCTTCCTTCCAACCGGAGGGGAACACGCCTGCACGGAGACAGCTATTAAATAACCGTCTCAGGCGATCACCAAGAGCAGCCGGAGTTAGAACCCACGCCCGGCCAGGGATACCATCCGGACCTGGCGCGGTGTTGCGAGCCCCCAAGCGCTTCACGGTTCGGTCGAGCTCCCCTTCCGTCACCCCTAATTCGTCAAACCTGTCTGACAATAACAGGGGTGGCGAGGGAGTGTCCCTGGCTACTGGAAACAGTGTGTTTACAACTCTCTCCAGCAGACCGGGATCCATGGTCTCCGTGATGGGCGGGACCCAAGGGCGTAATTTGCCCATGACCATCCTATATGGTTTCCCCCACGGATCCCTGTCGTGCCCCTCGAGAAGCTCGCTCCAGGACCGATACCTGGCATCCGCGATAGCATGTTGAAGCGCCATAGTCGCTACTCGATAAGCTCTATAAACTCTGGCTATCTCCTCCTCTTTTAGGTGAAAGACTCTCCTGGGGAAACGGAAATAAATGAATGATCCTGTCGACGAATGGCGAATCGGTCTTAGGAGAACGGTTGCGGAATCTATTTTGTCGCCAATTAGTCGGAATCAGTCGCCAAGTCACAGATTTAATCGGGTCTTAGTTTAGGAGATATATTGAGTTCAATTAGTAAGGTACCTATAATCCAAGACCTAGATCGAAGTGTTCACGAAAAAAACTCTTCGAACTCATTATAGTTTTAACAGAGCACACTTGTGTGATTAAGTTCAAAGACAAACAAAGTAGACACGGAAACATGAATGGTGGCAAATGGCAAAACAACCTGCTTTGTCTGGCCGAGGCACGAATATCAGTAAATTTTCGATCAAGTACCTACTCTCTTACCATTGCGGCCGCACGACGGACGTCTCGGCGCGGGCGGCAGGGTACAAAGAAAACCTTTATTTTATAATTTAGATACTTGAAAAAGTAATGATACCGCAATATTACAATATCGGAATTTTGAATGGTAAACAAGGAAAGCTCGTATTTCTCCATCAAATTTCACACTACATACCAAGCTGTGATGAGATGTAGATGGAAGCGTTGTTTTCATTAATAATTCAGCATTTTGGTGTACAATCTATCCACAGTATCCACGCACGGAATCATGGTGAAGGTGATGAGGTTACACATTGTATTGAACAAACTATAACAATAATAGGTACGTAGGTTAAAGTTGAAAGTTACTCAGAAAGTTTTGCAAAAATAAAAATAAAGTATGTAAATATTTTTTATTAAATCTTTTCAAAGTACTCTCCAGTAGCCTCTATACAAAGTTTCATACGTCTGAACCAGTTTTCGAAACACTTTTTCCAGTCCGCCGCAGACACCTCGTTTACAGCCTGCTCGAACGCTGACAGCGCATCTGCCAGCGACGAAAATTGTATCCCTTTGAGCTGTTTTTTATTTTCGGGAATAAAAATACTAGTGCTCTAAGCACCAACCCAACCTGCAGTATGGTGTGAATCTCGTGATACGTAACTCACCTATTGTCTTGGATTAATTTTTCACTGCTAGCACGTTTTCTTCCGTAACAGCCGTCAAAGGGCGACCACTTCTTTCTTTATCCCCAAAGTTAGTCGACCGCACTTGAATTCGTTATACCAACGATACACGGTTGCCTTAGAAGGGCCTTTATCCATGAATGCCATTTGAAGTCTATCGTACGATTCTTCCGGTTTCAGGCGACGCTTGAAATCGTAAAAAGTCATAGCGCGAAAATGTTTTCTGCGCAGATCCTTTTTTTAATGAGACACAATAAGTCGATAATTTAAATTAGCTCGCAAACAATGTGGAGGGAAATTTTGAAATTGGAACGTACCTATTTTTACTTACAAATAATCATAATTATTTAAAAAATAAATTATAACTGGCCAGTCTCTCATACATAAAAACTTTTTTTCGCAATACTCCTTATAAAAATGCCGACGATGATAAATGGAGACATTTTTGTAATATCATGGAACAAAAGCCTGGGAAGTCGATTCGTTGCTTGATTATTAACTAAAAATCTACTACATTAGCGTATAAGATTGAAATTAATATTTAAAAAAAATGCTGGCGTGGTGCAGCTCGCGGCGTTTCAACCTTACGTTAAAGTTTCTAAAGTTGACTTTTAATTGATAAAATAAGTCCGTCAGTAGGCGCATTTAGCTGGCCAGCGGTCCCTCAATCCTTACAAATATGCACATCAACCCTTCCCGCTTCTTCGCCTTCTCTCCGCGTATACGTATTATGCTTACTACTTCCACTTGTTTTTGAATTACTAAAGAGTGCGCACGTAGAAGTGATATCTCATACTGTTTCATTTTGGATCAGGATACAAAATTTTGCTGGTGCTGACGACTAAAACTGGTTTTGGGAATATTTCTAAAATCAAAGGTAAGATTTTTACCATAGTATAATTTATATTGTATTCATATATGTATATTTAATTGAATGCAATACAATTTACGTTAAACCTTAGAAAATATACTAAACTACAGTAGATATACCAAAGAAAGTTATTTAATTTTTAAAAAGTTCTCATGAAACGCTTATCTACTGGTATTTTAACAAACTTTATTTATTGTAAATCGAATTTAAGTATTCTCGAGATATGTTTTGGTGGCTAAAAATCACCTAAATGGATAATATTGTTTTGATACCAATACCAAAATAATAAAATCTGTTATTAATTACTATTTAACAGATCGATATTTTTTTAATTACTAAATTGTTTAAATGGCATTGTGTAAGTTAAACCTAAAACATTTTATAAAAAAAGGATATAAATCATTTTCTAGTCTTAGTCTAAATTTAACATCTCTGGCAGTAAAAAGTGCGTGCCATTATTATCTGTTAAAAATATTTCAACTTCAGCGTTCATTTATTTCTATACTTTCATGAGTTTTTGAGTAACTAGCTTTTTCCCGCAGTTTTGCTCATGTTTATGTAATATTTACATCCTTCGGGTACCGTACTTATTTATAGATTAAAGATGCCTTATTTCCTTTTTTATATCCCTGAATATATATGAATATATAATGAAAGGACATTATATAAAGAGGAAAATCAGCCAAGTTCAGTACATTTTGACCAGTTAGGCGAACACAAATGTACTGACCAGCAGATTTTTTTTTCGCGATTTCAGTTTTGGTCCCATAGTAAAAGTTGTTTGTTTTCATGACTACAATCACGTGTTTAAGTGTCGTTCACTAATTACCAGTCACCCTATATATGTCATTTACTATATAGAAACTTCATCAAATCAGTTAAAGAAATTTTACATTTATGCTAAAATTACAGTTATTATCAGTTAATAAAGCAATTTAATCAGGCTTTGAGACGAAAAACATATGAAAGTAGCCGAACTTATAACATGGACGTGTTAAAAAAAAAACGGGCTAAAATTCACCTAAACTTTATTAAATAAAACGTTCCATAAAGTGTTTATAGTTTATACCCATGCTTTTGGGTATTTACCGGGTAAAAACCCTGTTTATACCCAAATTGGGTATTTACCCGGTAAATACCCGATGGGTATTTACCCACCGCCCATCTCTAGTCCTGACGCGAGTTTAACATTTTTTACCCATTACAAAAAAGTGTACCAACGCCGCTAAAGAAGTTTTCACTTCAAAAAAGACCCTTACAAAAATGAATTTTGCCCTTGTCAATTCCAGTTTTTCAGGCGCTCATATGTTACCGAAACTCATATTAAATTATTGTAAAAGCGTGTTCAAAAAATAATTGACGACATTTCTAGTTGCATGAAACAGATAGGTAAGCGTCAACTAATTGGCTTGCAGTTGCCTTCCTTGCTGTCAAGAATCTATTTATTTTACCGTGAAAACTCTCATCTAGAATGAGTCACGTGGAAAAACTAGTAATAGGTAGGTACCTACACATGCAACATTCACAAACACTTTTGTTTGGAAGTATTGATTAGAATTATTCTGTACACATCATAATATTATGAGGGATTCTAGATGCTTCCAGTACAATATCTCATAATTACTTTAGGAGAAAATCAGTTTAATTGTCTTCACATGTGTTAACGTTGTATTTTCTTGGCTTAATAAATTGAATGTTTAATAATAAAGTGGTCACGGAGATCTAGGTATAATACATAGATACACATACTCAACAAGAAAGTTACTATGAACCAGCTCTCAAATTAAGGGGAAAAAACGCAAGTTTTATAATGCCTAAAAGTAACAAAATCATAAAAATATAATAATATGATATTCTTGAGGATATTAGGTCTTTTACCTGTGAAATTGCCGTTTTGTATGAAAAAATTTAAACGAATTTTTTTATATGTATTTTCTATGGCATTAAGTCCGCCTCTGTACATTTATGTGCTTGAAGTGTTAAATAAATAAATAAATAATATTTGTATTAATCGAAGTAATCACCCATGCAATCAATGCATCTTTGTCAACGCAGTGGCAGTTTATTGATGCTTCTTAAAGAAATCAGCTGGACGGGAGGCAACAAATTCTTCAAAGGCATTTTGTACTGCCTCTCGGTTATTGAAGTTTTTTCCGGCCAAGAAGTTATCCAAATTCTGGAAAAAGTAGTAGTCTGTAGGCGCAAGGTCTGGTGAGTAGGGCGGATGACGGAGAGCTTCCAACCCCAGTTCGTGCAACTGGGAGACCGTCTGCTGTGCAGTATGAGGTCGCGCGTTGTCGTGCAGGAGCAGCGGAGACGAGCGATTGACCAATGCTGGTTGGAGATGTGTCAGCTTCTCCATCATTGTGTTCAGTTCTTCACAGTACACATCTGCAGTAATGCTCACCCCGTTTCGTAAGAAGCTGTGATGAATCACACCGGCGCTAGACCACCAAACAGTGACCATCACTTTTCTAGGGGTAAGTTTTCGTTTAGGGCATTATTTAGGTGCTGAACCAGGATCCAACCAACTTGCTGGGCGCTTGCGGTTATCAAACAGAATCCATTTTTCATCGCAGGTAACAATGCGGTTCAAAATTCCTTCATTTGTGTGTCTGTTGAGCAGTGCAAGGCACGTCTCGACGCGTACTTCGCGCTGGCGATCATTGGGTTCGTGGGGCACCCATTTGTCAAGCTTTTTTACCTTGCCAATTTGACGCAAATGGACCAATATTGTTTTGACGCTAACGTCGAAAGCTGCTGCTAATTCAGCCGTAGATTGTGTATCATCAGCTTCCACAATCGCCTTTAATTCGTCATTGTCGACCAAAGTCTTCGGACGACCGCGAGGTTCATTTTTCAGGTCGAAATTTCCAGAATGGAAGCGAGCAAACCAATAACAGATGGTGCGTTGGTTTGTAGTGTTAGCTCCGTAAACGTCGTTGATGTTGCGTGCCGCTTGTGCCGCGTTGCTGCCACGACGATACTCATATTCCATAATTACTCGAATTTTTAACGTATCCATGATGACGAAAAAGATTGAAATGCGATGAAAATCACTAAACAAATGACTACTTTTGGAGAAAAAAATCCATGTTTTTAAAATAAAATTAATTTGCAATTTGAATTCTTAGCCAAACAAAAATTATTTTGATTTGAAATGGCCAGTACTGCAGAACGGCAATTTCATAGGTAAAGACCTATTATAGGTATGCTAGTTAGATAGTTTGCTGAAAACATAATACAACTAATTTGATACGATAAAATCTTGAAGATACCTCTAAAATCTTTCATTTTATAATAAAAACCATACTGTGCCGGATTTACCATAGAAGCTGACAAAGCTGAAGCTTAGGGCGGCAAAATTAGTGGAAGGCAAAATTGGACCAAAAAAAAACACGAGGTGGGGCTGCGGCGGCGGCGGGGCGGCGGCAGCAACCGCTTCCCCACTCGTGCCGCCTCGCGAGGGCCTGCCGCTTCCGCCTCGACTGTCTTTGTGTCGTGTGTGTGCAGTATCGGGCTATTGCCTGTGTGGTGCCGGACTTGTCTGTGTGGTGCCAGATTTGTCTGTGTGGTGTCGGACTTAAAGAATAGCACCACCCCATACTTCCCGTGGGTGTCGTAAAAGGCGACTAAGGGAGACCGGAGAATGTGCAGCAGCGTTCTCTATGCATTACACCATCATACCATACTGCGATCGCCAACCCGCCTGCCAAGCGTGGCGATTATGGTAACCCCCCAATCGGCTGAAATGATGATGATGAATAAATTACCAGGGTTGTGTCATCGCCCTTCTCTTTCTTTTCTATGCAGTCCGATAGTGACCGCGCTTTTAGGTCATGTAGTCCCCTTAAATCTAAACAGCTTGATAATTTTCATTAGTATTCATGTAGGTTGTCATAAGGTACAAACACAAATTCACCAAATCTGTTGGGATACTGTTTGAATATGAAGTTAATGTTGGTTGTAAATACGAGAAAAAGTGGGAAGTAATAAATAAACTGATTTATTAACAATCAAACTTTTAGATTGTCGGGTCGGAGTTCGGTTTGATTTTCTATAGGTACTATTGTAACAGGCTACTACTAAATAGTAAAGTAAATATTTATTTATAGTAAACCTCCGCGTTTCATTGAAACACGCTTCAAAGCCTAAAAGATTAAGTGGAAGTGCTTATTGTTTGTCCAGGCCTCATTTCATCTGGCCATTCTTGTATTTCTTTCAGTTCAAGCTTTTGTCCTTTACAAAAAAGTTAATCGAAACTGGAGGATACTTCATAACAGAAACTTAGTAGGCAAGTAGATTATTTTAGGAAGAACTAGCTTCTGCCCGCGACTTCGCCCGCGTGAAATTTTACCCTCCCCCATTCACCCTCTTAGGGGTGGAATTTCGAAGAACCCGTTCTTAGTGGATACCTACTCTTCACAAAGAACACACCCTCCAAATTTCATGTCTCTAGGACCAGCGGCTTAGGCTGTACGTTGATACATCAGTCAGTCAGGACTTTGAATTTTATACGTAAGATTATTTTATACCCAGTAAGATTATTTTATGAAAAATACCTATAAAGATTTCTACTTACTTATTAGTTACTTAGTAACAAACGACGTTGTACGTTTGTTATTGTGTTTTTTAAAATAATAAATAGTTTTACTTGGTGGTAAGATGAATTGTAGTAATTAACGTTTTCATACACATATTTGTTTTACTGACTGCCTATAATTGAAACGTCTCCACCCGGCCTTTTAGGCAGAGGTGGAATCCGGCATGCCCCTATGTCACCATCACGATGGAGGAAGTCCACAGCGCACAAAAAAAAACGTGAATTAGTTTAACTAACAACGTGGTACAAAACTGCGAACTATAACATCACGCCTATAATCCCAGAAGGGTTAGGCAGAAGTGTACCCTATAGCAAACTCACGTTTCGCCGATATTTTTAAGTAACATGTAGGTGGGGCGAGCCTATTGGCATCCACCGGGCAAGGATCAAGACTCCGGGGTGTTACTGAGAAATTCCTCGTGGAAACTACAAAAGTTCCCCTTAAAAAGTATTCGTTTCACGTACAAAAATTCGTAATCTCTGTACTTCAGCATCGTGCCTCTTTCTCCCTTTGACAATTAATCGATCGTGAACAACCTTGATGAGAAAGCAGCAATAGGTATAAAAAGTTCGTGATTTCCATTTAATGAACAACCAACTCGGATTACGAAGCCTTTAAGGTTCTTATTAAAATTGGTGAGAATGATCCAACTTGGGTACTTTTTTAAATTCTACTATTCTATTCTATTCTACTAATATTATAAACGCGAAAGTTTGTGAGGATGGATTGATGGATGTTTGTTACTCTTTCACGCAAAAACTACTGAACGGATTTTGATAAAACTTTACAGTAATATGGCTTATACATCAGAATAACACTTAGGATACTTTTTATCCCGATATTCTCACGTAATCGATACTTATGCGGGTGAAACCGCGAGGCGCTGCTAGTAATAGATAGATAAATGTAAACCGATTAATATTTTTTATTTATAGAATAATATTTTTTTATAAATAGGTAATTGTAGAGTTCGTTGCCGGATCTTCTCCGAAGAATATGGAACATTGAGCACTTGATCAATATGTCTGCCCCGAAGGTCTAGTGATCGCGCAAGCGTTTAGTCTTGAGCATGAGGGCCTGGGGGCGATTCCCATGTCAGGCAAAGTGTTATTAGGTCCCTATGGGCTATTCATTTATTACGTACGAAGGTCTGAGGCGGGAAGGGGTCTGAACGAGTCTTATTTTTTCTTAGGTGGGGTCTAGATTGTTCTTCTACGTAAAAAATAAGTTTATAAATTATAAGTTTTTAAATTTTTTGTTATTTTTACTTCGCAATTTTGGTAGTTACTGATCTTCGGTAAAATTGAAAAGGGGAGGGGGGGTTTCATCCAAGTCTTATTTTTCTTACGTAGGGGGAGTGGGGTTAGAAAGTGGTCAAAATTGTCTTACGTAATAAATATAGCAGCCACGGAGACTGGATTTGTGCCCGATGGATGGCGTGATAGACTCCATTTCATGGGACCTAAATTTAATTGGCGAAATGTGGGTGTTTGTCACACCTTTGCCTAACCCTTCGGGTAGTGTTCACCCCCAGATGAGATACTATGAAGATTTTATGGGTGATACATATGTAACAACATCTTCTTTTGGTCCTGTAAGAAATAGAAAAGGCGTCAGACGTATGCGACTGATAGGTTTCAACTACGTTAGATAATGAAGCGATCTAATACATAATACCTAATACACAATTATTTGACTTTCTATACAAGGCATTGTGTCGAGTTAGTTACAGTAAGTAACTAACTCGACACAGTGTGCTTCAGTTGTAGGATCATATTATTTTAGTTGGACAGAACTTTCCACGTAGATAGCTGCATACTCATATTGAATGAATTGATCAACTGATAAGGAAAGAGGCCACTGCAACATAGTGATCTTAAAATGAGTTGGTCTATTGACATGCAGAGAATCAGTAGGAACATTGGAATCAACAGGAACACTACCATTGTACATTGTTCTTTAATGGAAATCTCGTATCGTTCACAAATTAGGTGTACAAGTGAAGAAACTAATTTGAGAACTATCGATTCGTTTGAGTGCAGTTTCCATAGGTAGGTGCTGTATCTGGTAGAAGTTCTGATTGTGTTTTCATAGACTGTATCAAATACCGCTATCGTTGTTTAATTTAGCGTTGTGTTTTATATAAACTAAAAGTTTTTAATGGGAATGCGGAGCGTAACTGGGAACGACGAGGAATAGAGAAAATGAATAAAACAAATTCCTCAATTTCCGAGAAAGAAATAATTACATTACAAGTTATTTTTAAACTCAATGTTTATGGTGTTTCCGGCCCGATGTTGTTTAAATTTTTGTTAAAGCTCTGTTTTTAAAGCGGAGTTCTAAAAGGCTTGCCCACGACTTGTATGTCAATATTTAATTTAATTTACAAAAATAACAGAATTAGAGCTTTTTATAACATACTAGCTTTCGCCCGCGGCTTCGCCCGCGAGGTATGTCGATAAAAACTTACCTTTGTCCTTCCCCGGGATGCAATCTATCTCTCTGCCAAATTTTCTCGAAATCCGTTCAGTGGTTTAGGCGTGAAAAGGTAACATACAGACAGACAGACAGACAGAGTTACTTTCGAATTTATAATATTAATATGGATAATGAAATTGAGACGAACCAATTCACCCATAGAACATACTACACCTACCCAGTACCCAATTATCTTTACACGATACTAACTAAGCGTAACTCGTTAGAAACAAGTTAATTTATGAAACAAAAAGAAAATAAATAAAAGAACGTCTAAATTTTCTTATCATGTTTGCCGTATTGTACTTATTTAAGTATATAACAGTCAGTTAAGTACTCTCGTTTTTCTTTTTGTGACGAAAATCATATTTTTTTTAATGGGCGGAATGTCTGCTTTGTCATGTTTATTTGTATCCAGAAACATCTTTAGATAGGTCTATATAAACGGCTTCATGGAATATGTAATTTTGATGAATAGGTATGCTATTTACATGACTATTAGGAGCCGAACAAGTTTAGCTTTACATAGCATTAGATAGTAGCCACTAGCCACCAATAGAAGCACCCAGCGGGATACTTCGGATATACCTAAGCGTTAGGTATTTATGTATAACTTTTAAAGCAAGTAATAAAATTTTTCAACTTTTATTTATATTTCGTCTCAAAATCTATTTCTGTCTTACGCTTGAAAGCATTGTGTAATATCAATGTGTATGTACACCTCTACAACATTATGGAATGCAAATAAAAATATGAATATGAGTTTACTTAAGTTCAGGCATTCTTAGCTGAATGTTCAATATTATTCCTCTCCATAGTTCGAATACTTTCTAAATACAACCTTGTAACATTTAACTTTACTTGTACTCTCGAGCAATGGGAGTAACGTTGATAAACAACTGACGTATAAAGTAATAACAAAGTCATTTGATGCTCTTTTAAAAGGGACTGCAACTGTAATAAATCTAGGTTGTGTTCTAAACTAAGGCTATAACAGCAAGCGCAATTTTTTGCTGATTAAGAAAGAAAATAAGAGGAAACACTCTTAAGCTGGAAATAGTGTTAAGGCGGGAACAGACTTATAACACACCAAGTTACGCGACATCAATGAAGCTTACTCATTGGCCACATTTTTCATCTCTTTAAGCTATTTTCGTCATTTGGCCAATAAGTAAGTGTGGGATGACGTCGGGTGTTTCGGCCTTTACGCGTCGACGTCCGTCAGTCGCTGATGTCAGTCGTGTATCGATTAGTATGGACTCGTGCTGGCTGACCGTCGTCGCGGCGTCGGTGCTACACTATAGACGTCCATTTATCGCACGCGTGACCGACAGTACGCGACCGACGACGTCAGCGTAACACTATTTCCAGCCTTAAGGGGACTACCTACATGACATAAAGCGTGGTCACTGTCGAGCTGCATATAAAAGAAAGAGAAGCGCGATGACCAACGCTGGTAATTTATTGCAAATACGAGTATGAAGCAATTATCTATTTACAAAAAATCTAATGTTTTGATTTCAAAATTAAAACACTAGTGCTTTAGTATGTTGCTTGTAGAATAATCTGACAAAAATCAGAATGATTGTATGTATGTATATTATGTTGAAAGTATATGTTTGTGTATGTGTTATGTTTTTTATTGTGAAAAGGAAGTTTTTAGAGGTATCTTCATTAATTTTTTCTATCGTATCAAATTAGTTGTTTTATGTTTTCAACACACTATCTAACTAGCATATATTATTATGATATATCCTGAAGAATATCATATATTTTTTCTGATTTAGTTTACTGTAGTCGGTCATATATTTTAGGCATTATAAAACTTGCGTTTTTTGTGTTTAGATCCTGTAGTCCCCATAGAGAAAAACAATCTCGGGCTAGTGGCACCGCCACATGGGACTAGATTTAACTATCGAACATTCGGTAGGTACCTTGCGCACCGACAATACAAATTTCCTGTTCTGTGTTTACAGCCAGGGGCCTATTTAAGAAAATGCGACCAATTTGGCAAAAATATACAAAGGAGATTGGCAGAAACCCATCTATTTTCAGTACCACATACAGGCTTACCGTTTCAGAGAATGAATATATGGATTTGAATGCTACAATAGAGTCTATCAAAATATGTAATGGTAAGACATACATTAGACTTGGGGATATTAAATTGATATAAACATAACCTCAGGCCTCAGGTTATCATCCTCGGCAGACAAGACAATGCCGGCGAAGCCGAAGGCGTGATAAGCGCCAATTACAGTATATACAAAGAAGATCAACTGCCGACATTGTTATAGCATGAACAACATTTACAAAAATATCATGACGATTCTATTTCATAATGTGGCAAGCAAAGCCGATGTCGACCATTCTGCCAATGTCAAAAGTGAAGTAGAAAAATATCATGACAATGACGCTATTAGATAAATATTTTTTTTTGTATTTGTCATAAGTGACAAACACTGGCGCGTAATACGTATAATAATATAATTTGACCTTTTTAATGCGGATATAAGACCTATAATTTGCATCTAACTAGATTTTGAAACGTTTGGATTTTGATGAGGCACCCAACTCGCCAATCTCCTTTGTCACATTTTCACGACAAGTAAAGCAAAAAAGCTATGACAAATGCTTGTGAAATTATCGGATTGTCGCCTGTTGGTTTGACAAAGATATAGTCCCCAGATCGCGTAACATGAATGAGGCTTTTGTAACGTAGGTAATTCAAACATATCTTTTTCATTTGTTCACGTGTAACATCGTCACGATCTTATTCTTAATCATTGGTCTGTGGTTTCTGAGCTGTTCACGAAAAGAACAAGTCTAATCTATTACCACGATTTTGTTAGAAAACTCTGAATAAATTCTATTGGTAATTTGTATGTGGCAATGCTAACGCAAGTTATCCTGAAACTTTCCCTATTGACTTTTAAATTAGGGAATATGTTGATCCTAGAACGTAATATATTTTCATCTATTTCATTAGTTTCTTCTTATCTCATCTTTGACGTATTTAAGTTATGTTGGAAAACAAATATGTAGTGTTAGCCATTGGAATTTAGCTGCAGACCTCAGGTTCTGGGTTTAAATATAAGGTCAAAGTAAGTGTAATAAGGTTAACGGTTTTCGGAAACAATTTACTTACTTGGTACCTACTACTCCATCTCCAGAATGGTGTCTCGGTGAGTTGGTAGTGGATTGGAGGTGTCTGAGTGTCCTAGAGCTACACCTCCGCCACGACTAAATATCGGCATGACATCGTGTTTCAGTACATATTTGTATTACAATATTCTTTAACGTAATAAGTACCTATATAATGGAATAATGCTTAGGGGCTTGCGGCTAAGTAATTACAGCCGCGCGGGTCGATCGATCGATCAGGTTAAGCTATTGTGGCCACGGTTGGTCCGTGGATGGGTGACTATCTTCATATACCAACCAATTTCCGTGGCTCGGAGAGCACGTTAAGCCATTGGTCCCGGCTGTCATTCGTGGATGTTCGAGAGTCGTTACGGGTCGTCATAAGCCAGAAAGTCTGACAACCAGTCTTACCAATTGGTATCGTATTACCCAGTACCTAACTGGGTTGTGGAAGCCAGATAGGCAGTCACTCCTTGTAAAATACTGGTATTCAGCGGCATGAGGTTAGACTGGAAGCCGATCCCAACATAGTTGGGAAAAGGCTAGGTTGATGATGATGATTATGGAACAATGCTTCCTATCAAATATGTTTGTGAAAGGGGAACATAAAAGAATTGCGTAACAGTTTAAATTGATTCTACCTCGGAAAATTTCGCTTTTTAGTACTGTATTTCAACAAGTTTAATAACAACATTGGTTTAATTCTTTTCTATGGCAATATTAGCTTACCTGAACCATTAGCGAGGTTCAACATTTTGCGTGGAGATTTAGGTAAAGCTTAACACCCTATTTATAATTGTGAAAACGGTAGGAAATTAAATGAAATTGTTTATTCTGTAAATAGGATATAGGATAGAAGGGGCTCGAGGGCAAAGTAATAACAGCTGCACAGGTCGATCGATCAAGTTAAGCTACGCTTGCCGCGGTCGGTTCGTGGATGGGTACACCATCTTTACATACGGAGACCCCTCCGGCCTTCGGAAAGCGCGTTAAGCTGTTGGTCTCGGCTGTCATTCGTGAATCTTTGACAGTCGTTATCGGGTCGTCAGAAGCCCGAAAGTCTGACAAGTTGACTGGGTTGTGGAGGTCAAATAGCCAGTCGCTCCACGTAAAATACTGGTATTACACTGCATCCGCTTAGACGGGCAGCCGACCCCAGAAATAGCTGGGGAAAGGAGACAGATGATGAGGATATAGGAACCACTTTTACATGTCATATAAAAAGAAAAACAAGCTAGATGGAATCGACATTACCTATCTGGCTACTCCTGAGAAGAAATTTTCAAGTCCAGACATATCTAATCTTGGTCAGTAGGTGCACTAAGAATTCTGAGACATATCGGTATTTCAAACACGGCTTTATTTATAACTAGCTGCGCCACGCGATTTAACCCGCGTAAATATAATTGTAAAATTGATTCTTTCTTCAATTACTTAAACTGACTTATTACTTGTATTTTTTTATTTAAATGAAAATCGTTATACCATGTACCATATTTGTAAATATGTGAGCACCAATGTAAGTATCTATCAGATAATTAATTTATGTCATGTTTTAATTTTTAATTCTTTTACCTATTGTGGTATAGTAATTTTATTTTAGGTGCATCGTCTTCACATATTATTACATAATTAATGTATGCAAACTATTGTAAAACATTTTAAAAGAGTAACGGTGGAATTTCTTGGCTATTCTTCTCCATACGAAAACTACCTTTTGGAATGGGCGACTAGAATCAATTCTATTTTATCATAATTTTTGACGTTCAAAAGTGCTTTTATGTGCCTATTTGAAATAAATGTTTTAACTTTGACTTTGAAATATCGATCCTGTGGGAATATCGGGATAAAAGACTATATGTTAATCCAGGGTGTCAGCTACCTCCATACAAAATTTTATCAAAATTGGTCCAGCCGTTTGAGCGTGAAGAAGTAACAAACATGTAAACACACACACACTCACAAACTTTCGCCTTTATAATATTGTGTGATTTCAAAAAGTTAAGAGACGTCAAAAAATATACATATAGTATAGTTGACGTTGATCGTTGCTTATCTTTAAGCAATGTTTATAAAATATATAGAGGCATATTATGTAACTATGAATTTGCACTTTAGCCAAAAGGATTTATGAGCTGCATTCACAACCACTCGATACGCTTCCGTACCGTAACATAAATCGAACATAAATCAATGTTATCGTAGGAGTCCTTAGCAGATTATAAAATTAATTAATTTTATTTTATTATTTGCTAATATTTTACTTAGTTATTTATTTATGTTTCTGTAACTGCCCGTGACATCACAGCGGGCCCTATCAGAATACCAGCGCTGAGACATTTATTTTTTTAAATGTCGCAGCATCATGCTGACATAGGAGCCTTTTGGCCTCGTATAGGACTTCATGTTTCATTTTCATTTTTTTTTTATAACTTGGTTTTTATTTTTTATTTTAATGTGTTTAGTTTAGTTTGTGATCTTCCTGTACGAGTCGCAATAAATACTTTTTTTTTCTTATATCTTACTTTCCTCTAAACGCTGTACACATCTCCAAAACCCGAAAATTTTGTCAGTTTATATCAAATAGACGGCCTCTATTCTTCCGACAGCTGTTTGCCGTCGGGTACAAGGCAAATCAGGTTATCAAAATGTGTAATTTTCGATACGATAGCCTATCGGATGGTTGTGAATAGCTATGCTGGACAGCATATAAATCACTTTACGTACCTATAAAAAGCGTGTGCGCGCGAAATGCTTTTATTGGATGTCAGGTCTTGTAATGGTACTTTTAATGATAAATTTCCGGAAAAAAATCCGGGGAAATTCAGATGCCAAATATTTTATGGGAAGCCGGAAATTAACGTCCTTTCCACCAAATAATTAAATCTCGAATTCCACAGGCCTGATGTTTTTGTTGATATTTACACAGCGTATACAACATCACCAAACACTCCAATTAGAATATTATTTTATAATAGGTACCTACATAAACTAAATTAATATTTTTTTTGTATAAAACATTGTGTATTTATTAAATTATTTATGCTGATTGTAGAAGAAAATTGTGGTCACATTACAAATCTACTCACGCACGTAGTCACTACAAGAAAAATCTTAAAGCCTTGATTAACTGTTCATTTTGGTTGGTTATGACAGAACAGCGGAAGTGTGACTGTACTTTTCGTAGTTTTAATTATTTTGGGATAAAAAATACCTAAACCTTTTAAAAATAACTGAAATCGATTCAGTAAACGATTCTGAACAAACTACTTTCATTATGTGCATTACTTCAGTTACGTACGTATTGTAGACATCATCATCTGCCTAGCCTATTCTCCAACCATGTCGGGGTCAGCATCCAGTCTAACCGGATGCTGCTGAATACCAGTATTTTACATGGAGCGACTGCCTATCTGACCTCCACAACCCAATTACTGGGTAATACGATAATACCAGGATTTTACATGGAGCGACTGCCTGTCTGACCTCCACAACCTAATTACTGGGTAATACGATAATACCAGTATTTTACATGGAGCGACTGCCTATCTGACCTCCGCAACCCAATTACTGGGTAATAACGATATCCCTTGATAAGACTGTTTGTCAGACTTTCGGGCTTCTGACTACCCGTAACGACTGTAACGAATCCACGAATCCACGAATCACGAATGAAAACCGGGACCAACGGCTTAACGTGCTTTCCGAGACACGGAGGGGTCACGGTAAGTAAAGATGGTCACCCATCCACAGACCAAACGCGGCAAGCGTAGCTTAACCTGATCTATCGACCTGTGCGGCTGTTATTATTTAGCCACGGGCCCCTCTACATACGTATGAA
The DNA here is from genome assembly GCA_916614155.1 of Mesoligia furuncula. Classification (NCBI taxonomy): domain Eukaryota; kingdom Metazoa; phylum Arthropoda; class Insecta; order Lepidoptera; family Noctuidae; genus Mesoligia; species Mesoligia furuncula. The sequence continues at coordinate 13,823,786 of OU744798.1, forward strand.
TAATACTCGAATACATATGTATTGTAGACAAACATTAATAAATATATGTAGGTACCTATAGGTGCAACCTTCAGAGCAAAGATTTCAATATAAACCGAGACCTAGTAGCGAGCATCTATAAATGTATTTAGAACCTTACTAATTAAGGTAACCACAGGCAGGTACCTAAGTACAAACACCCTAGTAGCGAGGCAGCTATCTATGAATGTAGGTATTTAGAAACTTACTAATAAAGATAACCACATGTACCTAAGTACATACACCCTAGTAGCGAGGCAGCTATCTATAAATGTATTTAGAACAATTACTTTACTACTGAAGATAACCGCAGGTACCTAAATACATACACGTGGTATAACATTTGTGTAATAAAGTTATTAACTTAAAAATATCTTCATATACTCGTAAGTGAACATTTTCGAAATATAGTGTTACAGCCAAATTAGACAGATTTTAAATTTTCCATAGAAACAGAGAATTCTAGTTATTTTTTTTTAAATAAGACATTGCGAAAATGTACTCTACTAACTTTTTAGACCTTTGTATCCTGCTTATACGTATGAAGTTTCATTAAAATCAGTTCATTAATTTCGAAAAATAAGGCCTTGAAAGTTTGTATGAAATGCCGTACGGCGTAAACGCTCTTAAGCGGTCGGCCATTAGAATCATATGTGCGGAAAATCAAGCAGAAACCGTCTGGAAATATTTTCTTTACCGGAGAAAGAATACCTATTCCTTTGACCACAATGGAAGCACTCGAACAAAGTTATCGTTTGTTGACATTCAATTTCCTTGAGTAACTTTGGAATCAAAGTATACTAAACGTTGGATGCGAAACGTGGGAAAAAATAAACATTTGAATTATGATTCTCTCTCGATGTTTATTGCTGTTTGCTGATAAAATTTGTCGTGAATTGCTTTTGTTTTCATAGTCATAAATTCCCGGCACTTTTTCTAATCAGTAAAGATACCTTACTTAAGATATTTATAGAGTAACGAAGCTTTAGCTAAATACAGCTAAAGCTCTTTATTCCTCTTAGGAAAGTTCTCTATCTTGTATATTGGTCACTATTTTATATAAAATTAATTTATTGTGCTGCAAAAATCATATGAGTAAATAAATAATGAAAGAAAAATAGATTATTTGTCACAGAAACACGTGAAAACAAAACAGATTTATATGTACATAATTATGAACACAGAATTTACAGTCGGCACCTGTACGCCGATGATGCTGTGCTAATTTTCAGTGGTCACGCGAAAATAGTTATACATATAAGAGTTACTATCAGATACTCATTTTATTGAAGCATTCTAGTAACACGGCGATATAATTCCTCGCAAGTTATGAGAGGAAAAATTATTAGCCTCTCGCTTTACTTCATTCAAATTCCCAAATTCCAAGCACATTTGGATTCCAAATTAACTGAATATTCGATAATTTTTTCAGGTTTACTTATGATTCGTTTGATTCATCCGATTGTGAAAATTTTCAGCATTTATTCACTGGTCCGGAAGATTGCTAAGCCAAAAAGGACTTCAGGAATCCCATTTTCTGTTACCTCAAAAGCATTTTGTGTTTTTGCTGACTCTTCCATCGCTCGGTAGTTCAGAGAGTATTCTTTAAAATAACATCAGCGGGGTAATTGCGTAACACAGTAGACAGCAGTAACATCATGACGGTGCCTTGTCAATATATCTACGAAAACATCATGTATGTAAGAAAAAACTTACATATTTTTAGTAAAAGAGGTGAAAGACATAATTATAATACTAGAAATAGGGACCTATTAGTTCAACCAGGTTTCAGACTGGCTAAAGTCTCATCTTTTAGGTATGGGGTACTGTTTAAAATGTTATAATAAAATACCTCCCCACATTCTTCAACTGAGTGAGACAAAATTCAAGTCTTGTATAAAACGCACACTATGCAGTCAGGCATATTATATGTTAGGGGATTACATCGCGGATAAAAATGCCTGGCTCAATGCTGGTCCTGCTCCACAACCACAACTAATTGATTAACACATGAAAATACTGTTGGAGCTGCTGAAGATTGTAAGACTATGTTTGCATTGTATAAACTCAATTTCCTTTGTATTGTATAATTGCATAGCACAGATGTGAGTTCTATGTATGTACTATACCTTATTTACCATTTACCGGGTAATATGTCTTTCATTGACTTGAATGGGCCCTGGCGGCTGATAGTATGTCATGCTCACACAAACGTCTCGCTGACGGTGGCGTGTGTGTTGGATCATTTAGCTCCCTTCAAAATGGTTGAGCTGAATGGTGCTGATCTATGCGCCATGTCCGTGAACGGGCGCCGTCAGTTGGGGCTGGTCATCACTCAGCTGCCTCAGCTTATTTTTAATTTTTTTTTTTTGAATTGTTGTTTTCTTACTATTTGCTCTGGACGCTTTTAACGCGTACGCGTTCCTTTTTACATCGTTCTCACATATAATTGTAAATTCAACATTAATGATGTAACTAATATTTTTGTAAAAATATAATTTAAAAGAGTGTCCATGGAGTTTCTTGCCCGTTCTTCTCCATAGGCACCTACGCTTTGGAATGGGCAACTAGCTTCATATTTTCTGATTGACCGACTTCTTGACAATTCAAAAATGCCTGTAAATGGTTTAATTGAAATAAATGGTTTGAGTTTGAGTTTGAATTTCAGTAGCAATGGCTTTCATTTTGTCAGTTCAACAACATTCATTGCGTTGTTGAGCAGACAAACTTTTCGAACATATAAAACAATGCACATAATACAATTTGGATGCAGTACAGTCTATCGTCATTTGTTTATCCCTAAGGCAACATCATTGAAAATCTCGCATTCATTCCAATTGTCTTGCTAATAGACACTTACAGACGCGCCTAAGACAAAGTGCCCAGATAATTGCATTTGTGACGCCGCAGGCTGCGGCTTGGCTCTACGACAGCCACAAGTATTCAGGAATATCGAATACTTCACTAAATCGATTTAACGTTCTACACAACATCCCGACCTAGCATTAAGTTAAATGTACACTGATATCATCGTCTATTGATATTAGAGATGTTCATAATAAAGACTAATCCGTTATTGACTTCCGATTTTCATTCCTGAAGTTAATATATTTGCGAGATGATAGGAAATGACATTACATTATATTATTAAGGGCTCATTTTTCAATGGACATAATATTTTATATTCGTGGAATAAAATTGACGTCTGACAGTTTTTGTATGGAACAACTGACAAACATTCAAAATTATTCCTCCGATAAAATTATCTGGCGTTGGAAAAATCAGCCCTAAAAGGAATAAGGATAACGACATACGCTTTTACGTGTTTACTTCTTGATATGGTAGGGTAATTTTTTTCTTCACATTTGTAAATATGAACCGGCAAATAATAATCGTTTCAGTATAGAAACATATTTCTTTCTTAAAATTCAAAATATGTAGGTAATGTCCTCAAATAACATGACAGAGAGGATTTATGTTGCAAACTTAGGCGATACTTAATTATAATTAAGCTTTAGTGAATTGGCCTCTTAAATATCGTATGAACCCCACCGGTCCATAACAAAAATATACTCGACGCGACAATAAATATAATTGTAAAAACCGCTGAGTGCTTACCTACATGAAAACGGCTTCTAGTAGGCGAGCGTTTGACGGGTTTATGGCCAAGAAGGTATTAAATTGCAATAATAATGGGAGACACCTAAATGCCCGTCCTTTTACATTAGTTAATACGTTTTACTTTCTACTACACTGCCGTCAATAAAGAAAGCAGGCACAGCTAACATTTTTTCCAATATTGAGTTATATACATATTTGGAATCAGAAAAAAAGGCGCATTTTCCAGTTTTTTTACTCAAGTTTGGAAAAAAATGTTAGTAGTGCCCTTTTTCTTTATGACGGCAGTACAAATATCAAAGAATCCGCTAAGTGCTAATGCAGTGCGGAACAAGAAAACTAAGTCTCCCTACGTGCCTGCTTTAAAACAATGGTTTCCAGTCCTGAGCACACAAACCACATCTACATTAAAAATGAGTGCAACGGAAATGTCAAATTATAAAATCTAACCCTAAGCAGCACATAATGTTCCCACTGCTGGGACACAGGCCTCCTCTCAGTGAGAGGAAGTGGGCCGTAATACTTATATCACGCGGGCCGAGAGTTTGGTTAGATGTCACATGTCTGAGATTTTTTGGTTCTAGGACCCGACATGCCGGTTTCTTCACGATGTTTTCCTTTGCCGTTTTGAGAGCAGTGGTGATGAAATAATTTACACGAAGGTAAACGTCTGTCTGGGTTCAAACCCCACAATTTTATTAGTAAATCGCAGCCATTACCACTGGGCCGCCACTCTCTAATTATAAAAATTATAAAACGATCACGTTTTAACCTAAACAGAATCCTTATAATCTAGTAATTAAATAAAAAAGAAAAAAATTAGTCTCGGGTATCGTTGGACCTAATTACGCTAGCAATTTAATTATTCTGCTTTAACGTAATTAAGTACCAGCTTTATAAGCTGCTCACGTTCATAAATTAATTTTTACTGAGACTTTATTTCATTTCAATTAAACTGTTGAAAGCATAAAGTATAGTAGCATCTCACGTAGACTCGTATCTAATAAAATTGTAAATAACATTATTTTCGTTCTGATACTGAGTGGTTTTCTTGTTGAAAGTCTCAATTAAATACGAAACGTGTCGTTTGAGGAGTGGCTGGAGAGGCGCCACGGCGTCCTCACCTTCCGCCTAACGCAGGTCCTCAACGGACACGGCTGCTTCGGGAGGTTCCTGTTCCGGATAAGGCGGAAGAAAAAACCCGGGTGTCACCATTGTGTGGATCGCCCGGAAGACACGGTGGAGCATACGGTGGAGGTCTGCCCAGCTTGGGTAGAGCACCGCCGCGTCCTCACGGCGGCGATCGGCGGCGATCTCTCGCGTTCGGCCATAGATATCCGTGCGTCCGGCCCTAGTCCAGGCTATAGTACGGAGCGAGAGTGCATGGGAGGACGTCGCCTCCTTCTGCGAAGCAGTAATGCTCGCAAAGAAGGCGCGAAGGAGCGCATGAGGGAGAAACAATCTTTGCGCCCTGACGTCCCTAGTCGCTGCAGGAGACGCCCTGGGTGTCGGGAATCGACACGCCCTCCCGCTTCGCCCAGAGCGGGAGAACTTATTTGATAATTACCCACAAAAAAAAAATATAAAAAACGTGTCGTTACTGTAAGAAAATAATTCACAATTGCAAAGTCTAATTGAAAAATAGAACATTGTCTGAAGCTTCAATAATATTATCATTAGCCTGTGATGTCCCACTGCAGGGCAAAGGCCTGCCTACTCTCTTTCCACTTCTCTCTGTTCAAAGCTGCTAAAGACCAGTTCTTGTTGAAGGAGTCTAGCTCATCCCGCCATCTCCGTCTGGGCCTGCCACGATGTCGCTTGCCATTGAGAGGGACCCATTGCATAGTAAGTTTGGCCCATTGCTCGTCTGACATGCAGCAGATGTGTCCAGCCCAGTTCCATTTTAGCGCGGCAGCTTTCCAATTAACGCTTCAATAAACTCGAACTTATGTACAAAAACTTTACCAGGCAAAATCAATCTAACAGCGTTGGCAGAATAATTAAAACTAGTGACTACCCCTTATCACAAAATTTATTACGGAACGGAGCATTGATTACACAAGCTATTGGTACCTACCTCCCCTCAACCGTCTTCAATAAATGAGTGTAATAGAACTATCTTACTTTAACTTTTACCTCCGAGTTCACCTAGATACGAATGCAATTTCTTTTTCATTAAACTTAAGGAATTCTTCTTCGTAATTGCTACAGTTATCAACTGTAGTAATAGCTTGTTCAGAGAATACAGACTTATATTATTTGCGCTACGTTGCTCACCCAAATTGCTTCACGGTGTGTAGCTGAAAGTGGGGCTCAAAACGCTCGTTTCTTTTTTAAGCTTTTGTGTGTGAAAGCATACCCAAAGGGATGTTAATATTGGGATGCCCACGTGCGCTGAGAGCAATGAAAAATAATCCTCTTTTTCATTATTTAATATCTTTCATATGATTTTTTTGTTACGTTTTCATTTATGTTATGGAAAAAGTTACCACTAAACGGTCTTCTTAATGTAGTTTGACTTTAGTATAGCAATTATTATTCTTTACCCTAGAATTATCTTAACTTTTTGGCCGATTGATTTTGTTCTAGAGGAGCTTCAAACAAGGGGAACTTTTTAATGGCTATAAAAATTATATATCTCTTTAAAAACTCTTGGTCATTATGCCCATTTCCTTATTTTATTATGTCGTTGAGAGACCCATTTCCAGCTGCAATGTTCACAGGATAATAAGAAAAAAATATTGCATTTAATCTCAATAAATTCTTCTCTATAGGAAAACCAGATCTGTAATCCGGAAGGAACAAATATAGACAATGTTCTAAAAATGTAATATGTAGACAATGTTCTAAAAATGTAATATGTAGACAATGTTCTAAAAATTGCTATCCGGTTCATTTGTCCTATTCTTTCTTACAAATGTATGGGCGTAACAATCGCTTTATTACTTTTACTTCCTATCCGCACATTTCGTGTGTGTGACTTGACTGGTTTATTGACCTTAAGGGGGAAGCGTCAGGGTAGCCCGGAAAATTCTAAATTTCTTACGTTTTTTGCAATTTCCAGGACTGTGTCAAGTTGTACGTCGATTAAAATATAATTCGCGAGCGTAAAAAATATAACTTTACAGAATTAGAATCAGCAATCAATCAATCCTCCAAGTTCATATCGTCGTTCAGCCGATAGACGTCCACTGCTGGACATAGGCCTCCCCCAATTTTGGGAGGGTTTGCCATAATCGCCACGCTTGGCAGGCGGGTTGGCGATCGCAGTATGATATGATGGTGGAATACATAGAGAACGCTGCTGCCCATTCTCCGGTACGATCCTTAGTCGCCTTTTACGACACCCACGGGAAGTAACGGGTGGTGCTATTCTTTAAGTCCGGCACCACACAGACAAAAAAAGCTGACAAGTTATATAAGTATAATCCTGTTGATTGATATTTCATAGAAAATATAATATAATAGCATATGAACTTAAAAAAAACATTTTTACAAAAAAAAAACAACCGACTTCCATAAAAAACACTACAAATTGAAAAATAACTTTAATTTCGGAAGTCGGTGTCTTTGGTTCCGCGTTTTCGTTTATTGACACCGACTTCCAAAATTAAAGTTATTTTTCAATTTGTAGTGTTTTTTATGGAAGTCGGTTGTTTTTTTTTTGTAAAAATGTTTTTATTTTTCACTTTTTAGTGGGTCAGTTTGTAATTTATCTAAGTTACAATAGCCTAATGCCAACTGTTCATCACCTTTTACAAAATATTGCTTTTCCCGATGCTGGGACGTTAATTGTTTAGGAGTTCTCCCGGTAGGAACCAGGAGATCCTCAACAATCACTCGCAATACGCATTGTGACGAGCATAAATTGCTTAGCAACCATATTAAAGTAATCGAATCGTAACCCGTGAAATATTTGTCAGTGAGTAGTTCCGATGGCCATCTGTGATCTTCATCATCAGCTCCACTTTACCAAGTGACGATTCCCGAGAGAAAATGCTCAAGTTTCTTTAAAAAATATCCAAATCGCTGTAGCTTTGCCTATAAAATTTGAGGGTTTCCCTCGATATCCATGGAATCCTCTCATCAGATTCCAACTTGATGACAATGGGACCACCTCGAGAGTATACCCTTTCAAATAAAAAAGAACTTTTGGAATCGGTCCAGCCGTCTTCGAGTAATCGGTGAACATATGGTTTAAGAACTTTATTATTTCTCATTAAGAATTAACAATAATTCACTTACTGAGAAACTAAATTTACACAAAATGTTTACGAGCGTACAATAACATCGTTAAAAGTAGATTTACAATAATGAATAGGGGGGTAGTAATAAAAAAAAAAAAAAAGTAAATATCAACTAATCACCAACCGAGTAAACACAGATCTAAAGTAAAATTGGATGTATTACTAGATGTGGCATTTATGGCAGCGTACTGACGAAGGAAAGAATTTTTATTTTTATTTTGTTTGTATGTTGGAACTCGTTAAAGCGTTAGCAATAACGTTAGTATTTTTTAATTTTTTATATTATTGACACATTATGTACGATTTAAGTTGATTTTTAAAACAAGACATGCTTTTCGCTTCTTTTATTTCCATGGGTATTTTATTGTACATGTTAACACCTTCAAATTCAATATTTCGTTTCCCGTAATTAACTGTTCTGGGAGGACGTGTTACTAAGTAATTGGAGTTTCGTAGTTTAATTTTTTGTACTTGATGTTTTTTTGTGAAATTTAGTGTTGTATGAATATCTTTATGTAATATTTTGCGTATTAGTACACATGTATAGTACTTATATGTTTGGGATATGTTCATTATTTTTGTTTCCTTGTATATTTTCTGAGTTGACGTTCTAAAATGGTAATTAAATAATATTTTGATTAATCTATTTTGTGCTGTTTGTAATATCTCTAAATTCGATTTAGCTGCGGTCCCCCAGATTTCTATTAGGTAGTCTATATGTGGTTTAACTAAAGAATTATAAATTATGTATCGAACTTTCCGAGGAAGGCATTTGTTTATATTGTGAAGAGCTCCTGTAAGTGACAAGAGTTTACATCTGATTTTCTCTATATGAGGCTTCCAACTGAGGTAGTTATCTAAAATTAAACCTAAATATTTCTCTTTAGTTTTTCTTTGAATTAATTGATCATTTATTTTGAGTTGTATATTATCTGTTATTTTTTTATTTTTGGGGGCGATGACAACATAATTCGTCTTTGTGGTATTAATAGTGAGGAGGTTAGATTGGAACCATTCATTAAGTAAATCCAAATCGTTTTGGATGTGTGGTATCATAGCTTCGATTGAATGCCCAAAGTAGAAAAGACTTGTATCATCTGCGTAAAGCGAAATATCCCCCTTGAGGCCAATCTGGGATATGTTATTAATATAAATAAGGAACAACAGTGGCCCCAGAATTGATCCTTGAGGTACACCGAAAGTGACAGAATGTGAACTGCTTTGATATTGACCTATTTTGACAATTTGTTTACGATTTTGCAGGTATGACTCAAAAATCTGGAGTGCTTTGCCTGTGATACCGACGTGAGATAGTTTTTGTAATAACAGATGGGGACTAATTGTATCAAAAGCTTTTTTGAGGTCGATGAAAACTCCTACAGCTGTTTGCTTGTGATCGATTTTGTTTTTAATTTTAGTAACGAGATCAATAGTTGCCGAGAGAGTATTCGAGTGAGGTCGAAAACCGTATTGTTTCTGATATAAAAAGTTTTTTTGCCTTAAGGAAACTTTCCAAACGATGGTAAAGGATTTTCTCGAAAATTTTTGAGATAACAGGAAGGACTGATATGGGACGGTAGTTACAAGGATCAGACTTACTTCCAGATTTGTAAATGGGGATAACTTTAGCAATTTTTAAGTCATCGGGAAAAATGCCTCGATCCAAACAAAGATTTAAACATGCTGTGAGTTCATTAGCAATTAGTTTTTTAACACATATTAAAGATTTCGTACTTATGCCATCAATGCCAGAACTAGTATTTGGATCTAAATCCTCAATAATTTTAATAATTTCATCCGTGGTTGCTGGTATTAAACACTTAAGTTCCATTGAGTCACTTGTTGTAGGTTCTTGAGCTAGGTTTCCGTTTATCTTATTAGTAATGATATTTGCTAGCGATGACCCAATAGTTGAAAAGTAAGTGTTGAACCTTTCGCATATTTCCTTTTGATCTGAAATAGTACCATTTTCAGTCTCGAGTTTTTCTGGACCAGTCCTTTCTCTTATTTTATTTTTGGATAGATCGTTTATTAGTTGCCACATTTTCCGAGGTTTTGTCATATTGTCCTTAAAACTTTTATAGTAATATGCATTTTTCGTCTTTTGTATGTTGTACGCTACTCTCGCTTTCGTTTTCTCAAATTCCGTTTTTAATGTCACGTCCGATGTGCTTGATTTACATTTTTGCCATAATATGTTCCGGTTGTTAATATCATGAATGATTTCTTTTTTTATCCAATCATGTCGTGGAAGGTTCAAAATTTTTAGTTTCGTAATTTTGCTCTTAGATAAAGAAGACTGTAATTTGTTAGCCAATTTCTCATATGTGGGTTCTTCATCGTTTGCATCATTTAAAATGTCTTCAAAACACTTGTACAGTTTTGGGTAATCCAATGCCGTGTATTCCACTTTCTTGAGGGGGGGAGGAACATATTGTTTGATTTCTAAAAATATTTGCTTATGGTCGGACATCGCAGATTCAATCATGACAATGTGAAAGTTGTTTTCCTGTAGGTTGGACGAGACATGATCTAGTATGGTTTTGGTCGAGGTAGTTTCTCGGGTACAATAATTACGATCAATTTTGTTTAAAATTTTGAAGTTATTTTCTTTCAGTGTGTTCCTGTAGTTACGAATAGCTCGGTCTGGGTTTAGCAAGTCTAGGTTAAAATCGCCAAATACTATTGCTCTCTTCTTCTTCTGTAATTGTTGCGAGTAAATCTCAAGGAAATTGTTCATATTGCTTTTGTCTGGTTTATATATGGCACCAATACTCAAGGAAAACTTTTTTACATAAATCCAGAGGTAATGAGTATTGTCTAGACAATTTTCTTCTACAAGATGGTGTTTTAGATTGTTGTGGACGAATATTGAGACCCCGCCTCCTCTTTTATTTTGTCTAAAGTTATAGTAGTGCGTGTAGCACGGAATTTGAAGTCTTCTTGCCTCATCATCATTTTTGATCCATGTCTCAGAAAGTACAATAATGTGCGTGGTTGCTTGCAAAGATGCGATTATACATTTTAGCTCATCGAATTTACCTGGTTTAACTATACTACGAGCATTGGCATAGAAAAATTTTAGGGACTTTTTTGTTGGGACTATATCGGTGTAATTATTCGTAATTTGGTATGTAATTCTCTCTAAACAGGAACTTAGTTTTTTGAAGTTGTTGAGACAGGCGTCGATGCTTTTTCGGTCGTCGAGATAATTTTTGGTATTCCTTTAATATACTTGATGATAAGGTTATTTTCCCCGGTAGCAGTGCGTTTTTGCAGCTCGTCTTTTAGATTTTGCATATGTTTACGTTGGTATGGAGTTTGGTCTGAATAAATTTTTATGTTCTCGGTGTCTAGGTTATTTCTATTGCGCAATATAGCTTTCGCTGTTTCCTCAGATGAAAAACATACTTTAATTGAGCGGGAATGATCGGGCTTGTATTTACCAAGTCGCATAATTTTCTCATATTGGGGACAGTCATTGTAGGCAAGCTTCATTATTCTAGTAATTTCTACTTTTTCGTATTCTTGGCCTTCGGTTATTGATTTGTTCTTAGGTTCGGCTATTCCAGAGACTATAACATTTTTAGCTCGCATATTTCGTTCCTGAATTTCGTTGACAAACTCTTCATAAGTCGTATGTGCTTGGTCTGAAATCGGCGGTGGCATACACTTGAGGTTATTTACTTCGGCTTCTAAAAGCATAACTTTCTTTTCTGTGTTTTCAGAAACAGTTGTTATGTCATTAAGTTTAGATTTAATATTTTCATTTTCCGAGATTAGGTTTTCAATGGTTTTACTAATATTGCCCACTTCATTCCTTATGGCAGTAACATCTTGACATAGCTTATTGATATTTTCTGCTTGGTCATTTTTCGAGGACTTAATAAGCAACATCATTTCAGACATTTGCTTTCGCAATTCAGACAATTCGGTTTTTATCGAGTCATCATCATCGGTTAACTTTCGTTTATAATTACGATAAGTAATCTGTGGAGGGGTGTCAATATGTATTTCAGATAAATTTGGTTGAGAACCTCCAGCTCTTTCGGTGATGCCACTTCCAGTTGGTGAGCGTAATGGATTCATTGTATATCTGTGTTCAGTAGGACAGTAGTTACTCACGTGAATCGTACGCGCAGTGCAAGTGTGAAGAATACAAAAAATGATGATCCCGTCTCTGTTACCCAAGGGGGTGAAGAGAGCGGCGATGCGTCGTTGCTTCCGCACTGGGCTTAACACTTAGAAGAATTTCGATATAACTCAGTCACAGTTGATTATGCAAATTAAGTTGTATTGCGATTACTTGAGATTTAGATTGGGTTGATGAGTATTTATTAAATTTTAAAATAATTTACGACACGACTGCTCTGTACGCTCGATGGAGCCGATCCATACACAAGCTAGCTACTGTAAACTGTTGAGGAGTTCCCTTAACTGTCCTTCGTCTTCATCATCAGACCCCTAATGACAGTCGCAACCCATCTAGGTGTAAAGTTCACATCAATACAAATTAATCAAGCCCAAACACAAGGTAACTGCTGTAAATCGTTGAGTCCCCTCGACTGTCTTTCGGCTCCAGCATCAGATCGACTCCAGGCCTTCATCAAATTGTAGTGCTTTAAAATACTTAATGAAAAAACTAACAAACGCACTAGTCGCTCCTACGATTTTCGAAATTTCCCCTCGATTTCACTGGGATGCCATCATCAGATCCTGGTCTTCCAACAAAAAAAGAATAATCAAAATCGGTTTATAAACGACGAAGTTATCCGCGAACACACATAAAAAAAAAATATATATATACGGTCGAATTGAGAAACCTCCTCCTTTTTTGAAGTCGGTTAAAAACATGGTTTACAGTAAATTAACTTGTCATTATATTGCGTGATTTGCTCCACGCTCTTTCAAAATGATGTAATTAGGATTTTGTTCCTTTTTTGCAAAAGGTTTTGAAGCTGCAGAAAATTGAAAGAGAATCTATTTACTTGGGTACAGAGAGTTCGTATCTGAGCAGGAATAAATCGTCGAGGCAAAAAATCTGTAACGGGATTTAGGAATTGAATTTATCTTGAATGAAGAGATAGTTACTGACTGTATTATAGTTAGGTATTATCTTACTTAAGTACCTACTTAAACTTTATTTTGTTCAATTCATATGGAAGAAGATACTGTAGTTAAACTGTCGTTTTGTATAAACTCAGACTTTTCAAGCTCTCAAACGTTGCCTAATTTGATATGACGTACTAGATAACTTCGTTATCGAAGTTAAAAATTGTATAAGTAACCGAAAATGAGATACCTATAAATTATATAGTGCGAGCTTATCAGAATAATAATAATAATAATAATATATATATATATTGTTACAAATTAAAATCTGTTGCCTCTGATGGCAACCTTGGCAGGTGGTTTAGTGTTGGAAATAAAGGAAACAACCAAACTATCTCAAACACTTTATAATTTTAAAGTTAAGAGTATCTTTAGAACTAATTTATGTTAATAAAATAAATACTAGAAAATTTACTTAATGTAACCCGATTAATGCCAGCCAGCTAAAACTTCAGCAGAAAGAGCTATGGGCGTGGGGAGTTGGTGATAAACCCAGTACCTACTGTTCCGTTTAACTAATTTAATGTAAATAAAATATTATTAATCTCAAATTAAAGATTTTAAATAAGTAACCTTCCAGTTATTAATAAGATTAAACAGTAAATGGGCGCCAGGGACAATAAAGGTCCCGGATCCTGGAGCCGACGAAGGTGTCCAATATTCTTCCGGAGGAACAAATAATGTCGAACCCAAGATCCTCAATTAAATTAGGTTGAAGACCGGTTTCAAGTGAAGAAAACCGGACTAGGGTAACTAACCGGTTCTTATAGAAACCGTATTAAAAATTAAATAAATATTCTTAGGAATATAAAAAAAAACCGTCCCGCCTGCGCTATCGCAAGACGGACTCAGCCAGCCGCACAGTCGTCTCCGCAGGAGGCTTCAAGCGTGCTCGAGGAACGGGTCTCGCGTCCAGCCCCCAGACGTTCCGCTAGATCCTGGCGGCGAGACGAATCTCTCGAGGTGCCTCTCCTGGAAACGACAATACGGAGACCCAATGATATACAACATAAACTAATTAACATTCCTTGAGGTGACCGAGTTTGGAAATCTAGAAGGCTAAAACATTAGCCGGTTAACATGGCCTTCTGACACTAGGAATCTGGATTACCCACGTGGCGTTCATCAACTCCGCGACAAGGGCTCGTTCCCTCAAACAATAATTGAATACCGTGGTTAACACTGAGGAATCTATGATAAATAGTCAGCGGATGAAATACTCACGGTTGAATTATGGAGAAAGCACTTGACTGCAAGTTCCTTGGCCGGCTGTAAAGTAGTCTGCGTATGCGCAAATTGGAATCCTGTAATTAATATTCAGGGATCACGACAATATCCTTTTAACAACCAGGGGAGGCTCACAGACCACTTCCAAACACTATTTCCACAAAATCCTTACCTTTTAAAACACGATACAAGCTAAGTGTTTTCACTCCTGCGTGTCAAGGGCGAAAGGGACGCTAACAAGATTCCTTATTATTGTCATCGATGGCAGACCGGAACTCGACGGAACATTTCGAAAACCTCCCGTAATGCAGGTAAAATGATTATAAGATCACGGAAGATAAACATTACACCATGATACTTTAATTCTAGAAAATCACTAATAACTACACAACGTGACGTTCAAACGCTGAAACTATAAGAATCTTCATGATCCAGACCAACAAACAAATTATTTGTAATATCTAATTCTAAATCTAGTTTAATTTGGGGTAATTATCTTGGAATCGCTAATCGGGAATTTTCTAATCTATCACCTGGCCACATTATGTCAAAGACTATGCACAGATTAAAATCGGAATCCTAGACAAAGAAGTTTCTAGAAATAAGTCCCTAATGAAAAAATACTTTCATTTCCGTTTACGGTTATTTAGTTTATTATGAATTTTTACTGAAAGCTGAAAATAATGAAGTATTGCTCCATACGATATTATTTCGATGGTTATAAATCAATATGTTAAAATATCGATTAGACTACAACTCTTAATCGGCGACCACCAGATGTCGCACTAACTGTCAGAAACTGACGTTCGACTGAATGACATTTGAAGTGTAAATAAACAATATTTCTTCTAATTTATTATGAAAACCTATTTAATAGGTTTTAGAATAGTAATTTATTGTGATTAAGTGATAACTAAAAAGTCCAGTGACAAAATACAATTGAAGGAATGAGTTCTTCTATCAAGTGCAGTACAAAGTCAAACTACAATGAAATATATTACTCGGTAACCTCAAAATGTTCTACAATATGTTTTCAGGTAAATGCTACTTTACTTATTAGTAACGCAGCTGTATAGGTATAAAAAAACAACGTAACAGTACCTCCCCAACCACCAGAGATTTGACCCTCTGGGGCAAATCTCGAAGCTGGCCCTCCAGCGTCAAAACAGACTCCAAAGGACTAAGTACGCTTACAAAAATTTACAACATTAATGCCTGAAAACAGGAACAACAAAAGAAAACCAAAAAAATAAAAAATATGGAAGCCGGTGTACGATTTCTAATATTATAAATTATACTATAAAGGTAGTTAAGGTATATACCTACATAAACAATACAGAATTCATGTTACACTTCAAATATAGAGTAACAGACCGCTCTATTTAGGCGACATTGCAGTAGGCTTTGTTTGTCGGGTCTGCAATTCCGCCCGTGTTTTATGGCTTATTTTTAATTATCCATGTAACCTATATAAAATATACTAATTTGGGTTTTCATTATATACTACATAAACCTACGACCTAAAAGGATTCTGGTCACACTTCAAGTATAGAGTAACAACCCGCTCTATCAGGCGTCATTGTAGTAGGCTTTTGTTAACGAGTCTACAATTCCGCCCGTGTTTTATGGCTTATTTTTAGTCATCCATGTGACCTGTGTAATATATACTATTCCTCCTGGAACGAGTCTAATCCATTTACGAACATGTAAAAGACAAGCTCCAAAGAGAGTATAAATGTATAAATAACTAATATCCTAGTCTGACCTACTATATTTATATAGGAGAGACCACCCTACTCCATCGTACACCACCTTTCACATCCTAAATGAGCAGACAGCCGATAATAATGCTGATCTAGAAAGAAAAAAAATTCACTAAAAGAAATTAAAAACTACAAACTAGTGAAAATTGGCTAACCGTCTACAATAAAAGGAATGTGACGGTTATTCAGCCCCTAAAAAAAAATACCATCTTAAACGATTTCCATCAATGCAGCCTACACGCCCGCCATTATGGCCTCCAATCTCAGGACTATTATTATGCTGCCTTACCAGCAATCCGGAGGTTTATACACCCCACAGGGGTGTCACTCCCGCAACAATCATAGACCACCAACAACCTCCAAACAATCGCCTTAACTTAACCTAAATATAGTTCACAAATGTGAACACAGTTAGAACCTGTGTATCACTACGAACCGCAAAAACAGTGTTAAATATATTTAATCACTGTATTCTAGCACCGTGCATATACAGCAACCAATGCTAAAATAAAAACCAGCAACCTCAAGGCATATACAGCCCTCTAAGGTCACTGCGACCAACTATCACTATTAGCGAATTTAAATTTTAGTTTAAATTCAAGTAAAATATAAATATAAAAAAAAAAATTATTCCTCGCCACATGGTGATTTAAAATCCTTGATATGCCATGTGCCAAGGTTTTTACCGGAACTACAGCCTTCTAATTCATACACTAAGGGTGAAAGTTTTTTCCTAACTATACATCTCTCATATTTAGGAGCTAATTTGGCCATAAAGAATTTGGAAGCGTCACTCTGGGGATATGTTTTCTTCCACACAGTGTCGCCTACCTCAAACTCCGCGTGCCTCCGACTACTATTATAATAACGTGCACTTCGTTTATGTGACTTGATAAGCGCGTCCTTTACTTTATTGAAGATACTATCCAATGCCCCTAGCCGATTGGCATATGAACTGCGGGAAGCGCAAGCCAGAGTGGGCTGTTCAACGGTATCATTGCCGAAGACATCACCACTACTAACTGCCTCTCTGCCATGTACTAAGAAGAACGGGGTAAAACGAGTAACTTCATTTGTGGAGGTGTTCATGGCGAATTGGATCTTCGAGATGTTAACATCCCAGGATCGATGATCATCCTCCACGAGAATTGATACCGCGGTCATTATGGTACGGTTATAGCGTTCCACGGTGTTCACGCTTGGGCAGTAACGAGGTGTGAAGTGAACTTGAGGTATTTTGTACCTCTCCAGTAGTGAACGAATCTCGTTACCCGTAAATTGCGTCCCGTTGTCTGCTATAACCGTACGGGGTATACCGTGTACCAGGAAAACGCCGTCTTCTAGTTTCTGTGCTATAGATTTACCTACAGCTCTACGTAAAGGAAACAGTAAACAGTACTTCGTAAAACAGCACACAACAACTAAGAGACATGTGAATCCCGCTCTAGACCGTGGCAACGGACCTACCAAGTCAATGCTTATGGTTTCAAATGGCTTGGAACAGTCCTTCGCATCACCTAAGAGACCGGGAGGAGGCAATTGTGAGTGTTTATATGCGGCGCACTTATCACATTTACTAACGTAGCTAGCCACATCTTTATACATGTTGGGCCAGTAGTATCGGAGTGCAAGTCTCTTATAGGTTTTAAACACCCCGAAATGTGGCGATAATTCGCCACTATGGTGACTCTTTAACAATTCTTGTCGATTGCCCTCCGGTACTACCTGCTTCCAATCATTGTCACTAGCTACCCCGAATTTATTTTTTGAATATCGGTAAAGTTGATCACCCTTAATAATAAAGTTAGGACACGATCTAGGCGTACTAACACATTTGTCCCACAGCCCTTTAAACCAAGTGTCAGTATCGGACACTTTAATTTCCAGCACCGGAACGCCACGAGACAAGGCATCTGGAACCACATTGTCCCTGCCTTTGCGGTGCTCAATGGTAAAGTTATAAGGTGATAACCGACAACCCCAACGGGCCAATCGACCAGAGGGATTGGTTAAATTAAAGAACCATTTTAAGCTCGAGTGGTCGGTTATCACTTTAAACGCAGGACCGCCTTCCACGTAAGGACGATAGTGTTCCACGGCGAAGACTACAGCGAGGGCCTCACGCTCCGTTGCTGAATAATTGCGTTCCGCCGGATTAAGCGAACGACTGCAGTAGGCTATTGGGTGCTCCTCTCCATTTATGACCTGAGTCAGAGTGCCCGCTATCCCAAAACTGGATGCGTCACAATGAATCTCAAAAGGTTGAGAGAAATCTGGACAAGCCAATACCGGAGCAGACACCAATGCCTCTTTCAAGGTTGTGAACGCGGTTTCTGTCTCAGCCGTCCACTCAAAAGGCGGTGCTTTTTTGCTAGTACTCGTTAGTGCGTTTAAAGGGGCTGCTATCGAGCTAAAGTTTTTAATAAAACGTCTGTAGTAAGAGGCCGTTCCAAGAAACATTTTCACTTCCTTACGAGTTTTAGGGGTTGGAAAGTCGACAATTGACTGAACTTTCGACGGATCAGTGTGTAAGCCATGCTCGTCCACTCTGTAACCCAGATATTTTAGTTCACGTCGAAAGAAACAGGACTTAGGTAAATTAATTGTCAAATTAGCCTGCCTTAATTTGTCTAAAACCCGTTTTAGAAGTGAAATGTGCTCCTCGAAGGTTGATGAGCAAATAATTATGTCATCTAAGTAGACGAACACCTTATTACCAAACTCAGGGCCGAAAAGCCTGTCCATTAATCGCTGTTGGGTGGCTGGTGCTCCTGTCAACCCAAAGCACATAACTTTAAATTGGAACAAACCTCGACCGGGAACCGTGAACGCGGTTTTTTCTTTGGATGAAGCGGAGTCCAATTCTATTTGCCAAAATGCAGATTTTAAATCAATAGACGACAGGTAACGCGCGTCCCGCAACTGGTCTAAGATGTGAGAGACGTAGGGTAGTGGATACGCATCTTGCTTGCTGACCGCATTCAGCTTTCGGCTATCCAGGCAAAATCGCCATTCCCCATTGGGTTTTGAAGCCAGTAGAACCGGGTTATTCCACGCGCTATTGCTAGGTTCCACTACTCCCATCTCCAACATCTCATCCAGCTGACGGTTAAGTTCCTTGAGGCGTTCAGGCGACAAAGGATAATACCGTTGTTTAATAGGAGGAACTTCTCCTGTGTCTATTTTATGACGCAACAGATGGGTACGACCTAATCCTTTAGCCTCAAAGGAAACCTTTCCAAAATCTTTAATTAATAACTCCGCTTCATTCTTTTGATCCGGTGTTAATTCGTCAAACGGCTGTAGGTGCCTAACCTCCGAGATGCATGTGTGACCTCTATTGTTTTTTAAATATTGTATAGGTAATGTATTAAAAATTTTTGGCGCCAAATTAAAAGCCTTCCAAAAATCAACACCAAAAATCACCGGTGTGGTAATGTTTGGAATAATATAGAATTTAATAACCTTAGTCACTCCCATGAGAGTCACTGGTAAAAATAAATAACCCTCCACGGATGCCCGCGAATCATTGGCAGTTACGATGCTGCCCAACTGTCCATCGGCGTGAAGAGTAGCACCAGCCCTTATAAATTGTTGGCCAGCATCGGAACCCAACACCGAAATGCAAGAACCCGAGTCGAGTAAACCGTAATAATATTCATCGTATATAGAAACTGTTAAATGTGGACGACTATCGTCCGTAGTCTTATAACGTACTGTATCTACCCTTAGTGTATTAAGAAATAATTTTAAAAATTTTAAATAATTGTCCCAATCGGACTTATCAAAATTTTGGCTGTAGTTCCGTAAAATTAGTTTTTTGAAGTGCAGGTTGGACAGGACTGAGCAACCTTCTGCTTTTTACTGCACGTAGGGCACGATGGTGCACGTACGCCCTTCTTGCCGCAACGGTAACACACAATTTCCTTAGATTTGCATTGTGATAACGAATGCCCCTTAACCCTACAACGAACACAGAACAACGAACCAGAATCCGTTTGCACGGCTTCAATCCTGTGAGAACCTTTTGGGGGTTGGTATGCCAAGTCTGCTGCTACAAAAGAAGAAGTTGGTTTGGGCGGCTCATGGAACTGGGCCCTGCTATGGAAACCTAGCTCCAGTTGTCTACACTTCTCTTTTAACTCGTCCAGCGTGTTGACTGTCATTATTGACAACCCCGACGTGTATTCCGGTCTCATGTTGTACTTGATCCGTGCTAAACGATCGCGTTCCGGAACCCTGTAAGAAAGCCTATTAAAAAGATTCTCCATGACCGCTATATATATACACGACAGCTCAGTCGACCCTTGCGTTCTGTTCGTTATTTCAGAAAAGAGACGCATATCGTAATCTGGCGGAGCGAAAGCTGTGAGTAACTCCTTCTTCAGCTCCGCCCAATCATTAACCGAAGCTTTTATTCCCCTGTACCACAATAAGGCTCCATCCGAGAAAAGGTCTAGAGCAGATTGATGTAAGGAGGCTTCGCTAATTCCTCTGGCCTCGCAAAGCTCCTCAAGACGCTCAATAAACGCTTTCACGCAACCTGTACCGTCGAATTTATGACCCAGGGTTTTAACAGTGTCTTTCCTGCAGGAAACGATGACGTCTTTGGTCAGTAAATTCGACAGTACATTCGGTGTCTCCTCGGCGGAAGTAAATGACTGATGGAAGCTCGCGTTAACCGAATCAATTTTTAATAAATAACCGCTAAGCTGTTTGTCAACGGCTGCATAATCGGCACTAAGATCAGTTGTGGGAGTAATCCTACTGAAACGATGATACAGATGGAAACCTAAAGCCTTAGCGCGATTAAATTTTTTGAAACTGGAGGGGTACCTATCTAGTACTTCACCAATTTCTGGTAGTTTGGCCTTAATGGCTTGTAATTCGGTTTTAGGGTCTATGTTTGTTTCCACAATATCATCGGAACACACCAATTTACTGAGATCCCTAATTTGAACCCGTAGTTCCTCTACGGTTGAAGCGGGTTTCGCGTCTCGGACCAGTACTTCATATACAAGCTCGTCTTTGCGTAGTAAATTAAATGAGATGGGTCGTTCCATTGTGTGAAATTTAAAAAAAAATTGAAACTGAACTGAAGTCAAAACTGGCTGTCTCAATTTACAATCTTGAGCAATGTGTAATTATTATGTATAATAAACGTCGTTACAATTAGCAGTCTTATAGAGTAAGTATGTATTTTAATACCAGGCTTTTATTTCCATAGACAATCGTCCTGGAGTTTTATTTTGGGACACAGATAAAATAAAATTGTAAAATGTAAATAGCAGCAAGAAGTGTAAAACGTGTAAAAAGCGTAAAAGTAAATAACAGTGTATATAACAATACAAATAAAAACATGAACACAAAAAACAAAGGATTCCGCGCGACGGTTTTTTTTTCTTAAGATTAAAATAACTGGAAGGTTGTAGAAACAGCAGTCTGGGTTGTAAGGTACAGCAATTGACGTAACCTCTATCTCCAACTAATACACACGTTGGTCGCCACTGTTACAAATTAAAATCTGTTGCCTCTGATGGCAACCTTGGCAGGTGGTTTAGTGTTGGAAATAAAGGAAACAACCAAACTATCTCAAACACTTTATAATTTTAAAGTTAAGAGTATCTTTAGAACTAATTTATGTTAATAAAATAAATACTAGAAAATTTACTTAATGTAACCCGATTAATGCCAGCCAGCTAAAACTTCAGCAGAAAGAGCTATGGGCGTGGGGAGTTGGTGATAAACCCAGTACCTACTGTTCCGTTTAACTAATTTAATGTAAATAAAATATTATTAATCTCAAATTAAAGATTTTAAATAAGTAACCTTCCAGTTATTAATAAGATTAAACAGTAAATGGGCGCCAGGGACAATAAAGGTCCCGGATCCTGGAGCCGACGAAGGTGTCCAATATTCTTCCGGAGGAACAAATAATGTCGAACCCAAGATCCTCAATTAAATTAGGTTGAAGACCGGTTTCAAGTGAAGAAAACCGGACTAGGGTAACTAACCGGTTCTTATAGAAACCGTATTAAAAATTAAATAAATATTCTTAGGAATATAAAAAAAAACCGTCCCGCCTGCGCTATCGCAAGACGGACTCAGCCAGCCGCACAGTCGTCTCCGCAGGAGGCTTCAAGCGTGCTCGAGGAACGGGTCTCGCGTCCAGCCCCCAGACGTTCCGCTAGATCCTGGCGGCGAGACGAATCTCTCGAGGTGCCTCTCCTGGAAACGACAATACGGAGACCCAATGATATACAACATAAACTAATTAACATTCCTTGAGGTGACCGAGTTTGGAAATCTAGAAGGCTAAAACATTAGCCGGTTAACATGGCCTTCTGACACTAGGAATCTGGATTACCCACGTGGCGTTCATCAACTCCGCGACAAGGGCTCGTTCCCTCAAACAATAATTGAATACCGTGGTTAACACTGAGGAATCTATGATAAATAGTCAGCGGATGAAATACTCACGGTTGAATTATGGAGAAAGCACTTGACTGCAAGTTCCTTGGCCGGCTGTAAAGTAGTCTGCGTATGCGCAAATTGGAATCCTGTAATTAATATTCAGGGATCACGACAATATCCTTTTAACAACCAGGGGAGGCTCACAGACCACTTCCAAACACTATTTCCACAAAATCCTTACCTTTTAAAACACGATACAAGCTAAGTGTTTTCACTCCTGCGTGTCAAGGGCGAAAGGGACGCTAACAAGATTCCTTATTATTGTCATCGATGGCAGACCGGAACTCGACGGAACATTTCGAAAACCTCCCGTAATGCAGGTAAAATGATTATAAGATCACGGAAGATAAACATTACACCATGATACTTTAATTCTAGAAAATCACTAATAACTACACAACGTGACGTTCAAACGCTGAAACTATAAGAATCTTCATGATCCAGACCAACAAACAAATTATTTGTAATATCTAATTCTAAATCTAGTTTAATTTGGGGTAATTATCTTGGAATCGCTAATCGGGAATTTTCTAATCTATCACCTGGCCACATTATGTCAAAGACTATGCACAGATTAAAATCGGAATCCTAGACAAAGAAGTTTCTAGAAATAAGTCCCTAATGAAAAAATACTTTCATTTCCGTTTACGGTTATTTAGTTTATTATGAATTTTTACTGAAAGCTGAAAATAATGAAGTATTGCTCCATACGATATTATTTCGATGGTTATAAATCAATATGTTAAAATATCGATTAGACTACAACTCTTAATCGGCGACCACCAGATGTCGCACTAACTGTCAGAAACTGACGTTCGACTGAATGACATTTGAAGTGTAAATAAACAATATTTCTTCTAATTTATTATGAAAACCTATTTAATAGGTTTTAGAATAGTAATTTATTGTGATTAAGTGATAACTAAAAAGTCCAGTGACAAAATACAATTGAAGGAATGAGTTCTTCTATCAAGTGCAGTACAAAGTCAAACTACAATGAAATATATTACTCGGTAACCTCAAAATGTTCTACAATATGTTTTCAGGTAAATGCTACTTTACTTATTAGTAACGCAGCTGTATAGGTATAAAAAAACAACGTAACAATATATATATATATGTCTGTGGCCCGACTGTCAAGTTGACGGTGACAAAAAATTTTACTCCGATATTTTCTAATATTTTTAATCATAAATAAATACGCAATAATGTTTTGATATGTGTCCTACCTAATGTTTTGATATGTGTTTTTGAAGACCTCCTACCACCTTTACCTTTATTGGTACTATACCAGGATGCTGGTAATAAAATGACACAAGAATGTTGACACGAAGTCGGGCAAAACAACTCAACAAAACCACACACCCAACATCTTCGGGTTCGTCGCTCAGCTCCGCCTCGCCGTTGCCGGAACCTGCTCCAGACGTGAGTCCAGAAACACCGGCCGCTGCAGTTGCGTCGAGCTCGAGCGACGAATACTTTTCGCCGCCGACGACACCACCACCACCAGTATGTCGGCGTGGAAGAGGCCGACCACCGGCCAACTTAGGACTCCGAGGCCCACCGGCCTCTGATAGGGTCCCCGCTCCCGGTGGAAGTGTGCAGCGCATGCGATGGACACAAACTGTCAATGAAAATGTCATGCGCGCATACTTTGGGGCTACAGAGGGAGGAAGTAACTTGACTGCGTACCGTGGTCGGATGCTCTCTCTGTTTCAGGTGCTTGAGCCAGCTATCAACGTGTCGGCGCAACGACTGTCGGATCAGGTGCGGGTCATCCTGCGTAACCATATGCTGGATAACGTCGCACTTGATCGACTACGCCTCGAATCACGGAATAGCCATGTTACGTCTGCTTCGTCATCGGTCGCGGTGCAACTGCAAAATTTACCCAATGTTTCACAGCGACCCGACCGTGTTGATGTAGAGGATGGTGACGAGGCTATATCCGTGAGTCCCCAGTGCAATGCAAGATTGAGGAGCGCTTTGGAGGATGCTTTCTGTGAGTACCGCTCTGTTCCGCCTGGACTTAGACCACGTTTACCTCGTTTGCCCATGCACAAAAAAAACAAGGCGCTGGTTTGTGCTCTAGACTCGCAACTGGCAAATTATTTTAACGACAGCAAAGACCTCACCGATACCCATTCAATTTTGTACTGTGCAGCTGTAGCGGCATGTCGTGTAGCTCATGTCAAATTCCCCAATAGTGACAGAGCTCCACGACCAAAACCAGCCGTACCAGCTTGGCAGTGCAGGATTGAGTGTCGTATCGGTGAGGCTAGAGCACTCATCGGCAAGCTAATCTGCTTCAGGGAGGGCAATACTCGCCCTAGGCGGGCGTTCTCGGGGACTGATATTAGTTCTCGAGATTATTTGTCCCGCGTTACAGAGCGCATCGACTTCCTGAAGCAGAAGATCTGTGCATGGGCAAACCGTATTCGTAGGTACAGACGGAGAATGGAGCGGTATACTCAGAATCGCACATTCCAGAGTGATGAAAGGTGGGTTTATAGGACTTGGGAGCGACCGGACCATGGTGTGACTGACACGCGCTTACCGGATGATGACGCCATGTGTTCGTTCTGGCGAAATATCTGGTCGGTGCCTGTCAGTCACACCGAAGGTGATTGGACTCGGAAGATTGAGCGAACGTGCGATCTACTACCAGAAATGGGGGTACTTACTATCAGCCCCCAAGATGTTGCTCGTGCAGTCCGTCCGTTGCCTAACTGGAAATCTCCAGGGCCGGACGGACTGCACAACTTTTGGATAAAATGGTTTCAAGGGTCGCACGCCCGCTTGGCATCCCAGTTCCAATCAGCCTTAGAGTCAGGATCGCTGCCCAAGTTCCTAACGACGGGAATAACCCACCTGCTCCATAAGTCAGGTAGTACCGCGGATCCCAAAAATTATAGACCGATCACTTGTTTACCGACGGTCTATAAAGTTCTTACATCCATTTTGAGAGCTAAAATTAACAAACATATAGACACCAACTCCATCATGTCTGTCTCTCAAAATGGATGTGGGAACGGGTCCCGGGGTACTAAGGAGCTGCTCCTCATTGATATGACCATTAGCCAACAGGTTCGTCGTTTCCGAAAGGATCTGTCGACATGTTGGATAGATTATAAGAAGGCCTATGACTCGGTGCCGCATACATGGCTCATGAGGGTGCTGGAGTTGTATAAAGTAGATACAACTCTACGCACTTTCCTGATGTCGTGTATGGGGCAATGGAGGACGGTCCTTCGCTATCCAGGATGTCGAAATATCCAGAGGAATAGCGAGCCGATAAGGATCGAGCGAGGCATATTCCAGGGCGACAGCTTGAGTCCGCTTTGGTTTTGCTTAGCCTTGAATCCTCTAAGCACATTGCTGGAGGATTCAGGTCTAGGCTATCGGCTGAGGAGAGGTGGTCAGGTTATATCTCACCTCCTTTACATGGATGACCTAAAACTCTTTGCTCCCAACAATTTGCAACTGATGGAGCTACTGAAAATTACTGAAACTTTCAGTAGCGCCATCAGGATGGAATTTGGTGTGGACAAATGTGCGGTCATGCATGTAAAGCGAGGGGAGATTGTGGAATCCGTGGGGACCCAACTCTCGGATTCCACAAACCTTCGAGCCCTCTCCGCATCCGAAACCTATAAGTATTTGGGTATGTCGGAAGCGTTGGGCATCAATGTTACTGACATGAAGCAATCATTGAAGGAGCGCTTCTTTGGCCGCCTGAAAAAAGTATTTAATAGTCTTCTTTCAGGCGGAAACAAGGTGCGCGCCTTCAATGGTTGGGTCATGCCGGTTCTGATGTACTCTTTCGGCATACTCAAATGGACTCAGACCGAACTCGACGCCCTGGATAGGAAGGTCCGTACACTGCTGACTGCAAATCGAATGCATCACCCACGGTCATCGGTAATGAGGCTGTATATCCCGCGAAAGTGTGGAGGTCGAGGCTTTTTAAACGCTAAGACTCTCCACAATCGCGAGATATGCAGTCTCAGAGAATATTTCTTAGAAACCGACGTGGGGATGCATCGGGATGTAGTCGCGGTGGACAAGGGCCTCACCCCGCTCTCCTTGGGTAAAGAGAACTGGCGCAAACCAGTAGTGCTTGACACTAATGATCGCATGGAGGTATGGCAGAGTAAGGAGCTTCACGGACGCTTTTTCCGGGCCCTACATGGACCCGATGTAGATGTAATAGCGTCCGTAGCCTGGCTGCGTTTCGGTGACCTCTTTGGAGAAACCGAAGGTTTTGTCTGTGCAATTATGGACGAAGTTATGATGACGAACAATTACAAGAGATTTATTGTCAAAGACGGCACGGTTGACATCTGTCGGGCATGCCACCGGCCGGGAGAATCAATCAGACATATTATCTCCGGGTGTTCTCGTCTAGCTAACGGAGAGTACTTGCATAGACACAACCTTGTAGCCAGGATAATTCATCAGCAACTTGCTCTGAAATACAGCCTTGTGGAATCGGAGGTTCCGTACTACAGGTATGTGCCCGACCCAGTTCTCGAAAATGGAAATATCACATTGTACTGGGATCGATCCATCATCACTGACAGGACTATTGTTGCCAATAAGCCTGACATAGTGGTGGTGGATCGATCAGAGCGTCGCGCAATGATTGTTGACATAACAGTCCCGCATGATGAGAACCTCGTGAAAGCCGAGAAAGATAAACAAGTCAAGTATCTTGACTTGGCTCGCGAGGTTGTCGACATGTGGGATGTTGACTCAGCAATCATTGTGCCGATAGTCGTAACAACCAATGGACTGATTGCCAAGAGCCTCGACCAACACCTGAAGAGGCTCTCGTTGGGCAGCTGGATCAAGGGCTTGATTCAGAAAGCAGTACTTTTGGACACGGCTCGCATTGTCAGGAGGTTCCTTTCTCTGGAGCCCTGACCGCCGGTAGCTTGGACCCTGTTCCCGATACCGGTGGGCTACTATTTTTTATATTTTTAAATGTTTTTGTGTTTTTATATTCTAATATTTAAAAATATAATTTATATGTATATAAAATGAAATAAAGGGAATAATAATATACGTTTATTTCTCTCAAAAAGGTACAATTTGGTACATAAAATTTGATTCACATTCATATTCAAACCTTTGTGAGAGCTGGAGTCTATACTGGGCACGGGGCCTGTATGACAGAACTCCAGGCTCACACCCTTTAACTTAAAATAAACTAGCACTTACGTGCACAGAATTGTGAAAGCTCTGCGTATTGAGAGACAGAAAGTAATTACAATAATAGTAAACAAAAAAAATAAAATAAAAAATTGTCACATGCGAAGTGTGTCTTTGACAAGGTTCCAGAAGGTCAAACGCGATAATGAGAATTATTTCGAAACATTAAGGATGTTCTCAGTCTCGGCATAATCCAGTTCAAGTAACCAATTTGAAACAGTTCTTTTGCATTGTGATCTGGGCATAGCGTAAATGTTGAGAATTTTATTTGCCTTATTGTAGATGTGTCCACTGAGGAACAGGAAACTATGTTGGGTCGATCGACAATTTGTGCGGGTGGTGGGACAGACAGTGTGCTTACGTCGTTGGGAGATGAACTTAGATGGGGTGTAGGGAGTAATAGAATGGGTTAATAAAACAAGGTTCAGGATAAATAGTTTACGAACAGAGAGCACCTTGCAGGTTTTATAGAGATCGATGGTGGGAAAGCGGTAAGGTAGCCGCCAGCCGACCTTCAAGAGTGCTCTCTGGGCTCGTTCTAATTTCAGCATATGACTTTTTGCTGATCCGCCCCAGGTGACAATGCAGTATTGGATGAGTGATTGGCAGAGGGAGAGATACACCAACCTTAGCACCTTAGAGTCCGCAACGTGTCGAAGGGACTTAAAAATGTAAATCAACCTGCGTGTTCGAGAGGTGAGTGCATGTATGTGAGTAGTAAAGGACAGGCAATCGTCAATTTGTACTCCTAGATATTTAACAAGGTTGTTACGGGAGAGGCTGGGGCAATTACATGCTAAGAGGTGTGGGGAGCTACAGGAGTGGGCCGTCAAGGAGTAGTGAGAGGAAGGTTTCCCAGCGGCATTAAAGGAGAAAGTTAGGTAAGTGGTTTTGTCAACATTTAAAGTAAGGAGGTTTTGAGTCAACCAATTGGTGACGTGGTTGAGACCAAATTGTGCATTCCGGAACACCAGCTCCCAGGAGTCTCCGTGGAATAATAAGGCAGTATCATCGGCATAGTGAATATGGACGCATTTGG
The DNA here is from genome assembly GCA_916614155.1 of Mesoligia furuncula. NCBI lineage: Eukaryota > Metazoa > Arthropoda > Insecta > Lepidoptera > Noctuidae > Mesoligia > Mesoligia furuncula. The sequence continues at coordinate 13,852,498 of OU744798.1, forward strand.
AAGCGTTAGACGACAGAGTTCATCGATATAAATGAGAAAAAGGGTCGGGCCGATGATGCTGCCTTGAGGGACTCCGTATGCTATAGGAAGCTCATTGCTAATCCAGTCGCCGATCCTGACGCATTGTCGCCTACCCGTGAGGTAACTTTCGAAAAGAGCAAGTTGAATGCCTCTAATTCCGATCCTTTCGAGTTTAGTAATTAGTTTGGGGACAGAAATCGTATCGAAGGCTTTTGCCAGGTCTAGGAAAATACCAATAACCTTCTGCTTTTTATCGAGGTTGGAAAAGATGTTATTTGTAAGGTCTAGTACAGCATTGTTTGTGGAGATTCCGGATCGGAAACCATATTGAGAAGAAGAAAGAAGATGATTTTGCTCCAGGTATTTAACCAATCTGTTATTCATGAGCCTCTCAACTAATTTTGAGAGTGTAGGCAAAATGGATATAGGCCTATAGTTATTTGGTCGATCACTATCCCCACCCTTATGCACAGGGTGCACCACTGCCAACTTAAGCGCATTTGGAAAGATTCCGGTGGCAAATACCAAGTTACATATATGAGTGAGATGTGGAATGAGATGATTTTTAAATTTCTTAATAAATGTGCCCGATATGCCATCAGAACCCACCGCACAATCGCCTCTCAGCCCTCCGATCAGTATATCCATTTCTGATTCGTCAGTACCTAACATGACAAAACTATTGTGGTGCATTGGGAGATCATCGGAATGTTGCGGTAAGGATGTAGAGGTGTCTGTGATTTTTTCGGCCAGTTTGCGCCCAACATTAGAAAAGTACGAGTTCACTTCATTTACAGAGCGCTCCGGTTCGGATTCCGACAAAAGAGCGTTGGCATGTGTTTTTACTTTAGATGTATAGGTGATGGATTTTACAGCGTCCCAGAGCTTTTTACTGTTATTTTGTGCGTTAGTAATAAGGGCTTTATCATAATTAGCTTTAGTAGTCTTAAGTATTTTAGAGCAAAAATTCCGGTATCTTTTAAAAGTTATTTGGAGAGTTATGTTTTCAGGATGTTTTTTTAACTTCAGATGCATGTTGTCGCGATTTCGTAGGCATCTAAGTAGCCCTAGAGTCATCCAAGGCTTACTGAGCCGTTTACGGTTGGGCACAACTTTCAAAATGGAATTTTGAACTATAAGACGGTTAAGGGTGCTGATGAAGAAATCTGTTGCTTCATTAACATCTGGGGTGCTATAAACGGGGCTAAAATCAGTTTGTTGTAAATCCAATTCAATTTTGCCAAAATCCAAGACCCGGGTCTGCCTGGCTTTTTTTAATGTTAAATTGGGACGGTCATTGTACTCCAAGAATAATACAACGGTGTCATGATCAGTGAGCGAAGTGTTGGCGATAAAACAGAAAGCAGGTCTTCTTGTTTTTAAAATGAGGTGGTCGATGCAGGTGTTATTTTGCCTCGTGGGAAGAGTGTGTGCTGGTAGCATACCGTGATAGGCGAGCATTGTCAAGTACTCAGTTGCTTGTGAGTCATTGCTGGTGTCAGAAATGTTAATGTTTATGTCACCCGTTATGATTACGTTTTTGTAGAAGGATACACTTCTTAGTAGGACATCAAGGGAGTCAACAAACGCGGACACGTTATGGACAGCAGGCGGGCGATATACTGTAATCAGGGCGGTATCATTGTTGACTATTATTAACAAACAATTTGCATCTTGGACCTGTGGCTCTGAAACTAAAACTTGGAGGTGGGAGCGATAAAACACTACCACACCTTCATTCTGCGACCTATGTTGTATAGTAGAGGCACAGGTATAGTCATGAATTGAGGGTATGGGAGGGGAGTTATAGAGCCAGCATTCTGTAAGAATGATAAAATCCCAGGATGTATTACTTCTCTCCAAGAGCATTGACAAACCATCGAAGTTCTTATATAATATTCGAAACAGTTAAATTAAAATTTATTTATTTGTAGTTTTAGGTAATATTTTTTTAAGTTCTATACATTCTACCGGACAGCATAATATGGTGTATCTATAAATATTCAAATGTCATTCTTATATAACTAAGGGCTGATTTTTCAATGGACAGATAATTTTTATTCGTGAAATAAAATTGAGGTCTGACGGATTTTGTATGGAAGCTGATTTTTCAATGGACAGACAATTTTTATTCGTGAAATAAAATTGAGGTCTGACAGATTTTGTATGGAAGAACTGTCAAAAATTCAAAATTGTTCCTCAGATAAAATTATCTGGCGTTGGAAAAATCGGCCCTAAGTGCAATTAATTTTAAAATTTGTGATTATAAAAAATTTTTTGATTAGAAAAAGTCTCATCATCATCATTTCAGCCGAAAGAGGTCCACTGCTAGACATAGGCCTCTCCCAAAAGGGGGAGGGTTTGCCATAATCGCCACGCTTGGCAGGCGGGTTGGCGATCCTAGTATGGTATGGTGGTGGAATGCATAGAGAACGCTGCTGCCCATTCTCCGGTTAGACCCTTAGTTGCCTTTTACGACACCCACAGGAAGTATGGGGTGGTGCTATTCTTTAAGTCCGGCACCACACATACAGTCCGGCACCACACAGACAGAAAAGGTCTAATAATTATTATTTTAATAAAATTAGGTAATCGTTACTTTTAAAATCAATGTCATAATTAAGTTATCTTGGGTTGTTACAATATTCTATCTATTCGCCAATGTCATAAGAACAAATATCGAATAACCAACTTATCAGCTTTTTCATGAAGATAGGATGGGAAGTTCCCGAAATGAGTAAGGGAACTTATTATTCACCTGAATGACATTAACATATACATTCCCCCTAAATATTTAGATAAAAAATCTGTTTCAAAGTTTCGGAACAATAAACCTGAATGACAACGAATTTGTACATTTTCAACACACTTGCTCGTAAAGTGCCTCTAATGAACCGCTTTTAGGTCCATAATACAGTGTATTAAACACACGTGCGTTTCTACTTTATGTTACCGCACTAGTGCGGTAACGCCACAGATAACTATTTTACTAGTCGTTTTTTTACTAGTCGGAGATGTCCGCTTTTTTTAATCTCATCCTAAAGAGATTTTATGCCAAAAGAAATCCGCGGGCCATATTTCACTTTTTATTTAAATAGTCTGAATTGTCCTTGGTCCCAAAATGAACTAAAATTTATTTACCTTAAATTGTCCGTGGTCCCTCCCGACACCAAACGGAAAAGGCCCAGACTGGCGTTCTATTATCGCGGATTCTCACTGAACTAATGTATATTTCTCTATGCCAATAGTACTTTCAAATTCCATACTAACTAAACTACAATTTGACATACTTTAACACTATGATCACAATGATACGATCAGTCTAAACATTATTTTGTGTTTATTATATTTGTTATATAGGCTGTTTAGCGGTTTTCTCAGTGCCTTTACACCTGCACGCGCATCGCTAGCGCGGCGCGCGGAAAAACAAAACCAGCGCGCCATTTTCCATAAAAGTTAATAACAATACAAGTCTGCTTTTTTCCTCGCAAGTGTGTTGAAAAACGTCGTATGAAACGCGTGTGCAATGATCATTACACACTTGGGTTCCTTATCGCGCGAGCCATAGTCGAGCGAGAATAATACCGCCTCGGGTCCAATGATCAACATAGCACACATGTATCATAATGTACTATTATCGCCGCATGTTGTACGTTGACGCACCTTTGCTTTATTGCCAGTCAAGGTTCAAGGTAAAACTTTCATAAAACCAATATCAGGAATATTGTTCAGAGGAAATAACATATCGCAATAAACCTTTAGGGACGTAGTTACAACTTGAAGCACTAACATGACTTTCCTTTACGAATATTGGAAACCGGCTCTAGTCTATGTCGTCTAGTGTGCCGTAAGTAAGGAAAAATAAAACGACCAATCGACAAGAAGTAGGGTACCATCAAGTTTTTTATAGCTAACCTTATATGAATAATTTGTCATGATATAGGTCACAGTACCACATGATAACGTGTGGAACTACACGCTGCCTATAATAGTTGAAAAGATACAGCCCTGACATCAGACAGACAGTAAGATCAGAGACCAATTAGGTATAATAAAAAAATGAACGAGTATTTAATATTTACTCTGACTCCCCATGACTCACTTGCTTTGCCTGAAGTTGTCAAATCCAACATTATTAACGAAATTAAAAGGAAAACTAATGGTGTGCTTAGTAGTCAAGTACTGAGTTTTCAAGTTTGACAAGTTAGTGATGAAGGTAAATGAACCGTTGGATGGGAGCGAATGACAGAAACAGACTAAGTGTGGTGTCTGCTTAATATAGAATACGATTGACCTGTTCTTTGTGGAAGTAGACGAGTTTTTAGGGTTCCGTAATCAACAAGGAACCCTTATAGTATCGCCATGTCCGTTCGTCCGACCGTCCGTCAGACGGCAGCTTAGCTCAGATACTCTTAGTACTAGAAAGCTATAATTTGGCATGGATATGCATAATAATCACGCTGACAAAGTCGTAAAATAAAATCTTGAAAAAAAAATTTTATGATAGAGGACTTACCTTTACACGTAAAGTGGGGATGGTTTTTTTTCTCGTCTACCCCATGGTGTGGGTATCTTAGGATAGATCTTTTAAAAATATTGCGGGTTTGTGTTAACTATTTTTTGATTCATTCATTCGTTTGTGAAATATTAAGCTTTAAAGTGCTAATTTTTGTTAGAGTCAAGTGTGGGGGACACTTGACTCTAACAAAAATTAGCACTTTGCCAGCTAAATAATTGCTTTTGGATATGTAAAAAAAATTACGGCAGTAGTATAATATAACTAAATTAAAAGGGAAAACTATCACAGCTAAGTAGGCTTTACATAAATTTGCAGTTGCAATGTATGGTAGAACATAATTCTACAATGTTAAGTTTGTTCTTGGGATAAATTCATTCCAACTACGGAACCCTTCATTGTGCGTAATTTATGTAGAAAGCTATTACGTATGATTTTTTTTACGATTAACTAAAATATAGCCACAAAATATTACCTCCTAATTAATGAAGTCGCGAAAACCAGTACTTTTTTTCAAAAGGTCGGGCAGATGGTACCTTTGCCAGGTCCCATACAAAAATGTTTGTTAATAGGATCATCCGTACAACATCCAGCTGAAGAAACCTGCCAAACTAATAGGGAGACACCCCCTAATCTATCGGTGGTGGTGGTGCGGTTGGTCCAAACTAAAAGAACTTTTTTTTTTTTAGGTGGGAAATCATCAAATGAAATCATCAAATCCCGCTCTGGGCGGAGCGGAAGGGAGTGTCAGACTCTTACTGACTAAAACCCACCCGTGTTCCTTCCTTAGCCAGTTCCAGGGTAACGGTAACCCTTTCGGACAATCCCGCTGCCCCGGCAGGAACTAAAAGTACTTGACATTTGGTCCCCACTCCCCAATAAGTACAAGTATAAGTAACAGTACCCTAAAGGTCAAACTTCCATAAAACGAAAAGCATAAATTATCGTAAGTTCAGTAAGTTATGATGGACTGCAGTTGACTATTAATCCCGTGTTTCAAATGAAAGACAGTATTTCTAGTTGTTTAACCCCTTGTATGTCGTAATTACAGACACAATTAAAAAGCCATTGTGTCTCGCGTAGATCTACGTTCCGGGATACTAAGGGTTAATTATAGACTTCATTTGAATATACTATCTATACTAGCTTCTGCCCGCGTGAAATTTCTTGTTCCCCGATTCACACCGTCGCGTCGTCGTGTTGCCTGCTCGCACTATTCGTTTTCGCTTAGAGTTCTTTCCGATTGTTTTTTCCTTTTCCTCGACTCCTAAGGGTCGTAGAGTGTCGTTAAATAGCCTATAGCCTTCTTGGAGAATTGGGCTAAGTATAAAATGCAAATCTGACTAGTAGTTCCGGAGATTAGCGCGTTAAGCAAACGAACTCTTCAGCTTTATTATTAGTATATAGATATAGGCAGATCGCTCAAACAAAAGGTTATTTATCTGGCATTGACACACTCTGAATATTGGATTCACGTCTTTATTTTGCAAAAACAAAGTATCACTTACGTACTTTACTAAATGGTGTACTTGTTTGACAAAGAGAATAAAGTGCTTGAATGAGCAAATAAGGGTGAATTATGTATGAAGTAGCAAGCGTCAAAATGTCCGACGAAATAAATTTATGCATGCTTGCGCTTTGTTACCATATATACAAAACAAGACGTTATTTTGGTATAAATTCTGGTTTGAAAGCATGTAGGTACCTACAAAACAAGATGTATACAGGGTGGCATGGACATCGACGCGGTATGGTACATATAGGTATCTGCACTGAAGAAAACGTGAACACTGTGTTTACGGCTAAAGATATTACTCTATTTTATCTCTGTTTGTTTACTTCAGGGCTTAACGAAAGATAGACATTGAACAACTATGCTGTCTTTGTTCCTCTGTTAAACGGCGCGTATGTTTAATCGTCTGTAGACAGTTTAACGACTGACATGCCAATGCACAATTTTTCCCACGGATCTGAGAATACTTTTATACAATACATACGTCATTTCTTCCTTAAAAATGTCCCATTCAGTAGCATATACATTTATTACGGATTCGAAGAAAATCCAAGTTATTGGTTCTTCAATATCTGTATCTATTTTCATTGTGGTAGAGGTCAAATGGAGCAGATTAAATTCATTAGATTAAATTCTGTTGACCCAGAAATGGTTACTACATTCGCGAACTAGCGGGCTACAATAAGTTGTTGTTGCCGAGGATTTGTGAAAGGTAATTAAGTAGGTACATAATTATATCCTTATATCTCGATGAAACATATAACAGGATTCTATTTTCGGACACTGAATGAATGGTATAGTTTTAGTGTAATAGCAAACAAAATATTCGTAAAAGCTTAGGTTTTACCTATTCATATATAGCCGTTTAATCATTTTGTCCTCGGGATTTCCACACATTTCTATTGGCCCGACTCTATAATAACACAAGCCTCGAAGCGTCAGACATTGAACGTCCATAAGACGTCGAATGCCCGTCATAATAATTTCATAGGAGCTAGTAAAGCGTCCAATAAAGAAATATTGGAACAAAAAAGTCACAACCTGATCTGACAGCAAAAATCAAAATAGATTCTGTGAAATGTCTTGCTTTGAACGTGATTTCAACATATTTGTTTGAAGATTCGTCTTACAGATGAAAGAGAAATAATAAACAAACAATCATAAAGATTTAGCGTGGAAATCAAATAAACATACCTAATATTTTTTAAATAATTTGATACACTGACAAAACAAGACCCAGATTTTTGACGAGTAGCAAAAGTTCGGGATCGAGACGTCCGCTAATGACGAAACTGGGTTACGTCTGTGACTTAAAACTCCCCAAAAGCTGATGTTGAGAAGTTTTAAGTTCCTCAGATAAAATTATCTGGCGTTGGAAAAATCGGCCCTAAGTGCAATTAATTTTAAAATTTGTGATTAAAAAAATTTTTTGATTAGAAAAAGTCTCATCATCATCATTTCAGCCGAAAGAGGTCCACTGCTAGACATAGGCCTCTCCCAAAAGGGGGAGGGTTTGCCATAATCGCCACGCTTGGCAGGCGGGTTGGCGATCCTAGTATGGTATGGTGGTGGAATGCATAGAGAACGCTGCTGCCCATTCTCCGGTTAGACCCTTAGTTGCCTTTTACGACACCCACAGGAAGTATGGGGTGGTGCTATTCTTTAAGTCCGGCACCACACATACAGTCCGGCACCACACAGACAGAAAAGGTCTAATAATTATTATTTTAATAAAATTAGGTAATCGTTACTTTTAAAATCAATGTCATAATTAAGTTATCTTGGGTTGTTACAATATTCTATCTATTCGCCAATGTCATAAGAACAAATATCGAATAACCAACTTATCAGCTTTTTCATGAAGATAGGATGGGAAGTTCCCGAAATGAGTAAGGGAACTTATTATTCACCTGAATGACATTAACATATACATTCCCCCTAAATATTTAGATAAAAAATCTGTTTCAAAGTTTCGGAACAATAAACCTGAATGACAACGAATTTGTACATTTTCAACACACTTGCTCGTAAAGTGCCTCTAATGAACCGCTTTTAGGTCCATAATACAGTGTATTAAACACACGTGCGTTTCTACTTTATGTTACCGCACTAGTGCGGTAACGCCACAGATAACTATTTTACTAGTCGTTTTTTTACTAGTCGGAGATGTGCGCTTTTTTTAATCTCATCCTAAAGAGATTTTATGCCAAAAGAAATCCGCGGGCCATATTTCACTTTTTATTTAAATAGTCTGAATTGTCCTTGGTCCCAAAATGAACTAAAATTGATTTACCTTAACTTGTCCGTGGTCCCTCCCGACACCAAACAGAAAAGGCCCAGACTGGCGTTCTATTATCGCGGATTCTCACTGAACTAATGTATATTTCTCTATGCCAATAGTACTTTCAAATTCCATACTAACTAAACTACAACTTGACATACTTTAACACTATGATCACGATGATACGATCAGTCTAAACATTATTTTGTGTTTATTATATTTGTTATATAGGCTGTTTAGCGGTTTTCTCAGTGCCTTTACACCTGCACGGGCATCGCTAGCGCGGCGCGCGGAAAAACAAAACCAGCGCGCCTTTTTCCATAAAAGTTAATAACAATACAAGTCTGTTTTTTTCCTCGCAAGTGTGTTGAAAAACGTCGTATGAAACGCGTGTGCAATGATCATTACACACTTGGGTTCCTTATCGCGCGAGCCATCCAATGATCAACATAGCACACATGTATCATAATGTACTATTATCGCCACATGTTGTACGTTGACGCACCTTTGCTTTATTGCCAGTCAAGGTTCAAGGTAAAACTTTAATAAAACCAATATCAGGAATATTGTTCAGAGGAAATAACATATCGCAATAAACCTTTAGGGACGTAGTTACAACTTGAAGCACTAACATGACTTTCCTTTACGAATATTGGAAACCGGCTCTAGTATGTCATCTAGTGTGCCGTACGTAAGGAAAAAAAAAACGACCAATCGACAAGAAGTAGGGTAAGTACCATCAAGTTTTTTATAGCTAACCTTATATGAATAATTTGTCATGATATAGGTCACAGTACCTCATGATAACGTGTGAAACTACACGCTGCCTATAATACACTCGAGAGCAATGAATCCGGGTCACTTAAAGAATCCTAAAAATCTCGGAAACTAAAAATGCTAGGTTAATGCAATAAATTGTATTTAATAGACAATGTAATACTCCTTAAATGAAGGTATTAAAACTTCTTAGTTATTGTAAAGTTATATCATAAAAAAATCAAATTTGAAAAAGGGCCACTTTCGAAGATGGAACTACGAAATTACAGCATTTGGTTTTGCTTTTGTTTGTAATCTGTCATTTATGTGGGTACATAAACCATGTTGATAGTGCTCTATGTTCATTATTCAAGCTGAAATTATGTCGCTTACGCCTGAAGAATGCACCAGAATACTTACAATGCTGGAAACCGGCCGGAGTCAGCGCGATACAGCCAGGACTGTCGGTGTGTCGCTGTCAACAGTACAAAGAGTTCTCCGACGTTACGAAGAAACTGGTTCTAACCTACGCAGACCAGGAACGGGCAGAACCAGGTGTACCACAGCACGAGAAGACCGATACTTGGCGAACACCATGCTTCGAAATCGCTTTCTCACAGGAACTGAACTCACAAATCAGTTTCGACGCCTCGGAGGAAGTAACCCAAGTGCATGGACAGTAAGACGTCGGCTTGCTGAATCTAACTTAAAACCACTTAGACCTGCAAACGGCCCTAAACTGGAGCGTGGGCATCGTATTTCAAGACTAAGATATGCCCAGAGCCACGTAAATTGGAGTATTGAAGATTGGTCAAAAGTTATGTTCTCCGACGAATCAAAATTTATGCTCTACAAGCACGATGGAAGACACAGAGTGTATCGAAGACCAGGGGAAAGATTCAAGCAAGCATGCATCGAAGAAAAAGTAGCCTACGGTGGTGGGTCTGTACTTGTGTGGGCCGGAATTTCTTCTGAAAGTCGCACAGAGCTGGTGATCATAGAAAACGGCTCTTTAACTAGCGTAAGATATGTGGAAGAAATCCTCAATGATCACGTTGGTCCATTTATGGTCAATTTAGGTGAGGATGCTATATTTATGCATGACAATGCCCGACCTCATACAGGTAGGATTGTGAATGACTACCTTCAAGAGATGAACATTACTCGTATGGAGTGGCCAGCGCGCAGCCCGGATATCAACCCGATCGAGCATGCTTGGGACGAGCTAGGCAGATGCGTAAAACAACGAAACCCTCCCCCAATCACGCTTCGTGAGCTCAAAATTGCTCTCACAGAGGAATGGGAGAATATTCCCCAAAATCGTATAAGGAACTTGGTGTACAGCATGCCAAACCGCGTAAACGCAGTAATGGAAGCACGAGGAGGCAATACGAAGTATTAAAATTCAAGAAAATCGTAATAAAGTTCAAAAATTTCATGTTTCCTATTTTTGTTTTAAGGAGAGATCAGCAGTTTTTTTCTTTATGTAATTTTGTGTTAATAAAATGTATGGTGACTCATATTTTTTTTACTTTCATTTAAGGAGTATTACATTGTCTATTAAATACAATTTATTGCATTAACCTATCATTTTTAGTTTCCGAGATTTTTAACATTCTTTAAGTGACCCGGATTCATTGCTCTCGAGTGTAGTTGAAAAGATACAGCCCTGACATCAGACAGACAGTAAGATCAGAGACCAATTAGGTATAATAATAAAATGAACGAGTATTTAATATTTACTCTGACTCCCCATGACTCACTTGCTTTGCCTGAAGTTGTCAAATCCAACATTATTAACGAAATTAAAAGGAAAACTAATGGTGTGCTTAGTAGTCAAGTACTGAGTTTTCAAGTTTGACAAGTTAGTGATGAAGGTAAATGAACCGTTGGATGGGAGCGAATGACAGAAACAGACTAAGTGTGGTGTCTTCTTAATATAGAATACGATTGACCTGTTCTTTGTGGAAGTAGACGAGTTTTTAGGGTTCCGTAGTCAACAAGGAACCCTTATAGTATCGCCATGTCCGTTTGTCCGACCGTCCGTCAGACGGCAGCTTAGCTCAGATACTCTTAGTACTAGAAAGCTATAATTTGGCATGGATATACATAATAATCACGCTGACAAAGTCGTAAAATAAAATCTTGAAACAAAAATTTTATGGTAGAGGACTTACCTTTACACGAAAAGTGGGGATGGTTTTTTTTTCTCGTCTACCCCATGGTGTGGGGTATCTTAGGATAGATCTTTCAAAAATATTGCGGGTTTGTGTAAACTATTTTTTGATTCAGGGATCCGTTTGTGAAATATTAAGCTTTAAAGTGCTAATTTTTGTTAGAGTCAAGTGTGGGGACACTTGACTCTAACAAAAATTAGCACTTTGCCAGCTAAATAATTGCTTTTGGATATGTAAAAAAAATTACGGCAGTAGTATAATATAACTAAATTAAAAGGGAAAACTATCACAGCTAAGTAGGCTTTACATAAATTTGCAGTTGCAATGTATGGTAGAACATAATTGTACACTGTTAAGTTTGTTCTTGGGATAAATTCATTCCAACTACGGAACCCTTCATTGTGCGTAATTTATGTAGAAAACTATTACGTATATTTTTTTTTACGATTAACTAAAATATAGCCACAAAATATTACCTCCTAATTAATGAAGTCGCGAAAACCAGTACTTTTTTTCAAAAGGTCGGGCAGAGGGTACCTTTGCCGGGCGTCGGGAGCCGCGTGACGACTCCCGGCCACCGTAGGCGCGTGCCTGCGGGCGGAGAGTAATGGGTAGCTCACCGCCCGATCAGGACCAGGCCCGTGCCGGACGGCGCGTACGTGTTCCACGCGCGCCTCAAAGAGATGTCAGCATCGAGGAGGGGCCCCTTAGGGCCGAAGCCTGCCGGGTCAGCGGGATTGTCCGAAAGGGTTACCGCTGGCCCGGAACATAAAGGGCTAAGGAAGGAACACGGGTGGGTTTTAGTCAGTAAGAGTCTGACACTCCCTTCCGCTCCACCCAGAGCGGGAGGAGTCATTTGATGATTTCCCATCCTCAAAAAAAAAAAAAAAAAAAAAAAAAAAAAGGGGGTACCTTTGCCAGGTCCCATACAAAAATGTTTGTTAATAGGATCATCCGTACAACATCCAGCTGAAGAAACCTGCCAAACTAATAGGGAGACACCCCCTAATCTATCGGTGGTGGTGGTGCGGTTGGTCCAAACTAAAAGAACTTTTTTTTTTTAGGTGGGAAATCATCAAATCAAATTATCAAATCCCGCTCTGGGCGGAGCGGAACAGAGTGTCAGACTCTTACTGACTAAAACCCACCCGTGTTCCTTCCTTAGCCAGTTCCAGGGTAACGGTAACCCTTTCGGACAATCCCGCTGCCCCGGCAGGAACTAAAAGTACTTGACATTTGGTCCCCACTCCCCAATAAGTACAAGACAAGTAACAGTACCCTAAAGGTCAAACTTCCATAAAACGAAAAGCATAAATTATCGTAAGTTCAGTAAGTTATGATGGACTGCATGTTGACTATTAATCCCGTGTTTCAAATGAAAGACAGTATTTCTAGTTGTTTGACCCTTTGTATGTCGTAATTACAGACACAATTAAAAAGCCATTGTGTCTCGCGTAGATCTACGTTCCGGGATACTAAGGGTTAATTATAGACTTCATTTGAATATACTATCTATACTAAAATGTATTTCAAATAAACTTGCGATAAATGTCATTCAACCACCCTGTACCAAAAAGTCCAAATAACTTACGATAGATATCGTTCGTCATACAAAACTGTCGCTAACATTGCATCGGTTGAGTTTCATAATACCAAACACGGAGTAAGTCAATGTTTTGATCGTGTTACCGACACTGCCCACACATTTTTTTCGTATGGTTTGGAAATATTGGGATACATTAGTAGAAGGAGGTGAACAAACTTTATCGCAAGTTTATTTGAAATGAACTTTAGCTTCTGTCCGTGTGAAATTTCTACTTCCCCTGATCCACACCGTCGCGTCATGTGGCCTGCCCGCACTATTCGTTTTCGCTTAGAGTTCTTTCCGGTTGTTTTTTCCTTTTCCTCGGCTCCTAAGGGTCGTAGAGTATTGTTAAATAGCCTATAGCCTTCTTGGAGAATTGGGCTAAGTATAACATGCAAATCTGACTAGTAGTTCCGGAGATTAGCGCGTTAAGCAAACGAACTCTTCAGCTTTATTATTAGTATACAGATACAGACAGCTGATCGCTCAAACAAAGGGTTATTTATCTGGCATTGACACACTCTGAATATTGGATTCACGTCTTTATTTTGCAAAAACAAAGTATCACTTACGTACTTTACTAAATGGTGTACTTGTTTGACAAAGAGAATAAAGTGCTTGAATGAGCAAATAAGGGTGAATTATGTATGAAGTAGCAAGCGTCAAAATGTCCGACGAAATAAATTTATGCATGCTTGCGCTTTGTTACCATATATACAAAACAAGACGTTATTTTGGTATAAATTCTGGTCTGAAAGCATGTAGGTACCTACAAAACAAGATGTATACAGGGTGACAGAAATATCGACGCGCAACCTGTTACCATGGATTCAGTACATGATTCTGGACCCCCCTTTGGTTATAAAAAACTAATTTGCTGTTCCATACATTTTGATCGCGTAGGTTTGGTACTTTTCTATGAAACAGCTATATAGAACATAATTTTTAGTAGGTATATGCGAAACCCGAAACACGTGTCTAGTATTTTTATGTAAAGAATCTATGTACAAAATTTCAAAACTGTATCATGAAAAATCACAGAGTTATAAGCTTGTTAAGTTACCTGTTTGTCCGTACAAAAACATGCTCACCCGCGCCGTCTTGCGCTCATTGATAATAGTACCTAGGTACCTAACCGTTCGACGCGGAGATTGGATAACCTACTTAGTGTCGCTGGATGTCCAACTTTTAACCTTTTTTTAAATATTTTTGGGACAAAATATAACATGGGGTAAAAATTATTGGAATCGATTCAGTTACTTATTCTGAACAAACTATATTCAGATTTCGCATATATACTAAAAATAACGTTGTATTTATTTTTATAGGATTCCGTTACAAAAAAATGTCAATGGAACCCTATTATCAAGCCTCCGCTGTCCGTCCGTCTACGTCTGTCTGTCAGCGGGACCTTAAGAACTGTAATAAGTAGACAGAAAAAATTTTCACAGAGTGTGTATTTCTATTGCCGCTATTACAACACGTAATAAAAATAAAATAAACATAATAAAAATTAAAGGGCCTTTAATTATCAACTTTATTTTACTTTACCATACTAGACTATTTTACCATACAAGTAACTTGTTTTTTTTTTAAATATGTATTGTTACCACAGATATAGATATACCTAGATAACGCAAGTATCACGAACTGTATGAAAACCAAGCGTGCCATTTTTTGACTACCTACTATGACGTCATAAGCTCGCGCTCTCGCTCACACTTACCCAGCCAGCAGTACAAAGGACTGAGCGCGAAAGGGGCGGCTTACGATTTGTAATCATAAGTTGGTGCAATTTTTGGCACGCGAAGTAGTTACTCTTGCGTTATCTAGGTATATCTATATCTGTGATTGTTACATATTGTACGGTGGTACGGAACCCTTCGGACTCGCACATTGGCCTGTTTTTTTTTGTATCTGACGAAAAATTTCTACGCTTGGGGTCTATAACCATGTGCTGAATTCACGGTTATAGTTTGCGCGTCGATGTCCATGCCACCCTGTATATAGGTACAGTGGGCTGCATCAATTGGGTACCCCAGTTGTATTAAAATTTTCATGCAACTGGGGTCCCCAATTGATGCAGCCCACTGTACATGGTATATATAGGTATCTGCACTGAAGAATACGTGAACACTGTGTTTACGACTAAAGATATTACTCTATTTTATCTCTGTTTGTTTACTTCAGGGCTTAACGAAAGATAGACATTGAACAACTATGCTGTCTTTGTTCCTCTGTTAAACGGCGCGTATGTTTAATCGTCTGTAGACAGTTTAACGATTGACATGCCAATGCACAATTTTTCCCACGGATCTGAAAATACTTTTATACAGTAGATACCTCATTTCTTCCATTAAAATGTCCTATTCAGTAGCATATCCATTTAATACGGATTCGAAGAAAATCCAAGTTATTGGTTCTTCAATATCTGTATCTATTTTCATTGTGGTAGAGGTCAAATGGAGCAGATTAAATTCTGTTGACCCAGAAATGGTTACTACATTCGCGAACTAGAGGGCTACAATAAGTTGTTGTTGCCGAGGATTTGTGAAAGGTAATTAAGTAGGTACATAATTATATCCTTATATCTCGATGAAACATATAACAGGATTCTATTTTCGGACACTGAATGAATGGTATAGTTTTAGTGTAATAGCAAACAAAATATTCGTAAAAGCTTAGGTTTTACCTATTCATATATAGCCGTTTAATCATTTTGTCCTCGGGATTTTCACACATTTCTATTGGCCCGACTCTATAATAACACAAGCCTCAAAGCGTCAGACATTGAACGTCCATAAGACGTCGAATGCCCGTCGTAATAATTTCATAGAAGGTAGTAAAGCGTCCAATAAAGAAATATTGGAACAAAAAGTCACAACCTGATCTGACAGCAAAAATCAAAATAGATTCTGTGAAATGTCTTGCTTTGAACGTGATTTCAACATATTTGTTTGAAGATTCGTCTTACAGATGAAAGAGAAATAATAAACAAACAATCATAAAGATTTAGCGTGGAAATCAAATAAACATACCTAATATTTTTTAAATAATTTGAAACACTGACAAAACAAGACCCAGATTTTTGACGAGTAGCAAAAGTTCGGGATCGAGACGTCCGCTAATGACGAAACTGGGTTACGTCTGTGACTTAAAAGTCCCCAAAAGCTGATGTTGAGAAGTTTTAAATAGTAACAAGAGAACTTTGACCTTTTACCTTTGACGCTGCGCTCTTTTGCGCACTTTTCGTTTTATTGTACTTACATACAAGGATCCCCATTCATTTTTGCCTACTCACAACCATTTATTCTACCGGTCTCAGTACCGGGCTTGACATTTAAGGACATTTAATGATGAAGAAACCCAGCAGGTACCTACGTCTTACATAAAATAATAACAGTAGCGTTACCTTTTCTCCATCTACAATATATTTTCAGCAAACTGAACAGCACTGAAATAACATTGATGCCAATAAATTATGATAATGTACGTTAATCCATAATTCATTAAACATATTTTACGTGATCCGAAATTGATTGGAGGGTAAAATGAAACGGGACATGTTCACTTGAATTAAAACAGGTAGGTAATTTTATCTGACTGGTGTAGTTCCACAGGACATGTTCCATCGGTTCTGTGATTTTCGTAGTAAATACCATGTAAATGACAAAAACTGGGACAGACATCTCTGTCGTCTTGCATATTTTTCGTATCTGAATTTTATTCTTCCACTACCAGTGTATTTTCAGATCTTTTAAGTTTGGGGGCCTCAACTTATATCAAGTTTCTAATGTAGTCTAGAGTCCCTATAAATATAATCTGTTAGATACTATTGTACAGACGCCAGCACATCAAGCTACCCGAAACTGTCAAATTTTCCCAATCAACTTTGAAGCATATGCTTAAGCGATAAAGTTGAAAATCTATTAAAGAAATTTGACAGATTGTAGTAGCTTGATGTGTTGGCGTCTGTACCTAATATTCAGTGTCAAAGTAGCTAGCGAAACTCTGCAGACGTGATGGGTATCGATACCTGTAGATGAACATTTAATCATTAAAGTTTGTTACTACTTTATACAGGGTTATTGGTAAAACATTAACAACCTCTTAAGAGGTCCTTGTACACATCATTATGAACAACTTTAACTATGGCACCAAACCTGAAATCGCGAAAAAATCACCTGTTCCCTACATTTATATTCGTATAACTCGTCAAAATGTAGGGAACAGCAGATTTTGTTCGAGATTTCAGTTTTGGTCCCATAGTAAAGTTGTTCATAATGATGAGTACAATGACCTCGTTAGAGGTTGTTAATATTTTACCAATAACCCTGTATACACGATGATTGCGGTGCTTAGTGATTTAAACTGTCTCATAGTCATAGAGTCACTTTATTTCTTAATTTTTTTTTTTGCATAGTACTTTTTCTTTCTATATATTCATGACAATTTTTATTATTTAATTGTGTTTTTTTTGTGTTGTGCTATTTCTTTTGTGTGGACTGAATAAGGCTAAGCGCGCACTACGAATTTTAATCGTTGCGATAAATAATCGCAATTCTGTAGACAATACTAGCATACTAGAGTCCGCGCACTGCGGAAAAAATCGCTTGAGAAATCGCTTGAAAAATGTTTGTGTTTGCGATTTTATAACTAAATCGCAACGATTAAAATCGTAGTGCGCGCTTAGCCTTAACGGTTTACATATCTATCTATAATAATAAAACTCGTAAGTTTTATCTGCTTGCCAAAAAAAACATTGCCATACCGGCATCGGACTTCCGCAAACTAATTGCAATTTCCGACTGTCCGTACCATCACAGGTGTGCATTTGGCAATGGATGGAAATGGGAATCGATGTGCAAACGACCATGGCAAACAACAGCTACCTAAAATATGCCTGTAGCTAATAGATATGATGATAACCATACTGGTCTAGTGCAAGTTATGTACCGTATTTTACTTGCATTAATTTAAGACCTACCTACATGATACCCTCAATTTTTTTCCAATAAATGTTGATTACCTTCTAAATTAAGCCACAGATATATTTTTTTATATTATCCACATCAAAAATACGGGCTATATTATATATCTTTAAAAATCTCATCTCTTCTTTCAAATTATAACTTCGTCAAAGACGTATTTTCTTCAATAAGTGGTTAGCTATTAATTCATTTTCGCACGAAACGTAAAAATCGATAACGTATACGAAACACGATGATGTATGATGCAAACTGAACGCAATATATGCATGATTGCATACCCAATGTACAGAGTAGGTACGTCATATATCTAATAACGTGCTTAAGTACGCATAAATATTTAATTTCAGGCGATAAGCAAATTAATTTTGGCAGACATGAGATATCGTATCAGTGCACGTATTGTGACATACGTGTATCGAATGAAAAGTTTGTTCCAACATGATTGAGTAATGTTAGGATTATGCTATGATAAATGCGCTGCCTCCAGGGTACAGTTTATTCACACGTCAACATTTTGTAAGTGTAATAATTTACAGTTTAGTTACGATGCGCTAAGTTTGTTGAACTTCTACAGCTAACTTCTACTTGCGTGAGTCAGTGACTTAGTTTGCACTTTGCATGAAGCTTTGACCCATTTGAGAGCTATACAATTGTGTTTTTGAAAAAAAAAAAAAACTGAGTACGTACTACGACGTAGCCGTAGCACGTTTGTGGACCATCCCTATAGGTAGGGCTGATTACGTAAATAATAATTTTGTGAGATAATTTTAATTCGATTCTTGAATGATTGGATTAATATTTCCACTTGACCTTTCTTCATTCAATTATACCTAAAGTCTTTGATAATACAGCTAGTATTGCAGCAGATTACTTCAAAGCAAAAGAAATACTGGACACAGGCAGTCTTAATGCCTGAGGCATTTTCTACCAGTCAACCTCAGGGTGATGCAGAGACAAAACATGGCAGGTGCAATATACGGGATAAATAGCTAGGAAATGACTATAAAATACATGAATAAAAACTAATACATAGATAGATACATAGATGAGGGGTCCGTGGCTAAATAATAACAGCCGCACAGGTCGATAGATCAGGTTAAGCTACGCTTGCCGCGGTTGGTCTGTGGATGGGTGACCATCTTTACATACCGTGACCCCTCCGTGCCTCGGAAAGCACGTTAAGCCGTTGGTCCCGGTTGTCATTCGTGGATCTTTGACAGTCGTTACGGGTAGTCAGAAACCCGAAAGTCTGACAATCAGTCTTATCAAGGGGTATCGTATTACCCAGTAATTGGGTTGTGGAAGTCAGATAGGCAGTCGCTCCATGTAAAATACTGGTATTCAGCTGCATCCGGTTTGACTGGAAGCCGACCCCAACATGGTTGGGAAAAGGCTAGGCAGATGATGATGACATAGATAGATACAGACATACATACATATAAACAAAATGAACTGTGAGAAGAGAGGCGCTGGACAGTTATGGCCAACTTTTTACGAATATGTTCACGTGCCTTCACTTTAAAAGATAACTGACTGGTTGCCGTCCTGATGTTCAGAGGGAGCACAATCCAAAGAAAGACCGCCTGGACAAAGAAAAAAGAATGAATGAAGCCAGAACGGTGAGAAGGACATTACGATGTCCTTCTCAACGTTCTGGCTTCATTCATTCAGACGATTGTTAGTATAACGAAGATTTTTAGCGTGGGCAGAGCATAAGTAAATATTGAATTTGGGAATTCATGTAAGAAGGAGCAGTGGGATTGTCGAGAATAGAGAACAAAGTATTCAGAGCCCTCAACTGTCTGCGCTGGCGAATGGGTAACCATTTTAAAAGCAGCAGATGCTCGGATACATGGTCATACTTACGAAGACTATCTCCTAGCACTCCTTTTAGTATTGTGACTGACATTAATGGTGACAGGCTGTTAATAGGTTAATGCTGTATAGTGCAGTCAACGAATGGCTCAAAATGGGGTGTAGAAAGCGTGACCTACTTTTCCGGAGCGTGTAGTTAAAAAACGGTTGAATATTTGGAAAAAAATAGATATTTGAAAGTTGTAAAGAATTTTATAAGCTTTCATTTGGTATAAGATTTTTGTCCCTACGGCGAACTGTTTTTGAGATATATGCGAAATATCCAAAAGTGGAAACTTTGTTTCCCCCCTTCCACTCCGACTCACGTCCTAGACGGACTTTTAGTATGTTCACTTCCTAAGCACCCTAAACAAGTTTCTAAAGGAATCGCTTAGGTTCCTGCTCACGCACTCTACAACTTCTTTATTGACTGGACTCTATAGCATATATCTTCTACTTATTTTGCACAAGACTTACTTATACAGAGTTATTGGTAAAGCATTAACAACCTCTTAAGAGGTCATTGCACTCATCATTATGAACAACTTTTACTATGGGACCAAACCTGAAATCGCGAAAAATAAATCAGCTATTCCCTACATTTTGACGAGTTGTACGAACATAAATGTAGGGAACAGCAGATTTTTTTTACGCGGTTTTGAGGTTTGGTCCCATACTAAAAGTTGTTCATAATGATGAGTACAATGACCTCTTAAGAGGTTGTTAATGTTTTACTAATAACAATGTATAAAAAAGTCAGCTCTGAGAAGGATTTATGAAAATTCATTCCATAAAGGTTTTAAATAGGGGATGAAATTTTAAATGGAATTTCGTAATTTTTAAAGTTAGAAACGTGGTTGTATCATCGCTTTTTTACAGAACTCATCCCTTAATGCTCCTGAGAAGTTGCCGACGGAAAACCCCAGCAGACATGGGGCTTGTATTTATTATGATTTAGTATTTAATAACTGAAGTAACTGCTGCGGCATTAAACCGGTTAAACGTAACCGGTTTAGTGCAAGAATTAAAAAACGCCAACGTTTAGCATACGAAAGTCATGTTTATATTATCGTAAACAGTTGCTGACCCTATACCGCCATAAGGTTACTGTCCTCGAGACAATGTGTAATATTCAATGTGATTAGTCAATAAAGGCGCCTAGATTGGCTTGGTTACAGTTGAAACTGAGTTTAAAATATTGTAAACTAGCTTCCGCCCGTTGCTTCGCCCGCGAGGTATGTCGATAAAAACTATCCTATATCCTTCCCCGGGATGCAATCTATCTCTCTGCGTGAAAAGGTAACATACAGACAGACAGAGTTACTTTCTAATTTATAATATTAGTATAGATTGCGTCGCTAGCAGTGCAGTGTATTTATTTACTACCTAAATCCCAGTCCAATCGTAAAATAACTATAAAATCCTATTTAAATACAACATGCAGTTACGCCAATGCGTTGTGGAAATACTGCAAATAGACCGAACATATACTGTTAGTTCAGTTTTTATTTTAAAGAGAATCAAGGACAAAGTTCGACGATAAATCTCTTGTTGGTGAAATGTTAACACTCTCTACTTATCTGATGTAACTACATGGGTAAGTGAAAACTTAAATAATAACGCGGCGATACACTAACAAGCTTCATAGACATCCCAGACGATACAGCTTTGTGGTTTTAATTAATATTTATATGCGTTATAACATCGTACTTTACGTAGTAAAATAAGATCTTATCTCTAAAGATATTTTACTTTACCTGTAATAATATTCGTATCAGTTATACAGTAAAATTTATACAATATTCCGACGGTCTTTATAATAATACTAGCAGCGCCCCGCGGTTTCATCCACATAACTGTCGATCCCGTTCGAAAGTCACGTGGCGCCATCTATTATCATAATAATGATATTGTTGTTTTCCTCGGCAACAGCACTTTTTTCGGGATGAAAGGTACTCTTTGTCCGTTTCTGTACACCTGACAACGTATATGCAAAATTTCAGGATGATCGGTTCAGTGGTTTAGGCGTGAAAAGGTAACAAAAAAACTTACGCATTTATAATATTAGTTAAGATAATACAATTTATCTACAATTGTATGGAGACGGTGATAAATTGGGACTGATTGGAGACCTCTGATTGAGCTCTCGATTCAGCCCAAGATATTGATTTTCCATTCATACTATGCAAATACTTATTAACTCGAAGCATTCTAATAAAGCCCAAATCTTAACTCATCCGTATCTTGACTAATAATAATTAATACCCGGTGTTAGACAGTGGTAAACATTTTATATCTGGCAGAGCGCCTGAAAAGTAATTAAAATGTAAATGTTACGTACTTTTATATCAACATGAAAATCGCAACATACTTATTAAAACAAATGTTGCTTTGTTACTGAAGCTACGACAGAAGCTACGTATTGTGATTCTAAATTCTCTAGAATGCTTTTTTCGTAGATGCATGCTACGCTGCTACGACGCTACGATGCTACGTTAATATATCATTCATCCTGTTTAAGGTTTTAAAACAAAGTTACAGCCATCATCCCACTAGATTGACATAAGTTGCGGGTTTTTCTTTCTGTATTCTCTTGAATGCTTGTATCGTAGATGTTTGCTACGCTGCTACGACGGTACGTTGCTACGTCAGTATATTATTCATCCTAGTGAAGGTTTTAAAACAAAGTTACAGCCATCATCCCACTAGATTGACTTAAACTGTGGGTTTTTCTTTCTGTATTCTCTTGAATGCTACGCGGCTACGATGCTACGCCACTATGCCGCCACTATACCGCTTTTGAAGAACACAAGAGAAATTCGACACATGTAATCATCTCACTCGATAAACATAATCTACAGAATTTCTTTCTTTATTCTCTTGAATGTTTTTTGAAGTGAAACTTCTTTACGCACGCTTGACTTGGGGAGTAAGCTGGCGAACGCGTGACGTAAGCGTTACGAAAAGTGTGATCGGGCAAGGCGAACGGAAGTTAAGTGGGGGATATAAGCAAGAGACAGCAGTGCGCGCGCACATTTTCTTTCTCTCTTCCTCTCATAGCCAAATACGTTCCGTATATCTAAGCACACTGCAGGCTTATTGTCTGTATCACAGTGTAGGAGCAAGAGAGAGCAGTGCGCGCGCACATTTTCTTTCTCTCTTTCTCTTATAGCTAGTAAATGAAATATATATATATATTTCAGTCAGTAGTTCGTTTGCGAGTTTACTAGCGTTACGCGAACGGTGATTCTTTGGTTATTTTTCGTAATTCTATTTCGTTTTGAACAATTTTATGAATTAATATTTTGTTCAATACATTCAATATTCTACGTTTAAAGTGAATAAAACTGTAAATTCATTTTAGAGTTCATGTTTTGTGAATTTTTTTTTTTTTTTTTTAGAAGTTTCACTTCAGTCGTGTGGTCATAAGCACACTCGTTTTTTTTTTTCGTAGATGTATGCTACGCTGCTACGACGCTACGTTGCTACCCCAATATGACACTGACCGTTATGAGGGACAAAAGGGAAATTTAACACATTATCACACTATATTTTCCTGTTTCTCAGGGACGTTTATCGACATAGATCACGCACGTAAACGTCAAGACTTGGAACAAGTATGTGTACCTACACCAAACAAACACGATATTCATGCGGAGGTCGAGTCCGCGACCCTTATCATTTAGCTACTGTGTTAATGGTGCCGTCACTGAAAGGTTTTCTTGTTGTATTGGGTATTTATATTACTATTTGTAAGAAATTCTCTGCTGGCAGCATCCCGGAGTCTCGATTGCTGTCCGGTTGATGGCAATAGGTTCGCCCTCTATTATATGAGACTGCTGAAACATCGCTGGCAAAATCATCATCATCATTGTCCTGCCCGTATTCCAATTCATTTGAGATCGGCACAACATGTCTTTTTCTTCCATACTTCTCTATTAGTCGTCATCTCGGTAGTCACCCCCTTCCTAACCATATCATCATTGACACAGTCCATCCATCGTATCTTTGGTCTTCCCCTGTAGCCATTTGGTCTTCTCTTATAGCCATCGACATCCATACTTAAAACTTTCGTCGCGACATTTTCCTAATTCCTCCGTGGCTTGTGGCTAAGTAATAACAGCAGCACGGGTCGATCAATCAGGTTTAGGTACGCTTTCCGCGGTAAGTCCGTGGATGGGTGACCATCTTTACATCCTAAGACCCTTCCGTGCCTCGGAAAGCACGTTAAGCCGTTGGTCCCAGCCCAGCTGTCATAAGTGGATCTTTGACGGTCGTTACGGGTCGTCAGAAGCCCGAAAATCTGACTACTGTCTTACCAAGGGGTATCGTAATACCCAGTAACTGGGTTGTGGAGTTCAGATAGGCAGTCGCTTCATGTCGTCGTCGTCGTTCAGCCGATAGACGTCCACTGCTGGACACAGGCCTCCCCCAATTTCGGGAGGGTTTGCCATAATCGCCACGCTTGGCAGGCGGGTTGGCGATCGCAGTATGGTATGGTGGTGGAATACATAGAGAACTCTGCTGCCCATTCTCCGGTACGATCCTTAGTCGCCTTTTACGACACCCACGGGAAGTAAGGGGTGGTGGTATTCTTTAAGTCCGGCACCACACAGACGCTTCATGTAAAAAACTGGTATTCAGCTGCATCCAGTTAGACGGGAAGCCGACCCCAACATAGGAAAAGGCTAGGCTGATGATGACGATTTTCCTTATTCGTCCACATCACATGCTCATAACATGACAACCGATTATACATAAGTGGCGAAATGTGGGATTAATATAGGTACACCTCTGCCTGATCCTCCGGGCAATACAGGCGTGATGTTATGTTATGTGTTATTTGTAGGATATATCCAAAATCAAATATAAGTGACATTGAGTAATATACAGTAAATGTCACTATCAGTTGATAGGACGATTACATATTATCTAGCATCCGTTCTAATACGGGAAAATTATTTGAAGTAACGAGTACAAAACAACCGAATTATAAGAAAAATACTGAGAAAGACAAACGTTTACGTGAAAGAATGTCTGTACTTGTTAGCGTGATCAAGTGTTGAAAAGGAAACGAGTGGAATAATAGATAGATTATTTCGTGTTCTCGAAATAGTTTTCAAACAAACCACAACATGAAAGGTCGAGAGAAATATATTTCATTAATAGCACTTCAGCCGGTCGATTCTGTAAAAATCTCACCGTGAAAGCTTGGGTGAAGTGAGTTTGTTTTTGTTAGGAATTGACACTATTGACAGTTCACTCCACGCTCACTTCACCTAAGTTTTCACGGTGAGATTTTTACAGTATCGTCGTTTCAGCCGATAGACGTCCACTGCTGGACATAGGCCTCCCCCAATTTTGGGGGGGTTTGCCATAATCGCCACGCTTGGCAGGCGGGTTGGCGATCACAGTATGGTATGATGGTGGAATAAATAGAGAACGCTGCTGCCCATTCTCCGGTAAGACCCTTAGTCGCCTTTTACGACACCCACGGGAAGTAAGGGGTGGTGCAATTCTTTAAGTCCGGCATTACACAGACAACAGTACAGAATATAATTTTTACAGTATAGAACCGCAGATTTGAATGTGAGAAGGTAGCTACGCCTACTACACAATAACTTTGTCAAAAGTTAAAAAAACTATGCTTTGCTTTAATAAAAACAAAAAACAAAGAAACCAGTATATTGCTGTGTTGGTTGTTCAAATAAGTAGGGGACGAAATGGCTTGGATTTCGAGTCCCTTGACCCTCTTTTATCCCTTAAGTCCTACAGACAGAGCAATTGTTCTGAGAGACTGAAAAGAAATTCCTTTTCACTTCAATTTATAGGTAATATTTGTATGTATTTAGGTGCAGTCGAAAAGATATATAGGTATATTAAGAAGAATTCTTTTAATTGTCTACAATCTTTATTCCATAGGTGAAGGGAAACATCGTGAGGAAAGTTGAATGTATTAGAGCCAAAAAATCTAAGACATTTGACATTTACCAACCCGCACTAGGTTACGACCTACTCCCTCAGGCCTCCGCCTCCCTCAGGCAGGAGGAGGCCTGTGTCCCAACAGCGGGAACATTATGGGCTGATTGTGTTTGTGTTTGTTCCATAATATATCATTATGTAGCCATAAAACAAATTACATATGGTACAGTATTATGGAACACAAATTGTAAACAGTCAAATAAATTCTTGTCGATGTATACGTCTGTTTGAGGCTGTACATAGGTGCAACCTCATAAGACCGTGGAAAGTTTAGGGCTATTTATGTGTCACCTAAGTCAATGCCGGTGGCGCGTATTCTACGTCAACATAGTATGACGTATGCGTCCACATCGGAACTTAAAGAAACGTGAAAGCTTATAGAGTGCGACTAACGTACGTCTAGCGAGTTTGTACACTTATTTTAGCAAGACAACATATGACTAATCCCTAAAACGAAAGAGAGTACTGTAGTGTAAATTTTAGAGTGTTCGGTCAGCTGGACCCGGTCGCTTCTGGACCCATGGGTCCAGTTGACCACATAATTTTTCATCACTATATTAAACAAAGTAATCAACAGCATCATCGAAGTACTTAATTAACATTTTTCTAAGCTATTATAATATTATAAAGAGAAAAGATTTGATTTTTTTGTATATTTGTTTGTAGCTCTTTCAGGCTAAAACGGCTGTGCGGATTTGGCACATGGGTAGACCGTGATGATGATGGATTAGGCCATAAGATACTTCTTATCCCGATATTTTTACGAGATCGAAACTTATGCACCATGTATGCTGCGTGTCGCGGGTTCGATTCCCGCACGGAACAAATATTTGTATAATCTACAAGTAGTTGCTCCGGGTCTGGCTGTTTGTGTTTGTGTGTGTTTGTGCTGTATGTGTGAGTTTAAATGTTTGTTAACACACCCACAATACAGGCGAAATTCCTAGTGTGGAAACATCTAATATGTAATATGTTATGTGGTGGTGATCGGGGCGTAGCTAAAATGAACCGCTACACAGACAGACCCTGAGATGTTTTCGTTGTGTGGTTAAAACCAAACTGTAAAATATAGGCTGTTTTAGAAATACATAAATTTTAATATAAACATAAACTTATTCATTCTTTATAAATTATTTACAGAGTGCTTTACAAAGTCTAAAAGTTTTCTGTAAGTTGTTGGTCGTGTTTGTGAAAAGTCGGTATATCAACATCTACATAAATAAAACACTTAGTTACACCATTTATAACTCAAGAACGGCTGGACCAATTTTTATAATCCTTGATTTGTTGGATTTTTCATCGCCTCAAATAGCAGAATACCTAACTATTAAAACATGGAAAAAACTCAGGGAAAAAAGTGAAGATAATTTATTTCCTCATACATTTTGTATGGAACGGCTTTTTTATGATATCTCTCTGAGGCGGTACGAAGTTCACAGGGTCAGCTAGTATATTATATAAGTAAGCAGCAATGATCGGAGTAGGTAGATTGATTTTTGGTACTTGTGTCATAAATGCCCACAGAAAGAATAACATGGATAAGCCATTTTCCCGGAAAGTAATTCCGGTATTTCCGGATCCAATTATGTATTGTTAATGTTGGTAGTGATCATTAAAGGTCAGAAGAAAGGATCAGGAAGGTATCAAAACTAAATTCATTATTATTTATCTGTTTTCACGTAACGTTTCAATCCCGAAATTCCGAAGGAATGTCCATATTAATATATACGTTTCGGATCAATGACCCCAATTCAATCTACCTACTCCGATCACTGGTAATCAGCCCAAAGTAGTACATAATATACTCTACATACAATACATAAAGTGCTCTAAGGGAAATTTCTTTGCTTACTGGGTTTTATGAGATGAGTATTAAAGTATTTATATAGAACCCCCCCTGCGATTGACCCGGCTGATTATGTTAACTACATTATTATTATCTAACGTTCAGATTAGGGACCTTCCCCACGTCATGTATGAACATTTGCGAATGTTATACTATAAATCAAAGAGATTAACTCTCGAAATAGAATGTATTCATTTCGTACGGATATTGTTGCGAAAAATACTTATTACTGCTGTATTTTATTCTGAAGATTTTTTCCCTGAATGATGTAGTATGAGTATGTTTGTACGATCTCTTTTTATGAGTTTAGTAAGTGTTTGTTTACTCGTCTTGTTAGCTAAATTTTTTTTTTTAATTGGAAGTAAGTACCACTTGTATTTTATATCCTCGTTATATCGATAGTACTAAATTCATTTGATTAAATAATTTTCCAAGAAAATCGACTGTGGACTACCAGGCACTGAAGTGACCACATAACTGCACAATTGAACCAATTTTGGCGGGGAGCAATCTAATACGACCAAATTGAGACCTTTTATCAATTCTGTTAAAATTGACGTCATTCCTTATTCCTCCCAGTTAGGGTTACCATCCCTCTGGATTTGTTCAGACATCTAGACTTTTGTCCGGAATTTGTCCGGCTCTTTAATTCGTCCGGATTTTTTGGCTTAGATGGAATACGTATAATAAAAATATTAACTTATCATTCATGTAAAAACAAAATATACTTCTTTATCAATCAACCTATCGAGATCAAACAATAAATCTTGTATTGCTTTGCAAACAAGCAACTGGTTCAAACATAAAATATTTTCTTCAAAATAAAAATAATTTTACGTAAAATAATCAAACTTCACACTAGTTTCTGGTATCGTATTATTTTTATATTTTTCTGTGCACTTTTTTTTTGTTCCCCGCATTCCTCAACCTTCCCTCCCCTCGCGAACGTCTGCTACCATACCTACCAAACCACTGTAACTAAGTAGGTAATGTTTGGATTTTGTGACTAAAATGTTCCGGACTTTTATTAAAATTAGGCTTTTTGTTAGGATTTTTCAAATTTATAAATGGTAACCCTACTCCCAGTAAATTATTTCGTAGACCGTCAATATTTGACAAGGAAATGAAAAGCGCCATGAAACGTCAACTACTCGAAGAACGAAAATATGACTGTTTTGCATTCCAACAAAACAGGTATTATGTGTGAATAAAACACACAGTGTTGCTAGATGAAGAAGCTGATGTAAATCTGCCTTTATATTGATATCTATGGTTAAAACTTACCGAATTATCCATGGTTTTATACCTGTCTCTCTCTCACACCAGCGTGCGTCCTTTTCTAATCAAGAAGGACGCTTGGCGCGAAGTTGTCAATGTCATAGGGTCTTCAGCTCACCAGCTAGAGAATAGCTGCAACACTGTGTGTTTTATTCACACATAATACCTGTTTTGTTGGAATGCAAAACAGTCATATTATGTGCTTTCTAAAACACACAGTGTTGCTAGATGAAGACCTGTTTGGTATCTGCTGGTGGTAAATACAAACGCTATGATGAATAGATTATACAACTGTTCTAGAAAATAGATCAGTTTTGCAATTTTTATAATAACATCTGTGTATGTCCAAATGTAACAAAAAATATTTATAAATTTCTTTAAAATCAATCAAAGGAAACAAATAATTAATTCTTAAATAATCCTTTAACAAGGAATAAATTACTTAAGTAAATCTCTTTATAAAAGCTATGTATTTAAAAACCAACACTGGAAAAAAATAAATACAATTAATCAACATTAGAGTTGTATTATCAACTCTGTTTACGAGACAACAGTAAATTTTTCTTTTTGAATTTTAATACTAGTTTCCTTTGGTATTTTTTAACAGGTCTGTTCTCCAACCAATTTCTAGAGGCTACTGCTGAGCTGATACTGCCTGGTAGGGTATCAATATTAGCATCTTTAAAAATGCTATGAATCCTACCTGCATTAATTTCCCTGATAGGGAAATAAGTCTATTTATTTATTTATTAGACAGTCCCGTCTGCGCTTCTTTTAATTTCAGACTTTTCTATAAAGTCATTAATGTGTTTGACAGGACAGGCAGACACGATGGTCTGGGTGTTTCCGCAACAACCAACCTGACTGTCTATGTGTATTAGAAACTGTTTTTGAGCCAAAACTTGACCACAGAGTAATCTCATCTTCCGTAGTAATTAGATTCTCAGGGTTATTTCCTAAAAATGTGAGATCATGAATCCCACGACCTGAGGCCAGTAAGAGTATTAAAACTGTGCGTCTAGCGATTTCAACTAAAGAACCTGAATTTGTTGAGACCTTAGCCAGTTAAACAAAATTGCAGTGTCCCAAACTGGTAGTTTTTGTACTATAGGTTTAGCAAGTGAAATGGCTTTTAGAAAAAATGTTTTGAGATATCTACTTTTGATGTTGCACAGTAAGTAGAAATAGTTGACATATGAAGAAGAATAGTTTCATAAGCTAATTTATCTTCTAAAAATAACTTTGCCAAAAATCAAGCAACCTGCTGGCCCTCAGGTGTTTTTGGGTTAATTTTATATCACACCACAATAACAATCTTCTAATAGGGGTACTATACTATTTTGTTAAAGTAGATGTCCGCCAGCTACTTTTTAACAAGACGTTCTGTTCGTCTATGGACCAGTGAGCAACATGATCGGCCCACCCCCAATTTTCCAGACAAGAAGAGTCAACTTGTCCACTTGTGCAGGGCAATTGCCTGTCGTCCGATCTATTAGATCTATTATGACCTTCCGCAGGTTCTTTGTCGCAAGTGGCTCTACTATGGCTCTCGCTCGCAAAGTCAAAACATTTATTTCAAACAGGCACACAAAAGGCACTTTTGAACGTCAAAAACCACGATAAAATAGAATTGATTCTAGTCGCAGGTCGAGTAGCCAAAAACATTTGATCCACTCCGGTGCTATTAGGATGTAAATTCCTTTTGCACTGTTCAAAAGAGCCAGTACTCTTGGTTTTAAACTGGGTGGCGGAAATGCCCACCCTAGATGATAGTCCCTTTTTCGGCTGAATACTTTACAGAAGACTGCTGAACAATCTCTGGTATCCAATGTTACGTACTTTGGTACGATAGCCGTGTCTCTTGACGCGAACAAATCTACGTCTGGGACACCCCACACTTTGAATATAGCCTCCGTGGCTTGGGGCAGAAGATGCCACTTTAGTACTTTGCGACCCCTTGATAGGCGATACGCAATTCCGTTTAGACTCCCCGGGAGGTAGTAGCTGAGAGAGTTACATATAACTACTCTGCAAGTTTTAGGACTCTGGTCATAAATCCTAGCAGTGCCAGGGAATGTGTCCCCCTCATTCTTAAGGTAATGACCAGGGTCCAGTTTTCCGACTGAAAATGAATGTGCGCGCACCTTCCAGAGTCATCCGCTGACTGTTGATGGTGCTCTTGATTTGAGGCCCACTTTCCTGATAGGTAAGTGCTGTTTAGTTGAACTCCCTACCCTAAGAATTGAGTATTGAGTATTAAGTCTGCAGGATCCATGGTCAAGAAGTGAATCACACTTTTCTTGACTACTGGTGTCGAGCTGTAATCTACAGCTTTTAACCACAACCATTTTAGGTTTGCTGAATGGGTAGAGGAATATCTTTTCTTTATCTTAATCTACTTTGGTCTAATAATTTTGGAAAAAGTTGGGCTCTGCGACAGCGCAGTCGATCCGCTGATACTGCGTAATTTGCCAAGTTCAGCAAACCTAATATACTCTGAGCTTCTCGCAGAGAACTGTTTCCATTGCTCAACATTTGGAAACACAATTTGGATTTTTTTTTTTTTTTTTTTTTTTTTTTTATCTTCTTGGGAGGAAGTTTTACCCAGTTTTGCTGAGTGTTCCATACCCAGCCAAGATATTCTACCTCCTGAGAGGGCTCCAGAACAAATTTATGATAATTTATGTGCTGTCCTAAAGTTACCAACGTTCTCAGTGTTTCCGAAACCTGAGAAACCAGTATGGTCCGATCCTGATTGACCAGGATAAAATCGTCCAAATACACAACTATGCGGAAAACTAATGCTCGTAGGATCTCCGCAATCCCCAGGCAAACATCTTTGGGGCCGATGACAGGCCAAATGGCAAGGCTGCCAGTTGTAACACTTCGTTGTTGCAAATCATTCAGAGGAACCTTCTGCAGGCCCGGTGAATATCTATTTTTCCTAAGCAATCGATTGTCTGTAGGAAGTTGGCTACATCTGTTTGCGAAATAGAAATGTTTAACTGACACATACGAGTTGAGACCCCCGAGGTCAAAGATTGGACGTAGTCCTCCATGTGTTTTGTTTATTTTTATTATTAAAAACATTCGCCATAGAAAACCTGGATTGAGGATTGGCAGTGTCTCTAATAATTTCTCTTGTTTTATGAAGAGGATCATGTCCGTCATGTCCTTTGTTATCTTGGTTGCAAATATTTTTAACACATGGTTGTCCGGATACTGCAAAATCTTTCAGAATGGGATGCGGCCACCTGTCCTCCCTGTTGTTGCCATAAAATTGCCCGTCCTTCTGACAACCCTCTCTGAAAGTTTTGGTTTGATAGTCAGTTGTTAATCATGTTTCATATTAATATTAGGCGTGTGTTCTTTATAATGTTTTTTTTTTTTTTTTTTTTTTTTTTGCAATTTACGTTATGTGTTAGGGGCCTGATGTTTCTTGTCTTGCACATCAGATGTACTTAAGGTTTTCCCCTCTGTAATATAAGGTGGAGTGTTAAGCCACACTTGAGATCCACCTAAAGTTATGAGAGGCTGCAAAGCATCTCGGCTATAACTATAAGCTTGGCTATATCAGTATTTTTGAATTTGCATTTTAAATTTCTTCTAAATTACGATCCCGTCTAATTTCAATGCACTTCACCCTCTTACCACACGCAATCTTCGTTGCAATCTCCGAATAAGATGGGGACCCTGAACCAAAGGTACCAGAAATCTTTTCAGACAATGATAAATAATGAAAATAATATTGATTTTAGTTTTTTTTTTTTTTATGATATTTAAACTATTACAGTTTGGTGAAGCCCAGTTGAACAATTTCCAGCAAGTTGTCTTTGTCCCAAAATATTGTTGGCTATGACTGCCTATAATTGTTACGTGGGAGCTAAGAAATATTTGCCCTTATTAAAATGGCACAACTCTTCATTAAGTTTAAGACCTACAAAACCAGGACTAGTAGCAAAGCAAGATTGTAGAGCTTTTCTTTTACTCGGGTAACTAATTATTTTAATTGTTCTTTGTCAGCTTGTGTAATAATGGTTTTTTTCATAAAACGCTGTACAAGTGCACGTAAAAAGAGTTTACAATGAGATGATGTAGATGGGGTTGGATTCGGCACTCTCTTGTTGTTTCTGCATTGATTTACTGAGATTAGTCGTTAGTAACGTCATGATAATTTTTAAGTAACTAGATGTAAACCTCACTTGTTGCATGAGTGTCTACATGCGGGTCCAGACATGTCAGTACTTACATGAAAGTTTTCGTGTTTTGTTGGGCGGAGGTAATGCTATGCCCTCCTCCCTCATCCTCCGAGGATGAAGAAGATGATGACAATGAGTCATTAGGTCTCGTATTATTCGAGTGCTGAACTGCATCCGAAACTTCAACATTCGAACTTTGCTCACTTCCAGATACATCGTGAAACACTAATCACAGAACAATAATACTCCTGACGGAGTTTTCTATGTTGTACACTTATTCACAACGGACAAACCCGACACGTATACTATATTGACACTGTGTGTTAATTTGATACTTTAAATTATTGTATTTAACAAATAATTTTTAAATATGAAAATTTTTCGATGTTTTAGCGGCAAAATTTACAAACGCTATGACATTGACAACTTCGCGCCAAGCGTCCTTCTTGATTAGAAAAGGACGCACGCTGGTGTGAGAGAGAGACAGGTATAAAACCATGGATAATTCGGTAAGTTTTAACCATAGATATCAATATAAAGGCAGATTTACATCAGCTTCTTCATCTAGCAACACTGTGTGTTTTAGAAAGCACATAATGGACGGTTATGTAATTTAGGACGTGGGACGTGTTGCACTTAGCTAGCCGTCTGGAACTAGGAGGAGGTAGTTAGCCTTATTTTTTGGACTAACAGAATGACGAATCATGAAATAATGATCGTCATCAAAGCCAGTTTAGTTTAAAAATCAAAGCCAGTTTATTTTAAATTGTTTTTCGATGAACCGAAACGTGCTTTGCTTACGCAAATCACGTTTCGGTTCCAATAAATTCTACTAGCACCACTTATTTATCTCCTCAATACTATCACGTCATAAATAACCCAGCTGTATGACGTGTTTACGTCAGTTTTTTTGGCATTCTCCAATACATTTCCCCATCACCAAAATATATTATTATTACAAACACTGAACCATAAGATTTTACGTTATGTATTGATTTGTTCATATCGTAATTCTAAGAGAAATTGTTTGGCTACATTTAGGATCGACCGTGAATCTACGAATCTATATGTATCCGAAGTCTGCGGATGTATGTTCGTTCCACATTATAGCAGTTCTCATGCCATTACACGCGTTCGTATTTAACTAGAAGCGTGCCGGGTTCCGTCACTGTTTTTCGCTCGATGCCAGTGATAAATTTACTCGTAAATCGAAAACGTATGTTTGGCAACACAACGCCAAACGTGCGATAGAGCTAATGAATGACGTTCTTATTCACTGAGATATATCCGTTAGCTATTATCGCTCCCAGGAAGGAACGAGAGTGCTATGAAAATAAGTGTAAGTGCTAACAAAATCGGAAGAGCTCTATCTCTTGTTCAAAGTTAACTTATATCCTCGTCAATCGATCGTAGGTGTCAAGTGACATGATACTGCCTTGTTGTTACGAAGCTTTAAGATACATGGACACATTTAGCGGAGTTTCTACTGTATTTTAAGCATGAATTTATACTTTTAAGTCACATGGTAACAGTGATTCATAAGCCTTCCGCTCCGATTAAGTATCAAATTTAACTGCCTGCTACCCATGAATTGCTTTTCAGAAGAGGTTCCGTATTTTTCGGACGGCTTTGACACTAAAGCATTTGAAGATTTAGACACCATTCTTCTATTCGAGATGAGAAGTTTTACTGCTTTGTGGATGGCTTAACGTATTATTATTTTAGCAAGAGCGATTGATATGGTCTCGCAGTTTTAAATAAATGTTTATAACAATATCCCCAATAAATAAATAAATGTGTTTTCTTTCTTTCTTTCTTCTTTCTTTCCCAATGTCTCGTATTCGTGAGTTTGGTTTTGTTAATGAAATCTAAAGATGGTTATTTTCTTTTCATGTCAAAGGTCGTTAAACTTAAATGATACAAATTTCGTTGGGTAACCTTTGTTTTTTGCGGCGAATAGTTTAAACTATACCTATATGGTGTGCTGTGAAAATTAAGCATGCGAGATAGAGTGCGCGTAAAATAATTCTGCGCGCGCCGGAAATCAAAAATAGACGTTTGCTGCCATCTGGACGTTTATTTCAGGTGTCAAGAGAGTGTTTTGTGGTCCGTGCTTTCAATTGCCATCATCAAGTGATAAGCAGGGATATAATCTTGAAGTCAAACCTCGCGCGCAGACTTATCTTGCGTGAACTCTAACGACAACGTTGTGTAACCTCATTATTCTGATTTTACTCCATGTGGCTGACACATTTACCCCATGGGGTGACAATTAATTTTAATATATGTATTTACACCCCTAACACCCATGTAGTTTACATAATGTATTACTTTACGCTTGTATTACGCTTCGGGTAAGTAGAACTAGTTGTAAAATATACAGTTTTCTGACTATATATGGTACTCACAAATATATTGTACATATTTGTAAGCACAATGTTATTCCGAACTATGATACCAATTGTAGATTGGCAAACGGGCCTTTGGGATAGTTTTCATGCGTTTCATTTACTCATTTGCGTTCTGGTTTGAAACAGAACTAACAAAATATAAGAAATTGGTACTTGGCGGCAGAAAAACACATAGCTATGAGAATGTAATTTTTTTCCTAATATGTCTTATATTACGCAAAAAATAACAAAATTGTCACTTTCCCACGACAGAGAAAAAACGGCGGGGGGGTTTAATAAAGCAGATAATGTATGAAAGAAAGGAGAATCGGCCAAAATGTATGGAAGGCTGGTCCAAGCGCCAATAACAACCACACATAATTATGTCACTAGATAGGTATTTTATTATAATACAATAACTACTATAGCGGCTCATTTCAAATCGCTGTGTGAAAAAAGTTATTTCGATGTTTCGTAGGACTGACCTGGACGCTAGATAACGGAACCCTGGTGTAGTTAATCCTTTAGTGTGTCTTAGTTTGAATATATGTAATAACAATGGAATATTGTGATGATAATACAATAACATGGTAACATCGAGCTGGCCAGATTATGTATCTGGACGGATGACAGAATCCTTGGACAGCTACCAGTAAACCCATCGAGTGCGGCCATCGAGTGTGGGCTCATAAGGTAAAATGAATAAAACTCGTTGAGATGCGTCTGTTCTGTTCATTTTGAACAGCTAGGTACAAGTATAAACCCCTCGAATGTGGGCTCATTAGATGTGTACCTAATGAGCACACACTCGATAGGCTTACCAGTAGCTATTCAAGAGTTCCGTGTATCTAGCGTCCAGGTACCTACTGACCTGGACGCTAGATAATGGAACTCTCAGGTCCTTGTCATAAGGTAAAATGAACTGAACTCAGTGAGACACATCTAATGAGCCAACACTCGATGTGTTTACTGACAGTTATTCAGGAGTTCCGGTATCCAGAGTCCTGGGGGCCTAAAAAGGCAACTGGCCTTTTTAGGTCCCCAGGACTCTGGATAACGCAGAACGCACTGGCAGAATCATAAAAGGATAACATAATGGACAGTTAACCGTTAAGTTAATCGTATCAAATCCCATTGGTAAAGCATTTTTCAGTGATTTTTTTTCTGTCTGTGCTAAAATACCAATCAATCCGATCCAAACCCAATCCCGATCTCTTTGATTGTACCTACGTAGTGCAGCGAAAAAAAGAAAACCACAGACTGTCTTCGCCATTTTATAATTCACAATGTTATCCTGTTATGATTCTCCAAAGTGGACTTTTTAGGCCCCCAGGTCCTTGTCATAAGGTAAAAAGAACAGAACTCAATGAGACACATCTAATGGGCCCACACTCGATGTGTTTACTAACAGTTATTCAGGAGTTCCGTTATCTAGCGTCCAGGTCTATCATCTGATCAGCTCGATGGTACCATATTATTTTGTGATCATCGGAATCCATACATTTGCGAATATTGAAATTAAGACCACTAGAAGCGATTTACTATTCAAGTATTCCGTTATCTATGTACTACGTACACGTCCAGCAGGGCAATTGCGTAGGTAACACACTATCAGTAGCAATGGGTTTCATTTTGACAATTCAACAACATTCATTGCGTTATTTGCGTTGCTAGGCAGACACATTTTTCGAATATATGGAGCAATGGATTAGAAATATTCTTAATAATTAATAGTTTTAAAAAACACTAGAAAAACACGCTTTTATAAATGCACGTAAAAACAAAAAAAGTCCATTAAGTGGCCTTTCTCACGAGTGCAAACACAATTATGATACGATATTCTATCATGGCATGCCAGTGCCTATCTTCCGGCTTCTTCATCAGACCTTGAAACCTAATCGTGATAAAGTTCATTACAGGACTTTTCTAAGAAATCCAAAACAGCTATGATACGATTTTCCATCATGAAGTTCCAGTTCATATCATCCGGCTCCATCAGATCAGTTCGACAGTACCATATTATTGTATTGTCATCAGAACTACATACAGCTGCCAATTTTCATTACGCTACGACCCTTGGAAGATGGTTAAATTAGTTACCTTAGATTCCATTACATAGTTAGTTACATACAGGTCGACCTAATAAAAGCGTGGTAAAAATGATTCAAATTGAGAGTTATAGTGTGTTACGCAATTAGAGTGCAGGTACGTCCTACGAAACATAGCCATATCTTTTTTGCACAGTGATTTGAAATGAACCGCCATAGTAGTTATTCCTCTAATGAATGAATGAATGACACATGTCTGGTTGTTGTTGGTCGTGGATACCATTTTGTCCGGTCCTCCTTTGTACAATTATCGGTTTATCACTAGACGCCTGTCGGTTTTATTAAATAAGCCCATAGTCATACCGCTACTTCCTCTCTACTTTACTTAATTTCCTTCCGTTTAGAAGGAACATCCTTGTTCAAAGCTTCACAGTATACATAGTGTGTTTGATGCTAGACTTATCTATGTAAGAGTTTCTCGTTGTCTGACACTGTAATGATAGATACACGAAGCCTCGGTTATAACTTTGACGTTGTGATAATTTAAAACTTAATTGCTGATATTGACATGGAGTTGATGAAGTTCAGAATAAAAACTATGTGGGTAATTGATTATGAGCGTGCATCGTATGTAAAATATAATAGATATCACCTGACCTGACAATACTGCGGGATAATTGTGTAACACACTTATAATGGCGTCTGTGTGGTGCCGGACTTAAAGAATGGCACCACCCCTTACTTCCCGTGGGTGTCGTAAAAGGCGACTAAGGATCGTACCGGAGAATGGGCAGCAGCGTTCTTTATGCATTCCACCACCATACCATACTGCGATCGCCAACCCGCCTGCCAAGCGTGGCGATTATGGCAAACCCCCCCCCTTTTGGGGGAGGCCTATGTCCAGCAGTGGACGTCTTTCGGCTGAGATGATGATGATGATGATGAAGCCATTTAGACATTTCTTTGAAAACCCTTGGAATTGTGATTGGACAAATGTGTTACGCAACTCGCGAAAGTTATTGTTTTTTTTTATGAATGGAGATATGTTTAAGGCTTTAGAAATATAGAAGGGTGGTACTTATTGCTGATAGATTGACACATAGCGTTACAACATTTAAAAAAAGTTTAAAAGTGACATCAAGATTGTTAACAGTCTTTTTGTTACTTTCGCTCCCTACATTAACTTGTCATCGTACATTATGTATGTCTCAAATGTAAAAAAGTACAATTAAAACAGAATAATACGGCGCTTTTATTGGCTAAATTAAATCCAGCTGCTCGGGAACATAACTTTTACGTACAGGTACAGCTCTTAATACAGAACAGAAGTTATAAAATGTTATACAGGCTATTCATAAAAATAAAGTTACGAAACTAAAACCCTACTACAAGTTGCAATAAATACCTACAAGCTCTACACAAAGTTAAAATAAGGCTTCATACGTTATTGAAATAAATATTGGTACCTATATCTACTATACCTATTCGTATAGCCGAACTTGAAGTACATATCACTTTACTACTCACCCCGTCAAGAGTCTAAAATAATCATTTACGTTCTTTGGAATCTAAAACAGATCACAATTCTGTGTGAAAAACAAGACTTTTACCTGCACGTAGAGCAAAAATAACATTATACTCGACCATATTATATTTCTGAACAATACATGGTTATTATGCGGGTACTCACACAACGTTCTTAATTATGTAAAATAAAGCATTTAAATTAAGCTTAACGAATAAATAATACCGTAAATAAGGAACATTTTAATCATAAAGGCTAATATTTTTTGATGTCAATATTTTTTCTTTATTTATCATGATGATAAATAAACATTGGCTAAAAGCTCATTCGTTTTCAAAGAGATAAATCTTTTTGCGAATACTCAGTAACTGGTAAAAATATCATCAATGTCAATCAAGTGATAGATGTAAAAAAACTCACCTTACATACACTGAGTTCCTGAAAATCACCATTATGAAAACCAGTCTAGTAAATAATTAGCATCTCTTGATATTTCACTTGTACAAAAACTTTAGATCAAAGAGTTGCTATGAAAACTTGGCAGTAATTTTAATTTGGCGACCAACGTGGCATCAAAAATTAACGAGTTCCCGAAAAGTTCTTGTCAACTTAATTAACAGGTTCAACAGATGTTTGGAAGTATTGTAGAATTATATTTCAAAAAATAAAATCCAGGAAAATAACGTGCGCTCCCACTCGAGCCTGAAATAATACTGATGAACGTTCACATAGATCCACAGTACCACGCTACGTTTGGTAACGGGATGGTGGTGACTACTTTAAGACGAATGTTATCCATCTCTGCGCTGTAGAGCCAAATATTTTTGCCTCTGAATTTGTGAACCGTAATGGAACTTCACAAAGCTCGATCTTTACAAGTATAATGTAATTAATAACAGGAAGCAGGAGCCGTAAAGTAGGCAGAAACTAAACGCGATCATTGAGTAAAAGCAAAAGAACAAAGCTTCCAAGGAAACGGTTTAAGTATGGCTTCTCGTTATTTTTCTACCTTTAATTTTTTAATTTCTTAATGGATTGCTAAAAAGAGTTAATACAATACCCTTATACAGATTTTATACCATTTTTTTTTAATATTTCCCTGCTGCTTTATTATGTTGTAAAGGCTGAGCTATAGTTTTGTTAACATTAGATTTTATTAATATTTATTGAAATGCTTTTGATTTGAGAAATAGTAAAATAAATTAAACACTTCTGTTACTGCTGAGTCCTATTAAATAAAAGATTTCAGCAAGATAAAGGTTATGGCAATGTTAACTACCTAGCAATCATTTCGTTGGATTCAGATAAGAGGGTTTCTTTTGTGACCCGCCCCTGTCTCGCACAGTTTTTACGACTTGACAAAATATCGATATTTCTTTGTGATGTGTAAGTTTAATATTAATGTAAAATATTCATAAAACTCTCTAAGTGTTGGTTAAAACCGCATTAAGTCCGTTGCGTAGTTTAGAGGAACAACACTGACACACAGACGTACGAAAAACGACTTTACAGATTTACAAAGAGGTCTATAGATTCACAGATAAAAAACCTCACCGTACTCACTAACTAACTGACTATCATGGTAACAAAAGACTGCTTAAGTTAGAATTGGCCTCTATTGTCATAATTTCATGAAATAGTCATTCAGTAAGGTAATATGAACTTAGAGAGATATTTTAACGATTTTTATAATTATAATTCTATAAATAAATATTTGTTACGACCGTAAATCTTAATTAGATCAAAATACAACTTGACACAGCCCTGAAAATTGAAAAAAAACGTAAGAAAATTGGATTTGTCGGGCTACGCTGACACTTTCGCCTTAATTAAATTGTTCACGTAACTGGTAGATATTTTGCAAGTCACTCCATTGTACTTATCATATATTGATTTAACGTAACATATCGCTGCTTTTTAGGGTTCCGTAGCCAAATGGCAAAAACGGAACCCTTATAGATTCGTCATGTCTGTCTGTCTGTCTGTCTGTCTGTCTGTCCGTCTGTCTGTCTGTCTGTCTGTCTGTCTGTCCGTCCGTATGTCACAGCCACTTTTCTCCGAAACTGTAAGAACTACACTGTTGAAACTTGGTAAGTAGATGTATTCTGTGAACCGCATTATGATTTTTACACAAAAATAGAAAAAAAACAATAAATTTTAGGGTTCCCCATACATAGAACCGAAACTCAAATTTTTTTTTTTCATCAAACCCATACGTGTGGGGTATCTATGGGTAGGTCTTCAAAAATGATATTGAGGTTTCTAATATCATTTTTTTCTAAACTGAATAGTTTGCGCGAGAGACACTTCCAAAGTGGTAAAATGTGTGTCCCCCCCCCTGTAACTTCTAAAATAAGAGAATGATAAAACTAAAAAAAATATATGATGTACATTACCATGTAAACTACCACCGAAAATTGGTTTGAACGAGATCTAGTAAGTAGTTTTTTTTTAATACGTCATAAATCGTAAACCACAATTTACCATTCATTCCATCAACTCAAAAATAAAAAAACATTTAATTTCATAAATATAAACCTTATGAATAGACCCGGATGTTACGGAACCCTCGGTGCGCGAGTCCGACTCGCTCTTGCCCGGTTTTTTCCCTTTGAACTCTTGAAGCCATATTTGCTACCAGATAAACTTCTGGAGCTTTATAAAAAAGTTGTTTTATAGAAAAGTTTATGTAGGTACTGCTAGGATTCCTGTTATAAGCGGAAAGTTTATGTTTCTACAAAAGCTTTATTTCCACTTTAATTTCTTAACTGAAAGTTATGGGTATCTTGTAGGTCATCATAATACGAATCTTGGCAGTAAGTATTATTGTCTACTTCGCAATGAAAAGTTACTTACACGATTTCCTTTATTTACATTGTTTCAAATTAACAATAGACTGGAAAATGTAGGTGTACTTACTGTTGCGCGCTACAATTAATGCCTGGTACATGATGACAGTAGTTACCACTAGCGCCATCTAGTATCGAGTAGCGGAACTAGTCGTCAAGACCCTTCTAGAAATTTCGATGCGAGAACTTTCTAGAACATTCCCGAACTTTCGACATCTGGTCGATCGGGGCCTGTATGTACTCGAACATTCTAGATGTTTCTACAATGGAAGGTTCTAGAACTCTCTTTGGCGCTATATAAGGCCGAGACGCGCCACGACCGACACAGTTTGGATAAAGCGATCGAAGTGAAAGCATCGAAGCGATATTCAAGTGCGACTTAAGGCGATCAGTAGTACAATTGTGTTTTGTAATTAGTGTGTTTGAGTTGTAATAAGTGTTGATTATTAAAGTGTCATTTTTTTTTGGTTATTAAATCGGCAGTTTTTATTGTCACGAACCCGAAGCTCGTAACAATTGGTGTCAGAAAAGGGGATTAAAAATCATGCCGGTTTTACCCAAAGACGACACGGAGGGTATCCGTACCCGGAGTCAACGCCAGCAGGAGACGGACCAGAGGCGATTTGGTGGAGCTACGCCACAGAGGTCGGAGGGCCAGCTACCGACCATGGAGGCCGGCCCGTCCGCAGCAGCTCCAGCATCAGCAGCACCAGATTTGGCTGCTCTGATGTTGATGCTGCAGGAGCAGGCTCGCCGGTTGGAGGAACAGCTCCAGCGGGACAAGGAGGAACAGGCTCGCCGACAGGAGGAACAGGCTCGTCGGTTGGAGGAACAGCTCCAGCGGGACAAGGAGGAACAGGCCCGTCGACAGGAGGAACAGGCCCACCGACAGGAGGAACAGGCTCGTCGGTTGGAAGAACAGCTCCAGCGGGACAAAGAAGAACAGACCCGTCGATTGGAAGAACAGCTCAAACAGGATAAGGAGGAGCAGGCGCGCCGTCAGGAAGAGCAGATTTTCCTCATAAAGGACCTTCACGCAACCCTCGGGAAGGACATGAAGGAGGTGAAAGAGAAGGTTACCCAGCATGACAACCGTCTGTCAGAAGCTGAAATTCAGATCAGTAAGTTTAATGACGTCATTGCTGATGTGAAGCAGGAGTTGGGTAACCTTAAACTTGAGGATAGAATCGCAGCTCCCGTAGCTACAACACCTTCGCTACGTGGATTCAAAGTGCCACCGTTCGACGGAACTTCTTCCTGGTCGGCCTACAAAATCCAATTTGAGGCTGTCATGAAGGCTAACGGGTGGAATAAAAGTCAGGCCATGACTGCTCTCACCCTAGGCCTGCGCGACCAGGCCTTAACTGTCCTGGAAGCTCTCGGTAAGGAAGTGACTTACGAGCAGCTCCTCGAGGCATTGGAGGCTCGGTATGGCGACGCTCACCTGGAACACGTGTTTCGTGCGCAGCTCAAGGATCGCGTGCAACGCAGTAACGAAAACCTGCAGCAGTGGGCCCTTGAAGTGGAGAAGCTGGTTCGCAAAGCTTACCAGTCCGTACCTGCGCTTATTGATGGGAACCTGGTGCAGGCATTCATCGATGGCATCCGCGACCTTGAAGTTAGAGCTGCTGTGCGGCTCGGTCACCATGGGACGCTTAAGGACGCTTTGGCCCATGCACTGGAGGTGGAAGCTGTGCGGCAGGATCATCGTTCCCATCGCGTCAGGGAGGTTGCAGCGGCTACAGTTCGCGACCGCAATAAAGGATACAGCCCTAGGTGCTACGGCTGTGGGGAAAGGGGCCACCTTCGGTCCAGTTGCCCTAAGCGAACTGCAGAAAGAGAAGTCGACCGATCTCCAGAGGGCAGTGCGGCTACAGTTCGCGACCGCAATAGAAGATACTGCCCTAAGTGCTACGGCTGTGGGGAAAGGGGCCACCTTCGATCCAGTTGCCCTAAGCGAACTGCAGAAAGGGAAGATGACTGGTCTCCAAAGGGTAGTGCGGCTAACAGCACCGCCCAGCAGCAGCAGCAATACGACTTTGTGGTCAAACATCGCAGCGGGAAATCTCATGGCAACACAGATGCACTGTCAAGAAGACCTTGTCCTGAAGACTGCAAGCATCAAGAGAATAAGGAAGTGGTACCTGTGAGGATGCTCAGGACAGACCTCAGCAACGAGTGGAAGGAAAGCCTACAACGTGCACAGCAGGAAGATTCGGACATCAAGCCGATTCTGGAGTGGATGAAGGCCAGGGCTCCTAAGCCCAGGTGGAGCGACGTCTCAGCAATGAGTTCGACCACAAAAAGCTATTGGGCCCAATGGGACGGTTTGGTGATTCAGGATGGAGTCCTGTGCCGTAAATGGGAAAACGCTCGGGGAGACAGCTGTCATTTGCAAATGGTTGTCCCTAAAGCTCAAGTACTGGATGTTCTACAGCTGTACCATAATGGTTGTTCAAGAGGTCATCTGGGAGTAAAACGGACTCTACTGAAGATACGAGAACGGTTTTACTGGGTCCACTGTCGGGCCGATGTCGAGGACTGGTGTCGCAAATGTACAAGTTGTGCAGCTGTAAAGGGACCTCAGACTCGTAGTAGAGGTGCATTGAAATTGTACAATGTTGGTGCACCATGGGAGAGGATAGCCCTTGACGTCGCGGGGCCGTTTCCGGTAAGTGAAAGTGGTAACAAGTATTTCATGGTTGTGATGGATTACTTCACTAAGTGGCCGGAAGTCTTCGCCATTCCAAACCAAGAAGCTTCAACAGTTGCAGATAAACTGGTTCATGAAGTCTTCTGCCGTTTTGGAGTACCTTTGGAGATTCACAGCGACCAAGGAAGAAATTTTGAGTCCCAAATATTCCAAGAAACTTGTCGAGTTATGGGTACACATAAAACAAGAACAACTTCTTACCACCCACAATCGGATGGAATGGTGGAACGATTTAATCAGACACTGGAGAGGTACCTAGCCAAAGTTGTGGAAAATCGGCAACGAGATTGGGACAAGCACATACAACCGTTTTTGTTGTCATATCGAAGCGCTGTTCACGAAAGTACATCGGTGACACCAGCT
This sequence comes from Mesoligia furuncula, assembly GCA_916614155.1. Lineage (NCBI taxonomy): Eukaryota > Metazoa > Arthropoda > Insecta > Lepidoptera > Noctuidae > Mesoligia > Mesoligia furuncula. Next base: position 13,897,385 of record OU744798.1, read on the forward strand.
TTCGCAAACTTTGGAAGAGAATTACGGCTGCCTGCAGACCTGATCACCGGAATACCACCTGATGCCCCACGCAGTATAACCGAGTATGCGAATGACTTGCGGAACAAAATGAATGACATTTATGAGCACGTCAGACAATCGGGCCAGCAAATGTCTGAAAAGATGAAAACCCGTTATGACCGTAAAATGAACAATAAAGGGTTCGACGAAGGTTCACTAGTGTGGTTGCACAATCCAGTCCGCAGCAAAGGGAAATCTCCTAAGCTTCAAGCTAAATGGGACGGACCGTACCGGATTGTGACAAAGATCAATGACGTAACCTACCGGATACAGAAAGGTGCAAGAGGTACTCCTAAGATCGTCCACGTGGATCGACTGGCGCGTTATTATGGGGCCGATAATGCTCGGGACGAGCATGTCTTAGGAGGGGGCAGTGTTGCGCGCTACAATTAATGCCTGGTACATGATGACAGTAGTTACCACTAGCGCCATCTAGTATCGAGTAGCGGAACTAGTCGTCAAGACCCTTCTAGAAATTTCGATGCGAGAACTTTCTAGAACATTCCCAAACTTTCGACATCTGGTCGATCGGGGCCTGTATGTACTCGAACATTCTAGATGTTTCTACAATGGAAGGTTCTAGAACTCTCTTTGGCGCTATATAAGGCCGAGACGCGCCACGACCGACACAGTTTGGATAAAGCGATCGAAGTGAAAGCATCGAAGCGATATTCAAGTGCGACTTAAGGCGATCAGTAGTACAATTGTGTTTTGTAATTAGTGTGTTTGAGTTGTAATAAGTGTTGATTATTAAAGTGTCATTTTTTTTTGGTTATTAAATCGGCAGTTTTTATTGTCACGAACCCGAAGCTCGTAACATTACTATACAGCTCTGTTTCTGTTTCTGAGTTATTTTATTACACTAAGGGCTGATTTTTCCAACGCCAAATAATTTTATCGGAGGAATAATTTTGAATTTTTGACAGTTCTTCCATACAAAAACTGTCAGACCTCAATTTTATTCCACGAATAAAAATTATCGGTCGATTGAAAAATCAGCCCTAAATTATAGCATTTTTACTTACTTATACATATACAGGGTTATTGGTGAAACATTAACAACCTCGTAAGAGGTCATTGTACTCATCATTATGAGCAACTTTTACTATGGGACCAAACCTGACATCGCGAAAAAAAAAAACAGCTGTTCCCTACATTTATGTTCGTTTAACTCGTCAAAATGTAGGGAACAGCTGATTTTTTTTCGCGATATCAGGTTTGGTCCCATAGTAAAAGTTGTTCATAATGATGAGTACTATGACCTTTTAAGAGGTTGTTAATGTTTTACCAATAACCCTGTATAACAAGATGCATGTTCCCCGAAGGATTAGGCAAAGGTGTACCTACCTATAGTACACCCACATATCGCGAGGTATGTTTAAGTCAGTTGTGTTACTTACTTCTGTACATAAACACCCTTACTAATAATCGTTGTATAGCGTCTGTATAGTTACACAACGCTTTGTCTTCTTCTTTCGAAAGTCAAATTACTGACGACAAAGAGATAAATCGTTGTGTGACTATTCATCAGATATACGTTTATTAGTGGGGTTAATAAATTAAAGTCGCTTCTAAAGTCTGCAGCGGATTTTGATGGATTTTCAGCGTAATTTAGAAAATTTATCTCGGAAGGTCAATCAACTTAGCCTATCGCAGTCCACTGCTAGACATAGGCCTCTCCCAGGCTACGCCACAACACCCTGTCCTCTGCCTTCCGCATCTAGTTTATCCCAGCCACCTTTTTAAGGCCGTCGGTCCACTTAGCTGAGGGGCGTCGCAGGTTAATATGTATTATACATTCATATTATAAACTGGCACACAATAAAGAAATCTCGATGTTTTGTCAAGTTGTAAATCCATGTGAAGCAGGAGCGAGTCTCTCATCTTGTGTAAGTACTTAAATCTTACCAAATACCAAATATGTTAAGCATGCAGTATAATGAAACATAAAAGCAGCTTACAGAACGAACACAAAGTTACCGGGAGGCGACGCTATAAATTAATTAACAAATAGTAGATACTTTGAAATTGTAACAGCTTGAGGTAAAAGTACCTACTAACGTAAATAGTTAGGATTCCCGCACACGATATCCATTTGTAACACCGATAAGTCTCTGGTTGTAGCTGCCGCCTACCAATTTCCACAAAATCTCCAGCACTAATTGGATCTACCTAAATCTCGAAATTGTGACGTATTTCTCGTTAGCTACTTCTATTTACCGATACCTAGATAGGTATCGACAAATAGAACTTTGTCGTACTTCACTAAGTACCTAGGGTACAGTCGGTGGCCAACATTATCTGACCCACTTGAATGATAGCGAATTTGAACCTTATCGTGAACATTTGGAATACTCCGTGCAAGCATTTCGATAAATCATGTTGTTAGGCGATTTTAATCATTATATTGTTGTTGTTAAGGTTGAAAGGCTAATGAGTTACAAGACTACTAAAAAAAAAACCAAGGCGAGGGTGGATGAATAAAAAAAAATATCGCGCATCAGTAACATTTTAAAGATTGTGCGATAATGAACTTTATGAAAATATACGATATGGTTCAAATTCTTTAGAATATTGCGTCTGTCATCACAACTAAGATCGAATTTCAAAACATATTACAAGAGTTGAATTGGTCTCGTGGTCACTAAGGCAGCTCGACATTCATTGAGGTCTGCGTTCGAAACCAGGAAAAACCTAACATTTTTTTGTTAGAAATGTTTTGTTTTTAATTATTATCTATTTTGTTACTTTTTTTTACGAACGAAGTCGGGAAATATGTTTTTAAATGGGCAGTTTGTATAGAAATGAAACAAAATCATTGCAAGTAATAAAAATGTTTATTAATTCGTTAAAATATACATAAATAAGATAAAGTAAGTAAATGCTCTTTAGTTCAAAATTAATACATTTTATAATATCATATTCAAACCTAACCATTTATAAACATTTAAATAGTGAAAAAAAGTCATGCTAATGCTAATGGTAATTGCTTGGAAGTGTGTTATCGAGAAAACATTGATGTATAAATGCGAGAAAATGAATGAATTTGTGAAATGTTTTACAGATTTATAGCTAAGTATATGTAGTGAATCAACATGTTATTTAAATAGAAAAATGCATTTCCATTTATAACAATAGCATCACCACAGAATCTTACATTTTAATGGTTTAGCATTCATTCAATTGAGCATTTACTTACATAGTGTGTTTCAAAATACTTATAAGTAGATTAGTTAGTAGCGAAGTGGCGTACCGTCTCCTATAACTTGCTGTAAGCGGCTACGCATACCGCACACCATGTTCCAACACAAATCTTTTCCTCTCATGTGCTCCCATATCGATGACACGATCTCAGCCAAATTGTTTTTATTTCGCACTTCGGATGTGTCCCAATTTAAAACCATTTGACCCCATAGGTTTTCCATAGGGTTCAAATCGGGAGTTTTAGATGATGATGGCCAGTAAATAACAGTTACACCTTCTTGAGCAGCTAACCAATTCTTCACAATGCCTGCACGGTGGATGGAGCAGTTATCTTGCACGAAGTAAATATCTGTATTGGATAGGCAATTAGCACAGTCTGCAGCAGGACGTCACCATCCAGCCAGCAATGTTTTGTATAGTCATTAAGCTGCGACATGACGCTTTGATTACACCAAATTCATTAAAAATACTTTTCACGATTTACGTCAAACGTTTTAGAAATGTTTGTGCGCCGCAGTCACTGTTTAGGCGTAGGTTGACTGACTTTTGTCACTTAAATCAACTTAGTATCCATCTACCCCACGACGTAAACTTTTACTTTGTCCTACTTATTTGAGGACTTATAGTTTTTTTTTATTTACCCACTTGTTTTCCAGAAAAGTTGTTAGGCAAAAATCATATTGGTCGTTCTATAATAATGCAAGAAATATTGTAGGAATCATAAATGAAAACAAATAAAGAAAAAGAAATTATAAAGAAATTGAAATTGATAAAAGGTGGATTGTGTTTTCGAACCCACATGTTGTTCGTCGCGGATCCAGCATCGAACCGCGAAGCCACAATGACTGGTTGAGAATACGCGAAATTAAAGATTAGGTAGTAAGTATGGCCGTGTTATTTAAAAGCTTTTCAACTTTAACGACAAGAAGATAATGATTAAAATGGCTTAACAAGATATGCCGGTGGGTCAGTCAATGTTGGGTGGGTCAGACAATGTTGGTCACCGACTGTACTTGATGGGGGTGTTACAGTTCGTCACTAAGTACACTAGGTACTTAGTGAAGTAGTGTAACACCACCACCACTAGTAGTGTTCACCTACCTAAGTCTAGGTTTTGCTGATTTGTTTCAAAGCCCTTTGACCGATTTGGATATGTGTATCCCAATCAGTCAAAGGCGTGTACAACAATTCAATATAAAATGTCTTCATGGTGATCATTCATCATGGGGTAAGGTTTAAGGTGTATAAAATTATTACTTTTGAAAACTTCTATAGTTCCATAGATATGTCTCTTCCAGCGAAATTCAAATTTTCTTACGTTTTTTGGAATTTGCAAGTCCGTGTCAGGTTGTAATATGATTCGCGACCGTAACAAATATGGCTTTACAGAACTATAATCAAAATTAGATAATTATAATTCTGTAATGTTTGTGCAGATTAATATATCGGTCGTCTGTGATCTCAGCCTTACACTTTAATAGAACATTGATTTATTTAGAATAGGAAGCGCTAAGGAAAACGGAAACTAATAAAGTAACTTACTTGAGAGTTGTCGCTAAGTAAGTTTATTTGTTTGTGTAGTCTACCAGAAAAACAATATTAAACGACTCCCATTACGACAATTTAGTGGTCTGACTGTGAGACTAATCAGTAATAAACATGTCCAAGTTTTCTCATATAGTAACAGTAAATGTAGTTATACATGTATACATTAAGTGCCATTTATTTTAGTAGATACCTAATGGAATATAAGTTTGGAAAACAAATAATACCTCTTAAAGGTAATAAAATGAGATTTCTTTGGTGTAAAATTCGAACCAACATTCTTTCATTATCTTCATTAATAAGAATACGGGCGCGCGCACTTTGGACGTACGTATTTTACTCTGCGAACACGTACGAACACGCTCGAACTATCCCGTCTTTCCAAGTGTGTGTGCAGACTGAGTGCGAGTTAGTCGTACGTATACGAACGTGTAGTTCCGACGTCGGAAAACAATCCGAACTTGTTGGGATTTTAAAACAATTTAGTACGAAAATGGATGTAGTAAAATTTATTAAATAGATGTTTGTGGGTTCAAAGCGATTCTAGTTATCACTTACGTGACCTTCATAATAATTATGATTAAATTCACCGAGTTTATGTCTTTCTAAATATATTTCACGCACCCATCAGGGGGCCTAAAAAGGCCGCTTTGGAGAATCATAAAAGGATAACATTATATGGCGAAGACAGTCCGTGTTTTTCTTCTTTTCGCTGCACTACGTAGTTATAATCAAAGAGATTGGGATTGGATTTGGATTGGATTTTAGCAGACAAAAAAAAAATTGAAAAATGCTTCACCAATGGGATTTAATACGACTAACTTAACGGTAACTGTCCTTTATGTTAGATATCCTTGTACGATTCTGCCAAAGTGGCCTTTTTAGGCCCCCAGGTTCTACAACAGCGACGATGGACGCCGTCGCAGTCTGAGTCTTAGGCCCGTATTAATAAACGTTCCTCAATGACGTACCCAAGTGCGACATCATTTGATACGCCATTATTGCAATATCAGCATCTCAAGATCATTGCTAATTAATAAACACATGAAAACAGTATCCCAGTTACCAAGATCAGCTCCTCAAGATGCTGTACTTGAGGGCTTGATCTCGTGAACGATTACGTCACATTGACCGAAGTTTTGAATGACATTCATCACATTTCGATCTTGATGGTTCTTGCTATGTCGTAAGATTTATTGAAATACTTGTATTTTGTTAAAATTTTAATGAATAGCGCTGTATCATGTTTTATAGAGTATAGTTCGGAAGTGCCCCGATCACACGAACCTTCGCCGGCTCGGTACCGGGTCCCATCGTACCCAAGAATGACGACATACGATACCCTTATTTGATTATGTAAATATTTGTTATGCTACCCATCAAATCTTATGAACGTGCGTTAATTAGGAGTGTTGGATAAAAACCTCATAAAATGAAATTAATAATAATAGGTAAAATTGTGTTCTAAATATAAATATTTAGAGCACAAGTTATTATTATTAATTTACCTTGAATACATTCAAGTTCGTAAATACATACGATACTCGCCATTTTGATGACAGTGGTGGTCGAGGCTAAAAAACATAAAAATTGGGGATTTCGAACACCCTAACTTCACCACAGGGGCTGTGAATAATACATCATTTAATTATTTGACGAATTTATATTTTAATGATCGAAGAATGGTAATGAAGTTTTTGGATATCTAATGTCGAAGTTTCGCGCCAATCATGCGTGTTTACATTTTTACTTTTCACAAATTTCACACACACAGTTAAAGATAAGATTTAAATTTTGACAAATATTATTAAAAATATTGTGAACAACACGAAAATGCCCAGGTCTTAACGTAATATTCAAACACAGGTCCATTAATACGCACATTACCATTACCTACCACTACTCAATTTGTGTTCGAAATCGCCGACCATTATTGTTTTTAGGGTTCCGTAGCCAAATGGGAAAAACGGAACCCTTATAGATTCGTCATGTCTGTCTGTCTGTCTGTCCGTCCGTATGTCACAGCCACTTTTCTCCGAAACTATAAGAACTATACTGTTGAAACTTGGTAAGTAAATGTATTCTGTGAACCGCATTAAGATTTTCACACAAAAATATAAAAAATACAATAAATTTTAGGGTTCCCCATACTTAGAACCGAAACTCAAAATTTTTTTTTTCATCCAACCCATACGTGTGGGGTATCTATGGGTAGGTCTTCAAAAATGATATTGAGGTTTCTAATATCATTTTTTTCTAAACTGAATAGTTTGCGCGAGAGACACTTCCAAAGTGGTAAAATGTGTCCCCCCCCCCCCCCCCTGTAACTTCTAAAATAAGAGAATGATAAAACTAAAAAAAATATATGATGTACATTACCATGTAAACTACCACCGAAAATTGGTTTGAACGAGATCTAGTAAGTAGTTTTTTTTTAATACGTCATAAATCGTAAACCACAATTTACCATTCATTCAATCAACTCAAAAATAAAAAAAACATTTAATTTCATAAACATAAACCTTATGTATAAGCCCGGATCAAATCAAATCAAATCAAATCAAAATGTTTTATTTCACATAAACCTACATGGGCACTTATGAAACGTCAGAAGCTAGGTGCACGGTTCCAATTGGTCGTTTCCTATGGAGAAGAACCGGCAAGAAACTCCATGGTTACTCTTTTTAAAAATAATTGGCTTTTACAATGTTTCCAGATTACAGTAGGTATGGGAGGACAGCGCAGGCCTGTCAACAAGTACCAATTACTTGATAAAATAGAAAATGGTCTACAGATCTAAAGTCTATAAGGCCTACAAAGTCCTCACATTTACAAAATAAGAATCTATCAAAAGGATAGATATTAAAAAAAAAAAAGAAAAATAATAATAAAAACCTACTAAGACCAAGTGTTATGATTCTCATAAAAACCACTAACAAAGAGGTGAAAAATTTCAAGTGTCTGTATATAATGTCAATTAATAAAGAAATTATGTATAAAAGTATACAATGTCAAATAATAAAGAAATTATGTCAAAAAGTATGTAAAAAAAATATATAATGAAATAAAAATTAAACATCGTAATTTGAGAGCAGTTAATAGACATTTACATAGTTATGCCGTTAATGAGAAGCCAGGGAAGCCACATGTGCAGAAGGAATTATTGCCAGACTAGCTTGTCTTCAACGTAGTCTTTAATCTTATAATATGCTTTTTTGATAAGGACACGTTTGATGAGGGTTTTGAACTTTCCATCGCTAAGTTCTGTAACCGGCTGTGGCAACTTGTTATAAAAACGGATGCTGTTTACAAGAAATGACTTGCTAGTTTTAGTTAATCTAAATTTAGGTAACACAATTTCATTTTTACTGCGTGTATTTATATTATGGAAATCGCTTCTTATTTTGAAGAGTCCTAAGTTTTTGCGAACATACAAAATACTTTCTAAAATATAAAGGGAAGGCAGAGTTAGTATATCAATTTCTTTGAATTTGTTTCTAAGAGACTCGCGAGGACCCATTTTATAGATTGCGCGGATTGCCCTCTTCTGTAAAATGAAAATTGAATCTACGTCAGCTGCCGATCCCCACAGCAGAACACCATAAGACATAATACTGTGGAAATAAGCAAAGTATACTAACCTAGCTGTGGCTATATCTGTCAACTGCCTTATTTTTCTTACTGCATATGCAGCTGAACTTAATCTACTTGAGAGAGCTCTAATGTGTGCGCCCCATTGTAATTTTGAATCTAAAGTAATTCCTAGAAATACAGTTTCCGTAACAGCATCTAGTCTTTTGCCATCAAGTTCTAAATTCAGACCCACTTGAGGTACATTTGGTAATGAAAACTTTAGACATTTAGTTTTGTTCGCATTAAGTAAAAGATTATTAGCTGCAAACCATTTCGAGAGAACAGCCAGACTATCGTTAACATGTAAGACATCCGTATCTTTTCTATCTATTTTAAAAATAAGGGAAGTGTCATCAGCGAATAAAATGATATCCGACAAGTTAGCCATCATGTAAGGAAGGTCATTAATGTAAACTAGAAATAGGAAAGGGCCAAGAATTGAGCCTTGAGGCACGCCCATCTTAACTAGAGACCCCGAAGACGTCGCCCCGTTAACGTTTACTTTTTGCTGGCGCTTTGACAGATAGGAAAGAACAAGATCAGCAGCTTGTCCACGAATTCCGTAGTGGTATAATTTACAGATCAGTGTATTATGGTCAACGCAGTCAAACGCTTTTGAGAGGTCACAGAAAATGCCAATTGCATCCTGGGACTTCTCCCAGGATTCCAAAATGTGACTGATGAGTTTTACTCCCGCGTCTGTCGTCGACCTACCTTTCGTGAAACCAAACTGGCGACTATGTAAAATCCCATTTGAATTAAAATGTGACAACATCTGGTCCAGCATGATTTTTTCATAGATTTTGCTCAATGCTGGTAGCACAGATATAGGTCTATAATTGGAGGGATCAAACTTACTACCCGATTTGAATATCGGTACTACTTTACTATGTTTCATTAAGTCAGGAAACGTACCGCTGCCTAAACATTGATTAAATATGCCTGTTAGGGCAGGGGCAATTGTGTCAATAATATCTCCAAGAACCTTAACAGATATCCCCCATAAGTCTTCAGTGTTTTTTATGTTAAGACTTTTAAATGCTTTTTTAATTGTGTCAACAGAAATGGGCTTGAATTCAAAGCTTGGAATTTCCCTATTAAAATTTTCCTTAAGAAGGGCTTCAGCTAATATAGGTGATGAGGGGAGAGATTTTGTAACCTCTATTGGGATATTGGTAAAGAAATTTTCTAGTGTCTCAGCAACTTTTAACTTATCTGAAATGGTTTCATTATCAATTTTTAGGGACAACTCATTCTGATCTCGCTGTTTTGTGTTTCCAGTTTCTTTGTTTATTACCTGCCACACAGCTTTTATTTTATTATTAGACATACTAATTTTGTTACTAATTAATTTAGATTTAGCCTCAGCGCAGACTCTTTTGAATATTTTAGAATAGTTCCTTACATAATTATGAAGGGCTTGATCAGAAGTTAATGATTTCTCGTGATACAGATTATATAAAATATCTCTGCTTTTTCTAATGCCAGCAGTGGCCCATTCACTAAATTTTGGTTTAGTATTTATAGTAGGATGTTACGGAACCCTCGGTGCGCGAGTCCGACTCGCTCTTGCCAGGTTTTTTTTTTTATTGCAATGATGTGCGAAAGCGATTATTCCAAACGATTTTTTTTTAAATTCTGATTGATAATATGACGAATGTAATCGATACTTGGAAGTTAAATAAAATTATTTTAAGCAGTAAATACAATAAGCATTGTATAAAATAATGATTTATGCTTTTCTAATGTCAGTTCAATAGTTTTTTGGACATATTACTGAAACAGAGTCAATAACAGACAGGCCATAGGTACCTCATTTATTGAATTTTGCGCCGAAATGTTTCTATATTTGAATTTATACTCGGAATGCGCTCGCTGTTTAAAATTATTTTAATGACAACTATTATTTATTGTGGATTTTATTTTTGATACTTTCTAATAGTTTTCTACAGAATTCCCAGTAGTTATATATTTTTTAGGCAGGCTTAGTAAAATTTTGTTTGAGAATGATGATAAATTAATTCTATAAATTGGGTTTTCTGCAAACACTTTCAATACTTTTTGTTAGATAAGAGTTTTAATTCAGTTTCTAATTTTTTTTTTATTGCGAATATCGATTAGGCTGTATGCAAGTTTTGAATCGAAATAAGAAAGTTGGGTGGACGGTCAGCACTAACAATTGTCACGTCGCAACACAATTTTTTGTAATTTTTATCAAGTTTTGATCGTGTTTTTATGTAGTTTATGTATGAAAAATGGCAAAAGTAAGAACGCAGACAGAATGATAATATCTTAATTTTTTCCTTTTGCATATTTTCAGCAAGAGCGTAGGTTGTTTATGTAATTATTTTCACTGAATTGAATTTGTCTACTTTTCGGATAGGTGTGTAGTAATACCAATTCTATACAACTTTCGCAGTAGATTAACGCAGTTTGTCCGACCTCAACATATAAATAAATTATAGATTTTTGGTAAACGATATCAAGACCATAAAATACAAACACACGGAACTCTATTTCATCATAATAATTAATTTCATCCAAAATATTTACAAACTCCGTGTTTCGCGGTACTAATCACGACCTCAAGTCACGGACCGCCTACACTCAGGTTTAAGCATCTTGAGTACACGCACCTATTGTATACTTAAGTGTCAAGTTTCATTTATTAATCAGTCCGTCACTCGGCTGATATCGTAAACCCAAACCGTAGCTTGCGAACGTCAAATAATATGTTTATTAATACGATCATGACCTCAAGATCGATATCAAGTGCGAGCTCTTGGATTGAGTGACGTTTATTAATACGGGCCTTAGAGTCCAAATTATTATCTTGAAGATACAGATAATTCATCGCGCTCCTTGAAGTCTTTTTTGACTTCACGAATGCTATATCACCGGAACACTGCATATTTGAAGGAAAAAAACGCATTCAGTGTGCGCACTCAATTCGTTCGACCTCGATACGTTTACGCACGATACAAATTCGCGTCTAAAATGCGCGCGGCCTAAAAATAAAGCTATTTTCCCCCGAAATGAAGCATTGGGTTTTCCACCTTGTATTTATATCTAACTAGCTGACCCGGCAAACGTTGTTTTGCCATATAAACTATTTCTAGCTGCCGGGCGCTACTTCGTTTGCGTGGTGTTCTACCCCTTACCCTACCCTACCCCTACCCTACTCCTACCCTACTCCTACACTACTCCTAACCTACTCCTACCCTACTCCTACACTACTCCTACTCTACTCCTACCCTACTGCTACCCTACTACCCTACTTCTAGCCTACTCCTACCCTACTCCTACACTACTCCTACCCTACTCCTACCCTACTCCTACCCTACTTCTACCTTACTCCCATAGATATATTACATTTTTCTCTGCGTAAGAACCAACCTCGTACTTCAAGGAATATTCTAAAAAAGAATTAGCGAAATCGATTCTGCTGTTCTCGAGATTTGCGCTTAGCAACACATTCAGCGATTCATTTTTCTGTTATAGAAGATTGGCAGGCTCACCTTTGACCTCTCTCACCTGATGATTAGCGATAATGCGGTCGACGACGACGATGGGGCACGCTTGAAAGTAAGCTTTATCTATCTGTATGTTGGTAACAGTGTGGATGTTGATGATATGATGTTGTGATGGCCCAGTGGTTAAGGCCTCGCTTCTCATGCACAAGGTTCAAACCCGGGTTCAAACCCGGGTAAGTTCGAATGTGACATTTCAACCCATATGAACTTTTACGGCCTTATTAAAAACAAGGTTCATTCATCATCATTCGAAAAAGTTAAAGTTCTTATTACAAAAACGACGTTAAACCCGAGTCAATTTTACATTATGTTTGTCAGAATAAAGTTTAAAATACAATGACTGGCTCGCAAGTTGAGGCTAGGTCTAAAGTTAGAACTCGTTTTGTAATAGACGGTCTGAGTTTTACTTGGAGATTACTGTCATTGGTGAAGGAATACTTCTTGAGGAAACGTGGACTTATAGTTAATATACTCGTAAGTTTGAAATCGCCAACCGTTTTGAGAAAACGTGATGATCAATTTATGTTGGTGCCTTCTCTGTATAAGAGAAACCTTTTGTACTGTAGTGGGGCTGGTATTATTATTTATTTAGATTACAGAATTCTAATAAGTGGGTGTACAACACGTGTACATTCCTCGAAACGGTAGGCGGAGGGCCTACCGTTTTTAGGAATGTACACGTAATGTTATGCAAGTAAGTTATTATGCTAATAAGAACAATATCCAATATCAATATCATATGTACAGACGACACCACATCAAGCTACCCGAAACTGTCAAATTTTCTCAATTAACCTTAGGTATGCTTTAGCGATAAAGTTGAAAATCTATTAAAGAAATTTGGCAAATTGTAGTAGTTTGACATGCCGGCTGTCTGTACAATATTCCTAATAGAAACAGTGAAATTATTTATGAATGCCAAAAGGGTTTTTCGGCCCTTTGGCTTAACGAGATAATAAAGCATACCTTTTCAGTCGCCGAGCCTTTTGACATTTTACTTGTAAAATCTTATGAAATTGGATTCTAAATCAATGTCAAGGACCTATTGTCGTTTCGCCGGATTGACTTATTTTATGAGAATTTGAAACTAGGTCAAAACTTTAAGGAAATTAGTAAGAGAGAAATATAGAATATTTTTTCAATAGATTGAAATAAACATGAACCATAACAAATGTTTCCTCAATATGTCTCGAATGAAATAATAAATGTCTTTTGCTTTTGCAAAAGAAAGGGTGAAAGCGTGAAGAAAGCGGTACTACGAAAATGCATCCGCACACAAAAAGCTACATGCATGCAAGGTAATAAAAGGATACATGAAAAAGTAGAAACAAGTTGCTAATTAGAAGAAACTAACTGTAGGTGTGAGTGTGCTGAGTAGGTGTGTTGTGTAAGTGTGCTGTGTACGTGTGTTGAGTACCTAAGTGTGTTGAGTGCCAATCACGCAGCAGCAATTTGCAATTTGGGAATGAATGCTCGTAAATTTTGGGTCAGTGGGTCGTCTCAGGGACGGTAAAGAGCTGTCTCATAGATAGAAGTTTACACTCGCTATATAGGTAACAGAAATGTAGGGTACATAGTACATACGTGGTTTCCTATGCATAACCTTTAAGATAGCTCTCTGTGCTCTTTCAACTTTTAGAAACGCCGTGGCATAAGCACCACCCTACGCTGAGATACAGTATGAGAGAAGGGGCTGTGCCAAAGCATAATACACAGCTGTAAGCGGATCACTCTGCAAAGTCGATCTAAGCCTTCTGAAGGTAAATATTAGTTTACGGATGTGTCCTTTCAGTACTTTTAGATATGTGTGTGTCAATTTAAGGTGGAGTCAATAAGGAAGACACCAAGGACGTTATTTGCTCTCTTTATGCATTGGCAATTGAAGGGCTGTGTATTTCAGCTTCATCGAGTCTTCTCGTCGCGTATTCCGCAGACAGAGTCTAGACTAAAGTCTATAATCAGTGCGTCCTGCCTGTCATAACAGGACGGAGCCGAAACGAGGACACTCATGGTACGGCTAATCAATTAATTCAATGTCGCTCAGCGAGCTATTGAACGAGCTATGCTTGGAGTCTCTCTGAGGGATAGAATCCAGAATGAGGTGATCCGGAAGAGAACCAAAGCTGAGAACATATCTCACAGAATAAGAAAGTTGAAGTGGCAATGGGCCGGTCATATCAGCCGTAGAACCGATGACCGTTCGAATAGAACGCGAATCGGCAAACGTAAGGTAGGACGCCCGCAGGCTAGAAGCGACGATCTTCGCAGGGTGGCTGGTAGCAGCTGGATGAGAGTTGCCGAGAATCGAGCTGAATGGCGTGCAATTGGAGAGGCCTAAGTCCAGCAATGAACTGCTGTAGGCTGATGACGATGATGAAAGGTGTGAAGACGCGTCAGTACAACGCTGTTACAGGGTTGGAGACGCATTTTGAGCCGAGTCAGCATCCCTGGGCGCTGTGTTGTAATATTTGGGGGAAGCACGCTGACTTGGCTCTATTTGTGCTAGTTTTTAAACACTAAACAATCATGTGACGAGTTAACTTTGACACATCTGTGAGTAGCGGCAAGGACTGAGTTGAATATTGATAAATGAACAACACAGTATTAGCACAGAGACAGTACATAGACGAAGTTCGATTTTACGTAATGACAGTAAGTATACACAATAGAAATCTATACCTACTATTATATTATAAAGAGATAAAATTTGTAAGTTTGTAAGTTTGTATGTAGGAGGTAATCTCTGGAACTAATGATCCAATTCTAAAAATTTTCACTGGTAGAAAGCTACATTATTCCTGAGTGCTATAGGCTATAAATTATTCTTATAACATCTGTATTAACCGAGCTATCACAATTTTTGTGTGGCAAGTCGGAAAGAAATACCTCATAAAACAGAGTTATTTGCATGCGCTGCCTAAACAGTTGTTTAAAATTGAAAACAATGTATGGCAACCTGCTTCGTCTTAATTATTTCTATAAAAAATCCGCGACACCATATTTATGTCTTTTATGTTTTATCTTTTATACTTCTTTTATTGTTTTAAAAAAGTATTTTTTCGACATACTTAAGTTTGGATGATTATTTAAACAACAAAATATTAATCCTTATCCTTAATCCTTATCCTTATCACATAATAAAATCACTAAAACACAAAATGCCGCTAGCACAACTTGAAAATAAACTTTTAACATTGAATGATAAAACATTAAGTGACTTTGGATTACCCTTTTTTTTTTTTGCGGATAGGAAATCATCAAATGACTCCTCCCGCTCTGGGTGGAGCGGAAGGGAGTGTCAGACTCTTACTGACTAAAACCCACCCGTGTTCCTTCCTTAGCCCTTTATGTTCCGGGCCAGCGGTAACCCTTTCGGACAATCCCGCTGACCCGGCTTCGGATTACCCTCTCCAGTTCGCCCTGAAAATGGTGCAATAGCTATATATATGTTGGTACATCCGTACAACATCAATGAATTAGCTACTTTTGTAAATGGAAGCCCAAGTTCGTCACAGATCAAAAACAGGCTTTTGATGCAATTGTTGACAGCGTAAAGAACAATAAAGGAAAAATATCTTTTTTTGGACGCTTCAGGAGGCACAGGGAAAACATTCCTCGCTAATTTAATATTAGCACATGTTAGGCATTCCGAAAAAATAGCTCTGGCAGTGGCTTCTTCTGGGATTGCGGCTACTTTATTAAGCGACGGTAAAACTGCACAATCTACCTTCAAACTCCCATTGACAGTTTCATTGGAGCAACAGTCGGTATGTTCGATACGCAAAAATGGGCCTATTGGTCAGATGTTACGGAATACGTCGTTGATAATGTGGGACGAATGCACCATGAGTCATAGAGCTCATGTTGGTGTCACTTTTGTGTTTGCAGGTGACTTTCGCCAGACACTTCCCGTCGTCACAAAAGGGACACGTGCGGACATCATAAAGGCATGTCTAAAATCATCGCCCCTATGGAGATTTTCCACAACAGCTGCTCAAATTTGGAAAAGGGTATTTTTCTTCTCGAACCTTGGGCGTTAACTCTGTGGAAATCGTTATAAATGAGACTCTGGGTCGTATAGTTCACAGTCTGCAGCAGCTTCTAGATGCAGTATATCCTGACCTTGAATATTTAATAAATAGAGACATTCATCGGCTTTGTTCAAGGGCTATCGTCTCACCAAGGAACGATACAGTCAATGAAATCAATAATCTAATTTTACAAAAAGTCCCCGGCCAAGTCAAAATCTTCAAGTTCATTGATACAGTGTGCAATATCGAGGATACAGTCCACTATCCGCAGGAATTTTTAAATTCCCTTAAACCATCTGGCCTGCCACCTCACGAACTGCTATTGAAAATCGGAACGCCTATCATGCTTTTAAGGAATTTAAGCCCACCTAACCTGTGCAATGGCACAAGGCTACTAATAAAAAAATATAAAAGATAACCTAATTGTGGCGACCATTCTCATCGGATCAGGAGCTGGCCAGTTGGCGCACATCCCAAAAAATCCAATAATTCCCACCGACCTGCCTATATCGTTTAAACGACTCCAGTTTCCAATAAAAACATCATTTGCCCTGACCATTAACAAGTCCCAGGGACAAACATTCTCTTTGGTTGGTTTTGTGGCAAAATGTTCTATACACATTTTGGACGGTCTGTGTGGTGCCGGACTTAAAGAATACCACCACCCCTTACTCCCCGTGGGTGTCGTAAAAGGCGACTAAGGATCGTACCGGAGAATGGGCAGCAGCGTTCTCTATGTAATCCACCACCATACCATACTGCGATCGCCAACCCGCCTGCCAAGCGTGGCGATTATGGCAAACCCTCCCAAAATTGGGGGAGGCCTGTGTCCAGCAGTGGACGTCTATCGGCTGAAACGACGACATTTTAGACCTTTGTATACTGCTCATGCGTATGAAGTTTCATTAAAATCGGTTCATTCATTTCGAAAAATAAGGGCTTGAAAGTTTGTATGAAATGCCGTACGGCGTAAACGCTCTTAAGCAGACAAGAGCACTTCGGTAATCTTCGGAGGAACTACTGATCCGATTCCAAAAATTCTTTCACTAATGGGAAGCTACAGTATTGCCGAGTGTAATCTTGTGTTAAAATATGAAATTTTCCGCGGACGAAGTCGCGGGCAGAAGCTAGTGTGAACAGCAATTATGTATACAAAGCTTACATAGTGCATGTATGTCACCAAAGGAGATAAGTAACCAGGGTCGTCGGATATAGTAGAAGTTTAGTAAGAAACCGAGGGATTTCTTACTGAACTTCAACTAACCGAGACGGTCCTACGACCCTGGTTAAGTGGTTACTTAAACCATTTGGCGACTGTAAGTACATAAATTATAAATTACCAACCAAATAAACGGAAGTGTTTACGCCTCCGGCTTGTAACTAAAGCTATGTTTACTCCAAAACTGGTGCGTAACAGACAGACACACACAATAACAATGAAATGAATTACTAAAGTGAGTCAGCTACAGGAAACGTGCCGCGCTTCAAAGCGATAGACAAACAAACTATCGTTAATAGATTTGCAATCCGAGCAGAGTTGCTCTAATATTAGGCTCGACCTAATATTACGTCGAGCGTATTGCCGTTGATACTTATTTACACCGCTTGGGGGAAGCGAAATTCAAATTTTTTTTACCCATTGATTGATATTTCATGAAATAGTTATTCAATAGGGTTATATGAACTTGTATTGGTGTTTTTTAATGATTATATTTCCGTAAGTACCTACATACTTGTTACGGTCGCAAATTGTGTTTTGTTCAACATACAACTGACTCTAACCTGCAAATTTCCAAAAGCGTAAGAATTTCGCGGGCTACCCTGGCGCCTCCCTTTTTAGGTCTAACCACACATATCAGGGCCGTGCCCGTGACGTGGTCGGAACAAGCTCCGTCATGAGTTAAAAAAAAATCAGTACGTACATTATATATGAACTCGTTCATCGCACACGCGGCGACGGATCTTCATGAAAATTCGTCGCCGCGGACGTCTCGGGTAGGCCCTGGAAGCGAACTATCTCAAGTCTATCAGCGAACATACGGGCCCATCCGAAAGTAGAACGATATTTCTGAATGAAACCTACTCCCGATTTAATAACTTTTTCGGACGTGGCATATACACATCAGTAATGCTATTCTGTAAAAATCTCACCGTGAAAACTTAGGTGATGTGAGTTTGTTTTTGCTAGGAATTGACACTATTGACAGCTCACTCCACGCTCACTTCACCTAAGTTTTCACGGTGAGATGGTTACAGAATCGCACTGCTGCAGTGCTATTCTGTAAAAATCTCACCGTCACGTGAAAACTTAGGTGAAGTGAGCTGTCAAGTGTCAATTCTTAGCAAAAACAAACTCACTTCACCTAAGTTTTCACGGTGAGATTTTTACAGAATCGACCGGCAGGACTAAGGATAACTGTCAAATCGTGTTGTCATTAATTCTTATTTCGGGCCCCAAACTAATCTAGTGTCCATATTAGGAAATACCTTTATCTTCGGCTGTAACTACGAATTTCTTGCTTTAGGGAGCAGTGATACCCTTTAATAAACCGTGATGAAAACGGTTGTTGTAATACAGTCGAGTTCACTAATATATTGGCAGTGGCAATGTTTCAAAATGTTATGATCTTACAGTTCTATATAAACTTGGACATCAATAAAAGGTTATCATACAAACTGTTCATAAGTATGTTACGGTAGTGCAGTCAAAAATATCGGACTACTCTTCGGAACATAAATATCTAAATACTCTAGATTTCAATATATTTGGTGCAACCTAGGATACGTAAATATCTATACAGGCTTTGAATATTCAACTAAATGACTTTTACCATTACCTAAATTTATTTTTCTTCAGTGCAATGTTGCCGTTTAAGGATGCCATAACCACACAGCACTATTACTCCTAGCGAACGTAACTGACAACTTCAAATTGCTTTTTCTTTGATTGAATTCAAAGAAAAAGATTACAATAGGATATACTTCTATAAAGAGATTGTTCAAAGAATTTAAGACAACAATTCGAGACAATGTCAAATCGTCTTTCGAGAAAGAAAGATATTTTTCATAGAAAAATGGCATAGATAATATGAACAAGGGGTTGCGCACAATTTTTAGAGTCTTTATCTGTAGCAATATTATTGATATTATAATGGAGTCACATATTTATGATGTCACAGATTATTTACGAAAATTGTAAGGCAAAGCCGTTTAGAGTTGTATGAAACTTACCATTGTCTATATATTTTTTATTCATGAACATGCTCAGATATTAAAGAACTCGACTGTGTCATCATTAGCACACAACTAAACATGACTGGCAAATGGCCTGGAATTGCGGAATGTTGTTCTTAGGTCAGGCTGATGCTATTGAACTTTCTTTAATACCATGTTCCCTTGGTATCACAGAGCATGTAACACCTTGGTATGTTTTTACAGTAGGTAGTTAGTTAGTTATTATTATTTTCACATCCAAAATATTATTATTTTATTATTATTATTTTTGTCTGCTCATTGCACCATAGAATCTGCGTTATTATAAATCGTGTCGTAATGTCCATACCGCAGAATGATTAGCAGCCATCTTCTTTACATGACAGACCAAATTAGAAATGAAACACTCTCTGCCAATTAAAATGAAATAAAAATTATTGATTTAGCTATAACAGTCGGGTTAGTTACACCATTTATAACTCAAGAACGACTGGACTGATTTTTATGATCTTTGATTTGTTGGATTCGTCTCCGCCCCGAATAGCAGAATAAAGTAAGTAAGTACAAATATGGGAAAATTTCACGAAAAAATAATTCAATTCATCATCTCATACATTATAACGTTCTTATTGATTCGGAGGTGGTATGAAGTTCTCCGTAACTGTTCACCGCTGCACTGGAGGATGTCTTCAAGGTTCTGGGCTGGAAAGGGGCTGGCATCAACATCAATGGCGAGTACATATCTCACCTTCGGTTTGCCGACGACATCGTAGTCATGGCAGAGACTATGGAGGACCTCAGTACAATGCTCGATGACCTCAGTAGAGCCTCCGAAAGAGTGGGTCTTAAAATGAACATGGGCAAAATGAAGGTCATGTCAAATGCCCATGTAACACCCACTCTCATAAAAATCGTAGACGCTACACTCGAAGTCGTGGACGAGTACGTTTACCTAGGACAAACTGTCCAGTTAGGTAGGTCTAACTTCGAGAAAGAGGTCAATCGACGAATCCGACTCGGCTGGGCAGCGTTCGGGAAGCTACGCAATATCTTCTCGTCCCACATACCGCAGTGTCTCAAGACGAAAGTCTTTGACCAGTGTGTTGCCAGTGATGACTTATGGAACTGAAATATGGTCGCTCACAATGGGCCTTATAAGAAGGCTAAAAGTCACCCAAAGGGCAATGGAGAGGGCTATGCTTGGAGTTTCCCTGCGTGATCGAATCAGGAATGAAAAGATCCGCAGGAGAACCAAGGTAACCGACATAGCCCGAAGAATTGCCAAACTTAAGTGGCAGTGGGCAGGACACATTGCTCACAGAACAGATGGCCGATGGGGCCGAAAGGTTCTGGAGTGGCGACCGCGTACTGGAAGACGTAGCGTTGGAAGGCCTCCCACAAGGTGGTCCGATGACCTTGTGAAGGCCGCAGGAACCCGTTGGATGCGGGAAGCACGACTGTCATACTGAACTTCGAAGTTCAAAATACCGATGTACTGTATTCATAAAGTTTAATATTACGAATTACGTGAGTTAGAAGGTACGCTATAACGAGGACCGGTCGAAGTGGAGGTGCTTGGGGAAGCCCTATGTCCAGCAGTGGACGTCTTTCGGCTGAAATGATGATGATGATGATGATGAAGTTCGCGGGGTCAGCCAGTATTTCATAAAATGGCCAGGCCATCAACCCGACATTGGTCAAAGGTGTATGCTATTTTGATACTTGCTACCAATACCAAGTATTTAAATATTTTCTATATAATAGCCTGCTCAGTGCCTAGCTTCAAACGGTATTAGGTATGCGTTCTGACTTGATAAAGGAAAGAATTGGAAAACTGACGACTTGATTGGAAGCACGACACAAATCAAACCATATCTTTCCAGTGTAAGCTGACTTCTCATTATACGAAAAACTTATACAATGCGAGGTCACCTAGGTAAAACTGGAAATGTATAACTTGATATGACGTCACTTTAGAAAATGAACCATTACAAAAAAACAAAAGCCATTTCCACAAAGCCAACATTTTATTTATTTTGATATTATAATACATTTGGATAATACGACAGTGGTCCATCAAATAATGTCCTCAACATTTTCTTTCTTTACAAGAAGCTCTAAAATATACATTTTTCCATTATTAACTGGTAGAGACTGAAGGCTCTATCTATATTAATACAAATATAACGTCAATAAATAAATAGTGTAAAAGCATAATTATTACGTATCATTGTAATTTACATAGCGAGCAATATCACCTATTTGTATGATCAAGTAAATTGTTTTTAGAAGCTTTTAGTACCTAGCCTATTATGGATTTAAATATCATATAGTACATATTTACTAGAATTTCCTGAGCACCATAATGGAAGCACAGAAAATATAGGCCTATCAACAATTAAAAAAAAACAACGGTTCGGTTTAAAGAATTCATATAATGGTTTGGGAAAGTCTTGTTTTTTGGGTTGTTAACATAATTTATATTTTTCAACTTGAGTTGGTTCATTTAGATACTAACACCACGTCACGAAATGACAGTACATATTCCTACATATGTACATTTAAAAAAATACAGTTTGTAAGTTCTTCTTAGAAAACATAATCCCTAATCGGAATCCAGTATTACAAAGTATTTATACTAATTGTAAATAGGACTAAATTGAAAAAAAAAATCATTCCCCAATGAAATAAGTGGAAAGACTTACACACCAACAAAAAAAAAAACAGATACTTAACAAGAAAAGAAAACGGAAAAAGAAGTGATTTTCATAATGTTAAACATAAATAATATAAAAATGTAAGTAATTTGGTATCTAGGTACTGTCAATTTGTAAACTTAGCTTAAGGAATTAGGCACATGATAATAGTTCTAATTTTCAGTTTAAAGTAATCAGATGTAGGTACCCCGGTACTTGGTCAGTGAATGTAATCCACCGTTATTAACAAATACTTACTTGGCAAAAATGTATTTATGTTTTTACTTATTTCTTTTTATAGCAAAAATATACGATACCAACATTGTTTTTACACCAATATTGTTTTACAAAAATGAGTAACGATCATGATCAGCCACGAATGACACTCTGTTTGATTAAAAAATCTCTCAAATCAATTGACAATTGTTAATTGCCATTCTATGAAGAACTTGCTAAAATCCATAATGGCAACTTCATTCTGACGTCACAATGATACACAACTAATAGCGAGCAATTATTTGTGTTTAACATTTTTTGCATTGTAATTGCGTGTTAGTACAAATCATGTGATTGGTAGGAAGTACTTCATTCCAAATATCCACTCTTAGAACAAACATTGAGAAACTAAAATTCGAGATGCAGTAGACGCAACCTTAATTTGCAAAAATAAATAGTCAGTTACTGTAACGGGTGTTAGTTAACCTAATGGCGACCACATTATATTTGATGGAGAAGAAAACAATGGTATACGTAAAGCATTATGATAATGATGTAAAGCTATGATATATTCGAACTCCAAAAGATCTACACTCACCTAACTGAATGCCACAGTGACTGTCAACATATTATGATATCAAATTATAAATAAAACTCTTCATCGATGAACACTGAAAAGGCTGCACTGTTACATCCACTGTATAGCATTTAGTTTTTTAAACTAAGTTATATTAATATGGCATAAATGTATTGTCCAAATATTAGTTAAAGCTTTCCGATTTATGTATGTACCTATAAAATTTGTTAGTATCATCTACATAAGCACTAATCACTATTTTATAATACTTATAGAGTTTTAGTTAACGTTTGTCGCTGACATCAATCATTTAGCAATTAGCATAGATGTGAATGTATAATAAATAATTCAAACAATTTTGTCCTAGAAATTATTTCTAAAAAATATCGTTGCACTCACAAGTCTTACAACATTCCACTAAATTCAATCTATAGGAACCCATACTTCAGTTCAAGATCTAACAAATGATCTATAAGTGTCGTCGCTCATGGTGACGCGTGACGCTTCAATGTGACGTCGACTAATAATAAGTTTAGTGTCCACCAATACTACAGTAGCTACTGCACACATGTTTATTATTAATAGGTATTGTCATCAAGTCAAAGTTTGAGAAAAACTCATGCATTGTTAGTCATATAAAAAAGACGTTCCGAGATGAAAATAAACATTTACGATGTCAAGCGTTGAAAAGAAAACTTGGAAGGATAAGAGTATTAAATAAATAGTTAAAGCACTTAGAAATAAAGACGGTATCAGACATAATAGAATAAGTTAGACCTAAATACTTTCGTCAATTCATAAATAGACACCTAGCTTATAAATAACAATAAATAAAAATCTTAAGGCACGTTTTTAGGTACCAAGATCACAATTTCATCATTTCTAACGTGTGTAAGTAGACAATGCATTAGAGTTATGGAATGTCTGGTTACAGCTGAACATCGTACCAAGAGTACGACTACTGTGCACTGTCGCAATTTGCAATCAAAACATTTGCATTGCACTGCAGAAATATTACTCTTCGGATTTGCTAAAGAAGTGAATTAATTTTATTCATAATCTTTATACAGTTACTTAAAATAACATAAGCGCATACATTTAAGTATTTCTGCATTGTGCAGAATAACAATACCGATACAATTTACAAAAAATATTCGTAAGTTAACTAAATAATATGCAAAATTTGCAAAAAGTTCCTAAAACTACTTAATAAATAAATTCCAATGAGTGTAAGTAAAGCTCGTTAACGACGAGCATATGTATAATATGAAACATTTTAATGTTCGCGACCTAAGTATTTACATATCGTAGTCTGTCATACTCACTCTACTATTTACACGACCGATATTTACAACAGTGTCCTTGTGCACGTCCTGCGCGCGGTTTATACTCTCAGCGACCACTCATTGTCAACACACACTCACTGCTAGCGATACCTGTACGAGGACGGTAGCACGAAGTCCCCGAACGAGTACAGAACGTTCGCGTACCAGTGGACGCCGCGCGGGAGTTCGCTGGAGGCGCTCCATCGCGCCATCCACCGGAGCGGCGCCATGGCAGCGTGCGCCAGTGAGTGGCTACGAACCAGCGCATAGCACGACGCCAGCGCGTCGTCCACTATGATGGTGCCGGTCCTCGTCAGAGGCGCGTACACGCCGTGCTTCGACACCATTCGGGTCTTCACAACCCTGGACGGCCGCATGACGTCGGCCAGCCCCCTCGTGAGGAGCACATCGCCGATCTCCACGTTGGACGCGAACGCCTCCCGCCAGCCGTCGGCGGCCGCCAGCAGCAGCAGATGTGACGGCGTCGTCGTAATCGTCACACCATTCTCTGCCGTCACTTCGATGAACTGCCGCGTTGTATTCGGATCGCGGTCGATGAATGTCAACACCTGAAAATAAGACAATAATTTTGTGAAGAAAACTTTTTAGATCAGAAACAATCATTCCGTGTCTAATTGCCACAAGTTCGATATAAGTAAGTTTTGAGGGTTATTAATTTATGTGTGCATGATGTTCTTGATATTCTAGAATTTAGGTTCATGTTGTCTACCAACCTCAGAATAAATCATTTTGCCATTATCAGAAGCTGACAGCACTTTGTCGCCTCTTCGTATCGTAGCGATATCGCGGGGACCGTTCTCTGTGTACACCATGCTTCCTTCAGGGAAGCAACCGGCTCCCGTACCCACAGATGACTCTGGAATAGACAACAAAATAAAATTAATGATATTCATACAAATGTGTTTCAAGTCGCTTACGTTATTATATATAAATCTTTAAAGAAAGCATATTGATTCACGACTCCGTTATGCTACGCATTTGCTATGCCTACATCCCTGGAACCAAAAGCAATAAAATAAAATTAAGAACATAAAATCGTGCAAGAGACGATAGTAAATTAGCTCGGAGCAGTCATATCCCTTTAAGGAATAACGAGATTTCTCTACGCCCGTAATTAAAATCGGATAAGATACGAAACAAAAGAGAATCGCGGACAGCTCCCACTGTGCCCAGGTTATCGGCAAGAATAACCTACCAACCACTGTGCTCGAGTTTGTCTTTTACTTAAACCCACGATTGGCTCGGACTGGCTCCGATGCTACACAGATATAATATCCGTCTACCAAATTCAATAACGAAGAAAAGTTTCCCGGAAAAAGGAGCCATAATCTCTTGAACAAACTTTTTAAGCGTTAGATAAGTTAATTCAATCCGTTTTGCGAATTCCTTTCACTCATTGTTTGTGCGAAAAAACTACGGCCAAAAAACGGCGCAGAATTCTGATTTGCTGAACTTTGTTTGTATTTTATCTAATAGTATTTGTTTAAATCCTCATCCAGCTTAAACAGTACCTGTACGTAATCTTTTAATTCTTTAGGATCTTTGGTTGCTGTAGCAAAAAAGTGTCTATTTACGTGCAACTTAATGGTATCCAAAAGATAAATAAAAATGGCTTAACTTTAAAACCAAGTTTGAACATGTTCAGAGCACAGCCGCCACTGTTACGTTATAACAATTGTATTACCTAACCGTCGATATTTTTAACTTAAGTTACAGTTACAGTGGGTGGTGCAATCACACGCGCAAATGAGCACGGCTAAAGATACCCTGCAAAGCCTCTGGTTTGTGCGAACTCGTTAAATTTTGATTTGTTGTGTAACCGACCGATAAATTCAGTCGATCCTTGTTCACAAGCTGTTCTCAAAGCGATGGGCTCGGAGCGGATCGCATTACACAATAACTACACAAATTAGATTTTGCTCAAAGTCAAGCGCTTATTGTCAACATGCGTTTGTTGTCCGGTGAACACATCACACGCGTTGTTGAATAGGCGTCGGACACCTTTGCGCTTTTGTACAATGTAGGTGGGGTGCAGATTTATTTATTTTGTGGGTAACGTTTCTTGTATGGGTATTTTATTTACTAGCATAGAATACTTATGGGTTTTTACGGCTACTTCATTGGATTTCAGTGAACAGTAAAAAAATATATACTCGCCTATCATATTATGTACCCGGCTAAATAATTCTCGTCATAATTATATAAAATGTTCAAACATACAGTGCAGAAGATTTTATCTACGTTTTAATTCCCGACCTTATTAAGCTTTAAAGTTAACGAATCCAAAGCCTTAAAACCAGTCACACGCGATTTCATAGTGACGTAAGTAACATTAGGCTGAAGATGCGGCGATAAGCGGTGCGGTCACGAGGGAGGGGGGCGCGGGGCCGGTGCGCCGGCGCAGCCGAGTGGCCGCGCAGACCCCGCCCCGCGGGGACCACCGGGAGAGCTAGGCGGCGCGCGCGCCGGGCCCCGCCGTCCGGCCCGCACCGGCCGCGCGTGACCATACATTACCAACTCGACAAAGCACGTGACACTATTAATAATTTATCTCTTCGATGGATGACATGTCGAACCAGCAAAATGTGACGCTTTTTCAGTTTTTTTCTAACAGCTACACGGTTATGAAACCTCAATATTTGTCAGAAGCGCATCATCCGATCTAAAAGCTCGGCTACACTCGATAAAAAAGTAATGTTATCGATAGGGTTTTGTCGGCCGCCGCAACCTTTTATTGTTGGGCGATGTACGGCTATCGAGATGCTCGCATGGGATCAGCAGAACTATATCTGATTTATATCGTGTAGAATAGCAATTAGCCGACGCGTGGTCATGCAAATGCCAAACCGCGCCGGTTATGATTCATGCGCGCCGGCCGAACGCGCGCCGCGCCATATCTTACAATGTAAAAAGAAAATAAATAAATATCGGAAGGTTTATTTTATCTGTGGTACTAGGCAAGCGTGAGAAAACGTTTTAAATTATCAGTAAGTATGAAATTTCCAAAAAGATGGTAAGTACAACAAGTTGTCAATATGTTAAACATCTTTTGTAATGCATCTCGCACTGTTTGATTTTGTCACGCTGAATTATTTTTAAGCAGTATTCAAATATTTGGAATATAAAATAAGCATTGTCAATGGAAGATTCATACTGGTATGTATTAGAAGAAATATCTACATATTTATATGTTTAAACGATAGGTAGATAAACACATTAAACGTATTAGTCTTTCAATAAATTAATATTTATAAAGCTACCTCTCCAAAGTCTGATGGTCTAGCCAATTCGTAATTCACTTGTGTGTACGTTCTATCAGTGCAGTAGCAGAATGATTTAAACGCCAAGTAAGCGACACTGACTCTGATGCAATATGTAGCGTCTGGGATAGTAATGTGGTACTGAGATCTTAACGTTTGGATTTATTGCCCACCAGTTCTGAATTGACGACGTTAAGGTCCTTTACTGAGATATAAAACGAAACTGAGTGCGAAAGTAAAATTGAAATATGATTAATATAAAATAATACGCCTGCCTGATTAAATATATGTCTGCACACTATGTCAACGTTAAATATTTACCTTCAAATTAATGTTAACTTATATTAAAGCAAGGGAAACACGTTTAGTAAAAGCTAATATTAATTAGAACTCGCTCTAAAGCTTTGAAAAGTGATAAAGATGTGTTTACATTGGTAAAAAATTGCCTTTTGAATTTAAGAAAAAGAAAGAAACTATAAGGGTTCCTTGTAGGAACTACGGAACCCTAAAAAAGAAAAGAAAAATGGCTTAAAGAGGATGTAGGTAAGTACTGTGTACAGAAGTTAAGAATCTGATTGAGTAGGTACTAGAAAGACCAAGAATTCTGTCATGGCCAACAAGCATCGCATTACATTTAACTCTCAATCAAGTATATAAACTGCTCAATTTCGACTGATGGTTAAATAAATAACCCCCAGTCAAGATTGAGGGTTTCCAGAGATGTTGAGATTTGCTATTAGGTACTAAAATAAAAACAAAAAAAGGCAGCACAATCTATGATTGTCGAATCCTAAAGCACATACTAACAACCTAATTATAGATCTAATACTGAATCTCGAAGTGAGCCTCACAAGAATAATCGCTGAAAGTTTTCTGCTGATTCATTTAATAAATTGTTCGGTAATCGGTATCAGGCTAGCGGCTGTGGGAACCTCGCGGGGTTCGGCCACAGTCTTCCGGGATGTGGCGTCTCGGGTGTCACACCCCGAGCCTTTCGCACGCATGCCCCGCGCGCGCTGAACCGCGCAACATCGCTCACTCACGCTTCTATCCTCTGCCTCACTTCTGATAAAAAATATTGCTCGTCTTCTTCATCAATTTCGTGGTCAAAAAATCAAAATTCATTCATTCAAATTAGGCTGGGAGTCACCATTTTTTAATCGTCGTAATAACATAAGACTGTCCCCCAAAACGCCCGCTTTTCAGTACTTCCTAATGTTTTATCTGGAAAGAGGAAGTGGCGCAACAAACTCCCCAATAATATAACTTATGATCTTCTCCCCAGCAATAAAAATTTCTGATATGTATCTATTAATCGATTCCATCTGATCACACCAATCTAATTGTGTCTTCATTTGTTCAATAACGGTAGAATTGGTGTGTGTGGTTAGCCAGCTATTACAAAGTTTGTTTTATTCGTATAACATCTTGCACGGTTTACGTACGGTCAGTTTATTTTGATAATGCCGCGACCTACTTAGCATGTTTAATACAATATTAAAGTCTGTCTTCTTTTGTCGTGTATTCAAGAGCTTTTGTATAAAAGCTCATTTTAAAGTTAGCTGACTGGGTCCTACTACGAATATTACCGCGATTGCTTCGGATTAAGTAAACGCTACGTTAATTTGTGGTTTATGCCATGTCGTTTAATATTACCGATACCTAACTAACTTGCTAATTATCCTAGTCTGGGCCATTAAATTCATTTAATTAGGTAATCATTCTGATTTCAGTATTCATGTTGTTGAGATAAGTATAGAAAGAAAAAACAAAAAATATATGATCACAACGAAACCAATTAGAGGTAGACATTTTATTTTTATTGCCTTTAGTCTTTATTTTATAACATTGATTAGATTCGGTACATTTGAAAACAACAAAATTTTAATTTCTCTGGGGTATCATTTAAACATTAGAATTACTTATAACTCTTCCTTTCCGCAATCGAGAGAGGATTCACACGTAGGTCTCCAAAGATAAAATCCAAAGTGAAGGCTGTGTTAAACGGTAAGTGCTCGTTAAGAATTCTCAATGGGGACTTTAGCACTGACAATGATATCTTACTGTACGAGTAACTACCTGAGATCTACACATCAAAAGCCCTCTTTTAGATTCAACTATAATTTCCAAACATATTACTTAATAGTTGCGCCCCGCGGTTTCACCCGTATAAGTTACGAAACCGTACGAATATCGGGATAAAAAGTATCCTATGTCCTAATCCAGGTCATGGTCTACCCATGTGCCAAATTTAATCCAAATCCGTTCAGCCGTTTTAGCGTAACAAACAATCATACAAAAATTCTAATCTTTTAAATTTTTCTTTATAATATCAGTATAGAAATACATTCAAATGATTCTTTATAACATTCCTACGCAAGGTAGGAAGCCTCTCCATAAAATTTCATGTCCATATCCTATTAACATTCGTCCTTCAGTCCAAGCTAGGGTGGTGACATGTAGTGAGTCGTGACCTGTCCGGTCGCCGGCGGTCACGCCCCATTTACCGCGAGCCTCTTCTGTGTAGGACCCTAACTGTCCCTACACTATGGCCGCAGCATTGTTTCAATTCGTAGAACAGATTCTAAAGCATCATACACTTGTGCGATAAAAATCTACATCGATTTTATGTCCCCATAATGGTGAACAACTCCAATAGTCATAATTTAACTTACAAGTCGCGTCTATTCTGCCGCCGGCTTCAAAGAATTCTTAATAGTCGCAAAAAGCGAAAATATGAAGGAACGTATCTAGTTTGATACATAAAACATTGCTCTATTAATGTCTTACTTAAGAATGTTATGTTGCACAACTAGCTTGTGCTAAGCATCAAGTTAATTTATAGTAACTGATGTTATAATTGATAAAATGCTGATTGCATTTTATCTATATATCTTCTAGGCGTAATGAAATGTTGTCGTTTACAATCTGTTCATTTAATCACAAAACATCATAAAACAAATAGTAAAATAAACGAATTATGTCTGTGTCGATATCCTGTTGTAGACGACAAATTTGGACACATAAGTATTATCTAGTTCGACTATATAATTTGTCTAAGTGCACGCCTAAACTGATGACGTTAGTTTAAATACCATAAGTCAATGATCGGAATAAAAAAACAATCATCGCCGACCAATGAAAATCAATTAATCGAGTCCAACACAAAAAATTAACGCTCGGCATAGTTTTATTGGCGCCGAGTTGATCACCGAATGCTTTAATTTAATATACGAGCACATAATGGGCCAGTTTCTCTGTCTCTTTTTCATCCCATGTGATAGAGCGAAAAATGTTCCTGCCTTTAAATATTCATGATTATTCTTTGAATTCCTACGGGTATAAATAGTTTATTATAGTATTTTTTGATGAATTGTGCTCTATTGAGTTTCTCTTAATTGATTTAATTAATCAACAGTTCAACACTAAAAAAATCGACCAAGAACGTTAATGTTAATTTCATTTATCAATAAAATATCGCGAAAAGCTTAAAAAAATACTGAGTGATGTAAAATTTAAATATAAATCGATTTATTTACTTATAAGCAAATAGTATCGTACTATTCGGATGCGAGTGAAGCACATGACTCTAAGATAGATTATTTTAATGAAATAGAGCAGGTTGACGAAGATTTTTATATTGAAGGGGAGAGCATAAGGAGCAGATGATGGTCGTGCGCGAACCGGCCTTGACCGCGACCAACAGAGAGCCACGACCGCAACATACATACCTACACAAAGCACATTAATTATTTATAAGATCCAAATTAATACTAAAAGACTCGGATCGTACAAAACGCCGGAATAAATGAATAAACATCGAAACAAATTGCCTGCGACCGCGGGAGACTCCGTCGGATAACAGTGGTCGAGCTTTTGAAACAATGACTGCTCTTTATCGTTTTAGGATGACTTTAGGTAACTTTTTTATAAATTTACGACTTTTATTTGGTACCGCTATAGGATATGTAGGCACATGATCGATTTTTCGAGAAATATATCCTTATCTTGATAAAGATTTTAGCTTACTGCATGTATGGTAAACTACAAATAAGCTACGTACAACTTTTGAGTAGAATTAACTTTCATATTCAAAACACAACCGGTAACCGGTAAATAGGTAATATAAGTTCTGTATTTATAGAGTTAAGGAAAAACTAACTATATACCAAAAAAAAACGTAGATAATAGAAATGAATTAATACTACAATTTTAGACATCGATAATATTGCTGATCCTTTGATGTGATGAAGGAGCCTGCTCCTTGAGAAAGCTTATGGGACCTAAAGGCTACGAAAGTAGTATTCATAAAACGCTGCTTTTTGGAAAGTCCATTTTATGTGTGGTGTGTCATCGACCGGAGGTACACTTTACAGCTACAGAGGATCCACCAACTTATCATTTGCATCGAGTTAACTCGTAAGACTTAAGTAAAAATTATATTTAATAAGGTGATGTAAAAACGGAACGTTAGTCTATAGTCAAAAATTACTTCTTTCATTCCGCTTAGATTAATAATTCGCATATTTTAAAGATTTTGCGGTACTTTGATTATTTATTAACCATGTTATCACTGTACATTGGAACAAAACTAATTAACAGACTTGTTTAATAGGATGGGTATCCTATTCATTCAGTAGAAAGCTATTAAGGCATATCAATTTCAAGGGGTGCAGAAATAATGGATAGCTAATACAATTAGTAGGTAATTCGCTTAACACTTGGAAGTTAAATAGTGAGATAAGAACAATACACATCTTACAGCATTATAAGTAAAATTAGTAATTTGTTTTATAAGTAAAATTAGTCATTGACGTAACAAAATAAAGATAAATTCTTGAAACTTCATTACTATTGTAAGACAGTGCGTTACGTGTAAACGCTAGCCTCGTTACCCACATTCAACACTTTAGCTCTTGGGCCTGAACAATGAGCCACTTATAGACCCATCTGCAAAATTAATTGGAACTATGCGAACGCGCCGGAATGCCTCCATAATATCTAAAAACACAAGCATACATATAAATACGCGCTTCTCTCATCGTTATACTGTATACATATATATAGATATAAGTAGCCATTGAATCACCGGTGTAATTATAGAAGTGGGGGATTGGCTGCGATGCGGCCGCGTGCGCAAGAGACGGTTATAGTTTTCTCCGCGAGTGTGAAAGAGAGGGATGCTAACAAGAGGCTCGTTCGTCCGTTTGATCGACACCGCCGGGGCGCGGGCGCGGGAAGCTGTCTGAGATGCATTCTTCTTGTAAAGTTCAACTATATATTTGGCCCGTCCCGAAGCCTGTAGCCCACATTGTACAGTTATGTACTCGTAATTCATAAACGCTCGGCTTTCCCCGCGTGACAATTTTTAGCACCTACGTAGTCAACGTTGAACGTAGATTAATGTAAACACTTTCAGGGAAACCACAGTTTTCCCTCGACATGTGTGGTTTACATTAGTGAAATATAACTTATATCAATTAACACGTGATGTCTGCAGTCACGACCTAACATATTAATATTCTTGTGGATTTTCTTTTCGGAAAAACCATGAACATAATGAGTACGTAGGTTCTCGTTTGTTTACGAAAGAAAGAAAACAATATGTCAAGAAATACCGCATTTTCCTATTATGTATGACTTCAAATTAGCAAAATATTACTAAATCGATACGTTAATAAACTTAGATATTATGCTCAATGCATAATTATGGGCACCACAAATTAACAAGCAAATAACTTTCCCTTTTTTTAAACACTATTTAAAAAACCTTGTTTTTCATTATTCCGGTCCAGTATGACCTTCTAAAACCTAATTGATATTGTGCAAACATGCAGTTGTTCGATAAGAAACAAAATAGTTTTTCTGAAATAGGGCCAAATATGGAGCGGCGTCGCGCCGCCATACAAAAGACTTAAACGCATTTGTGTGCATTTCGAAATAGGCAACGCTATTATGAAAAAAACATTTATGATTATGTTTTACAAGTATTATCTGTATCTGTATTAATAAATTTTGCATTTTATTATTTACAATTAATATTCTGTTCGAGTTATTGAAATTGCTTTGCTTTCTTAAAAATAAAGTATGCTATAGGTATGTCTAGTTTATTAAAGTGGATTTAATATTCTGGTGTTAAATATTCCTAGATGACTTTAGTAACTGTAAAAATGTAATTAAATTCTTAATCCGTTGCTGCGCCTGCGGGACGCAAGGCGTTGCTACAATGGATAACTAGTTGAGTTTTATCATTCAATGCGTGATATTTAACTGTTATTACTCGAGACAGGGAATTTCAGAGTAGGGTCCAGGGAATTTGTAAAAATCTAGCGCCTAAGGTTCCTACGTAATGTTTTCTGAATCGATTTTTTTTATTTATTTATTACTACCTGAAAAATGAGGACTAAATAAGTACCTGTTTTGACGGAGCAGTGTATGTACGAGCGGCTTTCGTAGAAGACCCAGTCGAAACCGGCCTCCACCGCCAGCCGCGCCAGCATACCGTACTTGGCACGGTCGCGGTCGCTGGTGGTGAGGTCCACGGCGCGGCCCTCGTAGTGCAGCGAGTGCTCCAGGTGCGAGTTCTCCTCGTCCCAGCCCTCGATGACCCGCAAGCGAACACCTGGCCACTGGTTCATCACGCTGATCGCCAACGTGTTCAGCTTCTCCTTGCATCTCTGAAATTTGCGACGTTAAAGATCAGTCTTTGTTATAATGCAGAAGCTTTTAACAACATGAAACAGCGGAAACGGTACGATGAAGTGCAATGAATAGGAATGCTACATTTTGAATAACATTTACATAAGAGTGTGTAGAACATGATCCTAGCTAGATACATCTCAGTATACTCCTTTCATCTAAAGATTGTAGACGCCCAGACATAAACAATGATTCAACTTCGTAAGCGTTTACTAAAGCTCACAGAGTTTACAGAATTCAAAGGAACGCGAATGTTAGTGCATATTGTAACAATTCAAGCCCCACGTGTTAACAGCCCTCGGCAAACATCATGATATCTAATATTTACATCGCAATTCGCGTCGACCACCTAAAAGGTCCGTAAGTGGAGTGCGCACTCTAAGAAACAATATCGACGCTCTAAAGACATGCGAAACTTTTTGTTTACACCTACTAAAGAAAATACCAATAGATGTGCTAACAAATCGACAAACGCCGCCGCCCCAACGCCAACGCCTCACAACACAGGATGTCGGACGTTTGTCGTCAAAGAATAAATCAAATTACACACGCTGCACAAAAGGATCCACACGGATTTGTTTGTAGACTAGCTCCGCGAGACGAATGAGGGAAATGTCAAAATATTTATAAAGAAATGCGGACAAAGCTCGGCGCACCGCGTGGCGGCTTTGTTGCGCGGTGTCAACTCACTCTATGCAGATTGCAATGTGAAAAAATTACGAGATTGACGTAACGAATCGAGGCTAGGAACCGAGGCGGGCGCCCCGCCTGGCCGGTGTAGACGACCACATTCATGCGACAGATAGTTTGAAGCACCGTATATAATTACTTCTACGAACGTTTCAACCGCCTAATAAAGAGTTGCGAGAACTGCGACATATTTAGCATCGTCGGCGATGTTTTTATTTTTTGACATTTCACGGCATCAAAATTCCTCATGCTGGGTTTGCTTTTCTTGCTGAAAGTGATTATTTTATAAGGTAATTGACTTGGTTAATAAGCTTATCTTTAGCGAAGTATGTCTGTAATCAGAGAGACTAAGACATCGGCGTGAAGTGCGGGGGGAGGGGAGGGGACGGTGCTGCACGCTCAGGAAGCTCAATGTTTGCTTCTCCGCAGACGTCTCGGTCCGCACTAAAACAATCGAATGCTAAATGCTTGTACAAACACTTGCTGCATTTAAACGTGGGAACACATCGGTGGCGCAATTAAGCATCTCTCACCATCGTAACACCAACATTCTTTCTCTGGCAACCTTCAATAATATGAGTTAAATACCTTTAGAAGGTATTTTTTTTTCCAATAAATCTGGCTTCATTTGAATTAGTGAGCCATTTCCAAGACGATTTAACTGTTCGTTCTAAACATATGGTCACCTTTGTGAAACTGTAGGCAGGTATCGATTTGTGCATTCATATCTAAAGTGGTAGACGAAGCAGGCCTCACATGGGCACGGAGGGGCGAGGCGTCGTGGCAGGCCCGATAGGCTATTATAAATTCATTATGCATATTTTTAGTAAACAAGCTGTCGATCACAATGCTCACGCGCAGCGGGGAGCCCTGCCTCCGACACCTCGCCTGTCCCGGTCGATACCTACATACCCTAATATCACGATTATCATCAACTCGATATGCACCTACATATGTGTATACATGAACTTACACATCCAATAAGATTCGAATATTAAACCAGTTTTTACGACCAAGTCAATTTACGTAAATTTATTTTCGCAAATTATCAAATTACACCACATCAAAAGCTCATATTCAATTATATTGATTAACAAAAAATATAACAAGCGTATCGAATACCTAAGGTCAAGTTTTGAAGCGAAACTCCAAGCTACCTGAACCGGTGGCGACCGAAGCACTTGCGGACGCATAATGAAGGCCGCTCGATGGAACTGAGGTAAAAATGGAATAAAAACTCTCAGGATCATCGCACTGAAACAGCGGCTGCAGTAACGTGAGAACGCCGAGTGCTGTCTGCGACCGCGCTGTGCAAGCGCACGCACGGGGATTATTAGATACTAGCACATCCTGAACACCACTTAAACCAATACAATGTAGATAAAATATGATGTCGCTAAAACTCCTATCTCTCATATTATCTAAATGGTTCTCCCATACAAGCAGTCACCATGGACCGACACCATTCGCCACCTCGTTCTAGCTCGGACTTGCCGCTAATTTATAACCACCTCCCTCCGCGACCATAACAATATATTAGGATAATTAAATGGCTCTTTACATTCCTTAACACATGGTTTTTTCTACAAGGCCACTGGAGTCGAAAAGCCGACCAATGCTGACTGGTTTTTGATGTCCCGTTTTTTGTCTTTTTGTGGAAACCACAACAAATAGTTTAAGGGCATTTTTTTGTAACGCCGACCGTTCATTTTGTTCACGCGAACCCAAAAGATTTCTACGCGAGGGTGTTGGGTAAGGGTTCACGTAGGCACCTTAGACGAGTTACCTGTATCTCAAAGTATGAATGTGTACAAATAACTTTTAAAGCATTCCTATAAACTTGCAAAAAAACATATATATTGTCTGCATTAACCGAAACATTAACAAAGTAAACATTTTAAAAGTGTAAACATTCAAATTTAGTGACGAACCGAGTACATTTATTATTGTTGCAGGTCTGTTTAGTCCACCCGACGACTTAAACGGCACACCAAATCATTTAAGTTAAAATAAGACCACTTAATGCTCGATTTTTATAGCCTACCTTATTTCCCATCATACTTAGGTACCTGCAGAAACGACGCGTTCCAAAAACGTATGGTTGAGTCAAAGATAAATAGCATTTTCGCCTCTGCAAAATACAAATTAGTCGGCGTAATATCCCTTGTATCAGACTAACACCTTGTCTTTATGGCAATGAATTATTTTTTTCGGATTGGTGGATGGTAGTGCTGGGAGGGACCATGAATGATTTCTCACAGATCGTTTTGTTCAGTCACAAATGGTCAGAGAAACCGCAACGTGTGAATCACTAGCCCAGGCGGCCATTTTGTTTTTTTACTTTTTTATAACCTGTATTAGATTGACTACGTAATTATATAGCACAGACACGGACCGATGTTGCAGACTACGTATTGTGCGTATTGTGTTGATTACTTACCCATTTACTTATAGTCTTATTTCTTTATTAGATATATCTTATTAATTTGTAAGTCGCCGCTATTCATGCGTGAAAATTCTTTAGAATAATATTGGCTCCATGGCTAGGTGTGTCATGTAAACACTACAAATATTGGCTGATCATAATTCCTAGTGTCGTACTAGCTGTCGAACACATCATAAATATGCATCGTGTGGGTGCATCACCTGTCTGTCATGTTCAAAGCCCTTTAATGTTTGTCCACGAAAAATATCACCCTTTGTTGTCTTAATGCGGCTGTCGTCAGTGCAATGCGGGGCCAAGGCGCGGTAACACATACATTCCCTCACAGAAACTCGTCTCTAATATACTATGAAGTGTTGCCAGCCATAATCGCCTCAACTCGTTAGCAAATTCTATTTGTGAGCAAGAACTCATCATGTCATGAGAATTTCTTAAACATTTATCTCTTTCTTGCTTTAGGCGAAATGCAAACCTTTATAAAGTGTTTACCTACGTCAATGTCAAACTTCAATAAAGAGTTTGCAAATAGAAAAGTAAGCGTCCTGAAGAAAATTAATCTTATTTAAACAAGATGCAGTCCATGATCAATTAAGGATTCAAACAAATATGGCTTATACACACTTGTACTCATTTTCTAAGAGGTTTTTTTCCCATTGAGGGCTATATTCCGTATGTAAAGGTGCGCTAACGAATACAGTCCACAAGGCTTTTAAGGAGACGCGGGCGCCTTTCACTATGATGAAAAAAAAACTTTTGAAACAAGACACCGATATGCGGTGTTTGCTTGGGCCACAGACCTCTGTTAATGAAACGTTACACTTCATTCACTCAACTGGAGCAAGTGTCTTACCAGACACAACAAAGTTTACTTTTGTACCTGTGTTAGAACACGCTGAATAACAACTATTTACATCACCATTTGCTTACAAGCCGTTGTCATACGTGTTACATTATAACTAGCTGCATTCCCTGTACGAGGAATGTGTATTGGCTTTGTGATTAACATAATGTACCTTTGAATTCACGCGTGTATTTCGTAAATCTTAAAATCTTCATTGAGGAAAAGTACCAAGCGGATGACAATGGGCCATCTTATTTACAAATAATTGGTTCCAGTTATGCTTTTGCCCTTCTTTACCCCTGGGGCCGATCTGTTAAGTTCTGTTTTATATTACGTTATTGTATGTTTACAGTTGTTAATACCCACGAGACGGATGTAATACCATAATTTATATTATTGTGATCGCTAAGTCTGGCTGACGCGAGGTCAATGGCGGAGTCAATGAGAGCATGCTCACTAGTTGCAAGTCATCCGAATGAGCGATGGAATCCACGCTTCCGACATTGATCAACTTCGTATATTTATCCTTTGTTTTCACCGTTCTCTTTGCATAGTGATTCTAATATAATATTGTATTAAAGATGTTGCTAAAGAGAAGAAAGTTAAGAAATATATGAAGGAGAATGAGCAACTCCTTTACATGAAACATACAGAAAGAGAGTTTAGTGATTTGGCAACCGGTTGTTGTTTTATCAATACTTAAATTGCCATTAAAAAGAAAAACAAAATTGTGATTCAGCTCATAAAGTGTAGAACATCAGATTTCTTGCTATGAAAGATACCTAAACGTGATTATAATAGGGTGTGCCAGCAGCTGTTCGGTTGGGTATCGTTTCTTATTGGTTCTGCGTAACTTATAAATAATGTAAACTTCAAAAGCAACATAATTATGAGAAAATATAAATCATCAGTTTACAACTGAAAGGGGTTAGAAGTAGCTCATAACTGCACAACTTGCTTGCCGCTACATCGTCGTAAATACCATATTCGCTAAATCGCGGAAGGCTATAAACATTAACTGGCGTATCGCGCTAATTTCCAGCGTCAACCCTCGTCGACTCGATAACTGCTGTTGATCGATTTGCATCCGTAATTACGTCACTTTTAGCGAGCAGGTGATGAAAACGCGACAAGTACGTGATTGCGGGAGGCGATGCCCGCCCCTTCCGACGCGACCGGTTCAGAGCTTTTAACTTGGCGCTGCGCCGCCGCCACTACCTCGACTATCATATGATCGCTGTCAGAGGTCTAATAGATAAAACTAAGTATGTATTTGATGCTTTATTAAAATATTTTACATTTTAATCTAAACAAATACCCTGGCATATAAACATCTAAAATCTCAAAACAAAATAATGGTCTGTCTTCAGCTAACATCAAAGCTCAATCTAAATCTAAAACATAAACATTAAAAGCGGATTCCCGGCGCATCTCTGTTATCGAAATGAGTTATTGATTTATCAGTACATCAAAACTTGATAATTCTGCTTGTCGCGTCGTATTTGGTACGCCCCGATGCGCGGCTCACGCATAATCTCCGCGGTACGGTCTGCCGCTATGATTCACACCTAACAACCTATTCTCATCGAGATCTCAACTTTAAAGAAAAATAAACCATCTTTGTTACACCATTGACGAGCAATCGCCTCTCTCATTGTTTATCCCTCGCCCCAAAGAGAGGTGACCACATCACGTGGGTGTAAAGTAAACAGCCGCACACGTATCACACTATACGTCCTCTTTTGCTGACGGTCCCGAGGAGCCTCTTGATAATATTTTATAAGACAAATAACCCGATAAAGATGTTTTGACGTGAACCCGTGTTCATCGCTCACACTAAAATGCGTCCAGTGAACAAGTATAATAAAATATTTATTTACAATTTTGTGCTTTCGGGTAGAAAAGAAATAAAAGTTCTAATTTAGTGTCAACTTTATTGGTGGCGAGCGAAGCGTTAAGGCGATCGGTCGAATGTTTAAATACGTTGACAGGACTTAAGGCGGTGGACTTCACGTAGATCCATTAGCATTGTTTTAAAGGATTAGAGCGGCGCTTACCAGACACACTGTGGGGCGATGTGTCGCTCGACACGCATATTTTTATGACACATGTCTTTTTATTTCAAATAATCAGTGTGAAACGACTACTGTATCTAAGGTGCTGATAAGTCTTTCTTTTGTTGCTTTGTTTTGATATAAGAACTTGTTGAGCTAGTTATTACACCAGAAGGATCGTTGTCTATACCAATATAAAATGGCATACCTATATTTCTAAATCTGGGCGCTTTGACCGCTGTCGTGTCAGGCTGGCGGTTAGTGTCGTATTACACAAAAGATCGAGCGTTTTTAGATTGTTTTGGGTCGAAATAAAAACCGATGTCTCCGACAATTTTACAAAATTACCCGACGACAGAGGGTTTTCGTTTTTTCAACTAAAACTTTGCAACATTAATCTAACATGCAACTACAATTATAAACCTTAAATATAAACAAAAGGATTCCCATCTGCTTTTTCGATCAGTATAACATATCTTGGCAGAGTTTACGGAATATTGGTTTACATGTTGTAGTAACGCGCATCAAATCTATGGATGATTTATTGAAGAGACAATTTGACGTGGGACTAAGATGTTGCGGTCGTTTCCGCATCACTACTTGCGTGGAATTTAGCGACAACGATCGTAAAACACTCTAAATAGACAGCTTTGTACAAACTTAACGAACATTATTGAAATATTATTCTAATGTGATGAACTGATGACGCATTATCGACACATGATTCATTTGGTTTTTGTAGGACATGCCACAGGACCTCCAAATGGTTATCATAAAGAGCGCGAGATAATTCGTTCGAGAGTCGCGTGTTGTTATTTATTTTGAGGTAGTAACTGTTTTTATCAATGGGCGTCCATTAGATGAGGCTTTTGTGTGCGCTGGCGCGAGGGCGTGAGAATAGCTGCGCGGGACATA
The DNA here is from genome assembly GCA_916614155.1 of Mesoligia furuncula. Lineage (NCBI taxonomy): Eukaryota > Metazoa > Arthropoda > Insecta > Lepidoptera > Noctuidae > Mesoligia > Mesoligia furuncula. Next base: position 13,938,341 of record OU744798.1, read on the forward strand.
ACTTTTTGATTGCATATAACCTTTTAATGTGTCACTTCTATGCGCTGTGAAGGTTTACGTTCAAGATTTAACTTTCCCAGGCCTGTTTTGCAGTTAAATTAGAAGTAAAATGGAAAAAGTGTTTTAATTACAAAAAAGCGAGGTTTTACAACCTAAATACTGCACTGTTATGGGTTATTTCACTACGAAAGTCACTGAAAATTCAGTTAGTTAACGCTAACTTAAAGTAAATAGAAAATATTTCATAAAGAATAAACATTAACTCGATCAGGTGGCATGACCAAGAATTAATGCGGCTTATCTTGTGAACAATGCATAGGTACGCTGGAACATCAGTCAAGTGTCATTGTGAGCAAGCGAGAAGCGGTCGCACGATTTATTAATTTAGTAGATATAAACATTTACGTTTCTTAAACCCGTTTAATGCTGAACACCATTTAAAATAAAGCGATATGAACGACCTCGCAAAAATGATTCGGCACCATCAAACGCATCGTTGGAAAATTAATTATCAATTTGTCGTGGGTGCCAGGGCGACATAAATCGATCGGGTGTATCTGCCTCCAGCCACATTAGCCACGCTCCAACATGAGATAAGGATAACAAATGCTCAGTTTAATGTTATCTCGACATCGCGGACATGAGAGAGCTTTTTGCCACCACATCCTTCGACCTTCTTGTGTTTGGACCTTCGATATCTTTAATAAATTCATGCTCGTGTACCAAGAAAAATATTTGTTTCATTTGTAACGTTATCTTCTCCGGTTTTTGTGGCTATGTATGTTTCTTATAATATGTTTGGCAGTTTTCTCAAATGGGTATTTGGAAAATAACGTATATTTGCGTGGTAGAGACTTGCCCACAAAAACATGATAATCACTTTGACATTAAGTAGTCTGCGGCTCGTTGACACGCCGTCACGAATCGGTCCTTCATTTTCACAAGCGCTAGATTTGCGACCGCACTATTCTGTTTCTACGTCGTGAAACAAAATGTATACTATACAGCATGATTGTTTTTATTTTCCACCTGAAGCTATATTAATTTATTGAAGTATACAATTATTGAAAACCAGTTTCACTATATTCGACGGTAACACAAGCTTTGCTACGCGCGCTACGTAAAAGCTCCACACGTCATCGACTACATCAAAAATCATTTTATTCTTGAACTTATCTATTTAAGAGTATTACTATCCATAAAATATGCATATATACATACCCATTACAAGTTTCCGTTGAGTTTGACTTATTTTATTGGTGGCAATAAATAGGACGTTTAGTATTCATGTTCTGCGATAAACGATTACCTGTGAGGCAAACGTATTATAGGGATAAAAAATTGCATACATACATTAACCGGTTATTAAATACGCCCATAATATATCGAGTGCGAAGTGTTGAAAAATGGAATATTTATGTAAGCTCAGTTCTAGCATAACACAACTTAGTTGCGACAGAATTGCGAATTAAATTAGATTCTACATACGCAACTAACTTGCTGGTTGTAAATGTATGATGGTTTTAGATGCTTGTTCTGTAATTGTATACCAGTACCTAATCTAGAAATTAAGAGTTTTTATGTGTTTATAGTAACGATGTGTCGCGTGATTTATTATTTAAGTAACAAACAAGTTTAAGTGACGTGCTTCTGATGCCTCAGGTAAAAAAAACATATATTAAAGTTTATCAACTTTTTCCTTTTATGTAACTCAATGTTTTCAGAAGTGCAATCACACTTCCTGAAAACGCCTCGTTTCAGTATTAGAAAAGTGAGCCCAGAATTACTTAAAAAACCCAGCTTCAAATAAAGAAGACATCCTGTATAGTCACAGCCTTAAAGTAACCTACATCATAGCTAACCACAAACGTTAGGTATATAGTATCCAAGGGTATCATGGGGAGCTATTCATATTCAATATAAAACAGCGACCTTTTTCAGCCGCAGCTAGGGTATAATTATCAAGCCACGGGCGCATGCGAAATTGGGGTCTCACCTCGAGTCGGCGGCCATAAATAAAGTAAAATGACCGACGCCGGTGGGAGGAACTGAGCGTTAATGAATAAGCTGCCTGACCCGGCCAGCCGGCCCGGAGCACTGCCATCGTCGGGAAACCCGCCTGGCTTCATCGTTTCTATTTGTCATAATCATACCGGTATCTAAACCAAATTCCTCAAAGATCAGTAGGTATATAAATGACGCATTCGCGAGACACATAATAACTTCGTATAAAATCTCAGTTTCCCCTCGGTTCGGTATCCGCTTCTCCAGTGCACTGTATTGGAACTCGATATCATTATTAACGCCCGATTGTGGTATGGAAAGCATCAATTTATCTCACTTACACAGACTCATTCAATTTATCTTCCAAGTGATCGGATTACACAATTGTAAATAAATGTTAAAAATTACCCAACAAGAAACACTAATTTGAATATGAATAGTTAGGCGCCATGTAGGCAGGTCCATGAAAAAACCGGCCCGAAATAATAATGGTAGACAAATGAATGTCCCCCTTAGAGAACACAATGAACGGCTTTTGAGCGATCAATCCACTTTTAAGACATGCTAATTTGAAAGTCTAGAGCGCTTTATAACTATTTAGGCCCATAATGGACTGCATATATGAATAAGAACAAGCTCTTATGATTCTACTAGAAAAGTTTACTACCTTTCAGTCGGCCCATTTTAGTTTTTGAGCCTTGAGAAAACAAGTTTGGCTACACGTACCTATAAGGAACTCTGTCGTTATCATTTGAGTCCTATAATTTACTTCATCACAAAATAATTTAAATACAAACTACTCGTAAGAAAGGAGGTTGATGATTGACAAGCTATGATCACAACATTTGGAACAAATGAGTAGAAAATGAAGTAGAACATGTGACGGTTGTCGTCACGACGCTCACGACATGCGACAGACGGGTCGCAGTAGTCGCAAGCAGGTAGGTCGGGAGGTAGCTATTATTTAAATTAATTGGACATAAAACGACGACGGCGACACAAAAGCGTGTCGTCTGAACAGCCGGGTCGCGGACCGCTTGCGCCTAGCCTCGTGATAAATCAAACATTCACCATTAACTTTTTCATGATCACATTAATGTTGAATATGTATGTGTTTTCAAGTCCAAGGAGATATTTTCTTACGTCTTTTCGTTTCGAGTTCCGTAGAGCGTGGAGTTAAGTGGAAAATTCCTTTGTAGTGCTTTGCTTTCCTTTGCTGGTTGTATGAATACTAAGGAGTGCAGTGAAGTAAGTAGAAATTATTTAAATTCTTCCGAGTGCTACGCCATTATTTCGTAGCACTTTTCTTTAACCAGATCGACGACTTTTCTGTCATTTATAGTTTTATATTCGTTATGCTTTATGCTTGTTTGTTTTAATTTTAAACATTTTAAGGTCCTGCGCCTAGCAGGACCTGTCGTAGGCCGTAGCGGTGGCGAGAGGGTGCGCGCGCGCCGGTTCCCGCGTGCGATCGATATCAGACGTCGCCGTGTCGACTTCACAATGCCATCTTTTGTGTTCCGACGCGATAATTTATTGCCACCAAACACTGCGACTGCGCTTACAAACCGACCGAGATAATTCTGCGATTTCACATTTGATTCGACCACGCCTTATGGATTTGGTACCCAACATCGCATCTTCGTGCAAATAAGTACAACTGATAAATGATTGTTTTTGACAAAGAAGTGTCGCTAATCTTTGTTCATGTTATGCATAAACAAATGGTTTTGCAACTGCAGTTTTAAAATAGGTAATATGTCAATGCCCTTTGAAAGAATCCTTCAATAATTTTAACGAATTATTCTCATGTGCAAAACTTTGTTGTAAAGAGCAGAGGTTGTAGGCTCATTGTAACTCATGTAGTGACCACTCCTGAACCATGTCAGGTGATAATTATAGTTAGCTATTGTTGTGTTTGTAGTCGCCTTGTCTCCTTAAACCTCGACAACTTTAGCCGAAGCAATTAAGTTGGTCAATAATAAATATGTCCACACGAAGTTACATAATGGCGAGTAGCTAGTTCATTCAAGCAATAATTCTACTAGCTAAATATTTTGTATTGTATTACCCAACAAATGTAGGTAAAATGCCTGTACATAATAGTACCTTATAGCTAGGTACACCATTATCTTCGGTTACGCAAACGTTTACGATCGTGCTAATTAGGCAATTTAGTTTCTGAACACAAATGATGTCTTAAAATCATACGAGTACATTTACTTTATATATAAGTTAGAAGGTATTTATTTTCAATTATACCAGCAGTAATTATAAGGATAACCTATTCATAACCACTTATATCTAAGAGGCATTGTTAGCCTCTACTTATATCTAAATATTTCCACGTTTTCCAGTAAAGAAAAAATACATATTTACTTTGTTTTGTACCGAAGTAGTATTAACCATAACCATAATCAGCCTATAATGTTCCCACTGCTGGGACACGGGCCTCCTCTCGGTGAGAGGGAGTAAATCACCGTAATCCACCACGCGGGCCCAGTGCGGATTGGCAGATGTCACATGTCTTCGAATTTTTGGTTCTAGGACATGCCGGTTTCCTCACGATGTTTTCCTTCACCGTTTTGAGAGCAGTGGTGATGAAATAATTTACACAAAGTAAAGCGCCTGTCTGGGTTCGAACCTACGACCTACAACTCGTAAGTCGCGGCCGTTACCACTTGGCCACCTCTGCTCTGTAAGAAGCTGCTGAAGTAGTATTTTTTTTTTATTATACCTAATCTTAACTTAATTAATTGGGTATTTAGGTATCTACCTATTTATGTTTGATAAATTAACGCCAAAAGTTTAAAATCGATGATAAATTATGAAACAGTTGGAAAAAGCTACCTACTTGAAACAAAAATAGATGTGAAGAAATAGAAGAAGCCTTGATTTCTAATGGCGTGTAAAAGTCGCAGTGTCGGACAATATGCTTTGAAGTACTTTGAATATGTCCAGATATCTGTGAGCACATTTCAGGTCAACGCATCGGCCATTTTAATAGTTATGACCGGTGCACCGGCCGTAGTATTAAAACAATGACCAATAACTTTGTATTTACGTCTCATTGGAGATCACAAATAGCTTGCAACTGCGCCGTTTTATCTCTCTCGCTAAATAATCGCATCTTCTACAGCAACTAAATTAAAACCCAAGAAAACTATCCCACGTTTATTTATGTTTAAGAAAAAACAAAAGAGACGAGACCCTTGCTTTACGAATTGATGTTATCATTCGCAAAGAAGGAAGTTCAACTTTCCCGCGACAGTTTCAATAACAATAAAACACAATCACGACTGAGTCGAGTGTGCCTTATCGGAGGCACGAAGTCGATCGTTCATAGTCAAAATAATGACGTGAACTTACCGGCCGCGGGGTTACAATTATACCTACCCATTAGTTTATTAATCGCGAACGGACCCAAGCATTGTTCCGCCGCGGACAATCGTCGCTAGACCAAATAACGCCGGCTCAGCTTACCTAAATACAACAACAGAAATAAAAAACCAAAGCATTCAAAGTATTACATTTCACATTTGCACGTCATTACCATTTCAAGGTAAATCAATTTAAAACATGTACCAACTGGTTAAGGACTCCAGGAAGTAGGTATAGCGTATGTACCTATTCATTGCGCCGTCCCATGTAATTTCTGTTTTAGACCAGCGGAAAATACAAGTTATTTTTTTCAGCTAGAGGAAACAACGCTGAAGAAATGCTTGATACATTGAAAAATCTTAGTCGAAATGTAAGATTTAAATAATGCACAATATCAAAAGGAAAGAATGCGATTTGAATCTCAAAATGAGTGAGAGTCAGAGGCATATTTTTCAAGAGAGGGAGCGGGACAGGAATACAAACCGCGTGAGAACAAATCGCATGCGGTTGAGGCTTCACATGCGCCAACCACGAACCTATAAATATAGCCAACGTTACAGTACGAATACCTTTCTATTGCACGGTAGTTCGTAAATAAGCGTTATGTTAAACGCGCAGTCTTATATCAATACATTCACGCTAAGCTACCCACTCAGTGGCGATTTATACGGATGTCATAGGTTAATGTACATAAAACCTTAAGTAAGGGGCGCTATTCTCATTGAATACGTTTGCAAATGCTGGAAAGGTACATCGTTTCAACAACGAAGGTTTATATATATTAACCAACAGGTGTAGTATATAAATAGATGTGCACATAGTACCGTAGATGAATTGCATTGCAACAACTAAGTACCGACGACTAGCAGTGCCATCAGTAGATTTCCTCACAATAACGAGTTGCTTCACCATTAGGCTTCAGCGACCAATTGTAATGTACCTTCCGTTCGTATAGCCGACAAGCGCATATCTCACCTTTAAACGAACAATCCTGTAGCCCGTAGTTTTCACTAATAAAATACCATCGCTTTAACCATTGTTCACCTACAATGTCGCGGATACAATTCCAGTTCAAGTTTATAGATACTTTCATTTAGTAGATAAATGTCTTCTCTGCATTACTAATATTTAAGTAGTACTTGGTCCCAAACATTTTCTGATGTGGGAGCGGATCATGAACGCACGGAGCATACGAAGGCTCGCATCAATGCCTTCCCATATAAACAACCGACCCATAAAGAAAACCAATTACATGCTTGTGAAGCCATTTTAACAACAAACGAAAATGTAAAAAGTGAAATTGAATGATTTTATGATAATTGAAATTAAATTTTTAATACCGCTGCCTTCAGGGCGGAGTCGTTTGCTACACCAATTGAAATTCCAAATGAAAACTGCAGGAAACAAGTTTTCCGATCGCGTAAACATGTTGATTAGAAGTGGGTGACGCGATATAGGACGAATACGTAAAGAGGAACATTCCTGAAATTAGGAGCACGTGATTCATATCGAGAAACGGTCAAACATTCTTAACAAGTAGTAAAAGTGTGCTGAACGATGTAGTGAGTGGAAACACAGTAAAACGTATACTATTGAGATAGTTATTCGTCAGCAAATATTGTCCATAAAACGTTCTCTCGTGCCTACTTCCCTTGAACTCGACCGCAGCCGTGTGCTCTGTTCACGGCCCTCGTAGAAGCGCACATTCGTAATATTTTGACTGCCTTGTAAGAAATAATTAACAGTATATAATAATTTATATGGACACTTAAAACCTGCCGTAGTAAATTCTGTACCTATCGCCTATTACAGACTTCATGACTTTTACAGTTATTGACGTAACGTTAACGATTTAGTTAGATGATTGCTCTAAGCTCCAATAACAGTTAGTAAAAAGGCTCATTCTTTATGATATTATGAGTGTTCTAAAATTAAACATTTGTTTAAGATTATGGCCTAAAAAATGAACAAATTACGCATAATTCTTGTTACTAATATAGGATCTTGATAAAAGCCACGGTAAGCTTCCAAGCCATATGTGCGAATATAAATAAAATTGTGGTACGATAGAGTAAACAATTAAATTCCAGCGAAGCCATGGCATGTCCTCGATCGTTCTCATCGTAGGGTTTTCCTTATCCATCCCAATTATTGTAAATTACTGTGCAAGCTTTCATGTATTTCGACATTGTTATAAATCACTTGTTGTATTTCTTTTATTTACAATCAGAGCTTCACACACCTACGTTCTAACGGCATTACAACTTTGACATGACTCAATAGCATTCTGAACACCACCTCATTTCCATATCTATTTCACATTTAAATTGTTACGTCGAACCGCGCCACCGATAGTGAAAGTCGTCATTTATTTTTTGCGTGTCATTTGATATGATATACAATAGTAAATACATAATTTACTATGATAATTTCTCGCTGAGACAAAAGCATGATTCACGAGCGGGATGTTACTGCTCGGCGCGATGGTTATAATAACAACTGGCGCGCTCACTCACATTCGCACATTCCCGCGAATTGACTTCAAGCAACTAACACAAGAATGCACTTTACCTTCCGACGAGGTCTCAATCGGTAATTTTTTATATGTTATTACGGACGGACCACTGCGGTATACATGACACTCGACATGGCGAGATTAATTTCCGATGTGGCAGATTGTCACTATAATTTATGATCGACCATTGTCTCTTAACTGACATCATTTTATGCAAGACGTTGCTATCTGATTAACGTGCATTGTTAAAAATATATTTTCAAAGTAAACATTTTAGGGTTGATTGAAGTGTAGAAGGTTTCGGAATATTTAGTAAGTACTTAATAAGATAAACGAACTTTTTGATGTGTTTTTGGTAAATCTTAGTTAACACTTGACTGACTGGTAGAAAATGCCTATGGCATTAAGTCCGCCTCTGTACATTTATGTGCTTGAAGTATTAAATAAATAAATAAACATGAAAATCTCTGCATAAGTGAAATGTGTGCCAAAAACAAAGTAAACAGCCAGACGACGACGGCGACGCCGACCACAGCGCGGTTGAGTGCGCCGCGCGTGCTGACCGCCGCCGCGCCGCGTCGGTGCCTCGTCTGTCACACAAACTGGTGACCGCTGCGTTCTTCTAGTATTTCAGCTGACCGCAGCGGACCTCAGTCAACGACCTCAACACACTCTGACCATCACAATTTGTCGCATACAATCAAAAACATTTATAGGCGTTAAATCGTCTCTTAAACGGTCCTATAAAGCAGATGTAAAGCGCTCGTAAAATCGTTAGTGCATTTTGTGGAATTGTCAAAGTATAGGTGATAGGTAGAACAAAATTAAATAATGTGTAAATGCCTCATTACGCCTTCTTAATAAATGATGTATTAAACCATTCCGATATATTTGCCTTTTTGAATTAGAATTCGGTGAAACAGAAGTGAAAGCTGATACCTGAAGTGAAATATCAGTGTAAGGAATTGAATACATTCTCACGTTAAACATTAACTTTTTTGTGTGTAGGTATGTATGTTATTTAGATATGTCATACAGTAGGTATGTATATAAGATATGGCTGCGACGTCTTGAATAGTCATATTTAAGCGTTAAGTATGCGTGTCTTTAGGGGGCTGTCAGTATTACAAAGGTCTGTCCGCCAGAACACGGCTGGGTGGAGCTAATAAACTATTTGAGTAGAGGCCGTGTGTTGACACTGGCGTTTCACACCTGAACAATGCTCCTCGTTTGCATTAATGTAAATTAGGTTAGGCCGCCCGCCGCCGCCGCGCCTACGTTCAATTAGATGTACCCTAAAGTAGCGCATGTGTGCATGTGTAAACGCAGCTAATAACGTGTACCTACCGAAAACACGTGTGTAATGAGCCGAATGAATATACTTGATATGCGAGGCGATGCACGAGACTTCCAACGCTTCAAAGATCCAATGTCAAAGAGAAAGCCTTAGCGTAGAGCTTGCAAGACGCAGTCCTTCATTTGTAATTGAGAAACTTGCAATATCGTTAGCTGAACGCATTTCTGTTAATCAGTTCGAAAGACGCATCTGAAGAAACGGGTTAGTTATTTCACTAGGACGTAGCCAGGAAATATTGCAGCCGATGCTATCTATATTCCAGAAGCTTCACACTGAAATCTGTTTACAGCGGCGTTTTTGAGTAAGAAATTGAATATGAACTGCGATCCCATTGACAAAAAACTAAACTGATACATTGTAAATCTTCCTGAAGGCAACTTCTCAAAAGAATTATAATACGACCGAACTATCACACAACATTATCTAGCTATAAGGATAGGAAAGAATCCGAAATAAATAACAAAAACAATACTTATGACTATTAACCAAATAACTAACTAAAAATGTTCTAAAAATGTTTGTTCTCAAACTCAGCCGGGCTGGAGGCCGGGTGCGGCCGCGGTGTCAAAGACTGGCAACTTCTGTTCATCGTCCGTCAGCGATGCGCCGACGCGCCGTGATCGCGTAAACAACGGCCAGCGCGCGCAGTCAAACGATTTGCGTTTCTAAGATATTCCGCGTACCCAGTACCACTTCCTATTACACTCTAAACTAAATATACTCAACCGATTTCAAGGAATATTTCAGGTTTTCAATCTGCTACATTAACTCCAAATAATAAGACCGCAAAAGGAAATCAACAGGACGTGCCATTAACATTTCCGAACGTCACAAATCACACCACCAAAATGCGAGATGTATAACCGAAAAAGATCTATGCTGGGAACGATTTTTTTTATTGTGAAGCGGCTGAGTCGCACGCGCGGCTCGATTGTGGCTGTGTGGTCCTCGCTAGCCACTTTGTAAATAGTGCGGTTTACCTTTTTCAACTTTTGTGTTTTGTTACCTTTTGTGCTGTTGTAGGGCCAATATTACCATAGCTATTTAGGCTCGTCGGATAAATAAATACGCCATTTATCATGATAGATAACTGATGCACGTGAACGTCGCCGCCGCGTTACAGATGGAGTAAAGATTTGATCTTTACTTTAAACAATTTGTAGTGATTTATCTTTGCATTGTTTTCTAGTAATATTCAAATAAATTATGGTCATCGACATTAGTATGAAGTTGGGATAATAAATGTAAAGATAATTTATGAGAGGTGCTGCAAATGCTACGAATTGCTTTCCAGCGCTACGACGCTACGGAATCTATATTGTGAAAGTTATAAATATCATTTTAATGGTTTGGTAAAAAAAAAAAATAAGTTGTTTCCTTCTACTTGTAATAGGCAAAATGATCGCTAATTTCAGTATTCTTGACTCCACTGACTGCACTAAGATTACCTACACACGGACTCCTGCGTATAAAACCATCTTAAATTGTAGCATTCGGCTTTTTCTCAGTGCAGTATAGCAAAAGACACAAAAACTCATCCTTTTTGTCATTAACCTAACCGATGTATATTTAAAAGCCGTCGTTTCCAGAATGCGGGCGTCATCGGTGCTACATCAAATCGTAGCACAATAAATTCACCCAAACCACAGGCTCTTTCACAATATTTGTATCGGGCGTATTACGGTGCGACAAAAAGGGCCGAAAGGGCGGCCCTCGTTGAATGAAGGGAAGGTAAATAAATATAAATAAAAGTGATGGCGGCTTGGGGCATGCGGGGGGCGTCCCGCGGCGCCTCGGGCCTCGGCTCGTAGAAATGCGCGCGCGTCGCGATCTAGCTCTCAACGACCGAAGCTTTTCATCGGCGCAATCAACAGTTAATACCGTTTGAAGTTGTTAAGCATAAGGTTACAACAATAAATTAGAAATAGTCACTTCTACAAAAAAAAAATTAAGACGTTTGATGTCGTAGTATTGTGTCACGTGGAAAACCACGTAGATTTTGTAAAAGACTCGGATCTATGAGTTGTTAAGTTTTATTTCGCTCTTTTATGAATCCTCGCGCTATCTCGGGAAATTACATTTAGTAAAAAGTGATTGAAAGCCGCAACAACACTCACATGAACTCGCCAGAGTCGATATATTGCGAAAATCTTTGTACATTGTAAAAATCTCAATTACATGCTCATTGTTCTTTACATGTACTTGTCACACGTCATTAAATGAGACCAATGAGAGTCGTAAATGTATTGTCCGAGCTGATCGCGCTTGTGAGCGTAATCGTACAGCAGGACCAATTACGGGCCTGTGCAGGTCCAACGTGCACTTTTATTGGGTGTAAGATTTAAGTGCCGATCGACACGCCGAGCTCTGGCCCTGCCTGATTTTTACGGCCACTTAAGCCTTTACGGACCGCTTTTACTCGAAATTTAAGTACATTAATCGTTGTCTATCATTATTGACTTGGAGAATCAGTACCTAATTGCATTTTTGATTCAGCAAATGATGATGAGTACCTAATGTCTTGGGGCACAAAATGTGCAGGAGAAATGAAGTAACTTGTAAGCTTTCTATGAAATTATCAATGGATGGAGACTCGCAATGACTACCCTGAATACCTACCCAAGGCATTGTAGGAAAGAAAACAAAATGGGAATTGGAATTTTTTAGAGCATCTGTTTACTGGTCACTCAGGAACTTGTAAGTAGTCATGGTTAATTCATAATTTCGTAAATGATAGTTCATACGGTTGAATCACCTCAGCGCTAACATTTCATAGTCAATATATCATAAAACCAGGGAAGAGAGCGCAATAAATCAACGAAATCCATCGATAAGAGCAAAACAGATAGCACTTTAAAGCTCAAACATTTCGATATTATGCGAACAATCTTACATAAACACACTCCAACAATAAATTTTGGACTTTTCATTGATGTTGGCGCCTGCTGGGTGACGTCAATGTTAAAGGAATAAGTGCCTAATGTACGAAAGATAGGTAGGTATGTATGATGCCTATTTATTACTTCATTAAAGGAGTGCTACGCGGAAAAAAACAACATAATATTACCTAATTAACCGAAAGTATGACTTGGCTAACAAAGTAGGTACCTATATCTTGTATTTATTACTAACGCATTGCCTACTAATATTGTTTGTAGGTAGGTATAGGTAAATTAGGTAGCATCACAGTTTTCGGTTATGGCTTTGGTATCTATATACTCGTATAGGGGATAGATTTCGTGTAAGTATTTCTATCGAAATTATGCTTCGCTTTAGCCTTCCTGGCCCATTTCTCTACACTTCTTATAGAAAATCCCTTAGATTTACGATCGAGCGAGATGTATCAAAACTCTTTGACGATGATGCCAAAGTAATCATCCATAAATTGTAGCATCTAATGTTTCATCGTACCTAATAGTTATGGACACGGAACCGGTTACTTGTAAAAACAGCTTTTTTAGTACATGGTAAGCTTCTAAAATACTTTATACGTAGAAATCGAGGTGAGTACTTTTTGTATGTACATTTTCACGAGCTCTCTTTGGGATTGTATGATTGATTTTTTATTAAAACTTATATTTTAACTAAGTACGGCGGGTATTTAGTTAAAATATAATCCTGGTTCACACGATTTTTACGACATAACAAAATACCAAGATTTTTTTTTTGTTATTGTAAGTTTAATATTAATATTTTTTACATGGTTTATATGTGAAAAATATCCAGAATAAATTCCCTAAGTGATGGTTAAGGGACTACTCACACTTATTCAACTCTATTCAGCTTTTGTCCATAGAAAACAACGATTTTGTATGAGATGCGCACGCATGCGTTCAGCCGCGGAAAGCTGAACGGACTCCATACAAAATCGTTGTTTTCGTTATATAAGTGTGAGTAGTCCCTAAAACCCCATCAAAATCTGTTGCATCTTAGTTCAGAACTTAAGAAGAACAACGCGGACACAGGCAGACACGAAAAGTGAATTTGATTTACCGAATATTGTAGAATATGAGAATATGTATAGATTTGGTTTCAATGTAATAGCTTGTTCATCAGTCCCCTTGCTAGATATCTACATAGCCCATGTCATGAGGTAATATTGAAAAAAATTTACTTAGCAGTTCGATGGAGAAACTTTGATTTTAGTTTTACAAATAATTAGAGACGCTACACCGTATTAACTTAGAATTAATGGAATATAGGATGTTCCTGAGATAACTCAGCACATTTTCTAAATCTTATTCATTCATCCATAACTAATACTTAAGTGAATAAACATAATAAAACATCATATTAAAATTATCTCGAAAAGAGGTCAAAAGTGAAATAACATTATTCATATTTCCTTAATCTGTAGCCGACACAAATTCCAAAATAAAATATGTTTGATTCAATATCGCAACACATAATATATTGCAAAGGAATTATACATGGTTTTAGATAAATTACTGTACTATATTATTAAACAAGAAGGAGCAGTGGGTGGCAGTGGGGGGGTATTATCTAGGAGAAAAGCGGAACAATCATAAAACAGGTCGTCGTATTATGTTTGGAGTGGCGTAGCCCGTGCCTCTTAGCATTGACTGAGGTTTGACAGATAACGCTAAGATAACCACAAACAGCTAGCTGACAAATATTTGCAGCAGTAATTAAAACAAACGAACGTCGGAGACACACGACACTCACGCAAACACTGGGGACCGCTTTTTGCGACGACCCACTCGTTTTCTTTTCTTTTAGTTGAGATGATATGAAAAAATAATATAAAAGGATAGTCAACAAAGCATTCTACAAATCCGTGGGCCCCATACTATTAAATGTTTTGCTTTTAAATTTGAGGTAAGTTTTGTTGCATTGGCAATAATTGCTATGCTTCATTTGGTTAATTGAATATCGTTTAACTTAGTTTTATACTGATAGGGCCGAGAAATTAAAAGAAATCAAAGCATCCTTTAACGATAAAGAAAAGCTGGTTTAAGAAAAATCGAGTTTAAGGACGATTTCCTGAAAAAAATCAAAAAAATTGTACTTTGCTTTCATGGTTTTCATTTTCAATCTGTATTGAGCTCAAAGATTGTGTAATTAGTTGTTCCAATAGTTATCCTTTGCGTTTATGTTTATTTAGCGAGTCTCGCAGACGGCTAGTTAACGGAATAAATTAACACTCAGCGAGATTCTCCATCTCCTAAGCAATAAATAATTTGTATTACTGCACAAACTACTAAACGTTTCTATTACCGCATTCAACTGCTAGGTACCTACACGTAAGTGCACTTACATAATATGGTATTGTATCAAATGATAGGACACAAACATGACACCAAGCATTATCTATTGACACATGTACGTTTTCCTTGTTGGTTAATCTGTAAAGTAAGTTCCTACTTACAAGATTATGACTGAATCTACAATAAGTCATGCACGGCCTTTATAAGTTTTTCCGAGTACACGACTACATTTCACCAAGGTTTGTTCATCCAACAAGTGCTCAGACAGAACAAGCTACAACTACTCGTACTTTGTGCAGCGCTCACTAAATGTCTGATTTATGTTAAGGTATTAGCACACTTGTGTTTACATACATCACAACTGTTTACGTTTGTGAGAGAAATGCAAATCGTTAATTTATCGCCACCTTAAGGAGCAACTATATAAAACAAACCGCAAACACGGGCGAGGTTCAAAGACCTATCACTTGAACAGTTTGGCGTGTGTTTGAACAAGTGTCCGCCGACAACTTGCGAACGTTAAAGGGCTTCCATAAGAACAATTATAATTCATTTTATGTAGTACTTTGGAAGGACATAATGCACATACTTAGATAAAACAGTTTTATAGAGCCTTTTGTGTCCACTTTTCAAGATCATTTTAAATCAAACACGGCGTCGTAAACAATAGAAGCTAAAAATAAAGTTGCATCCACGTGGTGTTACAACATACAAGAAAGATTATACTCGGTAAATAAGGACAGGCTGAGGATATTCTGCGTTAACAATTAATTGTGTGTATCCGATTTCAAACAGGCGTTGAAGAAATTAATTATCAGAAACAGTCGATGGTCCGGTATGAAAGGAACTTTAGGTGTGACTGCAGCGGAGCTCCTTGCCCGTGATCCGACGCAAATTATGCAAACAATACCTAGTAAATAAATTAATTTAGTAATATATTTTGCATGTTTTATGATTTGTGTACGTTCTGCTGAAAACCAGTGGTTTGATCCCCGTCAGATGTGCACTTCTCACTGACACTGAGTCATCTTCTGAGATCTTTCATTTTCTATTTAGAATTTTAAGAAAGGGTGTTTTAAAATGAACAAATTGTCCATCTTCGTTTTAATTAATTTAATACACGCATATCACTGTGTAACATAGCTCATAAAAAAAGTAATTTCGCGGTTAGCGTATATCCGAATTTCACATCGACGCGTTGAAAATAACTGAAAAAGTTTTCTAACGTCGGAAATGTTTATTTTATTAATTTTAATAACCTGCCAGATGTGATTTCAAATAAGACCAATCCGAATATGATGTGTTGACTATCCGAAAATCACTCAGTGTGGAAACATCAGAATAATCCTATCGTAAAATATCTTTTCATGTATGAAAAGTTATAACTTTTTAATAGTTGTAAACTCGTAAGTAGTACCTACCTATACATTCGAGTTGTAGATAGTGCGAGCGCCGTTGATAAAAACGCGTTGTTATAATACGGCGGTTAAAAGGTCTTTATAACATTTTACAACGTTGTAAACCCACCGTAGAATTTTAGGATTAATTTGATTATGGTCAATTATTCACAAAGCGAATGGGCCTCGTTCCGTTTTTTATCCTGCGCTAATAAGCCGAAAAGTATCTAATTTGGACGGCGGTGTCTTTGCCGCTAACAAATTAAACCACTTTAGCGTATCAGGCAATGAAATTAAATCAATATTAACAATCGATAATTAAGTAAGTTTAAAACGGTACCATCATATAAAACGTTTATTTGATTTACCCAACTATTTACATACCTACTTAATTACCGCTCGGCTTGAGAACATGCTTTTAGAATTAAGGTTAATTCCTAACAGTTCTACAAATATAGAAATGCCATGTTAATTAATGTTTTCGTTATTTAAGAGAATGTCAAACACGAAGCTAATCTCCGGATTACAATAGGGTTTAAAAAGTAGATAACAAAAGCGAGTGTGGCGGGTGGGATTGCTACGCTATCTGCGCGCGCGCACCGCAGTAAAAGCTCATTGTAACTCGAGCCTCAAATACGAAATTGAATAATGCTGACCTATCCCGCGACCGCCTTGCCCATAAATCACCGAGATATTTATGTCCCTCAACCCCCGCGCCTCCGCCGCACCCCTTCTTACTCCTTCGGCTTATTCGCGTCCAGGGATATAAAATATTAAATAAAAACTTACATAAAATGGTAAGTAATTCCGATTGGAATCGGAGAAGAGCAAGCGGTGTGGTTCTGCGCCTATTCTGCGGTTTGCTGGCTAGCCAACCAACCAATTGCTAAACCATTTTCACTCTGGAATACCGACTCAAATGCCTTTTCACGTGGTAGAATATCATTATAGGTTTGAGTTCAAAATAAATTATGGAATACTTGACGACTATACAGTCACTCACCGTGGCTTAGCATCACCATATAATATGTGTATTAGGTGATGCAATATTTACTCGTATGTCTTGAATACTTGCGCAAAATTCATAAAGTATGCACTTGTGTACCATTTAATATTTCACTGCGGTGATGATGTAAATCTGGGCAATTGTTTGTAAATAAAGATTACAAGCTGGTGGAAGCTGTAGCATAAATCCCGAGCTGTCACCGCGCACGTTACGCAACACAACAACCGACGGAAAGAGCATAACGCATTTATCTGTGAAGCATCTGGCATGTAATGTACCGCTTCCCGTGCGCATTAACTTTACTTATATTCCCTCTTATTTATGAGAAATAAATAATACTATTAGACGGAGATACCGATTCCTGATAAAAAGTGGGCCCGAGTTAAATGGGAGGCTCGGTGGAGGCAGAAAGAAAGTAATGGAGGCGCATCGAACCGGTTTGGAGATTTTTACGAATGCAAGGCTGCTCAGCTCGGCTCCGACTATGTGCTGCCCGCGGCGAGCACATAACATGACCGACGCCGGATTCGCGCCGGCCTTTCTTCCACGCACACACTCGCGCCTGATCGTCCGTACATTCCTTCAACCGATTATTATCTGCATATAACTGGATTCCGCCTAAAGATACCTACGCCCATTAAAATATTTGCTGTGCAATCAACTCGCGGTCTTGACTCATTATTTACAAATACTCGCTCAAACAATAGTATCCTTGAACAATTCTCCACTATTTCAGGATTTGGGTTGACTTACCCTGAATTATGTGTGATGACGTTAAACCGTATTGAGTTTGTGTTTGGGCAGTGATTGTAAACACCTTGTCTAGAACGCTAAATCATTTCGACGACGTCCTAATTACAGTGGATTGACATTGCATCAAACTGTTGAGCTCAGAAATAGCACATCCGGTAAACATGTCATGCTAAATTTTGTTACTGGATTTATTTTTTCTCACGTCATGCAACCAGGGCTGGCCTATTCTGGATGGTGACAGAATTATGTATGACGTGTAATTACACGTGTCACTTTCTGACTACAATAGTATGTTCCATGTCGAATACCTAAGGAATTTCTTATTTTTAGAAATTATTACACATTTTGTGATTCAATTTCCTTGTAGGTGTACCTACTCGACTTCCTTCTACCTCTGTGCGTTATACCTACCTTTGTAGTCATGTATGTTATCTATGTACAGTTGTACCGACACTGTTTTTTTTTTGTTTTTTAGGTACCAATTTATAGTCTGAATTCACTAGAATAAACTGACAGGAGCTAACTTATTTTGTAAAATAATATGGTCATTATTAAATGTATTTTAGCGTTTTTTTGCGTTTTATACGCTTATTTTACAGAGTTTACACAAAGTACAAATATATAAATCGATGTAATAACCGATGGAACTAACAAAACGGTTATACCATTTTGGTACCAATTTCCCCGCTTCTCCCTTCTCGTCTCAAAATACAGAGAAGGGAAACGATAGATTTACAAAAATACATGATTACAAGTAGAAGCAATAACATAAATTTAACTTACACAAACGTAGACTACTTTTTTTCAAAGACCAGACGAACTCTTTTTGATTATTCACAGTAATTAAAATTCGCTACGCGTCGTAGACGTGTCTACGACGCGTAGCAAATTTCGGCAGAACATAATTTTATGGATTTGCAAAAATGTTTGTTATTTGTGCGTTACTATATTACTTTTACTACTTACTAGCACTCCTCTTTCTGAGATAAATAATGACGGATAACTTGAGCCAGTAGCAACACAACATGTGCAAATATATAAAATGCAAATGTAATATTTTACGGCAACCAAGAATATCTCTGTATACGGTTTACTTGATCTTACTATATTATATCTTATCTACATCTCGGTACTTACCGGAGAACTGTTTACATGAAGTATGAAAGCATCATTTATGTAGTGACCTTTTAGTATTGAATGCTTCGATCAACAATAGATTGAATGTCACATCTGACCCACATAGTACCAGTAACTGTATACGGTATAGCTGGGATGGTGAATTTGTTTGTCAACACGCGCACATGTTTGACAAGCCATTAGAGCGAGGCCAAACACATACTTGTCCATCGGCTTTGCTGAAGGCTGAAATATTAGTTTTCCAGTCACTGACCGATTTTCCTACTAAATACAGAATAAACTCGTTGTCATACTTTATGGTTATACAAATAATGGGTGTAAATATGATATATAGCAAGTTTGGGTATAAGTACTTACTTACACAGTTTTGCAACTGACGCGTGAATATCCTATCTAACTCTATAGAATTGAGTAGGTACATTATTAGCGTTATTTAAGGGGCTTACATGACCTATAGTCTGTGTGGTGCCGGACTTAAAGAATACCACCACCCCTTACTTCCCGTGGGTGTCGTAAATGGCGACTAAGGGTCTTACCAGAGAATGGGCAGCAGCGTTCTCTATGTATTCCACCATCATACCATACTGCGATCGCCAACCCACCTGCCAAGCGTGGCGATTATGGCAAACCCTCCCAAAATGAAACGACGGCTGAAACGACGACGACATGACCTATAGTGCGGTCACTGTCGAACTGCATAAAAAAGAAAGAGAAGCGTGATGACACAAAACTGGTAATTTATTGTAAAATATGAAGAAATTATCTATTTACAAAAACTATTTAATAATAAATAATCCATCATTGAATGCAGTTTGGCATTAGAAATTTAATGGCATATTTTTAATTATAATTAAAATTGTTAATGAAGGGATAATGTTATTTGAAGAGTTTTTTGATGCATTAATGTAGGTATGTTTAATTATGATTTGAGTTCCATCACTGTCTTAAAATAAGACTTGAAAATATCATTTTTTTTTTGTCAAAATTATTTACGGTTGAGATACACTGCTTTAAAATAACAACTTTTTGACCGTTTTCAAGGGATCTCCGCCTTAAAAAGTGAGTTCTTTTCACGATTTAGATAAATGGAATTTTGATTGTAACATTTGCCTGTGTTTATTAATTACCCTCTTTGTTTATTCATAAAACAATTTATATTTAAGTATTTATATTTTATTTAAATGTAATTTATGTACCTACTCATTCTTAGCGATAATTGGCCAGTGTGAAATCATTACTTTTATTTAAAATGTTTGTTCCATTAAATTCCCTACATGTACTTATATTGCAAGCTCCCAATTTCATGAATCAAATGGCTGTTAACATTTATTTAAATCCAAGTCTAAGTAACTAGCAAATTCCAACCTTTAGCTATATCGTAAATTGAGCAACAGAACTTTATTCCTAAAATTGTTACAACTTTAGTAAAATATTTCATATATAAGTAAACAATTTTCAGGAAACGGCTTCCGTTCAGTGAATCCCAATAAATCATAACACCAACATTATCCATTAATTACGTCAGCTTGATTAATTTTGAATTTAGCCTTACAAGAATTGAGTATCTTTATAAGGGATGCAATCACAAATCAGTTTTCCTCAGAGTCGTTTATTCTGGCAAAATTCCAACTTATCAACTTATATGACGGTTTCAAAAGGATGTTCAGCTATGGATATTCCCGGGGTTATGCGTAGTTTTATCTAACTTAGGTACATACTACATAGCCTCTCCGTTCAAACTAAACCTGTTTCAACTAACTAAGCTGAGCCCTAATGTGATTCCTAACGTTAAGATTTTAGATAGCGATGTCCAATTCATTCACTCTCCTTTAAAAAAATGATATAAGCACAAATTATCCAGCTCGATACTTACCGTGGGAAATTCAAGATAAACGCATTCGGGTGAACCAACTTAGGTACTTTACTGTAAACGTAACGGCGATTCATTCACGGGTTCCATCGATTTAGTGCTTCCCGAGATTGCTTCGAGACGGACCGATTAGTACTTTATCTTTTATATTTATGTATATAGCCATATAGGCCCACGCAGAGGTACATAGGCACGCTAACCAGCACAGCGTTGCTTGTCGGGAATCCGCGCGGTTTCTTTGACGATACGCACGATGTACTTATTTGCTAACCGCGATTGTCAATTACTCATGTAAACTATTATAACGAGTCCGTAAATATTATACACCGCAGACACTTCTCTATTTAGGTATAAGTATTTAGCACGAATCGACGCACCTACTGCTAATTAATAGTCAACTTTGAAAAAGACTACTATTCAAGTTAATTTTTAAGAAGAAAAACAGAAAATGTTAGTATAAAATGGAAGCGTGAAAGTCGTTAATTAACTGCTTATTACACCATGCAAGTTGTAAACTTAACTAAAAATGGTTGGCAGCCTGCCACTACAACACAGTACAATTTGTCAACTGCTAAGCTACTAACCCAGCAATACCAAGCGTGGTTTCAAGAATAAGTAGGTACCAACATAGTTCCGCATTTATCGATAGTTTAGATACCCGACCGGATTTGAGCAGCAAACTACTCAAACTCAAACTCAAAGCATTTATTTCAATTAAACCTTTAACAGGCACTTTTGAATTGTCAAGAAGTCGGTCAGTTAGAAAATATGAAGCTAGTTGCCCATTCCAAAGCGTAGGTACCTATGGAGAAGAACGGGCAAGACTGAAACGGTTAACAACTGTAAACTTGACCCTGTTACAGTCTCCTGTTAAAAGACAACAGAACTTCCAAGTAAAGTTTTTAAGTCATATAACCAGTCTCATGCAGCAGCGGTGGCGGCACAGTGGTAGCGGCCCAGTTGTAGGTTGTGGATTCGAATCCAAACAGGCGCTTTACTTTAAGTAAACAATTTCAACACCACTGCTCTCAAAACGATGAAAGAAAACATCGTGAGGAAACTGGCATGAACCAAAAATTCGAAGACATGTGACATCTACTAACCAGCACTATGGGCCCGCGTGGTGGGTTATAGCCCACTCCCTCTCGAAGAGAGGAGGCCAGTGTCCCAGCAGTGGGAACATTATAGGCTGATTATGTAACCAGTTTCATGTGAGCATCAAGAAAGTATAAAATGTATGATTTGTATGACAAGAAAAGAAAAGGGAGGAAAATGGCACTCACTTATCTTTCCGTTGTGAGTCAACTGAAGTAAATAGGTTAGTATGTTGATCGTAGGCGACAAACAGTCAAGCTCCTATACTATATATAGTAGGTATATACTACTGCAATCTTTTAAGCTGATTTTTATAGCTACACGTGGGCTCAGGCGGAATAGACACGCCTTACGGGTCACTAACACATCACATAGCACGGAACGACTGAAAATTCAATCAAAAGAGAATTTTCAATTTTTTTATCCAATTGCAATTTTTTTTTTTAATTTTGGCCATTGAAAATTTTTTTAGCGACCTATTCAATCAATCTTTTTTTTTTACATTTACATTTATACTTATTACAGTAAGGTCTATTCTGAGTGTAATTTATCATAAACATATTTTAGTTATCCTTTCAAAAGGCCATGTACAAAGTTTATCTACAGTTTTAAAATTGATAATAATCCGTCATCAAAAATACTATTATCAAATACTTAATTCTATCGACGCGATAGCAAGGCATTGCGAGTTCTATAAACATTCAATTGTAAACAGTTTTAACTCTTAACGTAACTAAATACTTTGATACATAAATATTTTTGTGCGGTATAAATGTAGAACCCGTATCAATAAACACATAGTTACAAAATGCGCATCACCTGTTCTCCTGTTATTTTAATTTTTAAATATTCACGACAAGATTGAATCCTCCACAAAAGAAGGTAGTTTTAAAGCAAGCCACGATATGTTTAATTAATGACTGATGCGTGTAAAATAAAAAATAAACGCTTTACCTTTGTTCTAATGCGTAATGCTGAAGCGAACCAAAATAATAGTACAATGTAGCAACCCCCAACAATAAATTTCCCGTAAGTTGTCTTTATACATATTTATACAAAGCATCTTGAATGACAACGCACGATACTGAATGCCTTCGACACCAAATTTTATGACGGCCATATATTCAACGAAACTGGCATCAAAATTGTAAAGAATTCATCATTCATCCATTAGTCACAGAGTCAAAATATTTGTTGACAAAGCCTGTGTAATTGCAGTGCTTCAATCGGAACACTCGCTATGAAGCTACCGTAACGCCCGCAATTTGTTCCCATTGTTCCACGCGCGTAATGTTTACATCGCCGATTGTCCCTGCCCGCGCACTAAGGAGCTGTTTTGAAAACAGCGGACACTTCATGAAATCCATTGTTTTGCAAGACAACTTCCAACGATTATAACGGGCCAGCATACTATTGCACTGCCCATTAAACATTCGAAACTGAAGTTCCTAAAACGCTGCACTTGTCCGTCGGCTCAAAAGTTTAGTGTTAATTCAGAACAAGATGAAAATTCATGGGAAATTGTGAAAACTCACCTGTGTCATGAGGCGATCGGCACCGGTACCCTCATCATCCCTAAAGTCGATGTCCGGATTATAATTCGGCACTAAGTCTTTGAACCTATCGTCGTCTCTGGTGATGCGACCCTCAGGAGGTCCACTGGCTGTGTTCTTGTTCTCACTAATGTTAGGGTCGTGCTGGCCGAAGACCAGGGGTGTGATGCGGCGTGCGCCCTGACGGCGGGTGTAGCCGCGGCTCGGGCCGCATGCCGCCGCCGCGCCCAGCCACAGTAGCACCAGCGACAGCCTCATCTCGCAGACATCACTCCACACGCGCTCGACGCACGACCAACGCGCGCCGCGATCTGAGCGACACTGAGAGCCGGCTGCCGCAGCCCGGTCCGATCGCCGTGCACCACCGAGCCCGGCCTGCATCCCTTGCTCACCGCCCAGCCGCCACCACCACCGAACGCCGCGCACCGCCGAGCCGCTACCCGCCGCGCGTTGCATTCACATCTCGCTTTCGCTTCGTCTGCATCGGGAAAACTGATTGTCACTTACCGACCTATTGTCACTATCCCACTTGCATAAAAACTTCTGATGTCATAAAAATTATGCAAATACCCGTTAATTATTACTCTTGGAGGAGTTGTAAGAAAAAAATTGCTGAAAAACTGAAGGTAAGAATAAAATAAATAACAGAATGCACGAAATATTCGCTGAAATGTCTTACGCTACAGCTGAAAAATTATGAAAGTATCAGAAAGAATTTGTTGTGGAATGCAATGACAGACTGGATACTCCACAGGTCTAACAGGCTAGCGAAAAACTTGACGCTCGATCAGTTGCGAATTAAATACAATTGAAATATTTTTACATAATATGCCACATTCTAACCCCATAAGTTAATTTTTTTTTCAACTTATATAATTTCTCAGGTGAACTGGCAGTCCTATTAAGCATTTATAACTTCAGGACAAAATACTTACGAGAGTGGTTTGCCGTTCTGAAAATTTGCCCAAAAAAATTAGTTTAACAATCACAAATGAAATATGCTAATTATACGCTCTCGACGTTTAGAGTAGGTCCAAACATCCTCGCAATTTCGATTCATAATATTATTAGAGCGAATGTTGAAACATCTGTCACTCTGAATAAGCAATGGATCACAGAGTAAGCTTAGCCTAGTCAAACGTAGATTGTGTTCTCAGATCAGTGTGATCTAGAACAGGCCAGTGTTGTATTTGAATTGCCTCTGCGGTCTCACAAACCACTTATTGAGCAGCTAATGACCCTTTGTCTCCGCATCGGAACCAACGTCATAAGACATGGAGATCTTACTGGTAACATGGAAGAACCGTGGATCACGAGGCTTCAAATAGGTATGCATGTTCATTCATCATCATTTATGGTACCTACGATGACATTTGTGTGTTCTATAAAGTGCTCTATTTATCCACCTTACCTACCATAATTCGTAAACTGTGAATGAATAATAAGAAGGTGATAATAGACATGGTGTTAGGTATATGTACGTAGGTAAGCATGGATTTTCCATTTAGTAACGATTACTCAGTAATTTGTGATTTATGTAAGTAAGAGTGTTTAGAAACGCCTAGGTAGACGGTCATTGTGGTTAACAAAATATGTAAAAAAAACATGAGTTAATTATCACCATGATTTACTTACCTATTTGTGACCTACTTTTACAGGAAATCCCATGAAGTCGTAATCGGGAAAAACCCCTACCAAGTGGCATTTCTATTGTTGAGGATGTTAGTAGGTAGGTAAGTACTGACGCCAGCACATCAATCTACCCGAAACTGTAAAATTTTGCCAATCGACTTTGACCCTTATGCTTTAGCGATAAAATTGAAAATATATTAAAGAAAGATAGATTGTAGTAGCTTAATGTGCTAGCGTCTGTACCTTGTATAACTTGCTGCACCTAAAACTGTTGGGAGTTTGTTAAAATCTCTGGTCGAAACTTGGACACTGCGAATAGCCAGAATCAAAGTAAATGAAACGCTGAAGCCTCTAAAGTCTTCTAAATATCGCAACATTTCAAGTATCAAATATCTAAAGTTATCTTTACCTACATAAGTACATAGCTACATTACCCAGTCTAATTTTAACTGAAACATAACCAGTAAGCCGATACTAACAAAGGATTACGCACATCTCTTTATAGCAGCCTCATTAACTCAATGGGATATCAGTATCATAGTCTCATATTAGCTCAACCCCATTGATCAAAGATTAATTATTGTTTGTCAACGTTGAGTCAGAGCTGAGAGGTGTAATAGAACTGATACCTACGTCCAATGAATAATCGCAGTAAGAGTGCACGCTTATAACTCATAGCCGTCCAAAATGGTCACCGTAGCCGAAATCGGCATGGGAATTGATCCATACTAATATCATCTGCCTAGCCTTTTCCCAATTATTTTGGGGTCGGCTTCCAGTCTAACCGGATGCAGCTGAATACCAGTATTTTACATGGAGCGACTGCCTATCAGACCTCCACAACCCAGTTACTGGGTAATACGATACCCCTTGGTAAGACTTGTTGTCAGATTTTCGGGCTTCTGACGACCCATAACAACTGTCGAAGATCCACGAACGACAACCGGGACCAACGGCTTAACGTGCTTTCCGAGGCACGGAGGGGTCTCGGTATGTAAAGATGGTCACCCATCCACAAACCAACCGCGGCAAGCGTAGCTTAACCTGATCGATCGACCTGTGCGGCTGTTATTATTTAGCCACGAGCCCATCCAGATCCATACTAATAAAATAAAGCTAAAGACTTCGTTTGTTTGATCACACTAATACTAAAAAAGATTTTTTCAAATCCCACTGGTAATGCCAGAGATTACCAGTGGGATTTGAAAAAATCTTTTTGCTATTGATAGCGCTTCTGAAGGAATAAATATTTCACGAAATAGTCATTCAATAGGGTTATATGGTCTGGTGGAAGTGGAGATGCTTGGGGGAGGCCTATGTCCAGCAGTGGGCGTTTTTCGGCTGAAATGATGATGATGATATCTGTGGGTTATATGAACTTAGAGGGTTGTATTGATGATTGTAATGATTCATCATTTCAGCCGGTAGACGTCCACTGCTGGACATAGGCCTCCCCCAATTTTGGGGGGGGTTTGCCATAATCACCACGCTTGGCAGGCGGGTTGGCGATCGCAGTATGGTATGATGGTGGAATGCATAGAGAAAGAACGCTGCTGCCCATTCTCCGGTAAGACCCTTAGTCGCCTTTTACGACACCCACAGGAAGTAAGGGGTGGTGCTATTCTTTAAGTCCGGCACCACACAGACAGATTGTAATGATTATAATTTTGTAAATAAATACATAGGAACTTGTTATGAATTATTTTTTGTACAACATACAACCTGACACTGACCTGCAAACTGTTAAAAACTTAAGAAAATTGGAATTTCGTGGAATATCCTGCCGCTTCCCCCTCTAAACAAGAAATTTCACGCGGACGAAGTCGCGTGTAAAAGCTGGAAGTGGTATATTATACTCGTATAATTGCGATAAAGACTTTTGAAATAAAATAACTAATAGGCTACTCATATTAGTTATTTAGGGCTGATTTTTCAATAATCAGGGGGCCTAAAAAGGCCACTTGTGACAGTCCGTGTTTTTCTTTTTTTCGCTGCACTACATAGGTTGGATTGGATTTGCAATGATTGGTATTTTAGCACAGACAAAAAAAAATAACTGAAAAATGCTTCACCAATGGGATTCGATACGATTAACTTAACAGTTAACTGTCTATTAATCTTTTTATGATTTTGCCAAAGTGGCCTTTTTAGGCCCCCTGATAACTTTATTCGAGGAAAAATTTTGTAATTTTAACAGATACTTCATACAAAAATCTTTGATTATACATTAAATTTATATAATCAAATACAAAAATTGACGACAATTTTATTCCTCGAATAAAAGTTATTTGGCGATGGAAAAATCAAGTCTTCTATTTTCACTTTTCTTTACTTACCACCCACGTTTTTCATGAAAAGCACTAAAACCGGACGAGTCCGAATACCTACTAAAAGGTACTAAGGTACTTTTTACACCTGTAAGTAGATACCCATTACCTACTCTTTTCAAAGCACATGACTAGATACCTAATCTACTCATGTGTTTCAAAGTCTTCAAGCTTTTCGGTTAGCCGGCCCAAGTTTGACACTTTCGCGTTCCATAAGCACTTGCTACACAAAACGAGAATTTACCTTTGAATTGCAGTCTATTTAACTTTTTAAACAAAGTCTAAACGTCAAAGTAAATCCCATACCTGTCGTGGGATTTATAAAAAAAATGCTGTTATCCATGAGTACATAATAGCTAGAACAAAGAGTATAACAAAGTAGGTAACTCATCATCATCTGCCTACTCTTTTCCCAACTATGTTGGGGTCGGCTTCCAGTCTAACCGGATGCCGCTGAATACCAGTATTTGACATGGAGGCATGTTTTTTTTAGTAAGTACCTAATGCCTCTTTATCAAAGACTAGCTTCAGCCCGCGACTTGGTTCGCGTGACATTTCTTGTTCCCGGACCCACCCCGTCACATCACATCGCATCGCCAGCCCACGCTATATTACTTCGTTTTCTCTTAGCGTTCTTTGTGACTTTATTTTTTTTCTTTGACGCTTAAGGGTCCTTTTTTTTTTGCTGATGGGAAATCATCAAATGACTCCTCCCGCTCTGGGTGGAGCGGAAGGGAATGTCAGACTCTTACTGACTAAAACCCACCCGTGTTCCTTCCTTAGCCCTTTATGTTCCGGGCCAGCGGTAACCCTTTCGGACAATCCCGCTGACCCGGTAACAATCCCGCTGACCCGGAGACAATCCCGCTTAAGGATCCTGGCATGATGTTAAAAGCCTACGTAAAAATAATTTTTCAAATCCGATTGGTAGTTCCAGAGATTAGTGCGTTTAAACAAACAAACTCTTCCGCTTTCGCTGCCTCTATATCAAAGATGCCCATTAACTTCAGCGAAAATAAGCCCTCGCTCCCGTAAAAAGCAAAAATGAAGAACTGCAGAAAAGGGAGTTTTTGTTTAGGTATGTAAAAGCAAAAGACAATGCTTCTATTTGGGGTAATTCGTAAGCAACAGTACCACATTTGCGTAATAAAATGCTTAATCAGCCCGTAAGTTATACGTTAATCACGAGATTCATTTCGTTGATGACACCCGCTTGTTTTGTTTTATCGCTTACACAACAAGGAAAATATTTTTACTGAGCATTAAGCTTGATAACTAATCCTTGATAACTAAAGCATTCCGTGACAAGTGGGTCCTTTATTTTTATTCTTTTACGTTTGCGCCTAGGAGACGCGCAGAGACAGATATTTCCAACCGTTTAGAAAGTGCCTAAATGTTTAGCATGGTTCACAAAAATGGGTTTATTAGTCGATTCGCACGAATTTACTCGCCTGAAACGGGCGAATCGACACATATTTTTTTTTTCTGCAATCTGATTTTGAATTTTATGCAATGAATTTAAGAAAAAAACGGTTTATAATATTTAAACTCATCACTTCTGTGCGCTAGTGTCCTTTCTTTTTTAACTACGTTACATACCTACAATTCAAAATGTGCCTATTACCTAGTGCATATTTCTGGAGCTATCGATTCGCCCGTGTCGGGCGAGTAAATTCGTGCGAATCGCCTAATAAGCCCAAAAATGAGCAAACTTTTAAACAGGAATGACTGCAGCCATTCACACATCCTTATCGATCTTACTCAGAAAAGAGCCATGAGAAACTTTTAACAAAAAGGGTGCGAACGCAACGTGCTCGCACCTCGAGCACAAAGATTTGCGCTGCGAACGCTGATAAGATACGAGTAGGGAACGATAAGTAACTTCCTTGTTTGATTCCTTCTACCTCAGAAGATAGCCGATGACGTCAACTTTTTCCCGGTCTGCAACAATTAACAGGAATAGTGCAAGGTGCTACTCTTTTGTGTTTAATTCTGTTAGGTACTTACTTTTGTTTCGATTCTGATAACTCATTAACACAGGGGGCGGCAACTTCATACTACACTAGGTATGTATGATACCCGTGGGAAAAGCACGTAAATTATTATTCACTAGCTTCTGCCCGCGACTTCGTACGCGGATCCTGTTGCTTATGCCGGCGACAACGGGGTCGTCAAAATTAAAGATCTGAATCGTCTGATGTCGAATTCTAAGAGCCCGGGGACGGGACAGGTTGTGGTGTCGGCGAGACACCACAACCCGTCCCGTCCCCGGGCTACGCCCTCAATTTCAGCCTCAATGATATTTCTCTGCAGCGAGGCGACTTTGAGCCGGGTCCCATTGCACAGTTTCGGTGGAGTGAGTTTCCGAAGAAGCATAATTGAGACACCGACCTTTAATTTAATGGTGTGCGCTGGTAGTCTACTTGCACTGAGGAAATTGAGAAATTCTGCGGGGTAATGTGTGGCGTCATCTTGGTCGACAACAGTGTTTATTGAAGTGTAGATCACTTCATTTCCCTCAATTTCCACGAGAATGCATTCATTGATCGCTGAAGCTTGGTCGTTTCTGGGTGTTAAAATGGCTCGTTCACACACCCAAGAATTATGTTGGTGCGGTATCCTATTGATGTTCCCGTACACCAGGCGAATC
The DNA here is from genome assembly GCA_916614155.1 of Mesoligia furuncula. Lineage (NCBI taxonomy): Eukaryota > Metazoa > Arthropoda > Insecta > Lepidoptera > Noctuidae > Mesoligia > Mesoligia furuncula. The sequence goes on from OU744798.1 coordinate 13,968,246, forward strand.
AAATCTTCTAAGGTGGACACCACTCTCCCAAGTATCTCAGGTAGAACCAACTGGCCACCGTCTACTGGTAGCGTTCCCTCACCCAATTTTAAGAGAACATCAGAAAATTCTTGGGCGTGTACATTCCCGCCAAGATGTGCTCTCATATTCATCGTTAAGCGCAACCTATGAATATGTGGCCATAAGAAAGAGTATTTCAACAAAGCATTTACCTCATCAGCCCTAGTTCCTAGCGTTACCACAGACAGCGTTTGTCGGAAATCGCCGCTAAACAGAACTGTAACGCCACCCATCATTTACTGGTTCCTGCGGATGTCCTATAAAGTCCTGTTTACCGCCTCTACTGCTTTTCTGTTCGCCATAATGCATTCATCCCACACGATTAAACAGCAATCTTTAAGCACGCGCCCTTTGTCACTGTTGCGTGACACTCCACAAACAGGTGTTTCATTACTCTCTAAATCTATGGGAATCTTAAACATTGCGTGCGCTGTTTTGCCACCAGGAAGCAGTGTTGCGGCGATTCCTGACGATGCTACTGCAATGGCAGTCTTGTCTTGCCTCCTGACCTCTGCGAGAATGCCAGCGGTGACAAATATTCTCCCTGTTCTACCAGGAGCATCCAAGAAAAACATTTTACCTTGGCCGAGCCGAGTCAAAGATGGTGTCGAAAAATTTCTTTTGCTCTGAGGTAAACTTAGAGACTTGGTCATTGACGACGGGACTCGGACGGATCATAATTTATTTCAGAGTTGTACTCTCTGTTTCCAAGCTCTTGTACATCCAGATGTTGTGGAGTCGGTAGCCCATAATCCACCAGAGAACTGCCGCAGATCGAAATGACCATATCTTGAAGTGAACTAAGGCAACTGTTTAGAACGCGCTCATCAGTTGCCTCAGTATTATCTTCAGTAGTGCGTCTCAGACCTCTTAGGAAGTCTTCGGACAGAAGCGGATTTGCAATACCGCAGAACACCAACATGACGACAAACAGATGTCGCAAACGACTGAGATTGTCACTAATGCTGGCCTCCTCAAGTACGTTGCCCCAGTGCTGATCACCGTCGAGAAGGTGGCGTGGTACGCAAGCAGCGCGGTATGTGGGATACTCAATGTCATCAACTGTCCTTAGAAACGCAAATGATGTTGGGCCGTGCACTGTGTGCAGTAACATTCGCAAATAATAGCACTCGCCATTATTTGGGTGCACAGTGTAAACCCGTCCCAATGCGGTGTCCTTAAAAAATCCCGGAAACCCGTCCACGGCGTGTCCGCTTCGACGTCGATTAAATACACCTCTTTGCTTGTCGTACGTGTAGTACGACGGCACCTCATCATAGGTGAGTGATCTAGCAAAGTTGTCCCCTTCACAGAGTCTGAAAAAGGCCAATTTCAGTCTATCAAAAAGTACTCTGTGAAGGCCAACAGGAAAATTAAACACATCAACCAACACAGACCGCAAAGGTAACCCCCGTTTCTATAGGATGAGAGCGGCACATCGGCACCTATAACATCACTTTTTGGGAACAAAACCATAGCGCGATCTAACTCCACGCCAACGCCATCTAGTTAGAAAACGGAAACTACATAATATTTACCCAAATTAATTAAATTATGAATAAAACTAAATTGTCGTTAATTTAACAGACAACTACATTAGTTTTGCATTTAAAAAAAATATGGAAACAGCAGCAAGGATCAAAACTAAGAATTACATACTTAAATGAATTACCTACAACAAATGTGCTTGGTAAGATATAGCTTAGAACCAAAAGTTTGACTTGACTTCATGATAGTGTAGCTTGTTGTACCGCTAATCAATCTGTTTAGTAATATTGGTGTGAAACTCTCCATACAATTAGATAGGACATGTGAAGTTCTCAAATTTCATAACAGTATCGTTCCTAATGCACATAAAAAATGCAAAAACTAAAAAAAAAGTATTTTACGATTTTTTAAAACAATATTATGGGATTTGAACTCGCACCATTTAGTGTGGTTAACGGTCGCCTGACCTTACCGCTAAATTCCCCGTTGACATATTGTTGAAATAGCTGTTTCCTTGCAATTTATAATATTACTGCCCCGCTCCTTTATAAAAATAGCGTGATGATTAAGTTCCCAGAGTTAAAGTTTTATTTTTAGCTAAATAAATAAATAAACATGTCATTTTGTGCATTCAATTATTTTGTGCATTCAATTCCGAACAAACACATTTTAAAATCAATATTGCTTACCTCCCATAACATAAGGCGTGATAATATGTAGCCTAAAGCCTTCCTTGGTTTACTAAGAACATTTTTGCTGAATTTCAATTCAATCTATCCAGTAGTTTTGGCGTGAAGCCGTACCATACACACAGACAAACAGACAAACAGACAAACAGACAAAAATTCTAAAAAGTCACTTTTTGTCATCAGTTACGTTTTTCTAACAAAAGCCACTTATTTTTTCTCGAAAATTCACAATGTACAGTTTTTCTTTCGTTACTGTTTTATTATATGTATAGATTACTGTTAGGTACTGTTAGCCTGCATTAATTGATTATTTTTTACTAATATTTTTTTTTTTACTTATCTTGTAAGTACCTAAAGTTTTTCAACTTAGGAGTAATATAAAATGAGTACCTATATACAGGGTTATTGGTAAAACATTAACAACCTTTTAAGAGGTCATTGTACTCATCATTATGAACAACTTTTACGATGGGACCAAACCTGAAATCGCGATAAAAAAAATTAGCTGTTTCCTACATGTAGGTATGTTCGTATAACTCGTCAAAATGTAGGGAACAGCTGATTTTTTGTTTACCAATAACCCTGTATACAGTCAGGAAACCAAATTGACCAGGGGCCCTAGTCTGCTATTTTTATAAATTCGTCATTCCAACACGATCCCACCACCATCCCATTGTCATTTTGATAAAAGTTCGTAATCTGCTAAATTCATAATGGTTGATCATTGGTCGGTCAATGGCACAGAAATTATACGCTTCTCGTAACGAATTAAAAGCAATGACTGCACAATGACGTTCTAATGGTAGGTCACTGATCAAAGGAACTGTCAATATTTTAGCAGATTCTCGCTTAAGTCAGTAATTCATTTTTCATTATGTACGAGATTAGCATTCTATGCCATTTCTTTCAATGGAGTGTCAGTGGTTGACCATTGGAAAGTCATAATGACGCCATTATATTAGTAGATTACCAAACTTGTCAAAATCAACAATTATGAAATCAATGATAGACCATTCTGACAATATTGTAATAGCAGACTTGAGGCCCAGGAGTAATGTGAAATGAGTATATATATAGCCAGGAAAACAAACTGATCATGTACCTACTTAAATTGTCCGTATTACCTATACAGGGTTGCAGGGATCGACGCGCAAACTGTTAACATGAATACAGCACATCATTCTAAATCCCCGTAGAAATTTTTAGTCGATTATCAAAAAAAAATCTTGTTTCATAGAAAAGTGACCTACGCGGTCAAATGTATGGGAGCAATTTTTTTTTTGTTGTGTTATACAGGATCCCATTAAAATAGATGGACAAATTTTAACACAGCGGTCAGTTCGTCTAACCAAAGATATCCAAGCAAAAAAACACTGATTAAAGTGATTTTATTTTGACCTAAAATAATAAATTGCCCGACATTAAGATAACTCTCTTTAAAGCATATTGTCAGAGCATGTACACTGGGAGTCTGTGGACCAGTCATACCAAAAGATCGCTGGAGAACCTGCGAATCCAATATAACAACGTCTTCAGGATGATGTTGGGGCTGCCTCGCTTCTGTAGCGCATCGGGAATGTTCGCGTTTCATCACACCGACGGCTTTCATGCCGTCATGCGCAAGAGGACGGTGTCCCTGATCTACAGAGTGCGTGGTAGCCGCAATGAAATCCTGAAGACGATAGCTAACAGAGTCTCATCTCCACTGTGGAGGTCTTTAATTAAGAGGGTTATTTAATTTAGTTTAGTTAATACTTTGGTTTGTTCTTTTTCTCTCTATATGGACGGTGCACAAGCTGTCTGAAATAAAGAATATCGTCGTTGTCAAACCAAAACCTGCTATGTGCAAAAAGTATACTTTTGAGATATTGACAAAAGAAGTTTTGACAAAGTTCTAGCTGCTGCACATAGCACATTTTATTCTGAGGCCATAGTTCCACAACTAGTGGTCATAAGCACATAGCAGTTCTTTTATATGAGAAATAAGGCAGTGACCTATAAGCTGTGATCAAAATCTTGAAAACTCAAAAAACGGCACATAGCAGATTTTGGTTTGACAACGACGATATTATTATTATTATATTATTATTAGTGTATTTTCGTTAGCTGATTATTTTTCTTGTATCTATGCGTTTTTTATAATATATTTTTTTACCATCATCCTTATTTTGGTGGTCTGAATGATTTCTAAAAGTTTGTCCATCTATTTTAATGGGATCTTATATATACCGAAATCTTATCACAGATTTAATTATTGACGGCCTGAGTCACGTTTAACTAATGATGTAGATATGCAAAATATAAAAACTAGTCAATAAGGATGGGCAGGAAGTGACAACAACAAAGAGGTACAAATTGTGTAATGACTTAACACCAGCACTAATTCTGGCGCCAGAGCTGATAGCGGAGGCTTCCAACACAATGCTAACGTTCGCATACAATAAACTAACCCAATAACCAAGGAATGTTATTGTAACGGCCATAACTTTAACCACTCATTCATAACTCCAAACGGATTTACGTTAGACAAGAATTTTAAAAAGTAAACATACTCCATGCAAAATATCTGTTTTAAAAGCATCTAAGGCGTTTTGAAAAACTTTAAAAGATATATCCGTTGCCGTTAGGAAACAAAAACTAGGGTGACAGCGTCAATAGATGTTTTCAAGAGTATCGAAGATAGGTAGGTGCGGAACTTTTTTATTTTATATACAAGGCTTTGTATTCTCGTTCTACTAAAACACTTGTTATGACAAGATTTGAGAATATTTTCAGGGCCTCAAGTCTGCTATTACAATAATATCAGAATGGTCTATCATTGATTTCATAATTGTTTATTTTTACAAGTTTGGTAATCTACCAATATAATGGCGTCATTATGACTTTCCAATGGTCAACCACTGACACTCCATTGAAAGAAATGGCATAAGAATGGTAATCTCGTACATAATGAAAAATGAATTAGGTACTGACTTATGCGGTAATCTGCTAAAATTTTGACACTTCCTTTGATCAGTGACCTACCATTAGAACGTCATTGTGCAGTCATTGCTTTTAATTCGTTACGAGTATCGTATAATTTCTGTGCCATTGAACGACTAATGATCAACCATTATGAATTTTACAGATCGTCATTGTGCAGATTACGAAATTTTAGCAAAATGGCAATGGGATGGTGGTGGAATGACGAATTTATAAAAATAGTAGACTTGGGCCCCAGGTTGCATTCGCATTGTGCAGTGTGAGTAGGAAAAGAAAGAAGAAGTAAAGAAAGAAACTACATTTAGCATAGACTAACACGCACACAATATGATATACCTACATCAGACAAAAAAAAAGTGAAAAGAGCGATGCACAGTGCGAATGAAACTTAAAGACCCGTAATTAAAAACATTCAAAATCTAGTCACAATTGCATCTCAACGACAATCAATGTCAAAAAGTTGTCAAAAATGTAGGGGAATTAGAGGTATTTTTGATAGATTGAGAATGAGATCAGGGGGCCTAAAAAGGCCACTTTGGCAGAATCATAAAAGGATAAAATGATGAATCATAATGGACAGTTAACTGTTAAGTTAATCGTATCAAATCCCATTGGTGAAGGATTTTTCAGATATTTTTTTTGTCTGTGCTAAAATACCAATCAATCCAATTAAACCTACGTAGTGCAGCGAAAAAAAGAAAAACACGGACTGTCTTCGCCATATTATGATTCATAGTGTTATCCTTTTATGATTCTGCCAAAGTGGCCTTTTAGGCCAGACTGTGAACGTTCTTGAAATAACAAGATTTCCCCCCTGATATCTTTATTATATTATAATATAATCTTTATAAAAATCCTTTTTCATTAACTGCCAAAACTTCCACTAAAAAAAAGAAACAATCCAGAATCAATCCAAGAAAACGTTATTATCAAAAAACATGTACTTGCCTACACACACACAACTAAACAAGATCGACAAGCCGATTACCATCCTCTGTAAGGCAGCTAAAGCAAACTGTACCAAGTGGTGAACGAGTGTCGCGCCCGCACCTTCGTCACTGCGCTTGTGAACAAACATCATTTTCGTCAAAGGACCGGCGACGCGAGGTGTCGGCTGAGGCTAATGGAGGAGAGTGCTGGACCAATACGCCCGGCGTGTAGTGTTTTAAATTGTTTACTCTTCCATAAAACTCTCAAGCTCGTACACATAGACGGGTACCGTGTCGACCAGCGCCGCGGATGAAGTGAGATATCTCCCTACTCCGACAACAAACAAGGTTTCCTGTGAACGCAGCCAGCACTGCATATTAAAAAGGATACCTAATGACTAATACCCTCTTTTCCACTTCAAACCTTCTTATTTATTTAAATACTGGATGCAATTAGTCAGAGATGGATTAAAATACTTAACATATCTTTCCAGAGACATGGAATTCGCTTAAATTCCAGACTTCGTCGAAAAAAAACATCAAAGTTTAAAGGTTGCAGAGATGCAGAATCGAGAACTTGCTTGGCCAAAATACTTTGCATACTTTCGTATCGCCGGCGCGTAGCTACCGGAGCGTAGTAATGTCTGATTTTTAACACATTAAGTACTTATATCGATTTCATTTTCCTTTGTTTTATAGTTTACATTAAAACCTAATACCGTACGTGCGTACTACTTACTTGATAAATCTTAGATGAAGTGATTACATGAGCGAAAGAATCAATTTCTAGAAAAAAAAATATAACAATGTAAGAGATTGACCAACACTATTCAGGGCTTTTCAGGGTATATAGGTCCATTTATGGGTCAATAAACTATAATGAGTAAATTAAAAAGTTTAGGTATAAATTGATAAAACAATTGAATTAAATTAGGATTATGTGTGTAGGTACGATTATGCTTATCAATAAAATGCCCATAAAACCAAGAACTTCTTTAATGAAAAAAGAACATGGTGAGTTTGAAAATCAATAATAGTAGGCAGGTACATTTGTGATTTTAGGGTGTATAATACAGGTATATAGGTAGGTAGGTATAATCATAAAACTTAGGTTGCATTTTCCGAAAATAATTCATTAGACTTGAGATCAATGCTTGCAGATAGATTAATAGACATAAAAATTGCGATTCTCTATTCCCTTACCATTATTTTTTCTATCTTCAGCAGAATCGATATGTAATGCCCATAGCTCACCTAGTTAGAGCATGCGGTTATTTGGTTAACAATCAACATGGTTATATTTTGTCGAATACAAATCAAACCACCTTACAGGAAACTTTCTTTAAAAAAATCTTCATTCTCTTAAGCCAAAAAGTCTACAACATTCAAGGACTGTCAGCTTTTTCGCATGTCAAAAATAAACACTTTCAAAGTCCCTATAGTCAATATTTGGTAGCCAAAGAAATTATACCTGTAGGATAAAAAATCTGTTAATCTTAGCATTGTATCCACTTCAACAAGTTAGGTATTCAAAAGCACTTTTTAAATGAAACTCATAAAGATACAAGGTGTAAAGGAGTCAAACCTGTTTGGTTCATGCGATGCCCTCTAATTGACAAATTGGAATCTTATTAAAATAAAGTTCAAGTTCCTAACTGAACGGGCTCGGGCGCAGGCAGACGTGTGTGTTGTCAGTGCGGGAGCTTGCCGACCGGGTGCCGAGCAGCGCCGAGTGAACACGATCGAGTCCCAAGCGGCGAGAATAAAAAGTCAGCAGCATTCGAAGCGCGTGCCTCGATGTGTGTGGTCCACTGTGGAGGTCCTCCTCGGCTTTTGATTTATTGAAATCAGAGTTTCACACCCGTTTTTGGTAATTGATTTGATTGCCGGTGTGCAAATTTTCAAACCATGAGGTATATTTTTGAAATTCGTAAATATTTTTGTATTAATTTTGATTGTTATGCTGTTTTTATGAATAGTTAGGAACCTTAGTTATGTGTTTAGGGTTTTTTAGGGTTCCGTAGTCAACTAGGAACCCTTATAGTTTCGCCATGTCTGTCTGTCCGTCCGTCTGTCTGTCTGTCCGTCCTCGCTTAATCTCTGTGACCGTTAGCACGAGAAAGCTGAAATTTTGTAGAAGTACGTACTTATATCAGTTACGCCAACAAAGTGGTAAAATAAAATTTTGGAAATTATTTTTTTTTAGGGTAGCTCCCCTACATGTGAAGTGGGGATGAATATTTTTTTCATCATCTACCCCATCGTGTAGGGTATCGTTGAATAGGTCTTCTAAAATGGCTTAGGAGTAGCTAAAATTATTTTTCGATTTAATGCTCCATTTACGAAATATTAAAGTTTAAAGTGCAAATTTTTGTTCCAGTAGGGCGTCCCCCCCCCCCCCTCTAAAAGCTAAACTACTAGCTTGAAAACTCTGGAAAAATTCTCGATGAAAGTGCATTTCATGAACTTTAAAGGAAAAGTATAGCGGTTAAGATAACTTTATTAGTTTAGCAGTAATAGTCGTTGAACTTGGGTGTTTAATACCATTTTTTACCAAATAATAATTTTGTACCAAATACAAAATCCTTAGCATTAATCCTTTAAAGATGAAGCAGTTGCTTGTTTATAATGGGTAAAGACTTGCATGGAAAACCAAAATATGTTTTTTTTTTTACCTATTCAGAATAAAGAACAACAGAATCGTACTACATTGTGATAACGGGCTACTACGGAACCCTACACTGTGCGTGGCCCGACACGCACTTGGCCGGTTTTTTATGGATAAGGCTGCTTTTCCACCAAAGATGTGCGACGTAGCTAAGCAGTGAAGCTAAGCTGCGAAACTCTATTTTCACCAGAGCTAAGTGGTGTAGCGGAGCGTGTAAGACAATCATGCTCATGCGACTCATGAGCTCAACGCGTGTTAAAAACTTATCTTGGTGAACCCTTTACCACCAGAGCTAAGCCAAGCTGCGTTATGATAATCAAACTTTCCTAATGGTTGAAATCATACACAATCATCGCTACGCAGCTTAGCATATTTCTGGTGAAAAGGCAGCGTAGACACCGAATAGAATGATTTGGTAAGGAGGAAGTTTCCGTGGCGTGGATTATGAGATAGATAGGTAATTCTCATCATGTAACAAATTAGTCATTAGATTGGTAGTTGGTTATTGCTTGACTTGTGCATACGATCGAGATTTGATTAATAAAAATACCTATAACACTCGAGATGGTTGGGGAGCCATAGTTACTCCGTAATTTGAAGTCTCGATCATCCTGATGATCGTCGCTGTTCAGAAGTCTAAGTTCAGAAGTAAGAAAGATGTTTGGTAGGTATCCAAAAATGTTTCTTTACTGCGCCAATTTTTCTTTACATTTTTGTTCATTTCTTGCAAAAACAAGTGTAAAAAGTTTATTTAAGTTTTTATTTTACATTTTAATTTCAAACGGAAATGTAAATGTCGATTTCCCACCCTTCAAAAAATATATAAAATCTCGCAAAAATAGTTCATATTTTTGTTTTTCAATTTAATAATACAGAGTCGTCTTGGGTAGCAATTTCAATTCGTTCTGTGGCCGCTTTTGTTTCCAGTGCATAAGAGGCAATCTCACTACTTGAATTAGCGTTAAGTTCTGGATATCTGGGTGTCAGCTCAAAGCTATTTATGTCATACATTTCATCAGTATTAGTTTTCCACTTACTTGCGATAATTTGTAATGGTTCCAAACATTGTAAATTTTGCTTGACCCTTAGCAATTCAATATTGCATTGGTTTTCTACTTCTAATAGCTTCAGTCGATAAGCTTTAGCTAACATTTGTTTTCTAATCGCATTTTTCTTTTCAACTTGAGCAAGATTGAGAGTATTCTGATATTTTTTTAGTTGTTTTTCATATTCCATTAAATTTTCATCACAGTTAAGCTTGCTGTCCACACACTCGCTATACATGTTGGTTGTATGTGAAATGTTTTCCACAAAAACATTAGATGTGGAAACGCACTGATAATTACTAGTCATGGATCTCGAGGGACACTCAGGACCACGTGCAGAATTTTTGCTTTGCTTTTCCAATTTTGCTTTTTCTTCAATAAGTTCAATTTTCAATGACTCTATTATATTTTTACACTGAGCTATTCTTTCCTTCATTTTAGCTTCATTATCTTCAATCATCTGTGGCGTAACTTCAAGCTGTCCCTCTTCTTTAGTAACAGTTTCTGTCTCATGAGCTTCACATCTGGGCGATTGCTTACCGTCTTCTGCTTGATCTTGTTTCGTGTCAGATACATGCCTTGGAGATAAAGCATTTGTATTATCACCGGAAGCAAGTTGAATAGTATCCATGTAAATAATGCAAAGAAATGTAAATTAATGTATCAGATTCAATAAATACCTAATTCTGATAAAACTTGACTAGCTGTCAAAATACCACAGATTTTATTGTTAAACAAAAGAAATCTATACAGTTACAACCTGTAAAGGTTGGTTGTCTTGCCACCCACTACACAGCCTCACGGCTCGTATCATGGGAAATTAAAAATATTTTTTTTAAACTAAGTCCCTTATCGCGTCGTGCGGTAAGAGTTGACTAGTTGCAAATCGTCACGTAAGGTAAAAAACTGGCCAAGTGCGAGTCGGACTCGCACACGAAGGGTTTCGTACCACAAGGCAAAAACGCCAAAAAAAAACATGTTTGTTGTATGGGAGCTGGAAGCCCCCCTTAAATATTTATTTTATTTTAATTTTATTATTTATTATTCAAGTTAAAATACAACTGAGTATTTTGTGAATATTTCAAGTGCCTACCGGTTGAAATTTTTGACATCGAGCAAAAAATGGCAAAAAAATCGCGTTTGTGGTATTGGAGCCCCCCTAAAATATTTAATTTATTTTGTTTTTAGTATTTGTTGTTATAGCCGCAACAGAAATACATAGTTTGTGAAAATTTCAACTGTTTAGCTATCGCGGTTCTTAAGATACAGCCTGGTGACAGACAGACGGACAGACGGACAGACGGACAGACGGGCAGACGGGCAGACGGGCAGACGGACAGAAGGACAGACAGCGAAGTCTTAGTAATAGGGTTCCTTTTTTACCCTTTGGGTACGGAACCCTAAAAAAGGGTTACCTATGCCCCTCCTTGCGACTTTTCTCTCTCTTTGTCTCTTTCTATTATGTACGAGTGTACACACACTCGCACGAACATAACGTGCGTGCGAGTATAGTGTAAGGAACTTCGTTCCTGACGTTCCGGGGTAGGTAGGTAGGTACCCCCGAGCGCACACATTTTTATACCTAATACTGGGGTAGCAAGATACCTATAGGTAGGTACATACTATAGCTTTTCCGGTTCAAAAGGTCTAACAAGAGACGGACTAAAGACATGATGAAACTTTTTGTTTACAAGCAGAGTTAAGTGGCGTGGAAACCCCGCCGCGCGTCGAAAAAAGTTTCTTGGACAATTCACGCAGGGTTTGCGCGGGGAGAGAGACTCATGAGTGGATAATTCAAATTCAAAAACTTTAATTCGAGCGAAGACTCATATAGGGTTAGTAACATTGTTCTTACAACTAAGTGTTAGTAAACAACACGATACGATGGCACATGTAACTGACAGCAGTGAATTATATACGGACAGTCCACTCTGTCAGCAATCATTTTCAGAACCCTGTTGGGGCTGGCCATGACTCGAGTCACCATCGATGCGCGTTTGCGCATTATTGTGTAAAAACAGTCTACACGCGCCGCCGCAAACATCCCTGACGCACTGCAACGCCATGGCAACCCCATCAGTTTTCTGAATGCATTATTATATTGGACACGAAGGGCTCCATACGATGCCCGCGAATATCCCTCCCACAAGCTGCACGTGTAGAAGGTGGAACAGAATGCTCTAAAGAGCGTCACCTTTACGTCTGCTGTACAACGTGCAAACCTGCGGGCTATCATATTCGCACGCACGGAAAGAGCCCTCCGTTCCCTTTCAATGTCAGCATTGTCCCTAAGGTCAGTGGTGACCAAGTGACCTAGGTATTTAAATTGTTCCACTCGCTCAAGAGGAACACCGTTTAGCCGTATGGGAGGCACATCAAGATGGTACTTGGTCCCCGCCTCAAAAACAATGTACTGACTTTTCTTAACGCTATACAATAACCCATGTTCAGTTGCGTAACGCTCACATGTGGCCAATAGTGTCCATACCGCCGAGTGACGCGCTCAGCAGCACCATGTCGTCCGCGTAACTTAAATTATTGACACAGACACTGTCAATATGACAACCGACATGATGACTGCTAAGCGCCTCAATCAGAGCATTCATATACAAATTGAAGAGGGCAGGGGAGTTCAAACCGCCCTGTCTCACTCCACACTCCAATTGATATGGCTCCGATAGCACACCCGCCCACCGAACATTATTGACCTGGTTTCCATACCAATGCTTGAAGATACTTATAAGCTCGATAGGCAAGCTTATAGCTTCAAGTTTCTTCCATAATATATCGTAGGAAACCAGATCAAAAGCCCTGGACAGATCGAGGAAGCAAGCGAAAACGGGTGTACTTCTTTTTGTGTAGTACCTGACGGTGTGCTTGAGACACAGAACTGCACTTTCTGTAGATAGTCCTGGCCGAAACCCGAACTGATTGTCGTGCAGCACAAGACGTTCGTTTAGTAGTGTCTCAAGCAGACCATCAAGCACCTTAGCGACTATGGTCGCTAGAGAAATAGGTCTATAGTTCTCCTTATCCGAAAGATCACCCGTTTTACTTTTAACAATAGGAACCACGACCGTCCTCATTAGGTCGGCAGGCAAGTACGAATGACCAATACATAAATTGTACACCAGTGCCAAAACCCTCGGTAAGTGAGGACCACCAGTGGTGCTCCCATTTCGCTTGATTTCAGCGCCTCTTCCATGACGGCGCCCGGTGCCTCCGCACGCGCGCGCACCGCCCTAGGGCCGCTACTGATCACACTATCAATCATAATCTGATTCTGAACCATTTTGAACGATATAGCAAATCCATTGCTTCATAAATATGGTCGAAAAAGGAGAACATTCACCGTCCATACATTTTTGAGCTAATTAAAGAAAAACTATATTCACGTTTTTCTCTTCACTATACGAGATACGGGTAAACCCGTACGTATCAATAAGAATATAAATAAAGAGAATAATAAGACGAGAAAAGAAAAAAAAAGTAAATAAGAAGAGTGATGTTATGACGTAGGTAGGTAAGTACCGGCTTAAAATAACAACTTGGAGCTGCGTTTCTTTTCATTTTTAGGGTTCCGTACCCAAAGGGTAAAAACTGGTCCCTATTACTAAGACTCTACTGTCCGTCTGTCTGTCTATTACCAGGTTGTATCTCATGAACCGTGATAGCTAGACAGTTGAAATTTTCACAGATGATGTATTTCTGTTGCCGCTACTTATAACAACAAATACTAAAATCAGAATAAAATAAATATTTAAGGGCCCCATACAACAAACGTGTTTTTTCGTCGTTTTTGCCTTGTGGTACGGAACCTTTCGTGCGCGAGTCCGACTCGCACTTGGCAAGTTTTTGCTCTATTTTTCGATATACAGGATATAAAAAACCCACCACATATTCGATAATACGCATGCTGTACATCAATCAAAATATAAAAAAATTAATTAAACATTCTGCTTATTTACGTAGGTATTTAAATTAGTTAATACTAGTATTGTATGATCTGTCTAGCCTTTTTCTAAGTATGTTATTCAGCTGCATCCGGTTAGACTGGAAGCCGACCTTCCAGTCTAACCGGATGCAGCTGAATACCTACTAGGCACTATTTTTAACGGGCCGACTGCCTATCTTACCCCCTTAACCCAATTACGTTAAGATATTACACCCATGGTCACCCATCCACGCACCGACTGCGGCAAGCACCTCTTAACCTGATCGACCGACCCATGCTGCTGTTATTACTTAGCCACGATACTTCTAAAATATCTAATTTTTTTCGAATTAATGGAAAAAAAATGTAGGCACCAAATAAACAAAATGCAAAATCAGACCCAAATTCGAGTTTTTCATTCATAAAAAAAAGGCAAAGAACATCGGGTGACAACTTTTGCGCCACTTGTAGGTACAGACGCTAGCACATCAAGGTACCTACTACAATCTGTCAAGTTTCTATAATAAATATTCAACTTGATCAAAAGCTGATTAGGATTTGTCAGTTTCGGGTAAATTGATGTGCTGGCGTTGCATACAATACACGGATAAAATGGCAGGGGGTGACTCCCCGGACACCGGCTGCTAGCATTATAGTGGACGTAGCGAAAATAATGCAACATAATCCTGAGGTGCTTGATGAGAAGAGAGGTATCCCATTTTCCACGGCCATCAGGACAATCCCAGAAGTACCTACTGTCAAGATCCCTATCAGCACCTTACTGGAATACTTGCTTCCTCCGAGCACGATTGTTCATGCGAATCTCCACTCAAGCCGGCCAATAAAGGCAGGCATGAGGTGGAGCTCTCAGATCCTCATCAGTATTCACCCAAGCCGGCCAATAAAGGCGAACCAGAGATGAGGAACATGACGTCTGTCGGGAGATAGCGTGGGATAACTACTGCCCAACAGCTCGCCACATGCTGCCCCGTGGGTTTACTCAATCTTTACCTACTCAATACTTTTATTGCATGCCACATGTAAGTATTCTTAGGTGGTAAACTTATAAAAATTAGATCTTAAGGACCCTGTCGGGCACAGCAAAATAAGTGAGTTAGGAGAAAGGAGGCTTTTGTTAATTTTATAACATTATTGTAGGTATTTTATGAGATAAAAGCTTTAATATAAAATATAAACAGGTATCTATTGTGAGATGCAATAATCCATACTAATATTATAAATGCGAAAGTGTGTTTGTCCCGGGAAAGGACATAGCGTCGTTGTCAAACCAAAACCTGCTATGTGCAAAAAGTATACTTTTGAGATATTGACAAAAAAAGGTTTTGACAAAGTTTTAGCTGCTGCACAAAGCACATTTTATTCTGAGACCATAGTTCCACAACTAGTGGTCATAAGGACATAGCAGTTCTTTTATATGAGAAATAAGGCAGTGACCTATAAGCTGTGGTCAAATTCTTGAAACCTCAAAAAACGGCACATAGCAGATTTTGGTTTGACAACGACGATAGGATAGTTTTATCCTGTTGAAATGTTACTACGAAGAACATACACTTTTTGCTTCTGCGTTCACAGCAATTGGCTCAGATGAATTTATTATCGACAGTGGTGCAACAGCTCATATGTGTTCAAATATAGATTTGTTAAAAGACTGTAAATCAAACAACACTTGTATTTCTGTTGCAAATGGACAACAACTAAATAGTACTAAAATAGGTAACATTTCATTGTCTTCTACTGTAAGTCTGAGTAATGTTTTGGTTGTGCCTAATCTATCCACAAATTTAATATCTGTTAGTAAAATAGTTGAGAGAGGTTATACAGTTGTTTTTGATGAAAATGGGTGTAATATTTTTCATAAAAAGTGTAAAATCACAGGCAACCAAGTTCTATTTGCTAAGAAAGAGAATGGGCTTTACAAAGTAAAACTTAGGCAAGAGCAGCCCGTCTTGGGATTGGAGTGTTCCAAGTCCCTGCAACTAAGGCAGGGAACAGTGATTGCTCATGCTGCTTCAATTGTGCCAGCCAGTGTGTGGCACAAGCGTCTTGGTCACATCAGTGAAAAAGGTATAAAAATTCTTGGTGGTGGTAGCATATGTTCTGGTGTTGTTTTTCAGAAGGAAGACAATGTGCTAGATAAGTGTGTTCCATGTCTCACAGGAAAGATGTCTCGTGCGTCATTTCCCAGAACTAGTGGAATGCTAGCTGCTAGGCCACTGGAACTTATTCATTCTGATGTATGTGGTCCGATGCGAGTCAGCAGTTGGGGCGGAGCTCGTTACTTGCTGACCTTTACTGATGACTGTACGAGAAAAACGTTTGGATATCTCATGAAAAATAAGTCAGAGGTGAGTTCCCATTTCTTTAATTTTAAAAGCATGGTAGAAAAGCAGTTGGGTTTGCCAGTTAAAGTGTTACGAACTGATAATGGTAAGGAATACTGTAATGAAAAACTTTTAAGCTACCTTAAGAAGGAGGGTATACTTCACCAGACCACTATACCCTACTGTCCTGAGCAGAATGGGGTTGCTGAGCGTGTTAACAGAACGGTGTTTGAAAAGGCTAGATGTATGCTTCAGGAAGCTGGTCTGAATGATCGTTTCTGGGGAGAAGCTGTTATGACAGCTATTTATCTAAAAAACAGGTCTCCTACCAGCGCTTTATCAGATGATTTACCTGAAAGGAAATGGACTGGATTGTCTATTGATCTTACTCATCTACGCATTTTTGGATGCATTGCCTATTCCCACATACCTTGTCAGAAACGACGCAAGCTCGATCCTAAAGCAAAAGAATTTATTTTTGTTGGATATGGTGAAACTTCTAAAGGGTATAGGCTTGTTGACCCATTCAATCCTTGTAAAGTAATATATTCAAGAGATGTTTCATTTTTAGAGGATAAATTTCCTAATAATGACTGTATAATTAAAAACAATGAGAGTAATTTTATTTTATTTGACACTGGTATTCAAAATAATAATTTTATTGATAATAAATTAGATAATAATTATATGAATGAAATGAATAATGAAAGTCTACATAGTGATGAATTAAATAATATTGAAATAAATAATGATAAATCTAATAGTGAATCACCATCAATTTCAGATGCTGAGACTACTTCGCCAGTGTGGTCCCCGCTGTCTGACCAGTACATTACGAGTGATGAGGGCGACAACGGCTTGGTAGATGCTGTCTTGTCATCTCCACAGGAGCCTATTGTTGGAGGAGGAGTTGCATCAGGTTTTCCCGATGTTCCTGCTCTAGGCCACGTGCGACGTACGCGCGGTGTGATTCCAGAAAGGTACAAAGATTATGATTTATCTATGATGGCTGTAGGATATTCACCAGATGAACCAATAACATTTGAAGATGCAATGCATTCACCCGATAAGGATAAATGGTTGAATGCTATGCAATGTGAATATAATTCACTAATTAAAAACAAAGTATGGAAACTGGTGGATCGTCCTAAGAATGTGAATGTTGTCAAGTGTAAGTGGGTCTTTAAAAGAAAATATGATGCCACAGGTAAGTTTGACAAATACAAGGCCAGATTGGTTGCTCGTGGTTTCACACAGCAGGAAGGGATAGATTATGCTGAAACTTTTTCTCCTGTTGTTAGGCATAGCACCTTAAGAATTCTATTTGCTCTTGCTACTGAGTTGAATTTGCAAATAGATCACATTGACGTTACAACAGCGTTTCTTAATGGTGAATTAAAAGAAACCATTTTTATGGAACAACCAGCAGGTTTTAATAATAATGACAAAAGTAAAGTGTGTCTATTAATTAAGAGCTTATATGGACTTAAACAGGCAAGTAGAATGTGGAATAATAAAATTCATGATGTTTTATCTAAGAATAACTATGTGAGAAGTAAATGTGAACCATGTATTTATGTCAAAAGAACATCATGTGAATATGTAGTTATAGCCTTATATGTTGACGATTTGTATGTATTTCATAATGTAAAAATAAATAATATTGTATCAATGCTACAAAAAGAATTTGAAATCAGACATTTAGGCAGTTTAAAAAGTTGTTTAGGCATGAATGTAACTAGACATAAGGACACCCTTATATTGGATCAATCAGAATATATTAAACGTTTATTAGTCAAATTTAATATGAGTGAATGTAAACCGGTTTCCACACCTATGCCTGTAAATTGTAAACTTGACAAATCTAAAGGAAAAAGTCTTGACGATAATGTATATAAATATAGACAATTATTAGGTTGCTTAATGTATCTATCAATATGTACTCGTCCAGATATTTCTTATGCATGCAGTCAGTTGAGTCAATACAGTGCGTGTTTTGATGAAAGCCATTGGCAGGCTGCAAAGCGTATACTGCGTTATTTAGCAGGAACTATAAATCTTGGATTATATTTTGTTAAAAGTAATGACTTTAATGTAAATGCATATGCTGATGCAGATTGGGCCAATGATCTATCAGACCGTAAGTCGTATACTGGTTTTGTTGTCAAGTTAGGTGCAAATGTGATCAATTATTGGGAGGCAAGAAAACAACGTAGTACTGCGTTGTCAAGTACTGAAGCAGAATATCTAGCAATTAGCGATCTGTGTAAGGACATTTGTTTTGTTCGGAATTTCTTATCTGAAATTGTTGACAAAAATTTTGATGTCACTGTTCACAATGATAATCAAAGCGCTCTTAAATTGTTACTTGTTAAGGAGTATTCCCATAAGAGAACTAAACATATAGACCTGCGCTATCATTTTGTGAAAGATCTTATACAAAAACAATGTTTAACTGTAAAATATTTACCTACAGAAGAAATGATAGCAGATGTGCTGACAAAGCCATTATGTACACAAAGGCATTGTAGTTTCTTGAATGATCTGAATGTTAAAGTAATTGTTTAACTGAAAGTTTTAATCATAAGATTTAGTTTATATTTGTGCATGTGTATTTACAGATTCTTCCATGTAAAGCCTAAGGAGGAGTGTTGAAATGTTACTACTTTTTAATCTATGCTTCACACTAGAATCTGTCACTGTATGTTTAGAACGTCACTTAAGTTTTTTCTTCTCTCCTTGCTCTCAGCGACTATAAATGGTTTTTATTGTAATCTTTATAAATCTAAACAATCCTACAATTTGTGAGTATGAATTCATGTAATATGTTCAGCCATTATTGATGTAATGCTATTGGAATATTACATTGTTCTAAATTGTGCATCCGACCTTTTATTTTTGCAAACCACACCACAACCGGCTGCCTCTCTGCGTTACAAACGAACATATCCCGATACCAGCTTCTGCCCGCGACTTCGTACGCGGATCCTGTTGCTTATGCCAGCGACAACGGGGTCGTCAAAATAGAAGATCTGAAACGTCTGATGTTGAATTCTAAGAGCCCGGGGACGGGAAAACAACGGGATGCGCGAGACGATTCGAGACTTCCAGACTTTCATTTTTGTAAGTTAACAGGAAATGCCCATCAGACCGAACAACTTTTGCTAAGACGTCATTCCTATATATGTTATAGTGTTGCTGGGCTCTTGGAGGTCTACATCAGGTGTTCCAAATCTTCAAATTTATTCTCCTAGCAGAAAATGCTCATCACGTGGAACAATTTTTGCTCTGGTACCATTTTTGTATCTCTTATAGTTTAGCTGGTCTGTTGCGGTTCAGCATCAGTTGTTCAAGTTTCCAAGATATATTATAGCCTATATGTTGCCCAGACTTAATAACTATACAACAAAAAAGAAATCATTCAAATTCGTCCAATAGTTCCGAAGATTAGCGTTTACAAACAAACAGACACACAGGCAGACAAAATTTTTTTTTGGATTCGTGCTCTATTACCGTTTCTAAACCCCTCTCAAATTTTTTTTATTATATTCAATGTACAGACACAGTTTTTTTATTGTTTTATTATATGTATAGATAAAGGTTCACTCCTCGTTCTCCGTAGGTGATAGCGTGATAATATGTAGCCTATATGTTGACCCGACTTCTTAATAATATTCGTGCCAAATTTGAAGTAAATCCATGCAGTACTTTTTGAGTTTATCCCGGACATACATATAGACAAACAGACAAAAATTCTAATAAAAACTATATTTTTGGCTTCGGTATCGATTGTAGATCACACCCCAAGTATTCTTTTTAAAAAATATTCAATGTACAGTTTTGACTTTCCTACCATTTTATTATATGCATAGATTCCCACTAGCCGCGCGTAAGCCTCACCACGACCACAAGCAAGACCTAGGTCTTGCTTGTGGTCGTGGTGAGGCTTACGCGCTCCGAACTCTAGACTTCGGAGCCCGAAGCCCAACCATCAAGCTTTAGCTTCGAGATTTTAAGAATGAGGAAAACAAATTTTGTCTTTTTATCCTCTCGTTGGTCGTTGACGTGAACTTATGCTCCGGCTACACGCAGCAGGCGGTGGGTGACTGGTGGCAGCTGGATGAGTGAGATGATGAGCTGGATGAGAGTTGCTGAAAATCGAGCTGAATGGCGTGCAATAGGAGAGGCTGTGTCTAGCAGTGGACGGAGCTGCTGATGATGATGATGGCACGCAGCAGAATGTTTGCGCGTGCAAACTGCTGCGTGTAACCAGAAGTTAAGGTGAGCATAACTTTTTAAAGCTCTGATCAAAATTATACTGCTTAAATATTAAGGAACCATGAGGACCCCTAACAACGGTAATATCGGCGCTGGAAGGAACATGACAAACTCGGTACACATGTTAGGTTAGTTCTCTATTCCGGCACGTTCATTAAGGTCCGTGTCGGACTGTACTTATTATTTCCATGCATGGATTGTAGATAGATCTATTAAAGCATGGAACATTCTCAGATATGGCAACACTGCAAAAAACGTCACTTTGGCATTGACAACTGACTGACATTGACAGATTGACTTATTCGGTTTACTTACCGGTTAAATTGGCGCGTTTGGGTTGATTAATGATATTCAGAATTCGAATCGAACACTTGCTTTCCTTTCATCTCTCCATTTTAAAACGGCGATATGGGTCTCCTAGAATTGTGTGAAAAATATTTCCAAACCTCGAACCTCTACGAAGTTTTACAAATTCCTGAAACTGCCTCAGACAAAGAAGGTAATTGTACGATTGTCGGTTGAAGTTCTTCCTATGCAAATAATATTCCAAGTTATATGCATTGGTGCAATAAATGGAACCCTAAATGCTACCAGAGTTTCACTGGGACAACTTCAGTAGTAACAAATTAAACTAGTTTAATAAACCAGTTTCTTCATGAAGCAGTTTCGAAGCCTATGACATTTTACTGCATTTTTCAGCTGTCTGCTGCTGATATGGCTGGATATAAAAAACTACTCATTAAAAAATGTATAGTACTGTCATCCCAAAACTATTTTATTAATAAAAAAATGCATTTTCGATAAGTTTCTATTGTAAAAGATAAAATAATTATAAATAAGTATCACTTTCAATTATTACAGTCAAAAAGGCCTATCACCACTTGTCACTGAAAGTTCATCCAGATAGAGTAGAAGAAGATGAAAAACTTGAAGCAACTGAGAAATTTAAAGTTCTGGGAAGTATCCACGCCATTCTCACTGACAAAGACAAAAGGGCCCTATATGATGAGACCAAATGTGTAGATGATGACGACTTTAATGTTATCATTGACAGAGACTGGTCAGGATACTGGAGGGTCTTGTTTAAAAAAATCACTGATGAAGACATCAGGGCTTATGAAAAAGAATATGTTGGTAAGTATTAAAGGTGGGCTCAAACTATATAAAATAAAAAGAAGAAAACAAATAGGAAGAGTAACATCAACATGAAAAGAAGAAGTATTAAACATACCTGAAATTGGGTCAGTGGGTCGTCTTAGGGGTCCATTTGTGTTGATGGCAATAGTTGCCATCAACACAAATGGACCCCTAAGACGACCCACTAACATAATAAGTTGTGACCCTATGGTCACAACTTATTATGTTATAAGATTGTGACCCTATGGTCACAACCTATTATGTTATAGGGGTCATAGGACATAGGCTTGCTATGTGGGTGAACTATAGCTACACCTCTGCCTATCCCTTCGGTGAATACAGGCATCATGTTATGATATATAATTAAAGAAAAGTATAATAATCAAACTATCTACTGTGTATGGGTATCAAACTTATCATTCCACAGGCTCAGCAGTGGAAAAAGAGGACATCAAGCAAGTCTATTTAACTGCTAAGGGTGACATGAATTACATTGTGGACCATGTACAATTTGCCAGAACTGACCAAGAACCAAGAATTAGGGAGCTTCTCAATGTAAAGATGCTATTTTTCTTTTAAAATAACTGTTTAACTACTATTAACCATTAGCAGTTTAGTTACTTCTTTGCAAACTGTGTTTACTACTAATTTTAGTTAATTAAATAGTTATAAAAGATAGTATGAAATCAAAGCTTAACACTTAACAACAGCGCCCCACGGTTACACCCGCATAAGTGTCGGTCTAGTAGGGACATTGGGATAAAAAGTATACTATATGTTAATTCTGGTTATAAACTATCTGTGCGCCAAATTTCATCCAAATCCGTTCAGCCGTTTGTGCGTGAAGAAGTAACAAACATACAAACACACTTTCAATCAATCAACCCAGCCTATCGCAGTCCACTGCTGGACATAGGCTTCCGCCAGACTGCGCCACAAGACCCTGTCCTCCGCCTTCCGCATCCAGTCTAACCCAGCCACCTTCTTTAGGTCATCCGTCATAAACTTCCGCCTTTATAATATTAGTGTGATTGTATGACTCTACTATCATTAAAATTTTAAGAGACTAATTTAAAACAGTTATTAATAGCTTTTAATATTTTATTTAAACAAAGATTCCTCAATATAAAAAATTAATAATGCATGACTGCATTTTAGGAAATGATAAAGAATGGAGAAATACCGGAATACAAAATATTTACTAATGAGCCAGCTAAAAAGAGACTCAGAAGAATCGCTAAAGAGAAAAGGGAAGCTAAACTAGCTGAAGAAATGCAAAAGGATTTAGAAATGGATTCAGGTATACATTTTTTTTATATATAAATCGCTTTGCAAGCACTACTGATGAGCATGAGGTTAAGTTCAATTACATGGGACTTGGTGTAATGTGGATATAGTAACAAGTACACCTCTGTCTAACCCTTCAGGGAATACGGCAATAGGCATGTATGTTTGTGTAAAATACTAACACATGTTTTCCAGTATTCATTTTTATTATTTTTTAGGCCCTAATAGCCTAGAACTGATGATAAAACAAAAACAACAATCAAGGGCTCAACAAATAGACTCCTTTATCGATGACTTAGCTGCTAAATATGGCGGCGGCAGCGAAAAAAAGGCAACTAAAAGGAAATCTGTGAAGACAGAAACATCAACGAAAAATAAAAGAAGGAGATAGTTGTTTTATATTTTTAATAAGTACTAAATTATAGTGACAAGTTTTTGAAACCAAAACACATCTTGTATTGTTTAAATCCAACAAATATACCAACAATAGTAGGGCTGTTATGTTAACAAGGTCCTAACACTCAAGTGCCAAATATGAACCTCTATTTTGCAGCTTCTCTTTCCACAAATCCTTTGTCGCCCCTTTAAGAAAATATATTGGCATGAATCACTGTTATGACTTAATAGCCTATAGAAAGTGTAGTTATTGAAATTGTTATAATATAAGTTGTGTATTTACCCCAAAATAACTTTCTAGTTCCTTAACTCAGTCTCCTTCTTCCATTGCCACTTCCAACTGACTTTCAGAATAAAATGGACCTTGTTCAACATAAGTATGAAGTCTCCCAACAATCACAGTATCAAATGCGGGTGAATGAGCCAACCTTTTGATAATGTCATACTTTGCTTCATTGGTTTCTTTTGTGTAAACTGTTGACCGATCCAGAAGGAACTCAATAAAACCTGCAAAGTAGGAATAAGATTTATGTATTTATTATGATCTGTTTTTAATTAATGTATTTGCACTTGCACAATTTATTTAAATTCGTAAGTAAAATAAAACCTTGATTTAACTTTGAAACTAAATGGTTTAATTTCGAATTATTCAACCTCTAAAGAGTGAATAAAAATAAATTACTTTAGATAAAAATACTAGCACTCATTTTCAATACATCAGGAATCGGTAGACAAGTAGATATACCATTCTAAAACTGCATGCCCCTCCACTAAAATTTCTATACAAACATTTGAAATGTGTATGCAATAAGCTGTGTAGGGGCATTCATTTTTAAAATGGTTTATCTCTACATTAGTAGTACTAGGACTAGTAGTAGGACATTTGCCTACACATCACTGATTCCAGCAGATTTTTTTACTAATAATATTACCTACATAAATATGTGTCTTTCATAATTTTACAGTAGGTTAATTAAATAAATTACCTGCAGCTCGAGCTACCATTTCTTCACCCCATTGGTGTTGACAAACAGCATCCAGTAGTACAAATGCAGCCTGTTTTATATCAGGAAATGGATTTTTGCAGATCTCAAATAAAGTTTCCATTGGTTTAGAATCCAATGTCCGGAACCATTCACGCGTCATTAATGTGACCCTGTGGTCTACAGGAGTTGAAACCATTTGGGTAGACCCTGGGGTTGCACTAACGGCCCGCACTGTTGGGTCTTTTTCTATACTCATTAGCCCAGCAAAGCAATGTAAAGCGCGTATCTTAATATCAGCATCGCTGTTCCTGATGAGCTGACTCACACTATCAACAGCTTGAGTATATTTACTGCCTACAAAAAAATACAGTTTATTATTTTATTTAAATGTTATATGCCTACACATAAATGAGAATTTACAATCTGCAAGATTTAGTGCGTTACTGAGGCATCGATGGCGAGAGTGGCCACAACACAGAGGTCAGGAGGGGCTGCACACGGTCTCAGGATAACTCTTGCGGGTTGTACATGCAGAACTGTAATATACATACATACCCAGTGCAGCTAAGCACAATTTTCCTTCCACAGTTGTGCCAATGAATCCTAAAGTATCCAGAGCAACTGGCAAAATGGTTTTATCACCAGATTGAATTGTTTCAAATAGTGTATCAAAAACTACAGAATGCTTCTCGAAAATTTCTTTAGGGTAACTGTGGGCAATGCATCCAAAGAACTTCATGTAACCTGAAAATTAAAAAAACTTTAATTTCATAAATTCTGCCAGTAACCAGATCAGTCCATTGAAACCATCACTAATTATTTCAGACATCTATTACTTACAGTAATTTCACATTATGATTATGGCTATTAAAATAGTACCTGGTATTAACAATCCACGAAGTGGATTAGTTTGTAGCTCTGTAACATAACCCAGAATCCTCTGAAGTTCCCCATTTTTAACCAGATAATTAATGCCATGAGGTTTCATTACCAATCTTGATAACAATTCCAGTATGTTCACTTGGTACAGTACATCGTCTGTATGCAATTCTGATACCATGAAATCTAAATATTTCAAGTCAGCACATATCTTAAACAGCTCATAAGATTTTGTTGAGATATTGACAACAACCTGAAAAAATAAGCTCTTGTCTATACACACAACAACAACCAATGATTCAAGACATTCGAGAAAAAGGACCTCATTCATAAGATAGGTGTTTTTATTATATTTTGTTGTTAAATTGCCAAGTAAGTAACTACCTCAAACACATTACACTTGCTGCTGCTGTTATACTCAAGTGCAATCCGCATTTCATCTAAAACTTTAGGATAAGCCTCAACCGGTAAGTTTGAAGTTATCAAAACAGCTTCATTGGCTACACCCACATCTGTATCATTGACTAGTTGCGCTGTAGCGACAAACACATCAATATACTGTGGTACAGGCAGTAAGTTGGGGTCAGTAGAAACCGCCTTCAGTACCTGGAAATATAATATTTTCATCCATCACATGAACTATTATCTGAAATCATTGTTAACTTATTTTTTGTTACCAAACAGGAATAATAGTATGTTACTGACTTCATCAATAGCAAGTCTCCTCACACAACTTTTTTCATGACGAAGCAAGTACATGACATGACTTGTGAAATTTTTCACCACATCCCCAGCTTGAAACTTCTCGAAACACATTCTTAAGACATCGCATGTTAAGTCTACGTGAGTTCTGAAAAATGTTAACAACTTATAAGTGATCTGGTTAGTCCCAAAAGCAGGTAATTAAACAAAACAAGGAGAAGACCAGAAAAGGCCGCTGAGACATACGTGTTTGGGACGTTGAGACATTGGACGATTTTAGATATTCCAACATCTCTTATTGTAGAGATTGCTTCACCAGCAGGCTTAAAAGCAAGTAAGTTTTTGATATCATTTAGTGCAGCCGGCCTTTGCTCTTCTTTCTGCAATCGACCTATAAACTGCCGAAACTGTTCAGTGTCTTCACTTGCCATTTTAATAAAAAGTTAACTTCTTGAGAATTTACGTTTAATTAATGTCAAGAGAAGTGCGATAATAATTAAAATTTCATAAAGTTAACAAACACAAAACAAATTCTATTTCTTGCTGTCAAACAAATGTCGAATCATTCAATTCATTCATGTCATGAATACCTATGTCATTCCATTGACATTATCTCAATGATGTCATTCGGATCCGGCCATACATAACTGTCAAATCAATACTAGAGCTGAGCCTGAGGCCGCGTTTTTGTACAGAGTGGTAAATTAAAAGAGGTGTGTGTTTTTGTGAATCTCATTTATTTTGGATCACGTGCTAACTGTGAAAGGACTGTAGTACATGCAATATTACCGTCAAACCGTCTGCTACCTCCACTTCACCGAACATATCCTCGCAGGATTTCTACGTGGAAAGACAGGTGTAATATATTTCGACATAGCGAAAGCTTTTGGCAAAGTCTGGCACAACGGCTTAATATATAAGCTATACCAACTCGGTGTGCCTGACCGCCTCGTGCTCATCCTACGAGACTTTTTGTCGAACTGCACCTTCCGCTACGAAGTAGAAGGAGCAATATACTCCCCACACCCCATCCGAGCAGGAGTCCCACAGGGCTCTATGCTTGCCCCACTATTTTTCACATTGTTCACTAGCGACATCCATACAAATAAAAAGGCCCAGTTGGCTATGTTCGCAGACGACACAGCCATTTTCTACACTGGCCGCAGCCTAGTCCAGATGTCTCTCACCCTTCAAACCGCAGTCAATAAGCTCGCTGCTTGGTTTAGGAATTGGAGAATAGAAGTCAATCCCGATAAGAGTCAAGCGGTTCTCTATTTGAAACCACGACACCGAACCATGCCCCCCCCCCCCCCCCCCTGACCTATCACCATGTTCGGCAAGCCGATCCCTTGGGAAAAGCAAGCCAAATACCTAGGCATGTTCTCTCCGACCCTGATGACCCCATAACCCTTCTCCAAGAGACAATAGGGCAACCAGTAAAATACACAAAAACAAAAAAACCGTCATACCGACCTCGCCGACGTCCTCAAGTGAATGCCCCCCTTCCCGACTCTTGCTCGATGTAGTGCCAGCCAGCGCCGCAGCTGAGCCTGTAAGATTTAAAGTCCCGACTATGACCTCTGAGTCTGTTTCGGCCTTTCCTCTCAGAGTAGTCAGATAGGAAAAGCCGATCTCATCAAGCTTAAATAATAACCTGATCCAGCCTGTCCCATCTTGCTGCCCTCTCCCCAGCGACGCCCTAAACCGAGGTTCGTACCCCACAGGAGGTGCCCTTAGCGTGTAGTCGCTTAGTATAGTAGATAATTGCTCCTGGCTGTAGGCTTTGAGTTTACTTAAGGCAACCACAGGATAGTCCAGTTAGGTAGTCACGACCTCTCAAGGTCAACTACGAAATGCCATAGTAAAAAAAAAAGCTTATCACCACTGTAATTATGGTCAACTGATAGCAGCAGTCCGATTCACCGTCCCCACCGGTTCTATCTAAGCTGCACTCAGCACCCGGACGTTATGCTAGGTGCACACGCAGTGACTATGATCGCTTACGGAGTGACGGCTTTTCAACGATGTCAAAATATCACGTTCTCCACACAGACACATAGATTTGGCCAGGGACCAATTCATTACCTTTTAGAGGGTTCAATAAAGATGTTGTCCCTGTAATTGAGTAATTGTTAAGGTAGCCCGCGAAATTCAAATTTTCTTACGTTTTTTGCAATTTGCCGGTCAGTATTAAGTTGTACGTTGGTTAAAATATGATTCGCGACCGAAACAAATATGTATTTACAGAATTAAGTATAATCATTAAGCCTCCTCGACACGTAGACAGATTCATCAGCAGATGGCCATCTGCGAATGCCTCCGCCGACGTGTAGACGGGGTAATTTGCTAGTCTGTGGTAGGAATTTGCCGTCGGCAGAGGCATCTGCCACAAATCTGTTTGTTGGCGGTTTTTGTGGCACAGATCAAAGGGTTTCAGCGCGAGCGCCCGGGGCGTGTGTCGACACGTCTGCTGATGCATCAGTATTATCCACAGAACGTATTATCGTAGTCGTGAATGAGAGTGCACGCGTGCTTCTTGCAGTTTTTTTTTTCGTTTACCTATTGATCACGTTCGCTGAAATGGCTAATATATAGGTCTAAACTTACAACATTTTAATTTTTGTAGTACTTACTTATTTTTTAATCAATTAATTGACATAATTACATTATTTTAATTAATTGTATAGGTACAATTAATTAGAATAATTTAATTATTTCAATTAATTGATTATGTTGAGGCTACTGTAAATTGGATACTGTAATTGCAAATTGGATATCTAACAGAGTCTAAGTAGATAATTTTTATTTCGGTTGGAATTAAAACAACTTAAATACCTACATGACATACTATGCACACTCAAAAGTAGTTAAAAGTACTAAATAAATAAATAGCTGCCGCAACTACTGTCTCAACATCCATTTTTAGGGTTCCGTAGCCAAATGGCAAAAACGGAACCTTTATGGATTCGTCATGTCTGTCTGTCTGTCCGTATGTCACAGCCACTTTTTTTCGAAACTATAAGAACTATACTGTAGAAACTTGGTCAGTAGATGTATTCTGTGAACCGCATTAAGATTTTCACACAAAAATAGAAAAAAAAAACAATAAATTTTGGGGTTCCCCATACTTAGAACTGAAACTTAATTTTTTTTTTCATCGAACCCATACGTGTGGGACCTATCATGGATAGGTCTTCAAAAAAGATATTGAGGTTTCTAATTTTTTTTTTTTCTAAGCTGAATAGTTTGAGAGACACTTCCAAAGTGGTAAAATGTGTCCCATCCCCCTGTAACTTCTAAAATAAGAGAATGATAAAACTTAAAAAAATATATGATGTACATTACCATGTAAACTTCCACCGAAAATTGGTTTGAACAAGATCTAGTAAGTAGCTCGCCGGTGAAAATTTAAAAACATAGGTTGGTACGGAACCCTCGGTGCGCGAGTCCGACTCGCTCTTGCCCGGTTTTTTTTTAATATTGCGTGCGTACGAGTTGCGTCTGTCGAGAATTAACACAGACTGAACGACCAACAGACGTGTGGTCCGTTGGTGGTGATCCATCTGCTGATGCGTCTGTCGACGTTTGCGCACGCGTCTGCTGACGTATAGAGGAGGCATTAATCAAAACTTTTTGCCAGGGTGCCAGGGAAAAGCCTCCTCTACACGTAGACAGATTCATCAGCAGATGGCCATCTGCGAATGCCTCCGCCGACGTGTAGACGGGGTAATTTGCTAGTCTGTGGTAGGTATTTGACTCCGTTTGTTGCCGGTTTTTGTAGCACGGATCAAAGGGTTTCAGCGCAAGCACCCGGCGTGTGTCTTTTGTGTGTCTATTGAATTATTTTAATTAATTGTATAACTTTTATTTTTGTAGTACTTATTTTCGGATTCCACATGTAGTTTTCTCTTTGATACAACTCAAGGAATTGAAATGTTTAGTCTGTGCTCATATTAGCCGTTCCAGCGAACGAGATTAATAGGTAAACGAAAAAAAAAAAAACTGCAAGAAGCACGCGTGCACTCTCATTCACGACTACGATAATACTGATGCATCGGCAGACGTGTGGACAGGTGGCAGATGCCTCCATTTTTTGCCTATCACAATGGATGCCTCTGCCGATGTCAAATACCTACCACAGACTAGCAAATTACCCCGTCTACACGTCGGCGGAGGCAATCGCAGATGTCCATCTGCTGATGAATCTGTCTACGTGTAGAGGAGGCATAACAGTAATGACTATGTCGTCTGCTAAGGAAAGTATTTTTTCTTTTTAACCGACTTCTAAAAAGGAGGAGGTTTTTAATTCGGATTCGGAGTGTTATATAAAGTGAAAAATAAAAACTTTTTTACAAAAAAAAAAAAACAACAGACTTCCAAAAAAACAACACTACAAAGTGAAAATTAACTTAAATTTCGGAAGTCGGGTGTCAAAAAACGAAAATGCGGACCAACGACACCGACATTTAAGTTATTTTTCACTTTGTAGTGTTTTTTTTAGTGTTAATCTTGATAATTCGTCAATACATTAGTTTAGGGTGGGGCCCAAAATACGGCCGTATTGTGGTACATAAATTCAACAGACTCTTCCGAACTAACTATCAAGCCTAACTATTGGACAACTGTCCAATAGAAAACAAATCGTTAGGCTTGATAGTTGACTACCTAGTCAGCAATCAATTTCAGATGCAGAATTCTAATGAATAAGGCTCATTCGATTAGAGTTTGGATCGTCACTATTTTCGACGAAAGGTACAAATAAAACCTCAACCGTACTTGTGAAATCTTATCTAAATAAAAACAATAATATGACAGAGTGTTCTAAGTATATGACTTTTTCGCTCGCCAGTCTAAGAATTCATCGATATCATCTTCATTATCTGAATCTCCATGATCGTCTTCACTCATTTTTTCCATGTCTTGTTTTGTTTTTTTAGTTTCTTCCTTTTTTAACTCAAGGTCTAAAACTCTGTAAAAATAAATATATGTAAGTCATCAGGATTTCTCCCTACAAAATTATAATGAAAGGGGATGTGCTAGGTAAGGCAGCCCGCGAAATTTGCTATCATAGCACTTTCACCTTAATATATTATACCCACTTTGACCAAATCCTGATTTGTTCATCGATTTCATCAATTTGTCGTTCAGCTGTTGCTTCTTCCTGCTCCCCAGCAATAATTTCTGCTGATGCGGTTGCTTCTTCCTTTATTTCTTTCTGGAACTTATCCCATTCCTCTTCAATTGGGTCTTTATATTCAATATTCCGTACCTGAAAAAGATAATACCAGTTATTTTTTGTTAGTTTATGCATAGACAAGCGTGTGTGAAGAGTATATCCAAATAATTATGTTTCTATGCTACCGGAATGTATCGCAAATAGCAAGAACACGTCCCAGCAGTGAATACAAACAGCGAATATTCCCGATCAGTCACACCTTGACGTCTACACTGTTGACGATCGGGAAAAAAAGTTCCGTTCGTCAACACTGCTGCACTGGACGAACGGAACATTTTTTTTCCGATCGTACATAAGCAAGAGTTAAGGTTTAGAAAAGTTCAATTTAAGATGACATGATTTTTTTAAATGCTATAATTATTAAGAACTGTTTTTCCAGATTGTCAACAGTGTTAACGTCAGTGGTGTTACTGATCGCGAATAATCCAAAAGAGTTCCCGTTCGTCAACAGTATCACTGTGAACGCATGAAACTGGTGTTGCTCAACTATCGATTGACTATCGAGACCTCGAAAACTAGTAACAATATCGATAGGGCTATCGATAGTATTGGAATTTTACTATCGATTCTACCGATAGTATCAATCGACAGACATGAGTCATACTATTGATGAAGACCAATAGTATCGATAATATTGATATGTGATACTAGTGATACTATCGATACTATGGATACTATCGCTAAAAAAGTGTGTTTTACAACAATTAATAAAGACAGTGATTTGGACTCGAAAAAGATTAATACCTATCATATTACACTACATAATCAAATCGATCAAATACTCATACAAACTTGAATCGATTTATCGTAAATATCGAGTACCGAGTCGTATGGTTACTTCACTAGGTGCGTCGCGATGACAAATGTCAAAGCGGGCCTTTTATTTTTTGTCAACTTTATAAGGCATCATTACCTAGAATAGAATATCGATGGAGTAAAAATATTGACAGTCCTAATACTATCGATAGTATCGCTGTAATTGAAGTAAAACACACTTTTATAGCTATAGTATCAATAGTATCAGAACTCAATACTATCAATACTATAGGTCATCATCAATAGTGTAAATGTCTGTCGATTGATACTATCGATAGTATTGTAAAATTCCAATACTATCGATAGCCCTATCGATATTGTTACTAGTTTTCAAGGTCAGCTATTAATAGATCAACTATCGATAGTTAGGCAACACTAGATACAACTTTTTTTTCGTAACTACTATCAATAGATCTACTATCGATAGTTAGGCAACACTAGATGAAACTTTTTTTCGTAACTACTAATGCTGTTGATGATGCTGGCAATAAAAATGCAATGTGCGCTACTTTGGTTTACACTGAATACCGAATATAATAGAATAACTTGTTGCCAGCAACACTACAATATTCCATGTTGTTAGCAACATGTTTACCGCAACACGAAAACATTTTACTGAAGCAATGTTTCGCAACTTTGCCTCCCACCAAAGAGATTTAATATAGGTACAAAAGAGGGGCTATGCAAAGAAATGTCTTAGAAAAACTGTGGTCCCATGTCTCAGTGTCGCCATCTGGTAAGATATAGCATAATTAGAGCGGCATAATCACGGAATAGAAAACTATCTACAAATTATAAATGCAACTTTGGCGAAAAGTTAATTTTTTGCTTTTCAAAATTAAGTCTTATTAGAACTCGTAAATGTTGTTTCCATTTTACATGTCAAAATCAATAAAGACCATGTTTCCATCTAACAATTAAATTCGAGCAATCCATAACGAGCTCAGCTACTCAACTCTAGAGGGCGCTGTAACCAATTTACTCTATTTAGCACGTTAACGTCATTGAAATAGATGTCATATTCGTATGCACCTGTTATCTATTTTTCTACCACCTAGAGATGTGTGTGTGTGGACATGTTATCGATAATTTAATGTCGATGTTTGTATAATGTAATAATTAAAATCTTTTATCATGTAATGGACCAAAGTCCGATTAGTATAAAAGGTAAAATGGTTAAATACATCGATAAGTAGTAAATTGAAAATATTTATTGTCCTTGAAATAAAACATTTTATTTGTTTAATAATTGTCGTTCTGACTGTTTTATATTCAATGAATGATTATCTTAGGAGAAAGATGAATATCTTAGGAGATATCATAGTTTTATAATAACTCCGCAAGGCGGCTGGTCATGATGGTATAAGTAATATTCATATGTATACATATATACGTATACTCTTACAGTAACGGAATATATATATTTTAGTAGGTTTTTCCTCAAATTAACGCGGTGGAAACCGCGGGGCACAGCTAGTAATAAATATTATCGATAACAAAATCGATAAACAATATCACATCTCTGCGCGGCAGTAGTAAAGCTACTCAACCATAGAGGGCGGTTATTACAAAACTATTTAATTCTAAAGTAATGTAAATAATTCATACGAAAATAAACCGAAGTTAGGTCCAGTCGTTTTACTATAACGATATTTGCAAAATCGTAATGCGCAACTTATTTCCTTAGAAAATATTTTTCTTTTGGTGGAGACTCGTGAACACGAATGCGACTTGACGCGCAGGCGTACTATACTAGACTGAGAGACTTGTTATTCCTAGGCACTGACCTCTATAATACAAGTACGCTGGACTGCAGACTATGGATGACAGATTGAAGCCATTTGATTTTCGCCATTTTGGCGCTGATAGCAATGTGAAGGGACCGTGGAACTAATATTAGAGATGGGATATGTCCTACGATAAAAATATACTTTTATGAATTTCATCGATCGTTATAACCACTGAGAGTACTAAAGAGAAAAATATCGGATCACTTCCAGTTATTTTTATGCTTAATTTTTAATTACTAGAATACAAAGCAAAGCAAAGGTCAAGCTCTGCAAAGATTAAGGGGCCGGCGGAGCATGCGTAGTTCATACAAACGTAATACCAAAATAATTTGTAAATCAAACATATTCTTAATGTAGTGTGTATTTATTCCGATTGGATTACAGAATATCTAGGTTCCCAAATATATATTTTGAATGGACACTGATTTAAAGACGAGTTATGAGAAAAATAAGTTTTCTATAGACTTTTGAAATTCCTTATATCAGAGTCCTTTCAAAATATATATTTGGGAACCTAGATATTCTGTAATCTAATCGGAATTAGACACACTACCTTATGAATATGTTTGAATTATAAATTATTTGGGTATTACGTTTGTATGAACTACGCATCAGCATGCGTAGTTCGCCGGCCGCCTATCTGAAAATTCATTAGGGCGCGGTGAGATCGCACGCTATAAACTATTGGATAGTGTCCTAGTAAAGTTATAGCGCATGACGGTCAGATCAGTGAGCTTTAAATATGAGGATAGGCTTAGAACTTAGCCTAAAAACTACTATGGTTGAGCTACTATCTCCTGGCTCAACTACACTAGTTTTACAATCTGAGCTGGGGACACATTAGTTCGCAATGTGAACTAAAAGCCACTGAGCTATTATGTTGGCATTTCGCTCTAACCTAGTAAATCAAATGGCAGCTGTATTCTTCGTGACAGTCACTTTTGGTGTTCAATTTGGAAGAATTGAAACATGTAGGAAACAAAAAAGCAACAAACAGCATCCATACAAATTCAATCAAATTCACTCAAATTGAATGCCAAAAGTGAACCTTGTAACATTACCTTACCATGTAGTCATTACTAGCGGAAAGGAGAGGGATTCCATTTTCATTATTGCGTGCATACTAATGGAAAAAAAACACAAGAAATAACAAAGTCTAAGTATAATAATTTATTTCAAATAGGCAGGCACATAGGCACTTTTGAACGTCATTATTTTATTTCAAATAGGTACATAGGCACTTTTGAACGTCAAAAATACAATAAAATAGAATTGATTCTAGTCTTCCAAAATAGTCCGCAGTGAAATTTTTGCTACAAAGAGGATAATTAGATTTAGGACTCAAATTTTCCATTTTCATGTTTTTCAGCCCTGCTTAGTTGAGTTGGTGGGAAATCTGAAATCAAGTATTTAATTCAAGTAAAACTGACTAAAGTATACGGTACATTGTAGATGGCAAGTTTTATTTTGATGTTAGGTCTTTACTTCGGAAACAAGTACACGTTACATATAGCTTTACAGCTACCTTCCGCTCGCAGCTTCGCCCGCGAGATATGTCGATAAAACTATACTCTGCCAAATATTGAAATCCGTTCAGTGGTTTAGGCGTGAAAAGGTAACATACAGACAATACAGGTAAGACAGAATTACTTTTGAATTTACCTATAATATTAGTATGGATTTATCTGTTGAATTAGAAACTAGTATTTGCTAATTTGTTTTAGAAAGGTAATCAAATTGCAGAAATTTCTGGCGACAGTACCTAAATTTCTATTTGAAAGAAGTAAATTTAAAATTATTAACTGTCTGAAGAAAATTATCGACACATTATCGACATGGAACATTTACAACCCTATTTAAATTATTGTATTCAATATATGTGAAAACTGAGCCCTAATTACAATTAAATATGATGGGATATTGATGAAAACATTTATTCTAAATAGAAGATAGTAATAAAAATGCTCACACAAGCAATCGAAACATTTATAGTCATGAAATTCACTTACTTGTGAAAGGTTAATCCGCTGCCTTTGTGACAGCGAGTTTTACAAAATGCGCTTGCTTTCATAATAAAAATGTTCCAAATATCACGTAGTAAACACAAAATACACATATAAGGTAGTTTTTCACGATTTAAACCTAAATCATCAGACACGAAGTAAACAACTCAACGTCCATTTGAAAGAACGTGTCAATTTTAGTTCCTGGGGCCTACGAGCGGGGCGCTTTGAATCGGCACACAAAACAACTGTCATTTCGTAGAGTATCGTTAGTCCAGCGTACTTGTATTATAGAGGTCAGTGTTCCTAGGTAACAAGTATCGGATCACGGTTTTGTTCGCTATGTCCCGTCTATTGTAAATAATTGAATGTCTTTGCCTCCCACTAAATAGGCGCCAAGCGTCTTTACTTTTGCAGAAATTCACATTCGTTTCGTTCAAAGCTCGGCGGATTCTGACAAGTGTGTCTACGGCATTATGATAAAAATGTTACAAATGTTGCACACGGAAATCCGTGGAACCTGGACCGCAATAAAAATGACTTTTATTTTAGACATGGGTCGGATTAGGTGAAAACGATACCTAATCCACCTAATCCTAGTATTTAAAAATACCTAATCCATTTACCTAATCCGAATATTTATTCAGTAGAGCCGCTGGCCTGTTACCGATATTATGGTATCGTATGTGGATTGGGTAAGAAATATTCGGCATGGAGTATGGACGTTCCGTTTCTGATATATTGTGGAATGGTGGATTATATTAATTTCGTTTTTTATGGGCAAACGGTACTTTAACGTGAATACTTTTGTTTTTAACGTTTAATAAAGAAAGGTAGTGATCAAAATTACCCTTCAACTTTGTACAATGATCAACTTTGTACAATGATTGAGATGGGTACTTTTTACCATTTTTTTATTGGTATATATTTTTTAAGGTTAAAGTTCATTGTAGAGAACAACTCAAATTACATTTTTTTTTTGTCTTTTTTTACCGTAACATGGCATGGAAATTAAAACTGGTGTTCTATGAATAGAAACCAGAGCATTATTATATTAACATGCATTTGACCCATTTTTCTGATTTTTACACTTTTTTTTCAATAAAAAGACGTCAAAGTTTTGTTATTTTTCTTCGAGATTATTTAAAATAACGCCACCTAAAGACGACTGTATTCATTACGACATAAATCGCTAGAGCTTACTAACTAGTCTAGTGATATTTTACAAAGATGGCGCTGGCGGCAGTGCTAATTAAACTTGAAACTTAACTCCCACATTTTAAGGTACAAAATACCTTCTGTGTAGACTGTGTACGAATATTTTGTGCAATACCTAATCCTCGACGCTTTGGATTAGGTACGGACTCGCATCGAAAAATACCTAATCCACATACCTGTTCTAATATTTATGTCTCACGTCTATTTTATTTATTATGGCATTTTAAGTTCAGAAATAAAGTATTTATTTATTTTTTGATCCGAAGACCTAGATTTCAAGTGAACAGTGAACTTGTGTATTCACTAACCACTCCGATGTTAATGTTACAAGGGTGGCCGACAAAAATATTAAAGTACTTTTCTATAAATAATTTGAGATCCATGAGTAGGGCACATAATAAAATGGAAGATTCATGCATGTTGAAAAACATTAAAGCGTGCATTCCACCTTTGGACCTCAACAGTCATAAAGGTCAAGCTGGAAGAATAGGAGTCATTGGAGGATCATTAGAATATACAGGTGCACCATACTTTGCTGGGATAAGTGCATTAAGAGTTAGTGTTCCTGATTTTTGTGTATTAGAACAGAAATTTAATATAATTGCTAAGGATATTATTTATCTTTGCAGGTTGGGGCAGACTTGAGTCATGTATTCTGTACTAAAGATTCAGCCACTGTTATAAAGTCATACAGTCCCGAGCTAATAGTTCACCCTGTATTAGACATTCCAAATGCTGTGACAGAGATATCACAGTGGCTTGAAAGGCTCCATGCAGTAGTCATAGGACCAGGACTAGGAAGACAGAAAGAAACATTCAATGTAGTTACAGAACTAATAGAGGTCATAAGAGAAAAGAGGATCCCACTACTTATTGATGCTGATGGATTGTTTTTGATTACTGAAAAGATACATCTATTAAAAGAATTCATGTCCCCAGTAATATTAACTCCAAATAAAATAGAGTTTGATAGGCTTTGTGCCAGAACAAATGGGCCTTCTGGGTTGAGCCAGTTAGGGAAATATGTGACCGTATTTAAGAAAGGACCAATCGATGAAGTGTTCAGTGTAGATCCTGGGGTTCAATGGAAATCAAATATTGGTGGTTCTGGAAGAAGGTGTGGCGGACAAGGGGACTTGCTCTCAGGAGCTATTGCTATTATGATGAACTGGACCTTAGCCAACCAAGATAAAATTGAGATAGAGACACATGGAGATAAAGTTTTACTAGCTTCATCTCTGTCATGCTATGCTGCAAGCCGTTTGATAAGAATGTGTAATGAGAAAGCTTTTGCAGTTAAAGGACGAAGTATGGTAGCTTCTGATATGATTGAGCACATTCATGAATCCTTTGAACAATTATTTGGGCAATAACTTTGGGTATATATTTTCAATGTTTGCACTGCATTTAGTTTACTGAATAAGATTTATGTAAATGTTTAATTCATGTTATTCATGCATCTATTAAGCATAAAAGGATACAATAGTTTAAGTTTTATTGTGGTATTGTATATCTCTTAATGGGGTTGTTGTATATGAAATGAATTTAAATAAAAATTACAAAAGTACTTAAAGGTATTTTTATAAAATAAATGCTTACCTTAGCATCTAGAATAGGATCATCAAAGAAACCTTCTGGAATAGGCTGTTCTGGTCCTTGTGCACCTTCTACTTCTGATGTACTGGTTGCTGGAACATCTGAAAGTTTGGTTTTTTGTAATTTTGTACAACTCATATATCATGATCATTTATGTATATTGTCATTGCAAAGACTTCTTCCTTTATCTTCTTGATTTGCTCAATATTATTGCTGTCAGAATGCAGTTTGATCAGACTTGTTTGACAGACAGCTTCAAGTGTGTTTATGTGCCACTGATAACAATGAGAAAAATAATTTTGCAATAAAAAAAAAAGATATATCTAAAGGCAGGTCTGCTGTCAGAAAGTGTTCCATCAAAGTTTATGTAATGTCCCAGACATCTAGAGAACTACTTAATATAATTTTTGTCCTTGTTTATCTTACAGTTGGTTGTAAACCTTTAGCAGATTTAGCTAATATCATGGAATAGTTTCTGTATCTTACACAAGCTCTTCTGTTAGTTGCTTCTTTTGTAACTGTAGAACAGTAAATATACTCAAACTCCAAACAGGAATAGCTTACACAATTTTAAAATAATTTTGACTACATTACATTACAAACCTTCATTACTAAGAGTTGGCATAGAAAGGTTCAAAGGTGTCCTTTTGATTTCTTCATCATGGAATGAAATTACTTGAGGTGCAGTATTTTTAGGAATCAGAGGCATTTGTGTCTCAGCATTCTTCAGAATTCCTTTCAACCTTTTTTCAGGTGGTGCGTCACTGAGGGGACTCCCACTTTTATGTTTTATCTTCCCAACAGTGAAATTATTTGTCAATTCCTTTAACTGTTTCGCCTTTTCAACATTCTCTCTGTGTTGTTTACTATTCATGTGAACTTGCCACACATGGTCCGACCGCACTACTGAGTTACAAAGTATACACATTAGCTGTCCAGTGTTGTTATACTTTGCAAGTGGGTTATCTATTTTTGAGGGTTTAATATGCTTCTTTTTCCGTTCAGCCATTAAGCGACGCATCTCTTCTTGCTTTTTTTGCTTCTCTATTTGCAAACGAAGCGCCATCCTAGTTACTTTTGTAAATACTAGACGAGGAAGACAAAATTAAGGTTTGGTGTTGAAACTAACGACTGGTGATTTGCGTTTAACAAATTATATTTTACCACTTGAAACCCAATTCCATGACAGTGTCTTCTATTCTTGGAACAAAAATGTTACAAAAATCATTCATAAAATGAGTATCAGAACCAAGATTAAAACAATCAACAAAATTGGGAGTCACAAATTGACGGCATTGACAACAATTGACAATGACATGACTGACATGGCTCTGACAGTGACACATAAAAGTAGAATATCGATATTCTAGTTAGAACGAATGAAATTATAAAACCATTCCTGCCTTAGTTTACATATCAAATGTAAATACAAGGAACGGTAAGCAACTTGTGTGATTTATACACTAAAACACTTGTCTATCTGTTTCAGACCAAGCTACAATATCTTAAAGATTGCGCGGATGCATTTTTTTGTGCTATTAGTATTCTTCTGTTCAGCCAGGACAATTGCTGCTTCAACAAGGCTTCACCTTACGAAACGAGGTAATTTTAATTAAGTCTTCGATCATGGCGGCCCATTTTTACTCAAAAGTGCTCAGGTTTGGATGCACAAGTATAGTTACACTGCGGCATTGAGTGTTATGCTAGACGCAGCGATTTTAGTCACAGGCGACTCCTTGGCAATTTCAAAATCTGTATGTTGGCGTAACGTTTTGAGATCCCGAGTCACTTTATTCGTAACACAGGAGCCTTCCCTCTTTCCTCCCTAGGCAGTCTCATTGTCCAATGTATTTTATATTTATTTATTATAAAACACCATGTAGTTGGCACGCGTTAAAGTACATACTAATTCCATGGTGGCACGGCAATCCAACTCGACCGGGGAGAGCTGGAAATAGAGGAAAGCAACATTTTACACTGACCTCTATAATACAGCGTACTTGTATTATAGAGGTCAGTGAAAGTTTTAGTATCTACTGATCACTGACCTGTAATAAACAAGACACGAAGTCATCCACTCCGGGGAACGTGACACTGACATATCCTGTGACATTTGCTAGCAAACGTTCAAGCAAAAAGCGTCCTTATGTACACACAGGAAGCGCGTTCATAAAGTGTTCTCAGCGAAACGAGCGTACTTATATGATAGAGGTCAGTGCTACTGATACTTGCCAATTTAATAATAAACATGTACATTTTTCAGTAGATAGATTTTTGTCAATATTATAATATTTTTCCCTAGTTGTCTCAAAAGGCAGTTGTAATCCCTATCTTTAAATGTAGAAGTAAAGACGTAGTTAATAATTATAGGCCAAGGTAATTCCTTACTCACTTCCCTCAATTTCAAAAATACTAGAGAAAATTATAAACAGTGGACTAGAAAAAAACAACATCTTAGCGCCTGCGCAATTTGGTTTTAGCCAAACTGTCGACAGCTGATGCGGTGCGTATCCTGATGGTTATATTTCAGAAGAACTCAACAAAGGTAACCAGACTCTGGGAGTCATTCTCGATTTAGCCAAATCCTTCGACACGGTGTCTGTTTCTGTTCTTCTGAACAAATTAGAGATCATAGGAATAAGGGGAACACTGCTGAAATTTTTTATTGACTTTAGACCACCGGTACCAATGTGTTCGAAAAGAAAATATTACGAGCGATGAGCAGAAAAATATTGTTTTTGGTGTTCCTCAGGGGAGTAGTCTGGGCCCCACCTTCTTTCTTATTATTAACGACTTGTGTAATCTAACTAATAAAGACGGCAAAATAATATTATATGCCGACGACACGGCGTTAATATTCAGCGCTAAAATCACTAGCGAACTGTTCGAAATCGCTCAGCTAGGTTTTGCTTCAAAGCAATTTAATAACAATAATGCTCAAGACAAAATATATTCACTTCTCCATGCGCAAGTCATTACTAACCCTTATCTATACATAACTAATTTACGTTTAAAAAAAAATTCGAACATTAGCACGTTCAAAATTAATCACACAAGTTTATTTGGCCATATGTCAATTTATAATTCAATAGGTACTGTATCATAACGGGGTGGCGCACCAAAAACTGATTTGTTTCCTTTTGAAAGAGCTCAGAGAGCAAAATTGTAAAGGTAGAAAACTCCCATCCCTTCTTTTCCCCACAGATCTGCTATATAAATCCTGTACCGGTCGCCAGCTTTTCACCTCTGAGTTTGTTTCGGCCTTTCTTCTCAGAGTAGTCAGATAGGAAAAGCCGATCTCATCAAGCTTAAATAATAATAATCTGATCCAGCCTGTCTCATCTTGCTGCCCTCTCCCCAGCGATGCCCTAAGCCGAGGTTCGTACCCCATAGGGGGTACCCTTAGCGTGTAGTCGCTTAGTATAGTAGATAATTTGCCCCTGGCTGGAGGCTTTGACAACCACAGGATAGTCCGGTTAAGTAGTCACGACCTCTCAAGGTCAACTACGAGATGCCATAGTCTTAAAAAAAAAAAAACCGGGCAAGAGCGAGTAGCACTCGCGCACCGAGGGTTCCGTAACATCCGTGTTTATGCATAAGGTTTATGTTTATGAAATTAAATGTTTTTTTTTATTTAAAATTGATTGAATGAACGGTAAATTGAGGTTTACGATTTATGACGTATTAAAAAAAACTACTTACTAGATGTCGTTCAAACCAATTTTCGGTGGTAGTTTACATGGTAATGTACATCATATATTTTTTTTAGTTTTATCATTCTCGTATTTTAGAAGTTACAGGGGGGGGGGGGGGACACACATTTTACCACTTTGGAAGTGTCTCTCGCGCAAACTATTCAGTTTAGAAAAAAATGATATTAGAAACCTCAATATCATTTTTGAAGACCTACCCATAGGTACCCCACACGTATGGGTTTGATGAAAAAAAAAATGAGTTTCGGTTCTAAGTATGGGGAACCCTAAAATTTATTATTTTTTTCTATTTTTGTGTGAAAATCTTAATGCGGTTCACAGAATACATCTACTTACCAAGTTTCAACAGTATAGTTCTTATAGTTTCGGAGAAAAGTGGCTGTGACATACGGACGGACAGACAGACAGACAGACGGACAGACAGACAGACATGACGAATCTATAAGGGTTCCGTTTTTGCCATTTGGCTACGGAACCCTAAAAAGCCAGCTTTTCATTAGGCACTTCAGCAGCAACAACAAATCACGCTTGCCTACAATTGGCCACTATGCCGACAACTAACAAGACACGGAAAGGTATGCACAAAAAATACTAAAATAGAATTTGACAATCGCAACTCCACGTGACGTGGTACTTGTTTGCCCTACCCTGTGAATTTTTTTTAGAGTCGGAGGCGCTTGGCGCAGCCTCGACGTGTATTTAGGGTTCGTACCAAAATGGTAAAACGGAACCCTCAGTCTGTCTGTCACAGCTGGATATCTCAAGAACTACTAATGCTATCAACTTGAAATTCGGAATAGTTTTAGATGACGTTTGCCCCACTATTTTGTAAATAAGAAAGAAATAAAAATATATGTATATTTTTTGCAGTAGGTCTGAAAAATTCGAGTACTAGGGCATGTGGGCTATCATTATGAAAGAGTGCAGTTTGTACATTCTCAAACATTTTTTCTTTTTTTAGGCCGCATAGTTTTCGACTTTTGATGAAAAATGTAAAAAAATACCGTCCTAAAAAAACTCCGAAGTTTGTAAAGAGAAAAATCTTTAAGTAAAGATTACTGGAAAAATAAAACGATGTCTTTAAATAGTACACTTTTTCAGAAATCATCAACTAAAGTTACACTAGTTCTACTATCGGTCAAGAGATGGCGCTGACCTAAAACTGCAATATTTTACACCGCAGTGCACAGTGTTAAAATTCTCTAACAAATATAGTCCTCGCCGATGAAAATTTAAAAACATGATGGTACGGAACACTCGGTGCGCGAGTCCGACTCGCTCTTGCCCGGTTTTTAAGGAATTTTTCACTTTTTGTATGAAAAATTATTACCAACATGTTGAGTTTGAGGGGTCCATGGGTCACTTCACTACTTTTGCGATAGGACACACCATTTTCGAAATAAAAGCAAAAAACTGGCCAAGTGCGAGTCGGACTCGCACACGAAGGGTTCCGTACCACAAGGCAAAAACGCCGAAAAAAACATGTTTGTTGTATGGGAGCCCCCCTTAAATATTTATTTTATTTAAATTTTATTATTTATTATTAAAGTTAAAATACAACTGAGTATTTTGTGAATATTTCAAGTGCCTACCTGTTGCCATTTTGGATATCGAGCAAAAAAAGGCAAAAAATCGCGTTTGTTGTATGGGAGCCCCCCTTAAATATTTATTTTATTTTGTTTTTAGTATTTGTTGTTATAGCGGCAACAGAAATACATAACTTGTGAAAATTTCAACTGTCTAGCTATCGCGGTTCTTGAGATACAGCCTGGTGACAGACAGACAGACAGACGGACAGACGGACAGACAGCGAAGTCTTAGTAATAGGGTTCCGTTTTTACCCTTTAGGTATGGAACCCTAAAAAAAAGATACAGTACCGTAAAATGCTGTAACTTTGCCTGGATTTTGACGTTTTTTGTTCGTATCTCTGAACCTATTTATTATTACGGCTTCTAAAGACTTGCAGATGGAAAACAGA
Source organism: Mesoligia furuncula (assembly GCA_916614155.1). Classification (NCBI taxonomy): domain Eukaryota; kingdom Metazoa; phylum Arthropoda; class Insecta; order Lepidoptera; family Noctuidae; genus Mesoligia; species Mesoligia furuncula. The sequence continues at coordinate 14,012,400 of OU744798.1, forward strand.
CCTTATGCCTTGCCTGGTAGAACCCCAATATATTTAAATCATGCCGTCATTCAGAATTACAAGCACTCAAAGGCGTAGGCAAAGTTGTAGGTAAAAGACACAACTTTGCCTAGAAGGATATCTCAATAAATATATTGTTGAACTTTTTTTGTATTTTTTTTCCGTGTACATGAGACACCGTGCTTGACCCCAGCAGTTAGATTATTGCCATGACGGCAATATATATTTTTTTACGGCTAATAGGCAATGTTGTAGCAGGTACCAGAAACTTTTCATACAAAAATGTCGTTGACTCTAGGGTTGTCCCAAAAAAATACGGATTATTTTCTTAAACTTTTATTCACTTTGTAAAAAAATAAAACAAATTGCTACTTATGAGTAAAAATCACAAATGTATTGCTTTTTAGCAATGCTGGCTTTTACGATGTGGGCTTATTCCTCAGTTGTCAACTCTGTAGGTCGACCAAATGGTTCGTTATGCATGTTTTTTGATTTTTTAAAAATGGTCTGACGCGGGATCCCAAATTTCTTTTCCGCTTCGTATGACGAAATGACTTTTTTTCGTACGAGATCTGCAGCAACTTCTAATATTTCTACGGAGTAATCGGCATAACTACGAGCTCCTGGTTTTCTCCTGCTTCGTTGTGTATTATTTGGCATTTTTGCATATAACTGCAACAAAGTTAAGACTTACTTAAATACAAAATCATGCCTGTAATCACTGAAGGGTCAGGCAGAGATACACCTCTGCCTCACCCTTATAGGCGATTGAAAACATAACTGTCGAAATAAAAATAAAAATGTTCTATTGACATATAAAAAATTAACATTTTCAATTGAAGCTCTAACTCCTAGGTGATACCTGTGTCTCACCCGATTTCGGAACATTAACAATGTATGCAATAAAATTAAAATATCGTAAAACGAAGGGAGTTTAGTGCATGGAAGCTCTTGAGTTTCGATTCGAAACTCAAGAGCTTGCATCCACTAAATTCCCTTCGTTTTACGATATTTTACCCGGTTATATAACCGGGTTCCAAGCTGTGAAAATTTCATGCAAATATGACATTTATATGTATAGTAAAAATATATCAATATTAAAATCAGACTAGTGACAACCCTAGACCCAGGCAAAGTTGTGTCACTCAAGTTTCCGAAACAGTGCACAACATTGCCTACTAAGTTATTTTAATGAAATCGTGTCCTTTTAATAAAAATATCAAGCAATATGGAAAGTAGATAGTATGTTCTTACCCTGGGATGTTATAGCTGCACGAAAACACCTTTACTTTAGCTAAAACTTCAAAAGTTACACGACACTAAAAATTTTCACCTACGCGCACCGGTGTTTGTCGCACAACTGACAGAGTAACAATGAAGCTACCATTACAAAAAATGAAAAATCTGTTGCCCTAATAATGTAAAATCACTACCAAATGGTAGAAAATAAGAAAAAACTAAGCAAACGCGAAATATCGCAATTGAAACAAAATAGGCAAACTTGGGCGTGGTTGGCAAAGTTGCAGCGTTTTACGGTACTGTTTTTGCACCTGAAGTCGAGTCGAGTATGAATATGAATTCTACTTCATGACAACAAATGTTATTCCACATCTATCACCTATTAAAAATAGTCGGATTTTGATAGACAAACAAAATTTTTGGTGAAATCGTCAAATTCAGAATATCAAAATTGCCATTTTCAATAGAAATAACTCAGTGCCATCCACAGAGCAAGTAACCTTTTAGTACCATCAAGGTGCCATCGGATTGAGTGAAACGTCACTGAAACGTGGTCGCTCACAATCGGCCTTATAAGAAGGTTAAAAGTCACCCAAAGGGCAATGGAGAGGGCTATGCTTGGAGTTTCCCTGCCTGATCGAATCAGGAATGCGGAGATCCGCAGGAGAACCAAGGTAACCGACATAGCCCGAAGAATTGCTTAAGTGGCAGTGGGCAGGGCACATTGCTCGCAGAACAGATGGCCGTTGGGACCGAATGGGTCTGGAGCGGCGTACCGGAAGACGTAGTGTTGGAAGGCCTCCCACAAGGTGGACCGACGACGTCTTTCGGCTGAAATGATGATGATGATGATGATGACGGATTGAGTCATTTTAGTCAATTTCAGAATGGGAAATCGTCGTTTGATAGCAATAAACTGACAAAAAGTGCCTGTAATTGGTTTATTTTAAATAAATGCTTTGAGTTCGAGTTTGAGTTTATCATTGGTAATTGTAAAAACTTTGATGTTACCTAGTTTTATTTGGTGATTTTTAGTAGGCATTTGTGACAAGACACCTTTGTCTGCAAATCACAGAACACATACTCCTAGCGGTTGCAAATAGAACTGCTAACATGCTATTTTAGAGCTGGTTCACATTAGACGGACCGACAGTTTTACCGGCCCGACAAACGTGTCGGATCCATATTGGCGTATGTATGTCAATAGCGCCGTTCACATTAGGGCGACCCGATCAAACTGTCGGAGCCGACACTTTTACCGTACGTCCAGCCGCGATTTCTGTCGGATCGGACCATTGACATATAAAAAGTATGGACTGGAAATACCTACAAAAAAAGGGTGCATACCTACAACTCGTTTTGTCGCATAAAATGGCTGCCACTGCTAGGGTTGTACCAATCAAGGAACATAGGTGTTACTATTATCGAGTATCGATACTAAAAATATGAGTCTTACTAGTTATCACGTTTGGATAACAACTTACTAAATTAAAGTCCGTCGTAATTACGGTTGCCAACCATACTTTATAATAACGTATCCTACTTTATTTTCGGTAAATATACTTTACAGTTTTGCATAAAAATAAAGTGTGCGAAAATACTTTATTTATAATCTTTTGTGATGCGTAAAACGAAAGACTCATGGTTAATTACTGAACTATTTATCGATAGGTACATACAAGTCAAAAAAGAAAATCTTTTATTAGAGTTAGAATTTTCAGAGAAAAATATTATAGTTATGCTTAAGACAAACAAGTTGTGAAGACAAATGGCATTGTAATAAGATACCTACTTATAAATGCATCTGATAGCGTAAGTATGTACCAAATGTAACAACTCTCTGTTACCGTCACTTCAGCTTTCACTGAGTTTTTTTCGGTAATAAATCTGCAGTGGCAAGAAGAGAGAAACAGATAGTCCATAAATTTAATAAAAAACGAGTTATTTATTTATTAAAATCAGTACCAGGTACATTTTGAATACATTGTAAAAATTGTGGAGTTTCTTGCCAGTTCTTCCCCATAGGAAACAACCAATTGGAACCGTGCACCTAGCTTCTGACGTTTCCTAAGTGTCCATGTAGATTTATGGGAAATAAAATATTTTAATTTCGGTGCTGTGAACCGAGGCCGGACCTGGCAAGATCACTCGGACCGAATAGGACACAGAATTACTTATGTTCACATCGCAGAATATGCCGATGACGTTTCAGCGGAGAAAACTATTACGGCAACGGTACAACCCTATTCCATTTGACATGTTATTGTAAACAAACAAATGAATTAACAAAATATACTAAAATGGTCTATTATACGGAAATGAACCCAAATATCAATACTTTAGCCATAAATTCATGATCGCGTTACAACTGTATCATCGAATGTGTATTATTAAATGTATTATTGCAAGAAAACCGGCTACTAAACAGTGCAAAGACATTAGAGGTTTATTTTCATTCTTTCTTGCACCACACTTCACAATACAACACACAGACATGTTGAATTGTTGTTTTCCAACATTTGCATGCAGTTTTAAAAGGTAAAATCCTTGTAATTTTCTCGCAAATCTCAATAATACAAAAAGTAAACAACCATTTGACAGCAAAACTACCACGAAACTTGTCGCAAAAGATGGCTGCTACGGCACCTTACCTACAACTGTAATACGTCACGTCAAAATGTTGCCAAAATAAGCAACAACTTAAAATATTGTTGTCTCTTTTATCTAATACGATTACCTTATTAGAAAGAACGAGACAAAACGATATTTCGTATTCTGAATCATATTTCACTCATATTTGTATAAGCAAATGTATGTATAGAATAACGCGGCCTCTCCATGTTTTTCCTATCTCAATGGATCGGACATAATATTGGCGTACTAGCAAGTATGGCGCCGTTCACTTTTGCGATTAAGTCATCAAAGGAACGAATAGACATTCTAAAGTTATTATAAAACTTTAGCTCGTCACTTCTTAATACGCTTATTAAAGTTTGAAAAGTTCCAACTTCATTTCGCTCGGCAATTATTGGATGCACCCAATATTTCCTTTTTCTGTTTTTCTGCCTTTTATTTAAATACCACATTGCAATGAAAACGTCGTCGTCGTCCATCCTATACGAAAGCCAACTCACAACTGTTTTGTGACGACCCAGGCCGGGCAGTAAAACGACCGTACCGACAGTTATATTCACATTAGGTCGGGTCGGCGGCGTCTAGTGTGAACAACAACACCCGGCAGTCGGTGAACGGCAAACTGTCGGTCCGACCTAATGTGAACCAGCTCTTACTTTTTACCAAAGTTTTAATTTAGTTTTTACGATTAACTCATTGTTAATTTATTACACTTATTTAGTATGCACTTTCTAGCCTGAAGCACATGTTCAAACTAGTTCAAACAAATTAGCAACTGTGCGCTGTTTTATTTGATAGGGTATTCCATATTCATTGTAAATGTCATACGTATCCCCTTTTTATAATATAAATAAACGATTTATTTATTTCTTGTCACTGAAAACTGTACTTTGAATTATTCTAATTTTGTTGCTTTGAGCCCTTTGAGCTGTGGCTTGGGGGTACCATAAAAGTTTGGTTTTCACACTTTACAACGCGGTCACATTAACTCGACGCATCTCTGGAATGCGAGGCCCGCATTCCTTAGCTCGCCCAGCAAGTATTAGGCCTTTGTCTTTGTTACCGATACGCGCGTCGATAATTTGGCTAGTTTTCTGTTGTTGTTTTAATTATATTTTTTATTAGGTATATTACCAAAAAACCAAAATGACGTCATCAACGCCAAGCGTCGAGTTAATGTGACCGCGTTGTATAGTTAACAAATTAACAAAAATGTATGAATATTACGTAGAAAAAACAATATTTAGAACTTAATATAATTTTATGTATCTAAACTGTTTGGACGCTGACCATGGCTTCCTTTGCTGTCCTATGCAAGTTACGCTCTGTAATGTAACACGACTGTAACGGACTTATTTTGTGAAAATTCAAATCCTGTCATAGACGCTAAAATTCTATAGAGTGATGTCAATTTCGGGTTAGTTTTTGGTGCTTCAGTTGGTAGTCGCCAATTTTTTTCGGATTTTCAAAGCTAAAAACTTTAAATAATTTACAATTGCTTGTAGTTTAATGTTTAATCTATTTATAAAATAAGTTTACTTCTATCATCTTCGCTGTACAATAATTAAAACTATAAAACCGGGCTCGAAACCCAATTTTCCAAGATCGCTTATTTGTGGTTCACTGTGCTGTGTTTATCCCTCATGCTGTGATATTTCAGCGCTATTTTAGTTCTACAATGGACATCGACGTTAGTAAAGAAAATATTCAACCACTGAGAGGTGGTAGAAACCTTGTGCAGTTGGGTACAGCGTTGCAAGCTCAGTCGGATGTTGAGGCCCAGAGACAGCTGCAATTGCAAAAAGAGTAAAGTTTTTTTTAACTTATTTTTAAACTTATACGTATATCTATAATTGTATGTACTCACAAATGTAAAGGCATCTTTTTTATCCCTAGTATCTTTATAAGCAAAAAAATAATATTTACTTGCTTCTCACATATTTTGTGGTGATATTTCGTATGCATGCTAACATTATGACTTGATTTGGATGATTTTCATCATAAATAACCAATTATTTCTTTGATTGCGCCGGCAGGGAACATGAAGCCGCTATCAGACTATATCAGGGCACTGATCCTTTGGATCCCTGGTTCAACTACATCCAGTGGGTTGAGCAGTGTTTTCCCAAACATGGACATGAAGGGCATATTGATAAGTTAATAAAAGACTGTCTACAGTTATTTGAAAATGAAAAAAAATATTATCAAGATAGGAGATTTGTTAAGTTATGGATAAAATATGTAAGTGCCAATTTTTACCCACTGTTCAGTATTGCAGCTAAGTCAAATTCAAGCACAGTGTCATTAACATAATTACATTAGTCTATTACCTTCTACTACTTTGATCTTCTTCTTAGACTTTGATGAACCTCCTTATCAATAGACGAAATAGATTTTGATATGAAGCACAATGTTAAAATGCCTTATCCCATGAACTATTGTCTCCAGATCAATCTGATTAATTATTTAGTTTTGGTTTTATTTGGTAAACACACTAATAATGCCTTGTGAAACTTAATTAAATTCAGTTAAATTTATGTATGTTCTACCAATTCTTCATAGTACAGTGTTGTTTAATTATGTTTGCTATAGTGTGATGTTTAATTTGTAGGGTGACTGTCTCTCCAACCCCTTGGAGATATATCAAAGGCTTTATAATACTGGTATTGGCGTGGAATGCTCAGAATTCTACCGTGCTTGGGCATGCTACTGCGAGGAGTCTGAAGACTATAAGAAAGCCAATCAGGTGTACATGCTAGGTCTTCAGGCTAATGCCCAACCTTTGGATGAACTGGAGCAGGCACATATGTGAGTGTTATCTGTAAAAATTATGTAATAATATGGGGTGCCATTTTAAACAGCATCTCTGTCTTATGTTATCTCTTGTCTATAATGAAATGAGGTTTAATACCATGAGTTTTTAAACAGGAAGGGCTGAAGGAGTCAAAAGTATGAGTTCTTGTTTATTTAAAAGTATGCCATTTTCAGCATACCTTTGAATTATTCCCCAGTGATATGCATTATCAGACTCAACACAGAGTGTCAGACAAGTTTTGCACATAGTTCCCTTTTTTTATAAACATTGCAACTTAGCGAGATTTTAATCATGAATTAGCTTTAAGCAATTTTTATAAATAAACCCATGATATGTTTGTTAAATCAATCAAAACAAGCAAACTGATTGATAAGCATATAACTACATACATTTTCGTTAAATTTGTGTTGTGAGGTCAACCCACTAACCACTGACTTATTGTGACCTCTTATGACCTTAAGTCTAGTGTTAATATAACAGACTGAAACCATAGGAAAGATCTCATTTAGTTCAGTTTTTCCACGAGGCTCTAGTAATTTGATGTAATTCAGAATATTGGCAACTAGCCAAGGATATCTGATGTATTCAGTGTTCTTTTACAATTTCAGCTGTGTTTTAAAGCTAAAACTGGTAACACATCCTTAACATTCAATTCAACAATAATGTATTATTATATTAGAAGCTCTTCAATTTCTAGCAGTCACTCATATCACATGGTTTTCAGGAACTTTCAACTCTTCTTTGCACAAAGAATGTTACATGATGACTCCCCTACTAAAAGGAAGGCAGCATCAGCTCTGGCTGAGACAAGATTGGCTCTAACATCATTGAAGTCATTCAAGCGGCGTAACATCGCCAATGTGCCTATACAGAGGGTTGGGGACAGTGTTAGAAGTTCTGTTCCTGGGGTTGTGAGACAGCAAGCAGGCAACTATGACAATAGGCTACCCAACTCAAATGTGATGGTCAACATTTATGAGGTAAGAACTTTAATGTCTTAACTAGTCTTGAATTTTGCTTACATTAGTTGGATAAGATTGCCATCAACCCAAACAACAGTATGTTACTTAAGGCGACTACATGACCTATATGAAAAAAAAAAAAACACTAGTGCCTTAGTATGTTGCTTGTAGAATAATCTGACAAAAACTCCTAATGATTGTATGTATATTAGTATGGCTTTTATTGTAAAAAGAAAGTTTTTAGAGGTATCTTCATGATTTTTAGGGTTCCGAACCCAAAGGGTAAAAACGGAACCCTATTACTAAGACTTCGCTGTCTGTCCGTCTATCTGTCACCAGGCTGTATCTCAAGAACCGCGATAGCTAGACTGTTGAAATCTTCACAAAGTATGTATTTCTGTTGCCGCTATAACAACAAATACTACAAACAAAATAAAATAAATATTTAAGGGGGCTCCCATACAACAAACGCGATTTTTTTGCCCTTTTTTGCTCGATATCAAAAATGGCAACAGGTAGGCACTTGAAATATTCACAAAATAGTCAAAATACTCAGTTGTATTTAAACTTTAATAATAAAATTAAAATAAAATAAATATTTAAGGGGGGCTCCCATACAACAAACATGTTTTTTTTTTGGCGTTTTTGCCTTGTGGTACGGAACCCTTCGTGTGCGAGTCCGACTCGTACTTGGCCAGTTTTTTCCTTTGTATGCAATTAGTTGTATTATGTTTTCAACACACTATCCACCTAACATATATCCTGAAGAATATCATATATTTTTCTAATTTTGTTTATTGTAGTCGATCATATACTTTTATTGTTTCTAATACTTGCGTTTTTTGCGTTTAGGTCCTGTAAGCCCCTTAAAACAATTTTGGGCGCTCGTGGCTTAATATTAACAGCCGTAAGGGTAGTTCTGTCAGGTTAAGCTACGTTTACAGCGGTCAGTCCGTGGAGGAGTGACCATCTTTACACACTGACGCCCCTATGTGCTTCAGAAAGCGCTTTGACCTGTTGGTCCCGTCTGTGATTTGTGGATCTTTGACAGTCATTAAGGGTCGTCAGAATCCCGAAAGTCTTGACAACCAGTTTTACCAAGGGGCATTGTATTGCTCAGTAACTGGATTATGGAGGTCAGATAGGCAGTTGCTTCATGTGAAATACTGGTATTCAGCTGCATCCGGTTAGACTGGAAGCCAGCTCCATCAAAATTGGGAAAAGGCTAGGCAAATTGATTGAGTTAGATAAGATTGCCATCAACCCAAATAGCAGTATGTTACTCAGGACAAATCTACATATGTATATGCTGTACATAATATACAGTATTCTATTCTACCGAAATCAACTGAACAGTAGATTCAACAGGATGGCCTATTTTAAATATCTGACGGCTGCACTTGTGTGTAAACATGTTACCGAGTGTCCCTTACAAATGGAGAGCTAGTTTACCCTGAATCAATCACTGATTTGTGACCCTATTTGATCATGTTTTTAATACTTTCATAAACATTGTTCCCAATAGGATGCTCCATCAACCTCACAAGCGCCTATCCCCATTACTGAAGATCCAGGTCCAGCGTCCTTGGTTCAGGCTTGTAGTAATGTTGAAAATCAAAAAGAAGTTGGGATATGGACCAACCCTAAAACCAAAATGGTACACACTAATGTTGTGCCACATCAACCTTTACCATTTACACGTAAGTAATTTTCATATAAGATTTATGTAGTCTTACATTTTTCAGCTAGACTATTGTGTAATAACAATTAATAATTAACTTTGAATACAAAGTTAATGTGTGGTGCCAGACTTAAAGAATAACACCACCCATACTTCCCGTGGGTGTCGTAAAAGGCGACTAAGGGGCGTACCGGAGAATGGGCAGCAGCGTTCTCTATGCATTCCACCACCATACCATACTGTGATCGTCAACCCGCACCCCCTTTTGGGGGAGGCCTATGTCCAGCAGTGGACGTCTTTCGGCTGAAATGATGATGAATAATTTGAATACAAATGTGTTTGAATATTTTTTTCAGCATACGAAGATGAAGATGACGTCCTAAGGCTTCCAGCCAATCACACGCCTTATTGCATGGATGACTTATCATTTACCGTGCCTCTATGTGTACCTGATCCCCCAGATTCAACGAAAATTCCTTGTTATAATAAGTCACAGGTTAGCATTCTCGTACATTTATTGATTTTTAATGAATTAATTGTGAATAATATTATTAATTAAAAATATAATGTTTCATAGGTGTATGTTAATGACCAAGAATACAGTTTAGAAGAAATAAGATCTAGAAAATATAATTTAGAGAAAAAAGTGAAGACTGAAAAAACTGAAGTTGAAGCTCCACAAAATTATGAAAATATTAATGAGACGCTGGCCCAGTGCAGTGCTTTAGAAACGTTAGCTAATTGTGCTTTGGACACGGAGCAGGATCATTTAGGGCAACTGATGCCTTTAACTATGCCTACATTACAAAACATCACAAAAGTAACAAACATGCATTCACCTGGTGAACCAAAAGTGTTAGTCAACTTAGATTCTCAAGAATTTAGTGAGCTGACTGCTAAGAAAGTTGATGACAATTATAAACCAGGGTCAAGTATGTCTGATAAAGAAAATGAAATGCTCACTTCAAGTAATAATTATGGCAATGAAAATGCCATACCAAATTATGGCAAAAACAATCTGATGGAAGAATTCAATAGGAGTTTGATGGGTAATCTCCTTGGCGATTCTGTAACAGTAAACACCAAAGAAGCCAGATGGGAACTTAGAAATCTTTTCAATGACAATGGTAAATAATCTTTTACAATTTTAAATGTTTTGTTACAAGTATATTGAACACAATTTAATGATTTTAATTTTCAATGTGTTACAGAACCATCAATGGTACAGCCTGTAGTGCAGCAATTTGAAGTTCCCAATTTCGACATTCACGAAGATAGATCAATTACAATGGCTGTCAATACTAAGAAGAAGCAAGAGCTTACTGAAATGAAAACTGTGCCTCATGACAAAGAGAATGCTTCTAAATTTCAAGCGCCTATAACTGCTGGACAGCAAAATGTATGTTAATACAATGCCTGTAAGTTATTTACTTGTGATTGCTTTAAAAAAATAACATCTTTATCATTTGTTGTCAGGTTAACAAAACTGCTTACTATGAGGAGCCTTCCTGTACACAAGTTTTCAATTTCAATATAAAGGATGCTAGTACGCCGAACATGTCTCAGTTCAAGAAACCATCTTCCTGCATTGATCAGTCAAGTAAATTTCCATCTGTGCCAAAATTTAGTATGGATGAGAGTATCATAGAACATCATGACCCTGGACTTACAAAGAGGGAGGAAAGTTCTAGACAACATGCAACTGATCAGCATGCCACTGTAGACATCCAAGGCGCAGGACTCTCTGTAATCATGGAAGCTACAAGAGAATATAACAGGTATGAAATATTCTTCAACCTCAAAATGTTTATAAGAATAAAAACAAATTTGAATTACTGCTTTCAATTATTTCAGTAAATCGGGATCTAGTTCTTCAGGACAGTCAACAAGAACCAATTTCACTGCCTACACAACGAACTACGACTCTATGTACAATAATAACGACCCATCACAGCAACCCACTACTTCAAAAAGGAGTTCAATATCCTCTCAACCTAGACTGCTGAATGGACAGTTTGCCAGAATCCACCCGCAAAAGCGTGAGATGCCGGAAAACAAAGCCGCTGCGTCTACTTCAGCACCATACCCTTCGCACGACCATCAGTACCAAAAGCCTATGCCACCTAATTACAATGGCTACTCTCCACAGCAACGGTCAATGCATGCAGCACATTACCAGCAAAATTATAGTTATCAACAGAACTATTCCAATAACCAGATGATGGCTCAGCAGCCACAACAGGGCTATGTCAGCCCTAATTCTAATGCTTACCATAGTCCACAACACACTGGCATGCAAAGTCCTCATGCCATTCCGCCCGGTTTTCAGAGTCCAACTTACTCCAATCAAGTTGGCTATCATAGTCCAGGACATGCAATGATGAGTCCTCAACAGAATTATGCTGGCCGTCAGGATTATCATAGTCAAACTGATAGACAGCATATTTATGTAAATCAGCAACATCAACAACAGCAACATCAACACCAACAGCAACAACACCAACAGCAGCAGCAACAGCAACCACACCAACAACAGCAGCAACACCAACAGCAGCAACCAGCAGTTTTTCAAAGTCCTCCACATCAGGCACAATATCAAAATGCACAGTACTATCAGAGACCCAGCCCAGTAGCTGCACCTCCTACTCAAGGCTACAACCAACAGGGCTATGTGCATAATCAATACAACAACTCAAACATGTATCCCAACCATTCAGGCAACCAAAGCTTTAATGCAATGCAAAATCCATACAGACAGCATCCTAAGCAAATGGTTGAGAATTCTCCAGCTGGGTATGGGTCTCAAAACAACCAGTCGTTCCAGATATATCAAAGTCCTCAGGCTCCTCAAAGCAATTACCGCAGTCCTGCGGCGCTTGGTGCAAATGTCCCACCAGAGGCTTCTGAGATGCACTTGAGACAAGAAAATGCTGCAGCAGCAGATTTAAATGTATCAAGTAAAAACAATAGCTTGCCTAAAAATGCGCCAACACACAAGAGTCCTACATCTGCACTGAGGAATGTGAGACATGACCAACCTAATCCAGTGAAGATTGGCCAGAATTCACCAGATATTGGTTTTTCAAACCAGTATCTAAACTTCATTTCAAACAGAAATGAACCCAAAGATAATGCCAATACTCCAAAATTCACGAATAGTCCGAGTATTTCTCAAAAGATGCACAAAAATTTGTATGTATCCAGTCCTGAGCAGGCTCAGATACCCCCCTCGTCTGGTATGTCTGATTCTGATAGTAAAGATGGTATGACGACTGCACAAACAGGAACACCTATTCAATCTGCTAAGGTATCCCATGCTGTTGACAAACAAAAAGATATTTCTAAGAGGCAGTTGGACTTTGAGCACAGAGTTGAATTTCAGTCTGAGGACAGCAGAGACTCTGTCAGCAAAGAGAGTAGGATCTCAGGAGTTTATTCAAGACATTCAGACTTACAGTCTGATGGATATGGAATGGATGTGGATAGTGAAAATTCCATGGAGTGTGCTGCATTTAAATCTACTCATTCTATATCCTTAATAGAAACCAGTGACATACCTAGGCCAGCTGACATCGAATTCCCAGCATTAATTGATCCATTCAGTAAAAAACTTCTGAATTCTCTGCTAGAATATGTTAAATTCCCGAATAAAACTCATGCAGATGGATATGTTGAAGTGAGATCTGTTCCTAAGGTACAACTGGCAACTGTTGTAAGTGTTGGACACAGTAAATTATCTATTGAAAAGCAGCTAGGCAAAGGAAATTACGGTGCAGTTTTTCTTTGTCTTGATTTACACAGTAATAAATCTGTAGCTGCGAAATATCAAAAGCCGAGTCGACCTTGGGAATTCTACATATGTCAGGAAATAAAATCAAGAATAAAAGACCCATTCATGGTAATATTTTTTGTCATTAGTATTATAATATTTTGATATTGATTGTTTTTTTTTTCTAATCATTTTGCGTACAGCTTCCAGGGTACATGGATATTACGACGGCCTTTTTAGGAGATAACGCCAGTTTGTTCGTGTCGGAATATTCCAAATATGGATCTCTGTTAGACGTCGCTAATAAAATCAGGGCCGCTACTTCCAAATGTATTAATGAATTTATCGTCATCCTGCTGACATCAGAGATGTTGTCGATCATTCATTATCTACATAAAGCGCAGATCATTCATGCTGACATCAAGCCAGACAACTTTTTGTTGATGAAAATGTAAGTATAGCCATCTATTTAATTATGATTTTATTTTTTTCGCGGCGTTACGAAACGGCCACTTATTGTTACAGCATTATGATTTTATGAACTATGTAGTAGCTTGGCTTCAAAAAAGCCCCTAGTTACATGACAGTTTTGGGACTTGAGAGAAAAATATGTTTTAGGTATTTATTTTCCTTTTTTTTTGCAGACCTACCCAGGAATGGAGAACTCCATCTTTACAACTAATCGATCTTGGTTGCGCCATAGACATGTCGTTGTTTCCTGAAGGAACTACCTTTAGAGAGGTAAGTATTTAATGCAGAAGAAGAGCTAAAAAAAATAATCTAAAAGATGGCCCTTATAGGATGGATGTCATTCTAAAAAGGCTCTTCAATTTTAATGATAAATAACTATGTCTGAAATAAAATATTTGTTCTAGCTGATCTCAACGGAAGGTTTCACTTGCACTGAGATGAGGGAAGGCAAGCCTTGGACTTATCAAACCGATCTGTACTGTTTAGCTGGTACAATACATGTGATCTTAATGGGCAGTTATATGAAAGTAGCTAATCGCTTAGGACAATGGACCATAGACAAAAAACTTCCAAGGTGAGTTTGTTCTGAGTTTTAGCTATAAACAATCCTACTCTTTCCCAAAATTGTCATTAATATAATAATAATAACAGTCACAACAAGAACAACACGTCAACCTAGTCAAATTATCCAGCCCCTAACTGTTCCCGGCGCAAAGGTGCCCAAAACGCTTGCTGCTTTGCCACGTTGGATGGCAATGGCTAACCTTTGCACCAAGAACGAGCCGGAGTGGGAGTCAACTATTTTGTCACGGAGCTTGTGCCTATCTCACTAACGAGCATCCTGGCCTCAGTGCCCCAAGCACCCATGATCTCCACGGCAATGGGCAGAAACGTGACAGAAATTACTTATTAACTCGATGTTTGTTGTCGGGTTTTTTTCAAGGGAAAACATCAAAGCAGCTTGCGACCAATCTATACTAATAATATAAATTCGAAAGTAACTCGTCTGCATGTGCCTTTTCACGCCCAAACCACTGATTTCGATCAAATTTGGCAAGGTTGGATGGCATCCTGGGGAAGGACATAGGCTACTTTTTGTCTCGGTATCAGTTTTCCATGAGATAATTTCCGACATCCACGCGGGCGAAGCTTATATTTTATATACTTACGTCACGATACGTATACGTTATATTTTATATACTTACGTCACGTTGCGTATACGTTATATTTTATATGTATACTTACGTCACGTTACGTATACGTTATATTTTACGAGGGGTGATCCAAAAGTAATGATAATCGGGTATTTCCAGTGCACATAAAAATATAAAAAATTTTTTTTTTGCTTGCTCATATATTATACTCACTAGGTTAGCATAAAAAAATCATATAAATAGGCCACGATTCCCGGGAGGTACATTCATTTTAATACGAACCGTCGAAGAGATACCATCAAAATGGAGAAAAACGAAATTAGAGCTGACATCAAGTACCTCTGTTTGAAAAAAATATCTACCAAAGACATACACACCGACTTGGTGGAAACGTTCGTGGGACTCTGCTCCTCTTATTCCACAGTTGCATGCTGGGCCAAGGAGTTAAAACTGGGCAGAACATCCACGGAAGATGAACATCGCGAAGGACGCCCATCCACGTCCCTCACTGAAGATAATGTGAAAAAAGTCGAAGATGCCGTGTTGGCAGATTTACCATCAGACATATAGTTGAGGTCACAGGGATCTCATATGGCAGTGTACAAAGAATCCTCACGAACGAATTGCTTATGAAAAAGGTCTCCGCGCGTTGGGTGCCGAGAATGTTAACTGACGAGCAAAACAAAAAAAACCGGCTAAGTGCGTGTCGGGCCACGCACAGTGTAGGGTTCCGTAGTAGCCCGTTATTACAATGTAGTACGATTCTGTTGTTCTTTATTCTAAATATAAAAAAAAACATAATTATTTTGTTTTTCAATGCAAGTCTTTATCCGTTATAAACAAGCAACTACTTCGTCTTAGTCACTTTAAAGGATTAATGCTAAGGATTTTGTATTTGGTACAAAATTATCCAACACCCAAGTTCAACAACTGTTACTGCTAAACTAATAAAGTTATCTTTTCCTTTAAAGTTCATGAAATGCACTATCATCGTGAATTTTTCCAGATTTTTCAAGCCAGCAGTTTAGGTTTTAGGGGGGACTGGAACAAAAATTTGCACTTTAAAGTTTATTATTTCGTTTTAGCAACCTCCAAGTCATTTTAGAAAACCTATTCAACGATACCCCACACGATGGGGTAGACGATGAAAAAAATATTCATCCCCACGTCACATGTAGGGGAGCTACCCTAAAAAAAATATTTTCCATAATTTTATTTTACCACTTTGTCGGCGTAATTGATATACGCACTCCTACAAAATTACAGCTTTCTAGTACTAACGGTCTCTTAGCAAAACCTCGGACAGACAGACAGACAGACAGACGGACATGACGAAACTATAAGTGTTCCTTGTAGGAACTACGGAACCCTAAAAAACAAGTCATTTTACATTTTACGACATTAGAATCTCGAAAAGTTCCAAGCAGATCAGGAATTTTTTTGTCGCGTTTCGTGATCATGGACGAGACCTGGGTTCACCATTTTGATCCTGAAACCAAACAACAATCAATGACCTGGAAGCGAGCTTCCTCACCGACGCCGAAGAAATTCAGTGTCAAGTTCAGCGGGAAAGATTATGGCGTCCGTTTTTTGGGACGCTGAAGGAATAATTATGGTGGAATATTGAGGAAAGGGAGCCACTATTTTGGGCTCTTACTACGCAGACCAAATAAGAAAATTGCGGGAGGCTATTAAGGAAAACAGACGCAGCAAACTACGAGCTGGAGTGTTGTTTAACCAAGACAACGCACCAGCTCACAACGCCGCAGTTGCGATGGCTGCTATTCAAGAATTGGGATTCTAACTGCTCGAACACCCGCCCTATTCGCCAGATCCCGATAGCTCCCAGTGACTTCTATCTCTAGAAATTTGAAGACGATAGCGAAGTGATGGCCGCTGTTGAGGGGTTTTTGGAGGGTCAAGACAAAGATTTTTAGAAAAAAGGTGGATTAAATGTATTGACTTGATAGGAGACTATGTAGAGAAATAAATATTTTTTTAAAACTATAATCACCGTGTTTAATATTCATTATCATTACTTTTGGATCACCCCTCGTATATACTTACGTTACGTATACGTTACATTTTCTTGTTATTATTTAAGATACTAATTAATATAATGGTATTTTCAGGTACATGAAGGTTGGTTTATGGGACAAGATATTTACAACACTACTTAATGTACCGGATTGTAACAATTTACCTGATTTAATGGAACTGAAAAATGAAGTTGACAGTGTACTGAACGAAATCGACAATCTTAGCTCTCAGCTCCGCAACTTTGCTAATGTGCTTAAATCTAGGTAAATTACGTAAACGATCCAGATTGTATGTATTTATTGCATTTAGATATAATGGCGATTGTAAAAACTAGATACCTAAATATGTATTATTATAGTGATACAAATATATCAAAGTTCGATGAACTTCTTGAATCTTTTGCCAGGTTGAACTTTGCTCTTCTCAAAAAGCAAGAAGTATTAAAAATACCAGAATCTTGTAACTTAGTTATAACATGCCTTGTTGTGTTTAGTTAAAATGTGATATTGTGATTTTTAGGTTTTTGTGTTTTGTAATGAAATTGGCTTAGATTAACTTGTTAGCTTAACTAATGTTGAAATATACTTAGGTTTCATTTATTTTTATAAAACCTCATAAGACTTGCACATTTCACATTTCTTGTTTGACTTGTAACAAAGATAATAAATAATTACCTGGTTGACTTGGTGTTTTATTTGTGATACACAGTTGTGAAACACACAATTAATAAACACATACAACCCGATTTAAACTTTAACCCTTAGTCTGCCGGAACGTAGATCTACTCGAGACACAATGGCTTTTTAATTGTGTCTGTAATTACGGCTCACAAGTGGTTAAAGCGGCTCTAAAGTGCGCTACTCTCTGCGCAATACATCAACTTTTACCCCCCCCACCCCTCTCCCGCTCAGATGAAATAAAATTTGTTACTGTGCAACTGCGCAACAACTCGCCTCATGTATGAGCCGCCACAAAGTTTGCATCGGACTGTACATTTATGCAACAAGTAGGGCCGAACACAACCCATGGGACAGACGCCCAAAGGACTGAGAAATGGTGGGCCCACCTCTCAATACATAACATACATAATAATCAGCCGATAATGTTCCCACTGCTGCTGGGACACGGGCCTCCTCTCTGTGAGAGGGAGTGGGCCGTAATCCACCACGCGGACCCAGTGCGGGTTGGTAGATGTCACATGTCTTGAATTTTTGTTCTAAGACTTGCCGGTTTCCTCACGATGTTTTCCTTCACCGTTTTGAGAGCAGTGGTGAGGAAATAATTTACACAAAGTAAAGCACCTGTCTGGGTACGAACCTACGACCTACAAGTCTACAACTCGTAAGTCGCGACCGTTACCACTTGGCCACTACTGCTCTATTACTACTGGTGCTCTCAATAGGAATAAAGATACTCATGAATGAATAGTATTTTTATGCAGAATGAAACTTAGGCCGCAAATTCGGAGCTGCGTTTCTGCACGGTGCAAGAAACGCAGCTCCGAATAAAAATTAAATAGTCGAACTGCCCATGTAAAAGCCCTGCTAAAAAAACGCTTCTTCCTCAAGTTGGGCTATAAAATGCAAAATGAATTTTTCAAATCCGACTGGTAGTTTCAGAGATTAGCGCGTTGGAACAGACAAACAAAGGTACCTATTAATCTTCACATCACACATAAAGGCTCCTTCAAACAGGCGACACGCGATAAAATCGCGCGCGACACAAAAGGCACCGCAAGTCGCGCAACGAGAGCCGGTGCGGTGCCTTTGTGTCGCGCTCGCGCGCGATTATATCGCGTGTCGCGCCTGTATATTGGAGCCTTAACACGACGAAAATTTTCATCGCCGATCTGTGGAAAAGAACTGACTGCCTGATAGTTGGTCTAGTGGTCATAAACGTGACTGTTGAGCAAAAGATTCTGTGTTTATTTCCCAGGTCAAGCAGTTTTTTTGGGTTTTTCCACCAGGGAATGGTCAGTGGCAGCCCAGTTTAGATTTGCCCTCTATGCCTCTTTTACAATATGACTCATGAGACTTAAAACATAACTGCCGTCTGCCGAAATGTTTGTAGGTACCTACCTAAATATAAACCTCTGCCTGACCCTTTGGAGAAAAAGGCGTGATGTTAATTAATATCGTTATACATCACGGAATAGCTATTCCATGATTATTATACCTACAAGCAAACTGGTTTGGGTTGACACGTTCAGACAGAGGTCCAGGAGGGTAACCTGGAGGGCTCTCTCTAGTCGCATTTGGGATGCCGGGAGCCCTCATTTTAAATGAAGGTTTTTCTTAGCAAATACAGCATTATAAAATGTGAAAATAAAATCATTATGAGTATATTTTAACAAGATTTATTAGTAGGATACTCGTTGGTTTTAAAGTACAAGCACTTTTATACCTACTGTATTTCAGGGGTGGAAAACCATTTACACATGTACAAATATATTATATTCGCTAAAAATGTTCTGAAATAAATCTAGTTGGTGGAGGTTTATGTAAATATTTCAGGAAACCTAAAACGATGTATCTTACTAGCACAGTTTTTGAGAAATAAGAATGAACCATTCTCAAACAAATGTAGATATGCCAATCATTTGATATAAAATTTAGGAAAAGAATTCTAAAATATTTTCCCAAGGTAAGGAACTCTGGGTGCGCAAGTCCGACTCGCACTTTGCCGTTATTTTTAAATCAAACAAATCAGCTGTTAAAAAAAATACGTTAAACATTTAAAAAATGAGATTTTTTGACAGTAACTTAACAAATAAAACAAAAATTACCTAAGTACGTTGCATGAAAATTTCATAAAACGTTGAACACTCCTGCCTCTCTCTCTGATCAGAGCAAGCGAACTTTTCCGTCGTCGACTTTAACGTCATGGCGTCAAGACCTTTGAAAAAACTATTAAAGTTTTACAATGCTTTAACAGTTTCAAACCTAATGCCAAGAACCCATCATAAGGGTACACTTTAGCCCTAACATAACGAAGACACCACTAAGGGTCCACTAGAAATATATTTGGCATGGCATAATAATATGAGCTCTATGAAAAGTCGCGAATATGTTTTGCTTTGGGGAGGAGATAAATTTATTTGTGGGAAGTCATTTCTTAGGTAGGGTTACCTAATATTCATGTGAGATGCCAAATAATAAAAATCAATTCCAATTTTAAGGGATTAAACAATTATTTTAATTAATTAACAATGTTAAATTATTTTGAAGTTTTCTCGAGCCTTTGTTTCTTTCTTTCTTGATATTCTTGAACATTATCAAACTTCCTTTTGTATAATACTTTGATGGATTCTAACTGACTTTCTTCAGTTTCTGTGTCAATATTTTTGTTTTCAAACATTTTTATGCTGTTACTTTCTTCAACAGTAATTGATCCATTATTTTCTTCTATCTTGTATACAATAATGGTACAGTCTATGTCATCAAACACAAAAAGTGTGTTTTTGTGAAGTTTTATTGCACTTGGGAATCGTTTCAATTTTAGTTTTTCTTCTATCTTGTGGCTATAATGGTTATCAATATTATTTACAGTGTAAATGAGGACTGCATTATACATGTGCACCGTTGCAGCCAATAAACTCAAATTTTCATTTATTTTAGATGCTGTATAATGTACAATTGGTAAGGTAGTAACTTCAATACCACCCTCATCCATAATGTTTATAAAATTCTGCCTCAATTGATCATCGTTCACATCACTAGAGGTGTCTATTGTATGAACCAGTCTACCTTCAGTGTAGTCCCAGATTTTGATAGTACCGTCCCCTGAGGAACTTGTCAATAGCTTATCATTGTGCGGCAGAAATTCTAAATGGTTCACAAATTCTTTGTGACCCAAGCAATAAGTTTGGATGTTATAGGTGTTGGGAAAGCAAGAAACTCTTATTTTTTCGTCTCTGTCACAGGAGATAACGCACTGTGTATCGTTTGACTGTAAAACATCCAACAGTAAACTCAAGTGGCCCAGAAGTTTAGTGCCAGAATTCCCATCTTTTATGTCATAAATAAGGACATCGCCACTTTTATCAGCCACTAAAATCTGTGAATTATCAACTGTGAATCTTATTCTACTGGCACTTCTTGGTATATTAAAAGTTTGTTTAGGTTCCAGTTGAACTACGTCATAAACTAACAGTTGTTTTGATGTCGCTGTTACAACAGCTAAATGACTGAAATCATTGGAAATTGCAATATCAGATATATAATCTTTTTCAGGTTGCTTGGGAGTTAACGGGATATCAATAATTTTATGGTTTGAATAGTCATAGAAATCCACATGAAGTTCTTTTGCTACTACAATATATTTGTCGGTTGCCACTAAAAGAGACATTATCCTATGTGTTAAACTTTTTATGTTATTGCACTTTTAGCTCGATTTGATTTTTTAAATCAAATTCAGGGCACAAATAAACGAATATTTAATTTATTTTAAAAACTTTTAAAGTTTTGTAGGTTATTTTTATAAAGAGACAAAGAGTGACACTTGGTCTGACGAGGATATTTATGTTCTGTGGTCTGACGTCTTGTGAGCAAGGTTGCCAATATTAATTTATCAAATTCCCCAATAATCTAAGTCTAATTCCCCAATTTGGGGATAAAAATCTGCTGACACACAAATTCCCCTCAAAATTATTTTAAGAAATGAAACAAGTTCAACTATTTAAATAATATTAATTTTTTAATCTTTCTTATCCGACCCTTTTTTCTGTACTTTTGTTGGAAGCTTCCGGTAGGAGTAAACTTGGCGAAATCGTCACGCAACGAAAAACTATTTTTATTACACTTATTATAGATGGTTTTCAAGGGTACACATGGCTACACGTCAAGTTATACCTGAAGCCGATAGTGAGGTAAAAATAATGAAAACCCAAGATGGCGGCTGCGAATATTTTCAAATTTTCGCAGCCGCCATCTTGGATTTTCATTATTTTGAACTTCGTTCCTGCCGGGGGCCCCCGACCCCACATGATTCTTTTTATCACATCTATTCAAAAAGAGCTGTCAGACTTTTAATTAGCTGCAGTAAAGTGACAGCTTATGTGTTACCAACTTACCACTATGGTGACGTGACAAAATAATCGATTCATTCAAGTAACATTCAATTCAAAATCGATCCATGTTAAATTGATTTTATAAAAGAGGATAATATTATCGGAGGATGATATTTATAATGAAATTCAGGATACCTAATATAAGTTTACAACAAAAACATTGAGCAATGCCTAATTAGTTTTTGTCATCACATCAGTGATCAGATTAGGTTTATAAAAAGCATTAATTCTAATCACAAACATATCTTTTACACTTATTTTTGAGGTTTTTGGTGTTTTGCAAATAATCCTGTATAGTAAACATCCTGCAATAAAAAAAATCCTGTATAGTAAAATTAGGGATAGGTAACTATCCCTAATTATAACTCAAACTCAATGAAAACTTTAATTTATTTAAAAAATTGATTTCTTAGATCGATATAGTAGGAGTTTTAGAGTAAAAACTGAAACAAAATTATCTTTAGTAGACTATGTATCTAATCTGCGTTGAAACAACAACATATATTTTTATCCGATCAATACAAAGAATATAAATTATTTGATTGTTTAAATTGGTCATTTTCGAATATCTAAATTAAAACGACGGACGTTTCATTGCGTTTTAATCACATCACTAGTAGAGATAGTGTGGCAACATTTTTTTACGAAATGACAGTAAGAAGTGTCATTTTACTGCAGCTAACTATAGTGTATTCTTCGTAAACAGGGACTAAAATCGCTCTTTAATCCCTAGGGGCTAAAAGTGATTTGAATTTAGAATGTGGATATTGTTAGTAAAAGTTCCAAAGACTAAAGAGATCAATCACGAAGATTGTATGAACAGTAACAGGCTGTATGATAAAGTAAAACGCTCGCGAGCCAAATTAAAAAAAAATTGTTACGATGCCCTTCTTATATTTTGTTCAAATATAAACATTAGCCTATAATTATTTATAAGTATTGCTCCTAATTGTAAGAAAATAAATAATCGTATTTATCTTCTTCGTTGAACTTACTTATTTTTTCATAGAGGGTGATAAAAATTAGAGTGTCCACGTTGGGAGCACACTATTTTAAGCTCGAATGACGTAGTTTGAATCCCTTGCTGCGCTCAGGATTCTACTTTAGAACCCAAAGAAACACTTTCGCCATCAAAATATTTGTTTGTTGCCTTGGCAATCAATGTATGTACTATTTAATCCCTTCTCTTGATACAGTACCTATCTGATTTGAATTTTTTAAGAACGCTGTTTGAAAACGTCAGTATCAGTAATTAGGACATCAGAATCTTTATGTTTCAAAAACATGCACAACCAAAGAGATTTAAGATAATACTTTAATGTCTTTGTGCACAACATTACATACCCAGACCCAAACCCAAGTTATTGCACAGTTAATTATATAGTTCATATCAATGATATTTTAGGTTCATATAGTTTTATTCACTAATTATAGCCATGAACTATCGATATTATTAATAGTGAGATGTCAAAATCCGCGCATTTTCCCCGTATAATACCAATCCCCAATCAACTTGAGATTCCCGCAGTTTCGGGAATTCCACACATTGTCAGCGCTTCTTCTGACTTTGTGAGACTTGTAAGTTGTGACCTTTTACACTTTTGACGGTAAAAATTTAGTATCCGGGAGCACGAAAACGAGGTAGTGGGGGGGTGGAGGGGGGAGGGGGAGGTCCCCCCTTTCCCTTGGTACCACTCCCATGAAACGAGGACGCACCATTCTTGAGAAAAACAAATTATTGTAACATAACCTCAAAACACTTGTTTTCAATACAAAGTTGCTTCTGCACGTCTCCGGCGCTGCGGGAAGTGCAGCCCCTTCGCCCTTACGTAACAAAGGATAGGCACCCATGCTTTGTTACAGCGGGCGGGGGCTGCACTCCCTCCGCGCCTCCGGATTTTTAAATACACCCTCGGGGTAGCAGCCAAAAGACTACGTGGAGTCGGGGTGCCCCGATTCGGTTTTGGGACAGATTCGACCTATTGTACGTGGAGTCGGGATGCCCCGATTCGGTTTTGGGACAGATTCGACCTATTTCAACCATAAAGTGGGGTACGCTAACTTCCTTCTGAACAGAATTTCTAGATAACAAACAAGACGGGTTGGCTTTAGTATCGTTTGGCAGGCGGAGGGGGTTAAAAGTGGTTAAATCTGGTAGAGGGTGGGTCCCCGATTATAACGCTACCGTTCTTATTACAAGGTAATGGATATTTTTCGAGAAATTAATAAAAAATGTTTCTAACCTCAAATCAGATAAAAAGTGTAACGAAACGTTAAAATAGGCGATTGACAACCAAATCTGTACCAGTATATTGTCTGTGGTGTAAAATGTCTGTAAAATAGGTGAAACGGAACGTAAAAAAGAACTGTACTGTCAGTGTTATTAAGTACTCTGTGGTTCATTCCGTTTCTTCACGAGTGAATATTTTGTTGTGTGTGAATGTTTTGTTGTTTTATTTGTCTTGTTATGTACCCCACTTTATGGTTGAAATAGGTCGAATCTGTCCCAAAACCGACTCGGGGCACCCCGACTCCACGTAGTCTTTTGGCTGCTACCCCGAGGGTGTATTTAAAAATCTGGAGGCGCGGAGGGAGTGCAGCCCCCGCCCGCTGTAACAAAGCATAGGCACCCGGAGGTGAGCATGGGTGCCTATCCTTTGTTACGTAAGGGCGAAGGGGCTGCACTTCCCGCAGCGCCGGAGACGTGCAGAAGCAACTTTGTATTGAAAACCAGTGTTTTGAGGTTAGGTTACAATAATTTGTTTTTCTCAAGAATGGTGCGTCCTCGTTTCATGGGAGTGGTACCAGGGGGAACGGGGGAACCCCCTCCCCCCTCCACCCCCCACCACCTCGTTTTCGTGCCCCCGGATACTAAATTTTTACCGATTATAGTGTTTTGAGGTTAGGTTACAAATATCTGTTTTTCTCAAAAGTGGTGCGTTACCTTTTCACGGGAATGGTACCAGGGGAGAGGGGGGACACCCCTCCCTCCCCCCCTCCCCCTCCCACCCCCATCCGCCTGCCAAACGATACTAAAGATTACCCGATTTGTGGTTAGAAACAATTTTTATAAATTTCTCGAAAAATATGCATTACCTTGTATGAAGAGTGGTCTAGTAATAACCGGGGACCCATTCCCTACCGGCTTTAACCACTTTTTCCTCCCTCCGCGGGCAGCACGTCTCTAAAGCCAACCCCTTTTGACTTGTGAGGTTGTATGTAATACGTAAATAATTCCATGCTTGTGAGACCCAATCTTGAGTATTATGTGTTCTGTGGACCCAATGATTTTAGTCATTTTTATGAAGAAGCGAGCAGTGTTTTTCTTTTGGTGTTTTAAACTTGATATTCCATATGCTATATAAATGGAATAATTAATAGATTTTGGTCACAAAACCTTTATGTACAGTCTGTCAAGAAAGTCATGAAAAGAATGTTTTAGGAACTACTGCTTTTGCTAATACTGGCAGCACTGAATAATTGTCAAGCTGAGTACCTCGACTGTCACGTCGTAGCTCTGTGTTTGATGTTCTACAATATTTTGGAGTGGTTTCGAGTTTTTTTAATCGTGTGACCGTTAAGAGATAAAAAATGAATCGGAATGTTTACAAGAGCGGTGCGAGACAAATTATATTTAAAGTTTTTCAAGGGTGTATGGTCGAAATTCAAGGTGGGAGTGCTGGGACGAGCAAAGACGATGTTTACGGTCGAACAGCAAAGTTAACCGGTAAGTAGATATATTCTAAAGTTTAACACACTAACGGAAATATACTGTTTTTACAATCTTCTGTTTTTAAGTATAATTTATCTATCTTTACCATTGTTATATTTTGATATTATGTTGAGGTTATGTTTACCTACGATTTATTATACTACCACTCAACGTTTTTGATATTTTGGTGTTGTTTATTTAGATATGATTAAGAAATTTGTATATTTAACATGTCTGTATTGATTTCAGGTGTTTCCGAAAGCACAGTTCGGCGCATTGTGGACGAAGGCATGAAGAATGGAGGTAAATTTTCAACACCTGGTAAACACAGGAAAGGCCGACCTACGAAACAAATAGATGATTTCGATCTTTGTGCCATTCGTCAGAAAGTACACTTTTTCTACACAGTGCAAAAAGAAGTACCAACATTGAGAAAACTATTAGCAGTGGTAAAGGAAGATTTAAATTTTGATGGCAGCCATGAACTCCTTCGAAAAATTTTAATTTCAATTGGCTTTAAATATAAAAAATGCCAATCAAATAGACTAGCTCTTATTGAAAAACCAGCAATTGCTGCGAAACGCGAATATTATTTGAGGCACATCCTTGAAAACAGGAGACTGCCCGAAGAGCTCCAAAAAAACATTATTTATTTGGATGAGAGCTACATACATGAATCCTACAAAGTAACAAAATGTTGGCAGTCAACTAATATTACTGGTGTCCAGCAAAGTGTGTCGAAAGGCAAAAGGTGGATAATTGTACATGCTGGAAGTGAAAAAGGTTTTGTGCCTAACGCACTTTTAATATTTTCTGGCAAAAATAAACAAGAAGATTACCACTCTGAAATGAATGCACAGAATTTTATAAAATGGGTAACTGAAAAGTTAATACCCAATATAAGTGAATCATCAATAATTGTGATGGATAATGCACCATATCACTCCATTAAAACAAACAAGGTATAATGGCTTTTCTTTGTATTATTACAA
This sequence comes from Mesoligia furuncula, assembly GCA_916614155.1. NCBI lineage: Eukaryota > Metazoa > Arthropoda > Insecta > Lepidoptera > Noctuidae > Mesoligia > Mesoligia furuncula. The sequence continues at coordinate 14,038,937 of OU744798.1, forward strand.
CCTTTCTTTTTAAGCTGATTTTGTTTGGATGGAATTGAAATTCAACCGCTAAATTTAGTTTTTTTTTTCCCAGGCTCCTACATCTGCATCAAGAGTTAGTGAAATCAAATTGTGGCTACTAGAAAATAATATTCCATTTGATGACACCTTGCGGAAACCGTCCTTATTGATGCTTGTAAAAAAACATAAACCTGAACCTATCTTCTACATCGATGAACTTTTATCTGAACATGGACATACAGTGGTAAGACTGCCTCCTTACCATTGCGATTTAAACCCGATCGAACTAGTTTGGGCAATAGTAAAAAGACGAATTGCTCAAAAGAATATTGGTGGTCAAAATGTTGCAAAGTTGGCTGAAGAAGCTTTTCAGTCAGTGACTCCACAAGAATGGAAGAATTGTGTTGACCGTGTCATCAAAATTGAAAACGAATATTTTGCCCGTGGAGGAACTCTTTATAATGATATAGACAGATTTGTCATCTCAGTTAGCGATGACAGTTCGAGTGAATCTGAAGAGTCAGATGAGGACCAATTTCATTATGAAGAAGTTTCAGGCAACATTTCGGGAGTCGAATACCTTGACTCTGATTATTTGGATTCCGATTAATAAAGAAATGTATGTAATAAACTCTTTTATTTTTGCAATTGAGCTCATACCTATTGATATTCTATCAGCACCATGCTGAGACGGCAGTGCAGAAAGGCGAAACATCGAACTTTGCACTTTGTGGTACATAAATGTTAGTAGCTGAAAGAACGAAAACAAGGGTTGATCAAACCAGATAATCTTATGAGTATCTGGTTTGATTAACCCTTGCGTGTAGGTAATATTACCTTCACACACATTTATTAGGCATCAGTTAAAATATAAGGTCACTTGAATGAAAATTTGTTCTAACAGGAATGTTGTTCGCCCCTACCACAGAGTACTTTTATATATAGGTAGCGCCACTACCAATGAAAGGCAAAACTTGTTTTTGCATGTGTCAAATAGATAGTTGAGTGTCAGATAGATCGGTAAAATAATCTACACGACAGTAAAGGGACCATCAATCCGTAATTACTATTTTATTATTAAAAGTATCAAAACTTTTCAGTCGAAATTTATCGGGATACCATATTAATGATGGTGGCGCCCTCCCTTCTTTTTCATGACTTTCTTGACAGACTGTATTATGTTTTTGGGATCGCAACGCAACAATAATTTCTAAACGGAGCTCCCCTAAATCTAACGTGGAACGTGAGTGAAATGTCACTGTCATTTAAATGCCATTCCGTTCGTATTTATTTGTAAAGTGCCACAAACTTATCTGGCCCGGTGGCAAAAAGAGAAACTAACGACGCCATTTTGAAATGTCAATCTGCCTGCCATTCGTTGACATATCCGCCATTGGTTGGTTGCTCTGTGTGTTTATTTTTCGTTTAGTGGTTATAGCTAGTGAAAAATGCCGAAAGCTTTAAAAAGTGACGCGAGGAACGTTATATTACAAGTCTTAGATTTTATGAAGGAAGAAAAGCGCCTTCAGACACCGATAATACCGTTCGAAAAATTGTATGAATGCGTAGCTGCCGCCACAGGTTAGTGTTGTCAGCCTTTGAAAGTAAATTCCACGAAAACACCATTTCGCACGTGCTATTAGAATAAATTTAATGTATGATTTTTAAAAATGTTCGTTACTTTTGTTGTAGGTGTTGGGGAGCGATTTGTTTGAAAACTTGTGAAGGAAAAGAACAGGCAGATGAAACTGGAACAAAAGTTTCCACGCCAGGAAAAAAAAGGAAAAGGACGAAAGGTAAAATTGAAGTGGATGATTTCGATCTTGGCGTCATAAGAAGAAAAATTCATGAATTTTACACTATGCGGAAAGAAATTCCCACAATACCAAACTTATTAAATGTGCTCCAAGAAGACATTGATTTTAAAGGGAGTCGAGAAACTTTTCGGAAAATACTCCATAAAATTGGATTTCGTTACAAGAAGAGAAAATCGAACAGAAAAATTCTAATAGAACGAAATGATATTTCAGCATGGAGAGCCAATTATCTTCAAAAAATTAAAGACAATGAACGAGGTGAACAAAAACCAGTCATATTTTTGGACGAGACCTATATTCACGCATCTCATACAGCTGGGCGTTGCTGGCAGAGTGATGAAATTGACGGTGTGCTAAACCCAGTCTCCAAAGGAAATCGATCGATAATTGTTCATGCGGGAGGACAAGCAGGGTTTGTGGAGAATGCTTTATTAGTGTTCCAATCAAACACAAAAAGTGGCGATTATCACGACGAAATGAACAGTAAGAATTTTAAAAAATGGGTGACCGATAAGCTTCTGCCTAATTTACATCAGCCAACACTGATTATATTGGATAACGCCCCATATCATAGCATTTGCATAAACAGAACTCCTAATGGAAATCATAAAAAGGCTGAGATGCAGAAGTGGCTGACGGAAAATAATGTAGAATTTAACGAACAGTTTACAAAACCGCAGCTCTACGAACTTATTAAAAGACATAAACCAAAACCTATATACGAAATAGACGAACTGTTGAAAAACAGTGGACACAGCGTGTTAAGATTACCGCCGTACCATTGCGACCTAAATGCAATCGAAATGATTTGGAGCTCTATGAAACGAAACGTAGCTAATCAGAACATTAATAAATCAAATTCTGAAATGCGTACTTTGATTGCAGAAGCCTTCAATAAGATAACAGTGCACGAATGGCAAAAGCACTGCAATCATGTAAAAAAAATTGAAAACGAGTATAGAAGTAGGGATGCATACTTAGACGAGCCTTTCATCATTAATTTGGACAGTGAAAGTGAAAGTAGTGACTCTGATGATGAAGTGACTGATGAATCAGGTGGCTCAGGAATACCTGGAGTATTCCCGTTAGAGAACACTCGCCAGAAATTTTATGTAGATGATCATAATTATTGTGTTAAAATATAGATATTTTCGAGGAATATGCTTGTTTTTGTTTTTTAGGTACCTAATTAACATTTTACTTACATTCTTTCAAATCGCCAGGTGTTACATAGGTAGTATGTGCATAATTTCATAGTTTTAACCATCTTCAAAAAAGGAGGTTATCAATTTGACACGCATATGTACCTACTTATGTAATATTATTGGAATTGCAATATATTTACATATAATAGTCTATTACGGCTTCCAAACAAATATACCTACATATTTTTATAGGTATGTATGTATGTGTAATGTTAGTCCACGCATTTCTCCGAAACTATTAATCGGATTGAAAAATCGGTTCAGGAGTTTTAAAGATTTGGACCAAAATGTTTTTATTACATCGACTTGCTTTCCCACTTTATTGCAAAATTGCTTTCCCACTTTATTGCAAAATTTATTTTTCCTGGCGACACCAAATGCGATATCAGCGACTCCCTCACCGGGCCAGATAAGTTTGTGGGACTGTAATGGAATTCTGATAGAATTATTCCTATTTGGTTGAAATTAAAGGAAACTGTGTTAACAGTTAACAGTTTGAGGAGTAGATCATGGCTGCTATGATAAGTTCTTGGAATCCGGAAAAGAAACACAGCGACGTGGAAAGGTAAGTAACCTTATGATAAGATGGATATATCCAACAAACTAAACGTTTTTCGTACAACTCGTTGTGCTGGATGTTAAGAAAGTGTGACTTGTTTAGTGCCAGCTGAAATACTAATAAGCAACATTTAATTTCACAGATGGATATGTATTTATCCTGCTTACTTGAATAGTAAGAAGACATTGGCCCAGGGCCGTAAACTTTCGAAGTCTCACTGTGTGGAGAACCCAACTCACCAGGAGATCAGAGATGTCCTGATAGCTGCTGGCCTCAGGGTGGGCGTAGAGAACAAGCTGTATCCTAGGGAACCCAGCAAGGTAATATTTTGTTCACTACCTGTTTTGGTAATCAGCCCGTTGAAGTCTGTAAATCTCTGTGTGTAGTCTGTTTTGGTATTTTTTCATTTTATTAAATATTTAATTTACATACACAAATATGCAGTAGCTACACACTGTTAATCATTGTTTTTTTGAGGAATTACAGTGACTGCATAATACTGTATTCTTACTGCTGCAACAATTCTATGCAAATCTTGTTGTGGTATTTCCCAGTACTTTTTTGTATCCACTATCATCATTATCCTTCTTTCACCGATACCATAATGAGGTCTACTATACAAAAAGGTGGAGGCCTACAACCTAATTTCTCGAAGTTTTGTTTGTCTGTGTTCATCACTTAGACAGCACAGGGACTGCTAAGAATGTGACATATTATTACATTTAACCTTTAACTATGGACGTTCTTTTTTTGTCACACTACCATGGACGCGCGGTCTCACATACCGCTATATTTCATGGTAAAATTAATGATTAGATGCTTGTATTTTTATTAGTTTTTTATTATTATTATCAACTAGAGGTTTCAAACTTAAAGACTTTACATGTATTTAACCAAAACTTATTTTATTTTTTATGAATTTTAACAAATTATCATTTTAAGGCACTTTCAGTCAAAATTTTACCTGAGATCACTTAAAGGAAGAAAAAAATTAAACTTTAAAGTATTTTGAACAATCATCTAAAATATCTTTAAATCTAAGGTTTAACGAATATAAAAAACAAAAAATGTACTTCTCAAAATAAAACAAAAAAAATCTGACATTGGTTTGGACCATTGTCAGATTTTTTTTGTTTTATTAACATTGGTAACATTATTGGCAGTCTTTGCATAAGGGCTTGGAACACTGCAGGCAAATCGCTTGTTTACAACTTACACAAGCGTAGTTAGTCTTTCTTTTTAATTTTGACGGACACAGCCTGCACGTCTTTCGCTTAGAATCATTCATTTCCGGTGTAGAGGACTCTCCAACAGGCATATCTGCACCTTCTGGTCCGACTCCAAAAGTAGTTCGTTTACTTTCATTTTCGAAATTAGGATCATCAACTCGCAATATTTTGCTTGGCCTCTGTTGCAGTGGCGATTTTTGTGGTTGTTTTGATCTATTAGTATTTGATGGATTATTTTCTGACATTTTGAACCAACCTAACCTAAAACAAACACAGTATTGATAAGACATAAAATGTATTGCAAATATGGACCCGAGGTCTCACAGACCGCGATCAAAGTTTAAAGTCAAATTACTCACCCGATTCGCAGCCAACGACGTAACCTCCCGCTTCAACAGTCGTTTCGTTACTAAAACCGAAGCTACTGAGCGCGTCAGTAGTGAGGGGGGCGGGGAAGTGCGTGAACACGAAAATTAAAAACTGCGAGCGGTCTATCAGACCGCGCGTCCATAGTTAAAGGTTAATGTTATAATGCAGTATGTTTTGTCACATCTCTTAATATTAAGAGATGACCTGTCTCAACCGACGGTGCCTGTACACAAACATGATGTGTAGATCATAGGCTTCCTCCCTTTTGTATAGTGGACTTTGTAATTCAACTATCTAACTGTCATATAGACAAATATACCTTGTTTGAGACAATTGTACCTTTTATGTGCAAGTCACATTCAACCTTTGGGTGGTAAAGAGCTATGAAGTTAATTGTACTAGTGTATTCAACACCTACTTTTTAATTACAGGAAATATTGTTCAGAGGGAGAATCAGAGTGCAGTTAAAGAATGATGACGGGTCTCCAGTCAAAGCAGACCTCCCTACTCGTGAGGCTGTAATGAAGCATATTGGTGAATCAATACCCAAGCTGAAGACGAGACAAAACAGGTGATTGTTTTAATGGCACAATGTTGTAAACAAGAGCAGTGGTGGCCCTGTGGTAATTACTTACGAAATTATAGACTGGGTTCGAACCCAGACAAGTGCTTTACTTTGTGTAAATTATTTCATCACCACTGCTCTCAAAAGGGTAAAAGAAAACATTGTGAGGAAACCGGCATGTCCTAGAACCAATAATTGGGAGACTTGTGACATCCATGAACATGCGCTAGGCTTGCGTGGTGGAGTATGGCCCACTCCCTCTCACTGAGAGGAGGCCTGACTTCTAGTAGTGGGAATGTTATAGACTGATTATGTGCTATAAATAATTGCAGTTAGGAAACTTATACAGATGAAGGCTTGTTTCTCACTTACATAGTATTGCTTTGATGAACTTTTGATAGAGGAAACTACATATCTATTACAGATGTTGCACTTCATGATCATGTTTCAATAAAGTATCCCAATTTATACCTTATTACTATGATTATAGCAAGCATGTGTCATATTATGAAACATGCTTGTGAATTGCATTATCTAAACTACAGGTTATTCATATCTGTACAAAGTCTTTACTAAGGTCAGGGTCTATTGTTCTTTCTTTTTTTCCGGGTCTTCAGAAGGCCGAAAGTCTGACAACCAGTCTTACCAAGGGGTATCGTATTACTCAGCAACCGGGTTGTGGAGCTCCATGTAAAATACTGGTATTCAGCTGCATCTGGTTAGACTGGAAGCCGACTCCAACATAGTTTGGAAAAGCCTAGGCAGATGATGACAAAGTCTTTACCAAGGTTTTTACATTGAGAAGTAGTGGTCATAACATAAAAAAGTAAGGTTTAAAAGGTATTAGATGCTGTATGAACCTGTGTTGCCTAAAGGATTATCTATGAATAAATACATACATAACATCACACATGTTCTCCCCGAAGAGTTACTCAGAGGTTTACCTTTAATACACCCACATTTCGCCAGTTTTGTTTAAGTCACATGTAATAGGGGGCGGCGAGCCTATTGTTATTATTATATATTTTTCTTTTTCAGACCAGTGGATCAACAGCCACAGGCAGCGCAAGCAAGTCACAAGGGCAAGGGGAAAAAAGGACGCCGATAATTTTATTTGTTTATTACAAATTTAACTATTTGTACAAAATACTTATCTACTTCTAATATAAAGTTTCACAAAACAACATCTTTGTAAATCACTAACACTAAGAATGTATGCGAATAGATTTTTCCGCGAATTTGTTCTGACCATTTTTGTGTTTTACTATACTGTACCCATCTAATATCATCATAACTGGTGATTTTTTCTTTGGAGTATTTGATTGACTTGTTGTGAAGTTCAAGCCATTTATTGTCGTCATTGTTTCATTTCCTGTATGAACTTTTTGAATTTCCTTGGCAATTGGGCTACCTCCGTCAGTGAATTGTTGATAACCGGCGTTATCGTGTGTGATGTCGACGACGCTTTCTTCACGAACTTCTTTGGGTTGTACAGACTCTGTGTTTTTGTTGACATCTTTGGATAATATGAATCCTCGTAATCTTCGAATAGGTTCTTGTAGAATTCTTCCGCCTTTTGTTTCGTTTCTTCCAGTTTTGAATTGATTTTCTCGATTGTGGTCTTCGGTGATTTCAGTTTGCGAGTTGGTTTCATTACTGTTTCTTCTTGGTAATAATCCGGTATCATTTCGATTTCCGGTTGGTCTTCGTAATCGAAAGCCTCTTGCACCGTTTCGTGTAACACTGTGGGTATTCTGTTCATAATCTTCCGCACAGGAGTCATTCTCTCCGCATCCGGCATCATGTTCATGATCTCCATGATGCCTGGTGATATTTCCTTCAATGTTTCCGTGAAGTGCGGCGCCGCTTCTCTTACTGTTTCCATTATCGTCTCCCCGACCGCTAGAGGTATTTCTTGGAAGTAATATGGGTATGTTCTTATTCTGTCTGAAAGCGCTGAAGTCACGAGTGGTAATAGTATTGGCTGTCGTGGTGGTAGCCTCGGTAGTGGTGGGAGTCTCGGTAATAATCGAGACCGCAGTGGTGAGAGTCGAGGAAAAAGTAACTGTCTCTTCTTGCGACTCCGATTCTGTGATTCCCGAATCGGATCGATGTGTGCTGCGAGGGACTTCGAAACTCTCTTCAGAGTAGAATCGATTTCGCTTATATTTCTTTGTTTTGACTTCGTAAGACTCGCTCGAGTCTGAATCGAGAAGATTATCAAACAACATACTAAGACTTTTAAGAAGCGGGATATACTTTTGTTTGAGCACAACATTTCCATTAATTTCACGTTTCGCCGACTTATTCTTACGTTTGTATCTTGATTTTTGTATAAGTTTTAGCCTTCTTGGTTTCAGTGGGCTTTTGATTAGATATGTCTTTTTATATTTAAGTGGCGATAGTATATTTTCTCCAAGGGGGGTATGATCTGAAAAAAAAAGAGCAAAATATACATATAATTACGATTACACGTTACATTATATAGCTATGGAGTTTTCTCAAATATCTACCTCGAAAGAAACCTGACTCTAGGAAGTTTATTATCCTCAAAGGCGATTTCAGGCGTTTGATAAGGGAGTAACGTTTGCCGGTACCTGTTGAAAATGAAAAAATAAGAATAGATGTAAAGACACGTGCACATTTTTAATAAGCACAACTAAGATTCGAACCAAACACTTAGTAACTGCGCCCTAAGTGCCCTAGCGTCGTGCCGCCATCGTCATGTTATCGAACAATCAATCAATCAGTCAATTAATTAACTAAACATCCCTAGCGATTTTACTTGATGAATGAGCATTAAAAAAAGAAAGATTGAATAGGTATATAATAGTAGATTGTTTGCCAAGGGAGCAAACAACTATTTTGAAGGCGAAAGGGATTCAAAGTAGGTACGCTCCCGAGGTGGACACCCTACTTTTTAGGGTTCCGTACCTAAAGGGTAAAAAAACCGGCCAAGTGCGTGTCGGGCCACGCACAGTGTAGGGTTCCGTAGTAGCCCGTTATCACAATGTAGTACGATTCTGTTGTTCTTTATTCTGAATAGGTAAAAAAAACATATTTTGGTTTTCAATGCAAGTCTTTACCCATTGTAAACAAGCAACTACTTCATCTTAGTCACTTTAAAGGATTAATGCTAAGGATTTTTACCCGACTGCGCGACGCAAAGGAGTGGTAATGTGTTCATCAGCCTATGTATGTATGTTTATATGTTCCTTTGAAGCACTATACAGACCAAACGCCTGGGCCAATTTTTATGATTCACACGTTAATCGATTCCTCTTAGTCCGGCGAGTGTCACTAAAGACATGACGTTAGTGAAAATTCAATATGGCGACTACTGGACGCCATATTAAACTTTTTTTTTAATTTTTTTTTTTCAAAACCTATCGAGTGGGGTATCAAAATAAAGGGTTTTAAAAGGTGATTACAAAAATATATACAACATATATACTTAAAAGCAATTCGAAGTGACAAATCGCATAAAACACCTACCAAGAACTAAATCGTCTGCGAAATCTTTCAAAGTAAACTAAAAAGCTGGAAATAAAAAAGTTATTTAAAAAAATCAAAAAACCCGACTGCGGTAAAAAACTTAAGTTAAAAGAAACTGAAAAGCTAAAAACAAGCCCATTTTAAATTAAATAAAAGTTGGAAGCAGGCGGGACCCACACCATTTTTATTGTATTTTCAAATTCAAATGGGTCCCGCCTGCTTCCAACTTTTATTTAATTTAAAATGGGCTTGTTTTTAGCTTTTCAGTTTCTTTTAACTTAAGTTTTTTACCGCAGTCGGGTTTTTTGATTTTTTTAAATAACTTTTTGTATTTGGTACAAAATTATCCAACACCCAAGTTCAACGACTATTACTGCTAAACTAATAAAGTTATCTTAACCGCTATAGTGTTCCTTTAAAGTTCATGAAATGCACTATCATCGAGAATTTTTCCTGATTTTTCAAGCCAGTAGTTTAGCTTTTAGAGGGGGGGGGGGGGGATGCCCTACTGGAACAAAAATTTGCACTTTAAACTTTAATATTTCGTAAATGGAGCATTAAATCGAAAAATAATTTTAGCAACCCCTAAGCCATTTTAGAAGACCTATTCAACGATACCCCACACGATGGGGCAGATGATGAAAAAAATATTCATCCCCACTTCACATGTCCCCTACATGCTACCCTAAAAAAAAATATTTTCCAAAATTTTATCTTACCACTTTGTCGTAACTGATATACGTACTCCTACAAAATTTCAGCTTTCTAGTGCTAACGGTCACAGAGATTAAGCGAGGACGGACAGACGGACAGACAGACATGGCTAAACTAGATGGGTTCCTAGTTGACTACGGAACCCTAAAAACGGGACCCTATTACTAAGACTGTCTGTCTGTCTGTCACCAAGCCGTATCCCATGAACCGTAATAGCTAGACAGTTGAAATTTTCACAGATGATGTATTTCTGTTGCTGCTATAACAACAAATACTAAAAACAGATTAAATAAATATTTAAGGGGGCTCCCATACAACGAACGTTTTTTTTTCGGCGTTTTGCCTTGTGGTACGGAACTCTTCGTTTGCGAGTCCGACTCGCACTTTGCCAGTTTTTTATCAACCTCTATGAAAAACTAAGTAAGTTCAACTTATGAATAAGAATAGTACCTACCTACGTTTATTTATTTCGATATCACTACTTGAGGAAGACATACATGTACTGTACATTTTTTATAAAACTGAGTAAAATCCTAATTTGAATAAATAAGTACGAACGAAGGCAGAATGCTTTTTATTTTTTCAAAAACTTTTTTTAATTTGGCCCGCGCTCGTTTTATTGTATCATACAGCCTGTTACTTGTTCATACAATGTTCGTGATTGATCTCTTTGGTGATTGGAACTTTTACTAACAATAACCACATTACAAATTCAAATCACTTTTAGACCCTAGGGATTGAAGATTGCCTAGTTTAGAAGTCAAACGTTCATTCATAGACTGTCTCTGCTGTACAACTAAATCCTGTCACTAAATAGTATTGTTTGGTTTTTGTGTACAAAAAAAAAAAAAAGAGCTCCCTGTTTACGAGAATATACTAGCTCATTTTGAATAGATGTGATAAAAACATAGGTACATAAACATAACATATCATCACGCCTGTATGTCCGAAGGGTTAAGCCGAGGTGTTAGTGCCCATAGTTCCTTACCCACATATCACCAGAATCGTTTACGATAAAAAAAACCAAAAACATTGTCCGATCTGGGACTCGAACGCAGGGCCTAATGCTTACCAGTAGCGGTTGCGACCACTAAAAACCGACGGGCAACGATGGATTTTATAATAGGTACCTACCTATTCCGAGCCAAGGCTATCGAAAGTTAGCAAGACGAATCAACTGCACAGTTTAAATTGTTATGTAAGGTGACATATCTCGCGTCCGGCCCTGGTGCAAGCCATGGTCCGGGGCGAGAGGGAGTGGGAGGCAGTCACCTCCTTCTGCAGCAGCAGCTGCAGCTTGAAGCAGTCATGCTAGCGAAGGAGGTGGCGGGACGGCTCAGAGAGAGAGCTTCCAGTCTCTCATCATTCTCCTGCCGTTATCCCAATTTACTTGGGGTCGGCGCAACATATCTTTTTCTTCCATACTTCTCTATTAGTCGTCATCTCGGTAGTCACCCCCTTTCTAACCATATCATCATTCACACATTCCATCCATCATTTCTTTGGTTTTCCCCTACTCTTATAGCAATCGACATCCATACTCAAAACTCTCCTCACAACATTTTCCTCATTTCTCCGTAACACATGTCATGCCCTTTTTTTTTTTGTGTATGGGAAATCATCAAATGACTCCTCCCGCTCTGGGTGGAGCAGAAGGGAGTGTCAGACTCTTACTGACTAAAACCCACCCGTGTTCCTTCCTTAGCCTTTTATGTTCCGGGCCAGCGGTAACCCTTTCGGACAATCCCGCTGACCCGGCAGGCTTCGGCCGTAAGGGGGCCCCTTCTCGATGCTGACATCTCTTTGAGACGCGCGTGGAACACGTACGCGCCGTCCGGCACGGGCCTGGTCCTAATCGGACGGTGAGCTACCCATTACTCTCGCCCGCAGGCCCGCCCCTACGGTGGCCGGGAGTCGTCACGCGGCTCCCGATCACGCGGCTCCCGACGCCCGGAGCGTCTTCCGCGGCGGCTGGGACGGGAGGCTCTCTCCCTGAGCCGTCATGACTAGAGGTAAGTCCCCTTGGCATGACGGGCTCAGCATCGAGCACCTTCAATTTGCAGGACCCCATCTGCCGCATGTTCTTACCTTTAGTTTAGTATGCAATCTTGAGCCCCACCCCAAAAAACTTAAATGTACTATTCGAACTCCAGACCTCTCGCCCAACTAGCGCCTGAACCTTTGAACTATGAGCTCTTATACAAAAAAAACTGTTTTACTAGAGAAGCAGGTAATTTATAGAACACACGTCTGTGTTTGAGAGGAGCATTTGTGTTACTTGCCGTAATAACAGCCGCACAGGTCGATCAGGCTAAGCTACAGTGACAGCCGTTACGGGTCGTCAGAAGCTCGAAAGTCTGACAACCAGTCTTACCAAGGGGTATAGTATTGCCCAGTAACTGGGTTGTGGAAGTTAGATAGGCATCCATGTAAAATTCTGGTATTCAGCAGATTCAGCTACATCCGCGTAGATTGTGCGCTATGGACTCATCATCTGCCTAGCACTACGAATAATAAAAAGTCCTGGCATTGTGTTTGAGAAGAGATGTTACATGTGAGAAGAATATGTTACCTACATGCTCTGTAGGTAACACATTCTTGCCCTGTAGCACAGGACTACCTACCCGCAGTGCATCTATTTTTAACCGACTTCCAAAAAGGAGGTTTTATAGGATATTTTCGACTTTGTGTATGTTTTTTTAAAATGTATGTTCATTGTTTGCGGTGTCCGCCACTCTAGATCTAGTTGCACACTATTTACGTATAGGTAGGTACCAACCTGCTGATTTTCGCGGAAGTATGGTCTCGAAGGCTTCCTTCTGCAGCGACTCGGCGGCAACCACGTCGTTCAATGAAAACGTTTTTGCTTCCAAATCTGAAGACATCATTAATTTTCCGTAAAATTATTTTTCAAGATACATAGGTATAGGCACAGTTACTCACTAAATAACAGTGTTCGGAATAGGCTGAGTATATGTAGGTACCTAAAGTTTAAAGAACAGAGACGAAAATCGGAGACTTCCTTATGACAAAATTTTATTTTACCGCTAAAAACAAAATAGTCATAAGAAAGTCTCCGATTTCCGTCTCTGTTCTTTAAACTTTAGGTGAATATACTCAGCCTATTCCGATCACTGCTAATTAAACACTTACATTTAATAATAACACAGTTAAAAAGAACGTAATAGTGCCACCTCCGGATTTCCATTTTCTGTCATTTTCGCGATAACTCGAACCACTTCGTTCATAAGGTTACGTGCAGTTATTACGATGCACTCATATTTATAAAGTTCTTCAATAAATGCTGAAGCAGCGACGTGTTTTATATTAATTGCACGTTTCCATTATCTGCCTATACCTACTTTGCCGTCAGCTAAGGTTACGTATGCTATGTTACGTGATTTTGTTTGTACCTACTGCCAGTTTTTGTTAGTACCTTATATCGTATGCCTACGTGAATATGATTGTAAAGTTTCATAATTGATAATTGTTATATAGATTTTGCATATTGTTATGTAAAGACAACGTAGGTCTTATCTATAGGGACCAAATTCAGTTCCAAGCAACAAAAGGTATTGTCAGCAAGGTCAGCAATAAAAGTTAACTCTGTTACTTTTACATGTCATTCCATATCTAAATGAACACAAAATTATTCGATATTTATTGGATCTGCTTTTCAGTATTTCACGTGTTAAGTTAAGAATTTGTTTCTTATTTTAATTTTACATCGTGTTGTGTTTGTTGCTGCGTGTGTTTAATGATGGGGCGGTTTGCGAAACGAGGGCTTAAAAATAGACTTTCGTTACCGACTGTACCTACCTAAACTCCGTATTTTGCGACTTGTCTGTAGGAACAGCAAAGTAAGCAAAAAGAAAAATACAACGCAACAAATTCCGATATTGTCGGAGTATAAAGGGAATAGTGAATACCCTGAGTCATTATGAATATACTTAAGACGTGTCTTCCGCTTTCATACGGATACGGAATTTCACTCACGGATCACGTACATAATATTGTATGTTATAACTAACATAAACTGGTAGGTATCTAAATGACAATGCTATTCTTGTATTGGTATTTATGTTATTGTACTTAGTATTTATTCGTTGAATTAATATTATTGGGATATACGAAAGAAGGCAGTTAGCGGTAGGTTTATGCCTATATTTAGTGCTTAGTGAGTCGGCATTTGCTGGCTATTGTGATAATAATCCATACTTCCATTCGAAACTAACTCTGTCTATACCTACAGGATAAGTTTTTAATCAGTGCGCAAAATATAAACAATGAAGGTAGGTACATGATTTTAAACCTCCCACCCACAGATATAGATAGACCTAGATAACGCAAGTATCACGAACTGTATGACAACCAAGCGTGCCATTTTTTGACTACCTACAATGACGTCACAAGCTCGCGCTCTCGCTCACACTTACCCAGCCAGCAGTACACAGGACTGAGCGCGAAAGGGGCGGCTTACGATTTGTAATCATAAGTTGGTGCAATTTTTGGCACGCGAGGTAGTTACTCTTGCGTTATCTAGGTATATCTATATCTGTGCTCCCACCCCAGTGCTAAAATATTACGTAGATTATTAAAAAAAAAAATAGCTCTGATAAACATCCACCGCGTTGGTATTGCACTTCACTATGAAACAGCAGTTTTTTGATAACCGACGACAGTCTCGAGGGTCTAGATTCATGTGCTGAATGCATGGTTACATTGCGGTTTGCGCACTGGTTAATTTTTTTCCCCGTAGGTATTGTTACCTTTTCACGCCTAACTAAACCACTAAACGGATTTCGATAAAATTTGGCAAGGTGATAGATGGCATCCTGCATGCGTAGCAAGACCGTCGAGTGACCAAACGTAGTCATCCTACGCGTGCTGGGGAAGAATAGGTATAGGCCTCAGACCAACAAAAAAAGATAGACAGCGCGCCACGAACATTAAAACCGAAGCCACCTTTTTATCTATGTGTGTCGAAGGCTTGCCATTTGTTAAATGTTTTCCCTATAATTTGGGGATATTTGTGCGAGTAGGAACTAGTATAATATTGTACGAGTAAGATATTGTTGAGTATGGTATTGGTATTAATTGGAAACCCAAAATATTCAATATATAAAAAAGAAAATAGGAATATAACTCGAAGTAACAAATCATATTTCTATGTATGTATTAATCGAATGGGGAAAATTAAAATCGTACTATGGCAACCCCCGCACCTTATGTCACTACTTTCGTTCGTTGAGGTTTTTTGTTCCAAGTAATCTAAAATTTAATATTATACAAACTATATTATTTCAAGTACTTACAAGTGAAAAATGATTCCGTGAGACTTTTTATGTAATTTGCTGTTGTTTTTGCAAGTTTTCACTGCACAGGAAGGCATAATTATATTTTTTTAATCTATGTTAACTTGACGACGACTCGTGAGTGTGACGTACTAAGAGCGATGAGCATGGTTTTGGTGTAGGTGTGTGCGTGAGCGTGTATGTTTAGGCACGAGCATTGATCACCACCGTACCGCACCAAGCTTGCTCAAGACGGGTTGGTAATTTCAGAATTATTACCTACTTAGACTTCATATCACACTAATATTACAAAGGCGAAAGTTTGTGAGGGTGTGTGGGGGTGTGTTTATATGTTTGTTACTTCTTCACGCTCAAACGGCTGGAAAAATTTTGATAAAATTTTGTATGGAGGTAGCTGACACCCTGGATTAACATAAGTCCCGAAAAGGGGGACCCTCCAGAAAGATACTTAAACACTGTCAGGATGCTTTCGGGTCGCGTTTGTTTAACTATATAGGCTACTTTTTATCCCGATATTCCCACGAGATCGACATTTATGCAGGTGAAACCGCGGGGCACAGCTAGTTAACTATAAGTCCAGGTTTCCTCACGATTTTTTCCTTCACCGATGTCAGTAATGTCTAAGATAAACTTTAAAATTACATAATATGAATTGAAAAAGTCACAATGGTACTTTCGCGGATTTGAACTCACAACCTCGTGCATGAGAGGCAGGTCTTAAGAGCGTTTACGCCGTAGGTACGGCATTTCATACAAACTTTCAAGCCCTTATTTTTCGAAATAAATGAACCGATTTTAATGAAACTTCATACGCATAAGCAGGATGCAAAGGTCTAAAAAGTTAGTAGAGAACATTTTCGAAAAATAGTGTCACAGCCAAATTAGACCGATTTTAAATTTTCCATAGAAACAGAGATTTCCAGTTATCTTTTTTTAAATAAGACATTTCGAAAACGCTCTTAAACTCTTAACAACTGGGCCATCACGACATTGGATGTTACATAGGTAGTCATCCATAAAAGTTATAGCCCACATTTATGGTACCTATCAGTTAAATTACCATGCATAATCAGCCTAATTTTAAAAATTATTATTATTATAATCAGCCAAATAATGCTCCCACATGCCAGCCTATAATGTTCCCACTGCTGGGATACACAGGCCCTCTCCGTGAAAGGGAGTGGGCCGTAATCCACCGCGAGGGCCCTTCGAATTATTAGTTCTAGGACATACCGGTTTTCTCACGATGTTTTCCTTCATCGTTTTGAGAGCAGTCGGGATCTAATAATTTATGCAAAGTAAAAGGCCTGTCAGGGTTCTAACCCAATGACCATGATTGTAGGTTAAAAAAAGATTCTATGTGTGATGTAGGTCTATGCTTGTGAGACTGTACCTAAGCGGTCTAACTATCTGTGAGCGTTAATACGCATTCCAAATTATTATACTTACCTCTTTAAGTATTAAATATATCTAGTAGTAAGTATAGTATAGTTATGGTAGTTGTGTAGTTATGGTAGTATTGAGGGGCCCATGGCTAAATAATAACAGCGGCACAGGTTGATCGATCAGGTTAAGCTACGCTTGCCGCGGTTGGTCTGTGGATGGGTGACCATCTTTACATACCGAGACCCCTCCGTGCCTCGGAATCACGTTAAACCGTTGGTCCCGATTGTCATTCGTGGATCTTTGACAGTCGTTACGGGTAGTCAGAAGCCCGAAAGTCTTACAACCAGTCTTACCAAGGGGTATCGTATTACCCAGTAACTGGGTTGTGGAGGTCAGACAGGCAGCCGCTCTATGTAAAATACTGGTATTCAGCTGCATCCGGTTAGACTGGAAGCCGACCCCAACATAGTTGGGAAAAGGCTAGGCAGATGACGACCTCTCTAAGTATACTTGAATGTACCTACCTGCTATATTTTTTTATTAACTTGGAAAACTTAAGAATACTAGGAAGTTTAAAAATAGAGTTTTTTAAACCAGAGATGAAGAAATAATAAATTCCACTTCATCCCACACAATCAGGATGTTTGATCTTTTTAAAAAGCGCTTCTACAACAACTGTTATTTGCAGTTTGGGTGATAAATTATCACATAAAATTGTAGATAATGGCTCTTTTATATCAAATGTTTCGATAAATAATAAAATAAGGGCAGTAAAACAAAGGAGTTGCTGCAGGGTCGGGCCATCGTTAAAATATTACGATCGTCCAATATCGGAGGATGAAATCTTTAATCGTATAGATCCGAGTTTTACGTGGAAGTAAAGTGGGCTCTGGCGGCCGGAACAAAATACATAGTTAGATAAGTCCAACAACTTACAGTCGAATAAAACTAATCGAGCTTATAATATTTGAACGACCCTATAATTCGGCACTTCTCATCTTATTTATAACATTTTTTTTGCACAACTATGTAGGATAAATCGGTGGATTCATTTTAGGTCGGTACGGTACAGCGGGGTTTTGCGTAATACACTAACCATAGTGACACTAACAGTGGCAATGACTTCCATTTTGACAGTTGAATAACATTCATTGCGGTATTTACGTTTTTCAGCACACAAATTTTTCGGACATATGAAGCAATGGATTAGTAATATCCTTCAAAATCATTCGTATTGAGATTAAAATGTGTTTAAAATTGGTGGCCTGCGCTGTCCTCCCATACCTACTGTAATCTGGAAACATTATAAAAGCCAATTATTTTTAAAAAGAGTAACCGTGGAGTTTCTTGCCGGTTCTTCTCCATAGGAAACGACCAATTGGAACCGTGCACCTAGCTTCTGACGTTTCATAAGTGCCCATGTTGGTTTATGTGAAATAAAACATTTTGATTTGATTTGGATTTGGTGCAGGCTTTGCCCTGTTGGCTTCGACAACCGACCTCCGCGAATCCATATAATACTAATAATAAACTAAAGTAGTTTTCCGTGTCTGTGTCTGTGACCGCAATGTTCTTCTAAATTATGTAACGGATTTTAATGCAGATTTATCTAAGTATGTGTTTATATACAACTAGCCGCGCCCCGTGGTTTCACCCGCGTAAAAGTCTATATGTTAATCCAGGTTGCCAGCTACCTCCATACAAAATTTTATCAAAATTGGTCCAGCCGTTTGAGCGTGAAGAAGTAACAAACATATAAACACACACACACACCCCCTCACACACTCACAAACCTTCGCCTTTATAATAGTATATATCTACAATATACAATAGTATTAAACTTAGATACGTTTAATAAAGAAATCTCGATGTTTTTGTCAAGTCGTAAAAACCATACGAAGTAGAGGCGCGGGTTGCTAAGCAGGTTTATAAGCTGATGGCGTGTATGATGAGATAAACACTATTCCATACTAGCTGCAACCCGCGGTTTCACCCGCATAAGTGTCGATCCCGTGGGAATATCGGGATACAAACTATCTTATGTGCTTTCACGGGACTCAAACGATCTCTATACCAAATTTCATCTAAATCGGTTCAGCGATTTAAGCGTGAAGAGGTAACAGACAGACAGACACACTTTCGCATTTATAATATCAGTATGAATTTGAAGGATAAAAGAGAATCAGCTAGGAGAGCGGACAGGGCGACATTATCTACTTACTATAAGTAGGTAGCACCGTTTATAGAAATCGTCTTCTTTCTTCGGACTATTACCCAAATTTATTTGGGGTCAGCCCTCCTAGTACTTCTGCGCCACACCGTACGGTTGTGGGTAGTCTCTTTTATTATGTTTCTCGCTATCATGTCATTAAAAAATATATATACCTACTTACCTATATAAATAATTTGGATACGAAATTAATAGTAATTACGTCTTTAATTGATAATCCCGGCACCTACTCACCTACTGTAGGTAAGTGCGCGTGGCGCTTACTGAATCCAACTAAATAATACCTAATTTTAATTTTAGTCTAATATGCAGTTTTTATTTGAAAGCGCAGTTTTTATAAAAACTGCATATTAGACTATACACTTGGCTTTATTCAAAGGCGATTTTCTCCTTTATTTTTGAATGAAATTTTATATTATTACGAACATAGTATTTTCGAACCAATAGGTTTATGTAAAGGTCGTATTTCAACGTTGCATTCGTTATTTCGTGAAAAAAACGCAATTGAAAGTTGCCAAGTGTTGACATATTAGTGCTCGTGACTGTACTGTTATCTTCTTACCTACTCATCAAGATTTGTACCTATGTAGATCTGCCCAAGTACGGGGATCCACTCACTAGGAAGAGCGTTCTATCACAAATTTTTCTTTATTTGAGTTCGTGAGGCGAGGAACGTACGGCTCCCTTCAACCCAATTTATAATATAAATGGGGTTTATGATATGAATTTATATACCTAATAAATGGGATTGAAGAGCATGTATTTTCTCAAGGTGAGCGATGCAAATTGTTCTAAAGTGATTTGGAACTTGTGATCTATAATTTGGGCTTATTAGCCGATTCGCACGAATTTACTCGCCCGGAACGGGCTAATCGTCACTTTTAATTAAATAATAAGTTAATTTATTTGTGGGCGAGTCGATAACTCCAGAAATACATAATTATGTATTAGTCAATTGGCACATTTTGAATTTTATGCAATAAAGTATAGAAAAACCTACACACAGAAGTGATACCTAAGTGTTAAATATTATAAAACCTGTAGGTACTTTTTTCTTAACTTCATTGCATAAAATTCAAAATGTGCCAATTGCCTAATTTGCATATTATTTCTGGAGTTGTCGACTAGCCCACAAATAAATTGACTTCGTGCGAGTCCCCTATAGAAAACACTATATTACTTCAAAGTGTCGATTCGCCCGTTTCGGGCTAGTAAATTCATGCGAATCGACTAATAAGCCATAATTTGAATATATAGGGAACTATCAGGTTCCCTATCCATTTGCATAAAATTTTAAGACCTAATATAACTTAGCATAATTTTGTTTGGCACAATTATATTTTCGCATAATATAATTACGCATAACAGCTTATGCATAATTTTTTTAAGCATAATTTCTCTAACCATAATAATGATTAAGCATAATATTCTAAAGCATAAATGTATTAAGCATAAAGTTTTAAAGCATAACTTTTTTAAGCATAATATCCTAAAGCATAAATTTGCCCGAAGAGGATATACCAATTTATTTCGACGATTGGAAAAAAACCATATCTCCTGAATCAGGTAATATATGTATAACATATTAATATAATATAACGTATTGAACAATTTTGTGTTTTTTTTTCGCTGTAGGAAGCATGAAGCAAGCAAGCATACAGCATGCAAGCAAGCATACAGCATGCAAGCAAGCATGTTTAGGCTCGACTTATAAATATCAATTAGCAGCGTGTGCCGCGTAAATGTATTGCCTGCAGCCTTCGGTCAGGCGCGGTTTCGTGGCGGTGTGTGTGAAAAACTTCTCAACAAAAATTACTTCGTAACTTGCCAACCGCACGAGCGGTCGAAATATTTTCTGTAATTTGGAATTTAATTTAAAGTAAATCAATCTACAAAAGTTTGTTGTTATTATTGAAGATACCATACACGAGAATTTCATCCTTTATGTTGTAATAGACATAAAAATTGGCGACCGTGACAGGACTCTTTGTCCTAAAATGGGTGACTTACCATCACAACGTGTGAGTGCAGATTTCCCATTCAATTCTGTGGGTATAGATTTCGCTGGACCCTTCTACATAATTAATCGTAAGGGTAAAGGTGCAAGGGTAAGCAAATGTTATCTTTGCATATTTGTGTGCTTGCGTTATAAGTGCGTTCATTTGGAAGCAGTCTGTGATCTTACCAAGGACGCATTTGTGATGACATTGCGCAGATTTATTGCTCGTCGAGGCAAACCTAATGAAATATTTTGTGATAACGGGGGTAATTTTGTAGCTGCTGCTAAAGATATAGGGGCTTTTCTAAAATTACATAATAGGGACTTAGCTGAATTTGCAACTCATGAACATATAAAATTCGTGTTCTCACCTTCTCACGCTCCTCACTTTGGCGGCATCTGGGAAGCCGGAGTCAAATCTGCAAAATTTCATATAAAAAGAGTCATGGGAAATACCCATCTTACCTTTGAAGAAATATCTACACTTTTCGCACAAGTGGAGGCCGTTTTGAACAGTCGCCCCTTGTGTCCTTTGTCCTCATCTCCTGATGACTACCTCCCTTTGTCCCCAGGGCACTTCCTTATTGGAAGACCGCTGAAGGCGCTGCCTGAACCTAGCTTGGAAAACTTGAAAGAAAGTCACCTGCAACGATACACTCGACTGCAACAAATTCATCAGCATTTCTGGTCACGCTGGCAGCGTGAATATATACACGAGCTACAACAACGACTGAAGTGGAAGACGAACTCAAAATCCCTAAGTATTGGAGACCTCGTGCTCATCCATGAAGAACATGTACCTCCATTGTGTTGGCGCCTTGGACGAGTTACTAGATTATTCCCTGGTCCGGATGGAGTTTCAAGAGTAGCTGATTTGAAAACCACTAGAGGCGTTCTACGTCGGCCTATAATCAAGCTGTGTCCGCTACCTACTGCCGAAGATTTACTGTTGAAAGAGAAGCCTTTCAACGGGTGGGAGGATGTTTAGGCTCGACTTATAAATATCAATTAGCAGCGTGTGCCGCGTAAATGTATTGCCTGCAGCCTTCGGTCAGGCGCGGTTTCGTGGCGGTGTGTGTGAAAAACTTCTCAACAAAAATTACTTCGTAACTTGCCAACCGCACGAGCGGTCGAAATATTTTCTGTAATTTGGAATTTAATTTAAAGTAAATCAATCTACAAAAGTTTGTTGTTATTATTGAAGATACCATACACGAGAATTTCATCCTTTATGTTGTAATAGACAAGCAAGCATACAGCATGCAAGCAAGCATGCAAGCAAGCATGCAGCAAACAAGCAAGCATGCAGCATGCAAGCAAGCATGCAGCATGCAAGCAAGCATGCAAGCAAGCATGCAGCATTCAAGCGAGCATGCAACATGCAGCAGGCAGGGTTTCTGTCACGGCTCCGGCGCTGCGGGCCTCCGGCGGCCCCACGCGTGCTAATCGTCGCAGACGGCTTTCGCTCACCACCGCAGCTTCGGCTTGTTGGCCGGCTTCGCCGGCCAGCCTCAGCCGCGGCGGATCGCTCGCAGCCGCCTGCTCCTCAGCCCACGGGCCGCCTCGCCCCTACGCGCCTACGCGATTTTAAATTACACTCTAGGGGTAGGACAAACAAGACTACGTGAAGTCGGTTTTGCAGCAATTCGGTTCTGTCACTAACTTTTGTTGCACAGCATATTAAATTGAATTAATTGTATGCCTAAATATTATTATGCTAATAGTCATTAGGCCTACTAACGTTATGCGAATCAAATTTATGCCAAAACAAATTAGTCTTTAAGATGATTATGCCAACATAAAATGTATGCCTAAAAAAATTATGCCGAAGTATTATTATGCCAAAACAAATTGTGCCAAAATCGTTATGCCGAAGTATATTAGGACAAAGAACATTATGCGAAAAGAAGGGATCCCGAACTATCATCTAAAAGATCCTATCAGGGTGATGGCAGCAGTATTTAACCTTAATTAGTTAAAACATCGAAGTTCATTGTTCAAATAAGTTAAGAGGACCTTTAACAACACAGAAATATTTACTGGCGTTGCCGATGATGGCTTTTCCACCTGAAACGCCAACGTTAACTGAATCATTATGGACTATTTATTAGTAAACTTTTTAACTATCAGAAGGTGACATGCCTCTTACTAGGAAATTGACTTTTATATGGAAATGTAAGTTTCTTGCTTGTGGCAAACCTACCTAGGTACAGTCAACAATAGAGATAAGTATGCAGGATCGTCGGATATAGTTGAAGTTTGCTAAGAAACCGATTGATGTTCTCGAATAAAATTAAATTTTATTAATAGAAAACAAACAGCTCCTATATCAAATTAAATTTCAGTCGACATCATCCATCGGTCAACAAAAGGTTGACTACATTTAAATTGAAGCAACAAAATTAAATTACTTTTATCGTCTGAACACTGTTTACGCTGATGAACTTATGGTCTGTCACAGGCAATTAAATCGCTCCGTGTAAATCAGGTTTAAATCTACATTTAGAATAGGACACCCTACCTAAGCCTTAATTTTCGAGAACTACCAACCCGAACTGGGCACGCGTGATAGATTATAGCCCACTCCCTCTCAAAGAGAGGAGGCCGTTGTCTCAGCTTTGGGAACATTATAGAATGATTATTATACATGGCTAATTAGCACCCAAATAATTTAAAACTTATCATCGCTCTTCTACAAGTATTTATTTCACTAGTCGGGTTTTTTACTCTGTGGTTGATAAAAAGTTCGTTTTATTTGTACCAAAATCCGAAGGCCCGGCCGCGGCTCGAACGCTAGTGGTCGGTTACTTCCTCAATTTACGAGCGCACCGGAGTTAGTATCGTTGTCGTCACGCTTCGTATATTGTGCATTTATATTTCAACCAATATACATACATTACTTACTATTTGTTAGGAATTCTAGCCGATACTGTGCTTTTTATTCGTCTTTGCAGCGGGGTCATTAGTTTTTTTATATTTTTATTTCAGGGTTTCAGGTCTTGCGAGGGATGTTGGAAAATTACAGATGATTTTTGCTGGTACTTAAATATGGCGAGAAAGTAGAAAGATTTGAAAATTTTGGTCTAAACGCGATTCAGTGTCATCGACCGAATGGAGCCGAGTATACCCGACAGCGTCACCGACCCGAGCGTAACGTCTCAGTTTCATTCACTGTTCAGAAAGAGCTAAAAGTGCGCTTAAAGAAGTTTTCACTTCAAAAAGTCCTTAATATAAGGAAGGGAAGGAACCACTAACGCTAAATATCTAAGCGCTCAAAATTCTTTACTTGTAAGTATAAAACAATTTCCCCAGAGACTTTATCACAGTCTTCTTTTTGTCGGCTATTTCGGTATGATGTTGCACGAAGAGAGCCGAAACTCGCAATTTGAACGAAGTATATCGAGTGCACTGTATCTAAACAGGCTGAACCTCCCAGAGAGTCTTACCACTGTAGCGATAAACGGATTTGGGAGGGTTGGCATTATTCGGCCGTAATAGAGTGATACTTCTTTAGGACCATTCAGGAAACTGATGACACTATTTGGTTTTGCCATAAAAAGTTATGATATCATATTTGCGGTATCAAAATATTACGAACAAATAATGCTTCCGCTTGTAGCCTCTCGCCTTTGATAATAATTCCTTATTTTTTATAGTTCCTACGAAATAAATATTTTCAGCTGACGCAGTTATAACATTACTTACTTAGTATAGTTTTATTCGTACGCTTCTTGCTTTTGCAAATATAAACAATAGCGGCACTAAATTATTCAATGTGTGTTGTTTACTCAGGTTCCACTACGTCAGCAAAACGCTTTCACGAATGCGTGACCGAAAATTGATGTTGCTGATAAACAAAAGATGAACGTTGATTTTCCAATGGAATGTGTTTCATCGATTTTTTTCTAAGTCCACCGGAGCATGTTCATACCGTCATGGCTATAGATATCGCCCTCCTAGTCAGTTTCAAACAAAGCAATGGAACTGGCAATAGGGAGCTGGCATATTGCCTCAGTTTCAAGTTTTACTGCCGCTATCTCAGGGTTTATGCCTTATAAAATCTGCTGCCGCGACCACGGCGAATCGCCGCGAGCTAAAAGTATGACTGGCGAATAGATATTATCGCAATTGGTAGGTAGTATTGTTCAATGGCGAACAGCTTGTTCAGTACTTTATTTTCTTCGCCTTCCTTCAAGCTATTGAAGAGTTTACGACTCGGTTTGTTTGTTGTTGTCAACATTTGGCGTTTTGAATTTCAGCACTAACTTTTGTCCAATCAGTTTTTAAACCATGGGTTTGGTGCTTTTTAATTGTGTTATTTTTATTAATAACTATTCTAATTGTGATAAAATAGACCCCTACCTACAATCTATGTTTGATATATTAATGTCAATTAGTTTACTTGATTTTGTAGTAAATTAACGAATAATATGGTAGGCCAGATTTTTCAATAGTCAGACAACCTTTACTTGATGAATAGGTAATTATGACAGTTTGACATATTTTCTATACAAAAGCTGTCAAACCGCAATGTTTATTGCTCAAATAAAAGTTATCTGACTACTGAAAAATCAGGCCTAAGGGCTGATTTTTCCATCGCCAGATAACTCTTATTCGAGAAATTAAATTGACGTTTGACAGTTTTTGTATGAAATAAGTTCTGTCAAAATTTCAAAATTATTCTTCGAATAAAGTTACCAGATGATTGAAAAATCAGCCCTAACTTGAAAATGGTAATCTACAAATAAAAGTCTATGCTTATAACTGTTCGTAGGTATTGACAAAAACCTGAGTGTGGGTAGGCACACAATAAGGTTATAAGGGAAACATTTTTTGTACACAAAACTATTTACAAAAATCTCGGTCCTAACGGCATTAAGGTTGTTTATACGTCCACGTCCCTACTTGCAAACATCCGCAGGAGATGACTTGGGCGAGTCCACATTTTATATCCCACCCCGCTTTACGTCCGTCTCTCGGGTAGTCCAGTCCGGTTCGATACCGACGTGGCTGGCAATTTTATTTGCACGCAAATTCGAAGGCTCGTAACATGGCCGGAACTGATGGGTCCCGGTAACGAACTCCACACTCGTATGGTCCGACTTATGACTTTCATTTCCTTCTACTTTGTTGTAAACGTTACAAGATCCTCAGAACGATACCTACCTACCTACCTACTTAATATTTTTGTTTATCTTCTTACTTTTTCTTAGATTTATTTGAAAGATGATTAACGTGGTAATGCAAAATATGATACACGTATGGGTAAACAAAACATTCTGTAAACTAAAACACCAATTTCACCAGTTTCAACTTTAATCGAAAATCAAGAATATACGTTCAGGAATAGGTAGGGCCTACTTTTCTCATTCCAAAAGCAAATTTCAGTCCCTCGAATATGTTCCTGAAATCGTAAAAACACTGTCATCGTAAGGGTACAGGCATATTTTGTATTGACTACCATCCCCGGCGAACCTTGGCCATTGAATCCGCAGAATGTACGCCCAAATGTAATAGGGAGAAGCGATAGGATTCATAGATAGGTGAACAAAGACGTGAGACCACAATAGGAGTTGCTCTCTCCGCATTGTCTATATTTTTGGTTTAAAGCATACAAGCTTTGTGTGCCTGATATACAATTTCTGTTTAGGAAATTATGTGCTTGGTTACCTAATTTCGTTTTAGTGTTTCATGTAACTTTCATATGTAACGCAGCATTGTTCAGCGGGACGTAGTTGGGAGTTTTAAATGTTCAACATTCGTTTTATTTGTTTTGCTAATTTTGTTTATGTTTTAGAGCTGCAAACAGGTATAAACCTGTTAAGGTTAAGAGTTTTAGAAATAAAATAAGTAAATAATTACTTATTTTATTTCTAAAACACTTAACCTAATACACATTTAGTTTTAGCCACACAACGAAAACCTCTTTGGGTTTATCAGCATGTTGGCGTGCCGTTCATATCAATTTTATAAGCAATGTTAATAATTTAAGTACCTACATTAATACATACATTAGGAGAAATTTCGTGTAAGGAAACGCTTTGATTTGTACTTACTTATGACTTTTCGAACTCGTTTTGTATAACGTTTGCAAGTCTTCTGGATGTTTATTAAGATAGAAAGGTACTCAGCAACCCTCATCCCGTACCTTCACATTCTTGAATTTTGTTAAGATGTATTTATTTTGAAGAATAGACCTGAGTTGCTAACCGAAAAAACAGGACCTGACTTTCTGAGAACGATACCAGTTCTCAGAAAGTCAGGTCCTGTTTTTTCGGTTAGCAACTCAGGTCTATTGACTTCCGCTAGAGTACAAAATTCAACTTTATTGAACACATTCATATATGAGTTCGTCTTCACTGTTTTTGAATTTATTGTTTAAATGTTTTGGCTTAAAGGTTAGTAATTAATAAAGTTAATGAAAATAGGGTAGGTACTAACTTTACGTACCTACAGTTAATCTTCCATTTGTTTTTTCGTATATTCAATACCGAAATAATCAGCCAAATGTATTAAAAATATTTATATGCGCTGTATGACTATTTCAGCATTTCTGCAAGTTGCGGTCGCCCCTGACCTAAAGAAATGGTGTATTTTCCTTTGCCGAGAACCACATGATCTCATGTATCGAAGTCTACAATCTAGGTAATATGAATTATTCCATAATAATTCCATATTATTTTCTTTGCCGACGTATGGGTACGTAGTACCTATTTACTTTTATAATGGCAAAAACTTTGACCTTTAAAGGCGTCAAATTCGTTTGTTATGAAACCATAAAAAAATAATATTGAAAATTACAATATCCCTCTTACATATGGAAAATTTTGATAAAAAAAAACTTCTTTCTTCCTCCTACACTTACCGTTACTGTTATGGTACGTGTTTACGAATATGTTTTGATTTTCTAAGACATAATGTCTGTCTGTATAAGAAGAAAACCCATAAATGCTGAGAAGGTTAAAGAATTCGGGCGAAGGGAACTTTTATGTGCAATCTCACGTAATAACGGTCAGTACAATACCAGGCTCTGTATTACAACGTATAAAATCATATGAAAATTGATTTTCACGCATTAATGTGTCAGTTAGAGTATAGGTAGGTACCGAGCAGCATCCGCGTCGAGGGCCTTATCTCTCAGTTTATGGGCGCTACCATCCGTTCGCGAGGCAGGAATCGACCGTTACAACCTAGTTAGAGCAAATATTCAGCTCGTATTTAAATATTCTCCAGTACAATCTCGGCTTTATCTTCTGCGAGGGACATACTAGTACGTACAGCAGAAGGTACGTACCTGTGTTTTATCTTTAGTACCTCTGCTACTGTTATTGTTTGCTGCTTCATAATGATTGTCGATTAGGTTTAATAGAACTATAAAATTCCAGAATTCCTCTTCATCAAGTAAATTGTTTTCTAGCTACTTACGTTCTAATGCTGTGCAAAACTGGAGAAGTACTTACCGACTGTTTTTTTTATAGATTTACCTCACCTGAACCAATAACAACTTTATGGAAATACAAAGGAAGACTTGTCGCTACATGTCAATAAAATATTGAAAGAAATAAGTGGTTTCAGTAACGTGTTGTACAAGGACAAACATCATTCAGCACATATTTATATAAGTGTGTGAGATGTGTGTTAGTACCTACGTACTACGTAGGCTTTCGATATCGGTACATAGGTGCTTAATATTTCATGTGCGAGTCGGGCCGGAATGCGAACGGAACAATTTGCCAATAATCCTATCCCGGGGCAATAACTGAGGTGGCGCCCAACAGAAATGGGTGTTATTGCCCATGAATGATTTCTGCGCAACTCATAAGGCCGACTTGAATTCTTTCTGTATTGAAATTGCGTATTCCTCTCTTGTTTTATTAACTTATTCGGTCTCGTTTTCGATATTCTATTTATACCTGGCTTTCATCTTATGGCAGGTTTTCTCATTTTCACGAAGCTTTGTCAGCTTTCTAGACTCCAATGGTTAGGTATCTAGGTCCTGTGTCTATGGGAGTGTTTTTAATAAATTCTCCTTGCATCGTTTGAGAATAAATGGTTTGCACATAAAACTCAATCACATAAATACTTACCGTCTTATTACAAAACGAGATCTAATTTTAAACCTAACCTAAACCTTCGAGGCAGTTACTTTATTTTGAACTTTATTCCGACAAACGTAAATATCTTAATGCAAAATTGACAACTTAGACTCGGGTTTAACGTCAGTTTTTGTAATAAGAACTTTAGCTTCGTCGGATTATAGTTCGAAATTTAAAAATGGCTGGATGGTTTAAACCTGGGTCTAAAGATAAATCTTGTTTTGTAATAAGGCCGTTAGTGTTTTAAGTAGGTTCTATACAATCCATAATTTAGCTTAAAATAATGAGAACCCCAGTTAAAGCTGTGCAGTTCATAATTTAAATACAAACGGGTTTATTACCTCGTTATTGCTAAACGAATAGATTTTTCGTCTGCAATTTCGGTCCAGGTTAATAAATCAATTTGTCGAGCACAAATGTTCTCTGCGAGCAAAGTCCTGCGGAGGACAATATGCTCGCTCCATTGTGGCTGCAAATTCAATTTATATTCAGATCTGTACAGAAATAGAATTGAAACTTAGATTGCGGCTAGATACTGGCAGGTTTATAATAGCGAGCCGCCGCTGCTGCTGGCTACTACTAACTAAATATCCTAGGCGCAACTTTTAACTTTAGGGCCCCAGACTAACCTCTAACAAACTTTGTATCCTCTAATTTAAGTATTTGTACGTTAATCGGATGAATGTTTGATTAAATTCACACTTTATCTGATTTAGATGGTAAATGCTTTTCAAAGCGCGATTATCTGAGCTCGTCGAATACCTCAGCCAGCTCTATAGCACTTTCATTTCAATTTATTAATAAAAGCAACCTCTTCCCTATCCGTAATATAAATAATCCCACTGACACACTAAATATGCTCGGTCAATCCATGAGGAATATTATCGAATGTGGGGAGATCGACAATTTTATCTTATTCCTGGGAATAGGGTCCTTCATATTTATTTGCTTAAATAACGACGTATCTACGTCGAATTTCGGGCGTATGTTCCCTATTAGGTAGCTATAAATTATGAGATAAATGATAACGCTTATCATTAATACAAAGATTTATTCGAGATAACTTCACGTAGGGGACATGGAGGACGATCGTAATGTACGTTTTATGTACATTTATGTATATTAGAGATGAATTATGATGCTAGGCCGTGAGATATGCTCGCAGACATCCAATTACAAATAGGTCGTGGAGTGGAAGAATTGACGAGACAGCTTGGGATAAAAATGGGAATTGCTTATACACATGTATTTCGATCAAATATAATAATACTACCTGGAAAATAAATTCTGTAGCAATTCAACTTATTTCAAATGTTTCCTTTTCTATTTATGTTATATAGAGAAAGATTTCGGTGCAGGTAAAGTTACAAAAACCTCAATAGATGAGCAGGAGTCGTATTAAACATTAATTTCTTCGGAAAGCCTGGCAGTGTTATATGAGGGGGGAGGGGGCACATTAGATAAATTAAAAGTGGACAGTGGCGTTAGGAGGAAGTCACAACGGAGGGTAACCCCAAACGTCCATACTCGTAAGTGGCCACTAAACTTTATTGTAGTGTTTACGACCAACGAAAATACTTTATAGACATTTTTCGACAAAGATAGGAGATGTGCGGTTTCCTTGCCACTGTAAATAAATACTTACGTATTTTAGACAGCGGTAAAGGAGGTTACTTTCTGTTGCAGAGTAAAATAGGAATAGTTGTGAGGGCCCAGGTGTGGTTGCATGAGCCCAGCCAACTGTAAGCATAGATAAACTTTACTTATATATGCTGCAATCTGGAACTACAGTCCTCACTAAGTTTTAAAGGTAAGTCTTGGAAGACATATTTAGACTCAACCACAGCAAAACGAGAACAATCTCGTATGTTTAAAGTAGGTACCGTATCTTGAAAATTAGGGTACCTAAGATTAGTTTTTTCGACGGAGGTAGGTAAGCCGTTTTTGTAATAGTAATTAGTAGAGCTCTATGTGAAGAGTTTTGTCTACGGAACCACAGCGGTGAATAAACGGTAGAATAAGCTTTTTAGCTTTGTTTCCGTGTTACCGGTACATTGCTTTGCAACAGGCTGAGGTTGTGCCCTACCTACAGACAAGTCACCTGCCCGTTCAGTCAATAATGCCCAGTTTTTGAGGTATTCTTAATAAGACTTTATAAGGGGGATGCGCTAAGCCAAGGGCAATTCTAACACAACGAGTTGTATTGCGGATTGTAATAATTATAATTCTATAAATAAATATTTCGACGGCGAAGTGCCAATACCTCCTAACTGACGTTGCGTTGGTTTAGTCGGAAGGTATTAATTTAATTTCAACATTTTAATTGAATGCTGTTGCAACTAAAAATACACTTAACGATTTCACTAAAACATGCGAATAACGCTTTTAAATTCAAAACGATAAAAACGTGAATTTCCCAAAAATGTCAGTTAGGACTCCTAACTGACTTTTTTTTGGAAAATTCACTTTTGGGAAAATCACCGTAACAAATCGCACACACTCGGCACTTCGCCGTCGATTTGTTACGGTCGCGAATCGTATTTAGAACAACATGCAATGATACTGATCTGCCAATTGCAAAAAACGTAAGAAAATTTAAATTTCGGGGGCTACCCTGACGCCCAGTTTAAATTATAATTCCTTAATAAAAAGAAAAAAAAAAGAAAAATTATATAAAAAAAAGAATGACAAAAAGATAGAAAGTTACATTAATTTAAAAATAGAATACAGTCTTACCTCTGCTTTAGCAGCATTATGTTTGGATAAAAACATTTCATACATTTTTATTTTTTTTCATTTTACTGTGGTTACAAAAGTGGTGGCAGAAACGTACCTATATACTCAACAGTTCCAGTTACAATGTCTTTGATGTGGAACTTATCTCTATTTCGCATACAAAGGCCGGAGATGGCACATTTTCAATATCCAGAGCCGTATCCATTCGTAGTCTTTGAGACGTTTAAAAATAGCGCTCAATGGACTTAAAATGTATTGGCTAGGGGCCTACGAGAGCCGAAATAAAGTTTTAAACAAGCAAAATAAGGTAGAATCTGTTAGAAGTCCATTTTAACTGCATAGGTAGGTACGGTTATAGAAACTTCTGCGGCTATTACTCGTCTTTTTAGTACGTACTTGCGTCTTTGCTTTCAACTCCTCTACTCTTCGCTTTATTAGCTCCGCGGTAACTCAAATAATACAAAAGTAATAAGGCTGAGGTACATTCTGCAAGAAGGTTCATTTTAACAACGTTTTATTTTTTAATTATCTTCATTAAAATGAAAAAAGTAATTTTGTTTCTCGATTTTCTCCGAATTAACGACACAGCTTCATTTGGAAATTACAAACTTCGAAACATTGCCTTTGTAAGGCGATTAAAAGCTTAAGTTACAGAATTACCTTTCACAAAATTTTCTCCAAAATTGGCAAGTACTGGTTATATTTTTGACTTTCGAGTAACTACCTATTTATAGATTCCCTATCAATCATTGTTTTCAGTTAAGTAGGTACTTCTTGAGCGATACTTTTGGAAAAAGTTTTACCATTTTTTCTACAAAAACGGCTTTAGAAAGTCTCTATCAAATTTCTGCTTCAACAAGCTTGATACTTCTTTTCAAATTCTCTGAAATGTGTTTTCCATTTTCCACTAAAACGGTGCCTTCTAATGTTTTTGGGCTACCTACCTACAGTAGCTCAATCTCTGTGGTAATGTCAACCCGTTAGCAATTTAGCCTGTGACAGACTGAAAATGTTCTCAGTTTAACAAAATGAAGCAGGGGCCCAAAAAAAAACAAAAAAAGCTAAAGAAGCTTTATTTAAAGTACAGACGCCAGCACATCAAACTACTACAATCTGTCAAATTTCTTTAATAGATTTTCAACTTTATCGCTAAAGCATCAGGTTCTAGGTTGATTGGGAAAATTTGTCAGCCGGTCGATTCTGTAAAAATCTCACCGTGAAAACTTAGGTAAAGTGGGTTTGTTTTTCCTAGGAATTGACACTATTCACAGCTCACTCCACGCTGACTTCACCTAAGTTTTCACGGTGAGATTTTTCGCCGCAGTTTCTGGTATCTTGATGTGCTGGCGTCTGTACCTGTGACCTTCACAACCCAGTAACTGGGTAATACGATACCCCTTGGTAAGACTGGTTGTCAGACTTTCGGGCTTCTGACTACCCGTAACAACTGTCAAAGATCCACGAAATTCAACCGGGACCAACGGTTTAACGTGATTCCGAGGCACGGAGGGGTCTCGGTATGTAAAGAGGGTCACCCATCCACATACCAACCCCGGCAAGCGTAGCTTAACCTGATCGGTCGACCTGTACGGCTGTTATTATTTAGCCACGGGCCCCTCCTTGCACAATGTTAACAAATATATATACTTATCTCGAATACCTGAAAAAAACTCTTCTTAAACGCAGATAGCAAGAAAGAAAAATATTTTATGTCCCAACACACACAGGAAATACAAGTAGTAAAAAAGGAGTAAGTATTTAAAACTAACAATAAAAACAACTAAAAAATAAATAAACCAAAACTGTGCGAGACCAAAAAGGCTCCTATCTCAGCATAATGTTGCGATATTTAAAACATAAAAACCGGAGTGCATTAAATCCTTATAGTTTCATTATATTGTAAAAGTACAAGGTAGGTATGTATGTATTGGTCGTGGAAAAGAATCAGCTTGATGTTCGATAAAGAAAGCCGGTTAAAGTATTAGAGATAAAGATAGGGCCTAGATTTTCCGCTGACGCAGTGTCGGGAGGCCGGGACGTCCCGCGAAGCCACCGTTTTGTATATTATCTCGTGCTACAAATCACACCGGATGTCCCGCCGAGGGGAAATGAAAATTGAGATACCGGAGAGGCATTGTTCCGTGAAAATATATCTTCTTGATATTCTCAGGGCGCGGGACAGCGCCGACGCACGGATATTGCGATAATGTTACGTCATCTCGCGAGATAAAAGCGCTTTTGATATCCCTCCGGATAAATTTTCACTTTCACACAACAACGCGGCAACGTCTCAACTGCTCCCTGAGATTTGCTACTACAGATTTTCCGCTCATAAAATTGTTCATCCTGTCAAACAACTAATTCGGATGTTTATTTGTTTATACTCTGGCCGCGGTTTTCTTGTGGTTTTCGACTTTAGACGTCTAAGGAATTAGGTTGAAAATGGGGAGTTATGGATGAGCAGTATTATCTTTCAGTAGAGGTTTATCGACTGTCCACATACAAAATAGACTAAAAAAAAAAAGAATCAAATCAGAAATGTTTTATTTCGTTATTACACGTTGTATAGTATACAGTTGATGGCAACTCCTTTTTTAAGCATATAAATGCCTGTGCCAGGAGGCGCCGCTCTTTTATATCGTGCAATTAGTGTAACATGCAACAAAACAAAGGTTTATGAATTAATTATTCTAATTTATTACTATTAGTCTGTTGGTAAATGTGTGTGTGTATTTAAGCGTGCGTGTGTGTATGTATGTGTGTGTGTATGTGAGACTGACGAGTTGATATGTCAGTTCGAGGTGGAATCTTAGGCTAAGTAGTGTGGTACGTCCCATGTCAAAGGAGTCGATTTTATCAGTTCTTGGACATGTCTCGGGAGAGTTCCTCATAAATCTCTTTTACCGACCTGATATAAAACGTTAGCGGTGTAAACCTCAGTCAGGTAACTTAATTTGTCGAAATTAATAACTACCTACAGTATATTGCTTCTCTACAAATTGTGGCACTTCATTTATTAGACACTTCTGTTCTAGATGAGCCTATAAGGCGCACATCAATTCATGATAGATTGACTGACCTAGTTGGCTCCAGCTAATTGATGAAAGTTCCAAACTCCGTTAGATTGGCGCGGTTAGGTTATAATATTTTATGACTAGCATTAGACATATTTTACATTGCCCAAATTGAGTTGGGAGTTCGTGTTGCTTTAATAAGTCAACGTTTAATTTGGCTGAAGTTGGTGTTGCTAAGGATTTCCGTGAGGAATAGGGTAATGTGTTATTGGAGTTAAACGGTGAGTAAGGGATGTTGTAGCATGTTTGTGGTGATAAACAACGAATCTACGTTTTTGCAGTCTATAAGTATGAGGAATTAGTCTTACCAGGGGTATTACCCCAGTTACTGGGTTGTGGAGGTCAGATAGGCAGTCGCTTCATGTAAATTACTAGATGAGATGATGAAGTATGAGTGTTTAAAAAGACTAGGTTCGCAGATCTTTTTGTTCGCATCTTTTGCCGTTTATAATGAAAACCTGTAAGAACCAAATCCAAACGCTTTTTAGTACCTAGTAACTTTCACGAGGCCTGGCTAAACTCGGTTTAATAACGTAGAGCTATTCAGGAAGAAACCCGCTGTAATTTTTGCATCCAATCTGTTACGTTGCCCGTGTATCCAATCGACGTGAACGGTGTACCTAGGTAGGTACCCCGTAAGTGCCAGGTACCTGCAGTGTATTGTATGTGGCTTACCCAGCTCTCGTAATACGATATCGGATTAGTTCGTATTAGACCAACCGATACTTAGGTGAGCCGGATAAATACGTACGTAGATCCAACTGCAATCAAAATCTAATCTCGGAATTTTACAAAATTAACAGTTTTAAAGAACGGAATGTATAATAGCAAAGTTGCGGTAACAATTTATCATTGCGCACAAAGCGTGATGATAAGAGGGCTTGTTCTCACTAAGCGTAGGACAAAGGAATACCGCGGGTCGCGCCGACGGCGACGCGCCGCCCACCGCCGCACCGACGACGAGCAAAAACCCTACGGATTACAAGGTTTTGCTAAATATTTACCTAACACTTGGTGCCCAGAACGTTATACAAAGATAAGAGACAGCTTAAAAGCCTCCAAAAGAAATACTTTAAGAGCTGCGCATTATATTCCAGAGGATTAAAATAAAACTAATCAAGTAAGTAGTTTGTAACTTCTGAGATTGAAGTAATGTGAATGCATATAAGATTAACGCGAGTTCTCAGTTTTATTTTACTTTTCATAAACTTTGCTGTTACCAAAGTATGTTCAGCAGCTGTACGTGATTCCAATAGTAACGAATGTTCAGAAAACAAAGTATCTTTAATTCAAAACCAATGAAGCGATACTTATACGAGTATAGAATTTACCTCCGAAATAGCCTTATCTCGCGTCCACAGGGAACTACAAAGAGCGACTTCGTTTGAATTTAGAACAAATTTTAAACTAAGTTGGTTCGGAAATCGCGCGGTGGCATTCGTATGGCCGCGTTCACATGCTGGTGAATGCAAAGAGTGAGTTGCGCTCCTAATTCCGCATTTTTTCTACGACAAAGTTAATTGGAACACGGGCGTATTTAGCGCGCACTCTGTGATTCTGTTTGTATGCAGCGACCGGCACTCGCGCGGAAAATGATCCGCGTTTGACTCGCATTGGCGTTAATGATATTTCTGCATGAATAAATCCTCTGGTTTTTATTTTCCAGTGGATCAGGGCTGAAAAACTTTCCTAGCCTTTGATTTGCTTTCGACTTCCTTCAATGACCGTTTGACGTTCGATTTATTTTATAACCAAAAGAATTTTAGCAGCTTTATGCATAGCTTCAATCTCAAGGCTGATCAAAACTCCTCTTTTAATGGGCGCCATACACTAACAAATTTTCTTAAGATTTTGATTTCGTAAGTATATGAAGAAGATTAGCATTTAATTTTACAATTTGCCAGAAATCATTTTAATATGTGGCAAGTATAAATTAGCATAACGGTGTTGCGGTATCTACAACGCCACATGAGAACAACGCGTCATACTGATGTCACGCAAAATCCTGCATTTCGCAAGTAGAGTTTACCGCGCAACTAGCATACATACAAACGGCCCGACATGAATCATCGGGCAGTTGCCCGCCAGACAACACCCGTCTGGGAGGAGGATCCTCCCTTTTCATAGAACTTTACACCCTGTTCCTCGTACCTCTATAACGGTTTTCAAAGTCGGCTTTTTTAATTCATTTATGTAAGTACCTACTTTCTGATTTTATCTTGGCTATTACTGACATTGCTAAAAGAAAACGTCGTGAGAAACCTGTGGGGTACTTGTTTAACACACTAACAGTAGCAATAATAATATTTTTTTCAGATTTCTCCATATAAATTGTTAGTAACACGAGAATATTTAAGAGCTAATGTTAGTAAACCAAACAAATATAATAAAACATAGATTTTAGGACAATCCTACACCAGAACGCATGTATGCTACTTCACTGCGTGCAGCCGGATCCAGCGCTAAAGCATCGGAGGATCCCACCGGTCCGTCAATACGCTCAAGATGCTGTTGGAACTAGCTCGCATGCGAGTTAGGGTCGAGATGCATCGTTTAAAGGTGCAAAACTGTAGACGTTGCCCTCGGCAAACATGCCGGAGGCACTGCAATACTGCGGCAGCCCCATCAGCATCCTGAACGCATTGTTATACTGCACTCGCAGGCTACTCGACCGTATTAACTCGACCGTATTAATTGTACTGTATGCCCTCTGCAAGTAGTCAACCCACAGGCTGCACGTGTAAAAGGATTGACAGTATGCCTTAAAAAGCGTTACCTTTACTTGTGTTGTACAGCGTGCGGACCTGCGAGCCAGCATATTACATCGAACAGACAACGACCTGCGCTCTCTCTCAATGTCAGTACTGTCCTTTAAATCCTCAGTGACCCGATGACCTAAATACTTAAATTTAGTAACCCTTTTTAAAGGGATGCCATTCAAAACTATATCAGGTACATTTTCATAGTGTTTAGTACCGAATATCATAAGCTCAGATTTAGTTGAGTTGTATTTTAGGCCATGAGTGTTCGCGTAAGTCTCATAAATCTTTATGTGCTTCAACGCACAGATCGAGGGGCTCAGCAGCACCATATCGGCAGCATAGCTTATATTGTTAATACAGACACTATCTATATGACAACCGATTCTAGTGCTTCTGAGCTCCTCGATCAGCTCGTTCACGTAGAAGTTAAAAAGAAGAGGGGAGGAGAGTCCCCCTTGCCTTACTCCGCACTCCAGCTTGTACTCGTCCGAGAGTGTGCCAGCCCATCTCACCTGATTTTTTTGTGTACCATACCAATGTCTCAGTACAGAAACGATCAATGCAATGGCTTTCATTGTGACGGTTCAACAATATTCATTGCATTATTTACGTCGTTGAGCGGACAAATTTTTAATATCTTTCAAAATGATTCACATTGTGATAAAGTGAGTGAGTTGAAGTGAAGTGACCCACTCACTTCACTTCAACTGGGTGTATAATGTGCGTGCGCTCGAAATAAAACGACGTGTTTGCCAAAACGAATATACTCCTTTTTTAACAAAATAAATGAATTTTTAAAACTACTTTGAGTAAACTTTGATATGATAATTCTCTATGTTTTAAAGTAAATTCCATTGCATAACTCTTAAGCGTTACGCCTCCGTGATGTCGGTGATGTCGTGATGTCGTGTCTGTGTGGTGCCGGACTTAAAGAATTGCACCACCCCTTACTTCCCGTGGGTGTCGTAAAAGGCGACTAAGGGTCTTTCCGGAGAATGGGCAGCAGCGTTCTCTATTTATTCCACCATCATACCATACTGCGATCGCCAACCCGCCTGCCAAGCGTGGCGATTATGGCAAACGCCCCCCAAAATTGGGGGAGGCCTATGTCCAGCAGTGGACGTCTATCGGCTGAAACGACGACGACGACGATGTCGAAAAAAGTAATAAAATAGATATAACATCGCAACTTTTTTTGTTTCGAGAAAAATTACGAGTAATTGAATCGTGTATTCCTTTTACATCATACCAAGACCAAAGAGACAAAAAACAATATACCAAAATGTTAAATCCCTATTCCACATTCATAACAAGTTACTCGAAATAGAAAAACCACATTTTTTTCAATATAAATCGCCAACACGTCTTGAACAAGCGTTGTGGTCCATGCTTGTGCCCTCAGTATGAGAAGAGGCTTTTGCCCTGACATGGGACAATTCTAGCTTTAGTCAAGCTGAAACGTTAGAAACAATATTTAAGTATTCGCTACGCAGATGAAGAAAATGATTTTACTATGATCTCTCCAGTACCATGAGAGGAACAGAGAAATACGACTAGGCGTATCTAACAGTAGACTCGAAAGCGGCTAATTTGCACAGAGTGGTGTGAAATGGACCGAGTCATTCGCGCACAAAGCGCTACTAATGCGCGCCCGTCCGCTGCATCGGGCCGCAATTATATATTTGCATACGACCACCTCTTGCTCGCACAATGACACCGACAACCGGACAAAAGGTAAAGTCAACGGAGTTACTTTAAAGCTCTAAATCGAATGACCGAATGAACGAGCTAGACAATCAGAGCTGCGCTGGACAATCACTTGTATATGTTTACGGTCGCTGCTTCGCTTGATTTGTTTCCTCTGGTGATTTGATTTTTATCGGCAACTCTCCTGTTATTACATAACACACATAATCAGCCTATAATGTTAAAGAAAGAAAGAAAGAAAAAGTATTTACTGCGACTCGTACAGGAAGATCACAAACTAAACTAAACACAGTAAAAAAAAATCCAAGATATATAAAAAAAAAGTAACAAAAGGAAAATGAACAGAAAGTCCTATACGAGTACGAGGCCAAAAGGCTCCTATCTCAGCATGAAGCTGCGACATTTAAAAAATAATTGTCACAGCGCTGGTATTCTGATAGGGTCCGCTGTGATGTCACGGGCAGTTACAGAAACAGAAATAAATAATTATGTAAAATATTAGCAAAATGTAAAATAAATTAATTTTATAATCTGCGCCAGACGTAACCTCATTACTTGTTCGTACTGCTGGGACACAGGCCTCCTCTCTGTGAGAGGGAGTGGGCTATAATCCTCTACGCGAGCCCAGTTCGGGTCAGTAGATGTCACATATCTTCGTTTTTTTGGTTCTAGGACATGTAGTTTTGCTCATGACGTTCTCCTGTTATTAATTTTGTTAAATTAGAAACAGCGGTGCTATTCTGTAAAAATCTCACCGTGAAAACTTAGGTGAAGTGAGCGTGGAGTGAGCTGTCAATAGTGTCGATTCCTAGGAAAAACAAACACACTTCACCTAAGTTTTCACGGTGAGATTTTTACAGAATCGACCGGCAGATTTGCCTCGTTGGTATAGTAGTCGTAAGCGCTGTTGCTGAGCATGAGGTCCTGGTTTCGATTCTCAGGTCGGGAAGAGTGATAT
The DNA here is from genome assembly GCA_916614155.1 of Mesoligia furuncula. Classification (NCBI taxonomy): domain Eukaryota; kingdom Metazoa; phylum Arthropoda; class Insecta; order Lepidoptera; family Noctuidae; genus Mesoligia; species Mesoligia furuncula. The sequence continues at coordinate 14,079,153 of OU744798.1, forward strand.
TCAGTTTTTCCATCTGGAATTTGTCCCCAGTTGATGACAATAGGCTCGCCCTCTATTACATGGGACTTGAACATAACAGGTGAAATCTGGGTGTACTATAGGTAGGTACAGACGTCAGCACATCAAGCTACCCGAAACTGTCAAATTTTCCCAATCAACATTGAACCTTATGCTTTAGCGGTAAAGTCGAAAATCTATTAAAGAAATTTGACAGATTGTAGTAGCTTGATATGCTGACGTCTGTACATCTCTGCTTAACCCTTTGGGGAATACAGGCGTGATGTTATGTAATGTTATGTGTAGAAATGGTTTATTCAATTAGTGGTTTTCCAATTTTCATAGCCACAGCGCAAACCTCGTTGCTATCACTACGATTTATCTCGATTTTCCGCAAACTCCTTTGTAACTTTATGCAAAATATAGATTATTGTAGACTAGCAATATATAATATAAGTGTCGACCCCGTGGGAATACCGAGAAAAAAACTATCCTATGTCCTTTCCCGGGACTCAAACTATCTCTATACCAAATTTCATCTATTTCGGTTCAGCGGTGTAAGCATGAGGAGTTAACAAACAGACAGACAGACACACTTTCGAATTTATAATATTGGTATGGATATAAATATTTAATATATATATAATATTATGGATATTAGTGAATATTAATGGATTGCTTATTTGCTTCTATTCATTAACAGCGCTACTTAATTACTATTACTAATTTCAGAAATTGTTAATTGAAAAAGTTACATGGTACTTAATTTCAATATCTTATCTAAGCATAAAGGTTCTGCGATCGAAACGATCAATTACAATCAATTGTAATTGTTGTAATATTGTCAATCGCTTTAAGTGCATTTCGTATTCGATTAATTTGCGAATCAAGGGTATCAGTCACTTCAAAATTTACAATTGCGATCAATCGTTTCAGGATCCCTTTACCTACGCGTATGTTGCAGTGTGGACGAAAACCGTCGTATAAAAGCTCTTGTTTCTCATAAGAATGAGTAAATTAACATCCTTGAATGTTTAATTTTATATTCTTCACATTTCCAAGTAGAATTTTCAAAGGGTGCGTAAGGAAAGTGGGCGGTCTTGAAGTAGGTAGGTAAAGAGAGGATAAGTGCCCATCCGTTGCACCGGTTCATGATATTTGCATAATAACTTCAATGCATATGCATAGAAGACTATACATATAGTACATATCTACCTACAGTCAACAAAAGAGATAAGTGTGCAGGATCGTCGGATATATAATAGAATAGTTCTTTATTTGCACAGAAAGTAGGTACAAGTTAGAGATGTTAAGTTTAAAATGATCCTGTACTAACTACTATAGTTGAAGTTTAGTAAGAAACCGATGGATGTTCTCGAATAAAATTTTATTTTATTAATAGAAAACAAACAGCTGATTTATCAAATTGAATTTTAGTCGACAACATCCATCAGTTTCTTACTATATCCGACGATCATGCATACTTATCTCTTTTGTTGACTGTCCCTATGCTTTTTAAACTTCACTGGTACGTTAACTTTTCAGTAGAATATCAACATCAGTATTATCTTGTTTATATTTGAAGCTCCGCGGATAAAGAATCCGCGCCCCGGGGTTTCACCCACATAAGTCTCGAGCCTATGGGAATATCGGGATGAGAAGTATTTTTTGTCCTAATGCAGATTATGGTCTACTCATGTGTCAAATTCCATCCAAATCCGATCAGCCGTTTTAGTGTGAAAGCGTAACATACTTGATTTACGTACAAACTTGATACGCAGGGCCAGGATAAGCTGACTTCTGATTGTACGTAAAATCTATAAAATGCGAGGTCAGCTAAAACTGGGAATCTATGGCTTGTTATGTAGCCGTGTGTGCCTGTTGGTTTGACATACATTGCTAACACAAATCTTACACTGACTTACTATTACAATACAGCTACCGCTGATGACGTGGCATTCATAGTGACGCATCATATTCTCACCTCGTGTCTCGACAATACGTCTACAGTTACTGGGCAAGTCGAGATTTATTGTTAGTAAGACGACGCTAAGCAGAATGTAACTACGGTACAAAGACCTATGTAAAATAATAGATACATCTGCTAGTGGAGCAGTACGTGCCGTGACTCCGGAGCGCCCCGACCAGACTGCTCCGTCGCTATATATGTTTCTAATAAAGCCGGAACAACGTCAGTGCTTCCACTATTAGTAGATGCAAATTATTTTGTAATACCTCGCTTATATTTCATAACAGAACACTTCCATGTCTCGAATAATAAATACGATGTTTATTTTACCCACGTAAAACAGACTTACACGGCTGTGAAACGCTCTATTTATGTTTATATACTTACCATTTATCATCTCGCTTTGGAAGTAAGTAATTAAATTCTAAGCGTTTTCTAGGTATCTGCTGAGTTTGCTCTCATTTCCATATAACGGACCGATTTCAGGCGGTTTTAATAACGGCCATAAGTCAATATAAATTTTATTGTAATTCCGCGTAAGTCATTATTGATAACAGATCCGTAGCGTGGCGCGGACGCGGCTTGGATGATACTAATAAATATGCTAATGTTGGCGTCCCTGAAGGATTTTCTCGGATTTTCATCTCCCCTATACCGATGAGCAGACGAAAATAAAACTGGTGGGTACGAGTATCTTGCTCTACCTGTGAAGATTTCTTACATGGGTAAGGCTACCTGTGCTACAACTAAAGTTTCAATCACCCGGGGCATTATCTTGAACACTTCTAAATATTGCGGCCGCGCCCTCTGAAAGTTATTGCCGTACCCCGAAAAATTATACCGACGTTTTACCTCGATCGGCTGACCTGGCTTTTAACAATAAACACCTGTTTTAAAATTAAAATTAGTTTGGAAAGTTCTTAACATTACTTACTTATACGAAATAATTGAACGGCAACAAATCTAAATAAAAAATCAAAGCGAAAAGCTATGAAAACATTCCTTTTTCTGAAAATAGTTTACAGGATAACGTTTGGATCTTGTCTTCCGAACCGACCTCAACATTGTTGAATGTTATGTTAAGTGAACGCTCTATTGGTGATTAGTAACAGGGGTCGTTCCCTCCTAGGGAAGGTTACCCAAGCTATACAATACCTTCCGTTATGCCTAGAAACTAACTGTTACAGACTTTAACGACAAGGGCGGAACGATAAAAACAATTTGTACCTACCCTCGTCGTTGTACCCTTTTCACCAGATCGGCATGTCAACTAAGTGGGTTCGTTAAATTATTCCCATATCTTTGTCTTCAGTACTGCAAACGTGGAGATAATATTTCTCATACAAAACCAATTTGTCGTGAAGGCGGCAATAACAATAAAAGTGCAGCATCATAAAATTGTTACAGCTATAGCATTCTAAGGATTTTTGATTTGACGTGAAAGAAGGTTCACTTAAAATATTGAATGTCGAAATTTCCGTTTACGATGTACGAAAAAAGGGATTTAGAGCCCTCGTGCTTGAGAACTGCCTATGAGGTTATACAGTCTACATATGCTAGACGAGACGAGTGTTACTGTAATCGGAATTTAATGAGATTTTTAGGGCGTAGTACAAAGGTAATGGATTCGTCGTTACGAAGATTCACACGTGTGTTATCGCGCTGTTACACAGTAATCCGCATATTAAAATACGTGTGGAACAGAAGAATATCAGCGTGGAGCATGGTTTTAAAATAAGCCAGCACTTTTTGGCCATGACTTATCGGGATTGCTAAAAGCATTTCGTTTTGTACCTTGTGTTTTCTGGAGGACCGAAAAAAAAAGTTACGGATTAAGATATTAAAAGAGCGCTTATGAGTGTTTTGGTTATTGCAAGCATAAGCATATGTATAATCATAGGCATATGTATAATCATAAGCATATGTATAATCATAAGCATATGTATAATCAGCCAATAATGTTCCCACTGCTGGGACACAGACCTCCTCTCTGTGAGATGATTGCAAGCACTAAGATGAACTGAGATCTAGTGCAAAGTCTTACATACTTACACCTATTTTCTTATCCTAGATTTTCTGACAGACAACTTTTAGCAATCTTCGCCCTCATCACTTGGGGTATAATAACATCATCAGCGAAGTCTTAATGTACTGAAGTACACGTCTGCTTAATCTTTCCGCGTTACGGTAACGGTTATTAATAATTTAAACAATCACTTCCAACATAACGTTTTTATGAAGATTGGACCGTTCCGCGTTCCCTGAATTTTCATACACGACGGGTTTGCAACTGTCGTTTAAACGTATGTTCTGTACTTTGAAAATTAATATTTTTCCCGGCGAGAACACTTCAAACATGAGAATGGCATATTTAACGTTTAGCGGAATTTAATATGTCATAAAACGTTATTTATATGCCGTTTACGCGCCGGCGGCGGCGGCGGAGATTTCATCGGCTCCGGGTTCTACCCCAGTACCTCAGCACTAACGGGTTAATCTCATTTATATTATATTTACGGATAAAGAAGTAAGAAGCTTTCTTATGTAGCACTTGGGTGAAAGTGGAATATCGGCTGCCGGATAAGTAGTTAAAATATCTAGACATAAATCTTAGGTACTTCATGGGAACTATGTTTGCGCAGTTGCGTCAGAGTAACTATACTTAAGTACAAATGCGTCGATTTTTAGTGTAAGGATAGAATTAAGTGATAATTATATATCATTGCATTCTGCATACTTTGATTTTATGTATAGAGGTTTATTGTTACATTAAACACGAGCAAAGTTTCTGTAGCACCCCTTTCGTTCAATAAAAATTTAACGATTACAAGATTTAGGCTCCAATGTGTTTACATGACCTAAAGCGCAAAAAATCTATTGTTTGGACTAAAAAAATAAAAAAAACTAGTGCTTTACTATGTTGCTTGTAGAATAATCTGACAAAAAATCACAATGATTGTATGTATATTAGTATAGTTTTTATTGTGAAAAGAAAGTTTTTAGAGGTATCTTCATGAAATTTTTCTATAGTATCAAATTAGTTGTATTATCTTTTCAACACACTATCAACCTAGCATATATCCTGAAAAATATCATATATTTTTCGGATCTTGTTTAATGTAGTCCATCATATACTTTTAGGCATTATAAAACTTGCGTTTTTTGCGTTTAGGTCCTGCGGTCCCCTTAAATGTCAAGTACGTACTCACCTCTGTAAACAAATTGTAGCTACAGCAGAAATGTAAAAAAAGTATCTACTTACTGAAAGTAAACACAAACAGCAATTTATTTTTAATGTAATCTCTTGGAGAGCTTAATAGTTAGAGAATTTATAGAAAGAGAAAAATCGGAGCTCTATTACAAAAACGTTTCGTTATACTTAATATAAATATTTATTTTAAAGGGGTTTGTCGGTGGCTTTTATAGGCTATTTCAGTAGATTGCGTTCGGTAAGACTTTGTTCTCTGCGATTTTAATTCAATATACGTCTACTGCCTAGACATTTATAAGCCCGATCATCCAGGGGTACCGACACCGTGGGTGCTAGGTGGCTCCAGCACCCATGAGCGTAGACAACAAAACTGATAAATTAATCGGCTATACGATATCTCTATAACATCACACGCCGTGCGGTAAGACGTCTAACTACTTACGTTAACGTTTTTTGAGTTAAAACAGAGTGAAAAAAAATTCGATCTTGATTTCGCTCGCTCCAGCATTCTTGAATTCTATTAAAGCTTTTCTACATCAGTCATCAAAGTAACTCCTATTTCTGTATGGTAAAACAAAAACTTAACTTATCCAAGGTGCTAAAATTATTGAGCTCGCTTCGCTCGCAGATTTTGGGTATGTGTAGTTGTGTAGGACTAATGTTCATAAAATGCATAATTTTTCTTACAGCGTTAAGCGAACAGACAAGCCGTAGGGCTTGTCTGTTCGCTTAACATGAACTGGACGGATTTAGATGCGATTTTCAGGATTAAAAAAAAGCTAAGTAAGTAAGTAAGTATAAAAGTTGTAGTAAGTAAGAAGGCCTTCCTATGGGCTTGTATGAGCTTCTAAAGTTAACACCGGCACACTGTGAGCGCGAGTGGGCCTTAATCCACCACGAGGGTCCAGTGCGGGTTGGTAGATGTCACAATTTTTCGAACTTTCGGTTCTAGGACATGCCTGTTCCCTCATGATGTTTTCTTCCACCGTGAAAGAGGAAAAACCGCGGCGCGTTCGGAACGTTAGCTAAAACCTTAATAAATATGCTCTGCTCTCAAAACGGTAAAGGAAAATATTATAAATTAAAATTTTGTATATTTTATTCGTTCAGACATCAGTTTAAGAAGAAGCTAACTTGCAGAAGTGGGTCACGCATGGATAAAAGCACTAGCTCTAGGGGTGGTCGTATGCCTCTTACCGCCACGCAAAGAACGTAACTGTTGCTTTAGCTACCATCCTCTTCTCTATCTTCCGTTTCCGTAATTAGCTCGCATATAAATGTTTGTTGCATATGCATGTATTGTCGGTTAATTAGGCTATATTAAATGCAAACGCGTAATTATAACTGACGATGTTGACATTATCTGTAACATCAGTTATATTTACACGATTGGACATCATACAGATATTTGCACATTCCAAATTTATCATTACTTGTCAGTTCTCTGCATCTCGTCACCTCGTGAGTGTCGCAGTCAGCCCTGAAGATGAAGACCAGCATCATCAATAACAATCCTTCAACCTGCAACCACGGATCCGTTTCGCATCCGCAAAAGATGATTTCTCTGTAATTGATTTGTAAGTAGGACCGTCTTCATCAGTGGATTACGAACTGTTAAATAGTTTCCTATTGCTATTGCCTGAGAACAAGTGAAAACCGATGAAAGGTAAATTGTCTTCAGGCTTAGAATAGCAACACCTAGTATTGCCTCTAATTGAAAGTGACCGTACATTGTAGAGCCCATTCAAAGTCCTATGATCGGAATTGAACGTTTACGGGCTAATACGACGCTTCGGAAGTGCGATGCCGATCCGATACGAAATCTAATCTATAGTAGCCGCGTTAGAAAATATATTCCTGCAAACATTTACTGCATTTACTTAATTGATGTTAATTAGATCAACGTCACCGTGTTTGAATATAAATGGTAGCAATATTATAAAGTAGAATGTATTTGGCTAATGCACCTAATTAAAATAGTCGTGATTAAAGATTTATTCCATGAAATCATTAACAGATAGTAATTATACTTTAACACAACAGTCATTTGAGTACATGTTCATATTAGTTAATTGATTAGTGCGATGATTCATGCTTGTCACCAACCTATTTACAAGATTTCACGGTCACTTGTTTACGCGTAGGTATTCAAAACACTGGAGCCACTTTTATTTTAAAATTGTCAAAGCAGCATCATGTTTATGAAGGCGAACGTGCTAGTCCGGCGAGCAGAGTCAACAATAAATCACGATCGACCAAGCGAACACAAAATTTTGTAAACTTAATCCAAAGTAAGGCGAAGTGATGTCGATGAATTGTGTAGAACTCCCCAAGTTCTCGACAACTTCGGGAAGAATGCCCGCGCGCCGCATCCACTGCGAAAGAGAGCAGTCGACTGTAAAATAACTTAACATAACAGTTTTTTTCTTCATTGAATGCACCGGAGACGTTGCGACAGCTTTTTCTTATTCAGTCGACATGAACTGTTGTTAACTTTGCCTAACTAGCTCTTCGACGCGAATAGCTCTGTAAACTATACTTCCAGTGTGAACTTCCAAGAAATGCACTTTCTAGGCGACGTTCTGTTATTGTAAACTACGTTAGACCCAGTGCTACAGGGGGGCTTGTGGCTAAGTAATAACAGCCGCTCCGGTTGATCGATCAGGTTAAGCTACGCTTACGTTACGATCGGTCCTTAGATGGGAGACCATCTTTACATACCAAGACCCCCCGTGCCTCGTTAAGCTGTTGGTCCCGGCTGTCATTCGTGGATCTTTGACAGTCGACCTCCACATCTCAGTACATTACTGGTAGAATGATATGATAGGCAGTCTCTCCATGTAAAATGGTATTCAGCTGCATCTGGTTAGACGGAAGTCGACCCCAACATACTCGGGAAAAGGCTAGGCAGATGATGATGCTCACACAGTGCTGGACCAAACTTGAAATTCTCCCGATAGAATCCTTGATACATTAAAACAACATGCTTGCAGGTTCATTTACGACGTTTCTCAGTATTCAACGTGCCTTTTCTGTGATTGATTTGCAGTTTACTGATACCGCCTCCGATTGAACTGTCATGCCCATGAAATGATTTCTCAAATGTCTCTCTGACGAAATATGGGATTAATATCTTCCACGTTACTACGCGACCAGTCACTGCAGTTCGAATGTTTCAATGTACCTATATTGACACTATATGAATGGAAATTCTAGGATTGGTAAAATATAGGGTGAATAAATTCATCCATCGACTTAAGAGGATAATATTGAGTCACGTCCCTGAATGGCTGCATTTCACTGAGAAGAAATTCGTTGCTCATAGTTTTCATATTGCGAATCTGATCACGTTACTACCATTGAGGTTCATTCGATTCCCATTTATTACGTTATAAAGGTTTGTTGTTTTTATCGAAACATCACAAGTATTTTTATTTTTACCAAATTTAGAGGATCACGTTCCGTTTGAATTTATTTCGAGAAACTTATAATTGAATAGCTAATAATTTAATCTAAAGGTAGTAAAACTTTTCAAAGTTAAAAGAAATCCCCATGGATATCTGAGTTTAAAGGCTTAAAGATTTTGAGTGCACGTCACAATCATTCCCTTCGAGGGGTTAGTGTTCATTGGGTGGAAATAACAAAGACGATAAAATTGTTCGCTTGGAAAAAGGATATTGAATGAGGTCAGACGCAGATATATTCGTATTCAAGGCAAATGTCGAGGCGTGTTGGGGACAGCCGTTTGCGCACTGTTTTTACAGTCTCGACGATATGTCCTGTCGTTACTGAACTGATATTGCTTCGAGATCCCGTCGGTGATTTTCGTATTTTTTCCTTTGTCTGCGGAACGAAGTATTTTATTAAATCAAGCGGCTATTATAAATGTATATCTACGACATTGTTAAACGTACTATCATTTACACGTTCCTACAATATTCTTATAGTTGTAGATTGAACTTTTAGGGTAATTAAATTACAATGGAAATATTCTTAGTTATGTTACCTATATTTAAATTTTTCGGGAAGTAGCGAAGAGGTAAGTAAACAAAAGTGAAGAAAGGTAGAACAAAGCCCGCTGTAAAGTTAAAAATTTGCAAGCGAATTTACATATATATAGGTACGTTGTCAGTGGAAAGGCTAGCCGAGAGCCGACGGCTATGACACTTTCACCTGCACATGGTCTACAAGGTACATTTTAACCTTTTCTTACACTTGGCACATATTTCAGTAGCTTTAACTTTGGCTGTCTTTTGAGGCACTTATGAAAAGAAGTTATTAAAAAGCGGCCATAAGGTCAGGAATAATTTATCTATAGAAACCATTATAACGTGGTTAAGATAACCCTGGTTCGGTAAAGTATTTTTTTTATATTCCCAATTGTTAAGCCAGTATCTCACGTAGGCTCAACTTACTCTTCGGAATCCGTTTGATGGTAGTCTAATGTTAGCCAATAGATATTGCTACATTTCATTCCCGTTTGAAAATTGAAATCCCATTCCGTCCGTCTGTGTATCAATTGGTTTACTGATCTGTTTACTTAGTAGGCAGAATTATGTTAGAAGGATATCTTGTATAGTATATCTCTATATAGGTACAGTCGAGGAATTGCAATGTATAACAGATTGACACACAATAGATATGTCTTGCGTCCATAGATACGAGTAGGAATGTTTGTAACAAACCTCACGTTGGCGAACATTTGTAAAATGTGAGATTTTTTATCTTGGCTGCATATTTATTATAACGTATTTACTAATAATAATTAATAATTATAATTATAAAATAATAATTTAATTTAATTCCCATAATTATGTTATTGACAGAAGCACATTGATTTAAAAAAAATAATATTGTAATGTTAGACGAGCACAACTGCCGAGAAACTGTTATGCAGTTTGGCAGACTTTATGTAAATTAACGTTAATACAGATTTTGAATAAATGAATAAAATAAAAAAAAAACGACGAGTTGCACTCCGGGAGTGCCGGCAGAAGTGAAAACTTGAATATTAACGTTGTGCATTTTTGATATTTTGGAATCTTACGAATTTTCGATCAGGTCACGTGTCCTGACGCGAGTTTAACATTTTTTACCCATTACAAAAAAAGTGTACAACGCCGCTAAAGAAGTTTTCTCTTCAGAAATTAAATCCCCGACGCGTAATGTCGTAAAAAATATGAAAATAATTAGGTACTACAATATTTTGATCTTGATGCAAGAGACTTTTTGGTACGACTTTGGGTCAATCTCCTTTAATTTTTTTATTTTATTTTAACGTGTTGAAAGATGACAGATGTCAACCGTGCCGTCTTTCACATCTGTTTGTCTGCCTGTCTGTGCCTGTCTGTCTGTCTGTCTGTCTGTGCATCCTGTATACTTGTTTTCAATTTTTGATATTTTGGAATCTTACGAATTTTTGATCAGGGTCACGTGTCATCTTACGAATCTTACGATCAGGGTCACGTGTCCTGACGCGAGTTTAACATTTTTTACCCATTACAAAAAAGTGTACAACGCCGCTAAAGAAGTTTTCACTTCAAAAAACAACGTCGTAATTTGGTCGTGTTATAGTAATTTCATACGACTGATGAAGAATGAAAGTTGTAATTTGAATTACGAAAAATTTACTGTGACACTGACAGTGACAGTGACAGCCAATTTCCTAAACAATCCATTGACTGTACCTAAGCGTTGTATGAAAATTATGTGCAATGATTTCAGAAAGTAAGCTCTCAGCTCTTAAGGCAGTACGCGTTGCTTTCTCCGCTTCATTCGTTCACAAAAGGTCTATAAAAGTAGTTCTATCAACGGATATAGAGGTGTGGTTAACACTGGCCATTGTGAGCAGAAACTATTAAATGCAGCTGATGGGCCCGAGTAGGGTTGTCAGATCAAAAATAAGATAGCGCAGTTAATTAAGCTGGACATTTTGCTTTAGGAGCCGGACATTTGGGGCTTGACCAACATAAATGTGTAGGACAATATGATTTATACGATAATCATAATGTTAAACGAAAAATGCATGGCAAAATTAGATAGGCTACAAATGATGTTTTTGGATAGGTACTCAAGACCAAAAAACGTCAGACTAAGGGCTGATTTTACCAAAGTTATTTCTTTTATCTTTTATCCGTGGATTAGAAATGACGGCGTTTGATAGTTGCATGACTGTTGTTATTAAAAATAATAACAACAGTCATGCAACTATCAAACGCCGTCTCTAATACCTTACAAGAACAGGATGTGCTCTCTGCAAACAGAGTTAGGAAAATGGATTCGAAAAATAATCGACCTAGATCAATTATTGTTCGGCTAAAGAATACAGGTATACGTGACGGACTCCTGACTTCAGTTACGAATTTCAATAAAGCTCACAGCGATAACAAACTGAGCACTCATCATCTTGGTTATGGGGGTGAAAAATGTCCAGTATTTGTATCAGAGCACCTATCTCCATCAAATAAGGAAATTCATGCTGCTGTTCGGAAGGTTGCCAAAGAAAAGGCATACAAATTTGTTTGGATTCGTGATGGCCGCATCCTAGTCAGGAAGGAAGAAAAAATGGCGACAAAGCATATTAAGTGCCTTGATGATGTCTTGCTTCTGTAAAACAGTTTTATTGTTACCTGGCATTTGTTATCTGTACAAACTTACCTCTTAAATTCAAGTTATTAATTGTTGTAAACAAATATTTCATCTATTTACACATAATGCTTTTTTTAGATATTTTAACCTCTAAGTTGTTGGCTTGCATAATTACTAGAACACACATTTTTAAATGTATTCACATATACCTGTCCCCTAACTTTGTTCCCTCCTATAACGTTGTGTTATCCCATCGCAGACACTTTGAAATTAAAAGAATGTCTTGTCGTTTCTCTCTTCCCCCCTCTTATCTTCAGAGCAATCTACTAGTAAACCTAAATTTCTATTCGATAATGTAGACGAAATTAACTTCATTTTGGATGCGGTTTCGGTTGCAAAATCCCGTTTATGTGATGTGGAAGACATTTCTACCCACATACCTAAACCAAAACAGTATCTCTCCTTTATCCACCAAAACATCAGAAGCATTAGACGCAACCTCCCCGCATTCCAAACATTACTCAGTAGGAGTAATATAAACTGGGATCTTATTATCTTGACAGAATGTTGGCTGCCATGCACCCAGGTCATTCCTTCTCTTAAGAATTATACGTCACACTCTACCTCTACCAACACTACCCAAAACGAAGGTGTGGTCATTTATCATAAATGCAGCATGAATTTATCTGTAGAAGAACCTTTACTGCTTGATGCAAACTGTCTTTTAGTAAAAATAAATTTAGACACTGTTATAGTAGCTATTTACCGTCCTCCTGCACAGAAAAATATAACTGGTTTTTTAAACTCTTTGAACGAGCTCCTCCTAAAATACTCCTCTATTAAAAACATTATGTTGGTTGGTGACATCAATATTGATATTACAGAAAATAATGCTGACTCTCGATCTCATAGTTATCTTAATTTAATGGCATCTCACGGCTTACTACCAGCCCACAATTTTCCTACACATGGACGTACCTGCCTTGACCATGTAATTCTAAAAACCAAAAGGAACGCGCATTGTTTCGTAATGCATTCCTCAGTGACTGACCATGACAGTACCTCCCTTTTTCTGAATTTGTCAACTCCACCTATGCACCCAAAAAAATTCAAAAAGGTAACTGACTATAGTGGTTTAGATGATGCTATGAAGGCATTGGATTTTTCCCCATTGTATACCATGACCGACGCCAATTTAGCAGCTACTTATCTTATAGATAATTTAACTAATATAATTTCTCTTCATACTAAGGTTGTCCCTGTCAGTAACCGTCACCGTATTATTAAGCCTTGGATCACTCCAGGACTTTTGAGGTGCTCAATAAATAGAGACAATCTTCATAAAAAGTTGAAAAAGTATCCGAATGATGAGTCATTACGAATCACGTACAAAAGATACCGCAATTTTTGTAACGATTTATTGAAGAAAATTCGACAGGAATACGAGAAAGAGGAGATTCGTAGCTCAAAGCACAATAGCAAAAAGCTTTGGAAGGTCATTAGGAAAATTACAGACACAGACAAACCTAAGCCGCCCGCTCAGGAACTCATTCAAGTGGAAAACCCCCAAAAGTCTATCAATGAGGTAAACTACTTCTTTTCTAGTATTGGTAAATCCCTCGCTGAGAAAATATTAAATCATCACGTCCCTACCCCTACCAGTGCTTCAGTCACTCATCCACATTCGTTGGCTTTTCTTCCTGCAGATGAAAAGGAGATAGACTCCCTCATCTGTAACCTTAAAAATACCTGCTCTGAAAGTGTTGACCCCATTTCTGCTCGGTTCCTTAAACATTACAAGAACTTCCTGGTTCCCCCGCTTACCCAGTTATTTAATCTATCTATTTCCACAGGCACATTTCCGTTACCTTTAAAAAAATCACTCGTACATCCTATCTATAAGGCTGGGGACAGAGGCTGTGTCAACAATTACCGGCCGATCTCCATTCTACCCACTCTTTCTAAATTACTAGAACGCCTTATGAACAGCAGACTGACCGATTACTTTGAACGCTATAACCTCATATCACAGGGTCAATTTGGTTTCAGGGCTGGAAAATCTTGTGCCGACGCTGTTCATGAGCTTACAGATCATCTTGTTAATGGTCTTGATAGTAAAAAGAAGGCACTTGTCATATTCCTTGATCTGGCCAAAGCGTTTGACACAGTCTCTGTACCCAACCTATTGTACAAGCTTGAAAATATGGGGATCAGGGGTCTACCATTAAAACTTTTCCGGGACTACTTATCTGATCGGTTCCAGAGGGTTAGAATAGGTAACTATGTTAGTGATGATCTACCTGTCACTTTTGGTGTACCTCAGGGAAGTGTGATCGGGCCCTCCCTCTTCCTTGCCTATATTAATGATCTCTGTAACCTTCAGCTACCCCATGGTAAAATCATTTCTTTTGCGGATGATACGGCACTACTTTTCACAGCAGACTCATGGGCTGGTGTCTACCATTACGCACAAAAAGGTTTTGATACGGTCCTGGCTTGGTTAAAAAATAATGTCCTTACCCTTAACGTCGAAAAAACCAAGTATATAGCCTTCTCCCTCACTAACAAACATAATGAATTGCTATCCCATTTTGAGATTAAAGCACACTCTTGCACTGAAACAAATTCTGACTCCTGCTCCTGTCCCATTCTCCAAAAGACTACCTCAATTAAGTATCTTGGAATTATAATAGATAATAATTTAAGCTTCCAACCACAAATAGACAGCCTCACGACGAGAATTCGAAAGTTAATCTTTCTTTTCAAAAATCTCCGTCACGTAGCTGATGTGGAGGTCATTAGGTGGGTATACTATGCAATGTGTCAGTCTCTTCTGACGTACTGCATAACATCATGGGGTGGTGCTCCAAAATCTAACATTTTAAAATTGGAAAGAGCCCAAAGGATGGTACTGAAAGTAGCCTGTTTTCTGCCATACTTGTATCCTACTGTAGAGCTTTACAAACACTTCAAAGTCTTGTCCGTGAGGCAACTTTTCGTTTTGTGTACTGTTCTCAAGAAGCATTCCACCTTAACATTTGATCCCTCCTCTACCTCAGGAAAACGCCGGAAATACTCTGTCTGCAATACGACTAAAGGTTTAAGAACAAGTTTCTCTCAAAGGTTTTATACTTTCTTAGGTTCCCACTTATATAATAAAATAAATCGATTCAAAACGATTTATCATCTAACAACAAAGGCGTGTAAGATTGCTCTGGTTGAATGGCTCCTCAATTTGGATTATAAAGCAACTGAGGATTTACTAACTCATCCAAAATAGTCCAATGCCGTACTTTCCCTACACATATTAGATCACCTTTTTTCGACATACCTCTCTTTTTATTTTATTGTTTTTAATCTGTGTTTTCTCATTGAATACCGCATTATATTGTAGTCTTTGCACTGAATTTATGTTATGCCCTGTATCCCTTCACATTTACTAAATAAGTAATTTATGTTCTGATACCGTGTGGTGGGACCCTGGTGATCTGCTATACAGGTATTCCTAGTGCAGACACCAGTCTCTCACAAACTACTTTCTAAGCTTGTCTAAATTTTTATGATACCATTGTTTGTGAAGAGAAAATAAATTATTTGAATTTGAATTTGAATTTGAATTTGAAGTCTCACAGGTCTAATAAGGAAAACTGACAAAATTTCAACATAATGCTCAGAATTAGACTTAGTCGAGATATTAAAAGTTTGGTGGAATTCGCCCTAAGGCGAAAAGTCAAGTTTCGTTCAAAATAATTTTGTTAAAATTCCAAGAAACCAATACTTTGCTTAAACCTGAAAGCTATTCAAGTGTTATAGATTATTCTTATTCATATCTTCGACAAAGCCAGGATGAACGCTATACATACAAGAAGCTCCCGCCTCGATTGAAAAGACCGTCTGTTATCTAAGTGCCGCCTTCAGGGTTGTCACCCACCTACTGACTGGCAGCGAGGCGATGAAATTATGTAAAACTAGCTGTGTCCGCGACTTTATTCGCATGGATGTTGGAAAACAAATTAGATTTCATGGGTAAAATAAAAGTAAAAGTAGTAAAGTAGTGTGTCAAAATCGTTCCAGTCGTTTCGGAGATTAGCCGGAACAAACAGACAGACAGACAGACTAGTAGTCAAAAATGTTAAAATGGTTTTTTTGTTATAAGTAGGTACCGTATATAATTTCATGTACATTTGGGTAAAAACCTGTTATTTTGACATTACAAACACAGTTCAATTTTATTTATGGCGCACAAATGTCAGCTTTTTTAACCTTCGACATCAAGAAGTAGCGCCATCGCTTGATCTGACGAAACATCATAAAAAGTACAAAGTTTATAAACTGCTTAGTGGTTCTAGACGACTTTCAGGATACATTTTTTTTAAAACAATATTTGAAGAGCTCATTTCGAAGCGGGTTTGTTTTCAGCTTTAAATAGCTCTGAGGTCACATATCTGCGGTTCACTGATGGTGAAGGCTAACCTTTACATACGATTCTTTGTGTCCTTTCTATTTAAAATGATAACCAGAAAGACTCTATAGAGAACAGCTACTTTCAATTAGGACTGAAAAGCTACTGAAAAGGTAAGGTAACCTGTTAGGCACTCGCATAGCGCAGCCAACACGAGTTATTAAATACCGTCGTATTCGACGAAAATAAATTATTCACTCAGTCTCCTTTCGAAAATACGACGAATAACGCGAATAGGTCCTGTGTAAGTTTACTATTTCGCTTGGAATATTTCAACTAAGAAATATTCCGTTATTTCCTGCCGTATTTTACATATTTGTAGCGCTTCTTTTTGTGTTTCGTGAAATAACATAATAACTTCGTTTCTATTATCTGGGAGCTATTTATTATTGTTCTGATGTTTCTTGGAAAATAAAATTAGTTACTAATTTGCAAGAATTAGCATTCATCCTGGTGTTACAATGTTATCAAACTAATTAAACTTTAACTAATTATCTGCCATTATACTTCATCGATAACGTCGCTCCTTTAGGCACTTACCTACTGATAATGAGGGTGCGTTAATTAGGTACACCCCCTCTCACCGATATTATGTCTTTGACAAGTATAAAATTAAAGAGTTTTAAGTTGTTTAATCATTTAGACTACAGTGTTGTTAGTGCTAGCATCGTTTGGGCAAGTCTTGTTTTTAGTATCACGCTCATTACTTTGTCCAGCAGGTACAACCTGGTTTAGGATATTAAACTTCCGACATAAACTTGAAGTTCAGAATGAGAACTTCCAAAATTTCCCTTGTAAAATCTACGTTCACGTGCGGCCGGTGCTCCATGAAGTACTTTGACTACAAACATTTGTTGGAACATTTATATTGGCGCCATGGAACAGAGAGTTTTTGGTGTAAACAGTGCGAGGTGAAGCGGTGGCAGTACGCCGTTCACGTGTGCCATGTTCTGCCGATAAATCACGAGATCTTGGAAGACAGCAATCTGAATTCGGAAGACTCTCCGTATTGTTCGGAGCGGGAGACCGAATTCTGTTCTTGCGGGAAGTACATCGCTGATACGCCGATGATAGGGTGCGACGGGCCCAGCTGTCCTCTGCAGTGGTATCACTTCTCCTGCGTAGGAATCACTTCGCCGCCCGACGGGGACTGGCTATGTCCAACGTGCGATAAATTGAAACAAAAGATAAATCAGGTGATGATCCCTTCTAAGATTAGATTCTTCTGCTCATACAATGATTGAAAGCATTTCAAAATCCATTGAAGATGAAACGTTTTTCATTTAATAATCTTTAAAGGAATGAATCTGAATTGACAGATCGAGGAGTTTTTCATAGAAGTAATTGGAATAACCAGAGCCGAAGTGGCATTTGATAAAAAGAAATGATCGGAGCGATTTCTCATTGCTCTAAATAGGAATCCTCGAATGCCTAATGCTTTTGAATAATTTAATAAGGTCTTGAGTGTTTTTGATGAAATATGGATATCTTTGCGATTTGCAGACTAATCTAGTCAAGACGGGAGCTGAAACTTGAGTGGTACAAATATAGAGATATGGATCCCACACGCCGCCGGATTTTATGAAATCTCAGGTACATAATACAATGAACCTATATAAATAGCCAGACGGCATGTTCTAGAACCAAAAATTCGAAGACATGTGACATCTACCAACCCGCACTGGGCCCGCGTGGTGGATTATGGCCACTCCCTCTCACAGAGAGGAGGTCTGTGTCCCAGCAGTGGGAACTTTATAGGCTGACTATGCTATATAAATAGGTACTCCTAACTGAATATCAGGTTCCTTAATCGTTTTTTTTTAAATTTAACAGGGAATGCAGCGTGAATGTAGCAGTCTGTCACAGATCACATACTCATTCATCGCAGCGGGTTTATTTATACCGAGGATTTAGAAAATAAACGTTTATTTGAAGGATTTTGCCTATAAAATTCGTAAAATGTATTTAATAAATATTTTCGTAACATTACTATACTGTCTTATTTGTTTTTATTAACCTGTAGTCCATTTCAAATACCTCTATTTCGTTGAAATATAACTTGAGCAAAAAAGATAATTGAAACAAATCAGTTTTACGACTCTCTAAAAATAAATCTCTAGAAAAAAACATATTTTGGGAAAACATCATCATCATCATCCGCCTAGCCTTTTCCCAACTATGTTTGGGTCGGCTTCCAGTCTAACCGTATGTAGCTTGGGAAAACATATTTTGAGAATAGCATTTATGGATAATGCTATTCTCAAAATATGTTCTCCCAGAATATGATATTTTGTACCTGTATCTACCTCACTGCATTCAGAAACTAGGAAAAATACTGAAAAGTTATATCCTTATCTTACCCGGTAACGCAAAAACAAACTGAATCTAATTACTCCCACAGGAAAAAACTCATATCAAAACATGTGAAAGACACAAATTAAATTAGCGATAGCCATAAATAAAATAATCTGAGAGGGAAAAACATACATTTTAATTACTCCGATGGAATTAAAAGCATTTCACTGTAAATTACGCCCATGAATGCGTTCAGAATTAGCCAAAGGGAATTTATAAAAGGGTGTATCGGAATACTGGTAGAGATGAATAAAAGTGAGCAGTTTTAGACAGCGGTGGGTAGTGAAAGCCAGCATACAAAGATCGGTAGCTTTCATCGTAATGAGGGCTGTGTTTCATGGCTTAATGCGATGTTAACGAGCAGGCATTAAGGCCCAATACGGCGGACAAAGCCCCCACGCGTGGAACTACGCGCTATTTTGATGCCTTATTAAACAAATTAGGGATGTGCGCGACATCCACAGTGGTGTACTGTACGGAATAATTTGGCTGCCCCCCAGAGGATTAAAACCACATAACATCACGCCCGCACTCTCCGAAGGGTTAGGACGAGGTATACCTACGCCTTGTCCTAACCCTTGAGAGAGTAACACCCATATTTTAGCAGATCCTTCGTGCCCATATAATTATGATAGTTTAAAATATGATAGTTCGGACTTGTACACTCAGCATTAGAATTTAATGTATGGTTGCTTAGTGTTTTTTAAAATCATTTAGCGAAATTTCACAGACATGGATCGTCGGTTTAGTTTATGTTTTAAGTTCTACAATAACTTATAATTTTGCCATTAAAGGGGCTTAAATCCAGATTCAGGGCCGCTACTCAATAACTCTACTCCACGTCGGCAGTTACGCTTATGTGTGTAAAACTTTTATCATCTTTTAAGTATAGTAAAAATAAATTAATAGTTTAAATATACTTGAAAAACACGTGTGCAAACACGACTATGATACGATATTCTAACACTGGCATTCCAGCCAGTGCCTATCTTCCGGCTTCATCATCAGATCTTGAAACCTAATCGTGGTCAAAGTTCATTACAAGACTTTTCTAAGAAATACAAAACAGCTATGACACGATTTTCCATCATGAAGTTCCAGTTCATATCTTCCGGCTCCATCATCAGATCAGTTCGACAGTACCATATCATTGTATTGTCATCAGAACTACATACAGCTGCCAATTTTCATTACGCTATGACCCTTGGAAGATGGTTAAATTATTTACCTTAGATTCCATTACATAGTTAGTAACATACAGGTCGACCTAATAATAAAAAAGCGTGTTAAAAACAGTAGCATTCCGGGAGTGCCGAGAGAAGTAAAAACAAAACACAAACAGAATACTTTGCCATCACTCATTGACTTATCGGATATACATTAAAACTGAGTACATCCCGAGGACCAAAGCGGGTATTTTTTTAATCGTCTTATAAATAAAACACGCGCGGTGTCGCTTACGGTAACAGTGGCGCGAGTTCAATGGTTTTTCCCATTTCAAAAAATGCCCAACGCGCCAGTTTTCACTTCAAAATTAACTTGCAGCTACATTACATTCGTGAAAACTGAAATATTATACGCTAGTATTAAACATGCATCGGCTTCACTGTGAAATTATAATTCTCTGTTCAGAAAAAAGGTAGCCAGGAAGGTACTCCAAACTACTTTAGTATTAATGTATCGCTTTTATTCTTTATTAAGTAAGCGAAGCGCATTTTTTGTTATCCCTAGGACCGTCATAAAATAAACTCCGCATGCTGGATTTTGCTTATCCATCATTTATAAGCGCTATAGTAAGTTATTCAATTTCTTTTATACCTGGGCCATATTAACCTCGTAGAGACTTTCACAAAACATCTAAGTACTACTACTACTAAGATCATACTATAAAACAGACTTAAATAATTATAATGGTTTTCGAAACCGCTTTGGCCTCAGGCTTTCAAACAGGCTTCAGGCTTTTTTTCAGGGCTTTCTTTATTGGTATGTTTGGTCGCGGCATAGGTTGCGCGTCGAACCCTGTATGGGTTGCAGGGACATCGATCCTAGAAATTATTCGTAGGTTAAAAAAAAATCTGCTGTTCTATAGAAATATACCTATGCGGTCAAATGTATGGAACATAATTTTTTTTTTAAATAATCTACAAAAAAAATTAATTCACCCTTGCATTAAAGTTTTACTACAATGTTGTATAATTATCTACGAAAGAAAAGATCAGAAATACTCGTAACCTGCCGTACCTACTTGCGTATTACTGGAGTATATTTTAAATAATTACATCAAATAAAAAGAAAATTAAACTCCAAAATTGACGGGTGTACGAGCCTTGAAAGAGCAAAGAGGCTTCCACTTTAGAGTCCCAAAATGTATGATTTGTTTCCACCATCTCACCTTCGCTTTACACTTACGGCTAATGTCACACAGGAACCAGCATCGAGGAGGGGCTCCTTAGGGCCGAAGCCTGCTGGGTCAGCGGGATTGTCCGAAAGGGTTACCGCTGGCCCGGAACATAAAGGGCTAAGGAAGGAACACGGGTGGGTTTTAGTCAGTAAGAGTCTGACACTCCCTTCCGCTCCATCCAGAGCGGGAGGAGTCATTTGATGATTTCCCATCCGCAAAAAAAAAAACACAGGAACTCGACTTTTCGGGCCCCCAGGGGCTTCGTACTTAAGGTGCTTTTAGACTTTAAAGTTAACTTTAAGTAGGTCCAAGTTTCATAACCAATGAGAATACTTAAGATTAAGTTCGCTATCTGAACTTGTTTAATAACTTCCTTTGAAAAATGAGAAAGAACTATTTAACGGCATACGCTGAAGTTATAACAACTACGACAGTTCGAAAGTTTCTTATTAAAATTCAGAAGCGACGGGCTTTTAACTAATTATACATACCTAATGATATCTTTGAACAGGAAAAGTTTTAGCTATCGCCATGTAAGTAAATGTTTAGCACTTATTTCTTCGTTAATTAAATTAACTTTTGGAACTCTCTAATTGTATAAATCAGACGAATGTTAATTTGTTTGAAAGTAAGAACGCTTTTCAAATGTTTTGTGAAAAGTTGATTGCTTTATTGTAAGTATTTACTTAATTAGTGTAGACAATACAACTTTGAGAGTATTAGGAAGATGTATAATTTCGCTTCCGTCAAAGTAATTTCAGCCTTGTGTGCTACATCATGCATGCACAGTAAGTTGTAATTGCTTTCGATAGTTGTAAGCGGTATTCAGGTTCCGTGGCAGTTGTGTAGATTGGTTCTGTTGGAGTCTGGTGACCCACAACTAAGGCGCTTTTGATCGATACAGCTTAGCTTTGGATCTTGATGGCTGGATAGTTAACAAGCTAAATGCGAGCTGCAGGAGCTTTGTGTACTATGTGTAGATGGATGTCCAATCGGTTTAACCCAAGCTCTTACAGAAAATGGTTTTAATACTACCAACTTTTCTCATTTTCTTACATGAAAATTTGAAAGAACTTAACTCTGGGTTTACGCATTGGTAAAAATGCTTTCGAGTCTATTTTGCAATTATGTTCATGTTGATTTTCCTGTTTCATTAAATTTTTACGTCAGATTGTAGGTTATTTTTACAACTTTGTTCGGTGAAAATGAAACATAAATATTACAAATAGTCGGTAAATTCGTGTAAAATCTCTTTGATAAAGTACAATCGATTCCCTAATTTGATCGTTGTTCTTAAAATCTCTTACTTTTGTTCAACAATATCAATAATGGATATTAAGTCATTTCTGAGATGAGTACCGTTTAAAGATTTTAATTCCGTCATTATAATGTAATATTTATGACACGAACAGAAAATTTATTCCGTAAAAGGTGAATTGTATAACAGGACCAAATAATTGGAGCACGCCTGCGACCCGAAGGTATTCAATTCATTTCCGGATCAACGAAAAAGTTACCTTACATGATTTAAAGAATGCATCTTGGTGTTCAATGAATTTCTCAGAGTAGGATATATAATCTCTATTAGTATGGTCTTTAATAAGGGGAATACAGGACTTAAACGCAAATAACGCAAGTTTTAGAAGCAATAAAAGTAAATGACCGACTACAATAAACAAAACCAGAAAAATATATGATATTCTTCAGGATATACGCTAGGCAGATAATGTGTTGAAAACATAATATGCTAGAATAAAATTGTTCAAAATATGTTGTTGGCTTGCTGCGCGCTTTGGTGTTTACTGTAAGTACAGCATGCAATTGTTATATAAATAAATAAATAATACGACTAATTGGATACGATAGAAAAAAAATCATGAAGATACCTCTAAAAACTTTCTTTTTATAATAAAAACCATACTAATAAACATACAATCATTCTGAAAATACGACGAAGTGCTTCGAGAAAAGGTAGGTAGTGCCCTTGCGCTTCGCTTGGCTCGTCTTGGCGGGGGCACTCCCGTGCCCCCAGATTTAATTATCTGATATAATAATCTGAGATAATATCAAAAATGCACAACGTTAATATTCAAGTTTTCACTTCTGCCGGCACTCCCGGAGTGCAACTCGTCGTTTTTTATTTTATTTTCAAGTATCGATTACATTCGACATACTAATTACTCAGCCAATAGAAATTAAAAAAAAAATTGTTTGGAATAATCGCTTTCACACATCATTGCAATAAAAAAAAAACTGACCAAGTGCGAGTCGGATTCGCACACGAAGGGTTCCGTACCACAAGGCAAAAACGCCGAAAAAAACATGTTTGTTGTATGGGAGCCCCCCTTAAATATTTATTTTAATTTTATTATTTATTATTAAAGTTACAATACAACTGAGTATTTTGTGAATATTTTAAGTGCTCGATAAGCTCGATATGCAAAAATGGCAACAGCCTACCTGTTGCCATTTTTGATATCGAGCAAAAAAGGGAAAAAAAATCGCGTTTGTTGTATGGGAGCCCCCCTTAAATATTTATTTTGTTTTGTTTTTAGTATTTGTTGTTATAGCGGCAACAGAAATACATACTTTGTGAAAATTTCAACCGTCTAGCTATCGCGGTTCTTGAGATGCAGCCTGGTGACAGACAGACAGACGGACAGACGGACAAACAGCGAAGTCTTAGTAATAGGGTTCCGTTTTTACCTTCTGGGTACGGAATCCTAAAAATAATAATGGTCGGCGATTTTGAACACAAATTGAGTAGTGGTAATGATGAATATGTTGAACCTGTGTTCGTGTTATTGAACCTGTGTTTGAATATTACGTTAAAACCTGGGCATTTTCGTGTTGTTTATAATATTATCAATAATATTTGTCACATTTTAAATCTTATCTATATCGTCGTGTGAAATTTGTGAAAAGTAAAAATGTAATGGAGAATGGGCAGCAGCGTTCTCTATTCATTACACCATCATACCATACTGCGATCGCCAACCCGCCTGCCAAGCGTGGCGATTATGGCAAACCCCCCCAAAGTTGGGGGAGGCCTATGTCCAGCAGTGGACGTCTTTCGGCTGAAATGATGATGATGATGAAAAATGTAAACACGCACGATTGGCGCGACACTTCGACGTTAGATATCAAAAAACTTCATTACCACTACTTATTTACCTTAAACTATGGATGAATTCGTCAATAATTAAATGATGTATATTCATAGCCCCCTATGGTGAAGTCAGAATGTTCGAAATCCCCATTTTTTATGTTTTTTAGCCTCGACCACAACTGACATCAAAATGGCGATTATCGTAACCATGTATGTTGAATTTATTCAAAGTAAATAACTTGTGCGCTAAATAAGAAAGAACTCTCCTAATTTACGCACATTCATAAGATTTGATGGGTAGCATAATAAATATTTGCATAATCAATTAAGGGTGTCGTATGTCTGACTGAGCTGACTACCTAACCAAATTTAGTTCTAGAGGAAAGCAATTAGGTACTATGAGTCTCCCGCCCAAGGGTTGGAAGCAGCGTCTTCCACCCGCTATTCGGATCAAACAAACACCACTTTCCGAGTATGAGAGATGCAAATATGAATTTTATTCGTCTGGTTTTAAATAGAATAGAATAATAAATATTTATTTGCATAGAATGTACGTGTACACAGGTGAGTTGTTATAAAATTATGTTTCGTTCCAGGTACATTCTACCACTTAACATGCAGGTACTTATAATTAATACTACAATATTATGTAATTTTAAAAGTTTTTGTATAAAATTTAAATTCTATATTCTAATAAATGTAAAGGAGAAGAAGTAAAATAATCCTACTAATATTACAAATGTGTTTGTATGTTTGTTACGCAATCACGCAAAAATCACTTTACGAAGTTAGATGAAATTTGGCACGCAGATATTTTGTAGCCTGGATTAACATATAGGATACTTTTTATCCCGGTAGAACGTTCCCGTGGCATAATTTCCGACCTCTACACGGACGAAGCCATGGGTAAAAGCTAGTTATAAATAATACACCTGTATTAGTCAGCGTGATGAATTAGTCATAGGTTTACTTAAGTACCTTTAATCTAAGTATACATATTACTGCATATTAGCGCAGCAAACAAGATACTTACTTTACATTTTAAAGGCACTCAGGTATTTTCAAAAGAGTTTCCTCATGCATATATTTATAGAAAATCTTCCTCTTGCTTCAGTTTTCCCCAGTGACGTCGACATTGATACAAATGCAATGATACTTGCGACACTGATACGAATTCAATGATACCTCATTTATCAAAATCGGTTCAGATGTTTGCACTGTACAAGAAAATAAAATACAGTGCAAACGTTGAAGCGAAGATGTTAGAAATATTACGCTAAAATCTGAATCATTCTAAACAAATACTTATTTATTAATCATAATAACAGCAGACACTATTCAAATCAAATCAAACGTTTATTTGCTAAAAATACATGGTTCTGGTAAAGTTGAGCGGATAGGAATACACCTAAATCTTGCGAAAAGACCTCTTACGATTTTCACGCCTAGTCAATAAAATGTAGAATTTCCATGCACGTGTTCTTTATAAATAAGTAAATATGGGTTCAATCCCAAGACGAAAGTTGAACATTCAACCACGTTACTAAGTTGAACTTTCATCCACATTTCTTGTAACATTTATGCTTAAACAAAAGTTGCTATTGCATGTTTGTCTTCAAACAAGAACATGCAATTACAACCTATTATTAAACAAAAAACAAAACATGAGAAACAAAACTGGCGAAGTTTCACAATTAACATTCCCCTTATAATTTAGTCGTCAAGTCTATTAAATTTTCGCTATTAGACGATCACGTACATAGGACACCGTTTATAAAATGAGGTTAGAGGGATTACCTCCTGAATACTTAACAAGTGTTCGCTATATCTGAAGTATGGCGGATCATACAGCAAAGTTGGTCGTCCCCGGGACCCGTCGAGTTCGGAGCCTACGGGGATCTGAGATTCCGATAACTTATACCAATCATGATATCAAGGCACCGTTTAGGAAGTTGTGCCCGGGTTATGTAAGTACCTAAGTACTAGGACAAAACTGACCTTGGGAATACATATTTGAATGGTTCGGTTTCCAAACTTTGTTCGGTCATAATCTTATGAACAGTTTTGTTTAGCCTAAAAGATATAAATAGGATTTGAGAGTAGGTAGGTACGAATGCGTATCATGCCATTAATATCGAATTCAGGCTTAGCACAGAATTAATAAGGTAGCCGATAGGACTTAGACCGGTTACAATAGTCCTTCCGACAAGGGCTAGGCAAAATAATTATGGTTTAGGGATCTAGCTTTTTGTAAGGCACAATAAATTATAATAAAATTAGAACACGGACAAAAATGAATAGTTTCACACACACAGTAATAGTTTAGTAGAAACACATTTCAGCAACTGTACTAATCCAGCATTCACGGTTGTCAAACAAATAGCTAAACGTTACGGTTGAGGCATCCCGCAACTTTGCGGTATCTAGTTAGGTTCAGGAGTTGAGGTATGAGTAGAGTTGCGAAAATCTCGCGATTTTCAGAGCTGATGCAGCAGTAGAATTAAAAATTCATACGTAAAGTACGGATATTTAGTGATATATGTAAGAGTATTAGACAGTTTAAGCCCATGAATTAAAGCGCTGAAATATGGCTGGTACGATGACTCAAGTCGGTACCTACAGCAAATAAGTCGAGGTGTACTCGTAGTGCGTCAAGTGCACTTAACATTATAATACATGGAATATTTAATGTACCTGCAAGGATGACCGACCTCAGCTCGCCGTCCGGTAAGGACCAGGCCCGGGTCGACGGCGCGTTGTGTTCCACGCGCGCCTCAAAGAGATGTCGGTACTAACTGACAGGGTCACGGGTTATTCAAAAGAGATACCGTGGCCTCTGGCACAGGCAACTGAAGGAACACGGGTGGGTTTTAGTCAGTAAAAGTCGGACACGAAGAGCGGGAGAAGTTATTTGATAATTTCCCATTATTAAAAAAAAAAAGGTTGACCGATCTAGGTAACGAAGCAAGTCAAATTATGTTTCTGAGCTCTCTAATCGTACTCATACGAGTACAAATCATGTTCACATTTACGTGTAGATTTGTATAGAGATTAGGCAAGGTAAAGAATTTATTAATATTAAGTTAACATGTGAAAAATACTTTTCCCAGAATGTTTAAGCTTTCAGATAAGTTGCCTGTACCAATTAGTAGTTTCCTTCAACAGAAAACGGTTTCGCAACATCATGGTCACGAAAACGTCTCAATTACCTATTAATTTAAATAACAAGAATAATAAATATAATATATTATAAGATTATTTTAAAAATTGTTTACACATACCTATAGGCTACTAGCTTCTGCCCGCAACATCGTCCGCGTGAAATTCTTACTTTCCTCTTAAAATTTCGAAAATGTATGTTGATGATCTTATCATTTATTTAGATAAATAAGTATTCGGGCCAATTTTTAAGTTTATAAATTTATTATTTATTTATTATTTGGGTTTTTGTATTTTTCAAATAAACTGTATCCCTGCTTTTCACCCCAATAGGGATGGAATTTTGAAAATTATTTGGGATGTGTTCATAACTTGACTCAAAGACCCATAACCATTCGAGTTAATGGGAGCAAGCAGTAAAATTCAACCCATAAACTTTATTACCATTTTCCAACTTGGCAGGAGTCGATTTTTGAAAAACCCTAAAACACACTTTTTTATTTTTAACCGACGAATCTTTTTTTTTATGTACGTTCCCGATGACTCGAAGACGCTAGACCGAATTGATTTTTTTTTGTTTTGTTTGAAAGGGTATACTTTCCAGGTGTTCCCATTGTCATCAGGTCAGGATCTTTTGATGGGATCCTGGAGAAATCGAAGGAACTCTTCAAATATTATAGGCACACATATAGCGATTTGGGTATTTTTTATAGTAACTCATTGCATTGCATTTTTCTCGATCAGCACTATTTGAACTGATACTGGTGAACTGATCCTATTTGATACTGGTGAAGTAGAACTGATGATGAAGACCACAGATGGCCACCGGAACTACTCAATAATAAGTATTTCACAGGTAGCGATTCGATTACTTTAACAAATTGCTCGTCACAATGCGAATGGTGAAATGGAGCTGATGGTGTAATACCAGGAGAATTCCTCAACAATTAATGTCCCTGCATCGGGAAAAGCAATATTTTGGTAAAGACGATGAGCAAGTTGACATTAGGCTATTGTAACTTGGATAAATTATAAACAGACCCACTAAAAAGCGAGAAATAAAAACGTTTTAACAAAAAAAAAACCTACTTCCAAAAAAACACTACAAAGTGAAAAATAACTTTAATTTCGGAAGTCGGTGGCAAAAAACTAAAATACAGATCCAAAGACACCGACTTCCGAAATTAAAGTTATTTTTCACTTTGTAGGTTTTTTTTTTGGAAGTCTATAAAGTTTATAAACCAAATAAATAAGATTTTTCATATAAACTGTGTCCCCTCTTTTTATCCCCATAGGGATGAAATTTTAAACAATGGTCTGGGATGTTTCTATCTGGGATTATTTATACCAATTTTCTAGTTAATCAAGCCCCGTAATAAAATACTCCCCTGTGAAATTGACTACCCCTTTTCACCCCGTTAGGGGTAGATTATCGAAAAACCCTGATAAGTGCGTTATTCTTTATTTTTGGTCATAAGTATAAATACTGAGTTTCGAGTTAATCTAACTGCGCGTTAAAATTCTTCCATACAAATTTTGACACCCCCCAATCCCCCTATAGGGTGTAGTTTAGAAAAACAAAATTGTCAAACTTCATAATTTACTTAGATAGTATTCTTGCCAAGTTTTCAGTTTATTTTCATTTAATCAGTATCCCTGCTTTTCACCCTTATAGGGTTATACCCTTTTTCATGCAGTTAAAAAGTTCATTTTCGAAAAACCTTGATACACATTATTCTTTATTTTCAGTTTTAAGTTACATAATCAGTTTCGAGCTAATCGGAGAGCGCGTTAAAATTCTTCCATACAAATTTTGACGCCCCCCAATCCCTCTTTAGTTTCATCATCATCATTTCAGCCGAAAGACGTCCACTGCTGGACATAGGCCTCCCCCAAGCACCTCCACTTCGACCGGTCCTGTGCTTCCGCATCCAACGGGTTCCTGCGGCCTTCACAAGGTCATCGGTCCACCTTGTGGGAGGCCTTCCAACGCTACGTCTTCCGGTACGCGGTCGCCACTCCAGAACCTTTCGGCCCCATCGGCCATCTGTTCTGCGAGCAATGTGCCCTGCCCACTGCCACTTAAGTTTGGCAATTCTTCGGGCTGTGTCGGTTACCTTGGTTCTCCTGCTGATCTCCTCATTCCTGATTCGATCACGCAGGGAAACTCCAAGCATAGCCCTCTCCATTGCCCTTTGGGTGACTTTTAGCCCTCTTATAAGGCCCATTGTGAGCGACCACGTTTCAGTTCCATAAGTCATCACTGGCAACACACACTGGTCAAAGACTTTCGTCTTGAGACACTGCGGTATGTGGGACGAGAAGATATTGCGTAGCTTCCCGAACGCTGCCCAGCCGAGTCGGATTCGTCGATTGACCTCTTTCTCGAAGTTAGACCTACCTAACTGGACAGTTTGTCCTAGGTAAACGTACTCGTCCACGACTTCGAATGTAGCGTCTCCGATTTTTATGAGAGTGGGTGTTACATGGGCATTTGACATGACCTTCGTTTTGTCCATGTTTATTTTAAGACCCACTCTTTCGGAGGCTCTACTGAGGTCATCGAGCATTGTACTGAGGTCCTCCATAGTCTCAGCCATGACTACGATGTCGTCGGCAAACCGAAGGTGAGTTATGTACTCGCCATTGATGTTGATGCCAGCCCCTTTCCAGTCCAGAACCTTGATGACATCCTCCAGTGCAGCGGTGAACAGTTTCGGAGAGATAACGTCTCCCTGTCTCACACCTCGCTGCAGAAGGATAGGTTTCGAGGCCTGATCCTGGTGTCTGACTGACATAGTGGCGTTTTCGTACAGACACTTCAGCACTTCGATCTACCGATAGTCGATCTGGCACTGTTGAAGAGAATGCAGCACAGCCCATGTCTCGATCGAATCAAAGGCTTTCTCGTAGTCCACAAACGCTAAGCAGAGAGGCAGGTTATATTCTTCGGTCTTCTGTATAACCTGTCGCAGCGTATGTATGTGGTCTACGGTGCTAAAGCCTTTACGGAATCCGGCTTGTTCGGGAGGCTGGAAGTCGTCAAACCTGCGCGCGAGACGGTTCGTGATGACTCTCGAAAACACCTTGTAGACATGGCTCAGGAGTGAGATGGGCCTATAATTCTTAAGGAGGGCATTATCGCCCTTCTTAAAGAAAAGTATCACCACACCTCTGTTCCATGCCTGTGGTGTTTTGCCCTCAAGTATGACGGAACCAAACAGCTTCTGAAGGGCCTTCAGAACGGGTTTTCCGCCGGCCTTCAGCAACTCGGTCGTAATTCCGTCATCACCCGGTGCCTTGTTGTTTTTGAGCTGCTTCAGAGCCTGTCCTAATCTCGTACAGGCTGACGTCCGGGATGTCTTCGGTATAGTGCCGGGTCAATCTAGCTCTTGGGTCGTTTGCCAGATTCATAGCGGGGTTATTTGTTGACGTGTATAACTACTCTTCACAAAGAACACACCCTCCAATTTTCATGTCTCTAGGACCAGCGGTTTGGGCTGTGTGTTGATATATCAACAATCAGTCAGTCAGTCAGTTTACCATTTTATAAGATAAAAAATTCTTATTACAAATGAATTAGACATCTGTAGCCGAACTAGGCGAAAGCCGGTATTTCGACTATCAGCGCCAAAGCCTTCAAATAATGAACTTAAAAATAGCCATCAAGATGATGTGATGTTAAAATGTTGTGTATAAAAAAAAAGAGATGATAGAAATTTGATTCAGAAATAGAGTTTCAGTAATTCATCTGCCTAGCCTTTTCCCAACTATGTTGGGTTCGGCTTCCAGTCTAACCGGATGCAGCTGAATAACAGTTTTTTATATGGAGCGACTGCCTATCTGACTTCCACAACCCAGTTAGTGGGTAATACGATACCCCTTGGTAAGACTGGTTGTCAGACTTTCGGGCTTCTGACTACCCGTAACGACTGTCAAATCCACGAATGATAGCCGGGACCAACGGCTCAACGTGTTTCCGAGGCACGGAGGGGTCACGGTATGTAAAGATGGTCACCCATCCACAGACCAACCGAGGCAAGCGTAGCTTAACCTGATCGATCGACCTGTGCGGTTGCTATTATTTAGTCACGGGAGAGTTTCAGTAACTACGAGTATAAATTGTTCTTTACATAAAGGAATGTGCTTCAATCACAACATAAATTGCCTATTCATATACATACATCGTGTAACGTGCATTATACTCTCAACTTTATTACCAAAATTTCATGTTAAAGCAATAGGCTTTTTCGTATAATTTCAGTATGCTAATCTCGTCAGGTGGAACCCCCAGCAACTAATCAACCCCTAGGGAGGCTGACAGCGTCGCGTCGCCGGCGCCCTTGTCATACGGTATAAACATCTGACGGTTTTAAGTATAATATTTTCAGCTCAAAAAGACTTCGTTATTAAGAACGTTTTTTGGCCAGTTTTATTACTAACGCATTATTTACCGCAGTTATTAACTGAGTTTATTTGGGTAGGTATACAGGGTTACTTTTCAAAGACCTGAATGGAGTTCTACTCATGAATATAAACAACTTTCACTATGGGATCAACTCTGAAATCACGAAAAAAAAATCAGCTGTTTCATACATTTTGGTCAAGTAGGTATTGAAGTTTTGTATGAAACAGCTGATTTTTTTTTCGTTATTTCAGTGTTGGTCCCATAGTGAAAGTTGTTTATATTCATGGGTAAAAAGGTAAAAATTTGGATGGTCTTTGAAAAGTAACCCTGTATAGTTTCTTGATATAATTTAATCATCTTTTACTATTCAAACGACTATTTACGACGAGCTATTTTACAAAAATGCTGGTATTAGAGCCCAAAGTGATAGGAGCACGCCAGTTGCTATTCGTTGGGCACGGCACAAATCCCTGGATATAAGAAGACAGTACTTTGAGAAGTGCTTGCAGTCCAAAGTTATTCTGTTCCTAACCCAATAAAGTGAAGAATACTTTCAAGCCGCAAAAATACTTTTTGCTAGTTTAAAGATTTCCTTTTAAAACGCAGCG
Source organism: Mesoligia furuncula (assembly GCA_916614155.1). Lineage (NCBI taxonomy): Eukaryota > Metazoa > Arthropoda > Insecta > Lepidoptera > Noctuidae > Mesoligia > Mesoligia furuncula. The sequence continues at coordinate 14,111,420 of OU744798.1, forward strand.
TTAACCAGACCAGTGGGTTCACAGTAATCTACGGACGGACATAAATATCTATGTTTTCACGTCATTTGCTTTTGGGTCTAAAGTGGTATTTCTGTCGCGTTGTGCTAAATGGCTTGGATATCCTCCAAATATGCCATCTAGATAAGCTACGAGACCTTTTACTGTTATTATTGGGACTCCCTATTAGCAAAAGTTTTGTATATTGTTTAAGTTGAACTTACTTATGGGTCTGTAATATCGTGGGAGGCACGACTGAACAAATATTGGTCGTATTCAGCTGAATTAAGTGGGGTTGTAGTTTCATAATTTATGTAAGCCTATGTGTATTAAATGAAACAAAAGTTGGTAGGTATGGGAAAGTATTTACGTTTTATATTAATTTTTAAATAATAAGAATTTATGGCGATTTTATATATTTATTTATTGAGGATCTCCAACAAAGGATACACATAAACAATAGAAATTTCCAATAATAAAAAATGTTTTTTTACGTGTGCTCCTTCAATTACAGCAGACCCCAGTATATTATATTAACTAGTTGTAAACACGATAAAAATAGAGAAAATAAATTATGAATGATGAATAAAAATTATAAAATGAAAAGGAAAAAAATAAAATAAAATTAACATATCAAGATTGAGCATTCATATTACAAATGGTCTAGGCGTGATAAAAATAATGATGATTTATGAATACATATTCCATACGGATCTTTGGATATGTTCGGGTCGTTTATTATAAGACCTCTTGCTACCATGGTTTCTGATCACCTCGTCAGAATTGAGGAATACAACTACTAGAACTGAAGCACAAATACTTTAAGCATCCAGGCAACAAACACACGCCTATTTTAAAAAGATAGGTAAAAACAATTTCGCATTCGATTCGTTATGCACGGACACACGCGACGCAATGTATGCGCGGTATGCTTGAGTAGTTCGCACTTCGCACCTAAGCTGCGTACTACTATAAAGCTTCACTAGTGAATTTTTCATTGAAGTGATTCGTAAAGGATTTTATCTTCTATCTATCCTAACTAATATTACAAATGCGAAAGTAAGTTTGTCTGTTGTTACGCTTTCACGCTAAAACGACTGAACGGATTTGAATGAAATTTAGCACATGAGTAGACCATGAGCTGGCTTAGGACATAGGCTACTTTTCATCCTGGATCGGACGAAGTCGCGGGCAACAGCTCGTGTATACATATATATACTAGCCGCCCCAACAGACGTTATCCTGCCCGAGCGTTTCCTAGAACTCGATAGCAGCGCTACCTACCGAATCTAATTATGAATCTTAACCATCCAGGGACCCACTCAAACTGAACAAAAAGCAAGTATCCCTTGTCCAGCCCAAACCTATTAGCGTGAAAATTAAAAATAATAAGTAACTGAATTTCTTTCACGCGGACGAAGTCGCGGGCAAAGAGCTAGTTTACAAGGGTGCGTCCCATATCATATAAAGTTATTTGGTATATTTTCATTTCAATAACGTTCACAAGATATAATAAACGTGATATATACCAATTGTTAATATAATTTCTTTATATATAACATTTATATACTCTAAGACTTATTTCGTATAACGTTATTGGATATACCTAACGTTTATTTAAGCGAAAATCATTAGGTATATCGTTTAAAATATATAATTCCGATTCGGATAAGTTTGGTTACAAGGCGTTCGTGGCTTCGGCTTAGGTTTGGTTAGGTTACTTGAAACCCTTTACACAGAAATAGGAGCCCCGCGAAGCGGGGCTGCGTCGACATAGGATGCAAGAGCGAGCGAAGGGCACCCCGAGGTTCGGTTCTTTTTGGGTTACTTTAAACCCTTTACACAGATATAGGAGCCCCGCGAAGCGGGGCTACGTCGACATAGGATGCAAGAGCGAGCGAAGGGCACCCCGAGGTTCGGTTTTGTTTGGTTATCCGATACTGTGTTCATTATAAAACATTCCTTGTGTCATTGGGCTAAAGTTAAAACAAGATTGTATGAGTACTACCTAATTTATAATAAAATTTTGTTTTACTGAAAATGTTTATTTTGTGCTTAATTGTACATATCTATCGGACGAGTTGGGAATGAGTCGAAATACGGTATGAAACGAGTTAAGAAACTGACCAGATGCAGAAGGTGACGTATTGGTGAACGTGACCTAATAGGGATAGCGACGAAATAGCTAATGTGACGAATGGTCATCAGATCCGATTAGATACTTATAGTTTTCAGTACAACGTAATTTGAGGTGGTAGAAAAGTATTATGGCAATAAACGGTCATGTTTATTTTTCGAAGATTTATGTATCTTATTCCGTCGTTTCGTCATTTTTATTCGGACAAAAGTCGGAAAATTAGTATTTTATTCAGTAAATTTAATATTTTAAGTAAGGACAATTCTTATTTTTTTGTCGGAGCTTTTATTACTACCCTTAGACTAAATAGGTTTTATGTCTTTTGAGTGGTATATCAAACGATTTTATATTAATTGTCTGTTAAGCTTATAGGAATTAGTTACTTTAAATATATATCAATCGTTTATTATGTTAACTGATCATTATATCAAACAAAATTATAGGTTCAGTTGTTATATCTTGTAAGTATTAGAGGTTTTGTAATTATATCATATATTACTTACCCAGTTTACAATATAAACTACGCCAAACATGTTATTACACACAGGATACATTCTTATGAACCGCCACGTCTGTCAGCGCGATTATGTCATATCTATAGGAGAAAACTGCTCGTCAACCGGACAATACCAAGAGGAAAAAAAGACGTACCTATATCTTGTTGGGAAACACGGACACAATATATCAAAAGAGAGGAAAATACTTGGCCATTTAATTAACTAACTTTAATGGACAAAGGGACTCCATGGAAGCTCCATTTCTTTAACCAAAATCTTCAAGTTAGGTATAAAGGCAGAGGCCTCAGAGAAAAATAACAAAAGGTTGTTAACAGGAGAGTAAGTAAACAAAGAAAGAAATTTTCCTTCCGTATTAGATTTACTTCCATAAAAGACGTATAACTTTTTGGCTCGCGATAATACCTGCAGACCTCTTACATCAAGTGTTTAGTTTAATTAAAACTTGAGTAGCGACCTAGTAAACGTAGTGCGAGTACATCCCGCAGGTATAATATACTCGCATAGTTATCTCGCTTGTCGCTTCACACACTTCCAAAATAGTTGATAACTATGCGATAGCTTCACAGTCAGCAGCTTCAAAATGGCGCAATTATTAAATTGCAACAACGGCTTTGATAATGACAGCGAACTGCATGTCGCGGTATGAGATATATCTCGAATAAGGGGAATTTATGGATAAGTATATGCTGCATAGCGCTATGTTCAAGTTAATTTAGAACATAGATATCCGATATTTAGAATATAGAAAGAAACGTAGGTATCTATTTTCGGGCATGGGTATAACTACTAAAAGCCCATCGCTTTTAATGAACACATACACTTTGTCCTCAAAATATTGGATGTACCAATCAGGCGATATTCACGGTTGTCACACAGACGACTCAGGCGTACACAGTGTTTGTGCCTATTCACTTTTATTCGAGTAATATGAGTAGAGACGCGGCAATCGATGCGTGTCACGCCACTCACTTCGCATCGAGGCGGATGGCGAGCCGGTGAGTCGGTGAAGTATCGCTTTTTTTTTCTCTCATGGTCTGGCAGTTTGAGTAATTTATGTGGCCTACCCAAATGTCCTTTCTTTGGTATTGTTCGTCGAATCGTTGAGCTCCTTAAGTCTTGAGTTGAGCTGCACGATTTCTGACAAATGCGTGCACTGACTGGACAGGTCCTCTCAATCTGTGTGGTTCTTTCCTCAAAAGACCATCTCAGACATCGATCTACATGGTCTTCATATAACCTGACCAAGATTATGTCTGGACTTTAAAAGAGACTGTGACCTCTGAGTTTGTTTCGGCCTTTCTTCTCAGAGTAGTCAGATAGGAAACGCCGACCTCATCTAGTTTAAAAAAAACATGATTGACGTGTAAAAGTGTTTGTACAAACCTACTTACAAAAATAAAATCATTTATCATTTATCATTTACTAAGAAAACTCCGATCCAATTTAGAAGTCGAATCCGATGACTATCCCGCGGGACACGCAGCTTTATTCATGAAACGAATTTTAACGGGAGAACGGAAAATTCGATTCTATTGCAAATATATTAAAATTACAATATATACGTGTACATTATACAGATTTACATAAAATGTTCGTTTTGTGTAATGCCTTTCCGACACAGATCAAACTTTGCTTAGGTACTAGTTGAAACGAAAAAATGGTGTCGTTTTATAAGTAGGTTGGTTGCTAATAAAGCACATTATTAAGTAGTATGCTACATCATGTTATGGGTAGATACCTAAACTAAGAATAATGTTAAATGTCGCACTTTCGTAAAGGTTTACATTTTTTCAACTAAATATATACCAGAATTATAATAAAAGGTATTCTCTTGTTATCGAATTTTATTAGCATTTCGTTATCGTTTCCAAAATCAATATGGCCGCGGAAATATTATGACATTTTACTTTTTTCAGTTTCCGCTCTACCCGGGTGAAAAATCAATCGCAAAGCTAGGGCTATTCGGTGCAATGATGTGAAAGTGACAGATAAGTCGTGAATTTTTCCAAAGGAATTTGTCTTCCCAGCTTTTACATTCTTTACAGATTTTCAACTGACTAGCGACTGTGGTGCGGAAGAATGGAAACTTATTGTTTTGGCGCGACTTATTTTTGGTTGTCTTCACTCTACATTATCTATAGGTAGACTAGTGACGCGCCCCTGCTTTGCACAGTTTTTCAACTTCACGAAATTTCAAGATTTTTTATCTATATTTTATACTAAAGAGAAAGGATTTGATTTTTTGTATGTTTGTTTCGCTTTTACGCTAAAACGGCTGAACAAAATTGTATGAAATTTGACACATGCGTAGACCATGATCTGGATTAGGACATAAGATATTTTTATCCCGATATTTCTATGGAATCGAGACTTATGCGGGTGAAACAGCGGGGTGCAGCTAGTTACGTATAATTATGCAAATTTAATATGAATATGAAAACCGCATCAAAATCCGTTGCGTAATTTAGAAGAACAACGCGGACCGGTCACACACACAGGCATGAAAAGTGACTAAAATTTATAATATGTATGTTTATATAGATAGATTTTGGTTTCATAACTACAATATTTTTTTTATTATAGGGATGGTACCAAAATCCACAGTAGTTTTTTTCCAAATATCACAACTAAACGTCGTTGATTTAAACTAAAATCTAAACGTGTTGCAGCAATATAAACGTTGAGTAAAAAGTAGAAAATTAAAGGGTTCAACAAGAAACTTTACATCAAAAATTCTAAAGGAAAAGTCGAGGGCGTCCTAGTAATATTATAAACAGCTTTGAAAGTGGTCCCGACTGCATTTTCTTTTAATTTATAACGTGAATTTTCTTATTGTCCTCGTTCATTTTCCGTCTTTTAGCCAATGTTTATGTTCCTAATCTAGATCAAAGTAAATTGTTTGTATAAGTGGTAAACCGTATTTTACATAGGCGTCTAGTGTCTTTGAAATAATTTTGGCTTTTCAGATTGAAAATCTAATTCAAGATACGTTGTATAACTTATTGCATCAGGGGTCTACTCTTTAAGTCCGTCAACGAAGATACGGGTCCTTCCAAAAGTAGTTGATCAGTCAAAACAAATGCTAATTCCATTTATCAGACAGGCAAACACATCGGGCGTGACAGCTGTCAAATCGTGTTGTTATTCATTCTATGGTCGGAAAACGAATTAATCGTATGTCCGTAGGTGATATAGAGTAGGATAATCTCCCGTAACTCGGCCGAAACTATGGACTTCTTGTTTAGTTAATTGCACCCCCTAAACTGGTCCAGTCTTAAAATAGTTATTGAGTTACAAAAATACGTCAATACGTTCGCAACTAAAATATAAGTAACTTTTCTCTTTTCCTAACTTTGCGTCTCATTCTGGTATGAATCACATTTTTATAGTTACAGTAATGTGTACGTAATTTGGCTAAAGCCCGGAACTTGTCAAATATTCCGTGTATTGACACGATCCCGTATTGGCATGTATATGTACGTGAAGTAACCCGGTCAAAGTTCAGCGAGCTCATCGCTCCACACTATGTAAGTTCGTCTAAATGTTGTGTAAGTTTAATTAGAATTCCTACATGGCAGAGCGGCTGCATCGCCCTAGCTGACAAATGAGTCTATCTAACATCTTCCCGAACTAACATCCTCCTGTTTAATGGGTAAATAATATTTGCCTTAATAACAAAAAAAGAGTGCCTCGTTGGTCTAGTGACTGCCTCGTTGGTCTAGTGACTAACTCGTTGGTCTAATGACTGCCTCGTTGGTCTAATGACTGCCTCGTTGGTCTAGTGACTGCCTCGTTGGTCTAGTGACTGCTTCGTTGGTCTAATGACTGCCTCGTTGGTCTAGTGACTGCCTCGTTGGTCTAGTGACTGCCTCGTTGGTCTAGTGACTGCCTCGTTGGTCTAGTGACTGCCTCGTTGGTCTAGTGACTGCCTCGTTGGTCTAGTGACTGCCTCGTTGGTCTAGTGACTGCCTCGTTGGTCTAGTGACTGCGTCGTTGGTCTATTGACAGCCTCGTTAGTCCAGTGACTGCCTCGCTTGTCTAGTGACTGCCTCGTTGGTCTAGTGACTACCTCGTTGGTCTAGTGACTGCCTTGTTGGTGTAGTGACTGCGTCGTTGGTCTAGTGACTGCCTCGTTGGTCTAGTGACTACCTCGTTGGTCTAGTGACTGCCTCGTTGGTCTAGTGACTGCCTCGTTGGTCTAGTGACTGCCTTGTTGGTCTAGTGACTGCCTCGTTGGTCTAGTGACTGCCTCGTTGGTCTAGTGACTGCCTCGTTGGTCTAGTGACTGCCTCGTTGGTCTAGTGACTGCCTCGTTGGTCTAGTGACTGCCTCGTTGGTCTAGTGACTGCCTTGTTGGTCTAGTGACTGCCTTGTTGGTCTAGTGACTGCCTCGTTGGTCTAGTGACTGCCTCGTTGGTCTAGTGACTGCCTCGTTGGTCTAGTGACTGCCTCGTTGGTCTAGTGACTGCCTCGTTGGTCTAGTGACTGCCTCGTTGGTCTAGTGACTGCCTCGTTGGTCTAGTGACTCCCTCGTAGGTTTAGTGGTCGCCAGCACAGTAGTACATAGCAGCAGCTGAGGTCTTGGGTACGATTCCCAGCTCGGGCAAAGTGTTACTGAGTTTATCTATCAGGAATTTCTCAGTAGCAACCCGGAGCCTGGATTTGTACCCGGTTGATGGCAATAGGGTCGCTCCCTATTACTCGTACATGGGACTTAAACACAACTTACAAAATGTGGATGTACTATACACCTCTGTCTAACTCTTCAGGGAATAAGGGCGTGACGTTATGTTATTTATTTATTTAAACTTTTCGCACAAAAAGGTATATAAAAGCGGACTTAATGCCTTAGGCATTCTCTACCAGTCAACCAAGGGTGGTGAAGAGATTGGATGGCAGGTGCTTTGGTTGAGAAGAACAATGATAAAAAAAATTAAAACTAGGTACACAAATACATAAATAGGTTATATACACATACGAGCACACATAAGAGCAGTGGTGGCCAAGTGGTAACGGCCGCGACTTACGAATTGTAGTTCGTAGGTTCGAACCCAGACAGGCGCTTTACTTTGTGTAAATTATTTCATCACCACTGCTCTCAAAACGGTGAAGGAAAACATCGTGAGGAAACCGGCATGTCCTAGAACCAAAAATTCGAAGACATGTGACATCTGCCAATCCGCACTGGGCCCGCGTGGTGGATTAGGGGCCCACTCCCTCTCACCGAGAGGAGGCCTGTTTCCCAGCAGTGGGAACATTATAGGCTGATTATGATACACATACATACTATTGACTATAATATATATGTACAAATTCAAGGGAGAGATGTGTCGAGATGACTACGCTATTTAAAATTATGACATGACTAGCTTCCGCCCGCGACTCCGTCCGCGCGGATGTCGGTCTTCGCGTGGATGGTTTATTTCTCCATTTTGAGTAACTCTGACAATGACATCTTATAAATATCTATTGGACCCAAATACGGCTAAGCCTATAATAATTAAGGAGATCCCTCTATTGAGCTACTGCTGTTGAGCTCGCGTTCTGTAGTAAGTTTTTTTTTCATAGTAATTCCGACCTTGATAAGTAGCATGTAGCAGTAAATTACTGACAGTGACGAAAAGTTTGCAATAATAAAAAAGTGATCGTGACAATGCGACAGAAAGTTAATTGAGAGCTTCAGCATACACAACATTGTTAGTGAGCTCGTCCGGAATATGAACATGAAGATTTCTTGGACTGCTCACACGGGAAAGAGCTACGTAAAGTTGCCCGTGTGAAAAACAACTCGCGGTAAGATCTACGCACCTACGCCAGCAACTCCTAGGGTCTGACCTTGAGCCTTATTTATTGTCATGGCGTAACATAAAGCTACAGGAAACTGTATTCTCTTAAATTGAAATGGAAAATTATCCACTACGGGTAATGCAACGTGTGTTCGCGGTTCTACAGAACAACGACTATGAATAAAACCGAAAAATAAGATTTTTTTTTCTACGTATTTTTCCAGGATAAAAAGTATCCTATTTTATGCCCAGGATAATAAGGTATAATTATACCAAGTTTCATCGAAATCGAACCGTTAGTTTTCACGTGATGCCTGCATATACAGACAGACAGACAGACAGACAGACAGACAGACAGACAAAAATTTTTTGAATCACATATTTGGGTTTGGTATCGATTCAGCAACACCCCCCGCTATTTATTTTTTCAATATTTTCAATGTACAGAATTGACCCTTCTACAGATTTATTATATGTATAGATTAAAATGCGGTTTGTGTGGTAATTTTGTTCATCATTTCGTTATGTAAAGCTTTTACTATACCTACGAACGTAATTATAAGTTATTCCTGACATAACTTAGCTTTTAATTACAAATTAAACGATAAAGGAAATTTCGCACTACAAAAATGAGAATACGCTCTTAAAGCCTTTACAAACAGTGCTAATTCACCAAATAATTTAATTTATTATCCTGAAGTAAAGCTTTGGCTTAATGCCAACATTTAAGTTCCGAGAAAATGACGGTTGAAACTGTATAATGTAAGAATATTGTACATTCTTTAAATATTGTCAACAAAATTAAATTCCGTTAAATTTTGTTGACGTTATTTAAAGAATGTTGATAGAACAAAAGTGCTGTACACAATTTAACGAAAATTTACATATAAAAATAAACATAGTTGTGAAGTGTCTCATCAAACCGCAAAACTCATTAAGCGTTTACTTGAAGTAGAGCCTTTTTCGGTATTGTTCTTGTGAAGATAACAATCCTCGTTCAGGGTTAAGGAGCCCCATTGCCAGTTCAATGATTACCTAAATATGAGGGGTTAAATCCAAAATCCCGTTGAGTCGACAATATCGTCGAAGTCGCGGGATGCACCTGGATGAGGAATGCATGGAACCGGGAAGTATGGCAGAATAAAGGGGAGGGGCCATACCTAGCGGTGGGTAATTCCGGGCTAAAATAATGATGAAGATGAACCCCAAAATTCCAGTCTGACAGTAAATAAGAGACGATTTAAGAGAAAATGCGGTCGAATGCGGTCGCAGAGAATTTTGAAAAAGCCTAAGTAAAAATTCATAATTCGAGCTTTGGCACTCGCCTATTTCCTCCTCCAATATTGAACCAATTTAAAAGATATTTCATAATCTGAATAAGAAGGATATATACTGTGTCCCTGTTTTTATTTTTTCACTAGCTGTGCCCGCGACTTCGTCCGCGTGGAATAGTGACTTTTCGGGCAGCATATTTTGAATTACATATACCGTCTACAGACCGGGCATTTGCTGTCCGAACCCTCTGAGAACTCAGGCGAATTTCAGTGAAAGTCTCAGACTCTAGTGCTTGAGCTTCACGATCGGCAGTGAGACGTATTTCTCGTTCTTCCTGTGTTTCCTGAGACCGAACATTTGCTGTCCGAACCCTCTGAGAACTCAGACGAATTTCCCTATCAGTGAAAGTCTCAGACTCACGCGATAGTGTATGAGCTTCACGATCGGCAGTGAGACGTATTTCCCGTTCGTCCTGTGCCTCCTGGAATCGAGCATTTGTTGTCCGTACTCTCTGGGAGCTCAGGCGGATTTCCCTGACAGCAAAAGTCTCAGACTCACGCGATAGCGCGTGAGCTTCGCGATCGACAGATAAACGTGCCTTTCGTTGTTCCCCGTTTTCCCTATTTCGAGTTGTCATCATTCGAGAACGATTTGAACTCAGTCGAGATTCTCGCTGAGTCGAAGTTTCTGCAGCACGAAACCTAGCCTGGTGCAGAGAGCCTTTTGCTTCACGACCTTCCTCAGATTCCTGTGATCGAACTAATCTCATCCTTTTAGCATTTCTGCTACATTGGGAGAGGTTGGATCTTCTTCGAGGCATTCTTACAATAAAATAGTACTTACTACTTAACACACAGTTATTTAGTAAACACGTACTATCGTAAACAATTAAATCTATACTTAATATTATAAAGAGGTAACATTGTTTGTAAGTTTGTAAGTTTGTAAGTTTGTATGTAGGGGGTAATCTCCGGAAGTAATGAACCAATTTTAAAAATTTTTTCACTGGTAGAAAGCTACATTATTCGTGAGTGCTATAGGCTATAAATTATAAAGATATCATGCATATTAGCTGAACTATCTCAATTTTTGTCTAGCCAGGCGGAAAAAAATAGCTCTCACAACAGAGTTATTTGCATGCGCTGCCTTAACAGTTGTATATAATTGAAAACAATGTATGGCAACCTGGTCCGCTTTGAATAGTTCTACAAAAAAGTCCGCGACACCATATTTCTATCTTTTATATTTTAACAGATATAGTAGCTTTTATGTGTTAAAAAAAAGTAGTTTTCGACGTACTTACCTTTGGACGATTTTTTAAACAACAAAATATTAAAGCTTATCGAAAAAAATATTATTTTGAGCATAAGAACATCATAGAGATACGATTTGCCCAAAACAGTATGCCAATTGGTTAAATAGTTTCGAAGATAATATAAAATTACTAAATCACAAAATGCCGCCGTCCATTCACGAACCGCATTAGAACAAGCTTTGTACGGACGTTTTATCCATTTACCCATAGATGGCGTTGTTTAACTTTCGTCGTTAGGTAGGTGTGTTGTACGCGGTTGGTTGGATGTCGTTGGTCTTTAAAATTGTTTTGGTTGTTGGTCTTAAAATTGTTTTGGTTGCTCGGTTTCTTAAAACACAAACACTACTTCGTTCTCATTCTACGAGTTCGAAGCTGTGCCAGCTATTTCCGTTTTTGGGATATCGGACAGTTTCAGCGATTGTTTGTCATGCCTAAAAGGAAATCACAACTTTCCCGTCAGACATCCCAGACAAGAGCAGCTCGAGTACGCCGTACGGAAGAGTCTGCTCTTGAAAATTATCAGCGCCTCTCGAGGAATAGAGAAAATATTTCGCAAGCACGCGTTGGGGAATCTAGCTCCGAGCGTTCACAGCGGCTTGCTAACCAAAGCTGGAGAACATCGCAGGTCCGTGCTCGGGAATCTAGCGCTGAACGTGCGCAGCGTCTTTCTGATTTAAGGCAGCATGTCTCTGCAACAAGGGGATAGGGAGTCTAGCGCTGAGCGCTCGCAGCGGCTCGCTAGCCAAAGCGCGAGAACATCGCAGGCCCGTGCTCGGGAATCTAGCGCTGAACGTGCGCAGCGTCTTTCTGATTTAAGGCAGCATGTCTCAGCAACAAGGTATAGGGAGTCTAGCGCTGAGCGCTAGCGTGGGCATTGACCTGAGAAAGCAGTGTTTTTCCCATTGGCAGTTATATGTTGGCTTATCTCGGGTTGGAACTCCTGAAAGACAATATATTTTGGTACCAAATAATAGCATTACATCTAATATAGTATACAGAGAAGTTTTGAATAATTAAATTTAACATAATTTATTCAATCATAATCATTTCATTTACCTACTCATTTGAAACCCGGTAATATAGCCAAAGTGGCATGCAAATACATACATACATATATAATAAAACAATAAAAATATGCAATAAAAACAAAACCCTCCCTTTGGCAGTCAGGAAATACATCGTAGCGCTCAGTACTAACCGAACCACACTCATAATTTCATCACAAGTTAAAATGTTTACCGCCCAACGAAGTGGGCGCGGGTCAGCTAGTTATAAATACTTACAGATTATTATACAGTCTAAAATTATCACAGTTTAGGAAATAAGTGTTAAGACGTGTAAACCAAACGTTATTATCATCATCATTTCAGCCGATAGACGTCCACTGCTGGACATAGGCCTCCCCCAATTTTGTGGGGGTTTGCCATAATCGCCACGCTTGGCAGGCGGGTTGGCGATCGCAGTATGGTATGGTGGTGGAATGCATAGAGAACGCTGCTGCCCATTCTCCGGTGAGACCCTTAGTCGCCTTTTACGACACCCACGGGAAGTAAGGGGTGGTGCTATTCTTCTACACAGACAAACGTACTAACTTTATAAAACAAAAGAATTGCTAGAAAAAATAATTACTAACCTAAGCTAATGAACTTATACTTAATAAAGAAAATCAAGAAAAGAAATGCCTAACCTATACGAAATACTTATAATATTTATATACCTACAAACCCTAAATACAAATTAAGATAAGTATACCGAAAATCAGGGAAAGAAATGCCTAACCAATAATAAATGCTTACAATATTTATTTACAAAACCCTAAATAAAAATTAAGATAAGTAAATACCCAATAATCAAGGAAAGAACCGCCTAACCTATACCAAATACTTACAAAATTTTAAAGAAAATTAAGAAAAAGAACCTAACCTACAAACCCTAAAATATAAATAAATGAAATATGCAAACAGTCAGTATTCAAGTGAATCGCAATAATCGAATCCAACTATTCGCCTATACTCTCCAGGATGAATGAATGAATGAATGAATGAATGATTTATTCAATTACATTTTTCTTAATGCTAGGTACATTGCCCCACAAAACTGCTTACGCAGTTTAACTGTGAGATCATTGAGTCTCTATTACAGTTACATATTACTATAATACATATTATAGTAATATGTAACTGTATAATACATATTACTATAACCTATATATAATACTTAATATTTACGCTTAAATAGAATCTAATAAATATTTTTTAAGTTTACGAGCAAATTTTACTTTATTATCTTCTTGTCTGATGTCAGCAGGCAAAGTGTTCAATAAATAGGGAACGCGTTTTTTTAAGGTTCTATCGCCATAGTAATTACTAACTCTGGGTACATTATATTTACCTGCTGTCATCGACCTGGTAGGTAAGGAAGGGTATTGCCGGTCACTTAAGCAAAAAGAACTACTATTCAGTGAAATATCAACATTTATTGAAGAAACTCTTATGAAACATAACTCAAGGTATTATTCTAACATAATCACAACCATTGAGATCAATATTAATTCCAAATATGACACAATCAACTCTTAAAAAAAAATGTCTTTGACCGGTATTGTCCGACATGGCAGATAATACCGGTCGGCAGGTTGGCAAAACCGGTCAAACTTTTAGCGGCACAAGTCACACACGTAGCCTTCGGGAGACTCATAACCCGAGCACTCAGCATGCGTCCAAAGAACACACTGTACGCTCCTGTACCAAAGCTCGTTGTTCCGGCCTTGATCATCACATAACACGCATCTGTTCTCCAGATCTTCGACATCAGTGACATCATCAACATCGCGTACGTCAGTCATTTCAATTTTGGAGTCTGATAAACTAAAAAAAAAACTAAAAATGTCCTTATTCTCATCTAGGAGAACTCTTTTTTACCTTTCTGACATTAGTAAATTTAGCTGGTTTTCTTTTTGTTGCTTTTTTTATTCCTGCTTTTGTTTTGGCACCAGACTTTCTTCTTTTCCCTTGTTGCTCTTCTCTCTTCTTTTTGTACCAAAGCTTCCTTGTTCGGAGTGTTTGTTAAAACAGTTGCATGTTGTTTTCGAGAGGCTCCTTGCACTTTCTGATTGTGTGTGGGTTTCTTCGGAACTTATAGAAGACCTTTGGCGGTAACTCCTGAAGTTGAGGGAATTGCATTGTCTTTTATCTGTTGCAGGCCTTTGGGAGATGCGACAGAACTAATTCCTGGTGTTGTTTTTGCGTAGTCCGTCAAAGGTGATGGTGAATTAGGTGCTCTTATATTTGGGTATGTGGGCTCTGTGCATAATGGGTTAAATTGAGCTTCTGGACTTTTGTTGCCTTGGTCGTGAATATTTTAAGCAAACTGCAGTGAATTGATGGTAACGGTATACCATCAATTCACTGCTGTTTAACGTTTCAGCAGCCAGAAAGTCTTCATCTGAAAACACGTCTGGGCTTAGGGGATATATTCCTGTAGCAGAAAAACCGGCTTCAGCTTTTAAGACGGTCGCGATATGCCTGTCTTATCGGTGTTCCTTCTTCGACAAGTTTGAATGAATGCCCTACTCAAATCATTTTTCAATCATTTTTCAATAAATTTTGGCTCCATTTCATCTTCAATCTTTTGTTCCTACTTCGAGTCCCAGACATCCTAAAAAGGAAAATAATAGAAATTTTAACGAAATAAAATGTCAAAAATATAATCTACTTGCAAACATAACTTGCGGTTAATACCGGTCAGCATGACCGGCGTTAGCCACCCGTATACTTTTCTGGTTAACAATAATTTTAACAAAAACCTGTAGCAAAGTGCTTGAAATCTATGATTACATGGGTAGATAGATAACTACACGACAATAAATTACACTGACAATGAATGCAACATGAAAATTAAGACACTCACCTCTTAAGTTCCGCTGCCAAAATATTACGAAAAAGTGGCGCGAAACAAATTGACGTGCCGTTCTCACTGACGCGTGCTCGGAACTGAGCGAAGGCCGGTGCGTCGGCGCGGGGAACACTCACGCCACCCTCAATCAATGTGTGTGTGCGCAAAACGCCTGTAATTTGGAAGATAGTGTGGGGACCGGCATTGTCGCCTGACCGCGGATACCCTCCTTTATATCTGTTAGAAACTAGTGAGTCACTATCCCGACTGCCATGGTTATTAACCAATAATAGGTATTTATGTTTAAGGCTAACTGGTAGAATTTTACATATTTTGAATAACTTACTATAGTCTCCTTTACAACTGTTTTTAGTTTTCTTGTTTACTAACAATTTTAAAAATCTAGTTTGAATTGATTCTAATTTCTGTATATTACTTTTAAAAGTCAAACCATAACAATCAAGAGAATAACTCAGTATTGAGTCAACTAAGGACATATATAAACATTTTAATGTGCTGGTAGGAACTTTAAAGCTTAAATGATAAAATTTACTTAGCAATATTCTAAGCTTACTACAAATGTAATCAGTATGTGAAGACCATGAAAAACTTTCATCGACTTTCATTCCAAGATATGTGACACTTTCTACTTGTTCTATTGGTTTACATTTACAGTTTAAATTATTATTATGCATACACTCATAGCTATGTGTAACAATGGTAGGGCATGTTTTAGTCAGATGTATATAAGGGGAATGTATCACTAACAGCTTAGTTTTATCGGCATTGAGAACGATACCGTTGTCGTGAGACCACTTTACCACTGCGTCTACATCCTGTTGTACGAGTCGATAGGTACCAGCGAGGTCGGTGCCGGCGCGCAGCGCACACAGGTCGTCCGCGAACATGTGCGCTGAGCAGTGGCGCAGTACGCTGCACAACAGATAGATACGTGCGTTCGCTACGAATAACTGAATCCTTATGGCAGCGGCGCATTTTCTTTTGAAATGGTCATCTCGCAGTTCAACCTGAGGGGTTGTCGACTGCTTAACCTGGCTTTCCTGTGGATGCCTCAATAAATTAAGGCCTCCAGCCAGGGCATAATAGGTACACAACTTAACTACACAATATAAACTTAAAAACTAAGCGACTACACGCTAAGGGCACCCCCTGTGGGGTACGGACCTCGGCTTAGGGCGTCGCTGGGAGAGGGCAGCAAGGGACAGGCTGGATCGGAATTATGGCAGCGGCGCGGCTCTCAGCGCGCTTTATACAAGGTGTAACGGAAAGGGGGTATCAACCCTGAAGGAGGTGAATGTGCTCATGAAACGGAACAAATTTCCCCAAAGAACATAGGTCGAAATATGAAAAAAAATTTGGACCTCCCATAGTAATAGTAAATCATTGATGTGCTATTACTATGGGAGGTCTAAAATTTTTTTTTCATCTTCATTCACCTCCTTCAGGGTTGATACCCCCTTTCCGTTACACCTTGTATATATAGCCACGGACGCGCAGGCGCGAGGCGTTTACGTACTCTGATAGAATACCTTAACAAATGTTCGCCGTGATTCTTTAAATTGACATAACTTTTTTATTTAAGGACCGATTGACATGAAATAAACACTAAATGTTAAGTGAAGCTTACTGCAATATATTAGTGAAAACCGCATCTAAATCGAATAAGCCGTTTCTGATATTAGCGTGCACAAACACAGCAGACAAACAGACAAACAGACAAACAGATAAACAGACAAAAAAAAAATGTATTACATTTTCGGGTTCGGCATCGATATAATAACAACCCCTGCTACTTTTTTTTAATATATTTCCATTGTACAGACACCACTTTTCTACAATTTTATTATATGTATAGATAAATAGTTGTCAAATTTGTACAATAGGCCGAAGAATAATTTTGTGTAAAAAAATGCCGATTTGAACCATTGTCAACAGAGGTTGACAGTGGTTCAAATCGGCATTTTTTGAGGGTTCCAGTGCTTATTAAAAGTAATGTATCATCAAAAAGAAAAACATAGGGACATATAAGTAGTTAATAAATATTATTCTGTAAAAAATCATTGCTTTATGGTCATTAACAAGAAAGAAAGCAGGCGAGAGCGTTTCTATGGAAAAAAGACTGCACCCACATTTCCTCTTAACTTGTTTGCTTGTTAAAAATTCATCTCACATTCACCTCAGTCTAACTGTGGTTCAAATTCACGTCTTGTATAAAAGTGAATGCATAAAGCGAATGTAACAACAAGCCTTAAAATTCTAGGCAGAGTGGGGCCATGTCCCAGGCACGCCGCCCCACTGAAAATATAAAAGCATCCTTTCTTATGCAATGCTCCGCAGCTCACAAGACGAATACACATTTTTACTGCAGTTGCAATTCTAACGTCCCACGCAGACGTACCATTTTTTTATATCCTTATTCTGCATATCATAAACAGACAACTTTCTGTGACGAGGACAGCGGGACTTGGGTGCCAGCAAAGGAAATTAGACTTTTCTTGTTGCTTTTTTGCAGGCCTTCGAATATCTTGAGGGATTTTTTTTCTTGAAAAAAAAAAAAAACTGGTTGACTGATTGACTGATTTGACTTTTCAAATCGTTTATTGTAAATAAATATCTGCATCAAAGGCACTTTTGAAGAATAAAATTTACAAAAAATTGGACTTACTTGCCCTTTCCAAAAGGGTAGTTCCGTATGGAGAAGAATGGGCAAGAAATTCCATCGTTACTCTTTTAAAACGTATTAAGAAACTTTTCTTCCGAGGAACTCCCGTTAGATTGATCAATGACACTATCAAAATGGTAGGGAAAGAAATAAACTCAAGAAAGAGGATTAATAAACTTGCTTGAGATCAAGGCATTATAAAAAAAATAGATATTAAAGGTTAAGAAAATATTTACAGTAGGTAGATAGAATAGACAATATTTTCTTAATTACATAAAGCTCTTCCTAAGTTTGGCTTATCATCATGATAACTACAACGTTGGAGATCTGTAGTTATTACGAAAGAACTGTTGTTATATTTTGGATAATTAAATTTATATACAATACCATACCACAACGGCATTCTAACGTGTCCGCTCTGTACACGTACCTTTACAGTGAAGAAAGGTTACGTTAGCCTCATCAGAGCACACGCCCGTAACCTATAGTTGTCGGAAACAATAGCAGTGATCGTAGCCGAAATCGGCATGGGATGTGTATATATACGAGTATATAATTATATTTAACAATCCTCTCCCTATATCTTATTGAACCAGATCTTTTAATTACCTGTTGACAATTTGAAACTGGACCTAGTCCCCTAGGGTGTACATGTTACTCGTAAGGTAGGTACCTATTAATAAATTCCGGTTATCATTAGTAAATAATCACTCATTTGGATTATTAATAGGATCAACCAGCCTGAATTTATTGTTCATCGCTAATTGAAACAAAATCTAGTTGGATTTGGTTAGTGTTACATTAAATCTACTGTGCTCATAATGAGTGTAAATTAAATGTAGGTACTTATTAACAAATATCAATTTAAAATTGTTAATTTAGTTTCGGTAAGACGAGCAGGAAGTATCAATTTATATGTTGAAACCCAATCCCACAATTTTTTTTCCTTAGCTTGTTCCGAAACCGAACCAAAGCTGGGATTAATCACGTCAGCCAGAAGATAAAAACTGGCCAAGTGCGAGTCGGACTCGCACACGAAGGGTTCCGTACCACAAGGCAAAAACGCCGAAAAAAACATGTTTGTTGTATGGGAGCCCCCCTTAAATATTTATTTTATTTTAATTTTATTATTTATTATTAAAGTTAAAATACAACTGAGTATTTTGTGAATATTTCAAGTGCCTACCTGTTGCCATTTTTGATATCGAGCAAAAAAGGGCAAAAAATTCGCGTTTGTTGTATGGGAGCCCCCCTTAAATATCTATTTTATTTTGTTTTTAGTATTTGTTGTTATAGCGGCAACAGAAATACATCATGTGTGAAAATTTCAACTGTCTAGCTATCGCGGTTCTTAAGATACAGCCTGGTGACAGACAGACGGACAGACGGACAGACGGACAGACAGCGAAGTCTTAGTAATAGGGTCCCGTTTTTACCCTTTGGGTACGGAACCCTAAAAAGTAGATTCTCTTAAACTGAAAACTAGTAGTATTTATTCAGGATAATTTCCCTCCAACTCTCCGGACTATGTATTTAAATTAAGATTAACTGTTTACAGCACATAGTTTTTAAGTCGTTACGATGCTATCTCACGCGAAGATATCTTTATTGCTTTGAAGATTTGGTTCCGTCCCGCTCGTGGCCCTGAAGAAGTGTAGTTTCAACTTAATAATGATGTTTCTGGTCAGCCTGTAACTTTAAACAACTACACTCGGACACTGCGGTCACATATTTATGAGTCTACGTGTTTTTACTTCCATTTTTGCCTTAAAGGGTTTTGGGACTTTATGGTACAAAAAGGGAATTTTTATTAGGGGACACAACATTCTTTGCAAAATATGGTTGTTGTTATCCTTTCGTAATGTATACAGATAAAAGATGAGAAAAGTTGCGTCGAGGTTCAACGTTCGGCTAATTCTGTGTTTTGTTTCATGTGTAATCGATATGTAGTAGCGTGCGGTTTCCCGGAAAAAGGGAAAATGCCGACACAAGTTGCAGAAACGGGGATTATCCCCGATATTGCAGCGAAGCTGGGAAATAAAACGTTCGAGAGAAATGTTCTTGCACCGCGAAGGTGGATAACGTGCCTTACGGAGTGTTGCCGAGCAGCCGAGCAGCTGCCGCCCGCACCGATAGATTGCAATAAAACAAGCGCAGCATCTGAAACAGAGACTTATGTCATGATCAATGTAACATATCCTTCATACGGATATTAGTTTTGAAGGCAATGCTCTTGTAATAAATACCTTTCATCCTATTTCATTAGTTTTTTATAGATAGAAAACTTTAAAAATAAAGTAATAAAACGACTAAGGGAGAACTCTATCAAACTTTTATACCTGGATTACGTCCTATCCTGCGATAAAATTTTGAGTTTTTGTCAGTTTTTCCATATTAGAATTGTCAGACATCAATTTTATTCCACGGATAAAAGACATCTCACTTTGATAAAATCAGCCCTAAGTAATAATATTTACACTTTGCAAAGTGTTTGCGAAATACACAAACAATTGAATGAGATGCAAACCAAATCTGTGTTCGATTTGTCTTCAAATTGTTTCCGTCTTTCGAACAGGAAATCCTTAATTGAGAACTGCGGATTAAAACTTGAAACAATTTCTAGCAAAATAATACCGTCAAGTTCGCTTCCACAAAACGATGGTCGAGTTTAAAGGAGAATTGTTTATACAAAGCTGCAAAAACGGATATCTAGAATTAGTTCTGTCTAGCGACAGAGAGCGGGACACGTACAACACATAATTTCGCTTAACCGCATTCGTCGGCGGAAAGCACAACTCACTTCCTACAGACGTTACTTTGCAACTGTAATTACAGATACACATATTGCTTCCCCGCTGATCTGCGAGCGAAAGAAAACATAGAATATGTTAGCTTTCCCTGTTTGTGTGTACGACTAAGCTTCACGTAGACTATACCGTTGTGTCGAACGTACAACGTTGCTAACAATCCAGTTGTGTCCGATTGCAATATTTAATTAAAGTGAACACTTGCAAGCTGCTAGAGAATAACCGTCTCCACGATCGGCACCATCTCTTGCGAGTTCTGATATCCCGGTAACAAAATATGCGAGCAATGCGGAATCGATATAAAGCAAAAGGAATGAATATCTATGTATTCTTCGGTAAATTCTAGTGCAATTTTTGTTCTCAGGCAACTTTGAGAGCGAAATTGAACTTACTAAGAGATTTACTTTTGGTGAAATTCTCTTTTTCTGTCTGGTGGACGTCTGGAATGCTTTTCGTTTTCCGCTATTGCAGTGGAGGAGGAAACGTTGAACACGAACGCGTTATTTCCCTACTATCTTAAGAATACAAGTTTTGGGTTGCTTCAGAAATAAGCTTTTGTAGGAATTGTTTATACGCCATTTTTAATTCTGTTGCTTCTATATTTAATATTGGTTCAATCTATGTATATTTATTAAGAATGTTTGTTTAATAAATCATTAATTTTAATAATAATGTTAAAGTCACTTTAAATAATAAGTTCTCCAGACCGAATTTCGGCCATGGCAGCCAATCTGAAAGGATACTAGCCATCGACGCGAAAGGTATCATAGTGCACAAATCGTAATTATCATGTTCCCACTGCTGGGACGCAGGCCTCCCCTCTGTGTGAGAGAGTGGGCCATAATCCACCACGCGGCCCAAGTGCGACTTGGTGGCCCAAGTAATCATTTCAGCCGATAGACGTCCACTGCTGGACATAGGCCTCCCCCAATTTTGGGGGGGGGGGGGGGGGTTGCCATAATCGCCACGCTTGGCAGGCGGGTTGGCGATCGCAGTATGGTATGATGGTGGAATGCATAGAGAGCGCTGCTGCCCATTCTCCGGTACAACCCTTAGTCGCCTTTTACGACACCCACGGGAAGTAAGGGGTGGTGCTATTCTTTAAGTCCGGCACCAGACAGACAGCACAAGTAATAAGAAGTATTAATAATACCTAGATAGACACTTGTGCCTATGCCTTTTCAATTATGCTAAACACTAACCTGTAGCTAACCAAATCAACAAACGCAGTGTAAACGCGTTGTTATCGACTACTATCACTTTGAATGGTGACAGATATGTTATTATTGAATCACTTGTTGCTTGATATTATTACCTATCCAATTACCCACTAATTCTAATTTATTGATTGCACTAAGTGATTACCCTATTCGGATTCAATACTCGTCAGTGTAGGTAATATAATAACTTAATTAATTGTCTTATTAAATATTCATGGTCCTACGATCCACCCCGTCGTATAGCATATTCGCATCACCTGCGCGCGCTATGACTTCGTTATCGCTAAGCGTTCTTCCTGGCTTGTTTTCCTTTTTCTCGGCTCCTAAGGGCCATAGCGTGATGTTAAATAGCCTATAGCCTTCTTCGAGAATTGGGCTATCAAATGCAAAAATATTTTTTCAAATCCGACTGGTAGTTGCAAAGATTAGTGCGTTCAAGCTCAGCGGGATTGTCCGAAAGGGTTACCGCTGGCCCGGAACATAAAGGGCTAAGGAAGGAACACGGGTAGGTTTTAGTCAGTAAGAGTCTGACACTCCCTTCCGCTCCACCCAGAGCGGGAGGAGTCATTTGATGATTTCCCATCCGCAAAAAAAAAAAAGTGCGTTCAAACAAACAAATAAAAAAAACTCTTCAGCTTTATTATTAACTAGCTTCTGCCCGCGACATCGTCCGCGTGAAATTTCTTGTTACCCCGACCAACCCAGTCGCAAAGCGTCGCCTGCCCGCGAGCGTTCTTTCTAACTTTTTCCCTTTATGCTCGGCTCCTGAGGGTCCTAGCGTGATGTTAAATAGCCTATAGCCTTCCTCATGAATTGGGCTATCAAATGCAAAACGATTTTTTAAATCTGACTGGTGGTTCTAGAGATTAGTGCGTTCAAACAAACAAACTCTTCAGCTTTATTAAGATAGATAGTAGGTATAGATATAGATTAAGATTTTCGAAAACTAGGGTAGTCTGCTTCAAGATATGAGCATAATTAATTTAAGTTGCTCTAAGAAACCCAGTTCTCCGCTTTTCGTATCAAAGTTCGGCGTAGTTCTTTATCTTTCTTCTTATGAATCTTTACAAACATATTTATATACATACAAATAAATAAAATTGAAGTGTCTCTTGTAATGTCAAAATAATAGCTATTTATTAAATGCATATGAAAGTATATACTGTACTTATAACAAAAAACATAACATTTTTGTCTGTATGTCTGTTAGTTCCGGCTAATCTCCGAAATGGCTGGAATGATTTTGACGGAACTTTCACGACACATAGCAGGGGGCCTAAAAAGGCCACTTTGGCAGAATCATAAAAGGAGAACATAGTGGACGGTTAACTGTTAAGTTGATCGTATCAAATCCCATTGGTGAAGCATTTTTCAGTTATTTTTTGTTGTCTGTGCTAAAATAACAATCAGTCCAATCCAAATCCAATCCCAACCTCTTTGATTATACCTACGTAAACCAGCGAAAAAAAGAAAAACTCGGACTGGATTCGCCATATTATGAAGCAGGATTGTCCTAAAGGGTTATCGCTGGCCCGGAACATAAAGGGCTAAGGAAGGAACACGGGTGGGTTTTAGTCAGTAAGAGTCTGACACTCCCTTCCGCTCCTCCCAGAGCGGGAGGAGTCATTTGATGATTTCCAATCCAAAAAAAGGGGGTTTCTTTTCTCTGACGCTGTCTGTATTACTACTCAACATTATTCCCTCTTCTACTCTCTACTACTACTTTCACTATAAGGCTGCCTTTCCACCAGAGATGAGTGAGGATGCGTAGCGAGGGATGTGTGTGAAACCAACTAATAATATCGCTTCATTTTTATAGCTTGAACTAAGTTAGCGTTGGTATTGGTTAGTTTTACACACATCCCTCGCTACGCATCCTCGCTCATAAGTCATAAGTCATTTATTAATTTGTCGAACATAGGTACAATAATAATGTTATATAAAGATAGAATAGTGCGTTATGTTAAGCCAGAGGGCGTACAAATATTTGTGATTAATCAAGCCACCCAAGTCTCGACAAAAAATAAATAAAAGTAAGCCTGGACAATAAAAAAATAATTATAAAGAATGACACATTTTGACAAATTAATTAATGATAAATAGCAATGGAAATCAATGTCAAAAAACAGAAAAAAATAAAATACAAAATAAAATGAAAACTAATAATAAAACTATGTCAATATACAATACAGATGTCAAAAATACAATACTAATGATGTCAATATATAGATGTCAATATATTATCCTGGTGTCAGTATACAAAAAAAAATATATATAATTTATTAGCATGTCAACATTCTGTCATTAGATTTTGGTCTGTTAAGAACTCCGAAATACTGTAATATGCTTTGTTCACAAGTAAAGATTTTAGCCTTTTCTTAAATAATTTTACATTCAATTCTTTGATTGACGACGGTAAGAGATATATGTATATAACTGGCGCCGCTCATCTCTGGTGCAAAGGCAGCCTAAGTCCAGGTTTCCTAACGATGCTTTTCCTACACCGATGTTAGTAATGTCCAAGCTAAACTTAGAAAGTGTGTGAATTGAAATCTGACATTCATTGTACTTGGCCAAATCGAAATTTGAACCCACAACCTCGTGCACGAGGGGCCTTACCCAGCCATCACGAAATTCCACCTAACAAAAAAAAATTGTTAACGACCTGCCAACATTCAATATTGCAAACATGAATCACTGTTGAATGGGCCTGTAAAAAATAACATTAGGGTGTTTGCACACTGCGCTCGGCATCACTTTGCATTTCCCGTAAGAGCTTCTAGAGAGCAATCAGGCTGTAGGTACGAGTAATACTAAAATCTAACAACATTTATGAGAGAAAAATAAATACTTTATACCTGTACCGCGCGTGTAGTGAGCCGTGTAAGAGCCACTTGAAATTTTGATGTTACAGTTTTTAAACATTTCTGCCTTTCATCGGTATTTTATATTTTTTTTGTGAAGTATTTACATTAACACATACCTACATAAACATATTATACAGGGGCAAATTAAATTAGTTTGTGAAACTCCGCAGTATCGTTGATGGGTTACGTTATTGTGTTAACATAAAAAAAAACTGGCCAAGTGCGAGTCGGACTCGCACACGAAGGGTTCGGTACCACAAGGCAAAAACGGCGAAAAAAACACGTTTGTTGTATGGGAGCCCCACTTAAATATTTATTTTATTTTGTTTTTAGTATTTGTTGTTATAGCGGCAACAGAAATACATAATTTGTGAAAATTTCAACTGTCTTGTTATCGTGGGTCTTGAGATACAGCCTGGCTACAGACAGACGGACGGACGGACAGACGGACGGACAGACAGCGAAGTCTTAGTAATAGGTTCCCGTTTTTACTCTTTGGGTACGGAACCCTAAAAATGATCTGATACTTTTTTTAGGGTCATCAACCGCAGGTGGTTGGCGTAGTAACTTTAAAATCAGTTAATTTGTGCAAACTTCTCAGTCAGGAGGGTACTGATATCTAAACACGATAATACAATATTTAGCGGTCGTCGACACAAAAAAAATGCAGCAAATCTTTTGTATTATTTAATTTGACCTTGTTTTTGTTAGATTATTATATGATATTGTTGGAACTGTAGAAGTTAACAGTTATTAGAAAATCCTGCAGCTCAATGTTAAGTGCTAAATGGAACACTCAACTCACTCTAGGACTGGAAGCCGACCCAACCAAACTGAGAAAACAAGTACGTTCTTAGAACACTCGGTCAGTGGGTGGTCTTAGGCCTCTGCCTCGAATCTTGCGGGCAGCGGGGCGGCGGCGGCGGCGGCGCGGGAGCGGCAGCATCTAATGCGCAAAATCAAATGGACCGGCCCTCGAAGACAGCGGCGCGGCAGCGGCGCGGGAGCGGGCAACGAGCGGTGCACTCCAGTTAAGCGGTGACCGCCCGCGTGTCTGCATTAGAGCCAAACCACACGGTGCGGTGCGGCGCCGCGCGGCAAGGATTTCGACGAATCGGCGGGCATACGAGCTGCTTGTGTGCCCGCTGATTCGTCATTGATTCATTCACTTATAATTAAGGGATTCACTTCCTCTTTTGCCTACAATAAATCGAGCGTTAGGGATAAATTTGAATCAAAAAGATGTTGTCGCCGTTGTTCAGACATTTCGTTCGCAAATAAACACAAATATCTCGACGACACAACCACGAACACAACAGTACGCCGCTGTAGTGCCGCGCGATCTGCCCGCTAGTTTCGAGAATGGGTCTGCGTTACCCGCGCCGCCCGATGCTGGCGCCGCCGTCGCCCCGCTGCCCGCAAGATTCGAGGCAGAGGCCTTACACTCAATCCATACAACTAATAGCAAGAGTCAGTGCTTCTCAAGTCGTATGTGACACGGGCAGAACTTTATGTTTACTTGATTTCTATAAACTTTGAGAAACATCGGTTGATATAGAAAGCATTTCCTTCAACATCACTGAAATGAAATCAAATCTTACATCAAAACATTTTCCTCTAAAACACGATAAACTTATGTACTTAAAAAGAATATTTAAGACGAGAGACATTTGAAATGCAAACATTTTACGTTGTCTTTGCGAATAGGTAAGTACAATATTTGCTAGTGTGCGCCCTTTAGCGTGCATTTTATGTCAGACTCAGGCTCTGCTTGGCCGTCACTTTGCATATGAGCGGCGAATACGGGATAAAACCGGGATGAAACCCGGGATAACTTTATCTCACAATCTCTTCTTGCGTCGCTGATTTTTAAATTCAAGTACACGCTACGTGTATTATGTAAATTGATGCGAGAATGTTCATTGTATTTTGATTTAACACCCTAAGGATTTTGGCGTGGATAATATTAATATTAAACGTAATTTATTCAATATGTATATCTCTGAAAGTATTCGTACATTTTATTTTTGGGTAAACGAAAATAGAAATTGAATAGGTTGCTGTGAAAAATTGATTTATTAGGTACTCTAAAATGGCACTAGACTGTCAATTGTTTCAACATAATTCACTACCAACTATGTTAACTCTACTGAAGATGGTATCACACCAAAAACATTTTCATGTAAAATGTTGCCAAAACGAGACCACATATGGGTCAAAAAGTTATCAGATCTCATGTAGAGCCAAACTCTACAAGCCCTAACTCTACAAGGCCTAACTTCACAAACTCTAAACCTTAGTCAAAATATGAGGCTTGGCCGTTTCGTTCCTACAAGAACTAGTTTATAACAGAAAAATAATGAACAGTGAATACATTTTTCACCTTACGCCCATGTGATGGTAGCGAAACGGCCAAGAAGAATTTTGTTTATCTAGAATAATCCAAACCCAAGTTATTCGCTTCGAGAAAAGGACCTACCTTTTCTCGAAGCGCTTCGTCGTTTTTGTGCCCTTGTGCTTTGCTTAGCTCGTCTTGGCGGGGGCACTCCCGTGCCCCCAGATACCTATGTTGGCAGGCTTTTGAAATGATATTCGTATTACTGCGTATCAGTTATCATAAACCAGTATTGTTGCATTGATAGTTGTAAGTATGCCACGACACACCTAGAAAATACTGGACCAAATTTTATTGCGCTTAACCATTTAGCTCCGCGTGGACATAAAGAAGAAATATTTTAAGTGTTGGTTCAAGCAAGAGGGCACTTTACTATCTGACTTAACGCGTGTTCTCGGGGGTTGCTAAGTGCTCGCAATAAATTGCTCGGTGTGAGCACTACTTCAGGTGCTTTTTCATTAGTCAAGTTTCCCTGACAGTTAAATGCTGCAAATAGTTACCTTTGCTATCTAAACAATTGCCCCTCTCATTGTACTAATCCCGGATATTTTAACATGTGATAAATCTGTATTAACTAGGTATTACGTTTTGTGAAAATGTTTATTGTTCAGTGCGGGATGCGATGTTAAGGCAAACAATAATTATATGAGTGCAGTTTCAAATTAAACAATATAATAATTTTTGGTTCGTTGTAATTTTTTATGTGACTCAAATTGGTAGACACTATTACCTGGTGATTAATTAATACCGTCAACCGATTAATAAAGCGCATATTTATAAAATATCTAGTCAAAAATATCAGTGTTATCTAAAATATATAAGACTGTTAGTTTTAAATTCAAGTGAATTTAAAACTTGAATAAATAAATACATTTCAACCAATCTTTAACAATAAATAACAGACAATCTCATTCAATGTTACAACGTAAATGTACGAACAATGGCTTTAATTTATATTATTGTGTTTTCTACAAGGACATCCGACCCCGACCTTTCATGCCAGTGGTTAACTTGAAAGTTAGTTATTTGTGAAAATCAAAAGATGATGGTGATGTGACTGATAATAAATAGGTACATATAGGTTCATTAATTCGTTTCTTATTACGTTAATTGACGCCTTATTTGGAAATACAGTATTATGATGAATGGTGCTTGATTTCAAAACTAAAACCAAATTGCATCCCTAAGAGCTGATTTTTCAATCATCTGATAACTTTATTCGAGGAATAGTTTTGAAATTTTGACAGTTATTTCATACAAAAACTGTCAAACATCAATTTTATTCCTCGAATAAAAGTTATATGGCGATGGAAAAATCAGCCCTCAATCTATTATTTCCTATTCTGTAACATCCCACTGCTGGGAAAAAGCCTCACTCTATAATTAGTATATTAACCTTTTGAATATCTTAAGTTACACAGTTGGACATAAGCAATTGTCTTTCTATTGTGTCTCTAATTACGGCATTCGATGAGTTAATACCAACAGGGCAGGGCAGATGGGCCTTCTTATACATAGAAAGCACGAAGCATTGATCACCACACTCGCTCAACACGGGTTAGCGATTTCAGACTTTTATATATTACCAACTAGCAGCGCCCCGCGGTTTCACCCGCATGAGTGTCGATCCCGTTCGAAAGACACGTGGCTCCATCTATTATTATAATAACGTTATTGTTGTTTTTCTCGGCAACAGCACTTTTTTTCGGGATGAAAGGTACCCTATGTACGGATATAGGGTACCTTTCATCCCGAAAAACGTTGTCAGGTGTACAGAAACGGTTCTGTACACCTGCCAACGTATACACAACATTTCAGAATGATCGGTTCAGTGGTTTAGGCGTGAAAAGGTAAGAAATAAACAAACAAACTTAATTTCGCATTTATAATATTTATTAGGATAAGTCCTGGTTTCCTCATGATCTTTCCTTAAACAATGTCAGTAATACTTATTAAAATTATACCTGCTTTTCTAGCGTAATCAAATTAGAACAGGAAGAGCAAAGGAGCTTGGAGGGAACATTATCTAGACACAGCATACATATAGGTACCTACTTAGCGCTTTGTAATCCGAGGATTAAGGCCGACCGCAGGATACTAATACAGATTTTAATCCTTTCTACTTGAATTAGAATGCATTGCAGGCTTTGCAGACTGTCTTGCAAGCAATTCAATTAGTGTTCAATCAATCTCATGGCTAAGTTACGGAGTGACAAAATGACAAACAAATTACTGATAATGTGACAAATTGTACTATGCATGGTAATCATTAATTCATAGATTACCGTCACTCTTATAGAATAGAAAAGAATATAATACTTACTCTCTATTATGTACACCATTTAAATTACAGATATAAATGTAGAAATTTTACAAAGGGCGAGACAATGGGCGGTCTTACCGCTAAGAGCGATCTTTTAAAGACTTTGGGTGGATTAAAAAGGAGAAAGGTGAGACAATACTGTAGGTAGTCTGTGGTGTACCATTTAAATAATACGAGTACAATAAATACATACATAAACTAATACTAATCAACGAAGTATATAATGTAACAAATACAAGTAAAGTGTAAGTAAAAGGAGGCAAACCTCTCACTGGCCACTTTGGAACTCCAAGGGTAATTACGTCAGTTACATAACAATGCCTTTTACTTTGTCAGTTCAATAACTTTCATTGCGTTATTTACGTTGGTAAACAGACCATTTTTTCAACCATACGAAGCAATGAATTTGCTATTTCCTTTAAATCCTTTGCATTTACTATTTTTATTTTTCCTTTTTATTTAGCGTGCAGGACTTAAGAGCCGTACGTCATTTCATACAAACTTTCAAGCCCTTGTTTTTCGAAATGAATGAACCGATTTTAATGTAACTTCATATGCATAAGCAGGATACAAAGGCCTAAAAAGTTAATTAAGAATATTTTCGTAACGCCTTGTTTTAAAAAGACAACTAGAAATCTCTGTGTCTATGGAAATTATAAAATCGGTCTAATTTGGCTGTAGCACTATTTTTCGGAAATGTTCATAACAAAAACAAGGGCTTGAAAGTTTGTATGAAATGCCGTACGGCGTCAACGCTCTTAAGAATTAGGATGTATTAAAATAGCGGACACGAATGGGGATACTTAAATGTACCTTCGTACGACGCAATCTGAGCAGACAGCCCGGGTATCACCTTGCTGACTAGGTAATATTCTTACCACGGCAAACTATTCTCAAATAGGTAGTGTTAAGAGAGATGAAGCTATAAGAATTTCCTGTCTCCATGACACCTTTATCACAAAATTATTCTAGTAATCAAAATGAT
This sequence comes from Mesoligia furuncula, assembly GCA_916614155.1. Classification (NCBI taxonomy): domain Eukaryota; kingdom Metazoa; phylum Arthropoda; class Insecta; order Lepidoptera; family Noctuidae; genus Mesoligia; species Mesoligia furuncula. Next base: position 14,141,622 of record OU744798.1, read on the forward strand.
ACCGATGAGTTTGTAAAGGTAGCTGTGTTCGCTGGTTCACTAATGTTTCACCAAAACTTCACTGACAAATTTTTAGTTTACAACCAACGTTTCATACACTAGATAAAGTTTATAGTGGATAAGACAAAGATTAAATTCAAATTCAAAAACTTTAATTCGAGCGAAGACTCATATAGGATTAGTAACATTGTTCTTATAACTAAGTGTTAGTAAACAACACCATACGATGGCACATGTAACTGACAGCAGTGAATTATATACGGACAGTCCACTCTGTCAGCAATCACTTTCAGAACCCTGTTGGGGCTGGCCATAACTCGAGTCACCATCGATGCTGCGCGTTTGCGCATTATTGTGTAAAAACAGTCTACACGCGCCGCCGCAAACATCCCTGACGCACAGCAACGCCATGGCAACCCCATCAGTTTTCTGAATGCATTATTAAAACAGAAGACGAACAAGCAGGGGATCGAGGTGGGGTGGGTGGTGGAGGGGGGGTTTAGGGGATTAGAACGGAATAACTCTTTATTTCACAAACAACTTATTCCGCAAATGTTTTAATTTATAAACACTCGCTTTACAAACATTTATTTGGCAAATGCTTCTCTTTACGTATGTTTCCGATGACTTTTAATCATTTAAACATTTTTCACTTAATATTTAGATTCTTTTGGAAAAATCACGTTTATACAAACTATCATTTTCTAAACCAGTCACAAAGTCATCATGCCGGTATTTTCGCTATTGCATCCTATGTCGACGGAGCCCAGCTTCGCGGGGCCCCTATTTCTGTGTAAAGGGTTGAAAGTAACCTAACCAAACCTAACCTCGGGGTGCCCTTGCTCGCTCTTGTATCCTACGTCGCCTATTACATTCGTTGAGTTCGGGTGCAGTAACAGTTACGTAAGTATATAGCGAAAGAAAAAAAGATAATTCGGATATAATTCGGATTGAAAATCGGACTGTCGTTTTTCGTTTTTACGAAATTTTGTAATATTAAGCCAATATGTAAAACGTTTTTATTCCAAACGTTGTTTTAAGAGATAAAATGAATAAAAAATGAATTGTTTGTCAAATAACACGTTAAACAAAAGTTTACCTGGTAATTATTTTGTAAAGTGAATTATTTGGCAAACTTGTTGTTATACAGGGTGTTTGGTGCATCGTTTGCCAAATGGAATTGGTCGAAAGGAGAGGTTGTTTGCTATCTCTTAAGGCCCAGTAACTCATTCCTTGTTACACCGGTTTTTTTATTACGACTTTTTAAATTTTATTTAGAAAAATACAATAACTCTGCATTTAAGCTTAATTTTTTTTTAAAGTTATGAGTATAGCCTTCAAAATTCATTTTAATTCTTATGTTTACTCTTGTATGGTTCTATGAAATTCAAAATTACTTGCTAATAACATCTAGTTCCTTTTTAATAACTCATAAAGTTTTTGAAAAAAGGAAAAATACACTTTACACTCAACTTTAAATTGCTGTTAAAAAAAAACGAAAAGCGATCGGGATCTTCGAATTCTTTTAAAAAGTTCTCTAGTTTGTCCCCTTTCCAACGGTGTGCAATATACCAAAAAAAACTTTTAATAACTTCAGTAATTCGCTAAATGTGTAATCGAGACACATCAGGCTGATATTCGATATTACGGTAAGAACACTTGTTTTCCCATAAATAACATTCTTTAAGTAGGTGGATAGTGTTATCTCACTCTTACGCAGTCTCTATTATCTCTTTCTAGGGTTCGAACTTTCCTCGAACTTGAAATAAAAAATTTTTTTTTATTTAATAAGTACTTAATTATAAATTTTAAATTTTACACTATCAAAGCAAACTGGGCCTTAAGAGATAGCAAATGACCTCTCCTTTCGGCCAATTCCATTTGGCAAACGATGAACCAAACACCCTGTATAATGATGAAATGACAAATCATGTTTTCGCCAATCGTTGCTTGTCTAGTGAAAATTTGTAAATTAAATTTTGGTGAACTGACAGGGCATCGTGTTCGCTGAAGCCTATTCTAATGAGAGATGGTTATTATGTCATCAATTCATCATGATCATCATTTCAGCCGAAAGACGTCCACTGCTGGACATAGGCCTCCCCCAATTTTGGGGGGGGGGGTTTGCCATAATCGCCACGCTTGGCAGGCGGGTTGGCGATCGCAGTATTTTATGATGGTGTAATGCATAGAGAACGCTGCTGTCCATTCTCCGGTCTCCATTAGTCGCCTTTTACGACACCCACGGGAAGTATGGGGTGGTGCTATTCTTTAAGTCCGGCACCACACAGACATGTCATCAATTAAATAGATTTTATTTAAAGTTGTAAGTTTAAGGCGGTGCCTGCGGGATCATGATGAAGACTGATGACTCATGTCCAGCAGTGGACGTCTTTCGGCTGTAATGATGATGATGATGAAGTAACTTTGGATTGGATTGTTTGGCATTAGTAATTGATTTGCAAATGTTAGTTAGTATACAGCGCTACTAAATGAATTGATCATTTAATTTCCACCAACATGATTTGTATTCCGCAAATACAAACAAAAGCATCCAAGCTATAGGTACAGTATTTGACTCTGTTGATGTTTCAAAAGCCTCTCGCTTCCTAGCTTGCCTTAATTTCTCAATCAAATTCGAATTCATGAAAGTAACTTAAAACTTCTATTAAGGCAAATAAATCATTTGAGTTCGAACCTAATATTTATTGGAATCGCGGTTCAACTCTCAGTTACAGTTTCTGTCTCGAGCAAACCTGTATTGTTGGCCGTATATTTTTGTCGTTTGACAGATGTACAATATTTGTCAACGTTTGCGAACGGTTGCTGAAAGCAAACTTCAATGGCTTCGCAACGCGAAATGAATCTTGATTCGTTGGAACCGTCTCTTGGGGCCTGTAGCGAATTCTATATCCTGTAGCTTGTGACTTGCAGTTAATAGGTAGGTATTATTGTTATAAAATGTATGTACCTACTGTAGAGATTATAGTCTACAAACTCCGCCAGTTTGTTATAAGATAACGACATAATGTTATGATGAGATAAACACTATCGTATTTAGAATATTAGAAAATAATTTGAAGTCAGTTTGGTGAGCTGACAGTGTATGTCATCATGTAAAAAAACGTGAAACCGATTCTAGAAATAATGAAGGACACTGAACGAGACGGAATATAAGTTTAATTGTTATCAAGTCTGAAACAACAGAACTGTACTGACTAAACTGGCGTGAAACTGTAAACATGAATTCAGAACATGATTCTGAAGGGTTGAAATTTTTCGTTGGTTATAAACTGTTCCATAGAAAAGTGCAATATCTACGTATTCAAAACGTATGGAACTGTTGGTTTTTTCTTGATAACAGGTTGCGCATGGATGTCCCTGCCACCTTGTATATCTTTCATTCAATGACCCGGTAATACAAGGCCGCAAAGTGCCTGTAATACTGAACTTTAATTAAAATGTTGGGTGTAATTATTATTAAAGTAGCATTTAGGGATGCATGACGAAGCCTCCTCGTGTAGCGCAGTTTGTTCCGCTAGTTACTCAACTGAACCGAGCGCTCGGCACATCCTGGACAGTCACACCCAACACCTTATTTGACTGCCATGGCGAGTTCTTCCCTTGCGGTGGTAGGGCACGCCTGCCTGGTTTGTGGCCACCCTCCCATCAAGCAGCCTGCTGTGTTTTGTCGATGCGCGGGAGTTCCAGTGCCTTTGGCATCTTCTGTGCACGCTCGTTCCATCATAGACCTCATCCATCGCTTTCCATCAGGCGTGATCGAGGTCAAGGGTGGGCCCGTTCAGCAATAAAAAAACCGACCAAGTGCGTGTCGGGCCACGCACAGTGTAGGGTTCCGTAGTAGCCTGTTATCACACTGTAGTACGATTCTGGTGTTCTTTATTCTGAATAGGTAAAAAAAAACATATTTTGCTTTTCAATGCAAGTTTTACCCATTATAAACAAGCAACTACTTCATCTTAGTCACTTTAAAGGATTAATGCTAAGGATTTTGTATTTGGTACAAAATTATCCAACACCCAAGTTCAACGACTATTACTGCTAAACTAATAAAGTTATCTTAACCGCAATAGTTTTCCTTTAAAGTTCTTGAAATGCACTATCATCGTGAATTTTTCCAGATTTTTCAAGCCAGCAGTTTAGGTTTTAGAGGGGGGGGGGGGGGACGCCCTACTGGAACAAAAATTTGCATTTTAAATTTTAATATTTCGTAAATGGAGCATTAAATCGAAAAATTATTTTAGCAACCCTCAAGTCATTTTAGAAGACCTATTCAACGATACCCCACACGATGCGGTAGACGACGAAAAAAACATTCATCCCCACTTCACATGTAGGGGAGCTGCCCTAAACAAAAATATTTTCCAAAATTTTATTTTACCACTTTGTCGGCGTAATTGATATACGCACTCCTACAAAACTACAGCTTTCTAGTACTAACGGTCTCTTAGAAAAACCTCGGACAGACAGATAGACGGACATGACGAAACTATAAGGGTTCCTTGTAGGAACTACGGAACCCTAAAAAAGCATGGAATTACTATTCCTTCATTATTATTGCTTCCCGTTGCACTAGTTTTCTTTTAGTTTAATTCGTAGATTCAATAAATTACTCATGTATAAGTATATAAAATGAAGTTGTTTTTCGTATCTATCTGTGTGACCGCATAGTTCTTCTAAACTAAATAACGGATTTGGATGCTGTTTTCATCATCATTTAAAGAATTTATTCCGGAGGGTTTTTGTAGATAATAAATTAAGATTTAACTTAGTAATCTCGATGTTAGACATGTCGCATATCAGTACATTTGCACTCGTGCGAAGAAGTGGCGGGAGGGTAGTAAGTTAACCTTTTTTTTTTTTTTTTTTTTTGAGGATGGGAAATCATCAAATGACTCCTCCCGCTCTGGGTGGAGCGGAAGGGAGTGTCAGACTCTTACTGACTAAAACCCACCCGTGTTCCTTCCTTAGCCCTTTATGTTCCGGGCCAGCGGTAACCCTTTCGGACAATCCCGCTGACCCGGCAGGCTTCGGCCCTAAGGGGCCCCTCCTCGATGCTGACATCTCTTTGAGGCGCGCGTGGAACACGTACGCGCCGTCCGGCACGGGCCTGGTCCTGATCGGGCGGTGAGCTACCCATTACTCTCCGCCCGCAGGCCCGCGCCTACGGTGGCCGGGAGTCGTCACGCGGCTCCCGACGCCCGGAGCGTCTCCCGCGGCGGCTGGGACGGGAGGCTCTCTCCCTGAGCCGTTCCGCCACCTCCTTCGCTAGCATGACTGCTTCGCAGAAGGAGGTGACTGCCTCCCACTCCCTCTCGCCCCGGACCATGGCTTGCACCAGGGCCGGACGCGAGAGGTCGCCGTCGCTGCCAATCGCCTCTACGAGGACACGGCGGTGCTCCGCCCAAGCGGGGCAGACCTCCACCGTGTGCTCCACCGTGTCCTCTGGGCGATCCTGGCAATGGTGACACCCGGGCGTTTCCTCCCGCCTGATGATGTGCAGGAACCTCCCGAAACTTCCGTGTCCGGTGAGGACCTGCGTCAGGCGAAAGGTGAGGGCGCCGTGGCGCCTCTCTAGCCACTCCTCAAAGAGGGGTCTTATCGCCGCTATCGCGGCGTGCCCTTAGTAAGTTAACCTGTAAAGCAATTCGAAGAATGATGCTCGATTACCGAAATTGCTTAGAATGACATCAACAGGTTTGATCAAAGACACACGAATACAGTGGTTTTGACAGCTCGTAATAGTTTCGGGTCGAGAGCAATATATAGACACATACTTACATAGACATTGGATGTGGCATCCACCGTTAAGGATTTGATATACCAGATAATTTACTGTAACGTATTACAATTTTAATCATTATAGTAGTACATTTAAAAAATAATCGCTCTTGACTTTGCATGATATGTTAAAAATTAGTTAAAATAGGGAATCAAAAGCTCTAAATTTACATAAAATACCATAACTATCGTGCGAGCTACCGTGTAACGATAGCTCTAGTATTCAGCAGTAATTAAAGAAAAAAAAAAAGGTTTTTGTTGAAACTAGAACCAAATTTGTAACAAAAGGTAGAAATTTCGTAAGTAAAAAACAAAAAAAAATGTTTTCGGAACCCTTGGGCAAAAATGGTTAAAAATTGTACTACGTTATAGTAAATTATCTTGTGCATCGATTCACTACTTACGCCACACCCTATATACAAAATGGATTTGTTGTAATATCTGTATTTAGTACCTATAGTTTATTTATGAAATTAGTTGTAAGGGTTGATGTGTTTGGATAGTTACAGTTAAAATCTGTTAGTGCGGAAATTTAATCAGTAAGTTTGTCGAGGCATTATCGTGGGCTGTCGACCTGTGGTCACTGCGTCGTAAGACTGCCTATACACTGTGCTAGCGGATTTTGCTATAAGAGCTGCATTATTATGTAGGTACTTTATTACGTGGACTGCAATTGCACATCGAGCATTCATAAGAAACTGCAGACCTGCTGCGTAATCACACTAATATTATAAAGGCGAAAGTTTGTGAGTGTGTGTGTTTATATGTCTGTTACTTCTTCACGCTCAAACGGCTGGACCAATTTTGATAAGATTTTGTATGGAGGTAGCTGATACCCTGGATTAACATATAGGCTACTTTTTATCCCGATATTCCCTCGGGATTGACATTTACGCGGGTGAAACCGCGGGGCGCAGCTAGTTGCGTAATACATTAACAGTAGCAATAGCTTTCATTTTGACCGTTCAACAATATTCATTGCGCTATTTACGTTGTTAAGCAGACAAATTTTTCGAACATACGAATAAATGTATTAGCAATATCAATATAGTAAGCAATATCAATATAGTATCAGTATAGGCGATTGCTTCAAACATAATAATAATCCACTTATTATTATGTTTGAAGCAATCGCCTGCATAGATCATAACTTAATTATCTTGTAAAGTAAGCAATTTCGAAATGAAATCAATTACTAAAGGAGATGGATTTTTGTCCCTTACAAGCTATGGCCAGAAATGGATACAAAAAAAAAACATTAATAGTGTTATGAAACCCTGTATATTTTTGTTATCGTAAAATTTTATGAAAGGCCGTTAGACCCTGTGACTGTGACTTCAACCCTGTCAAAAAAATTTAATTCAAACCTGTTGAACACGGAGTAATCCACTGTCTTTTCAACAGGGGGCCTAAAAAGGCCACTTTGGCAGAATCATAAAAGGATAACATTATGAATCATAATGGACAGTTAACTGTTAAGTTAATCGTATCAAATCCCATTGGTGAAGGATTTTTCAGTATTTTTTTTTGTCTGTGCTAAAATACCAATCAATCCAATCCGAACCCAATCCCAATCTCTTTGATTATACGTACGTAGTGCAGCGAAAAAAAGAAAAACACGGATTCTCTTTGCCATATTATGATTCATAATGTTATCCTTTTATGATTTTGCCAAAGTGACCTTTTTATGCTTCCTGATTGAATTTCACTCAATTCTACTGTATCACAAATGATTCATCCGCTAAGCCTCAGTTTATAGAACGTTAGATCTCCGTTAGAAACCCGGAAAAATCAGAGTTGTCCGAGATGCGAGTTATAGGTATTGTTATTGTAGCCGAGGTAAACTGCAATGCAAAAATCCATAGTCCAAGAAAGGCGTAGTCACTCCAAATGCAAAAAGATAACCAGAAACATATATTTCTGAAAATTGATACATTAATCAATTATTAAATATCATGTTCATAACAGTGTAGTCATTATTCAATACGCTTTTGATATTCTATATTCTTAAAATACTCGTGAAATCATATAAATTCTTCTAATAAGCATGTCCCAATTACCATCTTATTTCCAACACTGGCAACATAAAGACCTCCCCGAATACTTAAATCAAAATAATAATCTTTTAAATTGAAATATTTTCTGCAAAGATTTGCCAAGTAACGAAAGCTGTGGTGGGATTGCAAATATTATCAGTTATTTTTTAAATAATAATAAGTTTTTGTGTAGTACGGACAAAAACTAACGGCCACAAAAAATCCATGACCTTTACTAACACATTTTTGGCTAAACACAGAGTTCACGAACTCTCGTAAATTCGATAAAAAATTAATCCCTGTGCAGTCATTTTGTTTATAATTACCTACAGACTTCATGTTCGCCTAAAATATATACTAACTTGACAGCTCTGATAAATTACTAATGTTTAGTAAATTGAGCTTAAGTAATGTGCGTTTCTGTGTCAAAAGGAATATAGGCTTGTTCAGACTAGTTTAGTTTTCGTGTTTAGTTGCTGGGTAGGTGTGTTCGACCCCTTAGCAGTCGTCCCAGTAATTAATTACTGTACAGTTTCCGCCGAATCACGTGCAATAGGCTGACTGTCCGAACCTTTAGCTAGCCCCCATTATTGACTATTTGTTCCATTACTATTAGGATTTAATTTAGTGTAATGCATTGTGAAAGCGCATAACTTTAACAGTAGCAATTAGGTTATCGAATATTTTAATTCGAAAATATGTGTATATGATATTCCTACTATACCAACAAATTAAATTAACAATTTCATTTGTGTATTTAAAACACAAAAAAAATGTTTGAGTGTACTTATTACAGCGACTAAGTGAAACATGTCGGGAAATAATAACGGATTAGTTTAATCTGGTGAGCCGCACGAAACGTGTAGCGGCGCGGCTGCGGGGCGACTGCGGGGCGGTTGCGGGGCGGGCGAGGTGCGTGTCGGGTCCTCCTCACCGTCTGCCATTAAGACGCGATCAATTATCCACGTGCGTTCTTTTCTCCCTATCCTTATACATTCAGCTAGTATGATTACTTACTACGGAATTTTAATAAAATTTGCTTACAAGCTCGAAACCATTTCGTCATCGTCAGCCGTTGCCTATGAGTTATGACTTCATCAAATTTCTTTATGGTTAATGAGAATTTTAAAGCTCTCATAAAAGAATGATTCGGTGGTAGTTCATTATAGGATAATGTCACATAAATATAAAGAAACATTAAATAAGATATAAGCAATTTCAATATGAATCTAATAGCGACCCGCCCTTGCTTCGGACAGTTTTTACGATTTGACAAAATATCTTATTTTTAAAAAAATATTTGTAAGCTTAAGGGGCTTACATGACCTAAAGCGCGGTCACTGTCAGATTGCATAGAAAAGAAAGAGAAGCGCAATGACACAACGCTGGTAATTTATTGCAAATTATGAAGCAGTTTTCTATTTACAAAAAATCTTTTGTTTGGACTAAAAAATTAAAACACTAGTGCTTTTAGTATGTTGCTTGTAGAATTATTTGACAAAATATCAGAATGATTGTATGTATATTATAAATTATTATGGTTTTTATTGTAAAAAGACAGTTTTTAGAGATATCTTCATTTTTTTTTCTATCGTATCAAATTAGTTGTATTATGTTTTCAACACACTATCTACCTGTGAGTGTCGATGGTGCCTGTAACCTGTCGGGAATAGCAGACGTATTTAGGGACCATTTTACCGTTAAGTCACCTTTGGCGTCGACACAGTCCACGAGCGATGATGGTTGTAGTGGTCGGGAAGTCAGCGTCCGGTTTACGGCCAAAGACGTACGGCAGGCCATTAAATCTATGTCACGGGGCAAGTCTCCGGGCCATGACGACCTGAGCATTGAACACCTAAGGTACGCGGGATATCATATGCCCAGAGTGCTGGCGTTGTTCTACTCCTTGTGTGTGGGACATTCATACTTACCTGCGCCGATGATAAGGACTGTGGTTGTGCCAATTGTCAAAAACAAAACGGGTGATATTGGTGACAAATGTAATTATCGACCGATTTCCTTAGCCACTATAGTCGCAAAGGTGCTTGACAGTTTGCTGAACACTCAGCTAGATAAACATCTACAGATACACGACAACCAATTTGGTTTCAAGTCAGGTCTCTCTACTGAAACGGCTATACTGTGTCTGAAGCAAACTGTCAAGTACTACACGGATAAAAATACGCCCATTTTCGGGTGTTTTCTTGATTTATCGAAAGCGTTTGATCTGGTTTCTTACGATATTCTATGGCAAAAGTTACATCAAACAACGATGCCCGAGGTACTAATACGTACTTTTAAGTATTGGTATGGGAACCAGATCAACGTTGTTCGGTGGTCAGGGGCGTATTCGACACCATACAGGTTGGAGTGCGGTGTGAGGCAGGGGGGGCTGACATCACCGAAACTTTTTAACCTTTATGTGAACGCACTTGTGGAGGAGCTCAGCAGCACACATGTCGGATGCCATATTGATGGAGTCTGCCTTAATAACATTAGTTACGCGGACGACATGGTCCTGCTGAGTGCGTCTGTAGGTGGACTGTCGCAGCTGCTTGACATTTGCGGAAAATATGCTGGGCAACACGGGTTGGTGTACAACACAAATAAAAGTGAGTGGATGGTCTTTCAGGCTCGGGGAAGGTCCCTAAGTCAAACACCTAAAGTTAGATTGAATGGCTGCCCCCTTAGTAGAGTAGAACAATTTAAATACCTTGGGCACTTGCTAACCCCGGATCTGAATGACGATAATGACATAGAAAGGGAGCGTAGAGCGCTGTCTGTTCGTGCGAATATGATAGCACGCAGATTTGCTCGCTGTTCAAGAGACGTCAAGATCACCCTGTTCAGGGCATTTTGCACGTCCTTCTACACGAGCAGTCTGTGGGTGAATTATACGCAAAAACAGTACAGCGCTCTACGCGTCCAATACAATAATGCATTCAGGGTGCTGTTGGGGCTGCCTCGCTTCTGTAGCGCTTCGGGGATGTTCGCCGAAGCGCGCGTGGATTGTTTTTATACAACCATGCGCAAGCGGTGCACATCCCTGGTGCGCAGGGTGCGGGTCAGCCCGAACAGTATCCTGAGCGCCTTCGCTCAGCGATTCGACTGCCAGTACATGTATCACTGTGACATGGTACATGTACGGGCTAATGTGGTAATATTGTTTTAATTGTTTTGACTTGTATTTGTATAATTGTATGGTATTGTATTTTTGTATTTAAATTGTATTTAATTTAATTTAATTATCATTGTACCTATTAGTTTGTTTTATAATTGGCCCGTGTTGGCCTTTGATTCAAATAAATAATAAAAAAAAATAAATAATATATCCTGAAGAATATCATATACTTATTTTTCTGATTTTGTTTACTGTAGTCGATCATATTTCATAGTTTTATTGCTTCTAAAACTTGCGTTTCTTGCGTTTAGGACCTGTAGTCCCCTTAATAATAGTCTATTATACGGTGTTCCCTTGTTTCGCAGAAAATGTTTCATAATTATAATGTTTGGTCCTTGTATTTTTATTTCTAATATTATTGTTTCAACGACTATTTACTTGAATGAAATATATTTCACAGAAACACAATTCAATTAATTTTATAATCACGTTTTTTGGGGTTCCGTAGTTCCTACAAGGAACCCTTATAGTTTCGTCATGTCCGTCCGCCTGTCCGAGGTTTTGCTAAGAGACCGTTGTACTTGAAAGCTGTAATTTTGTAGTGTAAAATAAAATTTCGGTAAAAAAATAAAAGTGGTAAAATAAAATGTCGGAAAATATTTTTTTTAGGGTGGCTTCCCTGGTTTACTAATGATAAGCATCAAATATATTGTCGTAATTTACATTGGCATAACGAAATTCAGCATAATGATCACCACGCATAATATTATGAGGCATAAATGATTTGCCATAATTTTTATTGTCATAAATACTGTTGGCATAATAATAATGAAGCATAATTTTCTATAGCATAATATTATAAACGCATAATGATATTTACAAATAATGTGCTTTGGAATAAACATAATGAACCCTAATAAATTTTCTAACGGTAAATTCCATACTAACTAAACTACAATTTGGCATACGACAACACTACGATCAGTCTAAACATTATTTTAGTTTATTATTTTATTACTTATAGTTTATTATTTTGTGTTTAATATATTTTTCTATTTTTTTTTGTTTAGCGTCTGTTGTCAGTGCTTTTATTTACACTTGCGCGCGAATCCCTAGTGCTGGCTAGCGCGGCGCGCGGAAAAACAATACCAGCGCGCCATTTCCTATACAAGTTAATATTTAACAATACAAGTCTGTTTTTATCCTCGCAAGTGTGTTGAAAACGTCTTATGAAACGCGTGTGCATTGATCATTATACGCTCGGCTTCCTTATCGCGCTCGCCTGCGGGTCGCGCGAATATAATGCCGCCTCGAGTGTAATGATCAACATAGCACACATGTATCATAATGTCCTATTTTATTAACTAAACAATATGAGGATAAAGAATATTTGATTTGTTATTCTATGATATGAATATCGAACCATTAAATTTTATTTGTAACAAAACTCTATGATTTAATTTTTTCAAAGTAAGTATTCTGCGTATTGATTATTCTATAAAATGATAATATGAGAAAAGAATTATGTGAAACGAAATTCTATAAAACTATCTATCTATCTTTATAAATAAAAAGAAAAGTCCTGACTGACTGATTGACTGACTCATCAACGCCCAGCCCAAACCCTTGGACCTAGAGAGCTGAAATTTTGCACAGAGGTTCCCTTTATAATGTAGACGCGGAATAAGGAAGGATTTTTTGAAATTCAAACCCTAAAGGAGTTAAATAGGGGATGAAAGTATGTATGAAAAATCCTATTCCTTGAGTTAATAAACTTGAAACCTGGCAGGAATACTTATCTAAGTAAATTATGAAGTTTAGCATTTTTCTAAACTACCCCCTAAAGGGGGATTGGCGGTGTCAAAATTTGTTAGAAGAATTTTAACTCGCGGACTGATTACCTCGAAACTCGATATTTATACTTAAGACCAAAAATAAAGAATAACGTGTATCAGGGTTTTTCGAAAATCTACCCTTAACGGGGTGAAAGGGGTTTATTAATTATATAGGGGAAGATTTTGCTGCGCGGCTTGATTAACTCAAAAATTCGTATAAATAATAATCGAAAAGCGGTAACACAGTGTATATGAAAAATCTGATTCATTCGGAAAATAAACTGGAAACTTGGAACGAATACTGATCTAGGTAAATTATGAACTTTGGCATTTTTTGTTTTTCTAAACTACCCCCTAAAGGGGGATTGGGAGGTGTCAAAATTTGTATGGAAAAATTTTAACACGCGGTCCGATTAACTTGAAACTCGGTATTAATACTTAGACCAAAAATCTATATATATATAAAATTCAAAGTTCTGACTGACTGATATATCAACGCACAGTCTAAACCGCTGGTCCTAGAGACATGAAATTTGGAGGGTGCGTTCTTTGAGTACCTAGGTAACCACTAAGAAAGGGTTTTTCAAAATTCTACCCCTAAAAGGGTGAATAGGGGGAGGATGTTTCACGCGGACGAAGTCGCGGGCAGAAGCTAGTTTATAATATATATAGATAATGCTTAACATAGAAACAGTCTGTTTTGGAAGTTATCTTTAAAACAATGTAAAAAATTGAGAAAACAACTTCATCAACTCCATAACAGAATTAAAATCGTGTGAAAAAAGGGAGCTCAACACAAAACGTGATATTAAAGATTCAAATTTAGATACAAACATAATGCCCAGTCGCAGCAAGCTTCATGTTTTCATTGTTGTGAAAGACTATTAAGGATAAAAGAAAGTAGTCGAACTTTACTGTTATTTTATAGCACATTGACAGTAGAAGTTTTTATGACAGTTTTTAGTAGGACGCCGTAAAATCTTATGTAAGTCTAATATACGCTAACAGAAAATTGAACCAAGATATTAAGCTATTAAATTACCAGCGCTTTGGAGATCGTCCCATATTGTTTGGGGTTTTATTTCTGAGTAATAATTGAAATCATTAAGTTTTGGTATAAACTTAACTATAAAAAAACGTATAAAAGAACTTTGTTAATAGGAACTATTAACAAAGTTCTTTTTCATTTCGTTATCATTAATCACTACAAAACCAATCACAAAGGGCGTATTTTTTGCTTAGAACCAAAACAGTGCAGAAACCTTATATGAAATCTCATGGTTGCACAGTTTTTCACTAAGCACTGTTTTTTTTTAAATTAGTTATCAAAATCAAAATGTTTTATTTCACATAAACCTACATGGGCACTTATGAAATGTCAGAAGCTAGGTGCACGGTTCCAATTGGTCGTTTCCTATGGAGAAGAACCGGCAAGAAACTCCATGGTTACTCTTTTAAAAAATAATTGGCTTTTACAATGTTTCCAGATTACAGTAGGTATGGGAGGACAGCGCAGGCCTGTCAACAAGTACCAAGTACTTTATAAAATATAAAATGGTCTACAGATCTAAAGTCTATAAGGCCTACAAAGTCCTCACATTTACAAAATAAGAATCTATCAAAAGGATAAATAATAAAAAAAAGAAAACTAATAATAAAAACCTACTAAAACCAAGTGTTATGATTCCCATTAAAACCACTAATAAAGAGGTGAACATTTTCAATTATCTGTATATAATGTCAAATAATAAAGAAATTATGTCAAAAAGTATATAATGTCAAATAATAAAGAAATTATGTCAAAAAGTACGTAAAAAAAAAATTAATAAAAATTAAACATCGTAATTTGAGAGCAGTTAATAGACATTTACATAGTTATGCCGTTAATGAGAAGCCAGGGAAGCCACATGTGCAGAAGGAATTATTGCCAGACTACCTTGTCTTCAACGTAGTCTTTAATCTTATAATATGCTTTTTTCATAAGGACACGTTTTATGAGGGTTTTGAACTTTCCATCGCTAAGTTCTGTAACCGGCTTTGGCAACTTGTTATAAAAACGGATGCTGTTTACAAGAAATGACTTGCTAGTTTTAGTTAATCTAAATTTAGGTAACACAATTTCGTTTTTACTACGTGTATTTATATTATTAGTTATAAATTTACCAGAGGCTTAATGTCTCCCATTAAGTTTAATATAAAATGTATGCATTAGATCAAAAAAATACTGGCTGAAAATAAAATTCGGCTGAATAAAACCGACTTGGTGAAAAAAAAAAACTAATGGTGCATATTTTGTACCACTGTAAAACTGATACTTCATATTTAGCAAGAAAAGTTAAAAAAATGGAAATAGACAGAGATATGAATTCAACTTCAGAAAGTATAAAAACAGCTGCAAATGAAATTGTTAATAACCTTTTGCCGCAAAAGTCGCGGGATAAATATTTAAAAGCTTATTAAAACTTTGTTTTCATTACCTTGAGTTTTTATTTTGAGTAGGTATATTTTATCATGGTAGGTAGTTGGAGTCTGTGTGGTGCCGGACTTAAAGAATACCCCCACCCCATACTCCCCTTCCCCTCGGACAGCCATTGCGCACGGACGTGTTTACCTAAATAGTCTATTTAATTAAATCAATATTTAAATTTTAATACAAAAATTAAAATAAATCGTAAAGTCTAATTTTCGAAAAGTACCAGGCGCGCAAAGTGTTACAAGAGATCGAGTCACGCGGCGAGCGAGGCGAGATAGCAAGTTGGTGTCCACGCTACCCATCTCTGTCGACTACGCGTGAGTCATTACCACCTGACTCCGCCCTCTTCAAGGACTACTAGCAATTGCAAGCGCCTAACAAATTACACTAAGCAACGTGTGTCAAAGCGTCAATTCACTTGTCATCTCCAGACGTAAGGTACATATTATTTTTTTTTTGTTAACTTTTCAATATGATGAACCGGACGCCACCTAAATCTGGCAGTGAACCTCTTCTTCACCACAGTTCTGAGCCCGATTTGACAACACCAGTTTCGGAACTAACGGTTGACAGAGTCACTTTACGTCAGAAACGTAAACATGATTCTGAGCAAGCAATTGAGATGAAATCTCTCCGGGAAGACATTATGTCATCACTTGATGCCTTGAGAAAGGAGCAGCAAGAGAAATTTAGTTTGATGCAATGTAATTTAGACGAAATAAAGGTTCAAAATACAGAATTGAGAAAAACGGTTGAGTTTTTGAGTGGTAAATATGACGATCTCATGGCTAAACTGGCCCTTTTGGAAAAAGAAAAGAGGAACACATTGGAGTATGTAGGACATTTAGAAGAAAAAGTCGAGATCATGGAACGAAATTCAAAATCATCAAGTCTAGAAATTCGCAATGTACCTAAAAAACCGAACGAGTCCAAGGATGATCTTATAAATCTTGTAAAAAATCTGGGAACTGCTGTGAGCACCGAAATACAAACAGGCGAGCTCAGAGATGTTTTTCGTCTTACCAGTAACAGGAAACCCCAAACTGATGGGCCTATTACCGTTGAATTTACGTCAACCATAATCAAGGATAAACTACTAGCTAACATTAAAACCTATAATCGCGACCACAAGACCAACCGACTTAACAGCTCGCACATTAAAATGCCGGGAAATAGTCCCGTATTTATCTCTGAGAGTCTTACAACTAAAGCCAGAAAGCTGTTCTATCAAGCAAGAGAGTTTACAAAGCAAAATGCCTATGCGTACCACTGGACATCACATGGCAAAGTCTACATAAAAAAGGAAGACGGAGCGCCGGCAAAGAGAATATTACAGGAATCCGACTTTGAAGGTCTGAAACAACTAGAAAAATGACTTGATACACTTAATAACACCCAACAACGCGTGCTACCTAAAACATTTATGCTCTGTCTGAAAATTGCATGCCTTGTTAATTTTTCTGTATTTACCATAGTTTTAATTTTTATTTTCTTTCTTTTGATTTTTATATTTTTATACGTGTATGCCAACACACACAACAAACCAATGTACATTAAAACCCTATTTACACTATACAAACAATCACTACACAAAACAACAACCAACAACCATAATATATTTAATGCATTATATCAGTTTTTACAATACATATTCACATTTATCTGTCTGTATTTTCTACATCGCATTCAAATATACATCACTACCTCTTACCCATGGCTCCGCCCGCGTGGAACTGACATATTTAGTAGCCCATGTGTTGTTCCAGGTTGTAGAATGTCTGTCTGCCAAGTTTCTTTAGTAGCACTAGCAACCATCCATCCATCCATACATTCACTCATCCTCATAAGCTTTCACACTTGTAGTATTAAAAAGATTACTGCACGCTACCATACATGCTTGTTTACTTTGTGCTTGTTTAAAATCGTTATCGATATTGCAGATGATCTAGGTACAGGATACCTTATGACTCCCCAGTCCGGTACACCCATAAAAAAACTATTTAACAGTGGATAGCGTGTCAGAAATTATTAGCAATATAGATCAGCTCTCAGTCTCTGCCACTCTTAATTGTGACCCCGAAGAATGCACTCGCTATGTCACTAACCCTTCCAAGCAATTAAAAATAATTACCCAGAACATTCGCTCTATTCATGCAAACTTCGACTCTTTCTTAACCCTCCTCCACAGAATAAATCTTGACTGCGAAATACTAGTACTGACTGAGTGCTGGCTGAAACGTTATAATGATTCAATCCCTACTATCGATAACTACTCCTATTATCAAACAACAAAACACTTAAACCAGAACGATGGTGTAGTCCTTTATGTAAAAAATATAGAAAACTACACAGTCGAAGAACCTGACGTCTCAGATGCCAGTTGTCTAGTGCTAAAAATTGGCACCGATAAGGCAATAATATGCATCTATAGATCCCCGTCTTTTAGAGACGTAAGTAACTTCCTACAATCCCTAAACGCTCTTTTAACAAGCCTGGTTACATATAAAAACATAGCAATAGTTGGTGACATTAATCTAGACATCGCATGTACTATATCTTCAAACCAAACCTCGGACTATCTCGATCTCATAGCTTCCCATGGCCTGCTATCTGCTCACTCACTTCCCACTCGTGAGAATGCCTGTCTTGACCACATAATGCTTAAAACTAACTTGACTGCACTCACCATAGTATTACACGCTTCCGTCTCCGACCATAACGCTGTAATGCTGTGCCTTAGTCTAAACAAATTTGTCAATCCACGGCCATGCACCATTTCGAAGACTAATTACGAAACTCTTGATAGTGAGATGAAGGCCACTAATTTCCAACTAGTTTACGAGCATACCGACGCTAATGAAGCGACAAAAAGTTTAGTTACTATTCTAGCTAGACTCATAAATACTCACACTTTTATAATCGAGATTCCAAATAAAAAACGCTTACTCAAACCGTGGATGACTATTGGTATGCTCCGCTGTATGCGTAATAAAGATGCAATGCACAAAAAACTCAAGCTGTCTCCGAGCAATGTTATATTAAGTATTACATATAAAAGATATAGGAACTACTGCACAAAAATCTTAAAAAAACTAAAAAGAGATTATGACAGGAGAGAATTGAGTGAGGCTTCAAAAGACAATAAAAAGATTTGGAAGGTGATAAAGAGAGTAACAAATACAGGCAAGCCAAACATACCCAGCACTGATTTATTGGCTTCTTCTACTTCACCTCAGGCCTCGGTTGACGGGGTAAACAACTTTTTTGCCAACATCGGCAAGGAACTTGCAGATAAATTTTCTTGTCCATCTGATAGTCAAAAAATCCCACCAGACATTGCCTCCACATCCTCACCTTTACAATCATTCGTCATGTTAGACACCGATGAAGCGGAAGTCGGGGAGGTATTAATGTCATTGAAATCAGATTCTGCTATAGGCTGGGACCACATTCCAACACAGTTCTTAAAACGCTTTTCATTGACACTGGTCCCCATTCTCACACATATTTTTAATCTCTGCTTCCATACCGGCACTTTCCCCCTGTACTTCAAGAAGGCCATCATACACCCCATTCATAAAAATGGGAGCAAAAAGCTTGTAAATAATTACCGTCCTATTGCAGTATTACCTTCTATTTCTAAAGTTCTAGAACGCCTAATCAACAAAAGACTTGTGACTTATATGGAAGAAAAAAAGCTTTTTTCTCCCAATCAATTCGGCTTTAGACGCAACAAATCCACTAGCTGTGCTGTAAATGATTTAATCGACCATGTTACAAAAAATATTGATAGTAAAAATAAAGTATTGTCAATTTTTTTTGGACCTAAAAAAAGCTTTCGATACGGTTTCGATTTCTGACTTATTAATAAAGCTGGAGGAACTCGGGATTCGTGGCCATACACTTAATATCTTTAGGGACTACCTTCAAAACCGAACTCAGTGTGTAAAAATACAAAATTACCTCAGTAGAGAGGAACCAGTGACATTCGGCGTTCCCCAAGGCAGTGTGCTTGGCCCAACCCTTTTTCTGATTTATGTTAATCAATTATGTAATATGAATTTGGAAAGTGGAAGAATCGTGGCGTTTGCTGATGACACCGTCCTTACCTTCTCTGGCGTGACTTGGGATGACACCTTCGCTTCCGCACAAAAAGGACTAAATAGTGTTCTACAATGGCTCAAAAGACACCTTCTCACAATCAATACCGACAAAACTAAAATTCTTACGTACAGCTTGCGACATTCCACTCAACCTCCTGATTCATACGCTTTGGTAGCGCACTCATGTTTACTGTCTGGTTCTGCGACATGTACATGCCCAAAATTAGAACGTTGTCGAACCATAATATACCTCGGTGTGACTCTTGATGATGGCCTGAGCTTTGCACCTCATATAGAGCTACTGACAAGAAGAATCAGAAAATTAATTTTTGTCTTTAGTACTCTTCGCCACATTGCAGAACCTCAAACTATCAGGTGTACATATTTTGCTCTTTGCCAGTCTCTCTTAACGTACTGTATATGCGCTTGGGGTGGTGCACCCAAGACGGTACTGTTGAAACTAGAACGAGCTCAGAGAGCAGTGCTGAAAATTAGTACCTTTCGGCCCATCCTTTTCCCAACTGAAGAACTATATAAGAACTGTAAAGTCCTCACAGTCAGACAATTATTTGTATTACACATATTACTATATCAGCATCAAAGAACCTCCTACGAAATAATTACCACAAGACGCAAAGACAAAGTATGTCAACCCTTCCGCTGTAAATACTCTTTCACAAGAAGATTTCCCTGTTTCCAAGGTCCTCATCTCTACAATAGTCTTAACAGAATACTGAACTTTTACTCACTCCCTATAATATCATTTAAAAAGAAGCTATATAATTGGCTACAAACCCTTAATTACAACAACACAGAAAGCTTATTGTTGAGTCAATACAGCTCCCGTTAAACCCCTTTTCCTCATTTGAACATCGCTAGCTACCATTACCCACAAATATACGAATAATAATTCACACACACACACCCTCACACACACACACACCCTTACACACCACACACACACCCTCACACACCCCACACTCACACCCTCACACACCCCACACACACACCCTCACACACCCTTTCACACACCACTACTCGCAATACTCTTTATATTTCTTTGTTTTTTTTTTTTTTTTATATTACTTTGTTATATTTCCTTTCATAATTAGTTTATTTGTTCGTTTACCTACGCCATATAATGAACTACTCACATAATTGCAAAATGGCATGTATGTACCTAAATGCAATTAAGAAACATCTCATAGAGGGTCGGGCCCAACATCTTTAACACAAGTTGCCTTGGCAACTTAGCAAGGGTGCTGGTGTCGCCACACTATTGTATAATTTACTTTAAACTGTATGTACTACCATGTGTTTATTGTAAAATGTAAAACTTGATGCAAATAAATTATTATTATTATTATTATTATTATACTTCCCGTGTGTGTCGTAAAAGGCGACTAAGGGGCGTACCGGAGAATGGGCAGCAGCGTTCTCTATGCATTCCACCACCATACCATACTGCGATCGCCAACCCGCCTGCCAAGCGTGGCGATTATGGCAAACACCCCCTTTTGGGGGAGGCCTATGTCCAGCAGTGGACGTCTTTTGGGCTGAAATGATCATGATGATGATGAGGTAGATAGGTAGTTGAAAGAAAGAAATAAATGACTCCAGTACCTATTGAAACTAGCCACTACGGTTGCAATAGTTAATTTCTACGGCGTAGCCTCTACGCGATTCTTGCTTAGCTACGGGCGGCGTAGCCAAGTTGCTACGTAATGCCTACGTCGCGTAGCTCCCCATAGTAAAAGAATATCCTCTCATTTTCTATTTTTATTATAAACTAGCTAACCCGGCAAACGTTGTTTTGCCGTATAAATTATTTCTAGCTGCCCGGCGCTACTTCGTTCGCGTGGTGTCCTACCCCTTACCCTACCTTACCCCTACCCTACTCCTACCCTACTGCTACACTACTCCTACTCTACTCCTACCCTACTCCTACCACACTCCTACCCTACTCCTAATCTAATCTACTCCTACTCTACTCCTATAAGTAAATAAAAGTATTAAATAAAAAATAAAAATTATGAAATTTTTGCCGGATAAATAGTATCCTTTGTCAGTCTCCTGGTTCTAAGCTACCCCACCAATTGTCAGCCAAATCGGTTCAGCCGTTCTTGAGTTATAAGTACCTAGTGTAACTAACACGACTTTCTTTTGTATATACCTATATAGATTACTTTGAACATTTCGATAAGTATCGCCAAATGGAAAATTTAGGAGCGATAAACAATTTTAATAAGAGTGATTATTAACAAGAGCCAAAGTTTACTCCAAGAATTGGGCATCTAAACAACAAGTCGAGAGATTCGTGAAAGCCCAACTACCCACTTACTTAATTAAAAATAACTATATTAAGTAAGTGTGTACTTACCGTCAAAGTTTGCGCGAATCAATTTGATAAGTGATTTGGTAGGTAGGTAGGCGTAACGTGTTTTGTTAAGCCATTGAGCAGTTTCCGAACATGCTTTTATTTTCACTTGTTCCACGCTGTTTTTCATAAAAACATATTTTTAATATTGAATGAACTGCGTTTCCAAAAATCGAGAGCTATTTCTTCCCTGGAATAAAAAAATATGCAATGTTGTGGAACTATTGTTAACTATTTCTGTTTTGTTTTTACCATACCATACCATAATCAGCCCTATAATGTTCCCACTGCTGGGACACAGGCCTCCTCTCGGTGAGAGGGAGTGGGCCGTAATCCACCACGCGGGCCCAGTGCGGATTGGCAGATGTCACATGTCTTCGAATTTTTGGTTCTAGGACATGCCGTTTTCCGCCGGTTTTTCCGGTTTTTTGCCGGTTTTGTTTTTAGTACTAATTTATAGAGAATGATAGATTGAAGTGGATTCTGTTAGTGTTATGCTATTTCACATGTAAATATTGTTAGGTACGTGGCCTATGTGTAAAGTACCTAACTAAATAAAACTAAAAGTGTATCCATTAAATACCAATTATTCACAAAAATAATCGAGTGGTTATAGGTAGGTACATTCTTCAACTGCCCCAATTCGCCCACTTTGACCTCGCTATATTGATATTCCGTGTGCAGAAATGTTTTTCTGCAATGATTTGACACATTCAGAGGCAACACATTATAGGAAATCTTTTTCCCTATTATTACGGAAGAAAGTGTTCACACCCTATGATTTCACTATACTGTGCATTTCAACCAGACTATATATTTATTGTCCGTATTCATATTTCATTATTACACAATATTTTATTAAAATATAAAAAAGGTAAGGTAATTTTTTTAAATTTAATTTCCTTCTTGTGCTTAGATAGCTTGTCTTACAACGACCACTAGACCGAAATTGTCAAATTAAATTTATACACGGACAGTAGGTCGTCTGGTTAGTTGAAATTCTGCTGTAGGAACTTTATTAAGTTTTGGGTTCACAACCTTTTGCTATGAAACATTCTGCTCTCAAATATTTTAACAGTTGAAATAACTTTGTTGCTCTTAAGTCCCCTATTATGTTTGAAGAAGTTTGTCTGCTCCTCATTTCGGATTTAGTACAGCCGGCAGGCCAATTGAGATTCTGTCTACGTCTTTGCAATCATTTGGCTAAACAGACGTGAAAAGTAGATGTTATGTGATTTCATTAAATAATTTGGACTTTCCCAAAGTTAAGACACTGGGAAAATCCAAGCATATCTAACTAAAATGTTCCCACTGGATACAGGCCTTCTTTTTGCGAGACGGAGTGGGCCGTAATACACCACGCAGGCCCATTGCGGGTCTGTGGATGTCGCATGTCTTCGAAATTTTAGGTTGTAGGACCGGCATACCGGTTTCCTCACGCTGTTCTCCTTCAGCGCTTATAATGTAATATCCGTATGTAATTTTTATCTACCGTATCGTTTGTATACCTATTGATAATGGGGAGCAGTAGGAGATGTGGCAACCTCAAAATAGATTTACCTACCGAGTGGTCCATCGAAACAATGTTATGTTGCCGAGTTACAGAATCATTGCTAAACCAACGGTGGGCAGGCTGACCGCTCCAATGCCCACCGCAGATATAGGTCCATGTTAATTTACCCATGTATTGTCATTTCAGTGCCTTAGACGGATTACGGTTTACACAGAATTATTCGGGTTTTAGACAATAATTACTATTTTGCTTCAGTTTAGTCGAGTGGTACCTAATCGTCCCGGCTGATAAAATATTGTTCCCTCCTATTACTTTTGATTGTTTTTGGTAGTCGTGTGTGGGTGTAAACCAAACGAACATGAACCAGAACAAGAGCAAGAGAATTATTTTGTTAATATTCTTAACATTTTAGTTATGAGAGACCACAAAAATAATTTGGTAGAGTAGTAGTGATAGATGTGCATTCGTTCGTTTGGTCTAAATCGACCTTCAGAAAGTGCTCTTCAAAGCGTCACGCTATGGTATAAATTAGCAATAAGTATGTCATTACTTTGCTCGGATTTTAGAGTCTATAATCCAGTGCTGTCTGTAGTCACATCATCATCTTCGTATAAGCGCATAAGCGTCAACTGGGCATTATGTTATAATCATAATCATTTATTTGTCAGAATATGGTATGTTATATGGTGTTAAGATTAGTCTCTCTTATAGTAATCTTAACAGCAATTTTGCTATAGTCAACACGTTTTCTAGACGGATTGATGATCGCAGTGGCCCCTCTAGAAATAAGTAAGCCCTTGGTAGCCGACAGGTATACAAGCCTCGTCTTGCAGGTACTTAAGTTTTGTTTTCTTGAAAGCGAATTATTTAAAATTGTGTGCCAATTATTGCATGTTTTGTAAGACACCTAATACAAAATATCAAACCACCAATAATTCTAAAATAAACTTTTACCAAAAATAATTTAATAAATTTAGCGTTGATTCCATCTTTGTTACCATTCAATAAAAATATGTATGTGATTCCAAAACGTATCATTATTGACGGAAACGTGGAAGAGAAATCGTAAAAGAGACAGTCAAACTGAGAATAAAACGGTTGAATGATTGCCTTCTTACAAAATATCACTTTTGTTCAAGGGCGCGTCGCGGGACGTTGGGTACAGCAGGGTACAGCAGAGATTCACTTGTTTGGAGTTCAATCGACGGCGAGTTACGTCACGTTGTGGCCAATGATATCCTGCCTGAGGTTATCAGCACTGCGATTTATCGACCATTCGCATTGCTGTGTTTACCTACTTGTTACCGATATAACTAAGGCTGTTAATGCGAAGGTTGGATCTAAATTAAGAAAGTTATATTTATACTATAAGATTAATTGTTAACATTATTTAGCTTAACGTATTATGTTTGGGGCAAATAATGCTTTACAATCCTGAAATAATATTCTTTTCACGTTCTTGACTCCCTTATTTCAAAATTTACGTGCCCCTCACAGACGGCGTTTAAAAAATGAAGCCATTTTTGTAAACAATAACTCGCTTGAGTAGTTGACGAGCTCGTTGTTTGCTCAAGTACCTAAGTCAATTAATACACGGACAAATTTTATTTAGCGAAAACTCAATTTCATGTGTAAACAAAACGGCGGCCACTTCTATCCGATCGAGTCCGAATTATTTTCGGCTGATGATTTATTGGTTCAAACAGACGTTAAGTGGCAACGGATTATATAAAGTGTATTTTGACATGTTCCGGCTCTTTATTGTAGGGTATTATTAGAAAACATTATGATTTGTGAGAATGAGAGATTTATAAAACATCAGAGATCTTAAAAAGTTTTTCCGGGAAAGTCAACATTGAAGGTTTGTTATGACTTGTCTTTTACTACTAGGTTGGTTTTGTGTTCACATATCAATATTTTTATATGTTCACATAAGTGAACATTTGCTATAAAAGCTCAGTGTTACCACAAATGTGAAAGCACATATTATTGTAATGTAGATTACTGTCGAGTCGAGTTCGTTCGTATGTGTACAGTTTTACAACTGTTTATACAACATCTTTACGCTTCCCTACGAATACGTTCTCACCGATTGGACATAAAAACGTCTCTGTGCCAAAAAGATTCGAGTCGGTAAAGGAATTCTCACGTCGACGGAATGTGGCAAGATTTGTAGAAGTGGGGGTCCTTTGGGAGATGTGTGTAACGAATTCTGGGGAGGCGAGGCAATAACGCAATGCACTACGTACATGGAGTGTGAAAAACTGGGGAACTAATGTGTGGGGCGGTCGGTATACAATCCGAGAGTGATCGCGACATTTTTATGTTTTCAACTTTGCCTCGATTGATGTTTTTTTTCACTTTTGTTGACGGCAAAATCCGTTATACAAAATCTAAACCATGCTATCGAGGTACTCACTTTATTATGTCGT
Source organism: Mesoligia furuncula (assembly GCA_916614155.1). Taxonomy (NCBI): domain Eukaryota; kingdom Metazoa; phylum Arthropoda; class Insecta; order Lepidoptera; family Noctuidae; genus Mesoligia; species Mesoligia furuncula. Next base: position 14,167,314 of record OU744798.1, read on the forward strand.
AGTGCGTCACAGATATTCCCTGATGATGCCCAAGAAGGTGGCGTCAATAATAATCAGAGAGAGAGGAAGCAACAATAGCATTCTGAAGATATTTTCTGAAAGGTTAGAAGGGCCTACAATGGATATTATTATGTTTATCAAGCTACTTGTACATGTCAGACATGGGGCTTGATAAACCTTTCTGTAATTGGATGCTTTGTTTTTTTGTTTATATAATGTTTTAACACTGTATATAGGTAATTTGTATGCCTAATTTGTTACTACTAGTTACTTGTAATACTAACACGCTAAGGGCCTACGATGCCTGCTAATAACATATTTTTATATTACTTTTATTAGGTACTCTCATTGTGATATTTGAGACAACATTCGTATTAGCTCTCCATTTCTATTACCTCATGACTACGCACTCGGCATTAAAACCCGTTGATGTCGGTGCACTTATCTGATATTGTATTATAGTGGCTACTGGCAGCACGGCTACTGGTGTGGCTTACGACCGGAGTGACACTTACTGAGTGTAGGTACCTACTGACATCAGTGTTTACGTACACGGCATGGCCACTGGCATGCGATGTTTGTAACAGGATTACGTTTCATTCGCCTGAGGTTCAGCTGCCTAGACTCCTTAATGATGTCATTCTGGATTGGTTGTTTAGATTTAGGGTATTTTGTTTAGATTTAGTGTTTTTGGTTCCGGTAACACCAAAGATATATCTATCTCATAGTACACATACAGACAAATAAATAAAATTGAAAATAAATAAAAGTCAAAATAACAGCTTTTTACTAAATGCGTAATAATATGAAAGTATATACGGTAATTAAAACAAAAAAAAAAAAAAAAAATTGTCTTTCTGTCTATTCCGGCTAATCTCAGAAACAGCTGGACCGATTTTGATGGGAGTTTCACTGGCAGATAGCTGATGTTATAAGGAATGTGGGCTACTTATTTTAGAAAAACAATTAGTAATGAGACACGTTATTGTTTTGCGACATCCATGCGAACGAAGTCGCGGGAACAGCTAGTAGGTAATATTATGTAACAACACAGCACAACAGTAACACACTTACAATAAAAAATTCAAAATTATTCCCCCGATAAAGTTATCTGGCGATGGAAAAATCAGCCCTTACTAATGGATGCTTTGAGGTTTTTAATAATTTGTTTACTCACTTACTCCATTGTCTCTGCTCTAAATCTTCTTTGAAATTAATATAATTCTGCAATTATATAATTCATTCAAACATCCATTACGAGTGATTAGGAAAATTCAATTTCACTATTTCTACAAAGAGTGTTACAGTAATGGAATGTATATTTAAATTAATTTGAATAATTACGCGATAATAACATCGATGGCACCCTTTGTTTGCTGAGATTGTAAACAAAGCCTTTAATTTGTATGAAAATAAAACACTCGAAACTTCGAAATAATAGAAAATTCATATTATTTTAAGTGCATAATCTTACATAGCAGAAAATGCGTCTCCTTTCGTTCGTCAGTGTGCTTATAATTCGAGAACCACTAATCTTAAATTTGTGATTTTTGTTTCAATTCATAGATTTTATATGTAGACTTTATTTCAATTTTATTTTATTTTTTATGTTAGGTACATTATTAATACTTTAATTGACCTCCTCATGACTAACACAGTTTTAAGATAGTGTAATACTTACAAAATGGACATTTAAATAGTCTGAAAGAAATAAATTTAATTGATTTATTTATTATATAGATAATTTCTGCGCCTAGGTAATAGAGCTATAAATAATATTATTTTTACATCTTTTAGCCACTCGTTTTTCTTCATTTCTTTTGCCAGGTTTCATTGTAATTAGGGTAGAAAATTTCATGAAGCAGCCCAAACGTTGCAGGCATTAACAAAGGAAGATTACTTTGTACACCACCAACACCAATTAAACATCGTCCTTGCCGAATTGTAGGGTTACCTACAATGAAATTCACGATCCCTTATGTATCTACCGAAGTTAATATTTCTTAGACACGATTTATCCTTACTACCCACAGCGTCAGGGTAGCCCGCGAGATTCAAATTTTCTTACGTTTTTTGCAATTTGCAGGTCAGTGTCAGGACACTGACAAATTGCAAAAAACGTTCCTGTTGTATGTTGATCTAAATATGAATCGCGGCTGTATATTTATAGAATTATAATCATAAAACTCATCAAAATATATAATACCATATTTACCATACTAAGTACTTATTGCCATCATATACCTACCCTATTGAATGACTATTTCATAAAATCAGGACATTGCAGGCCAATTCTAACCTAAGGATTTGAATTGTTGATTCTTATGATTATAATTCTGTAAAATCATATTTGTTACGGTCGTGAATCACATTTTAATCAACATTCAACAAAATTAGAATTTCGCGGGCCTTAAGCTAAAGTTATGAAGCAAACAAGCATAAGAATAGAACGAGTTTTGTGATAAAATTCCAAATATTACTACGCAGAAGCAGTTAAAAGGAAATGTTACGTTTCCTTAATAAGTTTGTTGATACAAGTTCATATCCATCGTTATCAGCTTCTTTGTAAAGGTACTTACCTACCTAAGAAAAAATATGTTTGAGAATCACCTAAATAAGAAAACTAATTTGGTAGGTACGTGTTTTTTAGGGTTCCGTACCCAAAGGGTAAAAACGGGACCCTATTACTAAGACTTCGCTGTCTGTCCGTCCGTCCGTCCGTCCGTCTGTCTGTCACCAGGCTGTATCTCAAGAACCGCGATAGCAAGACAGTTGAAATTTTCACTGTATTTCTATTGCCGCTATAACAACAAAGACTAAAAACAAAATAAAATAAATATTTAAGGGGGGCTCCCATACAACAAACGCGATTTTGTTGCCCTTTTTTGCTCAATAACAAAAATGGCAACAGGTAGGCACTTGAAATATTCACAAAATACTCAGTTTTATTTTAACTTTAATAATAAATAATAAAATTAAAATAAAATAAATATTTAAGGGGGGCTCCCATACAACAAACATGTTTTTTTCGGCGTTTTTGCCTTGTGGTACGGAACCCTTCGTGTGCGAGTCCGACTCGCACTTGGCCAGTTTTTTTTATTTACAGGTACCTAAGAATTTTGTTTGAAAAAAAAAATTACCAGCATTAATCATGCTGCTGCTTGTGATGTTTATGATTATGAACATCATTGTGATCATCTACCACAAAATCATCATCATTCGGTCGAAAAGGTGGAAAGTTAATACTTAGCATAATTAGCCTATAATGTTCCAACTGCTGGGACACTGGCGTCCTCTCAGCGAGAGGGAATGAGCCGTGATCCACCACGCGGGTCCAGTGCGGGTTGGTAGATGTCACTTGTGTTCGAATTTTTGGTTCTAGGACATTTCGTTACCTCACGATGTTTTCCTTCACCGTTTTGAGAGCAGTGGTGATGAAATAATTTACACAAAGTAAAGCGACTGTCGGGGTTCGAACTTACGACCTACAACTCATAAGTCAATACTCTCTCCGTCTCGTAAGTTAATACTTAATTATCTTTTTTCTTACGTAATAAAAACAGTGACGAAGTAAATTAAGTTTGCTGTGGGTACAACTTGTAACTATTTAAATTAATGTTGCTAAGTCATTGGAACTTGAATAACTGGAGCATCAATACTTAGGTACCTGGCTGTGTTGTGACTTTTTGCATCTAGCGACTGTGAGGTCGAGAGCTTAAACCATAGATATATGAAAGATATTTCTGTGGTTTAAACTGATTCGTTGCGCTATTTATTTTATGGTACATTGACGATCAGTGGTGACGAGGCTAGAGGTAACGGTCCCGACTTACGAGCTGGCGAACCCAGGAGGCGCTTTACTTTGTGTAAATAATTTCATCACCACTACTCTCAATATGGTGAAGGAAAACATCGTGAGGAAACCGACATGTATTAAAACCACAAATTCGAAGACGCGTCATCTACCAACCCGCATTGGGCCCGCGTGGTAGTTTTGGTACCGACGCCAGCACATCAAGTTACTACAATCTGTCAAATTTCTTTAATAGATTTTCAACTTTATCGCTAAAGTATAAGGTTCAAAGTTGATTGGGAAAATTTGACAGTTTCGGGTAGCTTGATGTGCTGGCGTCTGTACAGTCCACTTCCTCTCGAAGAGAGGAGGCCGGTGTCCCAGCAGTGTCAGTTGTTATTGACAAGAGGATTAATTAATTTATTTATTTATTAAAACTATGCACAAGTAAAAGAAAAACTGTACAAAGGCGGACTTAATGCCTGAGGCATTTTCTACCAGTCAACCTTAGGGTGATGCAGAGACAAAACATGGCAGGTGCAACATACGGGATAAATAGCTAGGAAATGACTATAATAAATACTAATACATAGATAGATACACACATACATATATATAAACAAAATGAACTGTGAGGAGAAAAAAATTATCGGTAGAGGAGAAGACGAATCCAGCAAAACAGCGCTGGACAGTTACGGCCAACTTTTGACGAATATGTTCACGTGCCTTCACTTTAAAAGATAACCGACTGGTTTAATATATGGTATAGTATTAATCTTAGTTTTACGCTACGATTAATAATCACACTAATATTATAAAGGCGAAAGTTTGTGAGTGTGTGTGTGAGTGTGTGTGTGTGTTTATATGTTTGTTACTTCTTCACGCTCAAACGGCTGGACCGATTTTGATAAAATTTTGTATGGAGGTAGCTGACACCCTGGATTAACATATAGGCTAGGCTACTTTTAATCCCGATATTCCCAAGGGATCCACACTTACGCGGGTGAAACCGCGGCGCGCAGCTAGTATTCTATAAATTGTAATTTAAAAACAAGACACTTGAGACGCATGACAGTCATAAGGATTGGGCCACACACCTTTGGCCTTCTCCATACGAAAGCTACCTTTTGGAATGGGCGACTAGGATCAATTCTATTTTATCGTAATTTTTGACCTTCAAAAGTGCCTTTTATGTGCCTATTTGAAATAAATATTTTGACTTTGACTTTGACACAGATACACTTTCTTAGGGCAATAAGCAATCTTGTGACAGAACTGCGGGGTAATTGCGTTCGCACACTAACAGTAGCAATGGCTGTCATTTTGACAGTCCAACAACGTTCGTTGCGTTATTTCTGTTGCTGAGCACACAAATTTTTCGAACATATGAAGCAATGGATTAGCAACATCCTTCAAAATTATGTGATTGTTAGTGTGTTACTCAATTAGGATTGAAGAGTGTTGGAGATTGAAGTAGCGATTCCAAAATTTGTTTGAAGTAGTAGTGAAGTGCTGACATCCATCTATTTTTATATTAAAACAAATTTTTCGACGCTATATTTTAGTTTGTGAAGAGTATTAGTTCAGTTAGGATTTATTTTTTATTGTATACGTTGTTATTTACGTGCATATTATTTAATTCTGTATAAACATTAAAACTAACTCAAATTCCGATAAAATGTATTACAGGGTCTATAGAGTAGGATATATTTTATCCTTCATGTTTTACTGTAGCATGTAGGTACCTACATTATTTATTATACATTTCTATTTTTTCTTAAATAGTTTTGCCGTATTATGTGTGTGGTGTTGTGGTCAGTTTAAGATAATTCAGCATTAAACATTGGAGGTATGAACCTCTGATGTAAAAGGTTCAAAGGCGAGGTGTTGCTTAGTCAAGTTATGCTTCTGAAATGCAACTCAGTCGGCGATCGTCGTGCTAAGGGAATTATGTGTGTTCACACCCTAACTTTAACGGCGATAAAATACAGCGAAAAGAGAGCAATGAGTGAAAGCTAAAGCAATTATTTTGGTTTATTTGTGCGCCCGTTTTCGCAGACTACCAATATTACACAGGGGTTAATGAGGTTTTAATTATATATCCTAAAGGGTTCTGCTATTAATCAAATGGTTCAACATTATTATATGACCATGTGTCGAGCTATAGGTCAGCTCAAATGGATGTCCATTTGCCAAAGAAGAAGTTTGCGCGCTTTGACCACGCTTTTCTCCCTTCTCTCCCACTCCTCAATCTTATCTCGTGTCTTACTTCCAATAGCTATGTTCTTTTCACGCTAAGAATCTGCGTTCTTCTAACAATCTTCTCCTAATCTGTCCTTTTCATAGTTCTGACTTTGTTCATTCTTCCTTTCATATTCAGTCCATTCTTCTTTGGAATGCACTTCCTCTTGATATCAGGACGGCCACCAGTCGGTATGCATTTAGGCGGAAATTGCAGAGTTATTTTCAAAATAAATAGCGTAGTCATCTCAACACCTCTTTCCCTTGAATTTGTATGTATATATATATTATATTATAAGTATATATTATAGTCAATAGTATGTATGTGTATATAACCTATTTATGTATTTGTGAACCTAGTTTTTTTTATCATTGTTCCTCTCAACCAAAGCACCTGCCATCCAATCTCTTCACCACCCTTGGTTGACTGGTAGTGAATGCCTAAGGCATTAAGTCCGCCTTTGTACCTTTTTGTGCGAAAAGTTTAAATAAATAAATAAATATTGGAGTCTTTTCGAAACTAGTTTTTTTTTGTTTTGTTTTTAATGACGCGTCTACCATGACAGCATCAATTGAATGATAGACTTTCTTACATCTAACATAAACGCTTTAAGCATTCTTGGTTGTCAGTAGGTGCTGTAACTTATTTAAACCTTAGTCTGCCGGAACGTAGATCTACGCGAGACAAATCATCGCTGTGCTGTGGGTGTATAGCACAGCATCATGATGAGTGGAAGTCTTTTTGTCACAGTCATGACGTGCAGCTGTCGACTGTTTCTGTTTTGTGCCCGTGATTATAGATCTATTTTGTTTTTATTTTCATCATAATTGTTTTCATTATTATTAGAGTTAATTATCTTTTTGTATGCACGTGTTTCTGTGAGACATGAACCTATTTTTCTTTCTTTTGTTATCGTGAGAAAAGAACTCATTAAAGTGGCGATTCTTTTTCAAATCCCATAAAGTAGGAAGGAAAGGAAGGAAAGGAAAGGAAGGAAGGAAAGTCTTTGGTTGAGGATTATATTATGATGAGAATATGACTATGTCTTTTCTGTCTATACAGCTAGGAAGCAACGGTGAGAATTTAGGTATAGATCTCGCTTGGTTCGTTTAGTTCACACCTTTGAGCTTTTACTAGTATGCAAACCGTAACCGGTGTGAAGCGGACATTGTGACTGCAGGTGCTTGTGCAACTCACAAAGCGGCTGGGCACTGTGCCGTCGCTAATGTTAACGGTATTTGGACACTGCACAATACCGCGTAGTAGCAATAAATGTAAGTCTGCTGCATAATTTGTGTCGACGAGGTTGTTTTTAGGGTTCCGTACCCAAAGGGAAAAACGGGACCCTATTACTAAGGCTTCGCTGTCTGTCCGTCCGTCTGTCTGTCACCAGGCTGTATCTCAATAATCGCGATAGCTAGACATTTGAAATTTTCACAAATTATGTATTTTTGTCGCCGCTATAACAACAAATACTAAAAACAAAATAAAATAAATATTTAAGGGGGGCTCCCATACAACAAACGTGTTTTGTTTCGGCGTTTTTGCCTTGTGGTACGGACCCTTCGTGTGCGAGTCCGACCCGCACTTGGCCAGATTTTTTATTTATAAATATGTATCTACATATTTATAAATAAAAAAAACTGGCCAATGCCGAAAACAACACGTTTGTTGTATGGGAGCCCCCTCAAATATTCCTCAGAGTAGTGAATCATTTTACACCACAAATTGCGTCACAGCTTATGTAATAACAAAAATAGCTCGGTTTTGAATGTGACCTTTTTGTTTTACCTTTATGAATTATATAATTCAGTGCAATGTAGCTGAAATTTTATAAGAAGAGAATTGTGGCTCACAAACAAATCCGATTGAGTCCTAACAGACGCTTAAGAGATGAAAGAAATAAATAGGAGTTGGTAGATTTTTATGTACCTACCTTAAATTGAGTAATTTTACTGTTCTTTGGGAATCCGTCTTTTAGAACGATTCTATTGATCCCGAACGGTAATAACCGCGGAACACACGTGAAGATACCAACCCTATCTATCTACTGAAACTCGTTCACTCACGTTCGCGTGATGTCATATCCGTCTGATATCCGATGACGGTAAGCCACTTATCGGATACAAATGAAATGTTGCATGGAGAATATATTGATAGCGGATTAATACTACCTACTCGAAGGATTAGCGGATCACTCGCCGGCTCTCGTAAATATTTATAAGCTTCAGAACATTTTCAGAGAATCGGATATGAATTTTTTGTAATACTTAAGCCGTGTACACACGAGCGAACAGCCATTAAACACTGTGTTCGTCAAAAATGTTCGTGGCGATCCAATTTGGTTAATTGTTCTGTGCGGCCTTTGTTCGGAGAAATTTGATACTCCTTCATTGTCGACTCCTTCCAACGGCGAATCCATGGTTACTGAGCGCAAACACTAGTAGAACTGTGTTCGCAAGGTGTTCGTGTTCGTTTTGCTAATTTACGTCCATACGTATGAACCAAATGTTCCGTGATCGATGTTCGTGTTCACCATGTTTTGTTCGTTCGTGGGTGCGGCATAACGAAACATGGTGAATACGAACATCGGTCATAGGCAGAGGCAGTTTTAGAGATTAGCGCGTTCAAATAAACTCTTCAGTTTTATTTATTAGTATAGATTCAGTACATTCTGCGGGCCAACGAGTTTCACATATTCTAGGAAACGTCCCTCTCTTATAGCCAACAAAGACACTTCACTATATTAAATGAAAAACAGAAAAAAAGATCGTGCCCAACATGTAAGCTATAGGTATTTGTTCGAGAGTGTGGATTTCAGAATGGACTATTTACTACATCCCCGGTCGTAGGGACAGTCTCGCTTTGATTAAACCCTTTCGTCGCCTCCGCATCACTCGCCCTTTCCACTTTTATCTACTTTACTTTTCCACTCATAAAAGGACCTTACAAAATATTTTCTCGGTTCACAAAACGACTTTAGTTTGTAAGCATGTTTACGGTGATATGCTTTTGAATGTCAAACTTGGTATGTAAGACTATAAAGGGAATAATTAACTTTGAAATAAGTAGGGTCTCTGCTAGAATAACTTTTATGTTATTTCATCTTATTTCTGTAAAAGTACTTACGTTAGTAGGAATTGATTTGAGTAGAGTACTCTGGGATCTTGAGTACCTACCTATTTTTATCCTTCATATTTTATCGTCGTCGCGTCGCCGTCGACTACTTAGGTACCGTTTATTTTGGATACATAAATTGTTTTTAAACAGTTTTAGAGTATTAGGTAACAGTTTTAGGTATGTGTGACTTCCAATGTCATGTTATGGTCGGTACTCACCGCGATCCGCATCCCTTCGCGAATTTATTTTAAAAACATTCGTTGCGCGAGCTTTTATTACGCAACGAACGTTCGCTTGGGATACGAAAAGTTGGGTGAGTAGGTACGTGAATACGCTGGAGGAGTGCTCGATACTTGGTGCGGGTGATTTCTTACTCCCGGCAGTGGTTGTTGGCTGCTGTGGCCTCTTTTTGCGAGGTGATGCATGCAAAGGAGGCGGCAGAGAGGGAGAGAGTCCATATCTCTCATTCCACCCGCACCAGAAGGGCAGCCGGGCGTCGAAGGACGCTTAACGATCTCCAGCTACCATAAGAAAGGGCCTGCGGGTGGCAAAATTGGGGCCGTGTCGTCGCTCGAGCAATCAGGCTTAAAGAGGTGGTACGCAGTATGCGCGCCTTAATGGAAGGACGGAAGGACGTGCGGTCGTGGAATCGGCCGCACTTGTTGATGGGGCCCGCTAGGCATGGCACGAATATTCGTTGCGTAACAAAAGCTCGCACAACGAATGTTTGCAAAACAAGCGAAGTAAATGTTCGCGGTGAGTGCGGTCCTTTGGGCGCATTTTTATTCTCTTGCGTATGAATAGGTTTCTACAGCCTACAGCAGTAATGCCTCTAAGCGAGTTAACAGCCCCCGAACCTGCTTGCTCCCGTAACGAGCTAGATTAAAAGATCAATATCGAGCTCAGCTAATGACACGAAGCACGACCATAGCCTACGGGCGCCGCGCGCCGTGATCACACGACACCTTTTAACTCCTGGATTAACAAACCTGCTACATATATTTTTCGAAGCAAAGATTATTTATTCAAAGAAAAACTGCGGCCAAAGTAAATTTATTGAGGCTCTTTCTTTTTACTTTCCTATAATAAAAAAATAAAGCTGTAAACATAAAACACTCACAGATAATATACTTACAAATACAAGTTAACTCAATATTTATTGGATACATCGATAAAATCGCCTTTCCTTTATTTATGACAGTCACCTGATTTCATTCGGTCCTTCAAACACCTCGCGGCCCATTTTCGCGAAGACTTTTTCCCTTTTATTAGATTATAGCTTTCCTTTTTACCAATCGTTCCAAAATAAATTACTCACTGTTGAAGTCAAATACTTGTTTTGACACAAAGTGCCGCACGTGTCATTCTTGACGCGACTGTGTTTGTTCAAATTGATGGAGTAAAGAGTGTTAAGAAGTAATTTTACATTATTTCGAGAAATGTAATTTTAGACTTGGTTACGGGATTGTAATTTGGGATTTGGTTAAGTATCTATATATTTTTTTCTTTGAAATTTATGAATTGTTTCGTGAATTGCGGGATGTTGAGTTATCAAGTGGTAAAGAGTGGGCGTTTCGATTTTAAGGTTTGTCTTTTATATAAAAAAGGAAGACACTGATTTTACTACTGTGTTATAAATTTATGTCTGAATAAGTAGAGTTTTCAGTTAGATTTTTGATCTTATTATCTATACTTACGCACTACTAAACTGCGAGTTGGAAATTGTAGGACAGAAGCGCGCACGCAATGAAAGCTCTACCGTTTTTGATTTACAGGGTTTATATGAAACGTTAGTCTGTCGAAAATAATTTAGTAATTTACGCCAAACACATGTTGGTTATTGTGGTCGATGCAAATGTAGTACTAATGAAGTTACTGCTAGCACACTGACTCCATTAGGGACTTTTCAGATATTCAGTACGGCAACACAAACGTTTATTTCATGGGTTATTGATTCTCTAACGGCTGTATCAAATGAGAATCAGTACTGGTTGAGTAAGCCATTTGTCCCAATAATTGAGTGCTCCAAATATAGAATGAACTGTAATGAACACATTATTGAGTCGTTAGACGCTTGACCGTACAAGTGGTCTGTTTGTAAGCAGATATGCCTGTAAATCTGTTTTTAACCGACTTCAAAAAAAGGAGGAAGTTTCTCAATTCGACCGTATATTTTTTTTTTTTTTATGTTTGTTCGCGGATGATTTCGTCGTTTATGAACCGATTTTGATTATTCTTCTTTGGTATGACAATTATTATTGTGAAGTGGATAAAAAATGATGCCCCCAATTTTAAAAGCTGGTAGGGACCTAAGGATTAAGGGGAATAAGTAGCATATTTATTTTTACCCGACTGCGTCAGAAGGAGGGTTATGTTTTTCGAGTGTATGTATGTATGTATGTATGTATGTATGTATGTATATTTCTTTGGCACGCTCTGTAGCCTAAACGGCTTGATCGATTTCAGCTTGAGAGGTGCCGTTAGATTCGTCTTAATTGTGAGAGTGACACTAGGTATATCAAAATGAAAAAAAAATTAAAACGGCCGATTTTTAGCGCAACAAGCCTTCAAAAAAAAAATTTTTTTTCTCGAAACCTATCGAGTGGGGTATCAAAATAAAGGGTTTTAAAAGGTGATTACAAAAATATATATAACTTATATGGTTAAAAGTAATTCGAAGTGACAAATCGTAAAAAAACAAGTACCAGAAACTAAATCGTTTGCGAAATCTTTCACATTTGTAAACTAAAAAGCTGGAAATAAAAAATGGGTCCCGCCTGTTTCCAACTTTCATTTAATTTAAAATGGGCTTGTTTGTAGCTTTTCAGTTTCGCAGTCGGGTTTTTTTATTTTTTAAATTACTTTTTTTTTTATAAATTACTTTAGGTAATACTTCACTTAAAGTTTTGTGCCAGATTTGGGTAGCAACATTTTCGGACGTTCTAAAAATAACAATCCAAAGAACACTGCTTTTATCTAGCTGCCAATACCTTACCCAGTGTTAATCCGGAGATCTTATAGCAGTCCATGTAGTTTAAGTTTTAGTAATAGTAAGTAAAGCGTATTTTGTTCCATGAGTGAAGACAATGGAAAATTTAAATTTTACCTAGTTTCGCTTGACGAAGTTCACGTTTCAGAAAATATATTCTAACTAAAGAAATTACCACGCTGCATATTTTAATACGTTGTTTCTCAATATTATAACAGGACGCGGTTAAATCTTTATTCTGCACAAAGTTAGCTTGTACGCTAAAGTCAATTTTGGTATTAACCCTTTATTATGTTGTCGTTGATAATTAAGTATAAGGAATACAAACTAATTTTACGTGACTCTCAGCACCATGCAAGCAGTCTAAACCCTTGTATATTGATGAATCTTTCACGACAAAAACTCCTCCCGTGCATTGAAATTGAATAAGCCGTTTTCATGAAGATATATAAATCGAATTTAGCTGCTTTTTTCATGACTACTCGAAGATTTTGGGGCGTGGGTAACTTTTTGGCTCCCTAGAGTAAACCAACCGTTCTGAATGGCCGAGAGTTTTTTCGGGATTCCCTTTTCTTGCCACAAAGAAAGTCAGATTCATTTAACGAACGGCCTTTTAAGAGAGAAACTTCTTTGAAGCTTATTAAAGAATCGTTTCGGAGGATTAGAACTCTTGAGGCGTACCTAAGGTCGCATAATATATGAATATTTATACTTCCCCGCTAAAAACGGACTACGAGCGAGAAAAATGTTTTTTAATCACTGAAAAATAATAATATATGGTACGATAACCGAGTCCGCTTAGTAGAAACGAACAAACAGAGCGGCATGAGTGTCGTTATTAGGTCAAGTCTAAATTGGTCGGATTTATAGTTTATCTAGCAAGGAAGAATGTAGGCAAAGTGAAAATCCGATTTAACTCGCTTTTACCTGGCCGCAATCGGCGTCTAGATTCGATTCCCCGGCACCCTGAATGGAAATTGGATTTGCAGTTCTGCAGAGCTATGCATTATGTACTCCTGTAGATACTTTTCAAATTATCTGCGCTAACTCTACTATTAAGTATTCCGTGCTTGAAAGAGAATTTACAGAAATAGGTAGGTATATGTCTTTATTTCTGAGATCGTTTGTAATCGCTCATAAAATGTTTTATGGGCTTGTTTGATAAGTGGTTATCAACGTTTATTTTTAATGAGTATTTAGGTATTGATATTGTAGAAAGAAAACTTATTTATCATCACTTCCTGCCCCTGTCCCAAATTACTTGGGGCCGGCGCAACGTATCTTTTTCTTCAATACTTCTATAATTTGTCATCTCGGTAGTAGTCTCCCTTTTTAGCCATAACATCTTTTATCCATATTATCTGCATCGTTTCTTTGGACTTCTTCTACTCGTATAGCCTACTACCGCCGTCTACCCCTCATGAGCAAGTCACCAGATTCGCAAATTACCAGATTCGCAACTGATCAGATAATGTACTATCAACAACAAAGTAATCACACTAATATTATAATGGCGAAAGTTTGTGAGTGTGTGAGTGAGTGTGTGTGTGTGTGTGTGTGTGTGTTTATATGTTTGTTACTTCTTCACGCTCATACGGCTGGACCAATTTCGACAAAATTTTGTACGGAGGTAGCTGACACCCTGGATTAACATATAGGCTACTTTTTTATCCCGATTTGCAGCTAGTTAGGTATATAACTTTCAAAGAATTTTCATTTTAATTTCACTTTTTTCTTTTCTTTAACTTTCATATTTCTTTATATAATTTTATAGTTGAAATATATGTTACTATAAGTATTAATACACAACATGAAAGATCATTTCAATTATGATCTAATGAATGTGATACTTTATTATTATGCGTCTAGTTTATAATGCGAGATTTAGGTTGTTTTAAAAGATCTTTTATTGCCAAAATTTTTGAACTTTTTGCTTTTTTTTTTTCAGGTATTAGATTCATTTTGGACGAGTAGCCGAAATCAAAAGCAATTCTTTTTACTCTTTTTTTTTTTTCTTTTTGTTTAATTTATTTTACTCAAAAATGTTATATGAAAGTGGTAAAAAGTGGTTTTATAGACGACTTTCACAAGAATACATTGTAATTTTTTCATACTCTTTATACAAGAAAACGATTCGTAATATGTGATATTCTAAACCACTTACAGCAAAAATTCACAAAACAGTCGACGTTTTAAGTCGATTAATCAAAATTAAATAATAAAAACAAAAAGGAAACTCATGGACATGTGCATCCTTCCCACCCTCACCTACGGAGCGCAAACGTGGTCATTAACGAAACGCCAAAAGTCCGCACTCGGGGTCTGCCAGCGAGCAATGGAACGAAGTATTCTTGGAGTCAAAGTCACAGACCGCATTCGGAACAGTATACTTCGTTCCAAAACACAAATTGCAGACGTGGGCAGCACAGCCGCCAAACTAAAGTGGAATTGGGCAGGCCACATCTGCCGCATGTCGCAACAGAATTGGGCAAAAGTAGCCACTGACTGGATTCCGAATAACAGGAATCGGCGACGCGGTAGGCCCAGAAAAAGATGGCGTGACGAATTGGACGCCTATCTAAAGGATTGGCCAGATATAGCAAGAGACAGGAAAAAATGGAAAGATGGAAGGGAGGCCTTTGCCCTGCAGTGGGACATAACAGGCTCATAATAATAATAATAATAATAATAATAAATAAAAACAAAAAAGTAGATTAGACCATAACTGAAATGATTTTCAAGAATTCCGTATTATTTTGGTTTTGTTTCAATTTACTTTTGGTCTTTTTTGGTGAATAAAGTACAGTCAACAAAAGACATAAGTATGCAGGATCGTCGGATATAGTTGAAATTTAGTAAGAAACCGATGGATGTTGTCGACTGAAATTTAATTTTGGTAAATGAGCTGTTTGTTTTCTATTAATAAAATAAAATTTTATTCGAGATCATCCATGGATTTCTTACTAAACTTCAACTAAATCCAACGATCCTGCATACTTATCTCTTTTGTTGACTGTACCTATTATGTTATTTTTATTATTGTACCTATTTTGTGATTTTGTGTTTCATTGTACAATTGGTGAGTTGCGAATCTGGTTAGTTGAGAATCTGGTGACTTGCTCATGAGGGATTTTTACCTACCTACAGGTATTTTTTTTTAAAGTAATAAGGAAGATCAATAATTGAAAAAGTAACACCAAAAATTACAGCTTTTTCTGAAGAGAGATGTGAGTTCCCTAACTTCTTTCATAAAAACTTTTTGCCCGTCGTAAGACAAAGAGATAAAGATAAAGATAATTTTATGTTGCAAATATGGGTATAGCATTCAGACAGGTTAGTTTATTTAAATTTGTCTCTTTTCTCTCAAATAGTTATATTCTTATTTGATGAGAAACAACAAGCTTCTAAGGCTCTGTGGGACTACTAAATTCAGGTTCACCAGCGTTTTTTCGTATGTATTACGTCTTCACAAAATAGTACACAAAATACCCCAAATAAACAATGTAAATCACCTAGGGACCTGTGCATGCTTGAGTAAGAGAGTTCTTATTCTTAAACTACACAAAAGTACCTATCTATATTTGTAGGAATATGCATAGATATTTTGTGAACTTGAGACCGAACCTACCTATTTATTCTGCAAATAGTTTTATGGAAACGAGTTGGGGTTGTATTAAGTTTATTCCACACCATACAATTTGATCGGTAATCGAGTTAATCCAATGACCTTTTACTTTGAATTATTGCCAATTTGAGTACCAAGGTAAATTGTCAATCGAATTGTAGGGTGTGGAACAGGCTTTACATATTTTCTAGTATATATCTGTACCTACTTGCGAATCGTAGGTAGGTACAGGGTACAGCTAGATACTATAAAACATATCTATAGAACAAAACCCACAGGGATTTAGAACCTACGAATTGTAGGTAGGTTAAACTCTCCACGACATTCACGGTACCGGGAGGAATAAAATCAAACTACGGTATATCTCGTAGGTATTTTCAATAATTATTCCTATAAAATCTTACGTATTTTACAAATCAAATCAAATCAAATCAAAATATTTATTTGCTAGAATGCAGGTAAGTAGGTATACAAATAAGGTCGTGAAGAATTAAAGTTGAGCCATACATTCTACCCAAGATTCGGCATGCAAAATTTAAATGAATTAATAGGTAACTAAACTAACTAATAACTAACTAACTACTTCTTATTTTTAACTAATAAAAATAAGAATATCTTAAACACACTTTACAGATAAAAAAAAAAATAATAATAACAGTTCAATACAATTATTAATACATAATGGTCAAAATAAAATTAAGTCAAAATAAAATTAAGATGTCAAAATAAACTTGGATGTCAAAATGCAATTAAAATGTCAAAGTACAATTCAGAAACTATCATTTAAAAAATCCTTAACATTATAATAACATTTTTGAGTAAGAAACTTCTTAAATTCTCTTTTAAATAAGTTTGGCTAGTTTATATTTTTAATACCCTCTGGAATCTTATTATATATTAATGGTGCCATACAAAACACGCTTTAAAACTTAATATTTTTGCATGTCAGCCTAATCTGATGCCAGCCTAATCTCTTCTAATTAGAAATCTTCCTGCTTGTCTTGTATTTTATGCCAATACCTACCTTATAACTGACTCACCGAGGTTGTATGTAAGTAAGCACCAAATATACCATAGTCTCTACAGTACTAAGTCCTTCAGGTGGGTTTTGTTCATTGTTCTTCCGGGTTTTGACAAACACGTTACTGTCCATTTTCCTTTGTTTGCGCGACTGGAATTAGCTCCACCCGTTCGTGCGTGACTAATTAAAAAAAATCTGTTTGAAACATTGGGCACGGCGTCCGGGCGGCCGTGGCTAGGACCAAGCTTCATGTGATACAATTATGAAAGTAGTTTTCATAGAAATTAATTTACTAACATGAAATTTGATACTATGAGACTGTTTTGAATAGTGTGTCCTGAAAAGTAGATTGATCTTGGGATATAGGTACCAATTTGCGAGGCAGCGGGTCACAACCAAATGTTTAGAAAATTATTCTTATTTTTTAAATCAATTAATATCTGTTTTTGTTATCAAAAACTCTCGGGTTCCTGAAATCGTGAAAAAATTTACTTATATATACATATTACCCACTGACACGTCGTTTCCATAGATTTCAATACATTTATGACTTTTGGTGAAATAAATTTCGTGATTTTTACTATTAGACCAGCCGGTCGATTCTGTAAAAATCTCACCGTGAAAATTTAGGTGAAGTGAGTTTGTTTTTGCTAGGAATTGACACTATTGACAGCTCACTCCACGCTCACTTCACCTAAGTTTTCACGGTGAGATTTTTACAGAATAGGACCGCTAGGATAAATATTTAACCAGTGCGCAAACTGAAACTGTAAACTTTAATAACTTGCGAAAAATTTCAACGCAGGTGGGTTCAGAATCATGCAGGTACTGAATTCATGGTTTCAGTTTACGCACTGGTTAAAAATGTATCCTGTATATTTGTCGAAATGTTTGTATCCATTATAACCGGGATTCGAGTAGGTACCTATTTACATAAAAACTTCCTAAGTCGATACAAGACACGATGTCCCTTATAATCAGATATCGCTGAGCATTTATTTCATATTTACTTTAGAAGCGTTTTTCCACATTCAATCGTATTGTGTTCAAAAATTATCATCGATATTCGACATTTTTGTTTTCGCAGCGTGGCACGCGTCAATCATGCCACACATGCGGGCGACACACTCAAAATTGTTGCTCAGAGATCAGAGAGAAATATTAAATGGCATATTTAATATCTGCCCTGTTTTTTCCTTATTCTGTGCTATCACAAATGTTAATAATGTATGAGCCTTTACGTGGGAAATGGAAATTTTGCGGCGTTCCACTAAATAGGCAATCGGATGTTGTTTATCAAAGAGCCGAAATTACTTCGCCGACTGGCGACGGAAAAGTAAAGTGTAAATGCTAAAAGGTTCCACTGATTAGTTTTATGGGACATCGCAGGGGTAGAAGTAATTTTGAATATGTTTCACGTTGTTAAGATTCCTGAACGATTTGTTCATGGTCTGTTCAATTTGAACAATGAAATTAAACGCAATACGAGTAGAATCTTTTGTTTAAATCTACCTTTAGATCAAAACGCCAAACCGCTTTTAATCTAGCAAGAATATAATTAAACATAATGTTCTTGCTTTTCAAAGGGTACCTTTAATTTATTTTCACAATTTTATTTAAACAAAATGAAGGTTCTTGAATCTTTTAACAAATAGAAGCAAAGCTCACTCTTTAAAGCTAGCTAGAAGGGGATAACGTTTATTTTCGCCTTTAAATCCCCTGTGACCAAAAAGTGCATGAATATTGGATGAAGTTCTGGATCACCTATTGAATATTTATAGTAAAATTATTAATGTAGATATACTCTGAAAGAGACCGTATTAGAATAACATGATCATTTTATAAAACAGATAATAAATTGTTATACATTCGATGTAGGTATTGTTGAAAGAGTTCAAAGATTGAAATACTGCTACAAATCTGACAGATTGAAAGCATCGCTTTGAAACAAATTCCAGTATCTCAACAACTTCATGATTTATATCTTGTGAATTCTTTTCTATACAATTTGATCTATGGTGCCTTAGTCACTGCTTTAACATATTATCAGATATAAAAAGTAGTACCTACACTTACGTCACAATACTTGTAACAAATCTTTAATCAGCTCCCATTATACGTAATGGTAATGTAATTGTAAACGTAGTTTTGTTCTGTGTTAATAAATTAAAAACAAAACACTGTCACGGCGACCTCAAACGCACTAAGCTTCCATTAAGTCCCCAAATCGTTCGGAGATGCGTCCACTGTACATTCGTACCACGTACAGTCATAGTTCACCAAAAACGACATTAGGGCTGGGATATGGGGCGAATATTTTGTACAATTGCAAACAGAGAAAATTTCCTTCGTCCTATTTATTTCCGAACAAAGAGTCAAGTCTAAAATGAAATTTTGATAGGAAACGAATCATTCTAGAACAAGTTCATTAAGCCAATAAACATAACTTTAAATTTCAGGACTGCTTTCCTCTCAAATTAGTTTTAGCTTCGAATTTTGCGGGTAAATAGCTGCCTGTATATCCAGCTAGCTTCAAAGCTGATGTGGTTCCATGAATTGTCAAATTAGCCTGACCTAACCAGGCCAATCTCTATGAAACTGACTGTCGATACCGTACATTAATTAGTTCTTCCGAAAGTTACACTTATGCTCACTTTCTATAAACCAAAAGACTAGTCAAGTGCGAGTCGGACTTGCGCACCGTGGGTTCCGTACAAATTTGTAGGTATGTAACCAGAAATTTACGGTTTTTGGATTTTTTTCTTTACTTGTGCTACATTGCTGCTTGCCAAATTTCATTATTCTAGGTCAACGGGAAGTACCCTATAGGTTTTAATTCCCTTGCGAGTGTCAAAATATGCGGCATAAAAGGAACATAAACGCCCGCATCTCTTGATTGCGTTGATTTAGAAGTTTGATTTTTTCAATGCTTTAAGGGATTGCCACTTTGAGTATTTTATATTAATTTCAACTTGATTCTGAGAAAAAGGGTCTTGCAGACAGACGGCCAACGAAGTGATCTTATAAGGGTTCCGTTTTTCCTTTTTAGGTACGGAACCTGCTTACCAATAGTAGCAATTCTTGTTGCCAAACTGTTTAGATATCGATAGCCAAAACGTCTGCAGAGTTTCGCTAGCTAATTTAATTTAACCCTGAATACAAATAATGAAATCTCAACGAAGTATTTGATTGTACTGTACCTACCTAAAAAAATATTGCTACGAGGTGTGGGAAGTAGTCATCATCATCATCATCATTTCAGCCGAAAGACGTCCACTGCTGACATAGGCCTCCCCCAAGCACCTCCACTGCGGCCGGTTCTGTGCTTCTCGCATCCAACGGGTTCCTGCGGGAAGGAGTATGATGCCGAAATTTTAGGTTTTAGAACTTTTGTCCGTTTGCCTGTTTGTCTGGATGTATGTTCCACATTGGCGCAAAAACAGATGAAATTTGGCACACAGATAGTTTATAACCTGGATTAACACAATATAGGGTACTTTCAATCCCGGATTATGTTTCAGTGGGATATTTCCAACATCCACGCGGGCAAAGCCGCGGGTAATACTAGCAGAGCTAGAAATAAGATCCACTCAGAATCTTCAACTCGAACGGCAGGTACCCTTTCTTGCTGGATAAAAACAGCGAGATCTTAAATGAATAAAGTTTCAGTAAAAAGTAATATCAATGATGGGTCGTTATATTAGGAGATATCAATACCAATCGCCTCGTGCTGACGACATGAGAGAGACAAATTTAATTTCACTTTAATATTTTAAAAGCATTCGTCGCTTTAATCGCCTTTATTGAAGCTGGATTTTATTGATAATTTTATTGGTCGTGACAGAATAATTTTAATGATGGCACCATCACCGTTGAAAATGCGTTTGGAACGGCAAATGTATAAAGCTTTTAACCAAATGAAATCCATATATTACCGAATAACGCACTCGTAACTCGGTGATATAAGTCGCTCAGAAAATTGCCTGGCACAATGTAGCCATGATAAGCATCGCACACACTCGTAATTTGTTTGTTTTATGCACGTGAAACTGCATAAAACTATTGCTAATTCATTTTGCGTAAACGTTGCTGTTTGCACTCAATTACTTTAAAACGCTGCGACAGAAAATGCTGCACGTACGACATAACAAAGGATTTCCTAATGAACTGTTTACAGAAAGAAACCTGTTTAGTGTTTCTCAGCGTTAGATATATAAACTGCACAAAAGAATCTAACCACTTCTGAGAGAGACATGTATGCAGTCCGCCATTATGAAAACATACGAATATTAGGGGAGAGTAGCCCAAAACGGGTAAGCTAAGGTTGATGGTAAAAAAAAACTACTTATAGATACAAATTGAAAATTTATTTGTATATTTTGAAATGTTTAGTTATCAAGGACTATAAAATAAATTACATATTTAGTAGTTTTGTACATTAAGAATAAAAAAATAACAAGAATCTTTACCATTCGAATTACCCGTTTTGCCCGTAGGGGGGGCCTAAAGCAGGTAGGGCTTTTGGGCAAAGCGGGTAGGGACTGAATTACATGAGATTAACGTCAATCAATGACTAGAACTGTTTCATAACAATCATAACTCAGATGGAGCTCCACCAGGATCATCAGCTACTTGCAGTGACAATGCTTGGATCAATGGACCAGTATTCTTGGAATGGTTGCGGCACTTTGTAGACAACGTAATGTGTTGGCAATGTAAACAGATTGTCCATGTGAAATAGATACTCAACTAGCTCTAATCCTTGAGCTGCTGTAAAAACTGTAAAATCATCCTAGATTTTTTTTGACATCCTTTCTTCACATGTATCTGTAAAGTCGAAAGGTTGATGCCATATTTTTTTGCTGCACCATTGACGGAAGTTTTGAGAGCTTCTTCTATCGCAAGCTTCATAACTCCTTCATCCCACGATGCATTTGCAGTCTTTCTTTTGTATTTATTTACCATCTGCAAAAATAAAAGAACTAATAAGCAGTCAATGAAATTATACAGGGCAAATCGGGTATGGGCAAAACGGGCACCCGCTTTGCCCCTACCCTTTTTGCCCACAAGCATGTATTTTTTTCAATCGACTCATATCCTTAACACGTTCACTGCGTAACAGGCCGATATCGGCCTGCCGCGGTACTTCAGCTGGTGCGGACGAAGAAAACTATGTCCCTCTCGCTTGTGCGAAACGATTATCTCAGGTGTTTGTAAAAATTCGACAGAGACAAATACATATTTCATCTTGCGGTCAAAATTGTAGGTGTTTCCTATCAAAACATAACGGCAGGCTTTTATCGACCTACCACGCACTGACGGTGAAAAACATCCGCTGAGTGCGGCAGTGGGCCTATTTCGGCCTGCCCTCCCAACAGGCCGCTGGCGACCCGATACCGCACAGAGCGCGCGCCCCGCCAGTTAGTGTTGTGCTATCTAACTGATCTGACGTAGCGTTCGATATAATCAACGTTGGCAAGCATTAAAAAAAATAATACAAATTTTGGAAAATAGAGTAATTCGCCCTGCAGTTATTGACAGTGATAGTGACAGCAGTGAAGAAATATTTTCCACTAAGAAAAATAAAAAGAATTTGGAAACAAATGTGCACGGAAGACGAAGCACAAGCGGTAAGTTTTGTTTACTACCTACACATATCAACATTATCAGCCTCTGGGGAAAGTTGTTCAGTTTCGCGAGTTCTGTGGTAAAACTCATAAATGGTTAATAAATCACACGGAATTAAGAAAAAAAATTTCATTTCAGGAAATCAAGTAAAACCTAAGGACAATTGCCATGTCCTTGAGATAAGCGCTAAACGAAGAAATTGTGCAGGGTGTTACGACAGACTGCGGAAAACCTTTAATAATACCCAAGCAAAAAAAAAAGTTAGGAAAATAAAAAATATTGCAGGAAATGGAACCAAATACTTTGCGTAACATGTTTCCAAGACAGGCATAAGTAAATAAAAACATTTTTCAGTTCTTTTACGATAATTCTGTTTTATTTTCGATATCCCCTTATTTTTCTCTGTCCCATCACTACTAAAAATACTTTCTAGTGCGGTTCAGGTCGATATCGGCCTGCTGCTTTTCCTGCTTTATTTCTCATTTCCTGTTTGGCAGATCCCGGGGCGAATCAAACCTAAGGAAGTTGGGTTCAAGGTCATTCTAACAATATAAAAAAAAAATGTATACATTATGTTTCCACAAAGTTATAGCAATTTAATCTATCCTAGTGCTGGTGGGTCTAGAAAGACCTGCCACGCACTGGCGGAAATATCATTGGGGGCGCATTTTGGCCTTCCGCCGCACCAGATGAAGAATTATGATTTTACTTGCCGCAGTAAACGTGTTAAAACCGAAATAATAAACGCCAACCTATTACACAAATAAAACGTCTATTTGTTGCAAAATCATAACACAAAACTAGTAAGAACATATTGTAAACCATTTTCGAGTATTCAAAAGTAATGTAACTCAATTTTTTTTAGTGGAAATAGCAAAAAACTTCTTTCTTATCTTACCGTGAACTAGTGTCCGCCAGAGAAGCGCGCCGGCTCCCTGTGATTGGAGAGTGGCAGGCGCCGCGCACTGCACGCACACATTCTTATTAGCAATAAAGGTGCGCAATTTAAAAAGCATACCCGTTTTAGGCGGGCTACCCGTTTTAGGCTTACCTCCCCTATTTTTTTAAAACTACAAATTTTTCATACTAATTTGGCTCAAGCAACTGAAATTGCACAAAAGAATGGAATCATTTCTAAAAGAGACGTGTATGCAGTTCGCCATTTTGAAAACATATTCTTTGACTTACGGATATTATAAAAAAAAATGTTCATACTAAATTCGCTCGAGCATCTGTACCTACCTGCACGAATATGTTAATAATATTATCAAAGACAAAGAAGACAAAGACAAAGACATTTATTCGTAGGATATGGTAGGTACAAAGTTGGTTGGTATAATGGACAAGTTCAACACATCCGCCGCTAATAGCGGCATACGAATATTTACAATGTGAACCTAATGTAGGTACACGTGGGTAGGTATAAAACCTAACTTGTTTATTACATAAACTTACACATAGACACAAAACACTTATAAAATGGACATTTTATACTCTTATAATAACACGTATAAATATCAAATAAAAACAACAATAAAAACATTTCTATTATCTAACTAAATAAACCTGTCCTGTGATAGTTTGAACCTCATTCTATGAAAGTAATTTGCGTAATCAATTAAAGTATTAATGGTTTCGTGTTCATACTGCATCGTATTAATATGCTAATTTTGGAGAATAATATTGATTTTCAATAAAAAAAAAAAAAAAAAAAAAAATGAAAAAAATGAAAAAGTGTTTATTCACAGAAATAATTTTTTACAAAATATTTACCTCCGCCAAACTGCAAAGCAGTTTGTTGGCAGACGTAGCTCCGTTTTTTGTATATATTAACATATTTATTTTTATAATGACACTTTTTCACATAAGTACAAGTTAATAAAATTATTCCTTAATTTCTTAAATATAAAAAAACAGACATTTTTATTTTATTTTTAGATATTCTCTACAGCGAGGCTTTGACAAAAAATATTAAAGAGGTACTTATGTATTTTATTTTTAAAGGCGGTTTTTGTGATACAACTGTTTATATCGACTGGAAGGTTATTAAAAATAGTTGGGACTAAGAAATTTCTACACCTTCGACCATAATAATTATTAGAAGTGGGCACTACAAATCTTTTCATATTATTGTTTCTTTGAGATCTTGTGCGTATAATATTGTTTTTAAATTCATTGCTACAATACTGTTCTAAAGCTACTGACATCACTACCCTCTCATGGACTGGCAGCATTTTACATTCCAAAAATAACTCTTCGTAATCACTACTTTTACAACGGTTTTTCGTGTTTTTATCTACTAATAGTTTCATGAATGTGATTTGCAGTTTTTTTATTTTATCCAAATAAGTTTTAAATGTGTTACCATAGCACGCCAGCCCATAAGAAAGCAGCGAGTCCACCAGCGCATAGTAGACCATGTACAATGTTGCCCTATCCAACACAAAACTAAGGTGGTGGAATTTTACAAGTACATACCTGAGTTTGTCACATAAGTATGTAATGTGTGTTTTCCATGAGAAGCTGTTGTCTATAACTAAACCCAAGTACTTGTATTCCTCCACCACCTCAATGTTTGCACACTCACACAACGTCAGTCCACCACTGTGCAGACACTCATAGCTATGCCCCACTATGCGCGGCGGACGTTCGATCTTTTTAAGATAAGGAGATCGTATACGCATACATTTGGTTTTATTTATATTGATTATGATGCCATTGTCGTGAGCCCATTTGATGATATTAGTAAAATCCTCCTGAATGTTACTTTCAATTAAATTTAAATCTTTATCTGCATAGACTAAACAAGTATCATCAGCATACATATATATGCGACATTTACGAATCACATTGCACATGCTGTTGACATGCATGATGTATCCGACGGGACCAAACACGGATCCGGTTGGCACACCACTCTCCGACGACGCCGTCAATGAACGTTCGCAGTGTCCGGTCTGTGAGGTAGGCACGGAACCACTTGTTCAGTGGTCCCGCGACCCCGCACTCCTCCATGGCTTGAAGCAGCTGGTGGTGCTCCAAGGTGTCAAACGCTTTTTTGAAATCAATGTAGACCACCACCACCTGCTTCCTCTGACCCAAACACTCATTGACGTCGTCTGCGAACTGCGCCAAGGCCGTCGCCGTGCTCCGTCCACGTCGGAAACCATGTTGTGCATTTGTCAGAATATTGTGTTTTTCCAAGAAAACACTTACCTGATTTACAATAAATTTTTCTACTATTTTATTTATAACTGACAATAAGGCTATTGGCCTGTAGTTTGCGTAATCACTATGTACCCCCTGTTTAAAAATAGGTCTAATTAATGCTGTTTTTAATTTATCGGGGTATAACCCTTTTTCAACACACAAATTAATAAATAAAGCAATAATAGGGCTCAACTTAGCTTTTAATAATTTAATTTCTTTAACTCTTATTTTATCTACTCCTTCAGACTTATCACAACTTAGCAAATTTATTATTTTATCTATATCTATTGGATAAGCTTTCTGAAACCGCAATGAAACATTTCCGGAAACAACATAGCTAGATCTTTCCAAAAACCTATGACTACAGGCATGTTTTATATCTAATATTTCTTT
Organism: Mesoligia furuncula; assembly: GCA_916614155.1. Classification (NCBI taxonomy): domain Eukaryota; kingdom Metazoa; phylum Arthropoda; class Insecta; order Lepidoptera; family Noctuidae; genus Mesoligia; species Mesoligia furuncula. The sequence continues at coordinate 14,193,335 of OU744798.1, forward strand.
GGTAAATGTTGTTGAAAATTTATTACATATGCTATCAACCGAACATTCTAATTTTCCCAAGTATTTTAAAATAACAGAATCTACACTTCTTTTTTCATTTCCTATCCATGAATTAATTTTATTCCAAATCTTTCTAATATTTTTTTTACATTTTTTTATTTCTTCTTGGCGGTATTTATTTTTCGCCTTACTTATACATTTATTTACTCTATTTCTAAATCTATTATACTGTCTACGCAAATTCATATCCCCTGGTTTATTTTTACAATTTCTAAACAGCCTATCCCTAATACCTATCATTTTCTTAAGCTTTTGTGTGATCCAAGGTTTACTTTTCCTCTTAATGCGCACCAATACTTGGATTTTAGCTTCATTATAAACATCAGAAAAAATTGAACATAATCTGTTATACAGGTCTATTGGACATTCACAATTTAACAGCTCATTCCATGAAACATTTTCAAGGTTTTCTAATACCTTTTTGTCACAAATAATAGTCCTATAAGATTTCAATGCACTCGGAACATCATCCATAACCAATTTACTAGCGAGGCGCACACCTACAACATAATGATCTGATATCTTTACCGTCAACACATACGCAGATATTGCACGTTGAGTTCGAACCCACACATGGTCGATGCACGATCGCGTCACTATATCGCCGTACATTTCCTCACGCGTTACGTCACGGATAGCACATTCCAAGCCCAACTCGCTCATATTGTTTGTGTAGTTATTGATTACGCTGCTTGAACCGGTTTTACACATCAGATCTATGTTTGTATCACCAATCATAATTACGTCACAGCCTAAGGGAATCTTGGACAATAGTCTATGCACTTCTTCAACAAAACCATGTTTGTTCGTATTTGGCGGCCTGTATATAGCCAAAATATGAATAATTTTACTTCCATCTTGGAAGAGCTGCCCGTGTATCATCTCATAATAATTAGATTTAATTATGGTGGCAGTAAAATTTAACTTGTTGTTCACATAAACTAAAATCCCACCTCCCCTTTTAGTTTCCCTTGTGTTTATGTATGTGTCATATCCTTCTAGTGTGTATAAACACAGTTCGTGTTTTCTGATGTTAATCTCTGTTAATGCAATAATATCCAGTTTTTCCCTGCAATTGTCTATTAATACTTGTAGTTGACTAAAGTTTTTTCTGAGTGATCTTATATTCAAATGTATAATATTAAGATTGTTATCACGTTGTAGTAAATCCTCCTGCCAGCTATCTGTACATATGTATTTATTGTATTCAATGTTACATGTTATGTGTGAGGCATGGTTATCGAATTTTGAAACAAGGGATACTCACGATTATGACAGCACTTGTACAAAATACGTTATTTTTTTACTGCGTACGCACTAATGTCGCTAAGTGTGCGAATCGACTTGATTTTGTTGTCATTCGGATCATCTTTCCTTATAAGCACCTTACCGTTCTGTATCCAAATGTATTTAAATGTTTGTTTTAGCTCGTTCTTAGCCGTCCATAACAGGTTGCGCATATGTTTGGTGAGATCCTCATTTATATAGATTCGTTGTCTATTTCCGCTAGCAAATATATCATCATTTGTTAACTGGTGGGATTTTCTTGTAGCTATCCATTTGTCGCGGCTAGCACGCGTAGCCAAGGTGATAACCACCGGGCGTGGCTTTTTCTCGCGCTGCGGCTTCTCGACTTTTATTTCTTCACCCACCCTCTTTACCTCACTTATCAATCCACCTTCTACTCCTAATTTGCTTGCTATAGTTTTAATTGTGTTCTCTAAATTCTCGTTTTGCTGTTCCTCCAATCCAAATATTTCTACATTTTTTTCTTTCTCACGTATCTCCAAGTAAACTATCCTTTCTTCCAGTGCCTTGTTATAGGTTTCCAAATGAACGTACTTATGCTCCAACGCTTTAACTTTTTGTCTGTTTTTTCCTTCTCTTCGATCAATTCCTGGTACTTCTCAGCGTAGAAGCTTATGTCGTCTTACATCGCCTCAAGAGTTTTTTTCATATTGAATACTATTGTCAGCTTTTCATTAACTTCGGCCAACAGTATTTCTGGTGTCGTTCGAGACATGTCGACTTCTATGTTTGGCTGGCGAATCTGCGGCGTGGTTTGACACTCCTCGCATAAACCGGCGTCACTAAATGCCTTGATTTTTGCAACACATTTTTTATGGAAGACACCTCCACAGTCACCATTACACTTTGTAATACTGTCGCTTTTCACTCGGGCTAGCGACAGTTTACATGACTTGCACTGCACCATCACGATCGGTTAATTTCTTAAGATAATTAATTTTCCGTAAACAGTCAATACTTAGTAGCGTCACAGGTGTCGCGTTCGTACGGTGGGAGCGCACGCGCAGAACTGAATATGAATTCTAATTCTAAAAGTGGTTTGCTATGTATTTGCATCACTTAAAAGATCTTTGTTTGTGAACGCATCAATCATTTAAGATCAAAATTTCTATATGTCTAGTCCCAAGAGGGTCCTTTGCTGAATTTTTTTATTCGTTCAGCATTTTAATAAATAAAATTGCGTCCTTGGTCGTTAAGTTCGGCGGAATTTAACAAAACATCGTGATCGCATCCATCAAGCTGTCTTATTGTATAGACGGAGGTCGGTCGATGGTATAAGTAGAGGGTTTTATTATGCGAAATGCCTTTAAATCTCCATGTTCATAATGAATGAACGAACTTTGGGTTTTATACCGACGACGGTGAAAAAATGTAGAAGAAAACTGTCGGTGATTATAGCAGAGCTAGATGAAAAAACTATTCAAATATATTTTGTTAATCGCTGCGGGTGATATGCCTAAAAAGTAAGTTGTAGTCCTTTCTCCAATTTAGTTTTTTTGACCTATAGGCTAGGCTTTAACAAAAAAAAGTTAAGTACCTATCTAAAAGTCTAGGCTTTTATAATATTAGAAAAATTCTGACATACTAGAATTTAAGTTTAATCATTTGACTAAGTTCTTTCGCTGCATTTTCTCGTGAACGTCGGCGACGTAACAAAAGGTCATAGATATTTTATAAACTTTGAAACTCGGCAGAGAGTTGTCGGTTTGTTCGATAAGAAAGTTTAGTTCGTTAAGTAGGCACATTAGGGGGAAACAGGAAAACATTAAGGGGTGTCGTCGACAGTGGCTCGACGCCAGACGCTATTAAAATATGCTAACCAATTGGACGCACTGACTTCATTTCGACTTGTCCTCTTTTCTGTCGGCATCCCAAAATTTAATGGTGTAATTTGCACGGTATAATATTGAATTTCGAGCATCTAGGTACTTCATCTAATGTAGGTAAAACAAGAACATACTAAAACTTCTTAAGCAATTTGATTTAACGATTTTGATAGCATCTGGATTTGTTTATCTGTAGGTACCTACCTTAAAACATTATAAAAGTCCGTTGTCTTTTTTACTGTCTGTGGAATGAGCCGATAACTTCGGTCCCATAAACTAAAATCAGAAACCATTGTTCGGGACCCAAGCGAGATTGAACCTAACTGAGTAATTATTAGCTGCTGGAGCCGCGAGCAGCTCTTTCAAACAAATGATCAGGAAACAACAAAGGAGTTTGAGTAACGGAACCAACCGACGATGATTTAATATTTGTCGTTGCTGCGTGTGTGGAATGTAGGTACCGTCAAACATGAGTATGAGTGTATAGGCAGTTAACTTGCAATTACTGCTTGTTACAGTAGCACACAGAATAGATTAGTACTGATGCAGTAACTAACAATTTTACTGTTGCTGGATACTGCGTCAGTGTCGACGAACGAGTGCTGAGTAGTCAAATCTTTTACATCTTTTAACTTACTCTAAGTTATAAAGTACTCGTACGTTACTCTATTATATATGTCGTGTGTATACTAACCAAAAGAACTAAGTCAGAATTTTTTTTCTACTGTTTATAAAAAGTTGCCACGCACACCATAAAAAGGAAAATTGCAGTGAGGTGGACAAATTAATATTTATACCTGTATATCTGACACTTTTGTTAGCTGTACACCTTCAGGCTTGCAACTATCATGAGCCGATGTTGTATTGACAGTTCAAACATTTCTCAGTTTCATATTTGTATCAGACATGCATCGGCGAACAATTCAGTGGCGGATTGTCGCACGATATGCCAGGTAAATTCGTTAGCATGAATATACCTAGGACGAACGGAATGCCCGTTCATTTTGGACTATGTTATGCTCCATTTCCAAGTAAATATTTTGGTTTGGAAGCTCTAAAGCCGAAATGAAATACTTAAATAATTTTGTTGCAATTTTATTTTGGTTTGTGAAATTGCAAAGCTATGCTTTTCGACTAAACGATGCAATGAATACATGACCAGCATATAATGTTCCCACTGCTGGGATACAGCCGTCCTTTCTTCGAGAAGGATACAATGAATGACATTTATAAAACTGAATAATAATTTCAAATAGCTCAGAATTTAAATCACACAAATTGAACTACAAACATTATGGTATGTTGTAGAGAAACTTTGTTAAATTTTGACCAACTTCATTTGTTAGCCGCCTACAACAACAATGAATATTATTCTATTCCATTTAACATTGGTCGAATGTGAAATATCAATTGCAAGTTTCTTCAGCAATTTTCAATTTTCATTTACTGTTTACTACATTGGAAAGCACGAACAATTAACCATCGCTTGTATTAAATTAACTACGCGCACTGCCTAACTAGTGAATTCGTTACGCAAATTGACCGCGACCTGCAACAACATCTGAATAGAAATCACCTATTTACCGATAACCGAATTAGAATGAAGTGATATGAGTTTTTATTGCTAAATTGAGAGCTAGAAACTTGTTTATTGCTTTAAGGGGAAAATACCGCGAAATTCACATTTTCATTCGCAAAGATCACTTTCACTTTGACAGTGACGCAAAATCAGAGGTAAAATAACTGTGGACGGAGTGTACCTCCTATTTAGGTACAGAAGCCAGCACATCAAGCTACTACAATCTGTCAAATTTGTTTAATAGATTTTCAACTTTATCGTTAAAAGCATAAGGTTCAAAGATGATCGGGAAAATTTGACAGTTTCGGGTAGTTTGATGTGCTGGCGTCTGTACTTACATTTTTGACATTAATTGTCGCTGAGATGAAACTGCGACAAGATTTTGAGCGGTTTTAATTACGGGAATTGGCCTTCTGAGAAGCTCTAGGATAGCTCGCGAAATTCAAATTTTCTTACGTTTTATTGCAATTTTCATGTCAGTGTCAACTGTCAGGTTGTATGTTGAACAAAAAATGATTCGCGACTTAATCTTTGAACGTAGGTACTGTATTTTTGACAGATTAAAAATCAAAAATCATTCATTCAAATTAGGCCGAGAATCTGTTCGAACATCAAATCAATGAGGGATTTACTTTTTCTTTTTTTTTTAACGCTTTCCTAGTCGCTGGATAGATGGCGCTGAACTTGGTAAGTTCCTGCAAGGAACGGAAGTCACATAATTTTTTTATTAATTCACTTGGATATAATTTTGAAATCGTAAAATGAAAGCAAAAGAAACTGGCACTCAACGAGCGTATATGACGGGACGCAATGTTTTTTTTTTCAAGCGTTTTGACTTGGCACCTAGTAACGTAGTCAGTTCAACGCCATCTTCAGGGTTCTTGGAAACTATGTTTTTTTTTAATACTGAAAAGAAAAACCTCTCATTGAGACTGAGATTAAAATGCAAACGTTCTTACGTAAACGTTATTACCTCTTCCCTTGCTTTACATTATACGAAACCTGTAAATGTGTGTACAGGAATCGTTCAAAAAAGCGTATGAAGAATCTCTCGACCAACGGGTTCCACACAGACTTGAATTAAAGGATAATGTTAAGTCAGCCAAGTATGCTAAAAGCTGACTTGTGATGTGTGTATGTCTATACAATAAAATACGAAAAGAACTAAAATTATTAAAAAATACTAACGCATTTAAAAACAAATTATACAAATGGCAAAATGGACATAACTTTTATGACATTAAAGATTTCTTTGAAAATATAAAATATATATGAACAGGTATTAATGAAAGTGTGTGTGATCTGAATGGCTGATAGTGTATTACCAATGAATCTGCGACATTGTATAGTTCACCTTTAACTCGTATATTAATTATTTTGTATGCAATTGATACAAAATTCTGTACCTACCTATAGCTAAACATGTGGACATTAGGTATATCAAAACCAGACTGTAACAACTTTCTACCACGTTTAAGACAAATTAAGACTTATCTTATCTTAAAAACACGGAAATTACCCCTCAGAGTCAAAATGACGGGGGGCGGAGGTCCTGCATTTGGTGCAGAACCTCCGCCCCCCGATCTTTTAAAAAAAAAGACTGTTCCTCTTATATTTTATACGTATTACTATAAAGGCACTTGGTACATACTTAACCTTTGTATTGAAATATATAGCTTAAAAAGTAATTACTTAAAGGTAGATACGGAAGTTCTGTCTATTTCAGTGTTTCATTTTCCGCCATGACATAGTTTATCGTGTAAGCGAATGTACGAATGTACAGACCTTCCCGTCTCGAGACTCTTTTTATAAATATTTATAAAATACTGGTAAAAATAGATAACATAGGCCAACAAAGATTATATTAGAAAAAGTTTTTCTGGCCGAGGTCGCTGACCGCAATAATCTAAAATTTTTTCGAAAATAAAAAATAAAACGTGTCTAATAAAAATCTAGTTTAAATGAGAACTCCATTTTCTATTTCTGTACCTACATATAAAGCTTATATTTAGTACAGGAATTGAGCTTTACTGGGAATGGATATTTAAGTGTAATCGATAGTTACCTAAATCGAAGTACCTAGCTATGTGGTTTGATGTAGTGGACTGTCGATCGAGACTCGAGAGTCGCGTGACGTATCATATTCTGTTTGGTCGACTGTGTATGTGTAAGCTAAATACAATTCCGCCCTACCGTATTTCAAAGCCAATGGTACTCGACGTCGGATTACTGATTCCACGCATATGAAACCGTGTAGGTGTAAATGAATACTGGATGAAAATACAGTATTCATTTAAAGCGCAATTCATTAGAAGTATGATGTCACACCTATATTCCCAATTGTTTCCTTGTACAATTAAACTATCAACTGTATTCATGGCAATCAAATGTTGCACAATATTGTTTCAGCAAAATTTTTGTGTTGCACGAAACATTTCATGACACATTTTGTACGTGAAACCTGTTTTTGGCAGCACAATGTGAAGTACCTATAACAATATGTAGTTCAACACAAAGAAAAACATGTTTTCAATTTGCGTTTCCACCTGAGAATTGAAGTTTAAGGCAAAAATTCATTAATTTATTGAAAAAGGGTGGCGATGACGCTTGCTTCAGTCTTGTTGAAATCCTACTAATATTATAATGAAAGTTTGTACGTGGATATTTATTACTCATCGCGCAAAAACGATTAAACTTTGAATTTGGATGAAATTTGGTACACAGATAGTGTATGACCTGGATTAACACATAGGATAGTTTTTATCCCGGCTGGACGTTCCTGTAGGATAATTTTCGACCTCCATGCGGGCGAAGCCGTAGGCAACAGTTCTACATAAGTAGCAAGGACGAAGGTTTAAAAGCCTCGTCTAGACGGGAACTAGTGCCAAAAATAGTCCTGCAGGACTATTTTCCTTATAAGAACTAGTGACACAAGTTCGTGTTTTTGTTTGTACAATAACTATGTTTGTACCAAATTATTTTCAGACGGTAAACAATAAATAATCGTTTGTGTGAACAACTAACAAACAACTTTCCGCTTCGAATGAATTAGTTTTGTATGTTTAAAGGATTCAGTAAACCATCGGACACGTGTCGAACACTTTACTTTTGAATTCAGTTTGACAATTAAGGTCACAAAGTAAGTAGTTTAAATGGGTTAGAAACACTGTTTTCTCTCTGAATTTTGTAGAAACAAGGTAACAACCAAATTATCTCTCTTACGTAGGTATTTCTGTTTACAAATACATTTATAATTATATTAATTATATCTCATTATGATGCCTGTATTCTCTAAAGGGTAAGCAGAGTTGTAGTGTGAGTATACATATATAGTAAACTTACATTTCGCCAATTATGTGCCATACTAGAGGGGCTCGTGCGGCTAAGTAATAACAATCGATCGCTCAATCAGGTACGCAGTCAGGCTACGTTTGCCGCGGTTAGTACGTGGATGGGTGACCACCTAATCCAAGATCCCTTCGTGCCTCGGAAAGCATGTTAAGCCGTTGGTCACGGCTGACATTCGTAATTCTTTGACAGTCGTTACTGGTGGTCAGAAGCCCGAAAGTCTGACAACCATTCTTACCAAGGGGTATTACCAAGTCACTGGGTTGTGGAGGTCAGATAGGCAGTCGCTCCATGTAAAATACTGGTATTGATCTGTATGCGGTAAGACTGGAAGCCGACCCCAACATGGTTGGGAAAAGGCTAGGCAGATGATGATATGCCATAGTAGCAGTTCCCCCGACTTCGTTCGTGAAAATAATGTTCTTTCTAGCTTTTTCTTTTTAATAATAATAATAATTTATTTATGTATTAGACAACGATGGTCCACTGTGTTAGTAACAATTTTATTTAGCCTATGTTAGTACTTAATAACTAAAACAAGAAATTAACAAAATAAATAATAAAATAAATAATGGATCAGGACCGACCTACTCGCACATGTAGCCTTGTCCAATGCTCCATGAACGAGCAATCCACATCCATTCTCTCTGCAATAAGCTGCAGGAAGCTGTTGGGGCTGCCCCGTATGCGGCGCATCAGAGACGCAATTCTTTTGCGATATATCGCTCGAAAGCCATCCACTTGAGCGTCTGCAAACATACCTGATGCGCTACAAAAGCGCTTGGCTCCTAAATAAGGGTCGTAGCGTGATATTACCTTCCTCAAGAATTTAGGCGATTTCCCTGCCACCCTGTATGTAGTATAGACTAGCAGCGTCCCGCGGTTTCATGCGCATAAGTGTCGATCCCGTGGGAATATCGGGATAAAACTATCCTATGTCCTTTCCAGTGCAATCTATCTCTCTGCCAAAGTTTATCGAAATCCGTTCAGTGGTTTAGGCGTGAAAAGGTGACATACAGACAGACACTCAGACAGACAGATAGACAGACAGACAGACAGAGTTACTTTCGAATTTATAATATTAGTATAGATAATGGAAAGTATATTTGCACAAATCCATACTCCGGGCTGCTACTCAGAATAACCTAATAAAAAAAAAACGTTATAACAATTTGTTAAGAGCGGTTACGCCGTACGGCATTACATACAAACTTTCAAGCCCTTATTTTTCGAAATGAATGAAACTTTATACGCATAAGCAGGATACAAAGGTCTAAAAAGTTAGTAGAGAACATTTTCGAAAAACAGTGTTACAGCCAAATTAGACCGATTTTAAGTATTCCATAGAAACAGAGATTTTCAATTATCTTTTTTAAATAAGACATTTCGAAAATGTTCTCTACTAACTTTTTAGACCTTTGTATCCTGCTTATACGTATGAAGTTTCATTAAAATCGGTTCATTCATTTCAAAAAACAAGGCTTTGAAAGTTTGTATGAAATGCTGTAGGCGTAAACGCTCTTAAGCCTGGTGGGATGGTCCAGAATCCAGGAGGATTCTGGACCATCCCACCAGGCTTAAGAGCCTCTAATGCTTAGCAACCTACCACTTAGGCGAAAGTAATATCTAATAATCATTCATCATAAGCTGTGTTTAAGCCCTACCTATATTCCGTTTATGTACAGACGTCAGCACATCAAGCTACTACAATCTGTCAAATTTTGCATAAAGTTCGAAGTTGATTGGGAAAATTTTACAGTTTCAGGTAGCTTGATGTGCTGGCGTCTGTGCAGTAGTGTTATTATGTGAAAATCTCACCGTGAAAACTCAATTGAAGTGAGCTACCAATAATGTCAATCCATAGCATCAGATGGAATGACAGTTCTCTTTACCAAAGTTTTCACGGTGAGATGGTTACAGAATACACCGGCTGATGCATAACTAAATTACTTATGTGTACCTACCTATATTCCGTAGATTAGTACTGTACACGGCCACATGCATGTTGTAGGAAGGAGTTCCGTGTAAAGCCGATGTTCGGTGTCCGTCTCACTGCTCACCGCCGCCTCCGGCGCGTAGCCCCGCCGCGACTTTACCGCGGCAGCGGTCGCTCTTGAAAACTACAAGTAATTAAACTTGATACTCAACTATTATCTGTATACTCCTCCGAGTCAGAAACTTCGTCGTGTTTCGGGATGTGAAACTTTTCCTGCTAAAATTAACCCTTACTTTAATCCAAAAATCTTTGCGAAATCCTTTCATTTTCGAAAGTTTTCCGTGAAACGCTAGTTTGTAGTTTTAGCTTCATACCGTTATTAAAATATTGCTTTTGAGTTATTTTGTCATGAACGTGAACACACATCATCTGCCTAGTTTTTTCCCAACTATGTTGTGGTCGGCTTCCAGTGTAACCGGAAACAGCTGAATTCCAGTATTTTACATAAAGCGACTGCCTATCTGGCCTCCACAACCTAGTTAGGTACTGGGTAATAAGTCACCCCTTGGTAAGACTGGTCGTCAGACTTTCGGGCTTCAGACCCATAACGATTGCCAAAGATGACAGCCGGGACCAACGGCTTAACGTGTTTTTCGAACGTGAGCACACATGAGCAATTAATTAAACAATTCTCTGTTACGGTATCTAGATATTGACGGAATAATACACTTGACAAATTGATACGGACGCGTTATGTGATAAATATACATCGCAAAGCAATATCTCAGTAATTATGAAAATATGAGCAAACACTTCTAATTAGAAGATAAATTCCACGAGTACATGTACTCGCATGCGATGCGAGACTCAGTTAACTTGGGCGGTAGGAAATTGAACATAACTCATTTTGAATTATCCGATTTCATAACAAGATGAATACTCAGTTCGAATTAATTTTGAACCAAATAACATGATATATTACGCAAACATTTGCTCAACGATTCACTTCCATGCAAAGTTCGAGTTCCAAAACGTAAGAATTTGAGATACTTCTTAACTAGATATATTTATGCAAAATTCAATAAATGCTCCAACGCTTAATACTCTCCGCAAGTAATAGGGGAAAAACGAAAAGTGATCTCTCAAAAGTAATTGCCATTTTTGGTAATACGGCTTAGCTTTCTGATGTTTTTCCAAGAAAATTGAGTCACTAAAATAAATTCAATTTCACTTATCCAATCGGCAAAGTCCAGGTTTTTGAGGGGCCCTGGACTCTTCATTTGATCATAGGCCTACGTTTATAAGCATTCAACATGTAAAGCCACTCCCTACCTCTAAAGTTAATAGCATAGTTGTTAATTATACAGCTGCAAATACTGACATTTTATCAATGGACTTTAGTGGAATATTGACTATTCAAGACTCAAATAATGCCGCCAAGTCTCTGGTTTCCTTTATTAGCTCTGTCATCGCTAATTACTCCAAATCGGTGTTCATGTCTTCGAAACGCAGAATCCTGAAACCTTGGATTACCAATGGTCTGCTACGTTGTAACCGAAATAGAGATAGCATGGCTCAAACCCTAAAGATCCTGAAATTTATATTCTCATGGTAACATATACAGGGTGAATTTTCCAAGTGGTCGTGGATGGCCAAATCCGAAACTATTAGGAATAGCGAAAAGTACTCAAAGGAGTCGCGGGCTCGATTTTGATGAAAACTAAAACTGCATCATTGGATTTTTGAAAAATAAAAATATTTCTAGCCAGGAATCGAACCCGTTGATTTTGATAAAAAAAAAACACACTGTATTATTACACCACTCGATAGTGTCCCTAATAAGGATCAAATTCTTGGAAGTAATGACATACGGCAAACTTAAGGAAAATGTTGGATTTTAATAAACTGCTTCTTATTTTAAAGTATTCATACCGACATTACCTTACCTGTACCTTGTTCGAAATGATGCTCAATACAGCAGCACAGTCACCTTCACAACATTATGTTCTAAATTCAAATTTTGAATGGAGTACAATCCTTGAGACGTCGAATCCAGCTATGTAACAATGGTCATCATTTTGAACAATGAGGGATTTTCTTTTTCTTTTTTTTTTTAACGCTTCCCTAGTCGCTGGATAGATGGCGCTGAACTTGGTAAGTTACTGCAAGGAACGGAAGTCACATAATTTTTTTATTAATTCACTTGGATGTAATTTTGAGATCGTAAAACGAAAGCAAACGAAACTGTCACTCAACGAGCGTATATGACGTGCCGCAATGTTTTTTTTTCCAAGCGTTTTGACTTTGGCATCTAGTAACATAGTCAGTTCAACGCCATCTTCAGGGTTCTTGGGAACTATTTTTTTTTTTAAATACTGAAAAGAAAAACCTCTCATTAATCAGTTAAGGTTTAATAGATAGGTAACATAAGAAAACTAAAAAAGGGGATTTTGTTAAAAATGCGCTCTTTACTTTAGTTTCCCGTATGTTATTACTTCCCAGAATTTGATCCTTATTAGGGTCACTATCGAGTGGTGTAATAATACAGTGTGTGTTTTTTTATCAAAATCAACGGGTTCGATTCCTGGCTAGAAACATTGATTTTTCAAAAATCCAATGATGCCGTTTTAGTTTTCATCAAAATCGAGCCCGCGACTCCTTTGGGTACTTTTCGCTATTCCTCATAGATTCGGATTTCGCCATCCACGACCACTTGAAAAATTCACCATTAGAATGTCTCAGTAATCCTAGACTCATGTATCACCCTGTATAAGCGATACCGTATATTTTTGTAACAAGCTTCTCAAAAATTTAAAACATGCCCATGAAAGAAAGAAGTTTCAAACGGCGAAGAACAACCTTAAAGCAACTTGGAAGATCATTAAAAATATCGGGTAAGTAATATGTGATAGAATTACAAAATTTCTAATATTTACAAGATATAACAACTGAATCTATAATTTTATTTGATATAATGATTAGTAAATAAACAATTGATATAATTTTAAAATAACTAATTTCTATAAGCATAACAAACAATGAATAGAAAATCGTTTGATATACCACTCAAAAGACATAAAACCTATTTAGTCTAATATGATAAAAAGCGTCGACCCTTACCCGAGGACCACGGAATGCGACGCTGCAAGCGAATTCGCCTTGCGCTGCAAGCATCAGCGTCGAGCGTCAAAAACAAATGTATTGTCTATTATGGACAAGGCCACAAAGTAGCGCTGCAAGCAGCAGCGAAATTTGCTACGAGCGAATTTGCACGAGCGTTGGATGATCCGACGCGCGTTTTTTATGAGCGTCGAAAACAATTGTATGAGAACGTTCTACAGTGTCCACGAAACAGACGCTCCACGCGCTCCGATAGAAGCGGTCGCTCCGCGCGTCGGCGTCTAAAACAAATTGTTTTGTTTTTGTCGCGTTTTTAGTAACTAATCTAATATGAATATTGAAGAATTTATCACTGCTATCCAAAATCGACCTGCGTTATGGATGAGTTCACATCCGCAACATAAGTTTAGGAATGTTGTAAAAAAATTGTGGGAAAAAATCATTATTCTTTTTTAACCGACTTCAAAAAAGGAGGAGGTTTCTCAATTCGACCGTATATATATTTTTTTTTTTTTTTTTTTATGTGTGTTCGCGGATAACTTCGTTGTTTATGAACCGATTTTGATTATTATTTTTTTGTTGGAAAGGGGATATGCCAAGGGTGGTCCCATGATAAGGAAACCAGGATCTGATGATGGCATCCCAGTGAAATCGTGGGGAACTTTCGAAAATCGTAGGAGCGACTAGTGCGTTTGTTAATTTTTTCATTAAGTATTTTAAAGCACTACAATTTGATGAAGGTCTGGAGTCGATCTGATGATGGAGCCGAAAGACAGTCGAGGGGACTCCTCAACGATTTACAGCAGTCACCTTGTGTTTGGGCTTGATTAATTTGTATTGATGTGAACTTTACACCTAGATGGGTTGCGACTGTCATTAGGGGTCTGATGATGAAGACGAAGGACAGTTAAGGGAACTCCTCAACAGTTTACAGTAGCTACCTTGTGTATGTTCACCGATTACTCGAAGACGGCTGGACCGATTCCAAAAGTTCTTTTTTTATTTGAAAGGGTATACTCTCGAGGTGGTCCCATTATCATCAATTTGGAATCTGATGAGAGGATTCCATGGAAATCGAGGGAAACCCTCAAATTTTATTGGCAAAGCTAAAGCGATTTGGATATTTTTTTAAGTAACTTGAGCATTTGCTCTCGGAAATCATCACTTGGTAAAGTGGAGCTGATGATGAAGATCACAGATGGCCATCGGAACTACTCACTGACAAATATTTCACAGGTTGCGATTCGATTACTTTAATATGGTTGCTAAGCAATTTATGCTCGTCACAATTACGTATTGCGAGTGATTGTTGAGGATCTCCTGGTTCTTACCGGGAGAACTCCTCAACAATTAACGTCCCAGCATCGGGAAAAGAAATATTTTGTAAAAGGTGATGAACAGTTGGCATTAGGCTTTTGTAACTTAGATAAATTACAAACTGACCCACTAAAAAGTGAAAAATAAAAACATTTTTACAAAAAAAAAACAACCGACTTCCAAAAAAAACACTACAAATTGAAAAATAACTTTAATTTCGGAAGTCGGTGTCAATAAACGAAAACGCGGAACCGAAGACACCGACTTCCGAAATTAAAGTTATTTTTCAATTTGTAGTGTTTTTTTTGGAAGTCGGTTGTTTTTTTTTTGTAAAAATGTTTTTTAAGATTTATTAACAATATTATTATAGGTATTTTTGACAGTGACATTTTCACGTGTAATGTTGAGGCGTGCTTACTCTGTACTCACAGAGCGTGTTACCTTTTTCTGTACTGAACTGATTCATTCTCCCACCGACGTACACGCTACAGGCGAATATTTGAAGTTCGTGGCCGTCAATCCGCTACAAGCGTTATTTCTAAGCGTCAGAAGCACGGCCACGAACTTCAAATATTCGCCTGTAGCGTGTACGTCGGTGGGAGAATGAATCAGTACAGTACAGAAAAAGGTAACATGCTCTGTAAGTACAGAGTAAGTACGCGTCAACATTATACGTGAAAATGTTGCTGTCAATAATACCTATAATTATAATTATAGTTAATACATCAATTTCTTCCCACAATTTTTTTATAACATTCCTAAACTTATGTTGCGGATGTGAACTCATCCATAACGCAGGTCGATTTTGGATTGCAGTGATAAATTCTTCAATATTCATATTAGATTAGTTACTATAAACGCGACAAAAACAAAACAATTTGTTTTAGACGCTTACGCGCGGAGCGACCGCTTCTATCGGAGCGCGTGGAGCGTCTGTTTCGTGTACACTGTGGAATGTTCTCATACAATTGTTTTCGACGCTCATAAAAAACGCCCGTCGGATCATCCAACGCTCGTGCAAATTCGCTCGTAGCAAATTTCGCTGCTGCTTGCAGCGCTACTTTGTGGCCTTGTCCATAATAGACAATACATTTGTTTTTGACACTCGACGCTGATGCTTGCAGCGCAAGGCGAGTTCGCTTGCAGCGTCGCATTCCGTGGCCCTCGGGTTACGCAGCAAGCACGCAGCATGCAAACAAGCATACACCATGCTTGCAGCCAGTATGCAGCATGCAAACAAGCATGCAAGCAACCACGCACCATGCAGCAGGTGCGGTTTCTGTCACGGCTCCGGCGCTGCGGGGCTACGGCGGACCCACGCGAGCTTATCGTCGCAGATGTTTTTAACGCAGACAAGACTACGTGAAGTCGGTTTTGCAGCGATTCGTTTCTGTCACTAACTTTTGTAGCACAATATATTGACTTTTTGACAATATTTTAATCCACGAAGTCACGAAGGCTAAGGTTCGCTCCGCTCCGCTCCCGATTTAACCTTCTATCCTAACCTATCCGATTCGTATTGCTCTGAATCGGGGTGTTAACCATAAACACGGTATCAATATTTATAATATTTTAAACGGCAGATCTATTGATTTTCGATTATATAGACGTTATATCCAATAAACAAAAAACATCCGTTAAATATCCGATAACGGATATTTTATAAATACAAAATAAGTTTTAGAGTATATAAATGTTATATATTAGAAAGAAATTATATCAACAGTCCGTATATCTCACGTTTATTACATTTTGTGAACGTTATTAAAATGAAAATATACCAAATAACTTTACATTATATGAGACGCACCCAAAATATCACTGGATCTTTTTTTTTTTTTTTGCGTATGGGTAATCATCAAATGACTCCTCCCGCTCGGTGGAGGGGAAGGGAGTGTCAGACTCTTACTAAGTAAAACCCACCCATGTTCCTTCCTTCGCCCTTTATGTTCCAGGCCAGCGGTAACCCTTTCGGACAATCCCGCTGACCCGGCAGGCTTCGGTCCTAAGGGGGCCTCCTCGATGCTGACATCTCTTTGAGGCGCGCGTGGAACACGTGGGCGCCGTCCGGCAAGGGCCTGGTCCTGATCGGACGGTGAGCTACCCATTACTCTCCGCCCGCAGGCCCGCGCCTACGGTGGCCGGGAGTCGTCATGCGGCTCCCGACGCCCGGACCGTCTCCCGCGGCGGCTGGGACGGGAGGCTCTCTCCCTCAGCCATCCCGCCACCTCCTTCGCTAGCATGACTGCTTCGCAGAAGGAGGCGACTGCCTCCCACTCCCTCTCGCCCCGGACCATGGCTTGCACCAGGGCCGGGCGCGAGAGGTCGCCGCCGGTGCCGATCGCCTCTACGAGGACACGGCGGTGCTCCGCCCAAGCGGTGCAGACCTCCACCGTGTCCTCTGGGCGATCCTGGCAATGGTGACACCCGGGCGTTTCCTCCCGCCTGATGATGTGCAAGATCCTCCCGAAACTTCCATGTCCAATGAGGACCTGCGTCAGGCGGTAGGTGAGGGCGCCGTGGCGCCTCTCTAGCCACTCCTCAAAGAGGGGTCTTATCGCCGCTATCGCGGCGTGCCCTGCGCTGGGTTACGACAGTCGCTCTTTCCATGCCGCCATGAGATCCCGCCGGAGATGCGTCCGCTCCGCCGCAATTTGCCGCGGAAGCGGATCTTCCCCCCGGCGTCGTGCCTCCGCGCGCCACTCATACAGGCGCGCGAAGACTATCGCCTCCAGATCCCATGGCGGCAGTTCGACAAGGAGGCTTGCCGCCTCACCCCAGATCGTGCGGTAGCCCGAGATAAGCCTTACGGCTACCACCTTTGGGGCGCGTTCAGGTAGTGGGCGGCTCGCCACCGCAGTGAAAGCGCCCACACCGGGGCCCCGTATAGGGCCATGGACCGCACGACCCCCGCGTAAAGCTTCCGGTAGGAGGCGTTTGGCCCCCTCAGGTTGGGCAAGAGCCGCTTGAAGGCGGCCCCGGCCCGTTCTAGTTTGGGGGCCAAACGCCAATGTGAACCCCTCCTACCGTTAGTTGGGATCCCGATGGTGGCGCGTTCCGAGGCCCACGACAAGGCTTCGGACTTGTGCAGTGCCACCTCGAGACCCAACTGCCCGATCCTCTCCACGACTATCGTAACCCCGCGTGTCATCGCGTCGGTCGCCTCCTGATGCGACCTCCCCTGCGCCTGGACCAGCGTATCGTCAGCGTAGCAAACTACGCTGACGCCATCAGGGAGGTCGTCCCGCAGCACCCAGTCGTAGCCGATGTCCCACAGGAGCGGCCCCACAACCGATCCCTGCGGGACACCGCACGACATCTCTCGCCGGTTCCACTCCCCATCGCGACCGGGGTAGGAGACGGCTCTGTCCGTCAGATACGCCTCGACTATTCGACGGAGGTAGGGCGGCACCCGGTGATACCGGAGTGCCTCCACAAATGCAGCTCCAGGGCAGGGTGTTGAACGAGTTGGCATTGTCGAGTGACACCGCCACGCCGACCCCACCCCGGGACACCGCGTACCACATGGCCTCCCGGAACCACTCCGCGTCATCGTCGATATCGGCAGGCCTGTCCGGTAATGACACCCAGGCCTGCAAGATCGAGCTCCCGGTCCAGCTGCTTCAGCGCCCACCGCGGACCACTCGGGGCCTGTTGGACCAGCGCCCTGGAGGTCTGGGCGGAGACGTCGAACCGGATATACCGGTGATCGGAGTAGGTCTCCACCTCCTCCATGACGCGCCAGTTAATGACACGCTGTGACAGAGCGGGGATGGCGAACGAGATGTCCACCACGGACTCACCCCGCATCCGCACACACGTGGGAACAGAACCCCGATTTAGGACAACCAGGCCTGTTTACAGAGCCCAGTCCTCCACCATCCTGCCCCGCACATCCGTGTAACGGGAACCCCAGGCCAAATTCTTGGCTTTGAAGTCCCCGAGCACTAGCACGGGGACTTCGGGGGGTGGTTTCCGGCGCCGACGACACTCAACTCTGTTAAAGAGTTGTGGAACTTGGCGAGAGTTCGGCTCGGAGAGAAGTACACTCTTACTACTACAATCTCTCCAAACCGTGCTGCTACGCACCCCTGTCCTTTCGTGTCGTGACGCATTCGAGGGACGGGGAACCGGCGGCGGCCGACGAAAGTATGGCCAATGAGCCGCTCAGGTCTTCCACCCAGTCATCCCTGGGCGGGACAAAGTACGGCTCAGCGACCACGGCGATGTTAATCGACCACTGCGCTACGCTCTGGAGCAACAGGTCCTGAGCGCAGGCGCAGTGGTTGATGTTCACCTGGAGGAGGCGTAGGGGAGCCATTACTCCTCGATTTCAGCCGCCTCCCGGGCCCCTTGTAAGGGCCCTCGACGGTGGTGGTGGCAGCGGCAGCGGCGGCGGCGGTGGCGGCGGCAGCGGCGGCGGCAGTGGCGGCGGCGTTGGCGGCGGTGACGGTGGTGGTGGCTGAAGAAGGGCTTCTTCTTGGTTCCGGCGGGTGGGGCGCAGGACTTGCTCTCCACCCGATGGTCGGCCGGCTTGCCAGCGGCCGCACATGCAACGCAGTGCGGCGCGGCGTTCCAGGAGCCGGCCTTGTGACCGGGCTGACCGCATCGGAAGCACAGAGTGCTGCGGTTCACCTCCGAGGTGCACTGGACGCCAACGTGGTGTCCCACTTGGCATCGGAAGCACCTCAGAGGTTTGGGTTCCAGCAGTTTTACCTGCACTGAAACCCAGCCCACCAGGAGCCTTCGGCCCACCACGATCGTTTTGGCCGCCGTCACGGAGCAGCTTACCGTTACGGTACGCATACCCGTGAATTCAGGACGTATGGTGCCCGCCTTCACCTGCTCGGCCAGACACCCGCCCGTCCTGACGACGGCGGCCACCACCTCTCCCTCCGTAACGGAGTCATCCAGGCCCAAGATGCGCATGTCCGCGCACTTGACGGGCCTGGAGACCCGAGCCTTGTCGCACCGGGGATCTCCAGCATGCGGGCGCCAGTGGCGGTCACCCTGTGCCGGAGGCCCCCGGTGATCCCCAGCTCCCGGAGATCCACCATCTCCCTTGCCTTCGAGAGCACGTCACGGTACGTCACGCCCCTTTTGCCCGCGTCCGGCTGTAGTGTTATCACTACAGCAGCGGTCTTCGGGGCGCGGAGCCTAGCCGCGACGGCTCTCTCCTTACGGCGCCGCCTTTGCGCCTTTTTTCTGACCATCTTGGCCGCCTTCTTCTTCTCCCCGACCACCTGCCATTCGGCGTCGGTCGTGGGAGAATTTTAGTAACGTAGGCTCTGGGGCCTTCGCAACCCGTGCCGGTCTGCCCCTCTTCCGGCCCTGCGCCAGGGTGTTGCCGGTGGGCGCCGGGGCTCCTCCAGCCGACACCGGTTTGGCCGACGCCAGTTTGGCCAACGCCGGTTTGGCCGACGCCGGCTTAGCCAGCGCCTGGGTCCGGCCAGTCGGCCCGGGTTTAGGGGCGGCAGCTGCCGTAGCGGCCGCGTAAGAGGCCGCCTTCGGCCCTGGGCCGTCCGCCCACCAGGGGGGGGGAGGGGGGGGGGGGGCGCAGGACTATGCCTTCAAGGACGGAGAACCGCGCCTGGAAGGCCGCCAGCTCCTGCCGAACCAGGCTGAGGACCTGGTTCTCCACCGGGACGGGCTGGCTCGGTGGCTTCGCCTGCGCGCCCCCGGTGACCCGCAGGCTGGCCAGGTCTGCCCGGAGCCTCCCATTCTCCTTTTGGAGTTGCTCCATGGCAGCCGTCAGGCGGACGACCTCCGCCCGCAGTTCGGCCACTTCGCCGGCCGAGGGGCCGGTGTAGTTGGCCGCCTCCGCTGCCGCCATGATGGAGGCCGTTGCCGAGACTATGGCCTTGTTCTTTGAAGCTTGGAGCTTCTTCAAGGACACGTCCCGGATCGCGGCCTCCACGACCGCCGCAAACCTGCGCTTGTAGTCCGCCTCGGGGTCGGGGGCGCTATCCGCACCCGCCTCGTCGCTCGAGGGCCGGTCGCCCCCTCCTTTGCGGGCTCCTACGCTCTCTCTGCCGCCTCACGGGCAGTGAGCCCCTCCCCCCTTTTGCCGCGCTCTCGCACCCCACCCCGCCTACTGGTGGGGATCTTCCTGGCCGAGGCAAGCTCTTCATCGGGGACAATCCCCTGACCGTCCTCAGACCTTGGCCGCTTGCTGAACTTCTTCGCAGCAGCGGCCACCTCCTTATCACGGCAAGGGGTCCCTGAGCCTCCTGTGCTCGCGCCTCCTGATGCGGCGTCGGACTCCGACCCCGCATCACTCCTCCCCTCTTTTCGGTCCCCTAGGGGACAGGAGCCTCCTCGGCTCTTGTTGCCATTGGCAAGTGCTAGACATTCGTTGCCCCCCTAGAATACGAGTGGGGGCTTGACGTTCCCGTAGGGAACGTGGCGGATTCTCCGGCTGCTCACCGCCCTGGGGTAGTTTTTTGCCGTCTGTCTGTTCCATGTTTTCTGTTCCTTTTTAAGGGTGAGGTCCCTTTTCGCGCTACTGACCGGATCCCCTCCGGCCATTCATCCCCTTGGCACGCTAGACCACCCCCTTGGCACCTAGATTGGGGTAATTTTTTTGGGTTCGGGGGGCCTCAGTGGCCCGGACCCGGTCCTGAGTTCAAGATTACAGGGTGGCCGATGGCTGGGCAAAACCAACCGCCGCCCCGGCGCCCCCACGCTGCCGCCGATGCCGGACAGACGAAGCGCGGGCTCTCACTCTCGTGGGTACCGCCCCGTGACGGTCTGCGCCCACTCACCTCCCTCTGTAAGTAGAGGGGGAGTAGACGCATGCCCGTCTATAGCCTGGTTCCCTTCACCGACCATCAAGCATGATCGGTGATTGGAACCATGACCTTTCTCCGCCTGTTGAAGATTAGCCGCCCGCCCCAATTGTCCACCCAAACCTGGTGGGCAATTAGAGCCGACGTTGCTCAGGGTGCGCAACGAGTAGGCTCTTCAACGTGCATCCCACCGGAACTAGCCTCAGTGTGAAATCCCCTAACGAGCTACTAAGGATGTCTTCGGATAAAAAGTCTTCGGTCAACAAAGTTAACTAGTTTTTTGCCAATGTTGGCAAGAATTTGGCTGATAAATTCTCATCCACCTCGTATACCTCGGAGTATTCTCTCGGTGCGCCGCCTTCTAACTCGCTGGTACTTCTTCCCACTGATGAAGTAGAGGTCTCAATTCTCATTATTGGGTTACGAACAGATGCTGCGGTGGGTTGGGACGACATCTCATCCAGACTATTAAATCCTGTTTGCCCGTGATTGTCCCAGCCATCACTCATATATGCACGCGCTCTATTTCCACGGATTGCTTTCCCAGGGTTTTTAAAAGGGCTGTCGATCATCCAATCTTCAAGAGTGGAGACAGAAACGGTGTAGATAATTAGGTATAGACCAATCTCAGTCTTGCCTGCTATCTCTAAAATATATTGAAAAAGATAAGCGGTTGGTAGACTGTGTTGAGTCATACAAATTATTAAGTGACAAACAGTATGGTTTTAGGGGTGGCAGGTCAATTGAAAATGCTGTTGCTGCCTTGGTAGATCATGTAGTATTTAAACTAGATAGTAAAATTAATTTCTTGGATATTTTCCTCGATCTTTCCAAGGCATTCGACACTGCGTCTGTTCCCCACCTCTTATCTAAGCTGGAAGCTATGGGCATTTGCGGACATACCTTAAAAACTTTCCAGGATTACTAGTGTGATAGAAGCCAATGCGTCAAAATAAATGACGTTATTGGTGACACTAAATCATTGAAGTTCGGCGTTTCTCAGGGCTCAATAATGGGTACTACCCTGTTTCTGATTTGTATTAATAACTTATGCAAAATGTCTCTAACGAACTGTTCAATTTATACTTACGCAGATGATGCGGCCTTGCTTCTACACGGTAGTGACTGGCCTGAAAGAGTAAAATAGAAATAAAAAATATTTATTGTCCAGGTAATACAGTAAGCAGGTTCACTGGTTAAGACGACATGAGTAGCTTAAAATATTACCTACAAAGCTAGGTTACATTATAGTATTTGCTAGTGAGCCCCAAATCAGATAGTCTGTATCTTGGGGCTCGGAGTATGAATTCCAGAGGAGGTGATTTCAGGTATGGTGCGTGTAAATGAGTGATGTTGGCGTTGTGTGTGTGTGTGTGTAAGTGTGTGCTTCGTTTGATTTGGTCAGTGTTACGCAAAATTTCCTTTACAATTTTTTTGCAACTGAATGAAGTAGTATTTTTAAATTCGCAGAGTTTGCAGACTTTATTGTAACTATTAATGAGAGAGTAGGCCGGGGAGCGTCTTGCTAGCAATGAGGTGCTGTCAGGTGTCGGTATTTTGTAATTTCTTTTGCTTATGATAGATGTGTAGTCGGGTCTCCTTTTAATATGTTTGTCCGTTTTTGTGCAGGCAGGAACAATGAAAAGCTGGTGGACTCTGAGGACTCTCGTTTCGCGGTAGCGTACAAATCAAGGAAGATGGCAAGGCATTTTTCGTTTTTCTCAATATGAAAGGAGACACAATCGGAAAGAAGAGGTGCAGCATCCTCTGTTGACATACTCCTTCGGAAACTAAATTGGTTATCAGAGATGAGATGATTTTTATCAATGAAAGAAATAAGACGGGAGTTAACTATCCTCTTTAATATTTTAGATACAGAGCTTAGAAGTGCTTTAGGTCTGTAGTTATCTGGTCCATGTTTGGGACCGCTTTTGTAAATGTGGAAACCGCAGCTATTTTCCAACATTCTGGGAAGGCTCAAGGCCGGTCGGTCTCAAGGCTCAGGCTGAAGATGTGCATCATTGGTACTAGTAAGGATTTTAAAGCTCTTTGATAAGAATAACCGAATTTTTGTCAGGTCCTGGAGCTCTATCGACTTTTAGGTCAGATATAATTTTAATAATTTCGTAAACATCTGTTAGTTGAAGGAGAATAGAGTGTGGATTTGATACGTCGGAAGTGTAAGTCTCTATTAAAGATTCATGATTCAGATAGATTAAGTTTATCTAGTATTTTATCAACCAGACAGGTTCCTACTGAGGTGAAGTGTGAGTTACAGGAGTTAAGTGTTTCTTTTTATATATTGGGGCTCAGTAGTTGGGAGATTTCATTACTTTTAGAAGATATGTGACCTATTGATTTTATTGCTTTCAAGACGTTTTGGATTGTCTTTGTTATCAATAATCTGTTGGTTACTGTAGTCAGATCTGATTCTTGAAAGAAGTTTAGAAAAAAAGTTTCTGTATATTTTATTTCGGACAGGATAATCAGGGTCAGATTTACAATCATTATGCAACTTGTCCCGATAGATCAAGCATCTTATTAATCCCAGGATGATCCATGGTTTTATGCATGCCAATACGCGGAACTGGCTCTAAACTCAGTGATGAAATGGCTAACTCAATTAACATCCTAACCTTAAATCTTAAGAAAACAGTATACTTACATTTCTCCTTACTATCCACCAATCTCCCTCCACCGCACCGGATTCAATGACGTTTAGCGCTCATACTTGTTCACTCGGTCTATCCTCTTCACAATGCGGCTGTCCACAAAAAGCAGGTGTGAGTCTTCGTTAAGTATCTCGGAGTCTATGTAGGTAGCTAGTTCTTTGAGCTGGAAACCTCACCTTAGCAATATTATATCGCGGGTCCGCAAGTGTATGTTTATATTCATTCTGCGGACTACCGTACCATTAAAACTGTTTATTATGCTCTCTGTCAAAGCATAATAAACTACTGCATCAGAGTATGGGGTGGGACTCCCAAGACAACCCTACTGCAAACCTCGGCTCTCTACACCGAATGTCAGGTTCTCACTGTGAGACAGTTCTTTATTCTTGGCACTATTCTGCGCAAACATCCCTCTGTGGTATACAAGCCGAATGCTGCTAAAAGCATAGATACTTCGAAGTATGCTCAACCCGCGGATGTAGAACGGCCCTTGCTCAGCGTCATTATGATATTTTGCCTAACCATTTATACAACGTAATTTTTAGTATATGCGAAACCTGAATATAGTTTGTTCAGAATAAGTAACTGAATCGATTGCAACAATTTTTACCCCATGTTATATTTGGTCCCAAAAATATTTAAAAAAAGGTTGAAAGTTGGACACCGAGCGACACTAAGTAGGTTATCCAATCTCCGCGCCGAACGGTTAGGTACCTAGGTACTATTATCAATTAGCGCAAAACGGCGCGGCACGAACGGCGCGGGTGAGCATGGACAAATAGGTAACTTAACAAGCTCGTACTTTCTCGTAACTTTGTGATTTTTCATGATACAGTTTTGGAATTTTGTACATAGATTCTTTACATAAAAATACTAGACACGTGTTTCGGGTTTCGCATAGGTATACTAAAAATAATGTTGCATAATAAAACTAGCTTCTGCCCGACTTATCTCTCTCTCAATACGAGTACACACACATACCCCCATATAGGTACTTTAATAGGCCACCACAAGTTAAGTCTTACTTTGGGTGCCAGGTTCATCGAAAACACTCTTTCCCTTAGTTGTTACGCTGCATAGTGTTTAGATTTAAAGTGTTTTGTACACCAGATGTGCAAGGACTTTATTATTTGTACCATCAAGTAGACTAAAGAAAGAATTAATTGCTGCTGCATCTGCTGACACTGTCTTACTGCGCCATACAACACCCAGGAGAAGAGAGTATGGTATAATAATATTTGTTACAGTGAACCATCGGAACATAATAATATTTATTGTCCACAGGGTTTCTAGGAACCTAACTACGTTGGAATAGAGATCGCATTCAATCCCAGCTTTACCAAATGCAGTCGCAACACCAGCTTTTAGTAACATTCAATACCTTAACTTGCAGAGCATTCGATTTAGACGCATCAAACAGCATACTCAACTAAATTATGATACTCGAATGGGGCGGTCCTACGGTACGTAACAATCTAATTACATTTAAGCACATACATACATGCCCGCTTTGAATAGATTTTCCGCTAATTTTCTTCGCAGGCACGTTGTGTTTCGTCCAAGTGCTTGGTGACACATGCTTTAAACGGTTAGCGACACGCAACTCCGCAACAGTGTGGAAAGCTGTGGACACACGGAATCTAGTAGGAGATTCTAGGAATCAAGGATATATATGTAGCGTGTGCTCTAGAATACACAGTTACGTGTCCTGAGCTTCCAAGTGCCCGACTTGCTGTCTTAGGTTAAGGTTTGGAATAACGTGGGAAGGATGAGGTTTTTTCTTATGTAACTTTGCTTTTTCTTTACGTTATTGCAGGTACTTATTCTCGCCTTGTTCATTAGGTTCTGCTTTGATTTATAGATTTAGGCAAAGTTTTAACACGTGTTTATGTGGGCAGAAGTATAGTTAACGAAAGTACGCTTTTATAGTTCATCTTGATGTGGGTATAATGCAAGCTTGAACATAAGAAGCCTTTGCAGCTTTCAGTTAACCACACAATTAATTTAATCACTTTTTCTTTTTTTTACTGTAAGATACGATAGTTGATTGCATTATGATATGATATCATAATGCGATTATGATATGATAGTTGAGTATGATAGTTGTTGATGATAGTTGGTTGTTATTTTGAAAGTGAGAGGGATTCAAAGTACGTTACTCGAGCTCAAAATAGTGTTGCTCCCGAGGTGAACACTACTTTTTATCACCCTCTATGAAAAAATAAGAAAGTGCAATTGATGAATAAGAATAGTACGTTATTGGAACTTTTACTAACAATATCCACATTCAAAATTCAAATCACTTTTAGTCCCTTGGGATTAAAGAGCAATTTTAGTTCCTGTTTATGAAGAATACACTAGCTCTTTTGAATAAATGTGAAAATAAAAAGATATTTATTTAAAGTGTTTACATAATTTAAAAAGCTAACAGTCTTAAAATAATCAAAGGGCATCAAAAAATTCGCCCGCATCGCTGTAAACAGGAAATGTGCCCAAAAAGGCTTGCAACATTGCCACGTTGTATGGCAATGCTGATTGTTTGGCCAAAAAATAGGCCAGCCCCCTGGTCACGTGAAGAGTCGAACAACCGCTTGGCGATGGTATTGATTTTTTGATCACTATATCTGACGTATTTGACAAGTCTAGATAGTTTGATAGATATATTTATTATGATGATCTATCAACTCTGCCTGTTAAGTTGAAGATTATGAATTTCATTATTGACGTATCTGTTACACTATTGGTACCTACTTCATTAAATTTAATAAAGAGAGAATTTCATTTAAAAGAGTCTTTATTATTATTGTGTTAATACGATCATATTCACACAATAATATACTCTTTTTATTGCGTTCTAACTTACGAAGCTCTTAAACTTAAAGCCAACGTTTACGTGAACCCAAAATCATGCAACAAGGATTTCTATTGCCTATCTTTAAAAAACATCTGGTGAATCCAAATCAAGAAATAGAGGAAAAAGCGACCGAACCCACAACATTATGTAGCATTTGCAGTAATAAATCATGTGATGATCCTCATCTTGTCAGTTACAGAAAGTAGTCGTATCATCCCTTCTCATTTAGCGTAATGTGGATAGTACAAAATCCTGTACGTCTTTATTCTTTAGTACGCGCCCCACGTAGGCCGTTGGATCGTAAAATCCTTTTGCCCAAAAACGGCCTTGAATAGCACACAACTAGATCACAGATAAGGACTTATATCACAATATGCTGTTAGTTTTTCTTACATGGATTTATTTATAAAATATGTTTAAAGTTATGTGACGTTTAAATGTCAAAAATGTACGGTTAAACAGTCACTACTTAACTTTTATGAATAAAGGGGTTTGTTTACTGAATCGGAATTCGCATCATTCCTCTTTGTAGCTTTTTGTGAATCGTGTTTAAAATCGATTCACTTGTTCAACATTGAATTTGAATCGATTGAAATGTAAACATTTTTAGAGCGCCGTGCTTCAAAAGGAAAAGAAATCGTATAAAGATCACTCACGCGTCCGCCGTCAAAAATGTTTGATGTAAATGTCTGCATAATTTATATTTGAATATGTTTATGTGTAATTCAAGGGGTGGCTTTGTGGTAATCATTGAGTTTGAGAAAAACACGTTAGGCGGTTTTGGAAAATTGAATGAAAGAAAAAACATCTATCATAAAATTTATAGATTCTAAATAAAATATAATTTAATATGTCATTTTACGTGGCAATAGATTGTCGGTGGTCGTTTCACACCTAGACGTAGATACCGATACCCTCAGTAGGTATCTACCTTCTACTCAAGCCCCGCACACGGATCTCCTTGCAACACACTCCTACATCACGTAGTTCATAGGATTTCATTTTAGTGTCGCATACGTTTTCGATTTCGGGATGCTTATTGTCGAAGGTGAAATCATGAATTTCGGACGGACAGCATAATAAAGATTGGGTAGGGTCTGTTTCTTTCTGATTGACGTTTGGTGGTCTGCGGACAACGAGTTTGAACAATAAAATATATGCATTTGCATCAATGTCAATGTAGAGGCAATTCAGCTGCTAGACAACACGGGCATAGTGTGTAGGCCAAAGATAACTTAACCATTTGAGTTAGTGTAGTGTATAAATATTGAATGAATAATAGTAACAATACTGTGCTGTACATGTACACATGAACATAGTGTTTTTATCAGTAATCAGACCCTAAGAAAGTGCTAGGAAATTGTGTAAAAGTACAAGTTGACACTAGGTACCTATTCTTAGCTATAATCTCGTAAAATATTATGTTAGAGTTAAATTGCTTATTAGGCTAGATTGTAATCAATTACTAAGAACTTTTTTCCAAAACACACACACCAAAACACAAACACAACACAAACAGCAAAAAAAATGCGTCAATATTGAATGATTATGATTAATTATGAAATACCTGTACTGTGTAATATTGTGCTTAAATTATAGCAGTTCAAGTAGTGGTCAGATCGGGCAAACCATAATTACCTAGTTTCCGCAAATTCAAATACAAATTATAGATACCGACTACACAAATAAATATGATGACAGATAATCATAATTATGTTATACATTTTAGTACAAAAAATACCTATTAGGGAGAAAATCACGTCCATCCTTACATAAAAAAAATAGAAAACTCTAAGCAGCGAGAAAGGTTACTCTTGTACCTTCGAGCAATTCTTCCAAGACGCACATCCAGTCTATTCAATACTTTTAAAGAAATACGTGACTGCATGCGTTTCGATAAAATGCTTTTTAGACGTGTGAAGATTGCCATTACGAGAGAGTACGTATAGTCATTACAAATCGCGAACGCGCGTCATGTGACTTTTATGTCATTGACATAAGGTTTAAATTACAATGATTGACGCAACTATACAGGTGACGACGAGACGGACGACGACGGTGAGACGGGGTGTCAGTATTCTAGCAACAGATGACTCACTTGAAAACGCCTGTAAGCTTTGACTGTGAAATCAATATTCAATTAAAGCTAGTGCACCAGTTTACTGTTTCTGATTGTCAATGGCACAAATATGATTTGTGGACAAATGGACAGTTCAGTCCGTCGACCATGTTGAATTTCGACCAGAACATAAATAAACAAAGATGGCGACACGAACTTGTACCGAATGGAAAGTCTTACAGGGGTACAGATGCAGGCTAGTAATTAAATAATTGAATCGGTTATTTTGAAAAGGGCTTAAGTCCACTTTTGTAAACTTTTCAGGAGACACAAAAAACAATCTCTTGCAATTTTTTTGTATGGAGCGTTAAAAAAGTTATATGGCCTGTAATATGCCCTAATAAAAGTTATTATTTTGTTATATTAGTAAGTCATATATAATACAGGAAGTGTAGATAAAGCTCATTTTTAGACCTGGACTTATGCCCTTTTCAAAACATACAGGATTAAGTCAATGAAATTACCAAGTTTAAATAATGTAAGTACAACATTTATTAAAGATTATGAATAATAATTACTACACACTATTTTAGCAATTATTCAGCATCTTCTTCAATTGTTTCAGAAGTCTTGGTGGGCCAATTATTTGTTACTTCATTATAGAAACCTATAAAGTTTGAGGGAATGTGCCTCATGACTTTCTGTATGTCCTCAATTTTTTTTATATTTATTGGAACCTTATCCCTACTTATAAGCTTTTTCAGTAGGCCATGATACATTCTCTCGCCGGGAGGCCAGATTGAAGTCATATTTTACTAATCCATCAATATGTTCACTGGTTTTCACAATACCTGGGTTTGACCAATCATAATGAAATTCATGAAACAGTGACACATTAAAGTTCATTTTCTTGTTTTTAGGAACTTTTTTTCCTAATGACTAGGCAGTTCTTTTTGTAAAACCTAGGTTACCAGCTTTTAAAATCTATGTTGTTATCTATATTATTATTTATCTTTGTTGTTATTATCTATCTTGTTATGAAAAGGGCACAGTCCAGGACTAATGCCTTTTTCAACATAAACAAAAATTGACATGACCTGTCATTCAGCAATGAAACAACGGACTAGTGCCGTTTTCTGTGAAAACGTGCGGGGTCATAGACAAACATATTCAATTTCAGCAAAAGGTGTGACTTATGCCCTTTTCAAAATAACCGATTCAATTATAATGGATAGAAACATTCATGGAGTAGAATATTTAGAAAGAAAAACTAAGACAAACACCTAGATCGTCCTAAATATTTTGCAGAATATCTTTCCACGTTTTTATTCACAGAATTAGGGTTTCTTTTCCACTAAATGGGTTTGTTACTACTAAACAAATTAACGCATTGTGTTTCACAGAATGCGCTAAACTTCTGAGAAAATAAAGGCACTGCTTTCTAGGTTTTCCTAAAACTGAGAGTTTTTCAAATAAAATATAAATTAGAATTACCTTTCAGATGTTTTGTCTAAAAGGACTGCACGAGGATAATGTACCAGCTTAGCTAGATTTTTGTCGAAAGCGGGATATAATAAAAAACGTAAATAATCAAAATATATTCCATCGTTATTAACAACCCCTTATGAGGTCATGTACTCATCATTATGAACAACTTTTACTATGGGACCAAACCAGAAATCACGAAAAAAAATCAGTTGTTCCCTACATTTTGACGAGATAAACGAACATAAGTAAATGTAGGGAACAGCTGATTTTTTTTTCGCGAATAAGGTTCACTAATGTTTCACCAAAACTCCATTGACAAATTTTTAGTTTACAACCGTTTCGTATACTCACGGATATAGGATATCTATGCGTATACTATTTATTTCACAAACAACTCATTTCGCAAATGTTTTATTTTATAAGCACTCGCTTTACAAACACTTATTTGGCAAATGCTTCACTTTACAAATGTTTCCGATGACATTTATCATTTAAAAAAAAATCACTTAATATTTAGATTCTTTTGGAAAAATCACGTTTATACAAAATATCATTTTATAATACATTTTCTAAACCAGTCACAAAGTCATCATGACGGTATTTTCGTTCTTGCATCCTATGTCGACGGAGCCCCGCCTATTGGGGCTCCGTCTCTATTTCTGTGTAAAGGGCTTAAAGTAACCTAACCAAACCTAAACTCGGGCTGCCCTTCGCTCGCTCTTGCATCCTACGTCGCCTATTGCGTTCGTTGAGTTCGGGTGCGGTAACGGTAACGTAAGTATATAGGGAAAGAAGAAAAGATAATTCGGAAATAATTCGGAGTATTGAAAATCGGAATGTCGTTTTTCGTTTTTAGGAAATTGTGTAATAATAAGTCAATATGTAAAACGTTTTTATTCCAAACGTTGTTTTAAGAGATAAAATGAATAAAAAATGAATTGTTTGTCAAACATACAAACACGTTATTAAACAAAAGTTTACCTGGTAATTATTTTGTAAAGTGAATTATTTGGCAAACTTGTTGTTGTATAATAATGAAATGACAAATCATGTTTTTGCCAATCGTTGCTTGTCAAGTAAAAATTTGTTAATTATTTTTTGGTGAAATGACAACTATACCTACCTATATAAAGTAGATGTAAGCAAATTATACAAAGAGAATTAAAACTGGGAAGGTACATCATTTTGATAATTTTTCATGCAAGTTTCCAGCACAAAATAGAATTCTCAAATCCAAGTAAAAAAAAATTAACCGTCCATGAAAAACATCACATTTTCGCTCAAACCACAGTCCCTCAAAAGCAAAGAATCAACAGCAAACTTGAAACTAAAGCTCCTTAAAGTAACTATAGTTAAAGGAGTTCTTAATACAGCGCGCAGGAGTGGTCGTTATCAATGCTCACGTCGCGTTCGCAGTTTACGTTGAAGCGCAGCAGTGGCAGCATTTCCTGTAGAACCGGCGCCGTATCGCGTCCATTCTACGTCCACTGGTTCCGCATGAACAAAATTCTGCACATAGTTTGTTCCGATACTGTGCAATAACTTTGTGTATGTGCACGCCGTAGGATCACTGGGAACTTTTGTAGGCTCAAGTTTTGAGCTAATTAGCTGTTCGTGGTTTTTTCAATGAATAAACTTTGCTTTAGATGTTGGTAAAGTTGTAGTTGAGTTGACCTAAGCCAATATGAGCTTTGCATGGAAATTAATTATTTTTATAGATGTTTTTCTATCGTTTTTGGCGTAGAAATAGGTTGAATATGCGATAATACAATTTGAACAAAAGCCTGAGACAGAGGCAGAGCATCGTGAGGAAACAAAAATTCGGAGACATGTGACATCTACCAATCCGCACTGGGCCCACGTGGTGGATTACGGCCCACTCCCTCTCCCGGGAAGGAGGTCTATGTCCCAGCAGTAGGATCATTACAGGCTGATTTTGTTTATGATGAGATAGAGGTGTCTTCCATAAATTGCATTAAAATTGAAATGGAGTAGATGAACCATCAAACACTACATCTAATAATTTATGTAAACAAAGTTGTAACATATTCATTACCTTAAGTACTTGGTTATTAAGACAAATAACACCAACATTTCAATATCAAAAACAATATTTCACAACAAAACACAGGCACGACATTCGCTTCACAGTAATGTACTAATACATTAGGTACTGTATATGAATAAAATGCAAAATTTTGGCAACAATATCCGGCCGTAATAAGAGACAAAGCTGAGTGTGCGCGGGGATATTATGCACATTAATAATATCCAGGTTATGCAACCAGCATTATTTTATACCAACTAATGCACTGCACTTACTTATGACGTGCAAACAGCTTTGAGAGATGGTACAAGTAATGTTACACGTACTTGTGTGTTACCGAACAAAGTTCAGTGTAGCTGTTGACATAAGTGATGTGTCAGATTTCTGAACGTTTCAGTGTTGATTCATTGGTGTTTCGCTTGTCTACAAGGTCATCGCATTTTCAACTGATTTTGTTTCAGATTTAATATTGATCACGTTATTTCGGTATGTCCGTACATATTATAAACTAGCTTCCGCCCGCGACTCCGTCCGCGCGGATCTCGGTCTTCGCGTGGATGGTTTATTTCTCCATTTTGAGTAACTCTGACAATGACATCTTATAAATATCTATTGGACCCAAATACGGCTAAGCCTATAATAATTAAGGAGATCCCTCTATTGAGCTACTGCTGTTGAGCTCGCGTTCTGTAGTAAGTATTTTTTTCATAGTAATTCCGACCTTGATAAGTAGCATGTAGCAGTAAATTACTGACAATGACGAAAAGTTTGCAATAATAAAAAGGGATCGTGACAATGCGACAGAAAGTTAATTGAGAGCTTCAGCATACACAACATTGTTAGTGAGCTCGTCCGGAATATGAACATGAAGATTTCTTGGACTGCTCACATGGGAAAGAGCTACGTAAAGTTGCCCGTGTGAAAAACAACTCGCGGTAAGATCTACGCCAGCAACTCCTAGGGTCTGACCTTGAGCCTTATTTATTGTCATGGCGTAACACAAAGCTACAGGAAACTGTATTCTCTTAAATTGAAATGGAAAATTATCCACTACGGGTAATGCAACGTGTGTTCGCGGTTCTACAGAACAACGTCTATGAATAAAACCGAAAAATAAGATTTTTTTTTCTACGTATTTTTCCAGGATAAAAAGTATCCTATTTTATGCCCAGGATAATAAGGTATAATTATACCAAGTTTCATCGAAATCGAACCGTTAGTTTTCACGTGATGCCTGCATATACAGACAGACAGACAGACAGACAGACAAAAATTTTTTTAATCACATATTTGGGTTTGGTATCGATCCAGCAACACCCCCCGCTATTTATTTTTTCAATATTTTCAATGTACAGAATTGACCCTTCTACAGATTTATTATATGTATATGTATAGATAAAGTTGCTTTTCGTGTCTGTCTGTGTGACCGTGTTGCTCTTCTAAATTACGCAATGGATTTTAATACGGTTTTCACCATCGTTTTGAGGAATTATTACAAACTCATTTATTCATTTTGTGAAGATAAGGTACAAAAATTATAAAGATGATATTAAAAAAAAAAGAAGTTGGTCCATGCTTGCTTGATGCCTTCTGAATGCAGAAGGACTACGGAAGGTTTTTGTGCATAATTTTAATTACCTTACATATAATACAGAAATCTCGATGTTTTGTTAAGTAGTACAACTGTATAAAACGTTCGAAGCAGGGGTAGGTCGCTAGTATATAAAAATCGATTAAATAAACAAACATGTGACTTATGCCCAAAATCAATCATACAGAATATTAAAAAAAAGGCTGATAAATATGTAGTAGTGCTTGCGCGATCCGACCAATTAAGTGGCTTTACGGAAAATAAAACTATTCACGCCACCATCACGTGCAAAGCCTAAAAATATCAATTATACTCCAACGATTAAAATCAAAAGTAATTGACGTGTCAATCACAGGATGCGGACAGTAGACCATAGTTAGGTTTTAGGTTATATTACCCAGCATTTTTTTAAATATTGCTTTGTTAGCGAGGAATATGTTTAAAAAGGATTCTCGATACATCAGCTTCAGAATGCATCAAGTACTTAGTTGAAAAGAAGACTTGTTTTTCTTCTCTTTTTATTCCTAGAAAGAAGGAAACCAGGCGTTGGCCCAGTGAAGAACGGCCAAGCACTTTAGTTTGTGTAAATTTTTTATCACCATTGCTCTCAGAGACGGTGAATAATAAAATAAAATAAAAATAATAATAAGCGGATTATGCTATACATATA
The DNA here is from genome assembly GCA_916614155.1 of Mesoligia furuncula. NCBI lineage: Eukaryota > Metazoa > Arthropoda > Insecta > Lepidoptera > Noctuidae > Mesoligia > Mesoligia furuncula. Next base: position 14,227,998 of record OU744798.1, read on the forward strand.
GAGAAAAAATATGTTAAAAGGAAATGCCGTCGGAGAGACTTTTGAAAAAGCCTAAGTAAAAAGTCGTAATTCGAGGTTTGGCTCTCGCCTATTTCCTCTTCCAATATTGGACCAATTTAAAAGATATTTCATAAACTGAATAAGAAGAATATATACTGTGTCCCTATGTTTTTCTTTTTTCATTAATAGTTGTCAAATTTGTGCACTACGCCTCTGTTGACATCGTCTAGTGCTTATAAAAATAATGTATCATCAAAAAGGAAAACATAGGGACATAGAAGTAGTTAATACCTATTTATTATTCTGTAAAAAATCATCGCTTTTTGGTCATTAACCAGAAAGAAAACAGGCGAAAGCGTTTCTATGGAGAAACGACCACCCGCATTTCCTCTTAAGAGCGTTTACGCCGAACGGAATTTCATACAAACTTTCAAACCCTTATTTTTCGAAATGAATGAACCGATTTTAATGAAACTTCATACGCATAAGCGGGATACGAAGGTCTAAAAAGTTAGTAGAATTTTTTTTCGAAAAATTGTGTTACAGCCAAATTATACCGATTTTAAATTTTCCATAGAAACAGAGTTTTCCAGTTATCTTTTTTTAAGTAAGACATTTCGTAAATGTTCTCTACTAACTTTTTAGACCTTTGTATCCTGCTAATGCGTATGAAGTTCCATTAAAATCGGTTCATTCATTTCGAAAAATAAGGGATTGAAAGTTTGTATGAAATTCCGTTCGGCGTAAACGCTCTTAAGAGGAAATGCGGGTGGTCGTTTCTCCATAGAAACAAGTGACTATAAAGAAATCTTCTTTAGCGTGTAACAAGGATATTTTTGGCGCCTAAATGTCATTTACAGGGGGGCTTTGTTGGTAAACATTTGTGAGTGTCACAATGACAAATCAAGATGAGAGGAGGCGTTAGTTCCTATTTTGGTCATACGCCAAAAGAACCTTTTAGCGTTGTACCATCAAACCAGGTGAATAGGGATGCAGGGGTGATTCGGGACAAAACTTTAAAAGGGATTTTTACATTAAAATAAAAAAAATAAGCGTAAACACAGTAGGGTCCTTTTTGGCAACAAACTATATAGTTTGTTGCCAAAAAGGACCCTACTGTGTTTACGCTTATTTAATTAACTAAGGGCTAATTTTTCAATCAACTGATAACTTTATTCGAGGAATAATTTTGAAATTTTGACAGTTTTTTCATACAAAAACTGTCAAACGTCCATTTTATTCCTTCAATAAAAGTTATCTGGCGATGGAAAAATCAGCTCTTAATTCAATAAAATTAACGTGTCCTTATTGGCAACAAACTATATTATTTCAACGTTAAAACCCATTATAAAGTTTCGTCCCGATTCACCCCTGCATCCCTATTCACCCCGTATGTAGGTACTTTTAGGGTCACTTCTACATGTTTATGGACAATTTACATATCTAGCCTGTATTTACCTACTGCAGGAAAAGGCCTCACTCTCCTTTCCCATAACTGAAGTGTTGTCTGATGTCCCGTCATGAACGAGTGCGTCCTAAAACATCAATTAAAGTTACATTAAAAAGGCCCACGATTGAGCCCATTGTGGGTGTCAAAATAAAGTTTGGTTACGCGAGTGAAGTCAATCTCATTAAGGGAAATTATTATAGGTGTCGCCGTCGCTGTCTACGCCGCGACGCTACGTCGGAATACGACTAGAGGAGAACTGTTATTATTATTACTGCCGTAACCCTTTCCTTAAGTCGACTTTTACGGCTTGCTCCGGATGAAGAACAGCTTTTGCAATTTGGTACTTGTCTTATATGACTAGATCAGGGTGGATCATTTGTTTAGTATTGTAAATCAGTAAATTGTAAACCAGTGCGCATATCCCGAAGGATTGTGTGGAGGGTCAACTTGGTAGGTGTTTATAGGTACATTTCGCCGATGGTTTAATTTGGAGAAACCTTGTTTGGTGAAGTGTGTGTTTGTTTATTTCATTTACGAGTCCGGGCTGCTAATGGTATAACCAAAAAAGCTTTGTGAGATGTGGAGATCGAACAGAAGACTTCACGATTGACCTTGCTTCCCATTGATAATAAGACCCCTCTGTTTTGTCGGGGGTTAGAAATGACGAGTCAGTTACGATATTATACCTGGTACTCACGACTCAGGGAATCCTAGTACGACGCCCAGTGTGTTATAAGTATATTTTATTTTTTAATTAATCGAAACACGTTTCAGTGCCTGTTTAAATTCAGCAGCAAGAGTGCGCAACGAGGAAGTGGGAAAATGTAGCTAGATGAAACTCATTCAAGAATTGAAACCGGATAAGTGCTAAGTGGGAAGGGGTCCGGGCTGATGTCATTACTTCTTATGTGTTCGTTCGCTCCACACCTAATCTAATCACCTATCTACCTGGAGAGCTTTATCGTTTCATTTCGGATTGAGGGAACTTGTTAAGAGACATTAAGATGTTTTTGGGAGAAATGCATCGTATGTAAAGATGCTTGGAATGCTCTTCTAATGAAGGCGCATGCATTACGTTCATAAATGTTGGATGTTTTGAGTTAGAATCGGTTTGTATAAATGTGATGTACCTTCTTTTATTCCAAAAGTTTCTTATGAAAGTGTAAACAAACAACGGATATCGACAAACCCTGTTCAGGTCAAATTCTTACGCAATCACTCAATAAAGGGAATTGGTAACACATTCATCAGTACGTATCTAGAAGGCTTTAACTTTATACTTCGACACTTTTTTCAACAATTATTCTTTGAACAATATTATTAAACATTGAAAAATCACCGAAGAAAATTGAAGTTATAAAATTATAGGCCAACCGCTTAACTGAGACGTTGCCTGAGGTAGCTGCGTGGTGCGGGAGGGGTGACAGTTGTCACAAGTTGACGAATCACTGAGCTCTCGCATGACGTCACCACACCCCTCCCGCACCGCGCTGCTACCTCAGGCAATGTCTCAGATAAGCGGTGCGCCTTTTGTTTTCTTCTTTTTATTTGTTTTGGGGTTTTTATCTAAACAGATAAGTATGTCAACCCCATCGTGCCTTTTACCACTGTCACATTAACACTTATAATTTTAACACATAAACTATACTAAAGAGTTAAACAATCTATGAAACACTTTGTGATAATAGAAGTCACCGATGAAGGACTGTTAATGAATGACATAACTTTGTGATACCTTCTGAAATTGGTTGGGATAAAATTGATTGTATTAATCCCACGTTATGCCTATTTAAGTCTAATTCTCACAAAAGTTTCCCTCGCGCCTGTTGCGGACACAATCCATTAGTAAATGTCCTCAATCTGATTACATTCTCTGCAATTCGGGGAATCAGTTTTTCATAAGGGATGCGAACTTTGCTGATGGATAGGGTCCAGAGCAAAGTCTTAAAATTAATTTAAGATATAATTCCTACTAAGTTGATCGACATCGGACCAAGGCTCACGAGGAGCCTTGTATGCTCCTATACCACAAACCTTTTTGCTGACTGATATTATCAAAGTGTTGTTTCCAGGGTTTATAACAAATTACTTTTTATTTAGAGATGTATTCCCAATAATCAGGTAAGTAGTCAATTGCTGTACCCTACAATTAGCAGCAGCTAATTTAGTCAATTGGTCAACCTCCTCATTACCACGTAGTCCAATGTGAGCTGGAATTCATTGGAGCTTGGTGGGCCTAGAACCTCAATTGTCAATTGTTGGAATTTTGAGTTTATGTAGGTATTCAAATAATCAAAGTATTCAATTTGTAAGTGGCACTACAAATTGGTGTCCACAGGTAGGTAAATTTTCTGATATATTTGTTTACACATTTTTTGAACAGACCATAAGTTCTGAACCATAACATATATTACATTACCTATTCATATAAATGCACGAACCACCGACCAATAGTAGTAACTTTTATAAACAACGAAAGTTGTAACAGCTTTCGTAATTGAGATATAAATAATAAACTGTGAAGTTGGTGGATGAAAACATTACATGTGACGTAGAAATAATAGTTACTGAAACTCAGACGCAAAGCATAATTAATAAAGTACCTAACTGTGAAACAACATCGCACTCTCTCAACTAGAAACTTTTCATATATGTGTCCATAGTACAAAATATAGATTTAAGAAGTAAATTACCTAAGTAGCATATATACGAGTATATATCGTCGCCGTACAATGAAAACCTACTGAAGAAAAACATATTATTTCTATTTATTTGTTGTGTAGAACATAGGTATTTGAAACAAACGTGCACAGCTCTAAGATGCTTCTAATGATAATAAACCTCTAGGTAGGACGATGTTTTCAGACCGTTTTTATCTTCCATTGTAAAAATATGCGTTTATTGTACTAGGACACAGGTTTCCTCTCTTCAAGAGGGAGTGGGCTATAATCTATCATGCGGCCCAGTGCGGGTTGGTAGATGTCTCGTCTCGAATTTTTAGTTATAGGATAAGCCGGTTTCCTCACGATGTTTTCCTTCACCGTTTTAAAAGTAGTAGTAGAATTCGCGTGCCCCGTGTGGAGCCGTTCTGCCCATGCAAAGCTGGTGGATACAGCTTTGAATGAAACGTGCCGGATCATCACTGGCTGCCTAAAATCAACCCCGGTACAAATGCTGTATCCGCTAGCAGGAATAGCGCCACCAGTGGTTCGCAGAGCGGTGGCAGGCTCCAGCGAAAGAACCAAAATGGTCTCCGACACACGACACCCTTTGCACGACAACATCCTTGTGCCACAAAGACTGAAAAGCCGAAACAGTTTTTTAAAGTGTGTCGTTCCACTCTCTGGCGGACCATCACAAGAGAGACTGAAGCTGTGGCGAGACAGTGCTACCTTACCCAAACCGTTCGTCCCACCTGCTGAAGATCTCCCAGCTGGACATGAGTTACCTTGGGTAATCTGGAAGTCTTTAAACAGACTCCGGACCCAGGTAGGCCGAAGCAAGGATAACCTGTTCAGGTGGAGATTCATAGACGACTCCGCCTTGGAGTGTAAATGTGGTGCTGTCCCACAAACGATGGGACACTTAATATCGTGTCCTGCGTGTCCTGTCAGCTGCACGTTACAGGAACTGATGGACGGTGATGAAGGCGCCAAACAAGTAGCCGAATTCTGGGCCGAGTACATTTAGATTGCTATCGACACGCTAAGAAAAAAGTAGTAGTGATGAAATAATTTACACGAAGTAAAGAGCCTGCTTGGGTTCAACCGGCGTACAACTCATAAGTCGAGGCCGCTACCACTGGGTCATCACTGAGCCTTACGTATTATAAAAAAAACCTAGGTTCATCGAACTTTGCCCACTGAATCTATTTATTTATTTAATGAACATTTTGTAGACTTAAGAGTAAACTAGTCGCGAGCTCGAACTCGCTGGTGGTCATGGCCAAAAAGCACGCTGTCACAGAGCTAGTATCAGTGATGAGCAGTTAGACGCTAGTCTACACGAACAACGTCTAGTTCTACCGCACAGAAACACCGTTCCGAACTAATAGGCGAGTAAAAAATCCGAAAAGTGCTTCGGAAAATGGACTTTTATGCAAAAACCACTGCATGAATCAATTATAAATAAAGTTTATTGAATTCTTCAATAACTGAGCTTTGTCGGTACGGACTTGATTTTGAAGATTTTACAGTTATTTTATTACTTATTTACACCCAAAGTTACTTTAAAAATAGCAAGAAAAACGAATCCTTGTTGGCTCATAACGTTTTAATGGCTTTTTATTTTACTATTCTGTTTCCGTCCAGACAACATTAATAATAAGACAAAACGACATCATGTTTAATTTTGAATGCACAATGTCAAACGGTGGAGTAATATTCTCCCAAAATTTGTATGGAAAAAATATCGACTAGTGGCACCTTAACAGTTTAACCCAAGGCGTCTCCAAACAAGTTACATTTAGTAATATACGCGTACAGTTATTTGTTGTTAACATAGGTACTATTATTATTAAATAATAATGCTTAAGGTGACTACATGACGTAGTACGTCGTGTGGTTTCATTTCTTGTAGCACGGGTGCGGAAACTAGCCGCAGACAGCAGGGACCGCCGCCGACGCAAACCGGCTCCTTCGCACCCGTATGGCATCCATGCGGACGTTAAGGCTTGTCGATTTTGTTGGTGAGTAAATGGTAAAAATGTATAATTGCCTGCAAGCTCCTTCTCAACTCGAAAGTGTCGAGTCCGAGCATACCCGTTACAAAAAAGGGAAGGGTTAAAGAAATGGCCATATCCCAATCAAAACTAGATGCATCTAATGTAAGCCGATAACAAAGTCCTTGTGTCATCAACATCTGTCTATCCTTTTCCCAACTATGTTGGGGTCGGCTTACAGTCTAACCATCACCAGCAGCTGATTACCAGTATTTTACATGGAGCGACTGGCTATCTGACCTTCACAACCAATAATAATAATAACTCATTGGTAAGACTGCTTGTCTGACTTTCAGGCTTCTGACTACCCGTAACGACTCGCACTTTCGTAACGACTGTCAAAGATCCACAAATGACACCCGACCGGTATGTAAAGATGGTTTGACTTATCCACAGACCAACCGCGGCACGCGTAGCTTAACCTGATCTGTCGACCTGTGCGGTTGTTATTATTTAGTCACGGGAGAGTTTCAGTAACTACGAGTATAAATTGTTCATTACATAAAGGAATGTGCTTCAATCACAACATAAATTGCCTATTCATATACATACATCGTGTAACGTGCATTATACTCTCAACTTTATTACCAAAATTTCATGTGCTGTGATTATTTAGCCACGGGCACTAACATGACTTTATGTCATGTATCATTACGATTATCATAGTACAGTCTATAGAAACTCCTTCGTTCTAAAGTTTATAAAATGCTCGAAGCCACGTTTTGTTTTACCATTCCACTTTAAAATGTATTGGAATACTGTTCAATAACATTGTCTTACGCAGTGAACTGTATTAAGAGTGTTCGGAGAAAATGTCTAAAGTGGATTCGCTACAGATATGTTTTTCTAAATATACCCAGTCAGAGGAGCGCCCAGCTCCATTTAAATTGTTTGCGAGTTTTGCGACTCACATAAGGGCGATTGTACGCTGAAAACAACAGGTTCTAATTAACTTGCATGAGATTCTGCAATTTACGCTGGACTCCTTTATTTTGCTTTCTCTTTTACACTTTAATATTTAAAGTAACCTGAACTCAGGAACGAAAACTTTCCTCTTTAAATATTTAAATACTGCTCATTACAACCGTATAATGACAGTGTCTCTTTGTGAGTCGACCATGGACTTATTATAATAGAAGGAACTGTATTATAATAAGGCCATGGAGTCGACATAACATTGTAAGTGATATTTTCGTTTATTTTACAATACTCGAGAGAAAAGTCATAATATTTACAGACGGCATTTCTCCTAAAGCTCTTTCTCCGTTTGCTTTTAATGGTTTCTTAATACTTTCTCAAGAACGTCTTTATTGATTCTCTACGTAATGTTTATGTATGCTTAGCTCCAAGCTGTTAGTGTACTGTGGTTGGAAAGGCCAAGATCTGGAAAAATGACCGATAACTTCATATGTTACGCGCCCACGCAGTGCGAACCCCCTGGGGACGCGATCCCGCGGGTTGGGGCCCACATCGCCCAAATCTTGCGCCACATAGTAAGTATCTTTTAAATGTATACGAAGTAGGCTGTGGAAGCTTTTACTGAAACGACCATGGTAATGAATACCAATTAATTCGAGGTAGGTAATCGGGTTTCTAGCGTACTCCTATAACATCAATTGTGTGGAGCCACATCGCAAACGACGCCACACCTCTTGTGCTTTTTGTACTAAAACACACTTTTGCGAGGCCAATGATAACGCTGTCGAAGTGGTTGAATTCTGATCGAAGCTTATTAAAAACAAGTAAATGGAATCATCGACGACGCGACGAAGAATAAGAATTTTATTTTGCTAAGTTTACTTTCAAGTGGATTGAATTTCTAGACCTCACACTAGGACTCCCTGTGTTGTGAGATCCAGGCTCCTTCGTCCCGTAAACAATTTGATATAAAAAGGTACATTCTATAAACTTAAAATAAGTAGGTATCAAAAGAACCAGTCAAGTGCGAGTCGGACTCACGCACCGAGGGTCCCGTACTTTGTAGGCATGTAACTATACTTTACGGTTTTCGGATTTTTTCCTTTACCACTGTAATCTAGAGATTAAAAGGAATAAACCAACATGCATTTCATTACTATACGCCACAATTTGTGGTGGGCCTATTCCCCAACCCAAAAAAATTTCATGTAAGTTTTGTGCTACTTACATGAAATTTTTTTGGGTTGGGGAATAGGCCCACCACAAATTGTGGCGTATAGTAATGAAATGCATGTTGGTTTATTCCTTTTAATCTCTAGATTACAGTGGTGATATTAGCAAAACTTTATGTAACTGTGAAATACGACAGTCAAAACATGACCCTCATAATAACCTAAAATCTCACAAGAGCGATTGTCTAATGAGTGGATAGGTCTCATTGGTATTTTAAGTTAAAATAGTCCACTGTTCAATAATAAATAGTATAAAACAAAGTCAACTCTTACTACGTCACAGATTTTGATGTGATTTACACGATTTGATAGACTGATTCATGAAAGTGGATTAGATGTACTCATTTCGAAATAGCGCGGTTTTTTCCGGCCATTGACTGTAGATCTAAAATAATAAGCTGTGTGTAGCTGGTTGTGTAAGGAGAAAAAAAAAAATTATATACTGTGGTGGTTCGTGCTAAAATGAGAGCTTCACAATAAAATTAAACTGCATTAAGCCTTTTGACTTAAATATATTATGTATCGGAAGACTTTTCATTATCGTCTTAAAACTAGCACTCACTCTATTAGACAAAACAACCCAATAAAAATATTTGACACCTGCTTGAATGTCCGAATGGAACACGCCCTCAATTACAACCAGTCTGTCCCAAAAAAAGGTAAGGCTTCATAGAGGCTTCATTACCACGCCAATCTTTGAACAAAAGTAATCCGCATTACTATTTTCTGGAGTACGTTCACGCTATCCTAGCCTAATCGAAATATACACATTGAAGACGATGTTCATTCCCTCATTCGTTGGAGCTGCGAGGTACGGCACCTCACAGGCCCCTGAGGGCTGCGAGGTATGCACCTCACACGCTCCCGGCCGCGTCCGATGTTTCGTTTCGTTCCACGGTGATTTTTAAATTACGTTACTCGATATTTGCGTTAACCGTTAATAACAGCATTAAAAATAAGTTCACTGTACCAATTATTTATTATCTCTTTAACGCATTTAAAGCCGATATTATTACCGCATATTTTTTTCACGTTAAAATAAACCTAAAAACGTTCCTAAACACGCATTTTTTGCCGTAACACTTTTTTACTGTTATTTCATTATTCCGGTTAGATTTCTATGTAATTTTTGGTCTGTTATTTATAATAATATGACCACTTTTTTATGTGTAATACGATTAATATACGTTACCGTTTAATAGTGAGCCCAAAAAAAGTTGTCTCCTTTCATGATTCTAGGTCGACGCGAAGCACTCTATAGGTTTTGATTGCCTTGCGAGTGTCAAAATGTGCAAGTCTGCGGCATGAACGGAACGTACACGCCCGTATCTTTTGATTGCGTTGACTTAGAAGTTTGATTTTTTGACTGCTTCAGGAAATTGCAGCCGTGAGTATTTGATATTAATTTCAATAACTCCACGCGTTCCTGAGAAAAAGGGTCTTGACAGACGGACAGACAGACGGGCAACTAAGTGATCTTATAAGGGTTCCGTTTCTCCTTTTGAGGTACAGAACCCTAAAAAGAGTGTACACATGGTGGTGTGATTAGTGTCAGTTGTGTTGGTGTTGTAAGAGAGTGTTTGTACGTTATCCATATGTTAGTGAGTGCATATATGTTTGTGAATTGTCAATGTGTGTACTTAGAGTTTATACTTAAACTAAGAAACTTTCTGTCGTGTCGTAGTCCAGTGTAAGAAGTCAGTTTGTCACCGTCTCGCGGTCGTTTTTTTGTGTTAGTTGTTGTGTTTAGACCTCAATGGTCTTCGGCTTCAAGGGTTTTGCGTATATTTGTGGACCCATACAACCGTAAGACCTTAAGAAGAAGAACATCAACAGCTCTTTGGCTTACTAATAATGGAAGTTCCAAGTTCTAGCACAATTAAATACCACTACAATACTATGTTGTCTGTGTGGTGCCGGACTTAAAGAATTGCACCACCCCTTACTTCCCGTGGGTGTCGTAAAAGGCGACTAAGGGTCTTACCGGAGAATGGACACCAGCCTTCTCTATTTATTCCACCATCATACCATACTGCGATCGCCAACCCGCCTGCCAAGCGTGGCGATTATGGCAAACCCCCCCAAAATTGGGGGAGGCCTATGTCCAGCAGTGGACGTCTATCGGCTGAAACGACGACAATACTATGTTGTTAGAAAAGTGGTGACTACCGAGATGACGACTAATAGAGAAAGTATGGAAGAAAAGAAGAATGATGGTGATGACTGTAGAAAAATAAAAACAAAATAATAACGTCTCTGACATTTTTTCATAATGTCAAGTACATAACCCGTAGACTGTAGATGGATCGTTATTTAAATTAAGGGCAGCACATAAATTAAATTACCGAGAAAAGTTTTAAATTGCTCAATTTATTTAAAGTATTACCAGGACATGGCTGGGGTCTTCATCAGAAGCGTTTGAAGAGCTTTATGTCGTGGTTATAAAGTCGTTAAAATTATGCAGGCTCCTTTATTACAACGAGTTATTGGACGGCCTGAAATACATCAACTAACAAAGTATGGATGTCGATAGTGCGAGCTTTACCTTTTGGAATCCCTTCCAATCGCCTGGAAACAATTTTATTTTCTTGTAAATTTTGACGTCCAAAGTGCCTTTGAATGGCCTACTGGAAATAAATGATTTGATTTTGACTTTGAACGCTGTATCAATAGAACACCAGAATGATCCTAAACGGTATTTTGGCTACTTTGTACCAAATACCATTGAATATAAAAGGTCACGGATTTTTTTTTTACATAAAGAAAGAAGTCCCAGAATTGAAATTTTACAGTTCACAGTGCTTGTGCCAAACATGGCTCCGACCATACATTGAATACACAATTACAAGTATTTCCTAGCGTTATCTCAAATTGAAATCCGTATTATTGCCAAATACTTCGTCTGGTATAAGAAACAGTGTTATAACGGTTGCAAAGGACCTTTCAGCTAGAGTATAAAATGAAATGAATTCAATGTATTTTTTCGTCAGACGAAAATTATGTAGCAATATTTTTTTTTTCGAGGTAATAATGCTCGAATTCAAATCCCATTAATTTGCTCTGAAAACAGTCATATGTATGCGCAGCACACCCGTAGCCTCATATCATTCAACGTGTCATGTTTACGTATTCACAAAAGCAAACTCAAAAACCTACTTTTCAAATCAGTTAACTCAAATAACATCACAATTATTATTCCGCAAACGATTCGTAACATTCGAAATTGTTTGTAAATACCTAATCAGCCACGTGTACGTATCATTTCGAAAGTTTCCCCTTTATCGCGATCGGTTTTGCATTATTCCTCCTCCAGCTTATATATTTTAAACAAAGTTTGAGCGGAATATTCTAATTCAAAACTTTCAATGTAAATATGGTGGTTTGGGCTTGTTTTACAAAGACAGTTTCCGGATATTGTTCCGTAACTACTAACCGGGACAGTTTGCGACTCTTTCGAAATTAATTCAACCCAGTGAATTTGTTTATAAAGGCAATCTGGCAGTCGTTTTGTTTGATAGTCGAGCTACGACCGGACTTAAGCAGTGAAATAAATTGTACGAGTAGCGCCGAAGGGCTGCAGTCTAGTTTATTATTCATAAATCTTTACGCTCTGTAGGCGGATACGGGGCATTTCAAATCAAATTTCCTCGGATTTCATGAATTCAGGAAACACATTTTCATCTTAAATAGCTTTTCAATGTGAAAATGATATGTATATCATGTGGAAATGCCAAAAACTTTGTAATAAACACCGAGGCAAACGATTTTTATGGATTCCTGTCAACAATTAGTAATGTTACTAAAAATAAACCTTATAGATTTGTTCTGAAAACTTCCGTTGATTTATTGGACGTTGGGTAATTTAATCTGAACAAAAAGATTGAAAGCGTAGTAGTTAGTGGCTAATTGTTAGCAGTCGGACTCTAGAGCTAATTACAGGTCGAGCTAACTTCGCTTGATTTGAAACGTGTGCGAAGGAGGCGGATAGTTCGCTAGTTGACTAAGGGCTGATTTTTCCATCGCCAGGTAACTTTTATTCGAGGAATAAATTTGACGTTTGACAGTTTTTGTATGAAGTAACTGTCAAAATTTCAAAATTATTCCACGAATAAGGTTATCAGACGATTGAAAAATCAGCCCTAAGGGCTGATTTTTCAATCGCCAGATAATTTTTATTAGAGGAATAAAATTGACGTTTGACAGTTTTTGTATGAAATAACTGTCAAAATTTCAAGATTATTCTTCGAATAAAGTTATCAGATTATTGAAAAATCAGCCCTAAATAAAATACCAAGACTTCTTTCAAGGTTGGCAGTCTATATTGTTTGTCAGTCTTTCGAATAAAAGGCCAGCCGGTAGATTCTGTAAAAATCTGTGATGTTTTCCGGAGAAGTCACATCCACTTAAACATTAAAGACCAAGTCACATCCACTTAAAACATTCTTTTACCAAGAAAAAAGCATATATACAGCGATTATAATACCTAATTTTCAGTTATTATGGCAGTGGCAGCCATTTATAAATAGAAGGCACCTTACAAATTCATTGAGACAAATACCCAACTACCTACTTTGTACGGAAAATCGTTTGAAGGACATAAGAAGGCTTTACGTGATTTACTACAATCCAGACGCAACTTATTCATTCATAAATTGCTTATAATTCAAGTGAACACATTTATTATATAACATTCATAGGTGCTGTTCAGGTCCTTGTTACAGAGACCGTCATAGTAGAGTTTATTAAGGTTGTTAAATTTTGCTACAACAATTGTGCCAGTATTGGCACGTCTTAAGTCTGGATTCCAGGAACGGCATTTATAGCAGTTGTTAAGACGGCAATTACTACGGTATACATAACTAGTAATGACAGAGACTTTGTTAACGTGAAATATTTGCATAACTTACCATTAAACCAGTGCCTACTACCTACGTCATGTACAGAACAATAAATGATATATTGGAGTCCGCGTAGTGAGGATTACATCAAGCGCCCCGGGACTAAATAACGGCAAAGAACTCCTTTAATTATTTTCATTTAATCAACAAGACAAAGACATACCAATGTTTAGAATGTAATGCGCTCGGCTGCCTCGCCCCAATCAGTGTTGCCGTCTTTGATTCAAGCGGGAAACTTTGTGTGTTACTTTACCATTAAGGGGAACGTGGAAAATTAACAAGGAGCTTTGGCGTCGCAACCTGCATGAGAATGGCGCCTTTACCATCCATTACGGTCCGCTCCTCTCCCAACACTAATTTGTCTTATCCCTTATTGTCACGCATGTCAATGAATGAGGAACGTCACTAGCTTCTCTTTGAGTAAATATCTTGTGTTCATAGTGAACCTTAAGGGATGTTTCTTACTAGGGATATGGGATGTTGTATTCGGGTATGTTTAGTAATAAGCTGAGATCTTTTTGTTTTGTTGTGTTGCCAGGTTTCTTTTTAATAATTTAATCAGTAAGATTAATCCGATTTGTGTCCACGTGGATTGTTATCAAATGTTATAGTTATCTTGTGAACACTGGCTACCGCACGCCCTTTAATCTATCGCAATATCTCATGTCAAATTATACTATCGGCTGTTGATATTTTGGGAAACTAATTCTACTAGCCGAAATTAGATTTTACAACAGATTTACTGATGAGAAAATTGAACAGGCTCTCAGTAACCGAGAGTGGATGTTGCCTAAAAATAGGTGGATAGGCATGAATTGATAATGATAATCTGAATTGTTTATCAAGCAATTTCGAGGGCACTTTATCTCTTGTAGGAAAATCTGAAAACCAGTCAACATTTAGGTAAATGGGTTCTGAAGAACTTGAACTCATATTTTATAAAATTTCAAGTCCCATTGGAGAAATAAAGTTGAAATAAACAAAATATATTTCAATGAACATCGACACGAGTATTGACTCGCTCTAAATGAGAGTCGAAACTTTTTTATCGGCAACAAGAGACAGACGATCTACGCTGAAGCTATCATGGCAAAAATTAAATTACAGCAGTCGTTACCAACCGACGAAGGGACCAAGTTACTGGCAGTAAAGCTGATTAGTTAGCTCCGAAACTAAGCGTTAATTAAGATTGGTACGTTACGATGTTGCTTTTGATAAGGACGCGGAAATCATTGTTACGAGTACCTATTTACGAATCGTAGACAGGGGTTATTAAGTTACAAGTGCCTGATAATACATTATTGTGTTGACGGGAAGCTTTATTTATTAAAATTTTGATCATTTATATTAATCAACATCACAATTTCAATGTGGTTGAGTGGATAATACCTACTATTATCCACTCAACAACAATGAAATTGTTTTGAAATAAGCTCTCTGATTATATAGGGTTTAGCACAGTTTTACCGTTTTACCTTGTAATATATTGCCAATTCGAAAGTGAAAGTCGAGTGAGCGACTTTTTCCCAGTTTTTTGTACAAAAGTTGTCATATTTTTAAAATAAGAACAGACCTCTCTATACCTTTTTTTCATACCACGAGCTTTACAATAATATGCCTTCGGTAGTCGTCCCGGACGCCGGATGCCATACGAGTAGACTCTACATTCCAGCGCGAATTGTTGTTAGATGTTTAACATGTGATGTTTTCCCTACACTCTGTGAAAGTTAGAGCAGCAAAGGTATAGTTTAGACAGGCAATCTTTTGCATAAAATTCGACCCTAAGCACGTCAGACTGAATCAGCTTTGTAACTAATACGCAGTTTTTGACAGCGAACTGAATCAGCAGGTAACGACGGACGAGTGGTTATGAAATAATACTTGTTTTATGAAAGACGCTTAATAAGATTTTCTGATAGTTTTGTTCTCTTTGACTTGGTAGTTTTTTTTTCGTTTAGCTTATACTGTCCAGGCTACTGGGCAAAGGCCTCCCCTATTTTTTTCTTTCAGGAACTCTTTCCCCGCGCTCCATCGAACCACTCGCGGTACACATCGCGCTGGCGTTTATTGTGTTATTAAAATAATATTAAACACATTACGACAAAATGTACGAAAGAAAACGAAATGGTTATACTTACTTATCTATTAATTTACCTGACAAAATACTTCTACATAAATGCCAATATGTTACGATAGTTACGACAAAATAGTTCGATAAGAACATAATAACTTATCCAAGCTCCGTATATCCTCTATGGGTATAATTGTATAAGGAAAAACAACAGTTTCACCCAAGGCAAGAACTGGATTAAGGCCAAACAGATCACGTCTTGTATTTCCGTAAAAAGGAAACTAACTTCAGAAATGGGAAGACATTTCTTTACGAAGCCGCGTTTTCTCTATAGCCACCTGAAGTAAACGTATGATGGATGTGAGCGGAAAAAAAGGTTTACACTTTACATACTTGAGATGCACTTGTTTGAATATTTATTTTATAGATTGGATGAATTATCTGGGTTGGGTTGGATTGACTGGGTAAGTGGGTTGTGAAGGTCAGATAGGCAGTCGCTCCATGTAAAATACTGATATTCAGCTGCATTCGGTTAGACTGGAAGCCGACCCCAACATAGTTGGGAAAAGGCTAGGCAGGTGATGATGATGAGATTGGATGAATTTATATTTAGCTTAAAAGATAGCCATTACCAGAAGTGGTCATCGTGGTTCAGCAGCATGAATATCATCCGGATTGACGGACGTCGTGGACGTAATACGATAGCGGCTCCCCTGTCATCCCATCTGTCATCAGAAGACAGCCGCCACGCAACCTTAGATGCGACCTTCTGCTAGAGTGATTGTCACCAGCCAGTGTCACTCTTATCCGACCTTTTCGGTGATTCCAGTAACTTCTTAACAAAACTAGACGGCGCCACTTGCTGCGCCGTCAAGCTTATTTTATACATGGATGGGTTTGCTTAGTATAACACTTTGAACATAACAATATCAGTCTTTTTCCTTGTCTGTTGGTAAAATAGCCTACCTATTAACGTAGGTATATATAATGTAAAGGCAGGGGCAGAGTTAGAATCTCTGATCTGGGAAATGAACCGTCTATAAAATGTGCTAGAATACATAACTTATTGAAAGTTCACGGACCCCAATTTCATTGTTTTATGTTTTATTTATTTTGCCGATTCCAAATTATCGTCCACACTGTCAACAACATAAATATGCATTGTTGCATTGTCAATCAACTGCATTGTTTTATTAATTTATTTTCACTGTTATTTTTTCACACACGCTTTTCGGCAATACGTTGGTATGTATGGTATGCCATTGACATTGGCACTGATTTGCATATCTGTAGATATTGGAGAATTCATTCAGTCTTCTCGTAATTCTCGTACTTAAAAAACGTTGATTTTCAAGTCGCCATCACATTGAGACTGAGATCAGACTTTGAACATTCTTAAAATTAAGGAAATTGCCCCTCTGATTAATGCATTTCTAAAATTGTGAATTCTAATAGTGGCAATCGATGGAAGATGACGTGAGTTTTAATTTGGATTATATTTAATTTTTTTACACTTGATGCCTCTTAAACTGAAGCGAATTTCTTTCCAAAAATGTATAATGTAAACTACCTGCGTAATGTTACTACTATGTAATGTAACTGTGGCCATTTCAGTGTCCAGCTTGGGCCAATGTGTGAATATCATGGAAATGTTTGGCCATATTGGTCTTGAGAAGGTATTGTGCCTTTGACGTAGTTATATGTACCAACGTATACCGTATTCATATTGGCTGTCGCCTACCTACTGGGGTTATTGGCAGTGCATAAACGAGCTTCATTCATTATGCGTCTAGATTGTGTTACCAAGAGTGTGGTTGGCAAGCTATTGAATTTCAACGATGAACACCATCATTACTAGTTTTTCGTCGCATATTCTGGACGATACAGTTAACAGGCCACGTGTATTTAAAAAAATATCATGAATATTTTTAAGTATACGTTCTATGAATATTTTGGAGTGTGGCCAAAATCGGAACTAACGCCACCATCGTTGTATCAATACATTTAACAAAACAATTGCACAAAATGTTTACAGTCCACTCACCTCTGATAGCAGCAACCCAACAGGAACCTTATTGCAACAAGAACAAAGATCAATATAATTTTGACAGTGATGCAAAATCAGAAGTAAAACAACTGAATGGGTTGTACCAACAGCGCTACTCTGTCAACGTCATTTGCGTGATTAGAGATCCTTGTAGCAGTAAAATAAAGGAATAGAGAAAAAACTGGCCAAGTGTGAGTCGGACTTGCACACGAAGGGTTCCGTACCACAAGGCGAAAACGCCGAAAAAAACACGTTTGTTGTATCGGAGCCCCCCTTAAATATTCATTTTATTTTGTTTTTAGTATTTGTTGTTATAGCGGCAACAGAAATACATAATTTGTGAAAATTTCAACTGTCTACAGACGGACAGACGGACAGACAGCGAAGTCTTAGTAATAGGGTCCTGTTTTTACCCTTTGGGTACGGAACCCTAAAAAGTGACATATCTTATATTTCGTCTTCTTTGATTATGTTTATTGTACACACGACGAAACATCAAGCTAAACATTTCCAGTTTTAGCGGACCTCGCATGATCAGCCTATAATGTTCCCACTGCTGGGCCACAGTCACTCAGGCCTCCTCTCTGTGAGAGGGAGTGGGCTGTAATCCACCACGCGGGCCCAGTGCTGGTATATACGTGGTCAAAAAGCCTCTCATTTCTTTCTTAGAAAAGAGATACATCTATTACCATCTCTACCACGCGGGCTCAGTGCTGGTATATACGTGGTCAAAAAACCTCTCATTTCTTTCATAGAAAAGAGATACATCTATTAATTACCATCTCTACCACGCGGGCCCAGTGCTGGTATATACGTGGTCAAAAAGCCTCTCATTTCTTTCTTAGAAAAGAGATACATCTAGTACCATCTCTACCACGCGGGCCCAGTGCTGGTATATACGTGGTCAAAAAGCCTCTCATTTCTTTCTTAGAAAAGAGATACATCTATTACCATCTCTACCACGCGGGCCCAGTGCTGGTATATACGTGGTCAAAAAGCCTCTCATTTCTTTCTTAGAAAAGAGATACATCTAGTACCATCTCTACCACGCGGGCCCAGTGCTGGTATATACGTGGTCAAAAAGCCTCTCATTTCTTTCTTAGAAAAGAGATACGAGTACATCTAGTACCATCTCTACCACGCGGGCCCAGTGCTGGTATATACGTGGTCAAAAAGCCTCTCATTTCTTTCTTAGAAAAGAGATACATCTATTACCATCTCTACCACGCGGGCCCAGTGCTGGTATATACGTGGTCAAAAAGCCTCTCATTTCTTTCATAGAAAAGAGATCCATCTAGTACCATCTCTACTCAATCAATGATTGTTGGAGTGTGTTGCCACAGTAAACAAACACACAAGGAAAGGTTAAGGGTTGGGCGACTACTGACTGGCGCTATATTTTTATAGGTTTCAATAAAACTGCTGATATTTTATTTACGACCAAGAACCTTCTAATATCAACGCTTTCCTTCAATGTACAAATATTAACAAGTTTATTCCGAATTGAAATGAAATTTACATGATTACTTAAATAATAATCACACTAATATTATAAAGGCGAAAGTATGTGAGTGTGTGGGGGTGTGTGTGTGTTTTATATTATGTTTGTTTCTTCTTCACGCTCAAACGGCTCGACCAATTATGATAGAATTTTGTATGGAGGTAGCCGACATCCTGGATAAACATGTAGGCTACTTTTTTTTCCGATATTCCCACGGGATCGAGACTTACGCGGGTGAAAACGCGGGGCGCAGCTAGTATCTTATAAACTAATACGAACTAATAATAAAGCTAACGAGTTTGTTTGTTTGTTAGAACACGCTTATCTCTGGAACTCCCAGTTGGATTTAAAAAAATATTTTTTGCATTTGATAGACCAATTATTGAGGGAGGATATAAGCTATTTATCCCTTTATAAGAGCCGAGCAAAAAGAATAAAAGTCAGAAATAACGCTAATTGAAGTAATACCGCGGGCAGGCGATGCGATGCGACGGGATGGGCCGGGGAACAAGAAATTTCATGCGGGCGAAGTCGCGGGCGGAAGCTAGTAACACTATAATCATCATCTGCCTGGTATGAGAAAGTTTTTAGTGGATAAGACAGAGATTAAAACAGAAGACGATCTAGGAGGGGATCGAGGGGGGGGGGGGTGGAGGGGGGGGGGGTTCAGGGGATCAGAACGGAATAATTCGCTTTTTCCCAACTATGTTGGGGTCGGCTCCCAGTCTAACCGGATGCAGCTGAATACCAGTATTTTACATGGAGCGACTGCCTATAACACTAGTAAAAACACTAGCTAGTAACACTATAATATCCGAACTTAACTAAAACTAAATTAATGTGTACTGAATTAGTTTGTCAAACTATATTTATATCTATACAGGGTTATTGGTAAAACATTAACAACCTCTTAAGAGGTCATTTTACTCATTATGAACAACTTTTACTATGGGACCAATACTGAAATCGCGAAAAAAAAATCAGCTGTTCCCTACATTTTGACGAGTTGTACGAACATAAATAAATGTAGGGAACAGCAGATTTTTTTTTCGCGATTTCAGGTTT